>JASDDO010000022.1:394056132-396456132 GCA_030015575.1 Agapanthus africanus
ATTTTCAAAAACGCTACAGGTATGGTTTCCCCTCGGCGAGATGATCGATGGGTTATGCCGATTGAGCCTGGAGGCGGGGCGAGTAAGAGTACCTACCGGTGATTTTTACCTGAGCTCGGCGGAATATCCGGGGGATACCGCCTGGAGCCGAGAGATGGGCATACTGCCGGGGCCGACGGGCCGATATCCGCAGATGGAGCCCAGAGATGGACATGGGTTGACTCATACTGCCGGGGCCGAGGGCCGATATCCGCAGACGGAGCCCCATACGGATGAGGATTTACGTGTCGGTGTTTGGCACGGGTTTCATGATGAGTTTTCCATGATTTTGGTTATATCCTCACATTGCATACATGATGCTTACTGTCAGTGGGTGACAGGTGGACGGGTTCCACATATATACAGACTTGGTTCATATACAGACTGGATTTACACTTATCTTACACCAATATTAGTGGTATGGGACGCTAATATATGTGTATTGATATTATTGATATTTCTTCATTGATACTTCATGCAGACATACCTTACACTGATGACATGTTGTTACCTGAGTACCTGGCATTATATACATGATTAGATGTTACCTTGCCACCTTATTACACTCAGATGTACTCTTGTGGATATTTTACTGATCGTTGACTTAGGATTATGTCTTGCATTCGATTTATCCTTGTAGATGTTTCTATTCACGAGTTGGCAACTCACCCCCGTTGTGCCACAGCTCTTGCAGGTTATGCCGTACAGGTTCTATTGCGGCATTTCTGGCACATTTCCTTCTTGCGGGTGATTTGCTTTGGTAGGTGGATTCCTTCGTATCAGGAGTCACCTTTGTATTTAATTTATTCATTGTATCTAGAAATTGTCCATCAACCAAAACTTGTATATTCTTTCAGACTCAGAGACAGTGTTGTTTTATTCGACCTTAGAGTCGCGCTTAGTAGTATTGCGGTTTTCTTGCTACTTTTGAGCTTTCTTTTGGTTTTGATCCTTGCCACTTGGCGTTGTATATTATTATATCATTGTGTGGTTGTGACCGTCGATTGACGAAGAGCTAGCTCCCGCTTGGGGATGCCTTTATCATGTTATATCTTGTTATTATCGTTTTACCCCATTCGGGGCCAGTTTTACAAAGGAAACTCTGCCGAAATTTCTAGAAAAGACTGTACCGTTTTTAAAATGCACATTCGGCTTAGTTATTTAAAAACCTTGATTTCAAACCTGTATTTCTTCACTGCTTTAAACCAGTTCTTTACTTTTTTCTTCAAAATGGTTTTAGATTTCTGGGCTTTTGGCTTACTTGGATCAGATAGAGTCCTATAGGCTTCATATGGTTCAAGGGCCAGTCACATGCTCTTTCGGGTCGTGACAAAGTTGGTATCAGAGCGCTTGGTTGACCTTGGTTCGAGTCTAAGTTGACTATGTGGAGCCTAGGGAGTTGTTTTTATACGGAACTTAGGCTTGACCTTACGGAACTTAGACTTGGTTGAGGGGGTGTAAACCCGAACTTTCGTCGTTTTAGGATGACCCTTGGTTGATGGATTAGGTGACTAAAGTAGAGTGACGTACCATTGGTATGTTCCGCGGCATACTTACGACACGCCACTCCGCTTAAGGAACCTTAGGATGGACATTTGTTTAGAGATCAGTGATTTTCTTCCTATCCAGGATTATACATCCATTTGAGATCCCCGATTCTATTAGTTTCATGATCATACCTTCATTGATGTTGTTTCTTCCTATGATCATGTATCCCCTTTGGATCTGTTGTTTCCTTTCTTGCCTTTGATGTGCTCTCTTTTGATACTCGATTGAGATCCCTGTCACCATGTTTGAGCGCAGTTTGGGCTGCTGCTAGGGTTACGGCCGGTGTGAGCTCGTTTGGTACGAGGGCCGACCTTTGTGTTTTCTGGTGACATGGGAACGTCTCGAGTTAGTGTTGGTGTTTGTGACCTCTAGTGGAGGCGAGTGCTTGGTTTGCACCGGATGATCGTGCCTTTGTTAGAGCTGCCAGTTGAGAGAGGACTGTTGATGTACAGTATACCTCAGGGATTGTGATGTCGCCTATCGTGCAGACAGATGGACCAGCTGTTGCTGAGATTGACAGGATGTCGCTTCCGAAGCTTACGAGCTGAGATTGCCGGAGCTTTCAGGCAGATATGCGACAGATGATAGCTAGTCTACCCGATTTGAGAGACGAAGGTGATTCGTCCGGTTTTGCGCCAGAGCGGGCCCAGTTGAGTTGAAGATTTCCAGTGTGGAGAGTCTTACTCAGACCTAGAGCAGGCTGATTCAGAGATGACCGCTTATGTATTGCCTTTCCTGGAGGATTGAGGCATTGTTCGACGTACAGGTGTATGAGCCAGTTGTTGCTGCAAATGGTGAAATATCGCCCAGATGATTGGAGCTACTGCAGCATGAGCATGTACTTAGAGAGATGATAGCGAGTCGCTAGTCACCGAGAATGAATGACTAGGACGTGTGGTGAGTTCGCTTACCCCGATGCGTGGATATCAGATTGATTGTTTCCAGCTAGAGACGACTTCACGCAGGTTCGTTGAGAGTTGATTGAGACGATCGAATGTCAGGAGCCATTTTCCAAGTTTAAGGTATACGGAAAGACATGCAGGTGATTCTATGGACCCTCTAGAAGAATGAAACCCTAACTCGACTTAATGACCGTGTGACAGCCTTTGAACCTTAGGGTTTACGGCGGTTCCGCGGCGCCATTAGTGAGGCTTGGGTTTGCCCTTCTACGGCTGGACCACCGACGCTGTGGCATGTACTCGATACTATTAAACTGTACCCGAGATGTGAGCTCTTGGGGGATTATGAGGATCTGACGAGTCGATCGGATGGTTCGACATCTTTCGGACATTGTGATGGGACACTGCTTGGGAAACTCCAGATGCGAGGATAGCCGTCGGAGCGCAGTTTGTGTAGCCATGATGAGACGAGTCCGAATCAGTCGACATTTGAGCAGAGTGAAGAAAAGAGTTCGTACAAGGTTTCGACGAGATGATGTTCCACTCCACTGATATTAGAGATGTGATACGCACCCAGAGGCGTGTTATATGGATATATCTTCCAGAAAGAAGCGCGATAAGTATGCAGCCGTTCCGGAATAAGCGTGAGCTTCAGCATTGGATGATGACTTCCGGGCACTTCGGCAGGATTGAGATTTGAGAAAGGAATCTCGGCAGGACCTTTCTGGAGTACGATACGAGAAGACCTAGACCCAGAGTGGTCATTTTGTGCACACCCAGCAGGGCAGAGTTCAGCATTGTCGACGAGGTAGTTGACCAAGTTCGGATAGAGGAACTTAAATTGATGCGTTGCGAATTGATCAAGGATGGACGAGTGATGAGTATTCCTCCGATGGTTGAGACGTGCTCCCGAGGACCAGTTCGGCCTGACATCTGCTACAGAGTGATGAAGCTACAGAGTACGAGATTTCGAGTCCGTAGGAGAGACTTCAGATTGACCGTGGCCGAGACAGTGCAGAGCATAGTAGCTTGGCGTGACGTCATAGTGGACGACGATAGAGACAGTTGGAACAAGAGGTTCGTGTAAGACCCTGACGAGCTGTCATTGCTTCCCGTCGAGACTAGAGACCTGAGATGCTTACAGAGACGTTGCGATGTGACCAGTTTCTGGAGAAATATTGTGCTGAGGACACAGATGCCCTTTGAGCGAGAAGAGGTTATGCAGGAGAGCTAGCCTCTGTACAAATCGGCATAGGCATGATTGGAAGAGACCTTGAGCAGGATTCCTTCCAGGACATAGCTGCCATGATGTTGCACCTAGGATCGGATGTGTGACGTGCTTTCAGAGAGCCAGAGGCCGACGCCAGTGATATGCTGCCTTACGAGTGGTCGTGAGGTTTGACCGAGAGGTGACCAGAGAAGTGCCAGAACGGAATCGTGCCCGTTAGCACACCTGACAGGGCCGATGAGCCGATTGACCGCTTGATAGGTAATCCGCAGAGAAGATAAGGATCCAGAGAGTCAGAAGACGCTAGACCGTGAGCAAGAGGCAGGTAGATATCCTGCGCTGCTAGCTGTGGATTGCACCGACTCCTTCTCGACCTCGAAGGAGGAACTACCGAAGACGGTATTTGTGATTTGTGATTTTGTGATTCGATTATCACGTATCCGTCATTTTGGATTTCGGTATTTTGGGTGTTCTGTTTGCATGATTTAGTTTTGGTGACTGAGTTTCATGATATTGGTTTCATGCACCCACTGGATATTTATATATTTCGCGCAGAGTTTTCATGCATTTTAGTGTTATGCTTTGATTCGTGCACGCTGATGCACACGATTGTGAGATTTTCCTTTGAGTTACACCTGATTTTGGTTTGAGACGCATTTTATCGTTGATTTTGACCCGGATTTTGATGGTTGGTTTTGCACTCCGTGCTGGTGATGTGCTTTACACCTATTCGATGTTTGTTATTGGATTTTGTGATTCCGTGCATGTTGAGTGCGCAGGGTTTAGATTTTCATTCGTGCACGATGGATGCACAGATTTGGATTTTCGCGCGTGTTGGGCGCATGTTTTTTTTGATACGATTTTGGTGCGCACCCGATGCACTAAATCGAGATTTCTTCGTGCATGTTAGATGCACCGGACCTTGGCTGTCAGGCACATACGTTGCCCATGACAGAGGTTTCGTGCACACCCGTTGCACCAAGATGTTGTTTTGTGCACCTGTTTAGCACATATTGGATTTTTGATTTCCGTGCGCACCAGACGCACAGGATTGTGTTATGTACATTTTTGAGATTTATTCCCTTTGGAGCAGTACCTTTTATGATGTTGGGTTTTTGCTTTCATGCTGAGCAGGACTAGTCAGTAGACGATACCTGGATATACTTTTGCATGTTTTACATCAGCTTTTTACGTGTATAGATTGGATGTCTACATGTGTAGTTTCGATCCATATCATATCGGTTTTGTATTGGATTTGACATTGTGTTTTTACCTCGACTCCGATGATTGCGGGATGCTTGACGGAGTTTTGTTTTTGAGTTATCTGCTCAGTACCCTGGCGCATGCATTGCGCTGTGACGTTCTTTGTGTTGATGATTTCGGAGCCCCGACGACTTTGGTTTATTACTGAGATTGTTTTAGTAGTGGGGGTTTAAATTTAAATTCGGGGACCGAATTTCTTTAAGGGGGGTAGATTGTAACATCTTCAAAAATATAAAATATTAATTTTGGGAATTTTTATAATTTAATATTATTTTATTGATTATTTTAATATTAAATGCGAATAAATAGGAAAAATGTTAGAAAAATTATGAAAAATCATGGAAAATTCTAAAATAGGGTAAATTAGTGAATTATGACATTTTTACGTTTTTGTGATTAGTTTGACACTAGTTTAGTGCTAATCGCGATTAAAATCGCTAATTGGGTTTTTTGGCAATTTTGTGCAAAACTTGCAGATATCACTTTTTCTACACTTGTGTATTTTTCTAGCCATGGTTTTCATTTGGGTTTACTATTGGTGTGAGAAGGGTTGGGTTTTAAAAGAAAAGGGAAAAGAAAAGAAAATGCAATGATGAGGGTAGGTGAGAGAGAGAGGTGGTCTTTGACCTTAACCCTTAGCCTTGTTTCTCCTTCTCATTTCTTCCCCTCTCTCCCATAGTTGCTGCTGCTGCCCCTTCTCCATTTCCCTCCCCTCCTCAAGCCATGAATCATCTCTAAAAACACACCAAAACCCCAATCTCCTTTCATTAAAAATGTCCAAAATCCCTAGATCTACACATGGAGCTAAAGAAGCATGGATTTGGTCACTAGAGGGCAACTCAAGAATTTTCTTGAGTTGCTAATGAAGGTAATTTCTGAACCATTTGCTTAATTATAGCCTTTCCTATAACCCCATGTCAAGATTTTATCGATATTGTGTGATATTATGAATTTGAGAGAAACCTAGTTAGGGTTTGAGTGAATTGGTGTTGCATTATGAAATTGGACTCAGTATTGATCTTCCCAACACCCTAGTGTTTGAATTGGAAACCCAAAACCTGATGCTAGAACCAGAATACGGATTTTAGAAACCGATATCGGGGAAATTGTGTAATCTGTGAAGGTTAATTGAAATCTGCTATCACCCGAGATGCCCTAAAATAAAATTGAGTGGAAAGTGACATGTGCAGGCACCCAGGAAGCCAACCCCAAAACCCTAGCTCCCCATTCCACTTTCCGGCCGCCAAAACCTGCATTCTGGCCGCAAATTGCGGCCAGACCAGGGAGGAGTTGCCTCGTTTTGCGTGCCTGGCCCCATTTCCTCAATTCTTGGCCCTGGGTACTTCTAGTTTTGACAGATTCTATCTAGGGTGAAATCTGGGACATATATCCTATGTTGTCGTTTTGGATTCGTGTTTCCGTATTCCGTATTTTTGGATTGGAAATGGTGGAATGTGTTTTGCCTCGACTATTGTCGTTTATACGACGATATAGAGGATTATGGATGGTTTTGAAGGCGTGCCATAGGTTCTCACCTATAGGCCCCTTATCGTATCGTTTTGGAGTTTATGCGCCGTTTTAGATTGGATTTGGTTTTAATGCGCATATACGATATTTTGATGTGTAGGTACCCATGAAGACTTCGGACGACAAGCAAATGCATGGTGCTGTCCGCAAATGATGATGCAAGGTGAGTAGATTATATCTACGGGGGAAAGTCGGGTGGATGGCGTATAGCATCCCCGCAGTCCGTAGATAGCTTATTATATGGTATTGTGATATTAGGTGTATTTTGGATATGTAGGGTTAGAAGTGACTAGTGTAGTTCATAGTCGCGAACCCTAGGATAGAATTACCCTATACATATACCCTTGCTTTTCACATGTACTTACACTGTGATTGATGATATGTGACGACTTTGGAGATGAGTCGATATTGTGGGCTTGGTGCCCTGGGATCGGTGATTTGATACGATTCATATGTGGGGTATGACTTGTGATTCTTGCGGGCTTGGGATGTGTGTTTACCACCGCATGCATACTTTACCGATGTTTCCGTTTGTACTAGACATAGAGTGGTACTCCAGACTATATGATCTGATGATGGTGATATTTGTTATGTGATGAGACAGTGAGATGTTGACCCCTACCCAGCTTTTGGGAATGCCGTACGATGATTTACCGTACGAGATATTGATGATAGATCCGCACTCATAGCTAGAGGATATCTTACGATATGACATTGAGGCGGGATCACCGACTATATATCTACATATATACTTAGACTCAGTTTTAGGTGGTTTCCACACCTACCCCTCCTGATTGACAGGATACTTAGATGTAGTTGCATAGTAGATACTTCACTGTGCTGTTGATTACTAGATTTCCGCATATTCATACTATTCGCATTGCTGGCATATGTTCATTACCATGTTATTATCATGCTGTTAGGACACCAGCACCATTATCGATGATGCGTATGTTTCACGTACACTATTTGCCGGCTCACACACTTCATCATCGATAATTGCCATGTCACTACACAGTAGTACTATTACATTCGTGATATGATGCTTCCTTTGACATATGCGCATTCCTATTCCATGTTGCATGATTTTCGATATGATTACTCTCTTTACATGTCGCATATATCATGGATTGATTGCATAGTACATCGCATTGGATTTACTGCTGGATGTTGGATTTCCATGTGATTTCTGGTTTTTGAGGACCGTGGGGTTATTTAAGAAAAGAGGCACTTTATGAAAACCCGGTACCTCGTGATATGATATTTCGGTGCGTCCACCACGCGTTTTCTCGGTGCTGAGACGTGTGCTTGAAACCCGATTCGAGGAGGTGATGTACCGTTTGCGGGTTCGTGGTGGGCCCGGTATGGTTCCCCTCGGCGAGATGATCGATGGGTTATGCCGATTGAGCCTGGAGGCGGGCGAGTACCTACCGGTGATTTTACCTGAGCTCTGCGGATATCCGGGGGATACCGCCTGGAGCCGAGAGATGGGCATACTGCCGGGGCCGACGGGCCGATATCCGCAGACGGAGCCCAGAGATGGACATGGGTTGACTCATACTGCCGGGGCCGAGGGCCGATATCCGCAGACGGAGCCCCATACGGATGAGGATTTACGTGTCGGTGTTTGGCACGGGTTTCATGATGAGTTTTCCATGATTTTGGTTATATCCTCACATTGCATACATGATGCTTACTGTCAGTGGGTGACAGGTGGACGGGTTCCACATATATACAGACTTGGTTCATATACAGACTGGATTTACACTTATCTTACACCAATATTAGTGGTATGGGATGCTAATATATGTGTATTGATATTATTGATATTTCTTCATTGATACTTCATGCAGACATACCTTACACTGATGACATGTTGTTACCTGAGTACTTGGGACTATATACATGATTAGATGTTACCTTGCCACCTTATTACACTCAGATGTACTCTTGTGGATATTTTACTGATCGTTGACTTAGGATTATGTCTTGCATTCGATTTATCCTTGTAGATGTTTCTATTCACGAGTTGGCAACTTACCCCCGTTGTGCCACAGCTCTTGCAGGTTATGCCGTACAGGTTCTATTGCGGCATTTCTGGCACATTTCCTTCTTGCGGGTGATTTGCTTTGGTAGGTGGATTCCTTCGTATCAGGAGTCACCTTTGTATTTAATTTATTCATTGTATCTAGAAATTGTCCATCAACCAAAACTTGTATATTCTTTCAGACTCAAAGACAGTGTTGTTTTATTCGACCTTAGAGTCGC
Organism: Agapanthus africanus; assembly: GCA_030015575.1. Lineage (NCBI taxonomy): Eukaryota > Viridiplantae > Streptophyta > Magnoliopsida > Asparagales > Amaryllidaceae > Agapanthus > Agapanthus africanus. The sequence continues at coordinate 394,064,905 of JASDDO010000022.1, forward strand.
GCTTAGTAGTATTGCGGTTTTCTTGCTACTTTTGAGCTTTCTTTTGGTTTTGATCCTCGCCACTTGGCGTTGTATATTATTATATCATTGTGTGGTTGTGACCGTCGATTGACGAAGAGCTAGCTCCCACTTGGGGATGCCTTTATCATGTTATATCTTGTTATTATCGTTTTACCCCATTCGGGGCCAGTTTTACAAAGGAAACTCTGCCGAAATTTCTAGAAAAGACTGTACCGTTTTTAAAATGCACATTCGGCTTAGTTATTTAAAAACCTTGATTTCAAACCTGTATTTCTTCACTGCTTTAAACCAGTTCTTTACTTTTTTCTTCAAAATGGTTTTAGATTTCTGGGCTTTTGGCTTACTTGGATCAGATGGAGTCCTATAGGCTTCATATGGTTCAAGGGCCAGTCACGTGCTCTTTCGGGTCGTGACACCTTCACATTTTAATTATCATGGTGTAAGTCATACACACACACCCATGCTTGCATGTATCATCAAGCATGATATAAACTATGTACATAAGTATATATCACATATACACTTAATGTACAAATCAAGTGAGAAAAGAAATCTTAAGTGAGCTAATACTAGTTAATGTAAATTAATATATCAAATATATAATTATACATTAGATTATCAAATCAACACTTGATTTAATAATCCGGCTATATCACATATAACCGACTAATATCATGTGTATCAATTTATCGAATCAACACTTGATTCGATAACCTGGCTATATCACATATAACCGATCGATACGAATAAATCGCGAGAATAGAATATGGTATCTCATACGCGTATTAATCTCGGTCCTGCACATATCTCATATGTGCCCCTACTCCGTTTCGCCTGAGCAAGGAAACCTCTGTGCAGGACTCTAAAGACTCGTCAATACACCGGCAGTAGGTGATGATCATATCAAACATCCACAGGCCGGAAGAGGAGTGCTAAACGTAACGGCCACCAGGGTATTGAGCGATCAGAAGATCAACAAGCAAGCCTGCTCATACTCAAGCGAATCCAATCAGTAACACTTACCGTACAGTCCGGTCTCTTCGTCTGATATGTCGCATATCTCGTTTAGGGATGGTAAACGTCAGACCCCAGTAACTCGATAAGTCGTGCCAATGTGAGGCTCATAATTGTTGGAGATAGTGCCCTCAGAGTCAATTATTGGATTACAGGCACGTGATTGCAATGATTGAGGGAGGACCTATCCCGGTAGGACAGTCTTACTCGAGATGATAGTATGCTATCTGGTTTATCTTTATCATCGTGTACTGCTTTAGGTGACCTTACATGTCGCTATTACACGTTGATAGAGCCCCTAGGATTCTTGCTTGACTACCAGCAGTATGATGGCGATCATATACGTGGGAGCTGGTAGTCTATAAGCACATCCTTAAAAGGTCCCTAGTTGTAGGAGTTTCGAGACAGGGCATCGATACTCCATTAGTAGACTAGTGTATACAGTCGAGACCCCGACGAGGGGCGGTGGCCGGTCTCACAAGCCACTGGTGTCAGTTGGTTCACCTAAGATGTATACAGGTGCTCATTGGGTTATGAGTACACCAGACAGGACTCGCCGGGAACCTGCTAGTTGGTCTTATACCAGACGTCAGATAGCAGTTCCCTGGTGACATGTGTACAGGTTAGTTCATCGACCTGAGATCGTCATTTGTCTCGTGTGAGTTCCCACTGTGCTTTGATTACTACCCTACCACGGCTCAAAGGAGTCGTGCAAACAGGTTTTAGTTGGGTACAGTCCCGAGCCACATGGAGGCGGTGAGCGGATCTGCAAGGGTTCGTCTCTCCCGGTATTGGGGGTGAGGTCGCGCTGTGTCTAGGAGAGCCATTACACAAAGCCCTCGGCCGAGGCAGGAGATTTACTTGTAGGTATTCCAGTAGGAACTCAGGGTGTTCTGGGCTACGCTCCGACACGACTTGTACCGCTTTTGGGTGTCTGACTTTTACCAACCCCCTAAGCCCGACATGCGATGCTCATAGACGAACGGACCGGACTGTACGGATATTGTCACTGACAGGCTCAGTAGGGTGTCAGGATGAGTTCGCTCATCGACGTCCCTTTTTGGTCAATAGCTGGTGGCCCGTCACGTAATGGCTAATACCTCTGACGTGCTAGTGGTTAAATCCACAGCCATAATATTGACGAGTCTTTAGAGTCCCCCACACTTTCAGTTACTCAAGCTTTTGGGCGAAACGCTGTAGAGGCCGTATGGAGATATGGCAGGGTCCGATCAGATACGTGCGTTATTGCACGGATCAGGATCGGACAGTTTTGTACTAGTTGCCGTATAGTTATATGGCAGGGTTCGATCTGATACGTGCGGTATTGCACGGATCAGGATCGGACGGATTTTACTAGCCGGCTTTGGTTTAAGCCGGATCCTAGTTTAGTACAGTGTAGATTTTGTCTCATTGCATTTTTATCCGGTCGGAATACAGATGCGGGTGTGTTTGCACAGTATCGGGGTTTTCCTGTAATTTATTACGGGACCAGTTTTCTGGAGTTGCCAGTTTGCATTCCGTTTCGGCCGGTTTTTCCTTTGTTCTTTCCCGGCCGGACTTTTCCGATGGAGGGGGTTATTTGCAATTGTGCAAATAACTTTTGTGGAGGGGGTTTTCTTGAAAATATATTCATTATGATATGTTTAGCATCTTTCATCCATGATGGTGCATTAAATGAGATTTGATGTGATTAGAAGTGATAAGCATGGTTGATGTTTCTTTGATTTATGATATGGTCACCCTTTCTATCTCCTACACTCACCTTCCTTCTTAGGTTATGGATTCATATTCTTTTCCTCCACCATTCTTCTCACTTGATGAAAATGGTTGAAGACATTTTGAGAGAAAAAGAAGATGAGAGCTTCATCTTGAGAGTTTCATTTCTTGATCTCATTTCATGCTAGAAAAATGCAAGCACCATTTTTCTTAACTCATTTCCTCCATCATCTTCAAATGGAAACAAACCCCAAATGAGACATAGCCTCTACACTACACATTCTACAGCATATCTTGAGCATGTCGAGTTGCCGGCTTCATGCCCGAGTTGCCTCGGTATTGAGGCGGGAGCCCGTAAAAGACGCAGGCGATGTGGTGCCCTTCCGGCGAGGAGGCGACGATGTGAAGACAAGACTTTCCGCGGGAGATCAGGACGATGACGAGAAGACCGGAGGACTCGGATCACTCGGTATACTCCTCTTCCCATCTCTTGTTAGCTAGCATTAGGTTAATGGTTACGATCCGGGTTAATTGTCCGCGGTAGCGCCGGTTTCCGAGTAAGGAAAAATTTTGATTCCGCATTTTGGCCTCGGTAAGATGGCCGGGGCGCTGCCGTGGCTCAACATGGTATCAGAGCCACGCCATTAACCTTACCTAGCTTGTTCTAATGCGTTTTACTTATCCGATCGACCAAAATTCCAAAAACTACATTTTCATTCACATCAGTTTTCAGTTGAAAATTTTTGGTCTCAAAAAATTTTTCAGGTTGTAAAAAACTAATGTACTGCAAATTATAAGACATCTGTAAAAATTTGACACATTCGTTCGATGACTGTAGCGCGGAACCGAGGCCAAACCCCCCCTTGGGCCGCGGTTCCGCCGCACATTAGTCTCTTCACTGTGTCAAATTTGTACAGTGGGCTTGGGGGCTGTTTTTGTGGGTTTTGGAATATTAAATTTGGGCCCAGGATTTCTGTGACTGCTACAGTATTACTTGGGGGCCCACTTGTTAATTTTTGATCGATTGGATATTTTAAACACATTATTTCACAGTATTTACATTATATCTGCGACCGTGAATGTCACTTGATCGGTAAATCCCGTCTAACTGTTATAGCCCGGTTAGACGGATTTGCGAACGTGACTTTCACGTTGATGTTCTATTTTTATGCTGTGTTGTTGCGGATCAGTCGTGGGGGATAGCCTGGATGCAATGCTAGTACAGTTTTGTTGTATTATGTACATTTTATATTGCGGGGCGAGCGTCCGACATGTGGACTGCCGTCACTGCCTGTTTGTATTATTCTTTTGGGGCACGACCTGGTTGCGGTCGATGTACCCGTTGTATGTATATTTTACTTTCTGTACTAGGATTACCCCGCGGAGGGGTGCACGAATAGCCGGGTTCTAGAGGGCAACGGGCCCTCATCTCATGGCATTGAGACGGAGGGGGCTTCACTCTAGGATTGGCGGGCTATTCGCCGCACTCGTAGGGGGTACAGGTTGACCCAGGAGGGTTGCCCAAGTTACCGGATTCCGTGAAGTAGTGGGTGGTCCATTCACGGTGCTGGAAGGGGCTGCCTCGCTTCAGGTTTTGGCGGGTGACTTGCCGCGCCCGTAGGGGTCTAGGATTTCATTGCACAGGCTATCCACACGACCAGGGGAACGTCGGGTTTCAGCAGCGGCTCTGTGAAACCCGGGGCTTCCAGATATCTGTATTGTTCTGTGATGCTGTACATTTCTGTGATGTTGATTTTTATCACGCCTTGAGCGAAATATAATATATTGGTATATATATTAGTAGATGTTGTATATGTTTTACATCCGCGCTAGTCCAGTCCCCGCTCTGTCGTTAGTTAAGTAACCTAACGGGTGATGACGGGACCCAGTGGCGAATGCGGATGGTATATACGTACATCAGTATATTTTCGTTCTTTGTGGTGTGATCATTTGATGGGACTGCGTTGATTCGGATCAATGCAAGCTAAACAAACCTATTCTGATGTTGTTGGAACATTTTTCAAAAAGCTGTTATTACAAGGACGTTCACTTTTGTTTTGCATCGTGGTATTCATTTGGAATATCCTGCTCCTCAGTCGACGAGGCAAGGGCCGAGATCCCTTCACCGGGAGTGACCCCTTGGACAGAAATTTGCGTCAGGGCATTAACTTCACTATAGCCGATTACTTTTGCTTTGCATCGTGGTATTCAGTTGGAATATCCTGCACCTCATTCTACGGGGAAAGAGCCGAGATCCCTTCACCGGGAGTGACCTCTTTAGTAAAGGTTTTCGTCACTATATTTTATAAAAAGTTGTGCAGTTCCTTCAACGATATCAAGTTCATTACGTTAAAGGTTTTTCGCCAAAAACCAGTCGTAGCCCTCCGTCATTTCAGATTAGTATTACTTAGTATTCGTGCTGCGTATGTCGTGCTTAGCCGAGGCGTAGTGTTCGGTAGCTATGTAGTGCTTTTCTGTTGCATGGATATGTGATTGGTTAGGACAGTCGTACGGTCATTTTGGCCCAGTCAAGGACTCGTGCGGGTGGGTCTAATGCAATCAAGATAATGACGGGTTGAACTTGACTAGGATCCTTTGATATGTTGGCTCAGTCAAGGTCACTTGGGTCCTAGGGGTAAAAATCACATCGGGAGTTTCAAAAGAACTGAAACTTGCCAGGCATGCGCATACCTTCTGGAGTGTGGTGACGTGAGTGGATTCCGTCACGTTATCATGCGATAATAGTTGGATCCCGATTCCCACTGATGAGTTGGTTTACTCCTCGGGTGACCCCGACTAATTCTTCTTTCAGGTTTGGAGGAGAATTTGAGGTACAGTGGGAGGTTTGCTGATTAGATAAATTGGTAACCATTCTGATCTAGGTTAGAGTGCACGCTGAGTGTTTCTTTTCTCTCTCTCTTTGGCAGCGACCATTGACCCGACCCTGGATTTTGACTCAGTGACCAAGTTGACCGAACCTTCTTAACACAGGCTTTTGGATTGTCAGAGTTGCAGACCTCATTGCCACTCCTACTTTTACCCTTTTCTCCAGGACACCCCGTATTACTACGAACGTCCACTTCCATTGGACAAACCATCGTATGGTTATATACGAACTCGAAGGACTTCGAGGATGGTTTCTGGTTCTGGAGAAAAACGAATAGGATTATTCAGTTGTCTTTTCTTTTCACCTTCTCTCATTGCGAGTACTTCTGGGTTTAGGAGATAGTACACCTATTACGCAAATTGGATAGTCTTCTTCCAAACCTTAGGCTGGTGCCGAACGGTGGGGAACGAAGAAAACCAATTAGCATAATGATGGTGTGCAGAAGGTATTAAGTTAAGACAAAGCAAGGGATTATTAAGAGGGCAAAGTAAATTGCGACTGCTATTCACGACCGAACCAAGTATTTCTTCGCCAATCCTAAATCACCTTTGTATTTCTCCAGGACACTCCGTATCACTACGAAGATCCACAGTTTATTTGGATACTCCATCGTATGGTTATATACGAACTCGAAAGGAACTTGTTCCAGTTCGGGGATGGATTCTGGTTCAGGAGAAATAGGAATAAAGTACATTCGGATGTCTTTTATCTTCACCTTCTCTCGCGTTGCGAGTGCTCCTAGGATTAGGACAGTACACCCATTATGCCTTTTGGATAGTCTTCTTCCAAACCATAGGCTGGTGCCGAATGGTAGGGAAGAAAGAAAACCATTTGGCCTAAAGGGGTGTACAGAAGGTAATGACTAAAGACATAGAAAGGGATTTGGAGAGGTGGCAAAGAATTATACGGTTACAGTTGTGAATCTGGACAATGGAAGAGGCATTACTAGGAATACCAGGATACCCCGACGAAACATTTCAATGTTTCAGTTTCACCGTGTACTGTTAATGGAAAACTGATTTCCCAGTTAGACACTTGCTCCAGGGTATGTATTTACCAGGTATGATTCTCACATCTGTATGGTTTTACAGATGCTGAGTGGGAGTAAGTTATTGGGAATAGGGTGATCATCCTCATTATATCGGGATTCGTTGTAATCGGTGATATTTGAGGAGATCATCTGAGCTGTTTGCCGGTCGGCAAATATTTGGTTTTGAATATCCGCTGTTGTGCACCGATTTCAAATTGATATATCTGTACGTCTATTTTCATAGAGTGAGATATACCTTTTGATATTATGTCGATGACATTTACCTATATCAGTGGATGGTTAGGTAAGGAGCATTAAACAGCGGTGTAATTCTTCTTAACCATAAGTACAGTTTTCAACCTACGACACACAGTGAAAGAGTTGTTAGACTCAGCGGACTTATACAGAGTATTGTATGTTGTCCAGTGTCCATTAGGACAGAGGGGTTGGTCCTCATACTATATTCTGTTTACTTTTAACTTCTCTAGTTCTTAGACATGTGTTTCGTAGAAACACAGGGTCTAAGTTTTGAGGAGTTATAGGTATTTGAATAGAGTAGAGAACCAGGTATAGCAAGTATCGGGATTCTTCAAAGTGATCGAAGATGTAGATACTTGTGTATGGTATTCAGTTGATAGTAATGATAAAGAGAACTAGCTTCTCTTTCAGGTTACTCATAATTGGAAGCATTCCTAAGTTGAGTAACGCTGATCGGCCTCCTTCCATTTAGTTGACATGCACTGTTGACAGCTGCATGATTTGAATCTGGTTCAATTAAATCAGTGCCTCTGGTTCTATATTGGATATAGAACAGTTCATATCTTAACGTTGTTAAGGTACGGGGAGTTGTCCGGCTTATGATTAAAACCAGACACTGGACAACTCAAGGCACGTTTCTGTAATGGCTGTTTGTGGGTTGACCCAGGCTATGACGAGGGTTAACTTTCTACCATCTGGAAGATCAATAGTGATATTGTTCTTCACTCGCCACAATTTTAAAAGAAATGGATTTTTTCAGAAAACAATAGTGGGAGTATGGTAGAACTGGAAGTGATTCCAGAACCGCAAACGATTACTGAAGATTTGATAAGGAACCTAAAGATTCAATCTGATTTGACATTCCATTGGCCACTCCGCAGATAAGGTGGGTAACTTCAGGCACCCGAGAGGTACTCCGGTAGCCTCAAGGACGGTGACAGGGAAGTTCTTGTTTACCCACACTTGCCATTGTTGTTGTTCCAGGCTGCGAGACCCAGCAGGAGGATGAGTATAGCGTCGTTCTAAACTAGCTTTAGAAGTGCATGTCTATATGACTCTGCCAGAGGGTTTTCGTAGTCAGTGGGAGCAGCGGAAGCATTGGTGGACATCAGGCTTATGTCTATTTATAGACTAAAGCAGATATAGCGGAGATAGATCATCTATTTCTGATGTGACTGTCATAGGTTTGACGTCATCAGAATAGGGGATGGATCTGTTGAGAAGTTAGTAGGAAGTGATACTCCTATACTACGATCGGTTATACTTTGGTCGTCACACAGTGTTTTCTCCACATAGAACTTGGATATTATATAAGACATACTGGTTACTGGATCTATGTTTTTAGATCTAGATTTGGGTGGTTTCCCAATCTGGGTACCTTGACGACATTCTATGAGTATTTAGAATGGACGACTCCTGGCACGGTAGTACACCTGCAGGTAATGGAGTCACCCTCTCTAAAGGTGTCTTACATACTAAAGGGGAGAGGGATACGCATGATTGACAAATCACTTGCTTAGGCAATTGAGTCAATCATGAAATGTCAAGTACCACACCAGATGTTGTTCTTGCAGTAGATGCAATAAGTTGATATTAATCTAATCCTGGAGAAGCAATCGGAAGCAGTTTTAGGACATAAGTGCGTGTTCTAGGGATGTGATAATGGCAGCCTCTTTTAGGAGACAGTTATCACTCCAGGCTTCCAAGGTGACATGGACGACAAGGAGGTTGTCAGAGTTATAGTTTCTCCTTCTGACGAGGGGCAGTATTTTGGACAGGTGGTCCAAGGCAATACTGAGGGAGGAATGGCGCTGGGTGCTGATTAAGTTCAGTTATCGATACAGTCTAAGAAGTTTGGATTTGGAGTTCATTCATGAGCTAGGTCCCATCAGAGATCCAGACATATTCTAAGACAGGTATTACTCATTTCGGGAGATGGCTTTCTCCGCGAACTTGAGATATAGAGAGACATAGAAAGCAACATCACAGCGGATCCACTCACTGAGGCTATTCCTCGAACGCAATAGTTTCGCAAACGGGTTTTGTGAGACTGACTAGTAGAGGAGTTGGGTGTTCGGTATCACACGGGCTGTGAGTATGCGACATCGCAATAATTAGCCTTGAGTGCAAGTGGGAGATTGTTGGAGATAGTGCCCTCAGAGTCAATTATTGGATCACAGGCACGTGATTGCAATGATTGAGGGAGGACCTATCCCGGTAGGACAGTCTTACTCGAGATGATAGTATTCTATCTGGTTTATCTTTATCATCGTGTACTGCTTTAGGTGACCTGACATGTCGCTATTACACGTTGATAGAGCCCCTAGGATTCTTGCTTGACTACCAGCAGTATGATGGCGATCATATACGTGGGAGCTGGTAGTCTATAAGCACATCCTTAAAAGGTCCCTAGTCGTAGGAGTTTCGAGACAGGGCATCGATACTCCATTAGTAGACTAGTGTATACAGTCGAGACCCCGACGAGGGGCGGTGGCCGGTCTCACAAGCCACTGGTGTCATTTGGTTCACCTAAGATGTATACAGGTGCTCATTGGGTTATGAGTACACCGGACAGGACTCGCCGGGAACCTTCTAGTTGGTCTTATACCAGACGTCAGATAGCAGTTCCCTGGTGACATGTGTACAGGTTAGTTCATCGACCTGAGATCGTCATTTGTCTCGTGTGTGTTCCCACTGTGCTTTGATTACTACCCTACCTCGGCTCAAAGGAGTCCTGCAAACAGGTTTTAGTTGGGTACAGTCCCGAGCCACATGGAGGCGGTGAGCGGATCTGCAGGGGTTCGTCTCTCCCGGTATTGGGGGTGAGGTCGCGCTGTGTCTAGGAGAGCCATTACACAAAGCCCTCGGCCGAGGCAGGAGATTTACTGGTAGGTATTCCATTAGTATCTCAGGGTGTTTTGGGCTACGCTCCGACACGACTTGTACCGCTTCTGGGGGTCTGACTTTTACCAACCCCCTAAGCCCGACATGCGATGCTCATAGACGAACGGACCGGACTGTACGGATATTGTCACCGACAGGCTCAGTAGGGTGTCAGGATGAGTTCGCTCATCGACGTCCCTTTTTGGTCAATAGCTGGTGGCCCGTCACGTATTGGCTAATACCTGTGACGTGCTAGTGGTTAAATCCACAGCCATAGTATTGACGAGTCTTTAGAGTCCACCACACTTTCAGTTACTCAAGCTTTCGGGCGAAACGCTGTAGAGGCCGTATGGAGATATGGCAGGGTCCGATCAGATACGTGCGGTATTGCACGGATCAGGATCGGACAGTTTTGTACTAGTTGCCGTATAGTTATATGGCAGGGTTCGATCTGATACGTGCGGTATTGCATGGATCAGGATCGGACGGATTTTACTAGCCTGCTTTGGTTTAAGCCAGATCCTAGTTTAGTACAGTGTAGATTTTGTCTCATTGCATTTGTATCCGGTCGGAATACAGATGCGGGTGTGTATGCACAGTATCGGGGTTTTCCTGTAATTTATTACGGGACCAGTTTTCTGGAGTTGCCAGTTTGCATTCCGTTCCGGCCGGTTTTTCCTTTGTTCTTTCCCGGCCGGACTTTTCCGATGGAGGGGGTTATTTGCAATTGTGCAAATAACTTTTGTGGAGGGGGTTTTCTTGCAAATATATTCATTATGATATGTTTAGCATCTTTCATCCATGATGGTGCATTAAATGAGATTTGATGTGATTAGAAGTGATAAGCATGGTTGATGTTTCTTTGCTTTATGATATGGTCACCCTTTCTATCTCCTACACTCACCTTCCTTCTTAGGTTATGGATTCATATTCTTTTCCTCCACCATTCTTCTCACTTGATGAAAATGGTTGAAGACATTTTGAGAGAAAAAGAAGATGAGAGCTTCATCTTGAGAGTTTCATTTCTTGATCTCATTTCATGCTAGAAAAATGCAAGCACCATTTTTCTTAACTCATTTCCTCCATCATCTTCAAATGGCAACAAACCCCAAATGAGACATAGCCTCTACACTACACATTCTACAGCATATCTTGAGCATGTCGAGTTGCCAGCTTCATGCCCGAGTTGCCTCGGTATTGAGGCGGGAGCCCGTAAAAGACGCAGGCGATGTGGTGCCCTTCCGGCGAGGAGGCGACGATGTGAAGACAAGACTTTCCATGGGAGATCGGGACGATGACGAGAAGACCGGAGGACTCGTATCACTCGGTATACTCCTCTTCCCATCTCTTGTTAGCTAGCATTAGGTTAATGGTTACGATCCGGGTTAATTGTCCGCGGTAGCGCCGGTTTCCGAGTAAGGAAAAATTTTGATTCCGCATTTTGGCCTCGGTAAGACGGCCGTGGCGCTGCCGTGGCGCAACAATAATAGGTCGAGAAACTACCGGTAACACTTACCAGTAAATCTCAGAATCAGCCCTGGCAAAGGACTTCATTTTATAGCCAATCGAGCACAGCGCAACATCAACTCCCAATACCGAGAGAGACGAATCCCCTCCTATCGCTCATTGCCTCCAGGTGACTCGGGACTGTAGCCAAAAACCACCATTTTGGACGTTCTCTTGAATGTGGTAAGGTGGAAATCAAAGCACAGTGGGAATCACACAAGACTCTATGAAGATCTCGGGTCGACAGACTAATCTTTACCAGTTTCACCAGAGAACTGCTATCTGACGTGAGGTATAATACCATCTAGGAGTTCTCGGAAAGTCCGGTCAGTGTACCCAGTCTCCACTGAGCACCCATATATCATCTCTGATGTCAAACACCAATGGATATGGGATCATCCATTACCCATCTACATGGGTCGAGAAGCTACACGCTAGTCTACTTTGGTATATCGATGCCCCGTCTCGATACACCCACGACTAGGGACATTAAAGGATGTACTCACAGACTACCATTGTCCCACTAGTACGATCCGCATCATAATTCAGGTAGTCAAGTACACATCCTAAGGGCTTTACCAACATGAAACAGAGCGACAATCAGTGTACATGTTAAGATAAAGAGTAACCAGATAGCATATTATCATGTCGAGCAAGAAAGTCCTCCCTATATATGTCCAAGCATCCACTATAATATACATCTCATGTACAGTAATGGCCTCTAGGGCATACATATAACTAACAATCTGCCACTTGCACTAGGGACATTATATAGCAGTGGTTGTAGTATCTCATACTCAACCATCCCATAAAAGTCTCTCTCTGGAAAAAGGCTTTTGTGAGTGGATCTGCCGTGTTTTCTTTTGAGTCTACTTTCCTAACCTTGATCCTCTGGAGATTAACCATCTCCATGATCAGGTGATACTGCCTTAGAATATGTCTGGGTCACTGATGGGACGGGGGTTCTTAGGCCTAAGCCACAACTACAGTGTCACACAATGGTAGGAACGAAGTTCATCTCATGAACTAATATACACCCAGACTTCCTTTTTGTTAGCATCTTAGGTAGCGATGTATCCAGCCTTTATCGTCTAGTTTGCCATGGTATCTAGCTTGGAACTCTTCCAACATACCATCCCTCCACTGAGGGTAAAGACATTGCCTGTGACTGAAATTCAGTCGACCTTACCACCCTGGAAGCTATCCAGTGATTCATTCCAGGATCGATTGATACCATCTCACTACAGCAAGTGAGAATCCTAACATCCACTTAGATCTATCTCATAGATCCAAAACCCAGGATTTAGGATGTATCACATTGATCCTATATAGAGAATCCCTGTGATAAGAGGAGATTGGCCGAGCGTAGCATAGGAAACTCCTTTCCTATCAAGAGTATGTCATCCACGTACAATACGAGAAAAACCAAAATACTCTTTACTACCTTTTTGTATATACAAGGTTCATCTACCATTTTGATGAAGTCAAACGCTTTGACTACCACATCAAAACAGATGTTCCAACTCCGCGATGCCTGCTTTAACCCATAAAGGAACTTGCACACGTTTCTGCTCCTCCCACTATCTATGAAGCCCTCTGGCGGTGTACTTATAGACACACTTTTCTAAATCAATATTTAGAAAAGCAGTCATGTCACCTAACCACCAGATATCGTAGTCATGGTATGTAGCAATGGCAAGTAGGATCCGGATGGACTTAAGCATAGCTTCAGGAGAAAAGGTTTTATCATAATACACACATGGTTAATGACGAAAACCTTTTACAACTAGTCTAGCTTGGAAAGTCTCAACTTTTCCGTGTACACCAAGTAATCTTCTCAAGATATACTTGCTCCTGATGGGGATTTAACCCTTCAGATATAGCAATCAAAGTCCATACTTTGTTGGTGTATATGGATTCAATCTCAGATCGTTTAGCATCCAGCCATTCTTACAGAGTCTCCACTCTTGATGGCCTGCTCGAAACTAGTTGGGTCATCATCTCATGATGCAATCCTCGCTCCCACTGTCATCGAGAAACCGAAGTATCTCTCAGGTAGATGAGGAACCTTACCAGATCGGCGGAGAGGCTGAGATTCGTCGGGAGCTATTGAATCCTCCTGTTCTACCAAATCGTCAGCTGTAGTTTGTATAGCTGGAACTCCTTCCAGTTCTATCTCATGACTACTAATTTCTTCACAAGAAATTCCCTTTCCAAAAGGTGGCATGCTGAGAAACAAAACACCTTTTGCTCCTCAGTGTGGTAGAAGATATTCCCTTGCGAATGCTTGGGATATCCAACAAACATCCACAGAAATGACCTTGCCTCGAGCTTGTTCGGATTTTGCTTGTAGACATAGGCCGGACATCCCCAAATCTTAACTTTCTTAAGAGATGGGCTCTTCCCATACCATATCTCATATGGAGTGGTAGGCTCATGATTTAGTTGGAACCCTATTCAATAGGTATGCAGCTTCTCAAGTGCATAACTCCCAAAAGGAAATAGGCAACTCAGTAATACTCATAATAGAGACGACTCTATCACATAGGGTGCGATTGCTCCGCCCCGATATACCAACATGCTGTGGTGTATACGGAGGAGTAATGCTGAGAGAGAATCTCATTCTCCTTTATAATAGTCCACGAATTCTGTGCTCAAGTATTCACCACCTTGATCACATCAATGAACATAATACTTATTCCCGTTTTAGTTCTCTACTTCTGACTTATATTCATTGAATTTCCCAAAATCTTCAGACTTGTGTTTCAATAGGAAGATATGTGCGAATCTTCAGAGATCATCAGTGAGTGTAATGAAGTACACAGAATCAGTTCTGGCATGTGTATACATGGTACATACATACATCATCATGTATCAATCCTAAGAGTTCACTAACTCTTTCTCTGTTTCCAATAAACGGAGCTATGGTCATCTTATCTTTGTGACATGACTGGCAAGTTTTCACAAGATGTAAATTCAAACTGACTTAAATATGTATCTAAATGTAACTTAGCTAGTTGTGTCTCGTTGATATGACCTAGTCTACAATGCCTCAAGAAGGATTCGTTCATTTCTGAACTCTTCCTCTTGTGTGTGTTCTGTACGTTAAGAACTGTGGTTTGAGTTAGAACGTATATGCTTTTAGATAACGTGCCTGAACCGATCAACTCTTGATATAGGAAATGTTCAAAACATTATCCAACAATACAAAATTATATCCTTCTTTACTAAATAAAGAGACTGATATGATATTGTATATCAGGTTTGGTATCTAATAACATTCGTTCAGAATCAATGTATTTGGTAATATAAGGTGATAACTGCCAACACTTTGGCTGCAACAATTGCACCGTTTCCATCTCTTGAAATTTTTTTACCCATTCTCAGTTCCCTACCTATCTGCAGCCCATGTAACAGATTACATATGCGGGATCCTGATCCGGTATCAAATACCCAGGACGTAGAGGATACTGAGATACAGCTCTCTGTAACGAACACACCAAAAAAAGATGCATCAACATGCACTTTCTTCGTTTGGGCGGCGTGGGAATCCTGGTAATCCCCTATTTCTTGCTCGGTCTTATAACAATTATAAGTTGGAGCGGGACCAACGTTCCCCAGTTCAGTAAAACAAGCTGGTTTGGTCAATACATCCATATTATTATCTTGATTAAGGCGTGACATGGTCGCTACCTAGAGAGAGAGAGAAGAAAACACTCAGCGTATGCTCTTGCAAGATCAGATTGGTTATTATTTTATCTAATCAGGATGGCTCCCACAGTTTTTATCAAATCTTCCTTCAAACCCTAAAAGGAAAGACTAGCCGGGATTAATTACACCGTACAAGTTCGCCAATCTTTCAGCCAGGCCAGTGCCGGTACTTTGAGGGAGGTTCCACGTGCTTTAGCACGGACCTAATTAAAATAAATCTCGTTTTCCTAGGGGCGTAACCCCGTTGACACCTTTCTAGACACCTACTTGATCAGCTAATTGTAATGTGTAAAACTCTCCCAGGAGTAACTCTTACTCGCAGTGGGTATCGGGATCCAACTATCTCATAGAAGGTATGCAACCTCATTACAAATTTCAACAATTGAAATTCCCGATAATTTTGCCCCTAACCTCCTATGACCTTGACAAAGGCCAACAAACCATAAGATGCTAGTCAAGTTCAACCCGTCATTTCCTGATTGAATTAAACCCACCCGCACGACCCTTGACAAAGGACAAAAAGGTCGCACGACTACCCTAATACAATCGCATCATATGCTAAAGCAGATAAGCACTAGTCAGCTACCGCACACTACGCCTTGACAAAGGCCAACAAATGAAGCACAAATACTAACTACTGCTTATCTGAAATGACGGAGGGCTACGACATGTTTTTAAGAAAACCTTTTGCGTAATGAACTTGATATCGTTGTAGAATCAAATGATTTAAAATGGAGTGTTTTTGAGGCTTTTTCTAGTTTCGCTAATGAGGTCACTCCCGGTGAATAGATCTCGGCTCTTTCCTCGTCGAATGAGGTGCAGGATATTCATAATACCACTATGCAAAGCAAGAACTATAAAAACAATCAAAAGACAAACCGAGGGTTGTAGCATCTTCCAGTTATTGCTAAAGAGGTCACTCCTGGTGAACGGATATCGGCTCTTTCCTTATCGAATAAGGTGCTGGATATTCTACAAGGAATACCGCTATGCAAAGTAACAACTAGAGCTACCAGTTTTTGAAAATTCGATTCCACAACAACTTTAGGTTTATTTTCTCTCATTAATCTCATTAATGAAGTCCCATCATTTTAAGTTACCTAAACATCACAGATAGATACAACGTATGCTTATGCCATCAGCATTCGCCTCGATGTCTCGTCATGCACCATTAAGTTAGGTAACTAACGGCGGAGCGGGGCAGGGCAAGCGCGGGTGTAAAACATAAGCAACGTCTATATAATATATCATATATACTATATACAATATCTATCTCAACATATCAAATGATCACATCACAGATATCGCAGCAGAAAACAACATAAGAAATATTGGATATACTAGGATTTCCGGGTTTTATATTAAGCCTGTATAAAACACGGATTCTACGGTCATGATGAATAGCCAAACCCACATCCCTAGACCCCTACGAGAGCGACAAGCAACCCTACCAATTCTAGAGTTAGGAGACCCGTCTCGATGCCTCTAGATGGTCTCCGACTGGACCCTAGAACCCGGTAACTTGCGCTCCCCTCCTTGGGTCTATCCTAATGCGGAAAAGTAAATAATATACAATGGTGACATCATCCTCAATCCAGAAGTGCCCCAATAAATGAATATTACATACCAGTTTTTACATGAATGAAAATGAAAATCTCTCATCTCACATAAAAACCCCTGGTTATTCAAAAACGACGATCCAATATAACATATCACAGCAACACATAACATCACATATCATCAACGTAAATAAATATGCGTATCCCAATTGTCGTTGACATATAGCAACAAAACCGGCGATACACCACATATTACACTTACGGTCGCAGAAAAGAAAGTGAAAAACTACAACAATTGGAATCCGCACTGCCCTTAGACATCATAAACCCGGAATATCACATATTCTGGATTTCATGCCTAACAACGAAAATTTTACATTTAGGTCTCAACCATGAAAACACTTTTCAAAGGAAGTCGGGTAATTCAACAAGATTCCCGATTCTGTCTGTGGCCGAAATGTTAAACTTGAATGCAACTGGAAATATTCCAATTATTGTATCCCATCACATGATAACCGGACGACGTTAAACTTTTCGATCGATTCATCAATGTCCCACAATTTCCCGACAGCTCAACACTTGAGCACAGTTCAATAATACCCAGAATATGCCACAGTACCTATGCACCAGCCATAGAAGGGCAGACCCAAGTCTCACTCATGTCGCCACGGAACTGCGGCAAACCCTAGGGTGTGACCGCGGTTCCGCGATCCAAAAAGTCAAGTTAGGGTTTCATTCTTCTAGAGGGTTCATAGAATTACTTGCATGTTTTTCCGAATAAGTTAAACTTGGAAAAATGAGTTTTTGACATTCGATCGAACTTTTTAACTTCGTCTAGACAACTTGTGAAAACCAAAATAAAATGTTAAACTATGAATACGAAACACTCCGAATTGCTTATAGTGTAAAATTACATCACATGCAAAATTAGCAAAATCAAACAATACCTGAAACACCAAAACCTAGTCCCTGGAACACCCTGCAAATTTCAAGCAAAAAAAAAAAAAAATTGGCCGACCACCATATGCATGATCTCGGCCAAAAACCGAGCTCACCCCCTGAATTTTGCATGGTGTTCATGTTGCATCTCATACAACACTCTGCACTTATTTTAAATTTTTTTGAGGTCATTTAAAAAACGGCAGAAACTGGGTCTCTATGTTTCACGTTTCGGAGTTGTTTCGGTTTCGTAATCTAACAAACACCGTCTAATACTCTAGCCCGGCTCTGATACCACTGTTAGGATTCCTTAGTACCCTACTGGGTTTCACAGCAACTACCATGCCAAATTTAAAAATTCTAAGGTGCTAATCAATCCTAAGCTAGGATCAAGCTAGAGTAACTACACAATATAGCATGTTATCAACCATTACACTAAGTGAATGAGGAATACAACCTTTGTAGATCGGTCCTTCACTTCTAAAGCTTCGTGTAGTAGTCCCTTCGCTGCGATCGAAGATCTCCTGAACTCTAGTATGGGTTCCCTTGGAGAAATTAACAAGCTTGCTCGAAGTCTTCGAGGCCGAAGATGATCTCCGTCGAGGAGACTCAAACCCAAGCTACCTCTTCACTAGGTCACGAACTTTGTGAAGAGAACAGCCTTTACTACCCAAGCAAGTGTATAGGATGTTGAAGTAGGAAGTGGTCTCACTTTAGATTTTATTTTCTCACAATATTTCTTCATGTTTCATGGAGCTAGTGAGCTTGAAGAAGGAAAGAGATGAAGAAAGCAACCATGAAAAATGAAGAATGAAAACTAATTAGGTGAGAATAGCAACCATGGGTGAGTTATTCTCATTTACTAACCATTGTAGAGACTAAACCATGGCTAATTGAAATTGTTAGGTTAATAAATATCTTAAGTGAAGCAAAATAAGTGGACATTGTCAAAGATGCTTCAAGCTTCTCCAAGCTTCCAAGCATGAAAAAATACTCACTAATTTTGAATTATTGAGATAAATAAAAACCTTCACATTTTAATTATCATGGTGTAAGTCACATACACACCCATACTTGCATGCATCATCAAGCACAATACAAACTATGTACATAAGTATATATCACATATACACTTAATGCACAAATCAAGTGTGAAAAGAAATCTTAAGTGAGCTAATACTTGTTAATGTAAATTAATATACCAAATATATAATTATACATTAGATTATCAAATCAACACTTGATTTAATAAACCGGCTATATCACATATAACCGACTAATACATGTGTATCAATTTATCGAATGAACACTTGATTCGATAACACAGTTGTATCACATATAACCGATCGATACGAATAAATCACGAGAATAAAATACGGTATCTCATACGCGTATTAATCTCGGTCCCGCACATATCTCATATGTGCTCCTACTCCGTTTCGCCTGAGCCAGGAAACCTCTGTGTAGGACTCTAAAGACTCGTCAATACACCGGCAGTAGGTGATGATCATATCAAACACCCACAAGACGCAAGAGGCGTGCTAAACGTAACAGCCACCCGGGAATTGAGCGATCATAAGATCAACAAGCAAGCCTGCTCATACTCCTGCGAATCCAATCAGTAACACTTACCATACAGTCCGGCCTCTTCGTCTGATATGTCGCATATCTCGTCTAGGGGTGGTAAACGTCAGACCCTAGTAACTCGATAAGTCGTGGCGATGTGAGGCTCATAACAGGTCGAGAAACTACTGGTAACACTTACCAGTAAATCTCAGAATCAGAGCTAGCCAGGGACTTCATGTTATAGCCAATCGAGCACAGCGCAACATCAACTCCCAATACCGGGAGAGACGAATCCCCTCCTATCGCTCATTTCCTCCATGTGACTCAGGACTGTAGCCAAAAACCACCGTTTTGCACGTTCTTTTGAACATGGCAAGGTAGAAATCAAAGCACAGTGGGAATCACACAAGACTCTATGAAGATCTCGGGTCGACAGACTAATCTGTACCAGTGTCACCAAAGAACTGCCATCTGACGTGAAGTATAATACCATCTGGGAGTTCTCGGCGAGTCCGGTTAGTGTACCCAGTCTCCACTGAGAACCCGTATATCATCTCTGATGTCAAACACCAATGGATATGGGATCATCCATTTTCCATCTACATGGGTCAAGAAGCTACACGCTTGTCTACTATGGTATATCGATGCCCCGTCTCGATACACCCACAACTAGGGACATTAAAGGATGTACTCACAGACTACCATTGTCCCATTAGTATGATCGGCATCATAATCCAGGTATTCAAGTACACATCCTAAGGGTTTTACCAACATGTTACAGAGAGACAATCAATATACATGTTAAAATAAAGAGTAACCAGATAGCATACTATCATGTTGAGCAAGAAAGTCCTCCCTATATATGTCCAAGCATCTACTACAATATACATCTCATGTACAGTAATAGCCTCTAGGGCATACATATAGCTAACAATCTCCTACTTGCACTAGGGCCATCATACAGCAGTGGTTGTAGTATCTCATACTCAACCATCCCATAAAAGTCTCTCTCTTGGAAAAGGCCTTTGTGAGTGGATCCGCCGTGTTTTCCTCTGAGTCAACTCTCCTAATCTCGATCCCCTGGAGATCAACCATCTCCATGATCAGGTGATACTTCCTTTGAATATGTCTAGGTCACTGATGGGATGGGGGTTCCTAGGCCTAAGCCACAACTCCATTGTCACACAATGGTAGGAACAAAGGTCATCTCATGAACTACTATACACCTAGACTTCCTCTTTGTTAGCATCTTAGGTAGCGATGTATCCAGCCATTATCGTCTAGTTTTCCACGGTATCTAGCTTGGAACTCTTCCAATATACCGTCCCTCCCCTGAGGTTAAAGACAATGCCTTTGACTGACATTCAGTCGACCTTACCACCCTAGAAGCTATCCAGTGATTCTCCCCAGGATCGATTGATACCATCTCACTACACCTAGTGAGAATCCTAACATCCACTTAGATCTATCTCATAAATCCAAAACCCAGGATTTAGGAGGTATCACCATGATCATATATGGAGAATCCTTGTGATAAGATGAGATTGACCGAGCGTAGCATAGGAAACTCTTTTCCTATCAAGAGTATGTCATCCACGTACAATACGAGAAAAACCAAAATACTCTTTACTACCTTTTTGTATATACAAGGTTCATCTATCATTTTGATGAAATCAAACGCTTTGACTACCACATCAAAAAAGATGTTCCAACTCCGCGATACCTGCTTTAACACGTAAAGCAACTTGCACACGTTTCCACTGCTCCCACTATCTACGAAGCCCTCTGGCTGTGTACTTATAGACACTCTCTTCTAAATCAATATTTAGAAAAGTATTCATGACACCCAACCACCAGATATCGTTGTCATGGTATGTAGCAATAACAAGTAGGATCCGGATGGACTTAAGCATAGCTTCAGGAGAAAAGGTTTTATCATAATCCACGCTTGGTTAATGACGAAAACCTTTTACAACTAGTCTAGCTTTGAAAGTCTCCACTTTTCCATGTACACCAAGTAATCTTCTCAAGATATACTAGCTCCTGATGGGGATTTAACCCTTCAGATATAGCAATCAAAGTCCATACTTTGTTGGCGTATATGGATTCTATCTCAGATAGCTTAGCATCCAGCCATTCTTACAGAGTCCCCACTCTTGATGGCCTGCTCGAAACTAGTTGGGTCATCATCTAATGATGCAATCCTAGTTCCCACTGTCATCAAGAAACCGAAGTATCTTTCAGGCGGATGAGGAACCCTACTAGATCGGTAGAGAGGCTGAAGTTCGTCGGGAGCTATTGAATCCTCCGGTTCTACCAAATTGTCAATTGTAGTTTGTATAGCTGGAACTCCTTCTAGTTCTACCTAATGACAACTAATTTCTTCATAAGAAATTCCCTTTCCAAAAGGTGGCATGCTGAGAAAAAAAACACCTTTTGTGTTGGATATAGTGCCCTCAGAGTCAATTATTGGGTCGCAGGTACGTGATTGCAATGATTGAGGGAGGACCTATACCGGTAGCACAGTCTTACTCGAGATGATAGTATGCTATCTGGTTTTCCTTTATCAGTCGTGTACAGGTTCAGGTGACTGATCACTATTACACATTGATAGAGCCCTTAAGATCTTTCTTGACTACCAACAGTATGATGGCGATCATATACGTGAGAGTTGGGTAGTCTATAAGCACATCCTTCAAAGTGGTCCTTAGTCGTGGGAGTTTCGAGACAGGGCATCGATACTGCGGAGTAGACTAGTGTATACAGTCGAGACCCCGACGAGGGGCGGTGGCCGGTCTCACAAGCCACTGGTGTCATTTGGATCACCCAAGATGTATACAGGTGCTCACTAGGTTATGAGTACTCCGGACAAGACTCGCCGGGAACCTGCTAGTTAGTTGGTATTTATACTTGCGTCAGATAGCAGTTCCTTGGTGACATGTGTACAGGTTAGTTCATCGACCTGAGGTCGTCATTTGTCTCGTGTGAGTTCCCACTGTGCTTTGATTTCTACCCTACCACGGCTCAAAGGAGTCGTGCAAACAGGTCACTTTTGGGTACAGTCCCGAGCCACATGGAGGCAAGTGAGCGGATCGGCAGGGGATTCGTCTCTCCCGGTATTGCGGGTGAGATCGCGCTGTTTCTAGGAAAGCCATTACACCAAGTCCTTGGCCAAGGAAGGTGAGAATTACTGGTAAGTATTCCAGTAGTTTCTCACGGTGTTCAGGGCTTGTCTCCGACACGACTTATACCGCTATTGGGGGTCTGACAGTACCAGCCCCCTAAGCCCGATATGCGATACTCATAGACGAACGGACCGGACTGTTTGTATATTGTCACTGTTAGGCTAAGTAGGGTTCCAGGATGAGTTCACTCTTCGGCTTCCCTTGAGGTCAGTACAGTATAGTTTTATGGCAGGGTTCGGAAAATGCACGTGCGTTTACGCACGTGTCATATTTCGGGCAGATAATACTGGCGGGCTTTGGTTTAAGCCGGATCCATGTATTATAATATATAGATATAATATCTTTGTCTCAGTTTCATTTGTATTCGGTCGTAATACAAATGCGGGTATGTATGTACAGTTACGGGGTTATCCTGAAATTCGTTTCGGGCTCGCTTTTCGAAGTTGCCAGTTTTCTATCACCCGTCTTAAACATTCAGTTTAATGCGGATTTATCTTTTTCATTTGGGTGAGTCATGTGGGTGAGTCATGAGGAAGCTTCTTGATTTGATGACTAGGTTGATGAGGTGTTTAGTGACTCATTCATTGCATTAAATGTTTTATGTAAGGTGTTATATGACTCATTCATTTCATTTTTGCTTATGGTCACCCCCCTTGCTCCTACACTCACCCCACCTCTTCATATGTGGCCGTCCTTTCATTTGGAAAGGATGATGGTTGTTGAAAAAAGAAAATTTGGTTCATGGAAATTTCATAGCTCATTTCTCATTACTCCATTAAAAAGGCAACTTCATTAACCGTTCATCCATGGTTCTGGATGAAACGAGACAAAGTATTCTACTCATTCTCTACATCAATCTTGGACATGTTGGCTAGCAAACTTCATGTCCAAGTTTCCTCGGTTCAGAGGCGGGAGCCCGTATAAAGATCCGTTGACGTGGTGCCACGTGGACGAGGAGACCGGAGATCGAGCGAGATCACAGATGCCGCAAAGGAGCGTGGGATGATGGCTAAAGAATGAAGGACTCGGCTCGTTCGGTATAACCTTTCTACCCACTTTATAGTTTGTTAGTTTAGCGTTAACGGCAAGATCAGGGTTATAGTATGCGATAGCGCCAGTTATAAAAGTTTTTGTTCCGCGTTTGGCGTCTGAAAGATGGCCGGGGCGCTACCGTAGACTTACATTTTGCACCTCAGTGTGGTAGAAGATATTCCCTTGCGAATGCTTGGGTTATCCAACAAACATCCACAGAACTGACCTTGCCTCGAGCTTGTCCAGATTTTGCTTTTAGACATAGGCCGGACAACCATAAATCTTAACTTTCATGGTGCTTCAGTGGGCCAAATTTCTATTTGGGCTTCTTGCTGGATATATGTATGCCCTAGAGGCCATTATATGATAGTGGATGTATTTAGACAAGTATATATATATATATATTTTCAGTGTACAATTTTGCTCAACATGATAGTATGCTATCTGGTTCTTCTTTATCAGACATGTTGATTTGATCATGCTTTTATACATTCATACATGTTGATAAAGCCCTGAGGATATAGGCTTGACTACTGTGATTATGATGGAGATCATACTAGTGGGACATCTATAGTTTATAAGCATATCCTGGAATGTCCCTAGTCGTAGGTGTATCGAGACGGGGCATCGATATACCAGAGTAGACTAGCGTATATGATACTAGACCCATATTATGGGCTATGGATGTTCCCACATTCATCGATGTTTGACATCGAGATCGTATACGGGTGCTCAGGGGTGACTGGGTACAATGGACGGACTCACTGAGAACTCCAATATGGAATTATATCTATTGTCGGATAGCAGTTCTCAGGTGACACTAGTGCAGGTTAGTCTGTAGACCCGAGATCGTCATAGAGTCTTGTGTGTTCTCCCACTGTACTTTAATTACCACCCTACCACGGCTCTACTGAGTCGTGCAAACAGGTGGCCGTTGGGTATAGTCTCGAGACACACGAATGTGATGAGCGATAGGAGAGGTTTCGTCTCTCCCGGTATTGGGAGTTGATGCTGTGCTGTGCTCGATTGGCTATATCAGTAAGTCCCTGGCCAGGGCTGTAGAGATTTACTGATAAGTGTTATCAGTAGTTTCTCGATCTGTTATAGACCTTTCATCGGCATGACTTATCGAGTTATTGGGGTCGACGTTACCATCCCTATACTCGATATGCAGCATATCTGACGAAAAGACCGGACTGTACGGTAGTGTTGCCGGTTGGCTCGACGGGAGTTGTAACAGGTTCGCTTGTTTTCTTCTGATCGCTCAATACCCGGGTGGCCGTTACGTTTAGCTGACCGCTTGCGGCTTGTAGGTATTTGATATGATCATTACCTGCTGCCGACGTATTGATGAGTCTTAGAGTACCACAATGAAGTTTCCTGGCTCAGGCGAAAAGATGTGGTGTGCATTTGAGATATGCGCGGGGACCCGATTAAATTCGGATATGTGATACCGTATATTAATCGGGCTTTTTCTATTGATCGGGTCGTATATGATATGACCGGTTTGCTAAATCAAGTGTTGATTTAACAAATGACTTTTAGATTAATTCTTTAATCAAACTCTTTTTTCTATTTTTGTATGCATACATGTATGCACATGATGATGTGCATGGATACATACATACATACATTGTATCATGGTTGTTGATACAAGTTTGGTGGCAATGCAAGACTTACATGGTAGAATTATCTATTTATTTATCATTTTGTAAAAAGGAAAGGATAATTCTCAAGAGGTTAAGGTTTTTCATCTTTGACCATGCTTCAACCACTTCTTAACCTTGAGTTAATTATGCTTTTACCTTTTAACTCATTTTGAAAAAGATCTAGATGATTCTAACCATGGTTGAAGTGAGAAAGGATTAATATATATTATTCTTTTCTCATTTCAATAATTTTTCATTCTCATTTCCCTTTTCTTTTGTGAGAAAAAGCTTAGCCACCATCTTCTTCTTCCTCTCTTGATAATTTCCTTTAAGTGAGGTTGATAAAAGAAAGAGTTTTGATTATAGAAAACAAACCACATCATCATACTACACACATCTAGCCCATTTGTGTAGGGTGTTTGCTCTACTTCAATCACATATCGAGTAAAGCAAGGAGCTTTGGGCAAAGGAGCTTCGGGTGGATCGTCGTGGACTTAGAAGACCTCAAGCGAACCATTTTCCAACCCTCAAGTAGCCAAGGAGTCTAGCGTAGGGAGCTACAAAGGTTGTACTCTCAAAACCCTAGCCTTTATTACTTGTGATGTTGTCTTTGTAATAAAACCCTAATTTTCTAGTGATAATTCTTTGTATGTTCACTTAGCACCTTAAAAATTTAATTTTGAGACATGTGATGCTTCCAAACCCTTCATGTGGTGCTACGTAAACCTAACATTGGTATCAGAGCCGACCTAGAACTTTAGGCGACGCTTTAGCAAAGTTAAAACTCCAATCGAACAAAAAAATACGGATTTTCAACCCTCTCTGGACATTTTTTGAAACTATGTTATTTTCAGAATTAAAAATACGTAAAAATCCAGCAGGCAAATCTAAGCAATACTGTAAAAGACGAAGCAATGAACCGTACATCCCACCGCGGAACCGCGGCCATAGCTTGCTTGGGCCGCGGCTCAGCGGCCGTACAGAGGAATCATTGGCTCGTGTTTATACAGTAATGTTCCTACCTGCTTGTATACATTTTTGGGTATGTTTAATCTGATTCAAGTCTTGAATGTTCTGGGGATGGTTTTGGATTGGGTGATTCGATCGAAATTTTAATTTCGTGCCTTTTTCGAATAATTTAGGAAGTATTAAAAAGTTCGAACGGATATCATTAACTCACTTTTTCCCGGCACAAAAATTTTCAAGTGTTGAATCTTTTCTCGAGTTTAAATCTTTCGGAAATACGTGCAAGTTATGTGGTGGACCCTCTAGAAGACAACAAACCTTAACTCGATTATGTGACTGTCTTGAACTGCCTTTTGAACCTTAGGGTTTGAGGCAGTACGACGTGCCACATGTGAGGCGTTGGCTTGACCCTTCTACGGCTGGACCGCTACTACTGTGAGACATTTTGGGTTTTTTGAACTCCGCTCAAGTGTTGAGCTTTAGGAAATTTTGGGTATTTGATTATTCGATCGAAATGTTTAATACTGTCTATTTATCTGGAATGTGATACAATATGTGGAATTCATATAGTTGGGCATGAAATGCGAAGTATGTGATATTTCGGATTTACGATGTCTAAAGAGAATGTGTATTCCAAATGTTGTAGTTTTACACTTTCTTTTCTGTGACCGTATGTGTAGTATGTCGTTTATCGCCGGTTTCGTTGCTATACATCAACGACAATCGGGGTACGCATGCTTACTTACGTTGATGATATATGATATTATGTGTTGCTGAGATATGATGTGGAGGATTGTCGCGATTGAATAGCCGGGGGTTTTTATGTGAGATGAGAGTTTTATTTTCATTCATGTAAGATTCAAATGTAATGTAATATTCTTTTATTTGGGGCACTTCCGGGTTGAGGTTGATGTCACCAGTGTTGTATATTATTTACTTTTCCGCATTAGGATATACCTAAGGAGGGGAGCACAAGTGACCGGGTTCTGGGGTTCAGTGGGAGGCCATCTCGAGGAGTCGAGACCGGGTCTCCTAAACTCCAGGATTGTTAGGGTCGCTTTCCTCTCTCGTAGGGGTCTAGGGGTAAGGCTTGTCTATTCATCGCGACTGTGGAATCCGTATTTTCTATTGTTGGCTAAATACTAAATACAGACGTCATAGTATATCCCACATTATATCTGTGTTTCTGCTGCCTGTGTTCTGTGATATCTGAGACGAATGATATATTATACATGAGATATATAGTAGACGTTGCTTATGTTTTACACCCGCGCTAGTCCCGTCCCGGTATGCCGTTAGTTAAGTAACCTAGCGGTGCATAACGGAACATTGCGGCGGATGCGGATGGCATAAGCGTACGTTGTATTTTCGTTTCTTTTCAGTGATTGGCTTAAGGACTTAAATGATGGGACTACATTAATATGATTAATGTAAAAAAAATAAACCTAAAAAGATGTTGTAGAATCGGATTAGAAAACCACTCGGCTCTTTATGAAAAAGCTATATTTCAAAACTGCGGAGCTCAAGCCTCTCCTTTTGAAAACCATTTGATTCTACGACGATATCTGTAGGGTTCCTAGGCACCCAAGTGAGGTCTCACAAGGCATCGATCATGCCAATTTCAAAAATTCTAGTGCCGAGAAACCCTAAACTACGGATCGATGGCTAGATGTCTAGGCGAAAAGATAACTAGTTAACAATTAACTAAAGGAATACGGAATTACAACCTTTGTAGATCCGTTTGTCCACCTCCATAGCTCCGTAACGAAGTGCCTTCGCTGTCCAAGTGAACTCCCGGGCTCTAGCGTCGGCTTCGTTGAAGAATAAGCGAGCTAGGTCGTCGATGTCCATGCCGAAGATGATCTACGTCGAGGCATCGCTAAATCAAGCTCCACCTTCACCGAACCATGATAACTTGTGAAGGAAACACACTCTACTACTTGGCAAGAGGTAGAGGATGAAGAAATAGGAAGTGGGTAGACTTTAGTTTTGGATTTCTCACACTTTTCATCAATCCACCATTGATGAAGAGAAGCTTTCTTCAAGTGAAGAAAGTGAAGAAGAAGAAGAAAATTATGATAAGAATTATCTTTTATGAGAAAAGAAAAACCATCCTTATCATAATAGTAACCATGGTTTAACGTAGAGAATTGATCATGGTTAGTGAATGGTTAGGTTTCTACAAGATGACAAAATGGTTGCAATGGTCAAAGTATTCATGAAGCTTCATGAACGAAACAAAAATGCCACCATTTTATCATGCAATTTTTTCTTTTCCAAAAAGAAATAAACAAATGAATAAAATGAATAATCAAATAGTAAACCCTAACCATTCCATTAACCAAGGTTTAATTCTATACACTTAACAAAAAGGGCATGCACCATCAAACATGATACAAGCAAGTGCACAAATCATATCGCATATGAAATGTGCACACCCGAGTGAGAAAATCCATTTAAAGTGAACCGATACTAGTTAATGCAAAGTAATATATCAAATATATAATTATGCATTAAATCATTAAATCAACACTTGATTTAACGATCCGGTCATGACGCACATAACCGACTGGTATCATTAGTAACATCTTATCGAATCAACACTTGATCCGATAACCCGGCTATATCGCATATAACCGATCAATGTCACATCGCGAGAATCGAATACAGTATCACATACTGGTATTATTCTCGGTCCCGCACATATCTCATATGCGCTCCTATTTCGTTTTGCTTGAGCCAGGAAACCTCTGTGTAGGACTCTAAAGACTCGTCAATACGCCGGCAGCAGGTGATGATCATATCAAACACCCACAAGCCGCAAGCGGTCTGCTAAACGTAACGGCCACCCAGGTATTGAGCGATCTGAAGATCGACGAGCAAGCCCGCTCACACTCCAGTGAATCTGACCAGTAACACTACCGTACAGTCCGGTCTGATCGTCTGATATGTCGCATATCTCGCCTAAGGGTGGTAAACGTCAGACCCCAATAGCTCGATAAGTCGTGTCGATATGAGGTCTATAAGACTTTGAGAAACTACTGGTAACACTTACCAGTAAATCTCAGCAACCCTGGCCAGGGATTTCCTGTTATAGCCAATCGAACACAGCGCAACATCAACCCCTTATACCGGGAGAGACGAATCCCCTCCTATCGCTCATTGCCTCCATGTGATTCGGGACTGTACCCAAAAACCACCGTTTTGCACGCCCTCTTGGACGTGGTAAGATGGAAATCAAAGCACAGTGGGAACCACACAAGACTCTATGACGATCTCGGGTCAACAGACTACTCTGTACCAGTGTCACCAGAGAAATGCCATCTGACGTGAGGTATAATACCATCTGGGAGTTCTCGGCGAGTCCGTCCAGTGTACCCAGTCTCTACTGAGCACCCGTATATCATCCCTGATGTCAAACACCGATGGATATGGGATCATCCATCGCCCATCTGTATGGGTCGAGAAGGTACACGCTAGTCTACTCTGGTATATCGATGCCCCGTCTCGATACACCCACGACTAGGGACTTTGAAGGATGTACTTATAGACTACCATGTCCCCACTAGTATGATCCGCATCATAGTCCAGGTAGTCAAGCACACATCCTAAGGGCTTTACCAACATGTAACAGAGAGACAATCAGTAAATACGTTAAGGTAAAGATCAACCAGATAACATACTATCATGTCGAGCAAGAAAGTCCTCCCTATATATGTCCCAGCATCCACTACAATATACATCCAATGTACAGTAATGGCCTCTAGGGCATACATATAACTAACAATCTCCCACTTGCACTAGGGCCATCTGTAGCAGTGGCTGCAGTATCTCATACTCAACTATCCTATAAAAGTCCCTCTCTGGGAATAGGCCTTCGTGAGTGGATCCGCTGCGTTATCCTCTAAGTCTGCTCTCCTTGCCTCGAGCATCCTGGAGATCAACCATCTCCATGATCAGGTGATACTGCCTTAGAATATGTCTGGATCACTGATGAGACGGGGGTTCCTGGCATAAGCCACAACTCCATTGTCACACAATGGTAGGAACTAAGTTCATCTCATGAACTAATATACATCCAAACAACCTCTTTGGTAGCATCTTAAGTAGCGATGTATCCTGCCTTTATCGTCTAGTATGTCACGGTATCTAGCTTGGAACTCTTCCAACATACCGTCCCTTTACTGAGGGTAAAGACAATGCCTGCGACTGACATTCAGTCGTCTTTATCACCCTGGAACACTTCCAGTGATTCTCCCCAGGATCTATTGATATCATCTCACTACAACTAGTGAGAATCCTAACATCCAATTAAATCTATCTCATAGATCTAAAACTCAGGATTTAGGAGGTATCATTTTGATCCTTCACGGAGAATCTTTGTGATAAACGGAGATTGATCGAGCGTAGCATAAGAAACTCCTTTCTTATCAAGAGTATGTCATCCACGTACTCTACGAGGATCACCACCATACTCCCTATTACCTTTTTGTTTATACAAGGTTCATCTACCATTTTGATGATGTCAAACTCTTTGACTAAGACATCAAAACAGACGTTCCAACTCCGCGTGCTTGCTTTATCCCATAAAACATCTTGCTCGCATTTCCGCTGCTCCCACTGTTTACGAAGCCCTCTGGCTGTGTTCTTATAGACATTCTCTTCTAAATCATTATTTAGAAAAGCAGTCATGGCACCCAACCACCAGATATCGTAGTCATGGTATGTAGCCGTGGCAAGTAGGATCTGGATGGACTTAAGCATAGGTACTGAAAAAGGTTTCATCATTATCCACGCCTGGTCAATGACGAAAACCTTTAACAAGTCTAGCTTTGAAAGTATCAACTTTTCCATTTACACCAAGTAATCTTCTCAAGATATACTTGCTCCTGATGGGGATTTAACCCTTCAGATATAGCAACTAAAGTCCATACTTTGTTGGTGTATAAGGATTCCATCTCAGATCGCTTAACATCCAACCATTCTTACAGAGTCTTACTCCTGATGGCCAGCTCGAAGCTAGTTGGGTCATCATCTCATGATGCAATCCTCGCTCCCACTGTCATAGAGAAACCGAAGTATCTCTCAGGTGGGTGAGGAACCCTACTAGATCGGCGGAGAGGCTGAGGTTCGTTGGTATTTACTGAATCCATTGGTTCTACCAAATCATCTGTTATAGTTTGTATAGCTGGAACATTTCCAGTTCTACATAACTGACTTTGCCTTGAGCTTGTCCGGATTTTGCTTTTAGACATAGGCCGGACAACCCCAAATCTTAACTAGCTTAAGATACGGGCTCTTCCCTTTCCATATCAAATATGAAGTGGTAGGCAATTGATTTGATTTGAACCCTATTCAATAGGTATGCAACTTCTCAAGTGCATAACCCCTTTAAGGAAAAAGGTAACTCAGTAGTACTCATCATAGAGCACACCATATCAAATAGGGTGTATCTGCTCCGCCCCGACATACCATCGTGCAATGGTGTATACGGAGGAGTAATGCTGAGAGAGAATCTCATTCTCCTTTAGAATAGTCTAGGAATTCCATGCACAAGTATTCTCCTCCCTGATCTCATCATAGGACATAATACTTATACCCGTATATTGATTCTCTACTTCTAACTTATATTCTGTGAATATCTCAAAAGGTTCGGACTTGTGTTTCAACAGGAACATATGTCTGAATCTAAAAAAGATCATCAGAGAACGTAATGAAGTATAAAGAACCAATCCTGGCATGTGTAGACAGGGGACCTACATACATCAACATGTATCAATCCCAAGAGTTCATTAACTCTTTCTCTGTTTCCAATAAACAGAGCTGTGGTCATCTTATCTTTGTGACATGACTGGCGAGTTTCACAAGATGTAAATTCAAACTGATTTAAATATGCATCTTTATGTAACTCTAGCTAGTCGGGTCACATTGATATGACCTAGTCTACAATACCTTAAGAAGAATTCGTTCATTTCTGAACTCTTCCACTTGTGTGTGTTCCGTATACTAAGAACTGTAGTTTGATTTAGAACATTAATGCTTTTAGATAACGTGCCTGAACCGATCAACTTTTGATATAGGAAATGTTCAAAACATTATCCAACAATACAAAATTTTATCATTTCTTTACTAATAAAGAAACTGATATGATTTTGTATATCAGGTTCGGTATCTAATAACATTCGTTCAGAATCAATGTATTGGTAATACAGGGTGACAGTGACCGACAGACTCGGCTGCAACTCTTGCCCCGTTTTCTGCCTCATGAAACTTATCACCTGTTCTCAGTTTTTCTACCCTTTTGTAGCCCTATGTAACATCTTACATATCTGGGATCCTGATCCGGTATCATATACCAAGGATGCAGGGGATACTGAGAAACAGTTCTGTATAAAGAACACACCCGAAGATGATGCATCAGCATGCACTCTCTTCGTTTGGGCGGCACGGGAAATCTGGTATTCCCCAATTTCCTGCTCTGTCTTATAACAATTATAAGTTGGAGCGGGACCAACGTTCCCCAGCTCAGTATAACAAGCTGGTTCGGTCAATATTTCGTATTATTATGTTGATTAAGGCGTGATATGGTCGCTACCTGGAGAGAGAGAGAAGAAAAACACTCAGCGTGCGCTCTTGCAAGATCAGATTGGTTATTATTTTATCTAATCAGGATGGCTCCCACTGCTTTTTATCAAATCTTCCTTCAAACCCTAAAAGGAAAGACTAGCCGGGATTAATTACACACTACAAGTTCGCCAATCTTTCAGCCAGGCCAGTGTCGGTACTTTGAGGGAGGTCCCCCGTGCTTTCGCACGAACCTAATTAATGTAAACCTCGTTTTCCCAGAGGCGTAACCTCGTTAACACCTTTCTAGACACCTACTTGATCGGCTAATTGTAATGTATAAAACTCTCCCAGGAGTAACACTTACTCGCAGCGGGTATCGGGATCCAACTATCTCATAGAAGGTATGCAATCTCATTGCAAATTTCAACACTTGAAATTCCCGATAATATTTTGCCCCTAGCGTCCTATGACCTTGACGCAGGCCAACAAACCATAGTCCGCTATTCAAGTTCAACCCGTCATTTCCTGATTGAATTAAACCCACCCGCACGACCCTTGAGGCAGGCCAACAAAGTCGCACGACTACCCTAATCCAATCTGCATCATATGCATAAGCAGATAAATACTAGTTAGCTACCGCACACTACGCCTTGACGCAGGCCAACAAACGTAGCACGAATACTAACTACCACTTATCTGAAATGACGGAGGGCTACGACAGGTTTTTCTGAAAACCTATTGCGTAATGAACTTGATATCGTTGTAGAATCAAATGATTTAAAAATGGAGTGCTTTTAAGGCTTTTCTAGTTTTGCTAATGGAGTCACTCCCGGTAAAGGGATCGTCGGTCCTTTCCTCGTCGAATGAGGTGTGGGATATATCATATATATCACTGTGCAAAGCAAAAACACTTAAAAGCAATCAAAAGTCAAACCGAGTGTGTAGCATCTGCCAGTTATTGCTAAAGGAGTCACTCCCGGTGAAGGGATCTCGGTCCTTTCCCTATCGAATAAGGTGCAGGATATATCACATATACCGCTGTGCAAAGCAAGAACTGTAGCTACCAGTTTTATTTTGAAATTCGATTCTACAACATCTTAGGTTTCTTTTATTTCATTAATCACATTAATGAAGTCCCATCATATAATGTACCTAAACATCACAGATAAATACGACGTACACTTATGCCATCCGCATTCGCCTCGATGTCCCCTCGTGCACCGTTAGGTTTGGTAACTAACGACAGAGTGGGGCAGGGCTAGCGCGGGTGTAAAACATAAGTAACGTCTATATAATATATCATATATACTATATACTGTATTTATCACAGAACATCACATGATCACATCACAGATATCGCAGCAGAAGAATCATATGAAATATTTGATATACTAGGACGTCCGTGTTTTGAATACGAGCCAGTATAAAACACGGATTCCACGGTCGTGATGAATAGCCAAACCCACACCCCTAGACCCCTACGAGAGCGGCAAGCAACCCTACCAATTCTAGAGTTAGGAGACCCGGACTCGACTCCTCGAGTTGGTCTCCCACTGGACCCCAGAACCCGGTTACTTGTGCCCTCCTCCTTGGGTCTATCCTAGTGCGGAAAAGTAAATAATATACAAAAGGTGACTACTTCCGCAACCTGGAAGCGCCCCAATAAAAGAATATTACATACAAGTTTTTACATGAATGAAAATGAAAAACACTCATCTCACATAAAAACCCCCGGCTATTCAAACACGACGATCCAATATAACATATCCAGCAACACATAACATCACATGTCATCAACGTAAGTAAATATGCGCATCCCAATTGTCGTTGACATATAGCAACGAAACCGGCGATATCACATATTACACTTACGGTCACAGAAAAAAAAAGTGTAAAACTACAACAGTTGGAATCCGCAATCTCCTCAGACATCGCATGCCTGACCAAATGAATTACTTAGACATCGCATGCCTAACAATTATAAACCCCGCATTTTAGTGTCAAAATCGAAAACTCTTTTCAATATGAAGTCGGGCAATTCAACAGGATTCCCGACATCCTGATCGAGTACTCGTCGCAAACTTCAGTAGGCGGCCGCACCCCTGATACCGTCGACGAAGTGCACCAAGGCGGAACACCGCTACCGCGAGCACCCGGACGGATGCTTTCGACGACAGGGTTCTCCTACAGTCACTTGGTCGGGGCTATGGAGTGAGGCTGTCTATTAAGTTTACCCGGCGAGTATCCGCGTACGCTACGTGATTGCGACGGACTTTTGATCACATCAAAATTCCGTGGCAACCGATCAAGTGAGACTAAATTGCTATGTTTATAACATTCATCATGTTATCATATAAATATTGTGAATTCCTGTTATTGTATCCCATTCCAGATAAACAGAAAATGTTAAACTTTTCGATCGAACAGTCAAACACCCAAGTTTTCCCGATACAGATCAACACATGAAATAAGTCTAACAACATTCAGTTCGTGCCTCAGTACCAACGGTCCAGCCGTAGAAGGGTCAAGCCAACGCCTCACATGTGGCACGCCGTACTGCCCCAAACCCGAAGGTTCAAAGGGCAGTTCAAGACGGTCACATAATCGAGTTAAGGTTTCTTTTCTTCTAGAGGGTCCATCGCGTTACTTGCACTACTTAGAACGTCGTTAAACTACGGAAAAATCCAACACTTGGAAATTTCCCGACAGGGGAAAAATTGGGTATTTATATCCGGTCGAACATTTTAACATATTCTAAAATTTATCCGGAAAGCCACACAGACAAAATTTGATACTCCGATCGATATACCGAATCCCCAAAACAATTCCAGAAAATTCAACTCTGGAAAATATTTTAAAAGATCCCAGAAAACTCAGCATATTAAAAAGGGAATTACTGTGCAAAAAGAAATCAAAGAATCAACAGTAGCGCCGCGGAACCACCGCGCCACGTGGGATTAGACCGCGGTTCCGCGCCGTTATGACGGAGTTACATCTTCGTTTTTCACAGTTTTTCATAAAAATCCCTGCTGAATTTTTTAGCACCTTTTAATTTGGAAAAATCCACGATTCTACAAAATGTCCAGAGAGTAAGTTTGATTCGGGGTTTCGGGTTCGTTCGGACTTCAAATTCCATCGGGACTTCGCCTAAGGCTCTAGCTAGGCTCTGATACCACTGTAGGGTTCCTAGGCACCCAAGTGAGGTCTCACAAGGCATCGATCATGCCAATTTCAAAAATTCTAGGGCCGAGAAACCCTAAACTACGGATCGATGGCTAGATGTCTAGGCGAAAAGATAACTAGTTAACAATTAACTAAAGGAATACGGAATTACAACCTTTGTAGATCCGTTTGTCCACCTCCATAGCTCCGCAACGAAGTGCCTTCGCTGTCCAAGTGAACTCCCGGGCTCTAGCGTCGGCTTCGTTGAAGAATAAGCGAGCTAGGTCGTCGATGTCCATGCCGAAGATGATCTACGTCGAGGCATCGCTAAATCAAGCTCCACCTTCACCGAACCATGATAACTTGTGAAGGAAACACACTCTACTACTTGGCAAGAGGTAGAGGATGAAGAAATAGGAAGTGGGTAGACTTTAGTTTTGGATTTCTCACACTTTTCATCAATCCACCATTGATGAAGAGAAGATTTCTTCAAGTGAAGAAAGTGAAGAAGAAGAAGAAAATTATGATAAGAATTATCTTTTATGAGAAAAGAAAAACCATCCTTATCATAATAGTAACCATGGTTTAATGTAGAGAATTGATCATGGTTAGTGAATGGTTAGGTTTCTACAAGATGACAAAATGGTTGCAATGGTCAAAGTATTCATGAAGCTTCATGAATGAAACAAAAATGCCACCATTTTATCATGCAATTTTTTCTTTTCCAAAAAGAAATAAACAAATGAATAAAATGAATAATCAAATAGTAAACCCTAACCATTCCATTAACCAAGTTTTAATTCTATACACTTAACAAAAAGGGCATGCACCATCAAACATGATACAAGCAAGTGCACAAATCATATCGCATATGAAATGTGCACACCCGAGTGAGAAAATCCATTTAAAGTGAACCGATACTAGTTAATGCAAAGTAATATATCAAATATATAATTATGCATTAAATCATTAAATCAACACTTGATTTAACGATCCGGTCATGACGCACATAACCGACTGGTATCATTAGTAACATCTTATCGAATCAACACTTGATCCGATAACCCGGCTATATCGCATATAACCGATCAATGTCACATCACGAGAATCGAATACAGTATCACATACTGGTATTATTCTCGGTCCCGCACATATCTCATATGCGCTCCTATTTCGTTTTGCTTGAGCCAGGAAACCTCTGTGTAGGACTCTAAAGACTCGTCAATACGCCGGCAGCAGGTGATGATCATATCAAACACCCACAAGCCGCAAGCGGTCTGCTAAACGTAACGGCCACCCAGGTATTGAGCGATCTGAAGATCGACGAGCAAGCCCGCTCACACTGTAGTGAATCCGACCAGTAACACTACCGTACAGTCCGGTCTGATCGTCTGATATGTCGCATATCTCGCCTAAGGGTGGTAAACGTCAGACCCCAATAGCTCGATAAGTCGTGTCGATATGAGGTCTATAACACTTCGAGAAACTACTGGTAACACTTACCAGTAAATCTCAGCAACCCTGGCCAGGGATTTCCTGTTATAGCCAATCGAACACAGCGCAACATCAACCCCTTATACCGGGAGAGACGAATCCCCTCCTATCGCTCATTGCCTCCATGTGATTCGGGACTGTACACAAAAACCACCGTTTTGCACGCCCTCTTGGACGTGGTAAGATGGAAATCAAAGAACAGTGGGAACCACACAACACTCTATGACGATCTCGGGTCAACAGACTACTCTGTACCAGTGTCACCAGAGAACTGCCATCTGACGTGAGGTATAATACCATCTAGGAGTTCTCGGCGAGTCCGTCCAGTATACCCAGTCTCTACTGAGCACCCGTATATCATCTCTGATGTCAAACACCGATGGATATGGGATCATCCATCGTCCATCTGTATGGGTCGAGAAGGTACACGCTAGTCTACTCTGGTATATCGATGCCCCGTCTCGATACACCCACGACTAGGGACTTTGAAGGATGTACTTATGGACTACCATGTCCCCACTAGTATGATCCGCATCATAGTCCAGGTACTCAAGCACACATCCTAAGGGCTTTACCAACATGTAACAGAGAGACAATCAGTATACACGTTAAGGTAAAGATCAACCAGATAGCATACAATCATGTCGAGCAAGAAAGTCCTCCCTATATATGTCCCAGCATCCACTACAATATACATCCAATGTACAGTAATGGCCTCTAGGGCATACATATAACTAACAATATCAAGTTCAAAGCGTTAAAGATTTTTATTAAAAATCATCCGCAACCCTCCGTCATTTTAGGAAGTAGAGTACTTAGTATTCGAGCTACGTTTGTTGACTATAGTTAAGGAGTAGTGTACGGTAGCTAAGTGATGTCTTCCTACACTGCATATGATGCAGATTAATTAGGACATTCATGCGACTTTGTTGACCATAGTTAAGGGTCATATGAGTGGGTCTAATTAATCAAGAAATGACGGGTAGAACTTGACTGGTACTTATGATTTGTTGACCATAGTTAAGGTCATAGGTACTAGGGGTAAAAACCGCACCGGGAATTTCAAGTGTTGAGATTTGCAATGAGATTGCATACCTTCCATATGATGGTTGGATCCCGATCCCACTGTAGGCAATAGTTGCTCCCAGGAGAGTTTTGCAGTTTACAATTAGCTAACTCGTTAGGTGTCTAGAAAGGTGTTAACGGGGCTACGCCTCTGGGAAACCGAGGTTTACTTTAATTAGGTCAGAGCGAAAGCACGGGGAACCTCCCTCAAGTACCGACACTGGCCTGGCTGAACTGTTAGCGAAGTTGTAGACTGTAATTAATCCTGGCTAGTTTTCTTTTAAAGGTTTGAAACAAAAACTTGATTAAAGGAGTGGGAGACATCGAATAGACAAGATAATAACCAATCTGATCTTTGCAAGAGCTTTCGCTGAGTGTATTTTTTTCTCTCTCTTAATGGCAGATACCAATGACTGGACTCAAGCTTGTACTAGATAAAAATAAACTGAATGGGACCAATTATAAAGACTGGCTGAGGAATCTGAAAATAGCCTTGACTTATGATAAAGTATCATATGTCCTCACGGCTTCAGCCCCGCCCGTCCCAGGTCTAAAATCCTCAGTTGCGGACAAAGAAGTCCGCAAGACATGGGACGCTGACTGTGCCACGACCAAATGCCTCGCGCTTGCATCGATGGACAACACACATCAAAAGCAGCACGAGAATATGGACATTCAAGCTATATTCCTTCATACAAAGGAGTTGTATGGAGAGCAATCCCGCGTATTACGATACGAAGCATCAAAGAAATTGTTTCAGATGCGAATGGCCCCTGGCACACCTGTAGGAGACCATGTTCTGAAGATGATAGCTCTTATAGAAGAGCTTGAGGACCTTGGATGGACGATGGACAATGAACAATATACGGATATTATTCTGCAGTCCCTCCCCTCCACCTTTGCTCAATTCATAGTTAACTTCAACATGCACAACATGGAGAGGGAACTACCTGAACTCCTTATTATGTTAAGGAGTGCAGAGAGCACACTGAAATCAGTGAAAACTCCCGTTTTGACTGTTGGACAATCTTCCTCTTCTCGTCCAACGGCTAAGGCCAAGGGAAAGAAAAAGAAGAAGCCCACCAATCCTAAGGGTGGAATTAAAAAGGTTAAGGGGAAGGAAAAGTCCAAAGCTGGAGAATCGGGGAAAGGGGAATGTTTTTATTGCCACAAAACACGACATTGGAAGCGCAACTGTACCGAGTACTTAAATCTCAAGAAGAAGCATGGGATGCTTCCGCTTCAGGTGTGTTTGTGACAGAAAACTGTTTTTCAATAAACTCTGCTTCCTGGGTATTAGATACCGGTTCAGGTTCTCACATTTGCAATTCTATGCAGGGGCTGAGAAATAGCAAGGTTTTGAAGACAGGTGACCATACTCTCCTCGTTGGAAATGGTTCCAATGTACATATAGTCGCAGTGGGAGAGTATCACTTGGGGTTGTCATCTGGGTGTATATTGGTTTTGAACCCATGTTATTTTGTTCCAAGTATGCTATGTAATATAATATATGTTTCTTTGTTAGACAATGAAGGATATAACTTTATATTGCAGAACAATGTTATGAACATTCACCTGAATCAAATGTTTGTTGGGTATGGTACACTTAATAACGGGATATACGTCCTAAATCAATACACAGTTTTCAGCATACAACATACTAATAAAAGAAAACTTTCAGAAATAAATGAAGCTTTTCTTTGGCACTGTAGACTTGGTCATATTAACGAAACAAGACTAAACAAGTTACACAAAGATGGATATTTAAACCCTTTTGAATATAAATCTTATGCGACTTGCTAGTCTTGTATCAAGGGTAAAATGACCAAAACTCCGTTTAACGGACACAGAGAAAGAGCTACAGAGCTCCTAGGCCTCATACATAGTGATGTATATGGACCAATGTCTACACAGGCTAGAGGCGGTTTTTCTTACTTCATTACTTTCACTAACGATTTCTCAAGATTCGGTCATGTATTTTTGTTAAAGCACAAATCCGAAGCTTTCGAGAAATTCACTGAATATAAACAAGAAGTAGAAAAACAAACCGGCTTGAGTATCAAGATGCTTCGATCAGATCGAGGTGGGGAGTACCTCAGTACAGAATTTGCAAACTTCCTAAAAGAGAATGGGATTCTCTCTCAACTCACTCCTCCTTACACACCACAGCACAACGGTGTGTCTGAATGAAGGAATAGGACCCTATTAGATATGGTCCGATCCATGATGAGTGATGCTGAGTAACCTGTCTCATTTTGGGGGCATGCATTGGAGACTGCAGCATTTCTGCTGAACAGGGTTCCAACCAAAACCGTGTCTACCACGCCATATGAGATATGGTATGGGAAGAGACCATCTCTTAAGAGAATTAAGATTTGGGGTTGCCCGACCTATGTTAAAAAGCAGAATCCGGACAAACTCGAGACACGGTCGGTCATGTGTAACTTTGTGGGATATCCAAGGAACTCTTATGGATATCTATTCTACCACAAGGAGGAAAAAAGGTGTTTGTTTCTCAGTATATAAAGATGATGGCAATGTGGTGGATCTAGAAGAGGTTCTAGAGACACAAACTACAAATGACGACTTGGTTGAACCGGCTGTTGCAATAGAAACTGAGGAACCTCGGCCACTTCGAAGGTCTGGTAGGACTTCTCGCCAACCGGAGAGGAACTACGGTTTCCTCATTGATGGTGACAGAGAAGACTGCATCATGGAGGATGATGACCTTACCAGTTTTCAGCAAGCTATCACGAGTGGAGACTCTGTGAAGTGGCTGGATGCCATGAGATCCGAAATGGAGTCTATGTACACCAACAAAGTATGGACTTTGGACGTTGTACCCCCTGGGGTAAAACCTGTGGAGGTGCAAATGGATCTTTAAAAGAAAGATTGGTGTAGATGGGCAGGTAGAGACCTATAAGGCAAGACTTGTGGCGAAGGGTTTTCGTCAAAGACCAGGTTTCGACTATGACGAGACTTTTTCACCCGTAGCCATGCTTAAATCCATTCGGATCCTACTTGCTATTTCTGCTCACTACGACAATGAAATCTGGCAGATGGACGTTAAAACGGCATTTCTAAATGGAGATTTAGAAGAATGTGTTTATATGGATCAGCCGGAGGGCTTTATTGACGGTGGGAGCAGTGGGAAAGCATGTAAATTGCTTAAATCCATATATGGGTTAAAGCAGGCATCACGGAGTTGGAACATCTGTTTCGGTGATGTTATCAAAGAGTTTGATTTCATCAAAAATCCAGATGAACCTTGTGTTTATAAGAAGGCTGTAGGGAGAGCTGTCACATTCCTCGTATTGTACATGGATGACATTCTTCTGATAGGAAATGATATTCCTATGCTACAGTCGGTCAAATCTTTCTTATCACTAAGGTTCTCCATGAAGGACCTGGGTGATGCCACATACATTCTGGGCATACGGATCTATAGGGATAGATCCAAGAGGTTATTAGGATTGTCCCAAACCAGGTACATCAACACCATCCTAAAAAGGTTTAGTATGGAAGACTCCAAGCGGGGTGCCTTACCCGCTTGCCATGGGGTCACTCTCTCCAAGGACTCTTCTCCAAAGACCGATGAAGAGAGAGAGCTCGCATGAGCATTATTCCCAATGCTTTGGCAGTAGGATCTATAATGTATGCGATGTTATGTACACGCCCAGATGTAGCTTATGCACTTAGTGTAGTAAGCAGGTATCATTCCAACCCAGGGGAGAATCACTGGATAGCTATTAAGAACATTCTTAAGTACTTGCGAAGGACTAAAGAATTGTTCTTGGTGTATGGTAATGGAGATCTCCAAATGGAGGCCTTTACCGATTCGAGCTTCCAGAGCGATAAGGACGACAACAAATCTATCTCAGGGTTTGTATTTACCCTTAATGGAAGGGCGGTAAGTTGGAAGAGTTCCAAACAGGATACCATTGCAGACTCTACGATGGAGGCTGAGTACATTGCTGCAAATGATGCCGCCAAGGAAGCCATCTGGATGAGGATGTTCGTCTCGGAGCTAGGAGTAGTTCCAACCATTATTGATCCAATACCATTGTATTGTGATAATAATGGGGCTATGGCGTTAGCCAAGGAGCTGTTCAGACCATAATATTGCATTTTTTCATTCCCCTATTCTTATCCGTTTTATAAATAAACATGTACTCTTGACGCACGTTTGTTGCATGTTACAGGATACAGGCTCTTAGAGCAAATACAGTGAAAAAGACGAAAGTTGATACAGAAAAGGGACTTTTGACCAACAAGTAGAAGGACCTTAGTCAATCCTAGACAGAGAACAATTCACAAGTGTACAAGGCAACACATGGTCCGAAATGTCAAAGGAAACTGTCAAAAGATCATTACAAGTTTTCACTGAAGATCTGGAGAAGTCCCAGAAGTCAAATGGAGAAAAGAAGTGGGAAAATAAAAATCCCAAGAAGCCAAGAAGAAAGCCCAAATATTAAAGAGCCTAACTCCCCAGTTTGGCCGCGGAACCGCGGCCAAACCTAGGCTGGAGCCGCGGTTCCGCGGCCATCAAGTGCACTTGTCGGTGTATCTTTCTGGTGTCGGTGTGTCGGTGCGGGGGTTTGTATTTTTCGTGGGAAAATCTGTAATTGCACGTGTGCGAATCACGTAACCCTAAATTCTCCTGTTTGCTTAAAATTGTAATCAAAAATTGTAAAACCGGATGCCTCTTTTCAATAAACAAATTCAGATCTGTTCTGTATTATTGCTTGGAGGGAGCCATCAAATTAGTAAGTAAATTTTATTTCTTCGCTTTTAATTCTCTTTTAATTAGTATGTCTTTTAATCCCCTAATGAGCGAGTAATCTCCTTGCTTGTTAGGGTTAGCCTTAGGAAAAGGTTTGAGAGATGAGATCTCTCACCCCTTTCATGCCATTTCATACCTAAGAATTAGAACTCCATGCATACACGCACAACCGCTCCCTACGGCACCCTACCCCTCGAGGTAACGGTGACACCGTAGTATAAAGGCCCGGTTGCACGTGTTTTCCATGGAGGTTAGGATAATTATCGATAAAGGAAGGATACGAATCTAGAGGAAGAAACATCTTCCCGAAAGACTCTAATCCACTTTATTGATAATTACCGTAACATCTAATTGATCAAAAATAAGGCATTGAAAGCGGTGAGGAAACCTTTAATCTCCAAACTTCCCCTAATCCTAACCCTAGCAAGACTTTAATTTAGATTAATTTAGTATATTTTCAGATCTAGTCTTTTTAGATTTAATAAAATCAATCCAAACAACATTTGGAATCAACTTGTAAAATCACATTAAGAAAATTAGCCATCTCTGTGGATCGACCCGTATTCACCGGCTAGCTGCAAAGCGACGACGTTTCTGATTACGGTAAACAAGTATTTTTGGACTAATCAAATGGCGCCGTTGCCGG
Source organism: Agapanthus africanus (assembly GCA_030015575.1). Lineage (NCBI taxonomy): Eukaryota > Viridiplantae > Streptophyta > Magnoliopsida > Asparagales > Amaryllidaceae > Agapanthus > Agapanthus africanus. The sequence goes on from JASDDO010000022.1 coordinate 394,108,544, forward strand.
GGATGGCGTAAATTTTTTTTTCTGTGTAATTTCGGGTTGATATAATTTTAAAAAAATACATTATAAAAATCTGGAAAATTTTTTTTTTATCATTTTTTATCTGTTTGAAGGGTGTATCTTTTGAATCTTGCAGGAACAGCAAAGAATCGCGGATCTGGAGATTTACAGAGAGCAAAATAGAAAAAATCATATCAGAACAGAGGAGAATTGGAGAACAGGAACTACAGAATTTTTTCCAGACGCTAATCCAACTTCCTGACTGCCCTTCCGCGGCAAAACAGCCCCCCAGACCGTGGTTCCGCGGCGGCCACATGGCCTCGTTGTGCAAAATCATCTATGTTTGTTTTCTAATCCCTTCCTCTATCAACCTCCATATATATTTTGTGAAAATTTTCTGCAGGATTTCTTTGCGCTAAAACTCTTCTCTCCCCTTCTAAATAACAGATTTTCTGCAGGTTTCTTTGCGCCGCGCTAAAAATTTTGATTGCAAGTGAATTTTATGTTTTGCATAATTTAATTGGACTTTAAGGGGCTAATTGACCAAACTCAGATTGGGTGAGGATTTCATCACCTTTCCCAGGACCCCAGAAAACACCTAAAGCATTAGCATTGACCACAATTAATTAAAAAAATACTAGACTCAGCCCTAAGAATATCGAGCTCAATAGGAAAAGGACTAGTATAGGCATCGACCGTTTATCCTAACCTAACCTTGCGGTGTCTAGGCTAGTGGTTATTAATTAGGCCCACTGTTGTGGTTCCTTCCCACTTACCTGGCACTTACCTGGCCGCAAGTGTCGGTGAAGAGGAGCTTTGAGGTCCTATTTCTAGCCCTAGTTAGGAGCTGTCTAGCAGACCTAGGTGACCCTAGATCTAGGCCTGATTGTGCATGTGTGGTTAATATATTTGTGTTATAAGTCTCTTTTCCAAAATCTCTTTGCAAACATTCCCACATAAAAAAAAAGAAAAATCTTTTCAAAACTTGCAACTTGTCGCTAAAGGAACTTACAACTCACTTACACCACTTCTTCTCATTGACGTTATCTTACCCCCACATTCTGATTTTTATTTTTTTACTACACTACCCCTTTTAGTGTATGTCACTTTGGACTAGGGATACTAACGCCCGATTAGTCCGTGTTTCGTTGGTACCGACCGACGAACCTTTCGACACCGAAGTCGAAATTCCCTCCATTTCCTTACCTCCACCTTCAAATTTGTCTTTCGAAGGTAAGTCGGGATCCAACCCCAACGATACCTTACCGACGGGAATGATTCCACCTCCGTTAGGTGCGAATAACCCGAATCTTCCGCCTGTTGTAGCGCCCGCACGAGTTGCGCTCCAGGATCTCTTCTACCCCGTCGGCACTTCTTTACCTACATGTCTTTCACCCCCACCGGCAAATGGGAACAACTTTGAAATAAAACCACATTTCATTAATATGCTGCCAAAATTTCATGGTTTGGAATATGAAGACGCATATATATTTATCAATAAATTCCAAAATGTGTGCGCTATGATGAAAACGACCCAATTAAGTGATGACGCTATAAGGCTAAGGGTCATTCTTTTCACCTTATGTGACCTAGCCGAGAAGTGGCTATATAGCACCGCATCACATTCCATTAGAAATTGGGACGAGTTTGTTCGAGCTTTTCTGAAAAAGTTCTATCCTCATCACAAAACTGCTAGAATCCGTAACGAGATCATACAATTTTCACAGCTTCCTTCCGAACCATTTTGGAAGTGCTTCGAGAGATTTAAAGACCTACTCGTTCAATGCCCTCATCATGGGATCGAAAGTTGGCCACTTTGCCAAACATTATACGAGGGATTGAACTAGGCAACGAAGCAGTTGCTAGAAACCATATGTCAAGGTCATTTTCTCTCCAAGTCTAGCGACGAAGCTTGGCAGTTTCTTGAGGATCTTAGTGAGCAAACAATTCAGTGGGAGAGTACCAAGACCACATCATCTTCTTCTAGTGGTCAATCTAGAGCAAGCATACATCAAGTAGATATGTCGATTGCTATGAAGGCCGAGATGGCCGCACTTATGAAAAAGCTAGAAGCCATTGAGACCAAAATCTCATCGTCTTCTCCTGCCCCTGCTTTACCTCCACGTACTGGTTGTGCTTGTTGTGCGAATCCATCACATCTAACCGAAGAGTGTCCTTATAATGCATCTACTCAAGGACAGGATCAAGTCAATGCTGCATTTCAGCAACGACAAAGAAACGATCCGTACTCTTCGACATACAATCCGGGGTGGAGGAGTCACCCAAATCAACAGTTCCAAGGGAATAACAATTTCCAAAGACCTCCTCCACAACAACAACAAGCACCTTCACAAACTCAAAACCAGCAACCTTTCCAACAACAACCTTATACAAATCAAACGAACAATTTGGTTCAACCAAATGATGATAAGGTTATCTCGCTCGAAAAAAGTTTAGATGCATTTCTCAAGCAATCTACAGAATCCGCAGCAAGATTTGAAAATTTTGTTCAGTCTTTGATGCATAACAATGCCTCACACGATCAAAGTATCAAATCTATTGAGGCACAAATTGCATAATTAACTGCTGCGTTGAGCGAGAGAGAAAAGTGAAAGCTTCCATCTCAACCATTGCCAAATCCCGGTCACACACAAAACGTATATCCCAATCACAATGTAAATGCGGTGACCACGTTGAGATCCGGAAGAGTGTTGCAAAATAATGTGGGAACTAGTGATGACATCCCCGCCGGTGGTTCTTCTTCTTCTTCTTCTTTTTCTCCATCGTCATCTTCCCCTTCTTCATTTTCTTCACTTTCTTCTTCACCTTTTTCTTTAGAGCCTATTCTCCACCCTTCACACGGCTCTACTTCTTCTAGCTCGAACAGACCCATTTCTCACAACATGAATACATCTACACCGGGATCCGTTCCTACTCCACATTCTACTCCACAGACATTTGACTCAACGAATTTTCAAAATGCTCCATTCCCAAACAGGTTGAATCCTAATAAACCAACTGCACAAGTGGAGAAGATTGTGGAGATATTTAAGCAGGTTAGCATAAATATACCTCTCTTGGATGCAATCCAACAAGTCCCCTCATACGCGAAAGTCTTAAAGGGCTTATGCACCTCGAAGAGAAAGGCATCTCAAGTACCCAAGAAAGTGCTAGTGGCTAGTGCAGTGAGCAATGCTATTAAACACCATCAAACCTTACCCCAAAAACGAAAGGACTCCGGCTGTCCTACGATTTCAATCACAATTGGGGATAAGAAAATTAATCGAGCACTTTTAGATCTTGGGTCTAGTGTTAACCTGATTCCCTACTACGTGTACGAACAATTAGGGGTTGGAGAGTTGAAACCCACTCGTTGTACTCTCCAAATGGCTGATCGATCAATCACCCATCCAAGGGGTCAGCTAGAGGATGTGTTGATCAAAGTTGGGGAGTTCATATTCCCCGTTGATTATATTGTTATGGAAACAGAACCTGTTGCTAACCCAAGAAACCAAATTCCGGTGATCCTCGGTCGACCATTTTTGGCCACTTCCAATACAGTAATAAACTGTCGCAATGGCTCCATGACTCTATCCTTTGGGATGATGTCTAGTGAGTTCAATATTTATAAGATGGGACTCTGCCCTCCGTGCCTAAAACTAGTACACGAGAAGTTTGCTCTATTCACGAAATCACGCAGGAGGACTGCGAGCTTGAAAGATTTCTATTTGATGAAAACCGTTTTGACGCCACTAGTGCGTCCCTCCTTGAGCCTACCACCGTTGGCACAACCGATATTGATTATGAATGTTTCACTTTTTCGGATGATGAAAACTCACAGCCCGAATATGAGTCTTTTGAATTTTTGGATGAGTTAGTTGAACCATCCGAATCGGTTGTTTGCAGTGATTTCGAACCTGTGTTGGAGTCCTTTGAGTTCGAGGTAGATTCCGCAATGATTCTTTCGCCTCCGAAACTCGAACTCATGTCCTTGCCACCTCACCTTAAATATGCTTACATAGGTGAGAATGAGACTTTTCCCATTATAATATCAGCCTCTCTAGCCTTCGAGCAAGAGAACGCTATTTTAAAGGTCTTACAAGATAGGCGGCAAGTTTTCGGTTGGACTATGGCAGATATCGAGGAGATCAGTTCCCTTATAATTGAATATCATATGCAATTGATGGATGATGCAAAGTCAATAGAGGACCCACAGGAACATCTTGGGGGTATTGTGGCGAGTCAACTTCCTCCTTTAGAAGTTGAACCACCCCCATTTCTTTTAAGCTACGAGAATGCCAATATCCCACTGATTGCTGATCATTCACATTCTCGTTTAGATGCATCACCACCTCCTGTATATTCATCTCCACACCTTCCATACCACCACTTCTATCTTCCCCAATTCTTTGTGAATCGCTACAACTTATTCTTCCACCAACCAATACTCTTTACTGATAAATTTTTCAACTGGTTGGTGTTAACGTTTGGTCTATGCAAGGTTTGGCAGCAATGTCTAACATAGTTTAAATGAAGTTTGGGGGAGGGCCTTTCTGTATATATTTTGTTTTCTTAACAATAAAAAACTATAAATAAATAAACAGGGGAGTGCCGACATTTTGACCCTCTTGGTTTAGCATGACAGTGAGGACACTGTCAAGTTCAAGTTTGGGGGTATGCTCGGTACGTCTTCTTCCTTCGCATTCATTTGTACATATTTTTGCATTTGCATACTTATTTGAAAACCATAAAAATTTCAAAAAATTCAAAAAATTATAAAAATATTGTATTCAATTTTGGCCATATTTGATTTGAGTTTGACAGATAGGTTAACGGGCTAGGAACAACTAGATCTTAGACTTAGTAAATTAAAAACCCTAAAAATAACCTTCCTTAAAGTTTAACGGTAGAAAGTATATGCCTTGTAGTTTATTTAGAAATAGGCAAATTTTGGGTCCCCTTCTTGGGCTAAGTCAAAATGAGGGAAGAGTATTGATGTTCTTATTAGAGTATAAGTTTGAAAAATAGTCCAAGTTTAAGTCTAGATTCTGAAAATGTATACCCTACAATTTGCACAATCACGAACCTTGAAACTTGGAATAGTAGAAGAGACCTTGAAATGCTCTTGTCTAAAGTCCTTAGTACAATGAAAATAAAAGAAGAAATAAGTGAATAAAGAAAAATGGACACTGTTTTTGTGATTACTGAAGGCTGAGAAAAATAGAAAAATATTTAGCGAGGGTGCTTCATCACCTAGTGCCTTAGACCAACTGGTTTGGGAGTCACTGCTAAAGCCTTGGGTGTTGCAAAACTAGGAAGTACGCTTTAAAGTGCTAACGCATCTTGTAATCGGTTGTTGGTACCTCAAGAAGTATTAACGGTCGCATGAAGGATGTGTAAGCGAAATTCAATTAAATATTCACCTACTGATAAGTACTTTGGAAAATGGACGAGAGTACGATTGCTTGATTTGAATTTCCAAGTGTAGGGGTGATCTATACACACACGTAGGGGTATGTGATTAGAGTTTAGATAAGAGAAAGGAATGAAGGATAGAACTTATATCTTTAATAGAGTTGATAGAAATTCCTAAGTAGAGATGGAACCCTAGAAGGAAAACTTAAGAAATGTCGAAAGCTAAGTAAGTCCACAGGATGTATATAATCTTAAGTTAAATGATAAGGATGCGTGAAGAATGTGGGTGGATAATTTACAAGTAAAAGATAATAGAATTCCTTGTTAGAAAACCTAATTGGAGAACAAAAGTCAATGGGCCGAGTTGATAGAATTTTGTGGGTGTAATCCGCTGAAAACCCTCAGGAGACAACACTCCTCCTACTAGGGACACCTAGAGGTTTAACGGCTTGTTGCATGTGCTCAGTGCAATCGCGTTTCCCTGCGAAAGTGTGGTTAGGATTTTAGCGAATAAAAAAAAAATAAGTGTGCTCGAGGACGAGCAAAAGAAAAGTTTGGGGGTATTTTTTCAGACCATAATATTGCATTTTTTCATTACCCTATTCTTATCCGTTTTATAAATAAACAGGTACTCTTGACGCACGTTTGTTGCATGTTACAGGATACAGGCTCTTGGAGCAAATACAGTGAAAAAGACGAAAGTTGATACAGAAAAGGGACTTTTGACCAACAAGTAGAAGGACCTTAGTCAAGCCTAGACAGAGAACAATTCACAAGTGTACAAGGCAACACATGGTCCGAAATGTCAAAGGAAACAGTCAAAAAATCATTACAAGTTTTCACTGAAGATCTGGAGAAGACCCAGAAGTCAAATGGAGAAAAGAAGTGGAAAAATAGAAATCCCAAGAAGCCAAGAAGAAAGCCCAAAAAATACAAAGCCTAACTCCCCAGTTTGGCCGCAGAACCGCGGCCAAATCTAGGCTGGAGCCGCGGTTCCGCGGCCATCAAGTTAACTTGTCGGTGTATCTTTCTGGTGTCGGTGCGTCGGTGCGGGGGTTTGGATTTTTCGTTGGCAAATCTGTAATTGCACGTGTGCGAATCCCGTAACCCTAAATTCTCCTGTTTGCTTATAAATTGTAATCAAAAATTGTAAAACCGAATGCCCCTTTTCAATAAACAAATTCAGATCTGTTCTGTAATATTGCTTGGAGGGAGCCATCAAATTAGTAAGTAAATTTTATTTCTTCGCTTTTAATTCTCTTTTAATTAGTATGTCTTTTAATTCCCTAATGAGCGAGTAATCTCCTCGCTTGTTAGGGTTAGCCTTAGGGAAAGGTTTGAGAGATGAGATCTCTCACCCCTTTCATGCCATTTCATACCTAAGAATAAGAACTCCATGCATACACGCAGAACCGCTCCCTACGGCACCCTACCCCTCGAGGTAACGGTGACACCGTAGTATAAAGACCCGGTTGCGCGTGTTTTCCATGGAGGTTAGGGTAATTATCGATAAAGGAAGGATACGAATCTAGAGGAAGAAACATCTTCCCGAAAGACTCTAATCCACTTTATTGATAATTACCGTAACACGTAATTGATCAAAAATAAGGCATTTAAAGCGGTGAGGAAACCTTTAATCTCTAAACTTCCCCTAATCCTAACCCTAGCAAGACTTTAATTTAGATTAATTTAGTATATTTTCAGATCTAGTCTTTTTAGATTTAATAAAATCAATCCAAACAACATTTGGAATCAACTCGTAAAAGCACATTAAGAAAATTACCCATCTCTGTGGATCGACCCGTATTCACCGGCTAGCTGCAAAGCGACGCCGTTTCTGATTACGGTAAACAAGTATTTTTGGACTAATCAGGTGCCCAGGTCCCATCAGCGGTCCATACACATCCTGAGGCACTTTCATTTGATCCGTGAGATTGTAGATCGCCGCGAGATCGAGATTAAGAGAGTAGACACAAAGAATAACACCGTGGATCCACTCACCAAGGCCCTCCCTCAGCCGCAGCATGAGCGACTTTTTGAGATGTTGGGTATGAGATACGCCAATAACTGGCCTTATTGCAAGTGGGAGATTGTTGGATATATGTATGCCCTAGAGGCCATTATATAATAGTGGATGTATTTATACATGTATATATATTTATATATATTCAGTGTACATTCTTGCTCAACATGATAATATGCTATCTGGTTCTTCTTTATCTGACATGTTGATTTTATCATGCTTTTATACATTCATACATGTTGATAAAGCCCTGAAGATATAGGCTTGACTACTGTGATTATGATGGAGATCATACTAGTGGGACATCTGTAGTTTATAAGCATATCCTGGAATGTCCCTAGTCGTAGGTGTATCGAGACGGGGCATCGATATACCAGAGTAGACTAGCGTATATGATACTAGACCCATATGATGGGCGATGGATGTTCCCACATTCATCGATGTTTGACATCGAGATCGTATACGGGTGCTCAATGGTGACTGGTACACTGGACGGACTCGCCGAGAACTCCTATATAGAATTATATCTATCGTCGGATAGCAGTTCTCAGGTGAGACCGGTGCAGGTTAGTCTGTAGACCTGAGATCATCATAGTGTCTTGTGTGTTCTCCCACTGTACTTTGATTACCACCCTACCACGGCTCTACTGAGTCGTGCAAACAGGTGGACGTTGGGTACAGTCCCGAGACACACGAAGGCGATGAGCGATATGAGGGGTTTGGTCTCTCCCGGTATTTGGAGTTGATGCTGTGCTGTGCTCGATTGGCTATATCAGCAAGTCCCTGGCCAGGGCTGTTGAGATTTACTGATAAGTGTTATCAGTAGTTTCTCGATCTGTTATAGACCTTTCATCGGCATGACTTATGGAGTTATTGGGGTCGACGTTACCATCCCTAGACTCGATATGCAGCATACCTGACGAAGAGACCGGACTGTACGGTAGTGTTGCCGGTTGGCTCGATGGGAGTTGTAACAGGTTCGCTTGTTTTCTTCTGATCGCTCAATACCCGGGTGGCCGATAGTTTAGCTGACCGCTTGCGGCTTGTAGGTATTTGATATAATCATTACCTGCTTCCGACGTATTGACGAGTCTTAGAGTCCCACAATGAAGTTTCCTGGCTCAGGCGAAAAGATGTGGTGTGTATATAAGATATGCGCGTGGACCCGATTAAATACGGATATGTGATACCGTATATTAATCGGGCATTTTCTATTGGTCGGGTCGTATATGATATGACCGGTTTGCAAAATCAAGTGTTGATTTAACAAATGACTTTTAGATTAATTCTTTAATCAAACTCTTTTTTCTATTTTTGTAAGCATACATGTATGCACATGATGATGTGCATGGATAAATACATACATACATTGTATCATGGTTGTTGATACAAGTTTGGTGGCAATGCAAGACTTACATGATAGAATTATATATTTATTTATCTTTTTGTGAAAAGGAAAGGATAATTCACAAGAGGTTAATGTTTATCATCTTTGACCATGCTTCAACCACTTCTTAACCTTGAGTTAATTATCCTTTTACCTTTTAACTCATTTTGAAAAAGATCTAGATGATTCTAACCATGGTTGAAGTGAGAAAGAATTAATATATATTATTCTTTTCTCATTTCAATAATTTTTCATTCTCATTTCTCATTTCTTTTGTGAGAAAAAGCTTAGCCACCATCTTCTTCTTCCTCTTTTGATAACCTCCTTTAAGTGAGGTTGATAAAAGAAAGAGTTTTGATTATAGAGAACAAACCACATCATCATACTACACACATCTAGCCCATTTGTGTAGGGTGTTTGCTCTACTTCAATCACATATCGAGTAAAGCAGGGAGCTTTGGGCAAAGGAGCTTCGGGTGGATCGTCGTGGACTTAGAAGACCTCAAGCGAACTATTTTCCAACGCTCAAGTAGCGAAGGAGTCTAGCGTCGGGAGATACAAAGGTTGTACTCTCAAAACCCTAGACTTTATTACTTGTGATGTTGTCTTTGTAATGAAACCCTAATTTTCAAGTGATGATTCTTTGTATGTTCACTTAGCACCCTAAAAATTTAATTTTGAGACATGTGATGCTTCCAAACCCTTCATGAGGCGCTACGTAAACCTAACACTTCTTCATAGGGAATTGTGGTTTCTGGAATGTTTTGTTTGGGCCCAGATTTTGTTACTGTACTTCAGATGTACGTGGGGCCCACTATGGGATGTTTTGTCGATTGAAATTTTAAACTTGTTAGTTTACAGTACATACATTATATCTCCGACCGTGAATGTCATTCGAGCGGTTAATTGCGTCTAATTGCTATAGTCCTTTTAGACGGGTTTGCGAACGTGACATTCGCGTTTATGTTCTGTGTTGTGCTGTGATGTTGCGGATGTGTCGTGGTGGATAGCAGTGTGCAATGGTAGTGCAGTTTGAATTTATTTTTACATTTGATATTGCGGGGCGAGCGTCCAACATGTCGACTGCCGTCTCTGCCTATTTGTATAATATTCTTTTGGGGCACGACCGGGCTGAGGTCGATGTACCCGTTGTACATATTTTTCATTTCTGTACTAGGTTTTACCCCGCGACGGAGTGCACGGATAGACGGGTTCTGGAGGGAAACGGTTCCGCATCTCATGGCTTTAAGAGGAAGAGGGGCCTCACTTTATAATTGGCAGACTATTCGCCGTACTCGTAGGGGGTACAGGTTGACCCAAGGAGGGGTGCTCAAGTTACAGGATTCCGTGAGGTGCAGGGTGGTCCATTCACTATGCTGTAGGGGGCTGCCTCGCTTCTGGTTTTGGTGGGTAACTTGCCGCACCCGTAGGGGTCTAGGTTTCATTACACAGGCACACGACCAGGGTAACGTCGGGTTTCAGCAGCGGCTCTGTGAAACCCGGGGATCCCAGATTATCTGTATTGTTCTTTGATGTTGTATATGTTTTACACCCGCGCTAGTCCAGTCCCCGCTCTGTCGTTAGTTAAGTAACCTAACGGGTGATGACGGGACCCAGTGGCGAATGCGGATGGCATATACGTACATTATATTTTCGTTCTTTTCTGGTGTGATTAATTGATGGGACTGCGTTGATTCTGATCAATGTAAAGGAAAACAAACCTGTTTGGAAGTTGTTGGAACAGTTTAAAAAAGTGTTATTACAAAGACGTTTTCTTTTTTTTTTTGCATAGTGGTATTCAGTTGGAATATCCTGCACCGCATTCGACGAGGCAAGGGCCGTGATCCCTTCACCGGGAGTGACCCCTTGGGCAGAAGTTTGCATCAGGGTAATAACTTCACTATAGTCGATTACTTGTTTCTTTGCATCGTGGTATTCAGTTAGAACATCCTGCACCTCATTCCACGAGGAAAGAGCCGAGATCCCTTCACTGGGAGTGGCCTCTTTAGCAAAGGTTTTCGCCACTATATTTTTATAAAAAGCTATCAGGTTCCTTCAGCGATATCAAGTTCGTTACGTTAAAGGTTTTTCGCCAAAAACCAGCAGTAGCCCTCCGTCATTTCAGTTGGGTATTCAGTAGTATTCAAGCTATGTATTTTGACCAACGCCAAGGCATAGTGTTTGGTAGCTGCTGAGTATTCATTTGTTGCATAGATAGATGAGTTGGTTTGGGACAGTCGTTCTGCCATTTGGCCAACGTTAGGGGCATGTGCTGGTGGGTTCAAATTGACAAGATAATGATGGGTAGAACTTGGCATGTGACTTATGGCATTTTGGCCAACGTCAAGGTCATAAGAGCATGGGGAAAAAATCATATCGGGAGTTTCTAAAGAAACTGAAACTTGCCAAGTATGCGCATACCTTCTGGAGTATGATAACATGAGTGGATTCCTTCACATTGTCATGCGATGAGAGTTGGATCCCGATTCCCACCGATGAGTTGGTTTACTTTTCGGGTGATCCCAATTAATTCTTCTTTCAGGTTTGGAGGAGAATTTGACAGTATAGTGAGAGGTTTCCTAATTAGATAAAGTGATAACCATTTTGATCTTGGTTAGAGTGCACGCAAAGTGTTTCTTTTCTCTCTCTCTTTGGCAGCGATCATTGACCGACCCTAGACTATGACTCAGTGACCAAGTTGACCGAACCTTCTTAAAGTACTGGCTTTTGGATTGTCTAAGTTGCATAAGTCATTGCCGCTCCTTCTTTTACCCTTTGCATTTCTCAGAACACCACGTATTACTATAGACATCCACTTCCATTGGATAGATCCATCGTATGGTTATATACAAACTCGAAGGGACTTCTTCGAGGATGGATCCAGGTTAAGGTGAAATTGAATTGGTTTATTCAGTTGTATTTTATTATCACCTTCTCTCTGATTGCGAAGGCTCCTTAGTTTAGGAGAGTACACCTATTACGCTTATTGGATAGTCTTCTTCCAAACCATAGGCTGGTGCCGAAAGATAGGGAATGAAGAAAACCAATTAGCCTAAGTAGGGTGTACAGAAGGTAATAAGTAAAGACAAAATAAAAGGATTAGAAAGAGGGCAAAGTAAATTGCGACTGCTATCATTCACGACCAAACCGCGTACTTCATCGCCACTCCTACTTCACCTTTGCTTTTTCCCCAGTTCAGGAGAAATAGAATAAGGTATTATTCAGTTGTCTTTTATCATCACCTTCTCTCAGGTTGCGATTACTCCTTGGTTTAGGAGGGTACACCTATTACGCTTATTAGATATTCTTCTTCCAAACCATAGGCTGGTGTCGAATGGTAGGGAAGGAAGAAAATCACTAAGCCTAACGAAGGTGCACAGAAGGTAATGACTAAAGACAAATAAAGGGATTTGGAGAGATGGCAAAGAAATATACGGTTATAGTCATGATGGAAGAGGCATTACTAAGAATACCAGGATACCCCTTCGAAACATTTTCATGTTTCAGTTTCTCTTTGCGTTGTTAAAGGAAAACTGATTTCCCGATTAGATACTTTCTCTAGGGTATGTATTTACCAGGTATGATTCTCACATCTGTATAGTTTTACAGATGATGAGTGGGAGTAAGTTATTGGGAATAAGGTGATCATCCTCATTATATCGGAATTCATTGTAATTGGTGATATTTGAGGAAATCGCCTGGGTTTTTGCCGGACGGCATGTATTTGGTTTGGAGTATCCGTTGTTGTGTACCAATTTCAAATTGATATATCTGTACGTTTATTTTTATAAAGTGATATAACTTTTTGAAATTATGTCCGTGACATTTACCTATATCAGTTGACGATTGGGTAAGGAGCATTGAACAACGGAGTAGTTCTTAACCATAAGTACAGTTTTCAACCTACGATGCACAGGTTATGAGTTATTCGACTCAGGGGACTCATACAGAGTATTGTATATGTCCAGTGTCCATCAGGACAAAAGGGTTGGTCCTCGTACTATGTTCTGTTTACTTATGACTTCTCTAGTTTTTAGACAAGTGTTTGATAGAAATACAAGGTCTAAGATTTGAGAAGTTGTGGGTATAGGAATAAAGTATAGAACCAGATGTTGCAAGAATCAGGATTCTTCAAAGAGATCGAAGATGCAGATACTTGTGATTGGTATGCAGTTGATAGTAATAGTTTTGAGAAACTTGTTTCTCTTTCAGTTTACTCATAATTGGATGCATTCCTAAGTTGAGTAATGCTGATTAGCCTCTCTCCATTAAGTTGATATGCACTGGAGACAGCTGCATGATTAGAATCTGGTTCCAATTAAATAAGTACCAAATTTTCTATATTGGATATAGAATGGTTCATATCTTAACGATGTTAAGGTACGGGGAGTTGTCCGGCTTATGATTAAAACCAGACTCTGGATAACTCAAGGCACGTTTCTGTAATGGCAGTTTGTGGGTTGGCCCAGGCTATGACGAGGGTTGACTTTCTACCATCTGGAAGATCAATGGTGATATTGTTCTTGACTCGCCACAGTTTTAGTAAAATGGATTTTTTCAGAAAACAGTAGTGGGAGTATGGTAGATCTGGAAGTGATTCCAGAACCGCAAACGATTACGGAAAATTTAATAGGACCTAAAGATTCAATCAGGTTTGACATTCCATTAGCCACTCCGCAGATATAGTGGGTGACCTCACGCACCCGAGAGGTACTCCGGTAGCCTCAAGGACGGTGACTGGGAGGTTCTTGTTTACCCAGACTTGACACTACTGTTGTTCCAGGCTATAAGACCCGGCAGGAGGTTAAGTATAGCGTCGTTCTAAACTAGCTTTAAAAGTGCACGTATATATTATTCTGCCAGAGTGTTGTTGTGGTCAGTGGGAGTAGCGGAAGCATAGTGGGCAAGTAGCTTATGTCTATTTATAGACTTAAGCAGTTATAGCGGATATAGATCATCTAATTTTGATATGACAGTCATGGGTTTGACTTCATCAGAATAAGGGATGGATCTGTTAAGAAGGTAATAGTGTGTGATGTCCTGGTATTTGGATGACATACACAGAGTAGGAAGTAAAATTCCTATACTACGATCGGTTATACTTTTGGTTGTCACACAGTTGTTTCTCCACATAGGACATGGATATAATATAAGACATTCTGGTTACTAGTTCTATGGTTTTAGATCTAGATTTGGGTAGTTTCCCAATATGGATACTTTGAAAGTATTCTAATAGTATTTTAGAATAGATGACTCCTGGCATGGTGGTGTACCTGCAGATGATGGAGTCACTCTCTCTAAAAGTGTCTTACAGACTAAAGGGGAGAGGGATGTGCATGATTGGCAGATCACTTGCTTAGGCAATTGAGTCGATCATGAGATGTCAAGTACCACACCAGATATTGTTTTTGCACTAGATGCGATAAGTTTATATTAATCCAATCCTGGAGAAATATAAGGAAGAAGTTTTAGAACATAAGTGAATGTTCTACGGATTTGATGACGGCAGCCTCCTTCGGGAGACGGTTATCATTCCAGGCTTCAAAGGTGACATGGATGACAGAGTGATTGTCAGAGTTATAGTTTCCCTTTGACGTGAGGGACAATATTATGGACAGTTTGTCCAAGAGGATACTGTGGGAGGCATGGTGCAGGATACTGATTAGGTTCAGTTATCGATACAGTCTAAGAAGTTTGGATTTGGAGTTCATTTATGCACTAGGTCCCATCAGATATCCAGACATATTCTAAGACATGTATTGCTCAATTCGGGAGATGGCTTTCTCCGCGATCTTGAGATTAAGAGAGACATAGAAAAAAACATCAGGACGGATCTACTCACTGAGGCTATTTCTCGAACATAAGAGTTTTACAAACAAGCTTTGTGAAACTGGTTAGTAGAGGAGTTGGGTGTTCAGTATCATACGGGCTTTGAGTATGCGACATCGCAATAATTAGCCTTAAGTGCAAGTGGGAGATTGTTGGATATAGTGCCCTCATAGTCAATTATTGGGTCACAGGTACGTGATTGCAATGATTGAGGGAGGACCTATACCGGTAGCACAGTCTTACTCGAGATGATAGTATGCTATCTGGTTTGCCTTTATCAGTCGTGTACAGGTTCAGGTGACTGATCTGTAACAATTCAAAAAAGATAAAATGTTAATTTTGGGAATTTTTATAATTTAATATTATTTTATTGAATATTTTAATATTTTGGAATTATTAAATACAAATAAATGGGGAAAAATTTTGGAAAATTTTGGAAAATTTTAAAATAGGTTAAATTAGAGAATTATGACATTTTAAAGTTTTTGTGATTAATTTGACACTAATTTAGTGCTAATCGCGATTAAAAATCGCTAATCGGTTTTTAGCTTTTTGTGCAACACATGCACATATCACTTTTTCACACTTGTGCATTTTCTTGCCATGCTTTTTATTTGGGTTTACTATTTGAGTGAGAAGGGTTTTAAAAGGAAAAAGAAAAGGAAAAGAATAAAGAAATGGATAGTTGGTGAGAGAGAGAGGTATGGGCTTCATTGACTAAGGACTTAACCATTTCTCCCCTCATTTCCCTCCCTCTTCTCCCTTCTCCTGCTGCTGCTCCTCACCTCCTTTCCCTCCCCTCTTCAAGCTCCAAAACACCTCTAAAACAACCCCAAAACCCAATCTCCATTTCATTAAATGTGTGCACAATCCCTAGATCTACACTTGGTGCTAAAGAAGCAAGGATTTTGGCCACTAGGGGCAACTCAAGAAAATTCTTGAGTTGCCAAATGAGGTCTTTTCTGGACCTTAAACTTAGTTTATGCATTTCCTTTACCCTCATATTTCGAATCGATATTGTGTGATATTGTGGACTTGTGGATAACCTAGTTAGGGTTGTGATGATTTATGGGTTGTAATATGGAATTGAGGTCAGTAGAGGTGATACCATCACCCTAGTATATGAATTAGAAACCCAAAACCTGAAGCTTAAACCATAATACGGATTTTAGAAACCGATATCGGGGAATTTATGAAATCTGTGAAGGGTATATTGAATCTGCTATCACCCGAGACACCCTAAATTAAAATTGATTGGACAGTGACACATGCAGGCACCCAGGAAGCTAACCCCAAGACCCCAGCTCCCACTTCTTCTTCCCGGCCTCCAATTTATCCCCATTAGCCGCAAATTGCGGCCTGGGTCCCACCATTTTGGCTCGTATTGGTTCTGTAGCTCCTACATGTTCATGTTAGACCCCTGGTATATATAGATTTGTATAAAGTGACCTAGGGTAAAATCTGGGACATATTTCCTAAGTTGCTGTTTTAGATTCATGTTTCCGTATTCCGTATTTTTAATTCTGCAATTGTGGATTGTGTTTTGCCTCGACTATTTGGCGTTTATACGACGATATAGAGGACGTGTTGATGGTTTTGAAGGCGTGCCATGGGTTTTAACCTATAGGCCTCTTATCGTATCATTTTGGATTTCATGTGCCGTTTTAGCTTTGATTTGGTTTTAATGCGCATATATGATATTTTGATGTGTAGGTACCCCATGAAGACTTCGGGACGACAAGCAAGCGCGTGGCGACGTCCACAAATGAAGACGCTAGGTGAGTAGATTATATCTACTGGGGGAAGTCGGGTGGATGGCGTATAGCACCCCCGCAGTCCGTAGTTGTTATTATATATGATAGTTAGGTGTATTATGGATAGTGTAGGGTTAGAAGTGACTAGTGTAGTTCATAGTCGCGAACCCTAAAATAGAATTACACCTACACGCACACCCTTGCATATTACTTATACTGGCACTGTGTTGATGATATTGGATTACTTTGGAGATGAGTCAATGATATTGGGCTTTGTGCTGCGAGATCGGTGATGTGATATGATTCATATTTGGGATACGAAATGTGATTCTTGCGGGCTTGGGATGTGTGTTTACCCCCGCATGCATACTTTATTGATGGTATCGATTTATACTAGACATAGAATAGTACCCCAGATTATATGATATGTTGATAGTGATACCTGAAGTGTGATGAGATAGTGTGATATTGACCCGTACCCAGCTATTGAGATGCCGTACGACGATTTACCGTATGAGCTTTACATTGATGATAGATCCGCACTCATGACTTGAGGATGTCATATGATACTGTATCGTACGCGATACTATTGAGGCGGAATCACCGACTATTATATCTATATATATATCGACTCAGATGTTAGGCGGTTTCCTTACCTGTAGCTCAGCTTGTTAGTTCAGCTGTATAGTTTAGTGTAGTTGTTAGATTAGATTAGACTCCTACCTATTTCAAAACTAGCGGGTCGTGGGTATTTTAAAAGACAGGTCAAGGGATCTACGGACATTTCAAAAGGCGTATCTTTTCATAAAAACACCGTAGCCCCTATTTTCAAAACCCCATGATTCGTGATATTTCAAAAGGCACCATTTGTAGGACTTATATTAGATTAATGCATATTAGTTATAGTTGCGTCTAGATTCAGCTCCCACTTTTTTTGTGGTTCGCTTTGCATCGCATTCTTATATTATGTTTCATACTCCATTATTGATATCATGCTGTTAGGACACCAGCACCATTACCGATGTTGCGTATGTACCACGTACACTTACTTGCCGGCTCACACACATCTTCATCGGTAATTGCCATGTCACGTACACCTTAGAAAATACTATTGCTTGACATAACCTATTAGCTAATAGTTTAGACATTGTAGTTATTACCTGCTACTTCATGCATACTGATATTCATTGTTATGCCGCATTCATGGATTCTCATGCATATATTCACTATTTTACGTGTTACTGAGGTTTTGGATTTGGATTTCCGGGAGATTTTCTGGATTTGGAGGAAAACCGCAAAAACACAGATAAACATTTTCTCTCTTTTAAAATAAAAAGTGCGGTTTTCCCATGATGTATGAGTCGTCCACCATGAGTTTGCTGATGGATTTGGAAACCCGATTCGAGGAGACGGATGAACCGTTTCGGGTACATGGTGGACCCGGTGCGGTA
This sequence comes from Agapanthus africanus, assembly GCA_030015575.1. Taxonomy (NCBI): domain Eukaryota; kingdom Viridiplantae; phylum Streptophyta; class Magnoliopsida; order Asparagales; family Amaryllidaceae; genus Agapanthus; species Agapanthus africanus. The sequence continues at coordinate 394,126,400 of JASDDO010000022.1, forward strand.
CCCCGGGGTAAGATGAATGTGGTGATGACGTTGAGCCTGGCAGGGGAGCACTACCGACCGGTGATTTTACCTGACGCGTCGGATATCCGGAGGATACCGTCGTGGTCTTGAGATTGATGGTAGGGGCCGGTCTGGACTGACGGCGCCCTAGATTTTGTAATTGGGATACAGAGATATCGGGATATTTGGATTACGTTTTGTGCCGATGTTAGGCACTGTTTTATGCTGATTTCACTATGATACCTCATTTTAAAAATACAAAGGAAATCTCACTAAAGTATGAAAACAGTTTCTTCATTTACATGTATTATGTTCTCATGCATTCATACCTCATTCTTATGTTATATTGCTACCTGAGGCACTGACACAGGCACAGGAGATTACACTCGGGTTAGATATTTACCCTAGCCTTGTTATAGGCTGCATGTTTTATATTGAGGATTTTGTACTGATCGTTTTGACCTAGGATTATGTCTTGCGTTCGGTTTCTGCTTGTAGTTATTCTCTATTCACGAGTTGGCAACTCACCCCCATTGTGCCACAGTTCTTGCAGGTTTTGCCGTACAGGTTCCTTTGCGGCATTTCTGGCACATTGCTTCCTTGCGGGTGAATTGCATTTGGTAGGTGGTTCCTTTTGCATCAAAACCACCATTGTACTTATATTATTCTTTGTATCTAGAATTTCCATCAACCAAATTTGTTTATTGTTTCAGACTCAGACTTTAGTGATGTTTTATTTGGCCTTAGAGTCGCGCTTAGTAGTATTGCGGTTTTCATGCTTACTGTGTTTCTTTTGGATCGATCCTCGCCTTTCGGCGTTGTATATTATATTGCATGTGTGGTTGTGACCGTCAATTGACGAAGAGCTAGCTCCCGCTTGGGGATGCCTTTTATCATTGTATATATGTTATGCTTGTTGTATCCCGTTCGGGGCCAGTATTTACAAAAGAAACTCTACCGAAATTTTTAGAAAAGACTTTACCTTTTAAAAATGCACCTTCGGCTTAGTTATTTAAAAACCTCGACTTCAAACATATTTTCCTTCACTTCTTTAAACCAGTTTTCTTCACTTACTCTTAAAATGGTTTTAGATTTCTGGGCTTTGGCTTACTTGGATCAGATGGAGTCCTATAGATTTCATATGGTTCGAGGGCCAGTCACGTGCTCTTTCGGGTCGTGACATGATCACTATTACACATTGATTGAGACTTTAGGATCTTGCTTGACTACCAACAGTTTGATGGCGATCATATACGTGAGAGTTGGGTAGTCTATAAGCACAACCTTAAAAGTGGTCCCTAGTCGTGGGAGTTCCGAGACTGGGCATCGATACTACGGGGTAGACTGTGTATACATTCAAGACCCCGACGAGGGGCGGTGGCCAGTCTCACAAGCCACTAGTGTCAGTTGGATCACCTAAGATGTATACAGGTGCCCATTAGGTTATGAGTACACCGGACAGGACTCGCCGGGAACCTGCTAGTTGGTATTTATACTTAGCGTCAGATAGCAGTTCCCTGGTGACATGTGTACAGGTTAGTTCATCGACCTGAGGTCGTCATTTGTCTCGTGTGAGTTCCCACTGTGCTTTGATTTCTACCCTACCACGGCTCAAAGGAGTCGTGCAAACAGGTCTTTTTTGGGTACAGTCCCGAGCCACATAGAAGAAAGTGAGCGGATCGGCAGGGGATTCGTCTCTCCCGATATTGGGGGTGAGATCGCGCTTCGTCTAGGAAAGCCATTACACCAAGTCCTTGGCCAAGGAAGGTGAGAATTACTGGTAAGTATTCCAGTAGTTTCTCAGGGTGTTCAGAGATTGTCTTCGACACGACTTATACCGCTATTGGGGGTCTGACATTACCAACCCCCTAAGCCCGATATTCGATACTCATAGACGAACGGACCGGACTGTATGTATATTGTCACTGTTAGGTTCATTAGGGTTCCAGGATGAGTTCACTCATCGGCTTCCCTTGAGGTCAGTACATGGGCAGTCGTTACACACTGCTAGTGCCGCTGACGTGCTTGTGGTTAAACCACTGCCAGGGTACTGATGAGTCATTCGAGTCCCCTACAGACAGTTTCCCAAGTTCGGGCGAAACGTTATAGAGGCCGTATAGTTTTATGGCAGGGTTCGGAAAATGCACGTGCGTTTACGCACGTGTCATATTTCGGGCAGATAATACTGGTGGGCTTTGGTTTAAGTCGGATCCATGTATTATACTATGTAGATATAATATCTTTGTCTCAGTTTCATTTGTATTCGGTCGTAATACAAATGCGGGTATGTATGTACATTTACGGGGTTATCCTGAAATTCGTTTCGGGATCGCTTTTCGAAGTTGCCAGTTTTCTATCACCCGTTTTAAACATTCGGTTTAATGCGGATTTATCTTTTTCATTTGGGTGAGTCATGAGGGTGAGTCATGAGGAAGCTTCTTGATTTGATGACTAGGTTGATGAGGTGTTTAGTGACTCATTCATTGCATTAAATGTTTTATGCATGGTGTTATATGACTCATTCATTTCATTATTGCTTATGGTCACCCCCCTTGCTCCTACACTCACCCCACCTCTTCATATGTGGCCGGCCTTTCATTTGGAAAGGATGATGGTTGTTGAAAAAAGAAAATTTAGTTCATGGAAATTTCATAGCTCATTTCTCATTACTCCATTAAAAAGGCAACTTCATTAACCGTTCATCCATGGTTCTGGATGAAACGAGACAAAGTATTTTACTCATTCTCTACATCAATCTTGGACATGTCGGCTAGCAAACTTCATGTCCGAGTTGCCTCGGTTCAGAGGCGGGAGCCCGTATAAACATCCGTTGACGTGGTGCCACCTGGACGAGGAGACCGGAGATCGAGCGAGATCACAGATGCCGCAAAGGAGCGTGGGATGATGGCTAAAGAACGAAGGACTCGGATCGTTCGGTATAGCCTTTCTACCCACTTTGTAGTTTGTTAGTTTAGTGTTAACGGCAAGATCCGGGTTATAGTATGCGATTGCGCCAGTTATAAAAGTTTTTGTTCCGCGTTTGGCGTCTGAAAGACGGCCGGGGCGCTACCGTATACTTACATTTTGCACCTCAGTGTGGTAGAAGATATTCCCTTGCGAATGCTTAGGATATCCAACAAACATCCACAGAACGGACCTTGCCTCGAGCTTGTCCATATTTTGCTTTTAGCCATAGGCCAGACAACCCTAAATCTTAACTTTCTTAAGAGATGGGCTCTTCCCATACCATATCTCATATGGAGTGGTAGGCTCCTGTTTTTGTTGGAACCCTATTCAATAGGTATGCAGCTTCTCAAGTGCATAACTCCCAAAAGGAAATATGCAACTCAGTAATACTCATCATAGAGCACACCTTATCACATAGGGTGTGATTGCTCCGCCCCAATATACCAACATGCTGTAGTGTATACGGAGGAGTAATGCTGAGAGAGAATCTCATTCTCCTTTAGAATAGTCCACGAATTCCGTGCTCAAGTATTCTCCTCCCTGATCACATCAAAGGACATAATACTTATTCCCGTTTTGGTTCTCTACATCTGACTTATATTCATTGAATTTCTCAAAATCTTCAGACTTGTGTTTCAACAGGAAGATATGTGCGAATCTTGAGAGATCATCAGTGAATGTAATGAAGTACACATAACCAGTTCTGACATGTCTAGACATGGGACATACATACATCATCATGTATCAATCCCAAGAGTTCACTAACTCTTTCTCTGTTTCCAATAAACGGAGCTATGGTCATCTTATATTTGTGACATGACTGGCAAGTTATCACAAGATGTAAATTCAAACTGATTTAAATATGCATCTAAATGTAACTTAGCTAGTTGTGTCTCGTTGATATGACCTAGTCTACAATGCCTCAAAGTGGATTCGTTCATTTCTGAACTCTTCCTCTTGTGTTTGTTCTGTACGTTAAGAACTGTGGTTTGATTTAGAACGTATATGCTTTTAGAAAACGTGCCTGAACCGATCAACTCTTTATATAGGAAATGTTCAAAACATTATCCAACAATACAAAATTATATCCTTCTTTACTAAATAAAGAGACTGATATGATGTTGTATATCAGGTTCGGTATCTAATAACATTCATTCTGAATCAATGTATTTGGTAATACAGGGTGATAACTGCCAACACTTTGGCTGCAACAATTGCACCGTTTCCAACTCTTGAAATTTTATTACCCATTCCCAGTTTTCTACCTATCTGCAGCCCATGTAACAGATTACATATGCGGGATCCTGATCCAGTATCAAATATCCAGGACATAGAGGATACTGAGATACAGTTCTCTGTAACGAACACACCCGAAGAAGATGCATCAACATGCACTTTCTTCGTTTGGGCGGCGTGGGAATCCTGGTAATCCCCTATTTCCTGCCCGGTCTTATAACGATTATAAGTTGGAGCGGGACCAACGTTCCCCAGCTCAGTATAACTAGCGGGTTCAGTCAATACATCCATATTGTTATCTTGATTAAGGCGTGACATGGTCGCTACCTAGAGAGAGAGAGAGAAGAAAACATTCAGCGTATGCTCTTGCAAGATCAGATTGATTATTATTTTATCTAATCAGGATGGTTCCCACTGTTTTTATTAAATCTTCTTTCAAACCCTAAAAGGAAAGACTAGCCGGGATTAATTACACCCTATAAGTTCGCCAATCTTTCAGCCAGGCCAGTGCCGGTACTTTGAGGGAGGTTCCCCGTGCTTTCGCATGGACCTAATTAAAATAAATCTCGTTTTTCAATGGGCGTAATCTCGTTGACACCTTTCTAGACACCTACTTGATCGGCTAATTGTAATGTATAAAACTCTCCCAGAAGTAACTCTTACCCGCAGTAGGTATCGGGATCCAACTATCTCATAGAAGGTATGCAATCTCATTGCAAATTTCAACACTTGAAATTCCCGATAAATTTTCCCCTAACTTCCTATGACCTTGACAAAGGCCAACAAACCATAGGATGCTAGTCATGTTCAACCCGTCATTTTCTGATTGAATTAAACCCACCCGCACGACCCTTGACAAAGGCCAACAAGATCCCACGACTACCCTAATCCAATCGCATCATATGCTTAAGCAGATAAGCACTAGTCAGCTACCACACACTACGTCTTGGTAAAGGCCAACAAACGCAGCACGAATACTAACTACTACTTATGTGAAATGACGGAGAGTTATGACAAGTTTTTAAGAAAACTTTTTGCGTAATGAACTTGATATCGTTGTAGAATCAAATGATTTAAAATGGAGTGTATTTTAGGCTTTTGCTAGTTTCGCTAAAGAGGTCACTTCCGGTGAAGGGATATTGGCTCTTTTCTCATCGAATGAGGTGCAGGATATTCACAATACCACTATGCAAAGCAAGAACTATAAAATCAATCAAAAGACAAACCGAAGGTTATAGCATCTGCCGGTTATTGCTAAAGAGGTCACTCCCGGTGAAGGGATCTCGGCTCTTTCCTTATCGAATAAGGTGCTGGATATTCTACAAGGAATACCGCTATGCAAAGTAACAACTAGAGCTAACTTTTTTTGAAAATTCGATTCCACGATATCTTTAGGTTTATTTTCTTTCATTAATGTCATTAATGAAATCCCATCATTTTAAGTTACCTAAACATCACTGTAACATTTCTGAAATCGTTATATGAATTTTTTCCGTTTTAGGATAAAATAGTCGGTATTTTCCGTTTTTACCCGATTGTGATCAAACTTCTGTATAGACTTGTTTGCAACTAGTTTTACTAGAATGAAGCTAGTTTGCGGGTTTTGTGGGTCACTTGGAAGTTTTGGTTCACTTTGAAATTTTCTCTAATTAATGTATTATTTTAAATTGTTAATTAAGCACTTAATTAGTGGTAATTACAATTTTCGCTTGGGTTAATTACTTCTAATGTGAATCTATACTAATCTAATCACTAGATTAAGCTTAATCTATTCTTGCCAAAATATCTAGATATTTGTAATTTAAATTGAAATTTTAAAAGAAAAGAAAAGGTGGCATAAGATATTTTAGTGCATTAATGAGCATTTGTTACATTCTTGCTGGAATTTTCTACACAATTTTCACAAAACCCCCCCAATCTTGCCATGGCCGAACCCTAGCCTTTGCTGGCTTCTTTCCTTGCTCACCCCATTTGCACTTCTTCTTGCTCAAATAAAACTCAAAAATCATGAAATATTCACACAAACTCAAATACAAATCCATACTTCTTAATCTTTAGCCTAAACTAGCTTAGTTCTTCTTTAAAGTTAGCTTTTTGGGAGGATATTCTGGAATTCAATTTGCAAGTTTGATAGCATATTTGTGAGGTATAATGTTAGTGTATATGCCCTAGAGGCCATTACTGTATCATACTAGTTTGTATATTACTTAATGGATGCTTGGGATATTCACCTTGTATATACAATCTTGCTCAAAATAGTAGTATGCTACTTGGTTTGTTTCTACTTCAATGTGTACTTGTGTTTATTTCAGTATATCACTTATACGCATTAGTGGAGCCCTTAGGATCTTTGCTTGATTACCAGCGTTGTGATGGCAGTCACACTAGTGGGGGCTGGGTAATCTATAAGCACATCCTTATACAGGTCCCTAGTCGCAGGACTATCGAGACAGGGCATCGATACTCCGGAGTAGACTAGCGTATGCGCTTCTCATCCCAGTGTGGGAGATGGTCTGTCCCACAGCCATCAGTACGTCGTACTGGAGATAGTATACGGGTGCTCGTTGGGTTACGAGTACACTGGACAGGACTCGTCGGGAACTGACAAGTTGGTATTATACCTATCGTCAGTTATCAGTTCCCAGGTGACATGAGTACAGCTTAGTCCGCTGACTTGACACTGGCACTTCGCCTCAAGTGTGTTCCCACTGCACTTTGATCACTACCCTACCACGGCTCAAAGGAGTCGTGCAAACAGGTGGTGGTTGGGTGCAGTCCCGAAGCACTTGGAGGCAGTGACGGTTAGACAGGATTCGTCTCTCCCGGTATTGGGGGTTGACATCGCGCTGTGTCTAGGAGAGCCATTACACGAGTAGTCCCTGGCCAGGGCAAACGAGATATACTGGTAGGTTTCCAGTGTTATCTCAGGGTGTTTTAGGCTTCGCTCCGGCTCGACTTGTACCTCTATTGGGGGACTGACGTTTACCGCCCCCTAGGCCCGCCATGCGATGTATCAGACGAACAGACCGGACTGTACGGAGACTGTCACATTCAGACTCAGTAGGAGTACAGATGGGGTTTCACCTCGTCAGCCTTCTTGTCGACATCTACTTGGGGACCATTACGCACAGCTAGTGCCGCTTGCGGTCTGTGGTTAAACCCACTGCCAGCGTAGTGTCGAGTCTTTAGAGTCCCACACAGAGGGTATTCGCCTCTGGGCAAAACAGAGTAGAGGTCGCATGGTTTTGCGACGGGGTTCGTTCTCATCCGCGCACTTGTGCACGTTTGGAGTCCGGACGGATATTACCAGCAGGCTCTGGTTTGAGCCGGATACTGGTATAGTATTTAGGGTTGCTTTTATCTCTCAGTATTCATGTTCCTCGGAACAAGGATGCAGGTGTGTATGCACAGTTATTTGAGGAAGAGGAAGAGGACTTTCATTAGGGTTTCGGAACGGGTGCGTATGCACAGTTGACAGTCGTCTTTTTCCAAACCCTAATGGATTTGTATTATATCATTTAATAATATATAATAAAATGAAATTGTGTCATGGTTAGTTTTTTGTTGACTTGTTGACCATGGTTGACTTGTTGACCATGGTTGAACTTTTGACCATTATCATTACAAAAGAAAGATGCTCTTGATTCTTGCATTTTCATTTAATGTTTGTAATGATATTGGTCATTCTAAAACTTTCCATCAACCTTTTCATTTTGATTATTATTATTTGAAAATTCATTTTCTTTTTGCATTATGGTTGCAAGAAGGAAAATGTTAGCTCATTCTATCATAACTCTTCTCTCTCTTCATTTCATCTTCTTCTTCCTCTAGCAAAGAGAACCCTTCTCATGTGTTGAGAATCATTCTCTTTGAAAAGAAAAGCACCCCTTAATCACTCTCTACTCATTCTAGGATCAAGGGTTTAGCAAGCCGGCGATTCTAGTTCACTCCAAGTTCGAGAAAGAGTCCAAAGGTCGAGCCTTCGAGGTGGATCCATCTTCGACGGAAGAAGGCGACAAAGGAGAACCATCAACCTCTACAAAGTTTGAAGAAGAAGGAGTTCAAGTTTAGGTATAACCATCTTCATCCGAGTAGCTAACTCTCTTTAGCAAGTTTGCTAGTTTTAGTTTAGACACGATCCCGACCTCGTTTAGTCCATGTTGCCTCTTGCGATAAAAATTTGTTTTTTATACCGTTTCCGCCTCCCCGTAAGAACCGGGGGTCGCAATATGGACTTACAGTGGTATCAGAGCCTAACTAAACTTAAACTAGCTTGGTAGTAAAGTGTAACGAAGTTCGGAACCGAAAAAAAATCACAAAACCGGAATATTACAAAACCTGAGTTTCTGTTGAAATTTTTTTGGCTCAAAATGAAAAACTTTATACTTGTAAAATCGTCTCAGGGTTTTCTAAGAACACCCATGAAAAACGGTCCACTGTTCCCTTCAAACCGCCGCCCTTTCGCGGCACGAGGTCGGCATGTGCCGCGGAAGCGCCGCGCTTTGTCTTCATCTTTGCGTCGTTTTTCGTGCAGTGTATTTGTGTGTTGGTTTTGGGATTTTTAAAATATATTATATGTGCCCAGATTTTCCAGAAAAGAAATTTCCTTTTGGGGTCCTATAATTCCGTATTTTTTCCGAACTTCACTGCACTTTTGACTATGATGGTTATATCTGTGATGCTTGCATGTATTGAACGTCGGCTAATCGCTATAAGTCGATTAGTCGGGGTTATACATGATCTGTGTTTGATGCTGGAATGTGTATATAAATATGTTGGATTGTCGCGGGTGAATAGCCGGGGGGTTGTGAGACGAGAGTTTTCTTTTCTTGCAATTCATTGTAAATGTAAATTGATGTAATAATTATTATTTGTTTTGCCGCACAACCGGGTCGGGGTTGTAGCCGTCATTGTATAATTCTTTTTACTGTTTTTGCTCCTAGGTTAGACCTATGGAGGGGTGCACAAACTACCGGGTATGCCGAAGTGTCGAGTGGCCTACTCATGGAGATGAGGGAGGTTGCTACGCTTCGGGTACTTGGCGGGTAGTTTGCCGCACCCGTAGGGGTCTTGGGTGGGGTATTGGCTATTCACCGCGACCGTGTTATCTGTTTTTGTTACAGGCTCGTACAAATTACAGATTACTAGTATATCCAATGTATTTATCTGTGATCTGAAATGTTTATCATTGCAGTATATCTATATATAATATTATTTAGGCGTTGCTTATGTTTTACAGACGCGCTAGCCTAGCCCCCGCTCTGTCGTTAGTTAAGTATCCTAACGGGTAATGACGGGGCCCAGTGATGAATGCGAATGGCATAAGCGTACGTCATATTTTGGTTGTTTTCTGCAATGGTAGGATTAAATGATGGGACGCATTAAAAGTACTAATGCAAGAATATCACGCATTAAAAGAACTAATGCAAGATAATAAACCAAGTTTAAATCGTTGGAACACTTTCGAAAAACCACTCGGTTCTTTTGAAAACTAACTTTTAAATGCGGAGCTCGAGCCACTCCTTCTAAAAGCTATCTCGTTCCATCGATTATATCAAGTTCACTACGTTTACGGTTTCGCCAAAACCATTCGTAGCCCTCCGTCGTTTCATATGAATATTCAACAGTATTCAAGCTGTGTTTGTTGGCCTTAGTCAAGGCACAGTGTTTGGTAGCTGGTGGGTATTCATATGTTGCATAGATAGAATGCGTTGGTTTGGGACAGTCGTATTGCCTTGTTGGCCATAGTCAAGGGTAGATACGGGTGGATTCAAATTAACCTGGATAACGACGGGTAGAACTTGACATGTGACTTATGATTTGTTGGCCTTAGTCATGGTCATAAGAGCATGGGGCAAAAATCCACATCGGGAGTTTCATAAGAACTGAAACTTGCTAGATTTGCATACCATTTGGAGTGTGGTGATTCTTGTAGGATTCCTTCAGTTTCGTCACGCGATGATATTTGGATCCCGATGCTACTGTGAGTATATGCTACTCCTCGGGAAATTTTTCACTAAACGATCAATGCTATAAACCTAGTAGGTGCCTAGAAAGGTGTTAGCGGGGTTACGCCCCCAGGGAAAAGAGGTTATTTAATTAAGGAACTTCGCGAAAGCGTTGGAAAACCTCCCTCGAAGTACCGACACTGGCCTGGCTGAACGGTTAAGCAAGTATTGTGCGGTGGGATTGATCCTGGCTAATTCTTCCTTTATGGTTTGAGGAGGGATTCGAGAGACAGTGGGAGCCATCCAGTTTAGACAAATTAAAAACCATTCTAAACTTGCAAGAGCATCATGCTGAGTGTTTCTTCTTCTCTCTCCTAATTGCAGCGACCAAATCAACATGACTGGACTTAAGTTACTCCTAGATAAAAACAAACTGACAGGGCCAAACTATAAAGATTGGCTAAGGAATGTCAAGATAGCAATCACTTATGACAAGCTGGGGTATCTTCTTACCACCAAAGCTCCCCCTGTCCCTGGTCCAACTTCCAGTGACGCGGATAAGGAAATCCGCAAGACTTGGGAGATTGATAGCGCGAAGGCCAAGTGCCTCCTGCTTGCCTCGATGGACAACGAACATCAGAGGAGGCATGAGAATATGGACATGGAATCCATATTGCTCCATACAAAAGAACTGTATGGAGAGCAATCTCGTATCGCAAGATACGAAGCGTCGAAAAAGTTATTTTCGACAAGAATGGCCGTCGGATCATCAGTAGCCGAGCACGTGCTAAAGATGATCGGCTACATTGAGGAGCTCGCTGACCTAGGGATCACATTGGAGAGTGAGCTATATACGGATATAGTTCTCCAGTCCCTTCCTTCCTCTTACGCCCAGTTCATACTGAACTTCAACCTACAAGAAAAAGAGGTTGAACTTTCAGAGCTCCTCAACATGCTGAGGAGCGCAGAGGGCACCCTACAGAAAGGTAGGGAAACATCCACTTTGTTTATAGGAGGATCATCTTCTTCTAGGTCCAAGGCGAAAGCCAAGGGAAAGAAGAAGAAAGCCCCCGCCAAACCAAGGGGCGGTGTTAGTAAAGTGGATACGAAGGGAAAAGGAAAAGCAACAAAGATAGCAGGGAAGCTTGTGGATAAGGAAGAATGCTTCTTTTGTCATAAGAAAGGACACTGGAAGAATGATTGCAGGGCCTGGAAGGCCAGAACACAGGAATTGAAGCAGTTTGCAGCTTCAGCTTCAGGTGTGTATGTTATTGAAAACTGTCTTTCCATAAACTCTACTTCCTGGGTATTGGATACCGGATCAGGATCTCATATCTGTAATTCTTTGCAGGCGTTGAGAAACCGTAGTGTTTTGAAGGCAGGTGACATGACCCTCAGAGTTGCGAACGGAGCTAGCATGGATGCTAAAGCCGTGGGGGACTATCACCTGGGAATGTCAGATGGACATGTTTTGGTTTTGCGTAATTGCTTTTTTGTACCCAACGCAACTTGTAATATCATTTCTGTATCTTTAGTTTCTAAAGAAGGTTATGAATTTGCGTTTGTAAGTAATGTTGTAAACATTCACCTTAATCAAGTTTTGATTGGGTCAGGTACTTTGAGTAATGGTATATACGTGTTAAACCAACCACAGATTTTTAATGTCCAGAATACACACAAAAGAAAGTATCCAGATATTAATCAGGCTTTCTTATGGCATTGTAGACTGGGTCACATCAATGAGACACGGTTGACTAAGTTACATAAAGAAGGATACTTGGATCCGTTCGAATATCAGTCTTATGCCACTTGTGAATCTTGTCTCATGGGAAAGATGACAAAGACTCCGTTCACTGGACACGGAGAAAGAGCGAGCGAGCTCTTGGGACTCATACACAGTGACGTGTGTGGTCCAATGTCTACACATGCGCGAAGCGGTTATTCATACTTCATTACTTTCACAGACGATTTCTCTAGGTATGGACATGTCTTCTTAATGAAGCACAAATCCGAGGCCTTTGAGAAATTTCAGGATTACAAGAATGAAGTTGAAAAACAAACAGGCAAAAGTATTAAGATTCTAAGATCGGATCGAGGTGGAGAATACTTGAGTGCCGAGTTCCTGGACTATTTAAAAGAGAATGGAATTCTCTCTCAGCGTACTCCTCCATACACTCCGCAACATAACGGTGTATCGGAAAGGAGGAATCGAACCCTATTGGATATGGTTCGTTCCATGATGAGTAAGGCTGAGTTACCGCGATCTTTCTGGGGTTATGCACTGGAAACAGCTGCACATCTCTTGAACCAAGTTCCTACTAAGACAGTGCCTACCACACCATATCAGATGTGGAGTAGGAAGAAACCCTGTCTTAAATCCTTTAAGACATGGGGATGTCCGGCTTTTGTAAATAATGTAAGTGCACGGCGGCGCCCCGGCCGTCAATCCGACGGCCAAACGCGGAAACGGTGATAAACTTTAATTTTTGCGGACTTGGCAAAACGGCACCACCGCGCACTAAAACCGGATCGGGCCATTAAACTAAATCTAGCTAACTACAAAGAGAAGGGGAAGAGATATACCGACGATCCAAGTCTTCCGGTCTTCATCTCCACTCCGATCTCCTCGCGGGATCTCCGTCCGTCTCCTCCTCGTCGGAAAGGGCACCACGAAGCCGGGTACTTTTACGGGCTCCCACCTCAATACCGAGGCAACTCGCGCATGAAGCCGGCTACTCGACATGCTCAAGATATGCTGTAGGGAGTGTAATGTAGAATGTATGTCTCACTTTGGAGTTGGTTGCCATTTGAAGAGGATGGAGAAAACAAAGATAAGAAAAATGGTGCTTGCATTTTTCTTGGCATGGAATGAGATCAAGAATGAAAACCTCTCTCAAAGGTGAAGCTCTCTCTTCTTCTCTTTTCTTCTTCTCACTTCTCTCATGAAAAACTATCATGCTTAGAAAAATGGTGGAGGAAAAGATTATGAAGCATGAAGGGAGGTGATGGTAGTAAAAGGTGGAGGGTAACCATATCCAAAGCATAATCATCACTAAACTCAAATCAAACCTCACTTCATTTCTAATCCTTTCTTATCACAATGAATGCAAGAAAAGCAAAGATGCTTTCATAATTAATCCTTATGCAAATAAATCCTCCACAAAGTGTAATTTGCAAAACTGCAAATTACCCCCCCCCCCCATCGAAAAAGTCCGGCCGGGAAAGAACAAATGAAAACCGGCCGGAACGGAAAGAAAAATGGCAACCCTAGAAAACTGGTCCCGTAATAAATTACAGGAAAACCCCACACTGTGCATACACACCCGCATTTGTATTCCGTCCGGATACAAATGCAATGAGACAAAATCTACACTGTACTAAACTAGGACCGGCTTAAGCCAAAGCCGGCTAGTAATATCCGTCCGATCCTGATGCGTGCAATACCGCACGTATCTGATCGAACGCTGCCATATAACTATACGGCCACTAGTACAAAACCGTCCGATCCTGATCCGTGCAATACCGCACGTATCTGATCGGACCCTGCCATATCTCCATACGGCCTCTACAGCGTTTCGCCCGAAAGCTTGAGTAACTGAAAGTGTGGTGGACTCTAAAGACTCGTCAATACTATGGCTGTGGATTTAACCACTAGCACGTCAGAGGTATAAGCCAATACGTGACGGGCTACCAACTATTGACTAAAAGGGACGTCGATGAGGAAGCTCACCCCGACACCCAACTGAGCCTGTCAGTGACAATATCCGTACAGTCCGGTCCGTTCGTCTATGAGTATCGCATGGCGGGCCTAGGGGGTTGGTAAAAGTCAGACCCCCAAAAGCGGTACAAGTCGTGTCGGAGTGTAGCCCAGAACACCCTGAGATACTACTGGAATACCTACCAGTAAATCTCCTGCCTTGGCCAAGGTCTTTGTGTAATGGCTCTCCTAGACACAGCGCGACCTCACCCCCAATACCGGGAGAGACGAACCCCTGAAGATACGCTCACTGCTTCCATGTGGCTCGGGACTGTACCCAACCAAAACCTGTTTGCACGACTCCTTTGAGCCGTGGTAGGGTAGTAATCAAAGTACAGTGGGAACTCACACGAGACAAATGACGATCCCCAGGTCGATGAACTAACCTGCACACATGTCACCAGGGAACTGCCATCTGACGTCTGGTATATGACCAACTAGCATGTTCCCGGCGAGTCCTGTCCGGTGTACTCATAACCCAATGAGCACCTGTATACATCTTAGGTGAACCAACTGACACCAATGGCTTGTGAGACCGGCCACCGCCCCTCGTCGGGGTCTCGACTGTATACACTAGTCTACTCTGGAGTATCGATGCCCTGTCTCGAAACTCCCACGACTAGGGACCTTTTAAGGATGTGCTTATAGACTACCAGCTCCCACGTATATGATCGCCCTTATACTGCCGGTAGTCAAGCAAGAATCCTAGGGGCTCTATCAACGTGCAATAGTGATCTGTCATGTCACCTAAAGCAGTACACGATGATAAAGGTAAACCAGATAGCATACTATCATCTTGAGTAAGACTGTCCTACCGGGATAGGTCCTCCCTCAATCATTGCAATCACGTGCCTGTGATCCAATAATCGACTCTGAGGGCACTATCTCCAACAAAAAAGCAGCATGCGGACAAGCTCGAGGCACGCTCAGTACAGTGCAAGTTTGTGGGATACCCAAAGAACTCCAAGGGGTATCTTTTCTACTACGAAGAGGAACAAAAAGTTCTTGTTTCTCGTCATGCCTACTTCTTGGAAACTGAGTTTTTGGAAAACCAGATAAGTGGGAGCGCAGTAGAACTGGAAGAAATTCCAGAACCACAAAACATTACTGAAAGCTTAGAGGAACCAGAGGGTTCGAAAGAACAGGACATTCCTACGCCGCTCCGCAGGAGTAGTAGGCAGTCTCATCCGCCCGAGATATACTGCGGTTTTCTCATAGACGGGGATAGAGAGGATTGCATCATAGATTATGATGAGCCTACTAGCTTCCAGCAGGCCGTTCAGAGCGTTGACTCAGTGAAATGGCTGGATGCAATGCGGACCGAAATGGAGTCCATGTACACCAACAAGGTATGGACGTTGGACATTTCTCCAGACGGGGTAAAACCCGTAGGATGCAAGTGGATCTTCAAAAGGAAGATTGGTGTAGATGGACAGGTTGAGACCTATAAAGCTAGGCTGGTAGCAAAGGGTTTTCGTCAAAGACCTGGCTTGGACTACGACGAAACCTTTTCTCCAGTAGCCATGCTGAAATCCATTCGGATCCTTCTTGCCATTGCTGCCTTCCACGATTATGAGATTTGGCAGATGGACGTAAAGACAGCTTTTCTAAATGGAAATTTAGAGGAGTTTGTCTATATGGACCAGCCAGAGGGTTTCATTCAGAGTGGGAGCAGCGGAAAAGTGTGCAAGTTGCTTAAGTCCATCTATAGACTAAAGCAGGCATCGCGGAGTTGGAACATCTGCTTTGATGAGACGGTCAAAGAATTTGGCTTTATCAAAAATCCAGATGAACCATGCATCTATAGTAGATTTGTAGCGAGAACTGTAGTATTCCTCGTTTTATACGTGGATGACATTCTCTTAATAGGAAATGACATTCCTATGCTACAATCTGTCAAGGGGTTCTTGTCACAAAGGTTCTCCATGAAAGACCTGGGTGATGCCTCGTACATTCTGGGTATCCGGATCTACCGTGACAGATCCAAGAGGATATTGGGACTTTCTCAGTCCAGGTACATCGACACCATAGTGAAGAGATTCAGTATGGAAGATTCCAAGCGCGGTAACCTGCCGGCTTGTCACGGGATCACCCTCTCTAAAGAGATGTCTCCCAAGACTGATTTGGAGAGGGATCGCAAGTCTATTATACCCTACGCTTCTGCGGTAGGCTCTATAATGTATGCGATGTTGTGTACCAGACCGGATGTAGCTTATGCACTGAGTGTGGTAAGCCGGTATCAGTCTAACCCTGGGGAGAAACACTGAATAGCAGTAAAGAACATTCTCAAGTACCTAAGAAGGACTAAGGAGATGTTCTTGGTGTATGGCGGAAAAGACCTCCAGATCGAGGCCTTTGCTGACTCCAGCTTCCAGAGTGACAAGGATGATTCCAAGTCTATGTCGGGTTTTGTCTTCACCCTCAATGGAGGGGCGGTGTGTTGGAAGAGTTCCAAACAGGATACCGTTGCAGACTCGACGATGGAAGCGGAATACATCGCTGCATCTGATGCCGCAAAAGAAGCTGTCTGGATGAGGAAGTTCTTGAAAGAACTTCAGGTGGTTCCGTCCATTGTTGACCCAATACCTCTGTATTGCGACAACAACGGGGCTATAGCTTTAGCGAAGGAACCCAGGTCCCATCAGAGATCCAGGCACATCTTGAGGCGGTATCACCTGATCAGGGAGATCGTGGATCGCCAGGAGATCGAGGTTCGGAGAGTCGCTTCAGAAGACAACACTGCAGATCCATTCACCAAGGCCTTGCCCCAGACTCAGTTCGAGCGGCTGATCGAGATGATAGGTCTTCGATACGCCAGTACATGGCCTTAGTGCAAGTGGGAGATTGTTAGTGTATATGCCCTAGAGGCCATTACTGTATCATACTAGTTTGTATATTACTTAATGGATGCTTGGGATATTCACCTTGTATATACAATCTTGCTCAAAATAGTAGTATGCTACTTGGTTTGTTTCTACTTCAATGTGTACTTGTGTTTATTTCAGTATATCACTTATACGCATTAGTGGAGCCCTTAGGATCTTTGCTTGATTACCAGCGTTGTGATGGCAGTCACACTAGTGGGGGCTGGGTAATCTATAAGCACATCCTTATACAGGTCCCTAGTCGCAGGACTATCGAGACAGGGCATCGATACTCCGGAGTAGACTAGCGTATGCGCTTCTCATCCCAGTGTGGGAGATGGTCTGTCCCACAGCCATCAGTACGTCGTACTGGAGATAGTATACGGGTGCTCGTTGGGTTACGAGTACACAGGACAGGACTCGTCGGGAACTGACTAGTTGGTATTATACCTATCGTCAGTTATCAGTTCCCAGGTGACATGAGTACAGCTTAGTCCGCTGACTTGACACTGGCACTTCGCCTCAAGTGTGTTCCCACTGCACTTTGATCACTACCCTACCACGGCTCAAAGGAGTCGTGCAAACAAGTGGTGGTTGGGTGCAGTCCCGAAGCACTTGGAGGCAGTGACGGTTAGACAGGATTCGTCTCTCCCGGTATTGGGGGTTGACATCGCGCTGTGTCTAGGAGAGCCATTACATGAGTAGTCCCTGGACAGGGCAAACGAGATATACTGGTAGGTTTCCAGTGTTATCTCAGGGTGTTTTGGGCTTCGCTCCGGCACGACTTGTACCGCTATTGGGGGACTGACGTTTACCGCCCCCTAGGCCCGCCATGCGATATATCAGACGAACAGACCGGACTGTACGGAGACTGTCACATTCAGACTCAGTAGGAGTACAGATGGGGTTTCACCTCGTCAGCCTTCTTGTCGACATCTACCTGGGGACCGTTACGCACAGCTAGTGCCGCTTGCGGTCTGTGGTTAAACCCACTGCCAGCGTAGTGTCGAGTCTTTAGAGTCCCACACAGAGGGTATTCGCCTCTGGGCAAAACAGAGTAGAGGTCGCATGGTTTTGCGACGGGGTTCGTTCTCATCCGCGCACTTGTGCACGTTTGGAGTCCGGACGGATATTACCAGCAGGCTCTGGTTTGAGCCGGATACTGGTATAGTATTTAGGGTTGCTTTTATCTCTCAGTATTCATGTTCCTCGGAACAAGGATGCAGGTGTGTATGCACAGTTATTTGAGGAAGAGGAAGAGGACTTTCATTAGGGTTTCGGAACGGGTGCGTATGCACAGTTGACAGTCGTCTTTTTCCAAACCCTAATGGATTTGTATTATATCATTTAATAATATATAATAAAATGAAATTGTGTCATGGTTAGTTTTTTGTTGACTTGTTGACCATGGTTGACTTGTTGACCATGGTTGAACTTTTGACCATTATCATTACAAAAGAAAGATGCTCTTGATTCTTGCATTTTCATTTAATGTTTGTAATGATATTGGTCATTCTAAAACTTTCCATCAACCTTTTCATTTTGATTATTATTATTTGATAATTCATTTTCTTTTTGCATTATGGTTGCAAGAAGGAAAATGTTAGCTCATTCTATCATAACTCTTCTCTCTCTTCATTTCATCTTCTTCTTCCTCTAGCAAAGAGAACCCTTCTCATGTGTTGAGAATCATTCTCTTTAAAAAGAAAAGCACCCCTTAATCACTCTCTACTCATTCTAGGATCAAGGGTTTAGCAAGCCGGCGATTCTAGTTCACTCCAAGTTCGAGAAAGAGCCCAAAGGTCGAGCCTTCGAGGTGGATCCATCTTCGACGGAAGAAGGCGACAAAGGAGAACCATCAACCTCTACAAAGTTTGAAGAAGAAGGAGTTCAAGTTTAGGTATAACCATCTTCATCCGAGTAGCTAACTCTCTTTAGCAAGTTTGCTAGTTTTAGTTTAGACACGATCCCGACCTCGTTTAGTCCATGTTGCCTCTTGCGATAAAAATTTGTTTTTTATACCGTTTCCGCCTCCCCGTAAGAACCGGGGGTCGCAATATGGACTTACATATAAGTCCTAACCCTATTCCTTTATTGTTTCTTAAATCCTTAAAGCTTGCTTATTTAGATGTTTAATATAGCTTCAAGTTCATATTTAGTTCATTCATGAAAAGGATTATGAAATCAAGTTAGGGTTTTGATGTGTTTAAGTGGTTAAGCAAGATGTGTAGACTTGGAAAAGTTAAGCAAATTGTGAAATAGATATTTGTTAAATTCCTATTTGTCTAATTGATATAATTAACAAACTAGGTTTTACTAAAACATGTTTTGGGTGAGATTAAAATTATGAAAATGGTTTGGATCACTATGTTAAGCTACTTTGTGTTGTTGGAAATCGCTAGAATTGTTAAATATCTAGCTTTGTGTTAAAATGAACTAAAATGATATAAACTGCTTACTAGGTTTTTGGTAAAAATTAGACGTGGGTTTTAATGGACATGGTAATGATGTATATATTTTTATGTACGATAATTATTGTGATGTGAATTAGTATTGGTGCGATTGGATTTTTGGCGTGGAGGTTTTCATGTATAGCGACCCTAGTGAGGGTTTTGGCTATGTTTTCCGGTATTTGGATTTCTTGGTTTTGCGACTGGATATTGTATTTGGTCATTGGACGTTTGTACGTCAACGACGAGGGTTGTTTGGTTGTTTTGCATGCGCAGGCTATAGGTTCTAACCTATGAGCACACCGCGTGCCGTATTTGGATTTCAGAATTTCATGTTAATAGCTTTGCGAATTCCTATTGATTGTAGGTACCTTCGCGTAGATTCCGAGACGACGAAGTGTATCGACTACGGCTAAGCGAGGAGTTTAGCAGGTGAGTAGATTTATATCTACGGGGGAAGTTGGGTGGATGGCGTATAGCACTCCCGCAAACATTGATATGGATTATCGTTGATTATTATATCCTTATAAATGATATGCGACGGACAAGATTATAGGTTATTCATCACGACCGTGGAATCCGTGTTTTATACAGGCTTAAATTAAAATCATGGAAATCCTAGTATATCCAATATTTCATATGTTGACTTCTGCTGCTGATATTCTGTGATGTGATCTTGTGATGTAGGATTGGCTATTCATCACGACCGTGGAATCCGTGTTTTATACAGGCTTAATTTAAAACCCAGAAATCCTAGTATATCTAATATTTCATATGTTGACTTCTGCTGCTGATATTCTGTGATGTGATCACTTTATATTCTGAGATGGATACATTATATTATATATGAGATATATAATAGACGTTGCTTATATTTTTCACCCGCTCTAGCCCTGCCCCGCTCTGCCGTTAGTTACCTAACCTAACGGTGCACTACGGGACTTCATGGCGAATGCGGATGGCATAAGCAAACGTTGTATTTATTTGTTATACTTTGGTAACTTAAATGATGAGAATTCATTAATGTGATTAATGAAAGAAAATAAACCTAATGATGTTGTGGAATTGAATTTGAGTGGAATCGAATTTGAAGCCCACTCGGCTTTTTACGAAAAAGCAAAGTTTCAAAAAGCGGAGCTTAAGCCACTCCTTTTAAAACTGTTTGATTCTGCAACGAGATCAAGTTCAAAGCGTTAAAGGTTTTTATAAAAACCATCTGCAACCCTCCGACATTTTAGGAAGTAGAGTACTTAGTATTCGTGCTGCGTTTTTTTACTATAGTTAAGGCGCAATATACGGTAGCTAAGTGATGTCTTCCTACACGGCATATGATGCGATTAATTAGGACTGTTGACCATAGTTAAGGGTCATGTGGGCGGGTCTAATTAATCATGAAATGACGGGTAGAACTTGACTAGTGCTTATGATTTGTTGACTATAGTTAAGGTCATGAGTCACTAGGGGTAAAAACCCTTATCGGGAGTTTCAAGTGTTGAAATTTGCAATGAGAGTGCATACCTTCTATGAGATAGTTGGATCCTGATACCCACTGCGAGTAATTATTACTCCTGGGAGAGTTTTGCACTTTACAATTAGCTGATCAAGTAGGTGTCTAGAAAGGTTTCAATGGGGTTACGCCCCTGGGAAAACGAGGTTTATTTTAATTAGGTCCGTGCGAAAGCACGGGGAACCTCCCTCAAAGTACCGGCACTGGCCTGGCTGAAAGATTGGCGAACTTGTACGGTGTAATTAATCCCGGCTAGTCTTTTCTTTTAAGGTTTGAAGGAAGATTTGATAAAAACATTGGGAGCTATTCTGATTAGATAAAATATATAACCAATCTAATCTTGCAAGAGCGCACACAGAGTGTTTTCTTCTCTTTCTCTCCAGGTAGCGACCATGTCATGCCTTAATCAAGATAATAATATGGATGTATTGACCGAACCCGCTTGTTATACTGAGCTGGGGAACGTTGGTCCCGCTCAAACTTATAATTGTTATAAGATCGAGCAGTTAATAGGGGAATACCAGGATTCCCATGCTGCCCAAACGAAGAAAATGCATGATTGATGCATCTTCTTCGGGTGTGTTAGTTACAGAGAACTGTTTCACAGTATCCTCTACGTCCTGGGTATTTGATACTGGATCAGGATCCCGCATATGTAATCTGTTACATGGGCTACAAAAAAGTAGAGAACTGGGAATGGGTGATATGTCTCTAAGTATAAAGAACGGTGCAATTATTGCAGCCAAGGTGTTGGCATTTATCACCTTTTATTACCAAATGGTAATATATTGATTCTGTACGAATGTTATTAGATACCGAACCTGATATGCAACATTATATCAGTCTCTTCATTTACTAAAGAAGGATATAATTTTGTATTGATGGTTAATGTTTTGAACATTTCCGATATCAAGAGTTGATCAGTTCAGGCACATTATCTAATAGCATATACGTTCTAAATAAAACCACAGTTCTTAACGTACAGAATACACACAAGAGGAAGAGTTCAGAAATGAATAAATCCTACTTATGGCATTGTAGACTAGGTCATATCAATGCGACCCGACTAGCTAAGTTACATTAAGATGCATATTTAAATCAATTTGAATTTACATCTTGTGAAACTTGCCAGTCATGTCACAAAGATAAGATGACCATAGCTCCGTTTACTTGAAACAGAGAAAGGGTTAGTGAACTCTTGGGACTGATACATGATGATGTATGTGGTCCTCTGTCTACATATGCCAGGATTGGTTCTTTGTACTTCATTATATTCACTGATGATCTCTCAGGATTCAGACATGTGTTCCTGTTGAAACACAAGCCTGAAGCTTTTGTGAAATTCAATGAATATAAATCCGAAGTAGAGAACCAAAACGGGTATAAGTATTATGTCCTTTGATGGGATCAGGAAGGAGAATACTTGTGCATGAAATTCTTGGACTATTCTAAAGGCGAATAAGATTCTCTCTCAACATTACTCCTCTGTTTACACCACAGCACAATGATGTATCGGGGCAGAGCAATCGCACCCTATTAGATATGATGTGCTTTATGATGAGTACTACTGAGTTGCCTGTTTCATTTTGGGGTTATGAGTTTGAAGAAGTAGCATACCTATTGAATTGGGTTCTAATCAAATCAGTGCCTACCACTCCATATGGGATATGGTATGGGAAGAGCCCATCTCTTAAGCATGTTAAGATTTTGGTTTTCCGTCCTATGTCTAAAAGCAAAATCCGGAAAAGCTCGAGGAAATGTCAGTTCTGTGGATATCCCAAGGATTCACAAAGGAATATCTTCTACCACATCGAGAAACAAAAGGTGTTTATTTCTTGGCATGCCGCTTTTTTAGGAAAATGAATTTTTTAAGGAAGAAATTTGCGGTCATGAGGTAGAACTGGAATTAGTTCCATCTATACAAATTACAGCTAATGATTTGGTAGAACCAGAGGATTCAATAGTTCCCAACAAAGCTCAGCCTCTCCACCGATCTGGTAGGGTTCCTTATCCGCCTGAGAGATACTTAGGTTTCTCGATGACAGTGGGAGCGAGGATTGCATCATGAGAGAGGATGACCCAACTAGTATCAAGCATGCCATCAAGAGTGGAGACTCTGTAAGAATCGCTGGATGCTAAGCGATCCGGATCCTACTTGCCTGTCACGACCCGAAATTGGCACGTGACGGCCCTTAAACTACGCAACGTCCACTGGCGTAACGCAATTTAAGTAAGCCGAAAACCCAGCAATCTAAACCATCAAAAGTTGTAAGAAATAAGAACAATTTAAAACCTCTGAAAAATCTCAACCCAAATTCTTTAAAAGTCCAAATTTATTTCCTTTAAAATTTTGGCAGCACCTCCTTTGTAAAAACCAGCCCCAAAAATGTGTACAACATAAATATAAGTAAAGCTTCCCCAAATGGGAGCAAAAACACGCCCAAAGGAGGAAAACAACAACCACAACAGATATACGACGCCGTAGCAATGAAATAAAAGACGATATAAATAAAACTGCATAAAAGACCTCCAATTCACAAAATAATATACAATATCGTTCTCACATCAAGTCTCTAAGTCATACAAGATAATGGTAGAAGGGGAGTACATGATACAATGAATATACAATAAGCAACATGAACGGATAACCACAAAACCGTCCTAAACCAAAACGGCACACTGTGAGCCGAAGCGGTATCCGCAGCAAAAGATGATAAGATAGATAAATAGCCTGCCTCGACTACTCTGGGAACAACCTGCAAAACACTGTGGCACAACGGGGGTGAGTTGCCAACTCATGAATAGTAAATAACATATGTAGGTAATCGCAAGTATGCACGTACAGTGCGAATCTAACATATGCAAGCTAATAGCAATAAATTGTCAAATGTATGCAATAGTCATGAAAGGTACCCTAACAGGTATAACTAATACATGAAGCAATATTATGACAATCCATATGCAACAATCATGTAAGGTACTATATCAGGTACAACTAATAAAAGAACAATAAACGCAATAAGTATGCAACAATCATGTAAGGTACTATATCAGGTACAACTAATACATGAAGCAATGATATGACAATGTATATATGCAACAATCATTAAAGGTACTCTAGCGAGTACAACTAATACATGAAACAAATGCATATATAAAATAAAAGTATGTAAATGCAGCAGTCATGGAGGGTACTCTATCAGGTACTACCAATACATCAAGCAGTGCATAAACAATAAAAGTGGAGTATGGGATGAAATATGTCATTTCCACGGAATCTCGACCTCGTGGTAGGACCAAAATCCATCAAGACAAACTAAATCCCAATTTCCTCAAATCAGCCCCCAAATTCGCTCTCATATCATGTAAATCTCATAAATCCTGAATGTGTACAATATCAAGTAAATCTCATATATCCTGAATGTACAAAATCAAGTAAATCTCATATATCATGTATCCAATATCAAGTGAATCTCATATATCCTGAATCCAATATCAAGTGAATCTCATAAATCCTAAGTATATTTGCATGAATAATTAAGATGATGTATATGAATTGATGAGTATACATATATATTAGCGTCCTATTCCACTAATATATATATATATATATATATATATATATATATAACAGCGTCCCATTCCACTTTTATATATAATTAGGAATAAAAATATCATGAAACCAATATGTCAAGTATCGACACAAAAATACTGATCTATCAGGTGTTGTCACCATGACTGACCCTAGATAGGTATGCAGCATATGCTATTCCGAAAACCCGAGTGCCCAGCTTCGACCCTCGTCTTTCGACGTATCCATAGGTACATGACTCCGTCGGTATCCCCACGATAACCGCCGAGTCATAGGTACTGTCACCGGTAGGTATGGTTCCCCCACTAACTCATCATCTGCTCCACGACTCTTTCCCCGGGGTACCTCCGGGCCCCACCATATACCCGCACACGGCCCCCTCCTTTCCTCGCGTGGGGTATTTATATATCAGAACCGATAAATCTCATGGTGGATGCTGAAATATCATATCAAGAGAATCCGGGTTTTTCAAATGATGCATAATTTCATGAAACTACCACGGTCCTCAAATCCAGAAAACATCATGAAAAATCCATATCTCAATGCGAAAACCCATGAATATAATATACGCAGCATAAAACTGAAATGCGAGCATATAAAGGAAAAGCCACTATATATCTGCAACAAGTTAATATAAATATCATGCGGTTCCTAATTTCTCCAAGTCTATATAACATCAAATAAAAGTAAACATGTAGCTATAGCCAGATATATGTGTAAACATAAAGGTATAGCAAAGTATAAGTATCTACCTATCCGTAATGATGTAATTTACCCTCCAGGTATAAGTGAGGTATGTAAGCAAGGTATACATGTAGCTATGTCATTATGTGTGTATGTATCTATCGCTAATGGTACAATACCCTATAGGCATACAGGTAACTAGCATGTAAGCATGTCAAGGCATATGTGTAAGCATGTAGGTATACAGGTATGCTATATGTCATATGCATAAAGAAATATAAATCAATGTCACAATTTCCCTAACCAAACAATATCATATATATATATATGTGTGTGTTGTGCGTGTCATGGCTATTATTGACGGTGTGTATGGCATACAATCAGTGCTCGTGCAACATGAGCCGTCAATAATAGTGCAGTGTCCTAAGGGTACAAGTCCAAGCACAACTAGTTACTAAGCAATAAGGTGTATGCGCAAATTTATATATGAAATAGAATATGCGACAATATCATAACATCTCTAGCCCAGACGCATAATGCCATGCGGGCGATTCCCCTGTAAATGTTAAATCTACTCACCAACGCTCCTGGCTTAGTAAAGCCAACAACCTGTTTTCCCTTCTTCGCAGCGTCCGAAGTCCCCGCCTGCGAACCTAAAAAATAACACAATAAAGCAAGTATATATTAGCAATAGACCCAAAACACATACAAACTAGATTGACCAACGCGACAACACAAAACTTACTCTCAAGGGTTCGTATTGTGGCTAACGTGCGTAGCGACACGACGAAACCAACCAAAGAGAAAAACCACACAAAGCGCACGATCCGTGTCGTATAACGTATCGCGCGTAATCGTAACACAAGAAACTACCCATGTGATCCCAGATTTTGTATACAGAGAAAAATCAACAACCAAACAAGACCAAACACACCTAAACCACTGCAGACACCTACCCACAAAAACCCACACCCAAACTCCCACGAAAATCCGGCGTCGCCGAAAATCACCTCCACGTCACCGGCCATGTTTTGAGCAGGGGTGTTCGTGCTTGAGGTGAAGTCCTATGGTCTCAGGTACAACACAACTACATTGTTTGGTTTTCTAGTAAACTCCCGTGGTCACAACAGATCACAGATATCATATATTGATACTAAAAATACGATATTCGCAAGAAAACTTAACTTTACCATTCTAAACTAAAGTTACAAGACTACACAACACTAAAACAACATAACGAACAGCTAGAGATCATTACCTAACCAAAAGAACTAAAAGATCCATGCTTTCCAAGCTCCAAGGCATCCAAGAGGCAAATCAAGTCCAACGATGTGATTTTTGTGAGTTTTGATGAAGTTTGAGATGGATTTGTGAAAGTTTAGTGATGAAGTGATAAGTGTTCAGTTGAGGGAAGTAAGGAATTAGAAAATAATGTTAAATGAAAAAGTGTGAGAGATAATGAGAGAAATGAATAAAGAGAAAGAGAGAGGTGAGAGGAAGAGGTGAGTGCACCCATTTATTAATTCACCATTAATGCTTTCACACTACACCATGCCACCTCTTCTCTCCAAAACAAATATCTTCTCACAACAAAAGATCTAGGAGTTTATGGTTAAGGCAAAGATTAAAGCAAGGGATTAGATTAAGGGTTAAGTTGTCATGGTTGCTAAGAACAAGATTAACACAAAACAAACCCTCACATTAACGTGCACACGTGCATGCATGCCATAACAAATAATAATAAATTATTAATTAAATGTTATAAAATGTGAGGAACCCGAATTGGTAAACTTTTTACCAAAAACCCACATTAACGTCTAAACTAATACTAACCGAAATCTAAGGTGTTACAATCTCCCCACTTATAAAAATTATCCCCGAATTTAAAACTCTCACCAAGCGTACCTTCAAAGAGAAGAGTACAAAACTCCCAAATCTCGTTCGCAGCCTCCCAAGTGATCCCCTCACTATACGGCTACGCCAAAGAAAACTTTCCACAGATGGCAAAACCCTTGACCGAAGTTTCTCCACGTGCCGAGCCATTACACAATTGGCTGCCGGTGAACGAAAAGATCGCGTCCAAGCTAAATGGTCTGGTGCCGAATCATGTGAGAAAGATCATGAAGGTATTTGCAAAGTATCAACACAAGGAATACGGGGTGAATACTCAATAATCTGGGCGGAAGTGCCAAATTATAGGCAACGGAACTAACTCGCTTTAAGGATCTCAAAAGGACCTACAATCTTGGAATAAGCTTCCCAAGACTCAACACGTCATTCATCGGAAAAATCCATAGGAATACATGATCTCCCACTGCGAACTCAAGTCTACGACCACCACGGTCGGCATAAGACCTCTGTTTGTACTGGGCTGTCCTCATCCTGACCTGAACCAACTGGATCATCTCCGAAGTATCTAGACTAGCTGGGTCCAAAAATCCTACCCACGCAGAGTCAGAAAAATAGACTGGCGATCGACACGACCTACCAAACAAAACCTAAAGGTTTCCAATTGAAATGTCTCCTGATAACTGCTAACGAAGGAGAATCCTAACAATGGCAAGTGACAATCCTAACTGCCAAAACAACAAGTACGTACGCACAAGCATATCCTCCAGAGTCGGTATAGCCCACTCTCACAAAACCATCATCCTGCGGATGGAAAAATGGAGCTAAAGCTCAACCAGTACACAAGGCTTCCTGAAGCTCCTGCCCAAGACGGCAAGTGAACATGGTGCCTCTATTGGATACAACGCATGAAGGAACTCCGTGCAAACGCACAACTTAATAAAGAACAACTGAGCATAACAGAAACAACAAACACCCAAATGGAGTCACACCCTGACTAAACCTGGGTAAACGCCACAACGAATTTCATGGAGATCTGCACTCATTCCCACTCCGGAACGGTTAAAGGTTGCAACTCTCCAGCCGGTCTCAAATGCTCAACCTTAGCTCACAACAAGACAAAAACCTCGAAACGAAATCTGAAACTTCACTCTTCATCCTTGCCTACCCGTAACTATCTCACAAGTCACATCAAATGTTGGTGGAACTTGAATGAACACAGAAAGCTGACCGATGTGCCTGCTCTAGGATTTCGCGTCTCTACCCAACAGTATCAGGTACACACAAACACGTCCTTAAACATAGCACACCCTGGTCACAAATCAAGAACTCCGAATCTTTACCCAGCCGAGTATGCTCAAGAATCTCTGACAACCGAGCATCGGCGGGCAGTGCCTCACGAAAACGATTAAGGAAAAGTGGACGGGCACGGACATGAGCAAGCTGTCCCCTCAGTAGAGGCGAACATAAGTTGTACTCAACGATCGCACAAGAACTATAAATCTGCAAAAGACTGTCTCAACAATCACAACCCGCTGCAGGAAGATGTACATTAAGCTCTGGCGGTCCATGAAAATCTGACACGACTTTCCACACAAGTAGTGTCTCCAAATCTCCAACGTACGACCACCGCGGCCATCTCCAGATCATGAGTGGGATATCCTGCTCGTACTTCCTCCAACTGTCGGGAAGCAAAAGCGATAACTCTATAGTATCACATCGGTACACAATCGAGCCCCACTTACGAAACATCACAGTTAAACAACAAGGTCGCCTGAACCAGAAAGCAGAGAAAGAACTGGTGCAGTTGTCAACCGAGTCTCCAACTGCTGAAAACTTTGCATGCATGCCTCAGTCCAAAGAAAACGAACCTCCTTTCCGGTCAGTTCATTCAACGGTGCAGCGATACACTAGCAATCCTGCACGAAACGGCGGTAAAAACCTGCTAAGCCTAAAAATCTGCGGACCTCCGTCCTGTACACAAGTCTGTGTCAAAGCCGTACGGCCTCGATCTTCCTCGAAACCATACGAAAACCGTCTCCCGTAACTACAAGACCTAGGAGTCAACACAATCAAGCCTGAAGGAACACTTTGAGAATTTTGTAAACAGCTGGTGCTCTCCCGATGTCTGCAAAACAAATCCTCAAGTGCTGCTCAAGTTCCTCACGACTCTTAGAAAAGACCAGAATGTCATCAATAACACAACAATAAACTGGTCGAGGAACGGCCTGAAGAAATCTGGTTCATCACATTCACGAATGCTGCTAGGGAATTGGTGAGTCCAACGACACCACCAAAACACACAAAGCCCGTAGCACGCACAAAAGCAGTTTTCGGAATGTCATCACTCCGAACCCGCAACCAATGATGACCTGATCCCAAACAAACTTAGAAAATGTCTCGCACACTGGAGCTGATCGAAGAAATCGTCAATACGAGGTAAAGGATACCTATCCGCACCGTAAGCCGGTTCAATTGACGATCAATCAATACACAACCTCAAACTACTTTCTTCCTCCTTGGAAGCTGGTTGAATTGATTTATTTCGCTACGGACTCGAGCTGTCTTATGATGTGGGTAGAATTTCTTAAGGAATGCTTTGACGAATTCTCCCCAGTTTGAGATGGAATGTGCGGTAGTGTTATACAGCCGCTTCTCGGCTATATCGCACAAGGTGAATGGGAGAAGACGTAGACGCATAGCTTCCATAGAAAGCTATGAGGTACCCATCATTGTGCATACATTTTCAAATTTGGTGATAAAGGCATATGCGTCTTCAGACTCGAGACCGTGAAATTTTGGTAGAAAAGGTTGATGTATTGGGGTTTTATTTCAAAATTTTCCCCGTTGGCTGGTGGAATGGAAAGACAGGTGGAAAGGGGACCTCGTGTTGGATAGCACCTCTCTTGGAGAGAGATACGGGGTGGATTCTGCGCACCAACGGACGACGACAGAGTAGTAGTAAAGAAGTTCGATGGAGACGGATCCATCGATGTGGGTGTGGTGGTGGGTAATGAAGAGGTAAATGTAGAAATACCGACTTTAGGGTCGATCGGGGGAACGCGGACTTAACGGGCACTAGAATCCCGTGTCCAGCCTATCTTGCACTAAAAAGGGTTAGTACAAGTGGCAGCGTGAGTTATAATTAGGGGAAAGAATGAATGTGATTGGTGTTTGTTTTGAAAATTATACGGATTTTTGAAAAAATGATGCGATCACAACAAATGCAACAAGAAACCCTAAAATCTAGTGGTCACCTAGGTCAAACCTCTAGACCGCTCCTAACTGCCAAAAGACAAGTCGCAGGATCAATCCTCCACTGCCTCTTTGTCTCTCCTATGGCCAGGTAAGTGCCAGGTAAGTGGGAGGTTCTCCACTACGTAAGTAGTGGGCCTAATTAAGTAACCACTGGCCTTCAACACACTTGCCTTAGACACCACAAAAGAAACGCGGATAAGCAATGAATTACCTACGGCCTTCTCTTGTCCTAAGTGAGCGCGACGGTCCTTAGAGTCATTTCTAGATCTTTTTTAGTTAATGAGGGTAAATGAGGATGCAAGTTTGTGATTTTTGGGGCTTAGGAAGGGTAATGAACTCCCCACCTAATCTGGATTAGGTCTTTGCCCCTTAAATTCCATATTAATATGCAAACAACCAAAAATCAAAACATGCACAATTTAATTTTGGTTTTTGCGGCGCTGCGATTTTTGCAAAGAAGCCTGCAGAAATTTGTTATTTGGAGCAGTCAGAGGAGGAGATAAGAAAGTTAGAGGCTCACAGAGAAAATTTTGTACAGAGGGAACTTCACAAAGGCACGGAACCCCCATAATTAGTGGCTCCGACTGCGGAAACGCGCCCGTCTGTGCTGTTCACTGCACCAGTTTTTCACTGCAAGCTGCTGTTAACTCCTTGAGCTCTCTGGAGTTGTCTGAAAAAATTTTCGCTTTCTCCACAGCTTCCAGAATTCCTCGCAATCAAATCACAACACACGTTTAGATTTTGCGCGAATTTTGATCACAAAATTATAATAGAATAAATCTTTCAATTCAAATTTCAAATAAAGAACGAATTAGCGCGCGATCCCCGGCAACGGCGCCATTTGATTGATCGTTTCTTTGTGTGTCGGTTTAGAAAATGAATAGAAATCACAACCAAAGAATTATTTGACC
Source organism: Agapanthus africanus (assembly GCA_030015575.1). Classification (NCBI taxonomy): domain Eukaryota; kingdom Viridiplantae; phylum Streptophyta; class Magnoliopsida; order Asparagales; family Amaryllidaceae; genus Agapanthus; species Agapanthus africanus. Next base: position 394,157,422 of record JASDDO010000022.1, read on the forward strand.
GCAATCAATAACGATGTCGGTTTGTAGCGCATTAGTGAGTGCGGATCGTCCACAGGGATTGTGCGATTCGTTCGAATTTTGTTTTGTTTGAATCGAAAATTTAATAGAAAGGAAAAGCAAAAAACGATTCAAGATTTATATCGATGAATTTCAAGAATCAACTAATCTAATCAAGAATCAAGAAAACGATAAACATCAAGAATCAAGTATTGACAGAATTCTAATCGATTTAGGTTTCAAGATTTGAAGTAAAGCTCGTAGGAATCGATTAGATCATAGATGTGAAGAAGATTCGAAATTACGATTTCTTATCCATTAACAAATTGATGCTAAATTGATGTAGATTCATCGAGGATCCAGGATCTTGCGAAGAATTAGGGTTCCTCATCCTATCCTTTGTCCTTTCGATGAATCACATTCACTAGATAGCTTCTAGGAAATCGAATGATCGATTGTCGATCTCTAGATCGTGCGAAAAGAATCAAGAACGCATTTCGCATTGATCTAGATCACCGATCATTCAATTTTCAAGAATTTACAATTCTTATAAGACTTAAGAAAACGTTTAAAGATTCGTCAACATCATCATTCTACAATCGTTTCGATTCCTCCACGAGCGGAGTTTTACTCAAGCATCATCATGAAGAATACATTCAAGAATTGAATACGAATCATAATGCTCGAATTGAAATATAAGAAAGTTTAAAGAATCTTCACCTTTATTATATCAACAATTAGTTACAACTCTCAAGAACTACAAGAGGAAGGAACTTTGATCGTCGAATCTAGCGTCGCTCGGCTCCTTGAGTCGTGGATCGGCTTGGATCTCGTGCTCCGTTGAAGTCCGGCTTCGCTTCTAAAGGTTGGTTGAAGACTTGCTTGCTAGAACTCAAAGGATCTTGAATTTTTTCTTTGGATTAGGGTTAGGGTTTGGCACAAGTCGTGTCACTCGACTTGTGTTAGAAAATGGGGGAGATTAGAGATTGAAGAAGAAGAACTAGATTAAGGAAGAAGCACTAACCCTAGATCTAGGCTCTCTTTTATAGACCCTCCAAAACCCTAGATCTAGGATTCAAATTTGAATTTCCCTCCAAAAGTTTGTTATAGGGAGAGGCTTCTAGAAGTAGTTAGTTAGAGGGAGCTTCTAGAACTAGTTTGTTAGGAGTTTGATTAGCTTAATCAAGATTAGCTTGATTAATCATCCTTGCTGATCTGGCAGAAGACTCTGGAGAATTCTGGAATTTGACGTGTCAAGATGAGGTGTACCTACTAAGAGAAGGATATTACAGCAAAGATGAGGAGCTGACGTGGCAAGGCTGCCGCGGAACCGCGGCGCAAGCCGGCTCCCGCCGCGGTTCCGCGGCTCCTGTGAAGCCTTAGGGCTTGGGCTTTTCTTCTGCTGCTTTGTACTAATTTTGTGGTATTTATCTGATGTGTTGAATTTCCAAATGAGTTCCTGATCACTGCCAGATCTCCAGCCATTGAGTTGGCGTATTCTTTAGCAGCACTGTTGTGTAATTTTGACCATTCTTCTGGATTTCCCTGCACAGACTTCAAAACACAAGTTGCGCTACACAAGAATGCCATGAAATATTGTCAATTTCCCCAGAAATGCCGGTTTTAAAGTCTAACACATGCAATCTGGTATTTCAGAGATGTTTTTCTAATATGTGCAATATGAATACCGAACACTTCTAGATGAGTGCAAATGATAGGGAAATTGCCGTGTTAAAAATTCAATATTTTCGACTGATCAGAGCTCCCCAATGCGAAACACTCAGATGCACAAGCCCCCCAACAAACAACTCTGCAGTTGATCCTTAAGCTCCCTAAGCTCCGCCGGCTCATCTGGAACAACGTCGGAAAACTCTCGCACGAAAGGAACCCGGTCCAACAATCCCACTGTGGCTTCGGTATCACGAATGAACGCTATGAATCCTCGACATCCTCTCCTCAAAAGCCGACTAGAGAAAAATGCTGAATTCAAGCTGTGATAGGCGGCACCACTGTCATGGAGATAGTGCCCTCAGAGTCAATTATTGGATCACAGGCACGTGATTGCAATGATTGATGGAGGACCTATCCCGTTAAGACAGTCTTACTCAAGATGATAGTATGCTATCTGGTTTATCTTTATCATCGTGTACTGCTTTAGGTGACCTTACAGGTCACTATTGCGCGTTGATAGAGCCTCTAGGATTCTTGCTTGACTGCCAGCAGTATGAGGGCGATCATATACGTGGGAGCTGGTAGTCTATAAGCACATCCTTAAAAGGTACCTAGTCATGGGAGTTTCGAGACAGGGCATCGACACTCCAGAGTAGACTAGTGTATACAGTCGAGACCCCGACGAGGGGCGGTGGCCGCTCACAAGCCACTGGTGTCAGTTGGATCACCTAAGATGTATACAGGTTCTCATTGGGTTATGAGTACACCGGACAAGACTCGCCGGGAACATGCTAGTTGGTCTTATACCTGACGTCATATAGCAGTTCCCTGGTGACATGTGGACAGGTTAGTTCATCGACCTGAGATCGTCATTTGTCTCGTGTGAGTTCCCACTGTACATTGATTACTACCCAACCACGCTCAAATGAGATGTGCAAACAGGTTTTAGTTGGGTACAGTCCTGAGCCACATGGAGGCAGTGAGCGGATCTGCAGGGGTTCGTCTCTCCCGGTATTGGGGGTGAGGTCGCGCCGTGTCTAGGAGAGCCATTACACGAAGTCCTTGGCCAAGGCAGGAGATTTACTGGTAGGTATTCCAGTAGTATCTCAGGGTGTTCTGGGCTACACATCGACACGACTTGTACCTCTTTTGGGGGTCTGACTTTTACCAACCCCCTAGGCCCGCCATGCGATGCTCATAGACGAACGGACCGGACTGTACGGATATTGTCATTGACAGGCTCAGTAGGGTGTCAGGATGAGTTCGCTCATCGACGTCTCTTTTGGTCAATACCCGGTAGCCCGTTACGTATGGCTAATACCTCTGAAGTGCTAGTGGTTAAATCCACAGCCAAGGGATTGACGAGTCTTTAGAGTCCCCCACAGACCGTTTTCTCAAGTTTCGGGCGAAACCCTGTAGAGGCAATATGGAGATATGGCAGGGTTCGATCAGATACGTGCAGTATTGCACGGATCATGATCGGACAGATAATACTAGCGGGCTTTGGTTTAAGCCGGATCCTAGTATAGTACAGTGTAGATTTTGTCTCATTGCATTTGTATTTCGGTCGGAATACAAATGCGGGTATGTATATACAGTAGCGGGGTTTCCTGTAATTTATTACGGGATCAGTTTTCTGATGTTGCCAGTTTGCTTTCCGTTTCGGCCATTTTCCTTTGTATCTTTCCTTGGCTGAAAGTTGGTGGAGGAGGGCTAATTTGCAAATGTGTAAATTAGCAATTTGGGGGGTTGTTTTTGCAAGATGTAGTGTCATGATGATTGCACCATCCCTTGACTTTCTTGACTTCATGATTGCTTGACTTTGTGATGAGATGATTGGTTGGTGGAGTGTTTCTTTTGGTTGATGATCATTTCTTTTCATCATGATACCCCTTTTCTCTCTCTTTGATTATTGGCTCACTCACTCACCTCATTCATACTCTCTCCTCTTTCATTCTCATGGATGCATGGCCGGCCAAGATGAGGGTGGGGCTGCCCATTATTTTTGTGGGGATTTTTGGTTCTCTTGTGCTTGCAAAAATCCCCAATTTCATCTCTAAAATCACATCTCCTCCTCCACTTCATAAAAGGGCAACTTCAAGTAACCCCAAGAGACAAACCATCCTACACTTATATTACAGCAATTCTTGGGTACGTCGGCTCGCCAACTTCGTGCCCGAGTTGCCTCGGTCCAGAGATGGGAGCCCGTAAAAGAACCCAGCGATGTGGTGCCCTTCCGACGAGGAGATGAAGACCGGAGATTCCGCGAGGAGATCGGGACGACGACGAGAAGACCGAAGGACACGGATCGCTCGGTATATCTCTCTACCCTTTCTCTAGTTAGCTAGGACTATGTTAATAGCCCGATCCGGGATTTTAGTGCGCGGTGGTGCCGGTTCAAAAGTTAAAGTAAATTATCGTTTCCGCATTTTGGCCTCGGATTGACGGCCGGGGCGCCGCCATGCACTTACACTGGTATCAGAGCCACGCCATTAACCTAGTCTAGCTTGGTCTAATGTGTTTATATTTTCGATCGAACAAAATTCCAAAAACCACAATTTCATTGTATCGGTTCTCTATCGAAATTGTTTTGGCTCCAAAATTTTTTTAGGTTGTTGCAGAATAATGTTCAGGAAATTCTAAGACATCTGTAAAAAAATGGTAGCATGATAAAGTAGACCCACTGCGGAACTGCGGCCAAAACCCCCTTGGCGCCGCGTTTCCGTCGCAGTACAGTGTCTTCACTGCACCATTTTTGCACAATGATCTTTGTACAGGGAAATTGGGGTTTTGGAATGTTCTTTTTAGGCCCAGATTTTCTTTAAGTGCTACAGTAGTGCTTGGGGGCCCACTAGGGTAATGTTGATCGATCGAAAATTTTAAACATGTTAGTTCACAGTATTTACATTATATCCACGACCGTGAATGTCATTTGATCGGTAAATCCAGTCTAACTGCTATAGCCCTTTTAGACGGATTTGCGAACGTGACATTCACGTTGATGTTCTGTGTTGTGCTGTGATGTTGCTGATTGGTCGTGGGGGATAGCCTGGATGCAATGGTAGTACAGTTTTGGTTGTATTATGTACATTTGATATTGCGGGGCGAGCGTCTGACATGTGGACTGTCGTCACTGCCTGTTTGTATATTATTCTTTTGGGACACGACCGGGGTGAGGTCGATGTACCCGTTGTATGTATATTTTACTTTCTGTACTAGGATTACCCCAAGGTGGGGTGGACGGATAGCCGGGTTCTAGAGGGCAACGGGCCCGCATCTCATAGCATTGAGACGGAGGGGGCCTCACTCTAGAATTGGCGGGCTATTCGCCGCACTCGTAGGGGGTACAGGTTGACCCAGGAGGGGTGCCCAAGTTACCGGATTCCGTGAAGTGCTGGGTGGTCCATTCCCGTTGCTGAAGGGGGATGCCTCGCTTCAGGTTTTGGCGGGTAACTTGTCTCGCCCGTAGGGGTCTAGGTTTTCATTGCACAGGCTATCGACACGACTAGGAGAACGTCGGGTTTTAGTAGCGGCTCTGTGAAACCCGGGGATCCTAGATATCTGTATTGTTCTGTGAAGCTTATTACATTTCTGTGATGTCGCATTTTTATCACGCCTTGAGCGAAATATTATATATTGATATATATACTAGTAGATGTTGTATATGTTTTGCATCCGCGCTAGTCCTGTCCCTGCTCTGTCGTTAGTTAAGTAACCTAACGGGTGATGACGGGACCCAGTGGCGAATGCGGATGGCATATACGTACATCATTATTTTCGTTCTTTATTGGTGTGATCAATTGATGGGACTGCGTTGATTCGGATCAATGCAAGATAAACAAACCTATTCTGATGTTGTTGGAACATTTTTCAAAACGCTGTTATTGCAAGGACGCTCTCTTTTGTTTTGCACAGTGGTATTCAGTTGGAATATCCTGCACCTCAGTCAACGAGGCAAGGGCCGAGATCCCTTCACCGGGAGTGACCCCTTGGACAGAAGTTTGCGTTAGGGAAATAACTTCACTATAGTCGATTACCTTTTCTTTGCATCGTGGTATTCAGTTGGAATATCCTGCACCTCATTCTACGGGGAAAGCGCCGAGATCCCTTCACCGGGAGTGACCTCTTTAGCAAAGGTTTTCGTCACTATATTTTTATGAAAATCTATCCGGTTCCTTCAACGATATCAAGTTCATTACGTTAAAGGTTTTTCGCCAAAAACCATTCGTAGCCCTCCATCATTTCAGACGGGTAGCACGTAGTATTCATGCTATGTTTGTTGACCTTCGTCAAGGCATAGTGAATGGTAGCTGCTTGTTACCTTTCTGCTGCATAGATAGATGCGTTGGTTTGGGACAGTCGTATAGCCTTGTTGACCTTCGTCAAGGGCTTGTACGGGTGGGTTCAAATTAACCTGGACAATGACGGGTAGAACTTGACATGTGACTTATGATTTGTTGACCTTCGTCAAGGTCATAAGAGCATGGGGTAAAAATCACATCGGGAGTTTCTAAAGAAACTGTAACTTGCCAGATATGCGCATACCTTCTGGAGTGTGATAACGTGAGCGGATTTCGTCACGTTATCATGCGATGATAGTTGGATCCCGATTCCCACTGATGAGTTGTTTTACTCCTCAGGTGACACCGACTAATTCTTCTTTCAGGTTTGAAGGAGAATTTGAGATTAAAGTGGGAGGTTTCCAGATTAGATAAATTGGTAACCATTCTGATCTAGGTTAGAGTGCACGCTGAGTGTTTCTTTTCTCTTTCTCTTTGGCAGTGACCATTGAACCGACCCTAGACTATGACTCAGAGACCAAAATTAACCGAACCTTCTTAAACACTGGCTTTTGGATTGTCAGAGTTGCAAACCTCATTGCCACTCCTACTTTTACCCTTTTCTCCAGGACACCCCGTAGTACTACGAACGTCCACTTCCATTGGACTAAACCATCGTATGGTTATATACGAACTCGAAGGAATTTATTCGAGGATGGTTTCTGGTTCTAGAGAAAACGAATAGTACTATTCAGTTGTCTTTTCCTTTTACCTTCTCTCAGGTTGTGAGTACTCTTTGGTTTAGGAAATAGTACACCTATTACGCAAATTGGATAGTCTTCTTCCAAACCTTAGGCTGGTGCCGAACAGTGGGGAATGAAGAAAACCAATTAGCATAACGATGGTGTACAGAAGGTATTAAGTAAAGACAAATAAAAGGATTAGAAGGAGGGCAAAGTAAATTGCGAATGCTATTCACGACCAAACCAAGTACTTCATTACCACTCCCACTTCACCTTTGTATTTCTCCAGGACACTCCGTATCACTTCGAAGATCCACAGTTTATTATATACTCCATCGTATGGTTATATAAGAACTCGAAAGGAACTTGTTCCAGTTCGGGGATGGATTCTCGTTCAGGAGAAATAGGAATAAGGTTTATTCGGTTGTCGTTTATCTTCATCTTCTCTCGCATTGTGAGTGCTCCTAGGATTAGGACAGTACACCCATTATGTTTATTGGATAGTCTTCTTCCAAACCATAGGCTGGTGCCGAACGGTAGGGAAGGAAGAAAACTATTTAGCCTAAGAGGGTGTGCAGAAGGTAATGACTAAAGACTTATAAAGGGATTTGGAAAGATGGTAAAGAAATACACGGTTACAGTTGTGAATCTGGATAATGGAAGATGCATTACTAGGAATACCGGGATACCCCATCGAAACATTTCAATGTTTCAGTTTCTCTGTGTACTGTTAAAAGAAAACTGATTTCCCAATCAAATCTTTCTCCAGGGTATGTATTTACCAGGTATGATTCTCACATCTGTATGGTTTTACAGATGATGAGTGGGAGTAAGTTATTGGGAATTAGGTGATTGTCCTCATTATAGCGGAATTCGTTGTAATTGGTGATATTTAAGGAAATCGCCTGGGTTGTTTGCAGGACGACAAATTTTTGGTTTTGAATATCCGCTGTTATGCACCAATTTCAAATTGATATATCTGTACGTCTATTTTTATAGAGTGAGATATACCTTTTTGAAATTATGTCCATGACATTTACCTATATCGGTGGATGGTTAGGTAAGGAGCATTAAACAGCGGTGTAATTCTTCTTAACCATAAGTACAGTTTTACACCTATGACACACAGGGATTGAGTTATCAGACTCAATGGACTTATACAGAGTATTGTATGTTGTCCAGTGTCCATAAGGACAGAGGGGTTGGTCCTCGTACTATATTCGGTTTACTTATGACTTCTCTAATTCTTAGATAAATGCTTCGTAGAAACACAAGGTCTGAGTTTTGAGAAGTTATAGGTATATGAATAAAGTAGAGAACCAGGTGTTGCAAGTATCAGGATTCTTCAAGGTGATCGAAGATGTAGATACTTGTGCAGTGTATTCAGTTGATAGTAATGATTAAAGAACTTGCTTCTCTTTCAGATTACACATAATTGGAAGCACTCCTAAGTTGAGTAATGCTGATTGGCCTCTCTCCATTTAGTTGACATGCACTGGAGACAGCTGCATGCTTTGAATCTAGTTCAATTAAATCAGTGCCTCTGGTTCTATATTGGATATAGAACAGTTCATATCTTAACGATGTTAAGGTACAGGGAGTTTTCCGGCTTATGCTTCAAACCAGACTCTGGATAACACAAGGCACGTTTCTGTAATGGCTGTTTTGTGGGTTGACCCAGGCTATAACGAGGGTTGACTGTCTACCATTTGGAGGATCAATAGTGATATTGTTCTTGACTCGCCACAGTTTTAACAAAAATGGATTTTTTTCAGAAAACAGTAGTGGGAGTATGGTAGAACTGGAAGTGATTCCAGAACCGCATACGATTACTGAAGATTTGATAAGAACCTAAAGATTCAATCTGGTTTGACATTCCATTGGCTACTCCGCAGATACGGTGGGTAACCTCAGGCACCCGAGAGGTACTCCGGTAGCCTCAAGGACGGTGACAGGGAGGTTCTTATTTACCCAGACTTTCCATTGCTGTTGTTCCAGACTATGAGACCCGGCAGGAGGATGAGTATAGCGTCGTTCTGAACTGGCTTCAGAAGTGTACGTCTATATGACTCTGCCAGAGGGTTGTCGTAGTCAGTGGGAGCAGCGGAAGCATGGTGGACAAGTGGCTTATGTCTATTTATAGACTAAAGCAGATGTAGCGGAGATATATCATCTATTTCCGATATGACAGTCATAGGTTTGACTTCATCAGAATAGGGGATGGATCTGTTGAGAAGGTAGTTGGGTGTGATGTCCTGGTATTTGGATGACATACACATAGTAGGAAGTGAAGTTCCTATACTACGATCGGTTATACTTTGGTCATCACACAGTGGTTTATCCACATGGGACTTGGACATTATATCTGACATTCTGGTTACTGGATCTATGGTTTTAGATCTAGATTTGGGTAGTTTCCCAATCAGGGTACTTAGGCAGCATTCTAGAGGTGCTTTAGAATGGACGACTCCTGGCATGGTGGTGTACCTGCAGGTGATGGAGTCACCCTCTCTAAAGGTGTCTTACAGACTAAAGGGGAGAGGGATGTGCATGATTGGCAGATCACTTGCTCAGGCAATTGAGTCAATCATGAGATGTCAAGTACCACACCAGATGTTGTTTTTGCACTAGATGCAATAAGTTGATATTGATCCAATCCTGGAGAAACGGTCGGAAGCAGTTTTAGAACATAAGTGAATGTTCTAGGGATATGATAACGACAGCCTCATTTCAGGAGACAGTTATCATTTCAGGCTTCCAAGGGGACCTGGATGACAGATTGGTTGTCACAGTTATAGTTTTACTTCTGACGAGGGACGGTATTTTGGACAGGTGGTCTAAGGGGATACAGAGGGAGGCATGACGCAGGATACTGATTGGTTTCAGTTGACGATACAGTCTAAGAAGTTTGGATTTGGAGTTCATTTATGAACTAGGTCCCATCAGACATCCAGACACATTCTAAGACTGGTATTGCTCATTTCGGGAGATGGCTTTCTCCGCGAACTTGAGATATAGAGAGACATAGAAAGAATCATCAAGGCAGATTCACTCACTGAGGCTATTCCTCGAACACAATAGTTTCGCAAACGGGTTTTGTGAGACTGATTAATAGAGGAGTTGGGTGTTCGATATCACACAAGCTGTGAATATGCGACATCGCAATAATTAGCCTTGAGTGCAAGTGGGAGATTGTTGTAGATAGTGCCCTCAGAGTCAATTATTGGATCACAGGCACGTGATTGCAATGATTGATGGAGGACCTATCCCGATAGGACAGTCTTACTCAAGATGGTAGTATGCTATCTGGTTTATCTTTATCATCGTGTACTGCTTTAGGTGACCTTACAGGTCACTATTGCGCGTTGATAGAGCCCCTAGGATTCTTGCTTGACTGCCAGCAGTATGAGGGCGATCATATACGTGGGAGCTGGTAGTCTATAAGCACATTCTTAAAAGGTCCCTAGTCGTGGGAGTTTCGAGACAGGGCATCGATACTCCAGAGTAGACTAGTGTATACAGTCGAGACCCCGACAAGGGGCGGTGGCCGGTCTCACAAGCCACTGGTGTCAGTTGGATCACCTAAGATCTATACAGGTGCTCATTGGGTTATGAGTACACCGGACAAGACTCGTCGGGAACATGCTAGTTGGTCTTATACCTGACGTCAGATAGCAGTTCCCTGGTGACATGTGTACAGGTTAGTTCATCGACCTGAGATCGTCATTTGTCTCGTGTGAGTTCCCACTGTACTTTGATTACTACCCTACCACGCTCAAAGGAGACGTGCAAACAGGTTTTAGTTGGGTACAGTCCCGAGCCACATAGAGGCAGTGAGCGGATCTGCAGTGATTCGTCTCTCCCGGTATTGGGGGTGAGGTCGCGCCGTGTCTAGGAGAGCCATTACATGAAGTCTTTGGCCAAGGCAGGAGATTTACTGGTAGGTATTCCAGTAGTATCTCAGGGTGTTCTGGGGTACACTCCTAGACGACTTGTACCGCTTTTGGGGGTCTGACTTTTACCAACCCCCTAGGCCCGCCATGCGATGCTCATAGACGAACGGACCGGACTGTACGGATATTGTCACTGACAGGCTCAGTAGGGTGTCAGGATGAGTTCGCTCATCGACGTCCCTTTTGCTCAATACCTGGTATCCCGTTACGTATGGCTAATACCTCTGATGTGCTAGTGGTTAAATCCACAGCCAAGGGATTGACGAGTCTTTAGAGTCCCCCACAGACCGTTTTCTCAAGTTTCGGGCGAAACGTTGTATAGGCCGTATGGAGATATGGCAGGGTTCGATCAGATACGTGCGGTATTGCACGGATCATGATCGGACGGATAATACTAGCGGGCTTTGGTTTAAGCCGGATCCTAGTATAGTACAGTGTAGATTTTGTGTCATTGCATTTGTATTTTGGTCGGAATACAAATGCGGGTATGTATATACAGTAGCGGAGTTTCCTGTAATTTATTACGGGATCAGTTTTCTGAAATTGCCAGTTTGCTTTCCGTTTCGGCAATTTTCCTTTGTATCTTTCTTTGGCTGAAAGTTGGTGGAGGAGGGCTAATTTGCAAATGTGCATATTAGCAATTTGGAGGTTTTTTTTTGCAAGATGTAGTGTCATGATGATTGCACCATCCCTTGATTTTCTTGACTTCATAATTGCTTGACTTTGTTATGAGATGATTGGTTGGTGGAGTGTTGCTTTTGGTTGATGATCATTTCTTTTCATCATGATACCCCTTTTCTCTCTCTTTGATTATTGGCTCACTCACTCACCTCATTCATACTCTCTCCTCTTTCATTCTCATGGATGCATGGCCGGCCAAGATGAGGGTGGGGCTGCCCATTATTTTTGTGGGGATTTTTGGTTCTCTTGTTCTTGCAAAAATCCCCAATTTCATCTCTAAAATCACATCTCCTCCTCCACTTCATAAAAGGGCAACTTCTAGTAACCCCAAGAGACAAACCATCCTACACTTATTGTAACACCTTAGGATAAGGGTTAGTGAATAATTATAATTAAATAATGATTTTTAATAAAAAGTTTACCAAATTGTGTTTTAAATATTTTTCCTAAATTAATAAACATTTTTCCAAAATTTTCCTAGGCTTGCACACACATGTGCATGTAAACTAGGGTTTTTAAATCAAGTAAATACAATAATTATTAACCATGGTGGGTTAATTATAGGATTAATTCTTTTGGGTTAAAAGTAAGTTTAATTAGCTAATTAGTTAAGAAGTTGCTTTTATTTGAATTAGTTTCTTTTGTGTGTTGACTTGTGAGTGAGAGAGAGGGAGAGTGCATCATGGCAAGCCATGCTTGCAATTAATGAAGAGAGAGAGAGAGAGAGTGAGGGGTTGACATTAGGGGTGATGATTTCCTCTCAATTTCTTTGTTTTCTTTCTCTCACACCTCACTCTCACACTCACACACACACTTACCTCTATACCAGCAGCTGAAGCAAGCACCAGAGAAGCACAGCAGCAGCATCAGTGAGCAGCAGCAGCAGCATCAGCAGAGGGCAACAGCAGCAGCAGCAACAGGGGACTTCACAGCAACAGCAGCAGGCATCAACTTCGACTGCAGCCTCTTTTCTTCTCTTCTTCACCTTCCTCCAGCTCCCTAGGGTTAAGTATGAGGTAAATTTCCTATCTTGCTTCCCTAGTTTGCCTAGTTAGTGTAGTTTTGCATCGGTTAAAGGATTTTTGTGTGTTTTAGTGCGATATGGGGTGTTTAGTGTGAACTTTGTGCTTATAGGATGTAAGTTGGTTCCAGTAGGATGATTGTGGTCTGTTGAGGCCATTGTAACCTAGTCCAACCCCTATTACACTAAAATACCACCAGATTTCATATTTGATGCAAATGTCGTATTTGGGCAAAATGTGAGTTTTCTGGAACTGCTATTGACCCGGTGAGTGCAGAATGATTTTGGGAAGACTGTAGTGTAGTGGAGTGGAGATGATACACCAGGTGAAACCCGACCCCCTAACTCCCCACTTTGGCCGCCAAAACCGCCATTCTGGCCGCAAATTGCGGCCAGACAGGTAGTGTTTTGGGTTTTTTTGGGTTCTGTAGGTGTCTGCTGGTGTGTAGGGTCTTTTGGTATATATATATTTTTAGGATTATTTCTGTAGCAAAATATGGGACCAAATACCTGTTTTGCCGTTTTTCTAAACCTTCGCGACACGCGTGATGTTGGAGATAGTGCCCTCATAGTCAATTATTGGATCGCAGGTACGTGATTGCAATGATTGCGGAGGACCTATCCCGGTAGCACAGTCTTACTCGAGATGATAGTATGCTATCTGGTTTGCCTTTATCAGTCGTGTACATGTTCAGGTGACTGATTGCATGTTACACTTTGATAGAGCCCTTAGGATCTTGCTTTACTACCAACAGTATGATGGCGATCATATACGTCAGAGTTGGGTAGTTTATATGCATATCCTTAATTGTGGTCCCTAGTCGTGGGAGTTTCGAGATAGGGCATCGATACTCCGGAGTAGACTAGTGTGTACAGTCGAGACCCCGACAAGGGGCGGTGGCCGGTCTCACAAGCCACTGGTGTCAGTTGGATCACCTAAGATGTATACATGTGCTCATTGGGTTATGAGTACACCGGACAGGACTCGCCGGGAATCTGCTAGTTAGTACTATACCTATCGTCAGATAGCAGTTCCCTGGTGATATGTGTACAGGTTAGTTCATCGACCTGAGGTCGTCATTTGTCTCGTGTGAGTTCCCACTGTGCTTTGATTTCTACCCTACCACGGCTCAAAGGAGTCGTGCAAACAGGTAGTTTTTGGGTACAGTCCCGAGCCATATGGAGGCACGTGAGCGGATCGGCAGGGGATTCGTCTCTCCCGGTATTGGGGGCGAGGTCGTGCTGTGTCTAGGAGAGCCATTACACAAAGTCCATGGCCATGGCAGGAGATTTACTGGTAGGTACTCCACTAGTATCTCAGGGTGTAATTGGGCTTCACTCCGACATGACTTATACTGCTATTGGGGGTCTGACGTTACTAGCCCCCTAGGCAGATATGCGATACTCATTGACGAACAGACCGGACTGTATATACATTGTCACTGTTAGGCTCAGTAGGGTTTTCGGAGGAGTTCGCTCATCGGTCTCCCTTGAGTTCGCTCCTCGGCCACCCTTGAGGTCAGTCCGTGGGCAGCCGTTATGCATTGCTAGTGCCGCTGACGGTTTGTGGTTAAACCCACTGCCAGGGTACTGACGAGTCATTAGAGTCCCCCACAGACAGTTTCCCAAGTTCGGGCGAAACGTTGTAGAGGCCGTATGGTTTTATGGCAGGGTTCGGAAAATGCACGTGCGTTTACGCACGTGTTATTTTTCGGGCAGATAATACCGGTCGGCTTTGGTTTAAGCCGGATCCGAGTATTATATTGAGTAGGTATAATATCTTTGTCTCAGTTGCATTTGTATTCGGTCGTAATACAAATGCGGGTATATTTATACAGTTTCGGGGTTATCCTGAAAGTCGTTTCAGGATCACTTTTGGAAGTTGCCAGTTTCCAGTTTTCTATCAGCCGTCTTTTAACATTCGGTTAAAGACGGATTTATCTTTTCTTGAGATAAGTGTTGATTCTTCTAGAAGTTTCTAGATGAGGTGACTAGGATTAATTGGTGTTGGATTTTCATTGGTTGCAATTAAAGCATGATGAGGTGTATTTGTGAGTCATGCTTTAGGTTTAATGATTCTTGTTTTGGTTAAGATATTTCTTCATAATATCTTTTGCTTGTGGTCACCTCCTTCCTCCTACGGTCACCTACCTCCATCATATAAAGAGGCCGGCCCCTCTCTCTCCTACTCACTTCACTTGATGTTTCATTTTAGAGAGAAAAGATTATGATAGGTTTTATCGGTGTATGGAATTTCACAGTCCATTTCATTCCATCACCCGATTTCCACGGCAACTTCATTAACCGATCGTCCACGGATTTGGACGAAGTGAGACAAAGTCATCTACTCATTCTCTACATCAATCTTGGTCGTCTCTTTTAGCAAACTTGACGATCGAGTTGCCTCGAGTCAGAGGCGGGAGCCCGTTTAAAGAATCAGTGATGTGGTGCCACCTCGACGAGAAGATCGGAGATCGACGAGATCGGAGCAGCCGCAATGGAGCGTGGGATGATGGTTGAAGAACGAAGGACTCGGATCGTTCGGTATAACCTTTCTACACTCTTTACAGTTTGTTAGTTTAGCAATAATGGCAGATCCAGGTTAAAGTATACGATAGCGCCAAGTTTAAAAGTTTTTGTTCCGCATTTGGCGTCTGTAGACTGCCGGGGCGCTAGCGTAGACTTACAGTGGTATCAGAGCCTAACCATTTTGCTATACTAACTTGTGCTAACGTGTTTAAAACATCGATCCGACCGAAAATCGAAAAACACAAAATCCTAGCTCGACAGTTCTGTTAATTTTAAATGGTCTCAAAATCTATTTCTGCATGTCTTAAAAATCCGTGCAGGGAATTCTAAGAGCCACGACAAAATTTGGGGTCGTGATCCCTCCAAGCCGCCGCGGAAGGGCGGCCAAACCCATGGTTTGGCCGCGCAACCGCGGCCACGTGCTCCTAAATTTTGTCAGTTGGTTCTCTGTGGGATTTTGGGGTTTTTGATATATATCGTTTTAGCCCAGATTTTGTTACTGTTCACCAGTAAGTCGTGGGGCCCACTTTTTGATATTTGGCCGATCGAAATTTAAACGCGTTAGTTTACAGTGCTTACATTATATCTCCGACCGGGAATGTCATTTGATCGGTAAACCGCGTCTGATTGCTATAGTTCTTTTAGACGGGTTTGCGAACGTGACATTCGCGTTGATGTTCTGTGTTGTGCTGTGATGTTGCGGATTTGTCGTGGTGGATAGCAGTGTGCAATGGTAGTACAGTTTGTGTTTATTTGTACATTTGATATTGCGGGGCGAGCGTCCAACTTGTGGACTGCCGTCACTGCCTGTTGTATAATATTCTTTTGGGGCACGACCAGGTTGCGGTTGATGTACCTATTGTACTATTTTTCATTACTGTACTAGGTTTTACCCCGCGACGGAGTGCACGGATAGCCGGGTTCGGGAAAGCAACGGGTCCGCATCTCATGGCTTTGAGAGGCAGAGGGGCCCCATTTCAGAATTGGCAGACTATTCGCCGCACTCGTAGGGGGTACAGGTTGACCCAAGGAGGGGTGCTCAATTTACCTGATTCCGTGAAGTGCCGGGTGTTCCATTCACTATGCTGTGGGGACTACCTCGCTTCAGGTTTTGGCGGGTAACTTGCCGCACCCGTAGGGGTCTAGGTTTCATTGCACAGGCTATCCATACGACAGGGGAACATCGAGTTTCAGCAGCGGCTCTGTGAAACTCGGGGATCCCAGATATCTGTATTGTTCTGTGATGCTTATTACTTTTCTGTAATGTTGCATATTATCACGCCTGGAGCGATTATGTATATTGGTTTATATACTATTAGATGTTGTATATGTTTTACACCCGCGCTAGTCCAGTCCCCGCTCTGTCGTTAGTTAAGTAACCTAACGAGTGATGACGGGACCCAGTGACGAATGCGGATGGCATATACGTACATTTTATTTTCGTTCTTTTCTGGTGTGATTGAATGATGGGACTGCGTTGATTCTGATCAACGCAAAGTTAAAACAAACCTATATACAGTTGTTGGAACAATTTAAAAAGTGTTATTGCAAAGACGTTTTCTTTTGTTATGCATAGCGGTATTCAGTGGAATATCCTGCACCTCATTCGACGGGGCAAGGGTTGATATCCCTTCACCGGGACTGACCCCTTGGACAGAAGTTTGCGTCAGAGTAATAACTTTACTATAGTCGATTACAAGTTGCTTTGCATAGCGGTATTCAGTGGAATATCCTGCACCTCATTCCACGAGGAAAGAGCCGAGATCCCTTTACCGGGAGTGACCTCTTTAGCAAAAGGTTTTCGCCACTATATTTTAAAAAGCTATCAGGTTCCTTCAGCGATATCAAGTTCACTACGCTAAAGTTTTTTCGCCAAAAACCAGCCGTAGCCCTCCGTCACTTCTTTTGGGTATTTAGTAGTATTCAAGCTATGCATTTTAGCCAAAGTTAAGGCATAGTGTTTGGTAGCTGCTGGGTATTCAATTGTTGCATAGATAGATGAGTTAGTTTGGGACAGTCGTTCTGCCGATTGGCCAAAGTCAGGGGCATGTGCGGGTGGGTTCAAATTGACAAGATAGTGATGGGTAGAACTTGGCATGTGACTTATGACATTTTGACCAAAGCCAAGGTTATAAGAGCATGGGGCAAAAATCATATTAGGAGTTTCTAAAGAAACTGAAACTTGCCGAGTATGCGCATACCTTCTGGAGTATGAGTAACGTGGATGCATTCCATCACGTTATCATGCGATGAGAGTTGGATCCTGATTCCCACTGATGAGTTGGTTTACTCTTCGGGTGATCCCGATTGATTCTTCTTTAGGTTTGGAGGAGAATTTGACAGGACAGTGGGAGGTTTCCGGATTAGATAAAATGATGACCATTCTGATCTAGGTTAGTGTGCACGCAGAGTGTTTCTTTTTTCTCTCTCTCTCTTTGGCAGCGACCTTTGACCGACCCTAGACTATGACTCAGTGACCAGGTTGACCGAACCTTCTTAAAAATACTGGCGTTTGGATTGTCTGAGTTGCATAAGTCATTGCCACTCCTTCTTTTACCCTTTGAATTTCTCAGAACACCCGTATTACTACGGATATCCACTTCCATTGGATAGAGCCATCGTATGGTTATATACGAACTCGAAGGGACTTCTTCGAGGATGGATCCAGGTTCAGGAGAAATAGAATTGGTTTATTCAGTTGTCTTTTATTATCACCTTCACTCAGGTTGCGAGAGCTCCTTGGTTTAGGAGAGTACACCTATTACGCTTATTGGATAGTCTTATTCCAAACCATAGGCTGGTGCCGAAAGGTAGGGAATGAAGAAAACCAATTAGCCTAAGTAGGGTGTGCAGAAGGTAATATGTAAAGACAAAATAAAGTGATTAGAAAGAGGTCAAAGTAAATTGCGACTGATATCATTCACGACCAAAACCGCGTACTTCATCGCCGCTCCTATTTCACCTTTAAAAGAATAAGGTATTATTCAGTTGTCTTTTATCGTCACCTTCTCTCGAGATACGAGTACTCCTTAGTTTAGGAGGGTACACCTATTATGCTTACTGGATAGTCTTCTTCCAAACCATAGGCTGGTGCCGAACGGTAGGGAAGGAAGAAAACCATTTAGCCTAACGATGGTGTACAGAAGGTAACGACTAAAGACAAATAAAGGGATTTGGAGAGATGGCAATAAAATATACGGTTGAAGTCATGAATTGGATTATGGAAGAGGCATTGCTATGAATACCAGGATACCCCTACAAAACATTTTCATGTTTCAGTGCATTGTTAAAGGAAAAACTGTTTTCCCGATTAGACACTTACTCCAAGGGTATGTATTTACCAGGTTTCGTTTTCATATCTGTATGGTTTTACAGATGATGAGTGGGAGTAAGATATTGGGAATTAGGTGATCATCCTCATTATATCGGAATTCGTTGTAATTGGTGATATTTGAGGAAATCGCCAGGGTACAGTTTTCCACCTACAACGCACAGGTTTTGAGTTGTTTAACTCAGCGGACTTATACAGAGTATTGTATGTTGTCCAGTGTCCATCAGGACAAAGGGGTAGGTCCTCGTACTATGTTCTGTTTACTTATAACTTCTCTAGTATTTAGACGAGTGTTTCGTAGAAATACATGGTCTAAATTTTGAGAAGTTGTGGGTATAAGAATAAAGTAGAGAACCAGGTATCACAAGTATCGGGATTCTTCAAAGAGATCGAAGATGTAGATTCTTGTGATTGGTATTCAAATGATAGTGATGGTTTTGAGAAACTTGTTTCTCTTTCAGGTTACTCATAATTGGATGGATTCCTAAGTTGAGTAATGCTGATTAGCCTTTTTCCATTAAGTTGATATGCACTGGAGACAGCTGCATGGATTGAATATGGTTCCAATTAAATAAGTGCCAAAGTTTCTATATTGGATATAGAATGGATCGTACCTTAAAAGAAGTAAAGGTACGGGGAGTTGTCCAGCTTATGATTAAAACCAGACACTGGATAACTCAGGGCACGTTTCTGTAATGGCTGTTTGTGGGTTGACCCTGGCTATGACGAGGGTTGATATTCTACCATTTGGAAGATCAATAGTGATATTGTTCTTGACTCGCCACAGTTTTAGTAAAAATGGATCTTTTTCAGAAAACAGTAGTGGGAGTATGGTAGAACTGGAAGTGATTCCAGAACCGCGAACGATTACGGAAAATTTAATAGGACCTATACATTCAATCAAGTTTGACAGTCCAATAGCCACTCCGCAGATATGGTAGGTAACCTCAGACACCCGAGAGGTACTTCAGTAGGCTCAAGGACGGTGACAGGGAGGTTCTTATCTACCCAGACTTGACACTACTGTTGTTCTAAGTTATGAGACCCGGTAGGAGGGTTGTCATAGTCAGTGGGAGCAACGGAAGCATAGTGGGCAAGATGCTTATATCTATTTATAGACTTGAGCAGTTATAGCGGAGATAGATCATCTAATTTTGATGTGACAGTCATGGGTTTGACTTCAATCAGAATAGGGGATGGATCAGTTAAGAAGGTAGTAGGGTGTGATGTCATGGTATCTGGATGACATACACAGAGTAGGAAGTAAAATTCCTATACTACGATCGGTTGTACTGTGGTCGTCACACAGTTGTTTCTCCAGACAGGATATGGATATAATATTTGACATTCTGGTTTCTAGATCTATGGTTTTAGATCTGGATTTGGGTAGTTTCCCAATGTGGGTACTTTGACAAATATTCTAATGGTTTTTGGAATAGTTGACTCCTAGCATGGTGGTGTACCTGCAGGTGATGGAGTCACCCTCTCTAAAGGTGTCTTACAGACTAAAGGGGAGAGGGATGTGCATGATTGGCAGATCACTTGCTTAGGCAATTGAGTCAATCGTGAGATGTCAAGTACCACACCAGATGTTGTTTTTGCACTAGATGCAATAAGTTTGTATTAATCCAATCCTGGAGAAACATAAGGAAGCAGTGTTAGAACGTAAGTACATGTTCTACGGATTTGATGACGGCAGCCTCCTTCGGGAGACGGTTATCATTCCAAGCTTCAAAGGTGACGTGGATGACAGAGTGGCTGTCAGAGTTTTAGTTTTTCCCTCTGACGAAGAGGGACAGTATTATGGACAGGTGGTCCAAGAGGATACTGTGGGAAGCAAGGTGCCCGATACTGATTAGGTTCAGTGATCGATTCAGTCTAAGAAGTTTGGATATGGAGTTCATTTATGAACTAAGGTCCCATCAGATATCCAGACATGTTCTAAGACAGGTATTACTCAGTTCGGGAGATGGTTTTCTCCGCGAACTTGAGATTAAGAGAGATATAGAAAGAAACTTCTAGGCGGATCCACTCACTGAGGCTATTTCTCGAACACAATAGTTTTACAAACGGGCTTTGTGAACTGATTAGTAGAGGAGTTGGATGTTCGGTTTCACACGGGCTGTGAGTAGTCGACATCGCAATATTAGCCTTGAGTGCAAGTGGGAGATTGTTGGAGATAGTGCCCTCATAGTCAATTATTGGATCGCAGGTACGTGATTGCAATGATTGCGGAGGACCTATCCCGGTAGCACAGTCTTACTCGAGATGATAGTATGCTATCTGGTTTGCCTTTATCAGTCGTGTACATGTTCAGGTGACTGATTGCATGTTACACTTTGATAGAGCCCTTAGGATCTTGCTTTACTACCAACAGTATGATGGCGATCATATACGTCAGAGTTGGGTAGTTTATATGCATATCCTTAATTGTGGTCCCTAGTCGTGGGAGTTTCGAGATAGGGCATCGATACTCCGGAGTAGACTAGTGTGTACAGTCGAGACCCCGACAAGGGGCGGTGGCCGGTCTCACAAGCCACTGGTGTCAGTTGGATCACCTAAGATGTATACAGGTGCTCATTGGGTTATGAGTACACCGGACAGGACTCGCCGGGAATCTGCTAGTTAGTACTATACCTATCGTCAGATAGCAGTTCCCTGGTGATATGTGTACAGGTTAGTTCATCGACCTGAGGTCGTCATTTGTCTCGTGTGAGTTCCCACTGTGCTTTGATTTCTACCCTACCACGTCTCAAAGGAGTCGTGCAAACAGGTAGTTTTTGGGTACAGTCCCGAGCCATATGGAGGCACGTGAGCGGATCGGCAGGGGATTCGTCTCTCCCGGTATTGGGGGCGAGGTCGTGCTGTGTCTAGGAGAGCCATTACACAAAGTCCATGGCCATGGCAGGAGATTTACTGGTAGGTACTCCAGTAGTATCTCAGGGTGTAATTGGGCTTCACTCCGACACGACTTATACTGCTATTGGGGGTCTGACGTTGCTAGCCCCCTAGGCAGATATGCGATACTCATTGACGAACAGACCGGACTGTATATACATTGTCACTGTTAGGCTCAGTAGGGTTTTCGGAGGAGTTCGCTCATCGGTCTCCCTTGAGTTCGCTCCTCGGCCACCCTTGAGGTCAGTCCGTGGGCAGCCGTTATGCATTGCTAGTGCCGCTGACGGTTTGTGGTTAAACCCACTGCCAGGGTACTGACGAGTCATTAGAGTCCCCCACAGACAGTTTCCCAAGTTCGGGCGAAACGTTGTAGAGGCCGTATGGTTTTATGGCAGGGTTCGGAAAATGCACGTGCGTTTACGCACGTGTTATTTTTCGGGCAGATAATACCGGTCGGCTTTGGTTTAAGCCGGATCCGAGTATTATATTGAGTAGGTATAATATCTTTGTCTCAGTTGCATTTGTATTCGGTCGTAATACAAATGCGGGTATATTTATACAGTTTCGGGGTTATCCTGAAAGTCGTTTCAGGATCACTTTTGGAAGTTGCCAGTTTCCAGTTTTCTATCAGCCGTCTTTTAACATTCGGTTAAAGACGGATTTATCTTTTCTTGAGATAAGTGTTGATTCTTCTAGAAGTTTCTAGATGAGGTGACTAGGATTAATTGGTGTTGGATTTTCATTGGTTGCAATTAAAGCATGATGAGGTGTATTTGTGAGTCATGCTTTAGGTTTAATGATTCTTGTTTTGGTTAAGATATTTCTTCATAATATCTTTTGCTTGTGGTCACCTCCCTCCTCCTACGGTCACCTCCCTCCATCATATAAAGAGGCCGGCCCCTCTCTCTCCTACTCACTTCACTTGATGTTTCATTTTAGAGAGAAAAGATTATGATAGGTTTTATCGGTGTATGGAATTTCACAGTCCATTTCATTCCATCACCCGATTTCCACGGCAACTTCATTAACCGATCGTCCACGGATTTGGACGAAGTGAGACAAAGTCATCTACTCATTCTCTACATCAATCTTGGTCGTCTCTTTTAGCAAACTTGACGATCGAGTTGCTTCGAGTCAGAGGCGGGAGCCCGTTTAAAGAATCAGTGATGTGGTACCACCTCGACGAGGAGATCGGAGATCCACGAGATCGGAGCAGCCGCAACGGAGCATGGGATGATGGTTGAAGAACGAAGGACTCGGATCGTTCGGTATAACCTTTCTACACTCTTTACAGTTTGTTAGTTTAGCAATAATGGCAGATCCGGGTTAAAGTATACGATAGCGCCAAGTTTAAAAGTTTTTGTTCCGCATTTGTCGTCTGTAGACTGCCGGGGCGCTAGCGTAGACTTACAGGTGATACGTGAGTAGGTTTGGGTTCTGCGTATCACGGCGCGTCGGGGTAGTTTCGTGGCGCGTGAGTACACGTTTTAGCGTATCGCGCACACGCGCGATTGGTTTGCGACACAGGTTTCTTGTTGAATTATAATGTCACGTTTTGTGACTTAAGCTTATGTGCGATATGTGTATGTGATTCTAGGTTCGCAGGCTAGTGAGACGGACGCTGCGAAGAAGGGCAAGCAAGTGGTTGGATACACTTAGCGCGAGACACGGTGAGTAGATTTCACATCTACGGGGATATCACCCGCATGGCGTTATGCGTCAGGGCTGATAGGACTTATTTACTATATGTTGCATGCACCCCATAGACTGTCATCGCATATTGCATTCTCTGCTGTGTTGATATATATATTGCTTAGAACTGATAGAACACCGCACTATTACTAACGGTTTATGTTGCACGGGCACTATTTACATGCTACACACACACCGTTACTAATTGCCATGCCACACTCACTATAGAGCTGCCATGATTATATTGCTATAGTTCGCCTCATATGTGATTTGATATGACCTTCATGTATATTGGGAGCCGCATGACAACTTTTAAAAGCGGAAATGAAACTACTTTAAAAAGCGGTTTTCCCCTTATACCCATACCATGGATTGATGTATATTGTACCTCGCATTGGATTTTACTATTGGTATTGGATTTTCATGTGATTTCTGTTTTGAGGACCGTGGAATTATTTAAGGAATGATATGCTATTTTGAAAAACCCGGTACCTCGTGATATGATATTTTGGTGTGTCCACCACGCGTTTTCTCGGTGCTGAGACGTGTGCTTGAAACCCGATTCGAGGAGTGGATGTTCCGTTTGCGGGTTCGTGGTGGGCCCGGTATGGTTCCCCTTGGCGAGATGATCGATGGGATTTGCCGATTGAGCCTGGAGGCGGGCGAGTACCTACCGGTGATTGGTTGGACCTGGCAGTTGTCCGGAGGATACTGACCAGAGTCGAGTGATGCATGCGGGATGACCGTGCTGCCGGGGCCGAGGGCCGATACCGCAGACGGACCCCGTGGGGCTGGTCCGGATTGACGGCACCCGATATTCGAGGATTTACGTGTCGATGCTGGACACGGGTATTTTATGATGTTTTGGGTGCCGATGTTGGGCACTCGTGATTCCTCCGAGATATACAGGATTTGAGGGCCGATGGGTGTGCCGGCGCCTGAGTATATGTGGGATTTGGGTGCAGTTTGAGGCACCGATTATTGCTTTCCATGTTGACATAGTCCATGTAGATATTATTTATCCCATACTCAGTATTGATTACTATACATCTCATCCTGTGGCATTTACCTGTTAAAGTACATGCATTACTACTGTGTCCACTGTTGACATGCATTGATATCATCTGCTGGCATTAGTAGAGCCACGCTATATGTGCATGCTTGCGATCACCTTTATATGTTATCTCTATTCACGAGTTGGCAACTCACCCCCGTTGTGCCACAGTGTTTGCAGGTTGCCCTTGGGAGTAGTCACGGCTGGCTGTTATCGCAACTTTTGGCACAAATACCCTTTTGAGCAGAGTTAGCCTTTGCTGATAGGTGGGTTTTGTACGGTATCTGTTATCATTTCAGTTGTATATTGATGTATCTAGTACTCTCCATCTACCTTCTGTATTGACTTAGAGACAGTTGTGAGGACGATATGTTTGATTTTATATTCTGGTGTCGAGCTCGCATGTGAGCCGACGTTACTTTATGCAGTCTTATTTTTTATGATATTGTCCTTGTTTTACTGTGTATTCTTCGCTACGGCGTCGTATATCATATTGTGATACTTCATTCTTGTCACTTGTTATTTCTGCTACACCTTGTTTTTACCCGACTTTCGGGGCTAATGTTTTTAAAAGGGAAATGTTACCAAAATTATAAAATTTATAACTTGTGAACTTAAAAAGGATTTCTACTAAATAAATGGAAGTTTTTCGGATATGTACGATTGTTTTACAAAATGTTTTAAAATCACTCTATATTTATTGGTTTTGATTTCTGGGTTCGGCTTACTTAGCCGCGTTACGCCTGTAGACGTTGCGTGGTTAAGTGCTGGTCACGAGTCGAATTCTCGGGTCGTGACAAAGTTGGTATCAGAGCGTAGGTTTTACCTTCGGAGTGTAGGATGACCATGGTATGATGGAGTAGGTAGCTGCAGCAGGGTAGCGTAGCGTGCGTATGTTCCGCGGCATACTCACGACACGGTACTCCGCTTACGCGACCTTAGGACTTGTTGATTTGATTCCTCCTTATATTCTTGTGATTCGATTTCCGTGTTCTTATCGAATCCAAATTTTCTTTCAGCCAATATGCCGCCTAAGACTATGAGGGCACAGAGAGCGGCCGCGAGGGCCGAGATTCGTGTTGACTCGTCCGAGACGAGGACTGATCCGGGCAGTACGCCGGTTGTACCCGAGCAGGCTGTTCCTGCCGTGACAGAGCAGATCGCCTCGTTAGGGGCTGGTATGCAGGAGATGCGCCAGATGATAGGATCGCTAGTTGAGACGCTTCGAGCGCAGCGACCAGAGGTAGCTCCACCAGTTCCAGAGACCGCGATGGTGCCTACCTCACAGCCAGTTGCCCCTGCAGCCACGGAGGTGATTACAGTATCGCTATCAGAGTTTATGAGGTTGAAGCCTCCGGTTTTCACAGGCACCGATACAGCCGAGGACCCACAGTCTTTCAAAGACAGGATGGCCAGGATATGCCGTTCCCTCAGATGTGCAGATGCGAGATGGGTTGAGTTCGCGAGCTTTCGCCTGGAAGGTCTTGCGCAGAAGTGGTGTGATTCCGTGGAGAAGGGCAGAGCAGCAGGTCTTCCTCCTATGACCTGGACGGAATTCGTGACTATATTTCTAGCCCGTTTCCTTCCCCGGAGCGTTAGAGATGCCCGAGCACGCAGGTTTGAGTCGTTGCGCCAGACGCCAGAGATGACAGTGGCAGAGTATGACGTACTGTTTACAGAGCTAGCAGTCTACGCCCCACATCTAGTGGCCACCGAGGAGCTGCGAGTCCGGAGATTTGTTCGAGGCTTGATTTCACCAGTGTTCCTCACGATCAACGCGCAGCACTATGAGACCTATGCAGCAGCTGTAGACGCAGCCCTAGTGGTCGAGGAGCACCTTGTCGAGACTTCGGTACTTCCAGAGCCGAAGAGAGTCCATACCAGTATTTCCGCACGGAGGCAGTCATTCAGACGCCGCGACAGGTATCGTTCCGGTACGAGGGGTAGCAGAGATTCGGGACGGGGTCGGATGTTTAGTTCGTATCCCCAGGACGGTCAGCAGTCGCCGCGGGGTTGCTACAGATGTGGCAGCCTACTTCACCTCGTTCGAGATTGTCCAGAGACACACCGGAGGGAGGCGGCAGCACCGCATGTTACCTTACCACCTTCACCACCCCAGAGGGCGTTGCCCGTTGCGCCTACCGTTGCTCCGCGCCAGACTTATGCTCAGAGAGGTCGTGGGCGTGGAGGAGTTGCTCAGAGAGGACGAGATGACCGAGGCAGAGGTCAGTCAGTTACAGGCGGTGGACAGACGAGGGTCTTTGCTTTGACACATCAGGACGCGCAGCCGTCCAATGCAGTGGTTTCAGGTATCCTCCCTGTATGTTCAGTTGATGCACATGTACTGTTCGATCCCGGATCCACACACTCGTACGTATCCACACACTTTGTGCCGAGTTTGGGTAGAGAGTCCGGCTTACTTGATCAGCCGCTTGTGGTGACTACTCCTGTGGGAGAGTCGTTTGTGGCTAGGCATGTGTTCCGATCCTGTATCGTCTGTATTGGCGAGAGAGAGTTGCCTGTCGACTTGATCCTTCTGGAGATGTTGGACTTCGACGTTCTTTTGGGCATGGATGGTTAGCCACGTGCTATGCTTCTGTGGACTGCCGCGAGAAGACAGTTAGATTCTGTTTCCCCGGTGAGTCGGTTTTTGTTGTGTTGGGGGACCGTGGTGCCGCCCCTCACAGTGTGATTTCTTCTTTTCGTGCTGGACAGCTTTTGAGGAAGGGATGTCAGGGATTTCTCGCTTATGTTCGCGATGCTCGCGCTACAGAGGTTCCCTTGGATCAGGTTCCGGTTGTTAGCGAGTTTCCTGATGTGTTCCCTGACGAGCTTCCTGGGTTGCCGCCCGAGCGCGACATTTCTTTCTGTATTGATTTGGTTCCTGGTTCGGGGCCTATTTCTATACCGCCCTATCGGATGGCCCCGGCGGAACTTAGTGAGCTGAAGGGTCAGTTACAGGATTTACTGGACAAGGGACTTATTCGACCCAGTGTTTCTCCTTGGGGTGCTCCAGTCCTGTTCGTCAAGAAGAAGGATGGCAGTTTACGTCTTTGTATCGACTACCGCCAGCTGAACAGGGTGACAGTGCGGAACAGGTATCCTTTGCCGCGTATCGACGATTTGTTCGACCAGCTTCAGGGGGCAGGGTACTTTTCGAGGATCGATTTGCGATCGGGCTATCATCAGCTGCGGGTTCGACAGGAGGACATTCCCCGGACAGCCTTCCGTACGCGCTACGGCCATTACGATTTTTTGGTGATGTCGTTCGGACTCACCAATGCGCCAGCAGCCTTCATGGATTTGATGAACCGTATTTTCCGGCCTTACTTGGATCTGTTCATTATAGTCTTCATTGACGATATCTTGGTGTATTCCCGGAGTAGTGAGGAGCACGAGCAGCACCTGCGGGTTACATTGCAGACATTGAGGGAGCACCAGCTTTATGCGAAATTCTCCAAGTGTGCTTTTTGGCTAGACAGCGTGGACTTCTTGGGTCACGTGATTTCACGAGACGGTATATGTGTTGACCCGAGGAAGATCGAGGCCGTTCAGCGTTGGCCCAGACCCACATCAGTGACGGAGATTCGCAGCTTTTTGGGATTGGCCGGTTACTACATGCGTTTTGTGCAGGACTTCTCACGTATTGCTACACCGTTGACCGGGTTGACCCGGAAGGGAGTCCCTTTCGATTGGATGGAGGAGTGCGAGCACAGTTTTCAGCAGTTACGGACACGGCTGACGACGGCACCGGTGTTATCCTTACCTTCCGGATCGGGCGGATTTGTGGTCTTTTGTGATGCTTCTCGAGTGGGATTGGGATGCGTTCTGATGCAGCATGATAGGGTGATCGCGTATGCCTCGCGACAATTGACGAAGCACGAGCAGAACTACCCCACTCATGATTTGGAGATGGCAGCAGTGGTCTTCGCACTTAAGATCTGGCGACACTACCTATACGGCGAGTCGTGCCAGATATTTACGGATCACAAGAGTTTGAAATACATATTCCAGCAGCGGGACCTGAACCTTCGACAGCGTCGATGGATGGAGTTAGTGAAGGATTACGACTGCGAGATCTTATATCACCCGGGCAAGGCAAATGTGGAGGCGGATGCTTTGAGCAGGAGGCCCGGGAGTAGTTTATCCTGTTTGAGCGCAGTACAGGAGCAGTCATCCGCAGATTGGTAGATATTATGCGACAGTCGAGTACAGTTCGAGTTCAGGCCGATTGGAGGACAGATAGCGCATGTCCGTGCACGCCTACAGTTGATTGATCGTATACGTGAGGCACAGCTCAGTGATGACCGATGTTCAGAGATCATGGCACAGATGGGACAGGACAGATTTTCCGAGTTCGTGATCGATGATCAGGGGATACTACGGTTTGGAGTCAGACTGTGCGTACCTGATGCTGAGGGACTGAGGCGTGAGATTCTTGAGGAGGCACATCGATCGGTGTATAGCGTCCATCCCGGTTCCACCAAGATGTATCATGATATGAGAGATGTTTACTGGTGGGACGGAATGAAGAGGGACATTGCAGATTTTGTATCGAGATGCCTGACTTGTCAGCAAGTCAAGGCTGAGCACCAGAGGCCCGCGGGAGAGCTACAGCCGTTACCCATTCCGGAGTGGAAATGGGAACAGATTTCGATGGACTTCGTGGTGGGTCTACCCAGGACTAGTCGGGGGTATGACTCCATCTGGGTGATCGTGGATCGTTTGACGAAAGCGGCTCACTTCTTACCGGTGAAGACGACTTTCGGATTTACTCAGTATGCCCAGATCTATATTGACGAGATAGTGCGACTACATGGAGTCCCGACATGCATTGTGTGCGACAGAGGCACCCAGTTTACCAGTAGACTATGGCAGAGGCTTCAGGAGGCTTTGGGCACTCGCTTGAGTTTCAGCACGGCATTTCATCTGCAGACCGACGGACAGTCAGAGCGGAACATCCAGACTCTCGAGGACATGCTCAGAGCTTGTGTACTAGATTTCGGAGGTAGCTGGGATCATCATTTGCCCTTAGTAGAGTTCTCCTACAATAACAGCTACCAGGAGACTATTCAGATGGCACCATTTGAGGCTCTTTATCGGAGGAAATGTAGGTCTCCTACTTGTTGGACAGAGCTCAGTGAGAGCAGTATCTTAGGGCCACAGATCGTTGAGGAGACGACCGCGAAGATCCAGTTGATTCGCGATAGGATGAGAGCAGCGCAGAGTAGGCAGAGGGCTTATGCAGACCGTCGACGACGCATACTTGAGTTTTCGGTTGGTGATCATGTTTTCCTGAGGGTCTCCCCAATGAAAGGTGTGATGAGGTTTGGGAAGAAGGGGAAACTTAGCCCCAGGTATGTGGGCCCCTTCGAGATCCTCGAGCGTGTCGGTGCAGTAGCTTACCGGTTAGCCCTTCCGCCCAGCTTTCCAGACGTGCACCCCGTATTCTATATTTCGATGCTCCGCAGATATCTACATGATCCTTCGCATGCGATTCAGCATCCGACGATCCAGCTTGAGCATGATCTTTCCTATGCAGAGCAGCCGGTGATGATCTTGGATCGACAAGTGAAGAAATTGAGATCGAAGGAGATTCCATTAGTTAAAGTACTTTGGCGTGGTCAGAACCGTGAGGAGGTCACTTGGGAGACCGAAAGAGAGATGATGAAGACGTATCCCCATCTTTTTGAAGGTAACCTTAGTTAGATTTTTGAAATTCGGGGACGAATTTCTTTAAGGGGGAGAGATTGTAACACCTTAGGATAAGGGTTAGTGAATAATTATAATTAAATAATGATTTTTAATAAAAAGTTTACCAAATTGTGTTTTAAATATTTTTCCTAAATTAATAAACATTTTTCCAAAATTTTCCTAGGCTTGCACACACATGTGCATGTAAACTAGGGTTTTTAAATCAAGTAAATACAATAATTATTAACCATGGTGGGTTAATTATAGGATTAATTCTTTTGGGTTATAAGTAAGTTTAATTAGCTAATTAGTTAAGAAGTTGCTTTTATTTGAATTAGTTTCTTTTGTGTGTTGACTTGTGAGTGAGAGAGAGGGAGAGTGCATCATGGCAAGCCATGCTTGCAATTAATGAAGAGAGAGTGAGAGAGAGTGAGGGGTTGACATTAGGGGTGATGATTTCCTCTCAATTGCTTTGTTTTCTTTCTCTCACACCTCACTCTCACACTCACACACACACTTACCTCTACACCAGCAGCTGAAGCAAGCACCAGAGAAGCACAGCAGCAGCATCAGTGAGCAGCAGCAGCAGCATCAGCAGAGGGCAACAGCAGCAGCAGCAACAGGGGACTTCACAGCAACAGCAGCAGGCATCAACTTCGACTGCAGCCTCTTCTCTTCTCTTCTTCACCTTCCTCCAGCTCCCTAGGGTTAAGTATGAGGTAAATTTCCTATCTTGCTTCCCTAGTTTGCCTAGTTAGTGTAGTTTTGCATCGGTTAAAGGATTTTTGTGTGTTTTAGTGTGATATGGGGTGTTTAGTGTGAACTTTGTGCTTATAGGATGTAAGTTGGTTCCAGTAGGATGATTGTGGTCTGTCGAGGCCATTGTAACCTAGTCCAACCCCTATTACACTAAAATACCACCAGATTTCATATTTGATGCAAATGTCGTATTTGGGCAAAATGTGAGTTTTCTGGAACTGCTATTGACCCGGTGAGTGCAGAATGATTTTGGGAAGACTGTAGTGTAGTGGAGTGGAGATGATACACCAGGTGAAACCCGACCCCCTAACTCCCCACTTTGGCCGCCAAAACCGCCATTCTGGCCGCAAATTGCGGCCAGACAGGTAGTGTTTTGGGTTTTTTTGGGTTCTGTAGGTGTCTGCTGGTGTGTAGGGTCTTTTGGTATATATATATTTTTAGGATTAGTTCTGTAGCAAAATCTGGGACCAAATACCTGTTTTGCCGTTTTTCTAAACCTTCGCGACACGCGTGATACGTGAGTAGGTTTGGGTTCTGCGTATCGCGGAGCGTCGGGGTAGTTTCGTGGCGCGTGAGTACACGTTTTAGCGTATCGCGCACACGCGCGATTGGTTTGCGACACAGGTTTCTTGTTGAATTATAATGTCGCGTTTTGTGACTTAAGCTTATGTGTGATATGTGTATGTGATTCTAGGTTCGCAGGCCAGTGAGACGGACGCTGCGAAGAAGGGCAAGCAAGTGGTTGGATACACTTAGCGCGAGACACGGTGAGTAGATTTCACATCTACGGGGATATCGCCCGCATGGCGTTATGCGTCAGGGCTGATAGGACTTATTTACTATATGTTGCATGCACCCCATAGACTGTCATCGCATATTGCATTCTCTGCTGTGTTGATATATATATTGCTTAGAACTAATAGAACACCGCACTATTACTAACGGTTTATGTTGCACGGGCACTATTTACATGCTACACACACACCGTTAGTAATTGCCATGCCACACTCACTATAGAGCTGCCATGATTATTTTGCTATAGTTCGCCTCATATGTGATTTGATATGACCTTCATGTATATTGGGAGCCGCATTACAACTTTTAAAAGCGGAAATGAAACTACTTTAAAAAGCGGTTTTCCCCTTATACCCATACCATGGATTGATGTATATTGTACCTCGCATTGGATTTTACTATTGGTATTGGATTTTCATGTGATTTCTGTTTTGAGGACCGTGGAATTATTTAAGGAATGATATGCTATTTTGAAAAACCCGGTACCTCGTGATATGATATTTTGGTGTGTCCACCACGCGTTTTCTCGGTGCTGAGACGTGTACTTAAAACCCGATTCGAGGAGTGGATGTTCCGTTTGCGGGTTCGTGGTGGGCCCGGTATGGTTCCCCTCGGCGAGATGATCGATGGGATTTGCCGATTGAGCCTGGAGGCGGGCGAGTACCTACCGGTGATTGGTTGGACCTGGCAGTTGTCCGGAGGATACTGACCAAAGTCGATTGATGCATGCGGGATGACCGTGCTGCCGGGGCCGAGGGCCGATACCGCAGACGGACCCCGTGGGGCCGGTCCGGATTGACGGCACCCGATATTCGAGGATTTACGTGTCGATGCTGGACACGGGTATTTTATGATGTTTTGGGTGCCGATGTTGGGCACTCGTGATTCCTCCGAGATATACAGGATTTGAGGGCCGATGGGTGTGCCGGCGCCTGAGTATATGTGGGATTTGGGTGCAGTTTGAGGCACCGATTATTGCTTTCCATGTTGACATAGTCCATGTAGATATTATTTATCCCATACTCAGTATTGATTACTATACATCTCATCCTGTGGCATTTACCTGTTAGAGTACATGCATTACTACTGTGTCCACTGTTGACATGCATTGATATCATCTGTTGGCATTAGTAGAGCCCGCTATATGTGCATGCTTGCGATCACCTTTATATGTTATCTCTATTCACAAGTTGGCAACTCACCCCCGTTTTGCCACAGTGTTTGCAGGTTGCCCTTGGGAGTAGTCACGGCTGGCTGTTATCGCATCTTTTGGCACAGATACCCTTTTGAGCAGAGTTAGCCTTTGCTGATAGGTGGGTTTTGTACGGTATCTGTTATCATTTCAGTTGTATATTGATGTATCTAGTACTCTCCATCTACCTTCTGTATTGACTTAGAGACAGTTGTGAGGACGATATGTATGATTTTATATTCTGGTGTCGAGCTCGCATGTGAGCCGACGTTACTTTATGCAGTCTTATTTTTTATGATATTGTCTTTGTTTTACTGTGTATTCTTCGCTACGGCGTCGTATATCATATTGTGATACTTCATTCTTGTCACTTGTTATTTCTGCTACACCTTGTTTTTACCCGACTTTCGGGGCTAATGTTTTTAAAAGGGAAATGTTACCAAAATTATAAAATTTATAACTTGTGAACTTAAAAAGGATTTCTACTAAATAAATGGAAGTTTTTCGGATATGTACGATTGTTTTACAAAATGTTTTAAAATCACTCTATATTTATTGGTTTTGATTTCTGGGTTCGGCTTACTTAGCCGCGTTACGCCTATAGACGTTGCGTGGTTAAGTGCTGGTCACGAGTCGAATTCTCGGGTCGTGACACTTATTCTACAGCAATTCTTGGGCACGTCGGCTCGCCAACTTCGTGCCCGAGTTGCCTCCGTCCAGAGGTGGGAGCCCGTAAAAGAACCCGGCGATGTGGTGCCCTTCCGACGAGGAGATGAAGACCGGAGATTCCGCGGGGAGATCGGGACGACGAGAAGAAGACCGAAGGACACGGATCGTTCGGTATATCTCTCTACCCCTTCTATAATTAGCTAAGACTATGTTAATGGCCCGATCCGGGATTTTAGTGCGTGGTGGTGCCGGTTCAAAAGTTAAAGTAAATTATCGTTTCCGCATTTTGGCCTCGGATTAACGGCCGGGGCGCCGCCGTGCACTTACACTGGTATCAGAGCCACGCCATTAACCTAGTCTAGCTTGGTCTAATGTGTTTACATTTTCGATCGAACAAAATTCCAAAAACCACAATTTCATTGTATTAGTTCTCTGTCCAAATTTTTTTGGCTCCAAAATTTTTTTAGGTTGTTGCAAAATAATGTTCAGGAAATTCTAAGACATCCGTGAAAAAATGGTAGCGTGATACTATAGACCCACAGGGGAACCGCGGCCAAAACCCCCTTGGCGCCGCGGTTCCGCCGCAGTACAGTGTCTTCACTGCACCATTTTTGTACAGTGATCTTTGTACAGGGAAATTGGGGTTTTGGAATGTTCTTTTTGGGCCCAGATTTTCTTTAAGTGCTACAGTAGTGCTTGGGGGCCCACTTGGGTAAAGTTGATCGATCGAAAATTTTAAACATGTTAGTTCACAGTATTTACATTATATCTGCGACCGTGAATGTCATTTGATCGGTAAATCCAGTCTAACTGCTATAGCCCTTTTTAGACGGATTTGCGAACGTGACATTCACGTTGATGTTCTGTGTTGTGCTGTGATGTTGCAGATTGGTCGTGGGGGATAGCCTGGATGCAATGGTAGTACAGTTTTGGTTGTATTATGTACAATTTATATTGAGGGGCGAGCGTCCGACTTGTGGACTGTCGTCACTGTTAGTGTATATGCCCTAGAGGCCATTACTGTATCATACTAGTATGTATATAACTTAATGGAAGCTTGGGATATTCACCTTGTATATACAATCTTGCTCAAAATGGTAGTATGCTACTTGGTTTATTTCTACTTCAATATGTACATGTGTTTATCTTTGTATATTGCTTATACACATTAGTGGAGCCCTTAGGATCTTTGCTTGATTACTAGCGATGTGATGGCCGTCACACTAGTGGGGCTGGGTAATCTAGAAGCACATCCTTATGCAGGTCCCTGGTCGCAGGACTATCGAGACAGGGCATCGATACTCCGGAGTAGACCAGCGCATGCGCTTCTCATCCCAGTATGGGAGACGGTCTGTCCCACAGCCGTCAGTACGTCGTACTTGAGATAGTATGCGGGTGCCCGTTAGGTTACGGGTACACTGGACAGGACTCGTCGGGAACTGACCAGTTGGTATTATACCTATCGTCAGTTATCAGTTCCCAGGTGACATGAGTACAGCTTAGTCCGCTGACTTGACACTGTCACTTCGCCTCGGGTGTGTTCCCACTGTACTTTGATCACTACCCTACCACGGCTCAAAGGAGTCGTGCAAACAGGTGGTGGTTGGGTGCAGTCCCGAAGCACTTGGAGGCAGTGACGGTTAGACAGGATTCGTCTCTCCCGGTATTGGGGGTTGACATCGCGCTGTGTCTAGGAGAGCCATTACACGAGTAATCCCTGGCCAGGGCAAACGAGATATACTGGTAGGTTTCCAGTGTTATCTCAGGGTGTTTTGGGCTTCGCTCCGGCACGACTTGTACCGCTATTGGGGGACTGACGTTTACCGCCCCCTAGGCCCGCCATGCGATGTATCAGACGAACAGACCGGACTGTACGGAGAATGTCACATTCAGGCTCAGTAGGAGTTCAGATGGGTTTCGCCTCGTCGGTCTTCTTGTCGGCATTACCTGGGGACCGTTACGCACAGCTAGTGCCGCTTGCGGTCTGTGGTTAAACCCACTGCCAGCGTAGTGTCGAGTCTTTAGAGTCCCACACAGAAAGCTTTTCGCCTTTAGGCAAAAGAGTAGAGGTCTCATGGTATTGCGACAAGTCGCATGGTTTTGCGACAGGGTTCGGTCACATCCGTGCACTTGTGCACGTACAGTGTCCGGACAGTTTACACTAGCGGGCTTTGGTTTAAGCCAGATCCTAGTGTACTTTATGGGATTGGATTTATCCATTTTGCATTCGTGTTCCTCGGAACGCGGATGCGGGTGTGTATGCACAGTTGACAGGGAGGCACAGACAGCGGATTCTCATTAGGGTTGTTGACAGTTGACCGTTGACTTTTTGACTTTTTGCTCAACCCTAATGAGAATATGATATGTGATTAACTATTATATTAATTAAGTATTATGGTGATATGGTTGTTGACTTGTTGACTTTTGTTGACTTGTTGACTTGTTGACTTTTGTTGACTTGTTGACCGGTTGACTAGGCTTGACTAGTTGACCATCATGATAACCATGGTTATCATTTCATGCCAAAGACTTTTTTCTTGCTTATTCATTTGAGTAAAATGAGTGCATGACATGATAAGGTTATGGTTGCTTCCTACCATCACATAAGACTTTTTTTATATGATGAGTTATCATTTCTTTTGGATTATGAGAGGGTGAGAGACAAAAGAGTTGCTCATTCTTTCTTGCTCATTCTCTCTCTTGTTCTTGAGCTCTCCTCTTGCTCTCACTCTCAACCTCTTGCTCCCTCTCTTGATCTATGGTTCTCTTGTCTCATGAGTTGAGAATCAAGAACCATAGATAAAATCCCATTCTAAATCATCTCTACTCATTCTAGTTCACTAGGTTTAGCAAACCAAGTGAACTAGTTTCTTCAAAGAACGAAGAAGGAGCTAAAGGTTGGAGCTTTCAAGTGGATCTATCTTCAACGTACGGAGACGACGAGAAGGAGCCATCGGACCACCACCGGAGCTTGAAGAGAAGGAGTTCAAGAAAAGCTAGGTATAACCATCTTCATCCGAGTAGCTAAATCTCTTTAGCTTAGTAAGCTAGTTTTAGTTTAGGTAAAGATCCCGACCTAGCATAGTCCATGTTGCCTCTTGCGTTAAAATTTTGATTTTATACCGTTTCCGCCTCCCCGTAAGAACCGGGGGTCGCAACATGGACTTACAGTGGTATCAGAGCCTAACTAAACTTAAACTAGCTTGGTAGTGAAGTGTAACGAAGTTCGGAACCGGAAAAATCCAAAAACCAAACTTTTTCAAAATCCTAGTTTCTGTTGAAATTTTTTCTGGTCAAAACAAGTTTTGTTACACACCTAAATTCGGCTCAGGGTTTTATTAGAACACCCATGAAAAACGGTCCACTGTTTCGTTCAAACCGCCGCGGTTCCGCGGCACGAGGTAGGCATGTGCCGCGGAACCGCCGCCGTTTGTCGTCTTCTGTGCGTCATTTTTCGTGCAGTGTGTGTCTGTGTTGGTTTTGGGATTTTTGAGATATATTATATGTGCCCAGATTTTCCAGAAAAGAAATTTCCTTTTGGGGTCCTATAATTCCGTATTTTTTCCGAACTTCACTGCATTTTGACTATGATGGTTATAGCTGTATTGTTTGCATGTATTGAACGTCGGCTAATCGCTATAAGTCGATTAGTCGGGGTTATACATGATCTGTAATGTGCTGGAATATGTATATAAATATGTTGGATTGTCGCGGGTGAATAGCCGGGGGTTGTGAGACGAGAGTTTTCTTTTCTTGCAATTTATGTAAATTTGTAAATTGATGTAATAATTATTTGTATGGCCGCACAACCGGGTCGGGGTTGTAGCCGTCATTGTATAATTTCTTTTTACTGTTTTTGCTCCTAGGATAGACCCATGGAGGGGTGCACAAACTACCGGGTATGCCGAAGTGTCGAGTGGCCTACTCATGGTGATGAGGGAGGTTGCTACGCTTCGGGTACTTGGCGGGTAGTTTGCCGCACCCGTAGGGGTCTTGGGTGGGGTATTGGCTATTCACCGTGACCGTGTAATCTGTTTTTGTTACAGGCTCGTACAAATTACAGATTCCTAGTATATCCAATGTATTTATCTGTGATCTGAAATGTCTATCATTGCTTTCTATTTAGGCGTTGCTTAGGTTTTACAGACGCGCTAGCCCAGCCCCCGCTCTGTCGTTAGTTAAGTAACCTAACGGGTAATGACGGGGCCCAGTGGCGAATGCGAATGGCATAAGCGTACGTCATATTTTGGTTGTTTTCTGCAATGGTAGGATTAAATGATGGGACGCATTAAAAGAACTAATGCAAGAATATCACGCATTAAAAGAACTAATGCAAGATAATAAACCAAGTTAAAGTCGTTGGAACACTTTCGAAAAACCACTCGGTTCTTTTCAAAACAACTTTTAAAATACGGAGTTTGAGCCACTCCATTTAAAAGCTATCTCGTTCCATCGACTAAATCAAGTTCACTACGTTCACGGTTTTGCCAAAACCATTCGTAGCCCTCCGTCGTTTCACATGAATAGTCAATAGTATTCAAGCTGTGTTTGTTGGCCAAAGTCAAGGCATAGTGATTGGTAGCTATTGGGTATTCATGTGCAGCATAGATAGATGCGTTGGTTTGGAACAGTCGTACTGCCTTGTTGGCCAAAGTCAAGGGTATGTGCGGATGGATTCAAATTAACCTGGAGAACGACGGGTAGAACTTGACATGTGACTTATGATTTGTTGGCCAAAGTCAAGGTCATAAGAGCATGGGGCAAAAATCCACATCGGGATTTTCACAAGTACTGAAACTTGCTAGATTTGCATACCATTTGGAGTGTGATGATTCTGGTAGGATTCCTTCAGTTTCGTCACGCGATGATATTTGGATCCCGATCCTACTGTGAGTATATGCTACTCCTCGGGAAAATTCTCGCTTAACGATCAATGCTATAAACCTAGTAGGTGCCTAGAAAGGTGTTAGCGGGGCTACGCCCCCAGGGAAAAGAGGTTCTCTAATTAAGGAATTTCGCGAAAGCGTTGGAAAACCTCCCTCGAAGTACCGACACCAGCCTGGCCGAATGGTTAAGCAAGTATTGTACGGTGGGATTGATCCTGACTAATTCTTCCTTTATGGTTTGAGGAGGGATTCGAGAAACAGTGGGAGCCATCCTGTTTAGACAAACTAAAAACCACTCTAAACTTGCAAGAGCATCATGCTGAGTGTTTCTTCTTCTCTCCAAATTGCAGCGACCAATCAACATGACTGGACTTAAGTTACTCCTAGATAAAAACAAACTGACAGGGCCAAACTACAAAGATTGGCTCAGGAATGTCAAGATAGCAATCACTTATGACAAGCTGGGGTATCTTCTTACCACCAAAGCTCCCCCTGTCCCTGGTCCAACTTCCAGTGTCGCGGATAAGGAAATCCGCAAGACTTGGGAGATTGATAGCGCGAAGGCCAAGTGCCTCTTGCTTGCCTCGATGGACAACGAACATCAGAGGAGGCATGAGAATATGGACATGGAATCCATATTGCTCCATACAAAAGAACTGTATGGAGAGCAATCTCGTATCGCAAGATACGAAGCGTCGAGAAAGTTATTTTCGACAAGAATGGCCGTCGGATCATCAGTAGCCGAGCACGTGCTAAAGATGATCGGCTACATTGAGGAGCTCGCTGACCTAGGGATCACATTGGAGAGTGAGCTATATACAGATATAGTTCTCCAGTCCCTTCCTTCCACTTACGCCCAGTTTATACTGAACTTCAACCTACAAGAAAAAGAGGTTGAACTATCAGAGCTCCTCAACATGCTGAGGAGCGCAGAGGGCACCCTACAGAAAGGTAGGGATACATCCACTTTGTTTGTAGGAGGATCATCTTCTTCTAGGTCCAAGGCGAAAGCCAAGGGAAAGAAGAAGAAGGCCCCCGCCAAACCAAGGGGCGGTGTTAGTAAGATGGATACGAAGGGAAAAGGAAAAGCAACGAAAATAGCGGGGAAGCTTGTGGATAAGGAAGAATGCTTCTATTGTCATAAGAAAGGACACTGGAAGAATGATTGCAGGGCCTGGAAGGCCAGAACACAGGAATTGAAGCAGGTTGCAGCTTCAGCTTCAGGTGTGTATGTTATTGAAAACTGTCTTTCAATAAACTCTACTTCCTGGGTATTGGATATCGGATCAGGATCTCATATCTGTAATTCTTTGCAGGCATTGAGAAACCGTAGGGTTTTGAAGGAAGGTGACATGACCCTCAGCGTTGCGAACGGAGCTAGCATGGATGCTAAAGCCGTGGGGGACTATCACCTGGGAATGTCAGATGGACATCTTTTGGTTTTGCGTAATTGCTTTTTTGTACCCAACGCAACTTGTAATATCATTTCTGTATCTTTAGTTTCTAAAGAAGGTTATGAATTTGCGTTTGTAAGTAATGTTGTAAACATTCACCTTAATCAAGTTCTGATTGGGTCAGGTACATTGAGTAATGGTATATACGTATTGAACCAACCACAGATTTTTAATGTCCAGAATACACACAAAAGAAAGTCTCCAGAAATAAATCAGACTTTCTTATGGCATTGTAGATTGGGACACATCAATGAGAGAAGGTTGACGAAGTTACATACAGAAGGGTATTTGAATGCGTTCGAATATCAGTCATATGCCACTTGTCAATCCTGTCTCAAAGGAAAGATGACAAAGACTCCGTTTACTGGACATGGAGTAAGAGCGAGCGAGCTCTTGGGACTCGTACACAGTGACGTGTGTGGTCCAATGTCTACACATGCCCGAAGCGGACATTCTTACTTCATTACTTTTACGGATGACTTCTCGAGGTACGGTTATGTCTTCTTAATGAAACATAAGTCCGAGGCTTTTGGAAAATTCCAGGAGTATAAGAATGAAGTAGAGAAACAGACCGGCAAAAGTATTAAGATTCTAAGATCGGATCGAGGTGGAGAATACTTAAGTGCCGAATTCCTGGACTATTTAAAAGAGAACGGAATTCTCTCTCAGCTTACTCCTCCTTACACCCCGCAACATAACGGTGTATCGGAGAGACGGAACCGCACCCTATTGGATATGGTGCGGTCCATGATGGGTAACGCTGAGTTACCGCGATCATTCTGGGGGTATGCGCTAGAATCAGCTGCGTACCTTTTGAACCGAGTTCCGACTAAGACTGTGCCTTCCACACCATATGAAATGTGGTGTGGGAAGAGACCCTATCTTAAGCACATTAAGACATGGGGATGTCCGGCTTTTGTCAAAAAGCAGCATGCGGACAAGCTCGAGGCACGCTCAGTACAGTGCAAGTTTGTGGGGTATCCAAAGAACTCAAAAGGATATTTCTTCTACTGTGAAGAGGAACAAAAAGTTCTTGTTTCTCGTCATGCCTACTTCTTGGAAACTGAGTTTTTGGAAAACCAGATAAGTGGGAGCACAGTAGAACTGGAAGAAATTCCAGAACCACAGACTGTTACTGAAAGGTTAGTGGAACCAGAGGGTTCAACAGAACAGGACATTCCTACGCCGCTCCGCAGAAGTAGTAGGCAGTCTCATCCGCCCGAGAGATACTTCGGTTTTCTCATAGACGGGGATAGAGAGGATTGCATCATAGATTATGATGAGCCTACTAGCTTCCAGCAGGCCGTTCAGAGCGTTGACTCAGTGAAATGGCTGGATGCAATGCGGACCGAAATGGAGTCCATGTACACCAACAAGGTATGGACGTTGGACATTGCTCCAGACGGGGTAAAACCCGTAGGATGCAAGTGGATCTTCAAAAGGAAGATTGGTGTAGATGGACAGGTTGAGACCTATAAAGCTAGGCTGGTAGCAAAGGGTTTTCGTCAAAGACCTGGCTTGGACTATGACGAAACCTTTTCTCCAGTAGCCATGCTGAAATCCATTCGGATCCTTCTTGCCATTGCTGCCTTCCACGATTATGAGATTTGGCAAATGGACGTAAAGACAGCTTTTCTAAATGGAAATTTAGAGGAGTGTGTCTATATGGACCAGCCAGATGGTTTCATTCAGAGTGGGAGCAGCAGAAAGGTGTGCAAGTTGCTTAAGTCCATCTATGGACTAAAGCAGGCATCGCGGAGTTGGAACATCTGCTTTGATGAGACGGTCAAAGAATTTGGCTTTATCAAAAATCCAGATGAGCCATGCATCTATAGTAGATTTGTAGCGAGAACTGCAGTATTCCTCGTTTTATACGTGGATGACATTCTCTTAATAGGAAATGACATTCCTATGCTACAATCTGTCAAGGGGTTCTTGTCACACAGGTTCTCCATGAAAGACCTGGGTGATGCCTCATACATTCTGGGTATCCGGATCTACCGTGACAGATCCAAGAGGATATTAGGACTTTCACAGTCCAGGTACATCGACACCATACTGAAGAGATTCAGTATGGAAGATTCCAAGCGCGGTAACCTACCGGCTTGTCACGGGATCACCCTCTCTAAAGAGATGTCTCCCAAGACTGATTTGGAGAGGGATCGCATGTCTATTATACCCTACGCTTCTGCGGTAGGCTCTATAATGTATGCGATGTTGTGTACCAGACCGGATGTAGCTTATGCACTGAGTGTGGTAAGCCGGTATCAGTCAAACCCTGGGGAGAAACATTGGATAGCAGTAAAGAACATTCTCAAGTACCTGAGAAGGACTAAGGAGATGTTCTTGGTGTATGGCTGAAAGGACCTCCAGATCGAGGCCTTTGCTGACTCCAGCTTCCAGAGTGACAAGGATGATTCCAAGTCCATGTCGGGTTTTGTCTTCACCCTCAATGGAGGGGCGGTGTGTTGGAAGAGTTCCAAACAAGAAACCGTTGCAGACTCGACGATGGAAGCGGAATACATCGCTGCATCAGATGCCGCAAAAGAAGCTGTCTGGATGAGGAAGTTCTTGAAAGAACTTCAGGTGGTTCCGTCCATTGTTGATCCAATACCTCTGTATTGCGACAACAACGGGGCTATAGCTTTAGCGAAGGAACCCAGGTCCCATCAGAGATCCAGGCACATCTTGAGGCGGTATCACCTGATCAGGGAGATCGTGGATCGCCAGGAGATCGAGGTTCGGAGAGTCGCTTCGGAAGACAACACTGCAGATCCATTCACCAAGGCCCTACCCCAGACTCAGTTCGAGCGGCTGATCGAGATGATAGGTCTTCGATACGCCAGTACATGGCCTTAGTGCAAGTGGGAGATTGTTAGTGTATATGCCCTAGAGGCCATTACTGTATCATACTAGTATGTATATAACTTAATGGAAGCTTGGGATATTCACCTTGTATATACAATCTTGCTCAAAATGGTAGTATGCTACTTGGTTTATTTCTACTTCAATGTGTACATGTGTTTATCTTTGTATATTGCTTATACACATTAGTGGAGCCCTTAGGATCTTTGCTTGATTACCAGCGATGTGATGGCCGTCATACTAGTGGGGCTGGGTAATCTAGAAGCACATCCTTATGCAGGTCCCTGGTCGCAGGACTATCGAGACAGGGCATCGATACTCCGGAGTAGACCAGCGCATGCGCTTCTCATCCCAGTGTGGGAGACGGTCTGTCCCACAGCCGTCAGTACGTCGTACTTGAGATAGTATGCGGGTGCCCGTTAGGTTACGGGTACACTGGACAGGACTCGTCGGGAACTGACCAGTTGGTATTATACCTATCGTCAGTTATCAGTTCCCAGGTGACATGAGTACAGCTTAGTCCGCTGACTTGACACTGTCACTTCGCCTCGGGTGTGTTCCCACTGTACTTTGATCACTACCCTACCACGGCTCAAAGGAGTCGTGCAAACAGGTGGTGGTTGGGTGCAGTCCCGAAGCACTTGGAGGCAGTGACGGTTAGACAGGATTCGTCTCTCCCGGTATTGGGGGTTGACATCGCGCTGTGTCTAGGAGAGCCATTACACGAGTAATCCCTGGCCAGGGCAAACGAGATATACTGGTAGGTTTCCAGTGTTATCTCAGGGTGTTTTGGGCTTCGCTCTGGCACGACTTGTACCGCTATTGGGGGACTGACGTTTACCGCCCCCTAGGCCCGCCATACGATGTATCAGACGAACAGACC
This sequence comes from Agapanthus africanus, assembly GCA_030015575.1. Lineage (NCBI taxonomy): Eukaryota > Viridiplantae > Streptophyta > Magnoliopsida > Asparagales > Amaryllidaceae > Agapanthus > Agapanthus africanus. Next base: position 394,200,469 of record JASDDO010000022.1, read on the forward strand.
GGACTGTACGGAGAATGTCACATTCAGGCTCAGTAGGAGTTCAGATGGGTTTCGCCTCGCGGGTCTTCTTGTCGGCATTACCTGGGGACCGTTACGCACAGCTAGTGCCGCTTGCGGTCTGTGGTTAAACCCACTGCCAGCGTAGTGTCGAGTCTTTAGAGTCCCACACAGAAAGCTTTTCGCCTTTAGGCAAAAGAGTAGAGGTCTCATGGTATTGCGACAAGTCGCATGGTTTTGCGACAGGGTTCGGTCACATCCGTGCACCTGTGCACGTACAGTGTCCGGACAGTTTACACTAGCGGGTTTTGGTTTAAGCCAGATCCTAGTGTACTTTATGGGATTGGATTTATCCATTTTGCATTCGTGTTCCTCGGAACGCGGATGCGGGTGTGTATGCACAGTTGACAGGGAGGCACAGACAGCGGATTCTCATTAGGGTTGTTGACAGTTGACCGTTGACTTTTTGACTTTTTGCTCAACCCTAATGAGAATATGATATGTGATTAACTATTATATTAATTAAGTATTATGGTGATATGGTTGTTGACTTGTTGACTTTTGTTGACTTTGTTGACTTGTTGACTTTTGTTGACTTGTTGACCGGTTGACTAGGCTTGACTAGTTGACCATCATGATAACCATGGTTATCATTTCATGCCAAAGACTTTTTTCTTGCTTATTCATTTGAGTAAAATGAGTGCATGACATGATAAGGTTATGGTTGCTTCCTACCATCACATAAGACTTTTTTGATATGATGAGTTATCATTTCTTTTGGATTATGAGAGGGTGAGAGACAAAAGAGTTGCTCATTCTTTCTTGCTCATTCTCTCTCTTGTTCTTGAGCTCTCCTCTTGCTCTCACTCTCAACCTCTTGCTCCCTCTCTTGATCTATGGTTCTCTTGTCTCATGAGTTGAGAATCAAGAACCATAGATAAAATCCCATTCTAAATCATCTCTACTCATTCTAGTTCACTAGGTTTAGCAAACCAAGTGAACTAGTTTCTTCAAAGAACGAAGAAGGAGCTAAAGGTTGGAGCTTTCAAGTGGATCTATCTTCGGCGTACGGAGACGACGAGAAGGAGCCATCGGACCACCACCGGAGCTTGAAGAGAAGGAGTTCAAGAAAAGCTAGGTATAACCATCTTCATCCGAGTAGCTAAATCTCTTTAGCTTAGTAAGCTAGTTTTAGTTTAGGTAAAGATCCCGACCTAGCATAGTCCATGTTGCCTCTTGCGTTAAAATTTTGATTTTATACCGTTTCCGCCTCCCCGTAAGAACCGGGGGTCGCAACGTGGACTTACACTCACTGCCTGTTTGTATATTATTCTTTTGGGACACGACCGGTGTGAGGTCGATGTACCCGTTGTATGTATATTTTACTTTCTGTACTAGGTTTACCCCAAGGTGGGGTGCACGGATAGCCGGGTTCTAGAGGGCAACGGGCCCGCATCTCATAGCATTGAGACGGAGGGGGCCTCACTCTAGAATTGGAGGGCTATTCGCCGCACTCGTAGGGGGTACAGGTTGACCCAGGAGGGGTGCCCAAGTTACCGGATTCCGTGAAGTGCTGGGTGGTCCATTCACGTTGCTGAAGGGGGCTGCCTCGCTTCAGGTTTTGGCGGGTAACTTGCCTCGCCCGTAGGGGTCTAGGTTTTCATTGCACAGGCTATCCACAAGACCAGAGGAACGTCGGGTTTCAGTAGCGGCTCTGTGAAACCCGGGGATCCTAGATATCTGTATTGTTCTGTGATGCTTATTACATTTCTGTGATGTCGCATTTTTATCACGCCTTGAGCGAAATATTATATATTGATATATATACTAGTAGATGTTGTATATGTTTTGCATCCGCGCTAGTCCAGTCCCCGCTCTGTCGTTAGTTAAGTAACCTAACGGGTGATGACGGGACCCAGTGGAGAATGCGGATGGCATATCCGTACATCATTATTTTCGTTCTTTATTGGTGTGATCAATTTATGGGACTGCGTTGATTCGGATCAATGCAAGCTAAACAAACCTATTCTGATGTAGTTGGAACATCTTTCAAAAAGCTGTTATTGCAAGGACGCTCTCTTTTGTTTTGCATAGTGGTATTGAGTTGGAATATCCTGCACCTCAGTCGATGAGGCAAGGGCCGAGATCCCTTCACCGGGAGTGACCCCTTGGACAGAAGTTTGCGTCAGGGCAATAACTTCACTATAGTCGATTACTTTTGCTTTGCATCGTGGTATTCAGTTGGAATATCCTGCACCTCATTCTACGGGGAAAGAGCCGAGATCCCTTCACCGGGAGTGACCTCTTTAGCAAAGGTTTTCGTCACTATATTTTTATAAAAAGCTATCCGGTTCCTTCAACGATATCAAGTTCATTACGTTAATGGTTTTTCGCCAAAAACCATTCGTAGCCCTCCGTCATTTCAGACGGGTAGCACGTAGTATTCTTGCTATGTTTGTTGACCTTCGTCAAGGCATAGTGAATGGTAGCTGCTTGTTACCTTTCTGCTGCATAGATAGATGCGTTGGTTTGGGACAGTCGTATAGCCTTGTTGACCTTCGTCAAGGGCTTGTACGGGTGGGTTCAAATTAACCTGGACAATGACGGGTAGAACTTGACATGTGACTTATGATTTGTTGACCTTCGTCAAGGTTATAAGAGCATGGGGTAAAAAACACATCGGGAGTTTCTAAAGAAACTGAAACTTGCCAGATATGCACATACCTTCTGGAGTGTGATAACGTGAGCGGATTCCGTCACGTTATCATGCGATGATAGTTGGATCCCGATTCCCACCGATGAGTTGGTTTACTCCTCGGGTGACACCGACTAATTCTTCTTTCAGGTTTGGAGGAGAATTTGAGATTACAGTGGGAGGTTTCCAGATTAGATAAATTGGTAACCATTCTGATCTAGGTTAGAGTGCACGCTGAGTGTTTCTTTTCTCTCTCTCTTTGGCAGCGACCATTGACCCGACCCTAAACTATGACTCAGAGACCAAAATTAACCGAACCTTCTTAAACACTGGCTTTTGGATTGTCAGAGTTGCAAACCTCATTGCCACTCCTACTTTTACCCTTTTCTCCAGGACACCCAGTAGTACTACGAACGTCCACTTCCATTGGACAAAACCATCGTTTGGTTATATACGAACTCGAAGGAATTTATTCGAGGATGGTTTTTGGTTCTGGGGAAAACGAATAGGACTATTCAGTTGTCCTTTCCTTTTACCTTCTCTCAGGTTGCGAGTACTCCTTAGTTTAGGAAATAGTACACCTATTATGCAAATTGGATAGTCTTCTTCCAAACCTTAGGCTGGTGCCGAACAGTGGAGAATGAAGAAAACCAATTAGCATAACGATGGTGTACAGAAGGTATTAAGTAAAGACAAATAAAGGGATTAGAAGGAGGGAAAAGTAAATTGCGACTGCTATTCACGACCAAACCAAGTACTTCATTACCACTCCCATTTCACCTTTGTATTTCTCCAGGACACTCTGTATCACTACGAAGATCCACAGTTTATTGGATACTCCATTGTATGGTTATATACAAACTCGAAAGGAACTTGTTCCAGTTCAGGGATGGATTCTGGTTCAGGAGAAATAGGAATAAGGTTTATTTGGTTGTCTTTTATCTTCATCTTCTCTCGCATTGCGAATGCTCCTAGGATTAGGACAGTACACCCATTATGCTTATTGGATAGTCTTCTTCCAAACCATAGGCTGGTGCCGAACGGTAGGGAAGGAAGAAAACCATTTAGCCTAAGAGGGTGTGCAGAAGGTAATGACTAAAGACATATAAAGGGATTTGGAAAGATGGCAAAGAAATACACGGTTACAGTTGTGAATCTGGATAATGGAAGAGGCATTACTAGGAATACCGGGATATCCCATCGAAACATTTCAATGTTTCAGTTTCGCTGTGTACTGTTAAAAGAAAACTGATTTCCCAATCAGATCTTGCTCCTGGGTATGTATTTACCAGGTATGATTCTCACATCTGTATGGTTTTACAGATGATGAGTGGGAGTAAGTTATTGGGAATTAGGTGATTGTCCTCATTATATCGGAATTCGTTGTAATTGGTGATATTTGAGGAAATCGCCTGGGATGTTTGCCGGACGGCAAATTTTTGGATTTGAATATCCCCTGTTATGCACCAATTTCAAATTGATATATCTGTACGTCTATTTTTATAGAGTGAGATATACCTTTTTGAAATTATGTCCATGACATTTACCTATATCGGTGGATGGTTAGGTAAGGAGCATTAAACATCGGTGTAATTCTTCTTAACCATAAGTACAGTTTTCAACCTACGACACACAGGGATTGAGTTATCAGACTCAAGGGACTTATACAGAGTCTTGTATGTTGTCCAGTGTCCATAAGGACAGAGGGGTTGGTCCTCGTACTATATTCGGTTTACTTATAACTTCTCTAATTCTTAGATAAGTGCTTCGTAGAAACACAAGGTCTGAGTTTTGAGAAGTTATAGGTATATGAATAAAGTAGAGAACCAGGTGTTGCAAGTATCAGGATTCTTCAAGGTGATCGAAGATGTAGATACTTGTGCAGGGTATTCGGTTGATAGTAATGATTAAAGAACTTGCTTCTCTTTCAGATTACTCATAATTGGAAGCACTCCTAAGTTGAGTAATGCTGATCGGCCTCTCTCCATTTAGTTGACATGCACTGGAGACAGCTGCATGATTTGAATCTGGTTCAATTAAATCTGTGCCTCTGGTTCTATATTGGATATAGAACAGTTCATATCTTAACGATGTTAAGGTACGGGGAGTTGTCCGGCTTATGCTTAAAACCATACTCTGGATAACTCAAGGCACGTTTCTGTAATGGTTGTTTTGTGGGTTGACCCAAGCTATGACGAGGGTTGACTGTCTACCATCTGGAAGATCAATTGTGATATTGTTCTTAACTTGCCACAGTTTTAACAAAAATGGATTTTTTTTTCAGAAAACAGTAGTGGGAGTATGGTAGAACTGGAAGTGATTCCAGAACCGCAAACGATTACTGATGATTTGATAAGAACCTAAAGATTCAATCTGGTTTGACATTCCATTGGCCACTCTGCAGATATGGTGGGTAACCTCAGGCACCCGAGAGGTACCCCGGTAGCCTCAAGGACGGTGACAGGGAGGTTCTTGTTTACCCAAACTTTCTATTGATGTTGTTCCAGACTATGAGACCCGGCAGGAGGATGAGTATAGCGTCGTTCTGAACTGGCTTCAGAAGTGTACATCTATATGACTCTGCCAGAGGGTTGTCGTAGTCAGTGGGAGCAGCGGAAGCATGGTGGACAAGTGGCTTATGTCTATTTATAGACTAAAGCAGATGTAGCGGAGATAGATCATCTATTTCTGATATGACAGTCATAGGTTTGACTTCATCAGAATAGGGGATGGATCTGTTGAGAAGGTAGTAGGGTGTGATGTCCTGGTATTTGGATGACATACACATAGTAGGAAGTGAAGTTTCTATACTACGATCGGTTATACTATGGTCGTCACACAGTGGTTTCTCCGCATGGGACTTGGACATTATATCAGACATTCTGGTTACTGGATCTATAGTTTTAGATCTTGATTTGGGTAGTTTCCCAATCAGGGTACTTAGACAGCATTCTAGAGGTGCTTTAGAATGGACGACTCCTGGCATGGTGGTGTACCTGCAGGTGATGGAGTCACCCTCTCTAAAGGTGTCTTACAGACTAAAGGGGAAAGGGATGTGCATGATTGGCAGATCACTTGCTCAGGCAATTGAGTCAATCATGAGATGTCAAGTACCACACCAGATGTTGTTTTTGCACTAGATGCAATAAGTTGATATTGATCCAATCCTGGAGAAACGGTCGGAAGAAGTTTTAGAACATAAGTGGATGTTCTAGGGATATGATAACGACATCCTCATTTCAGGAGACAGTTATCATTTCAGGCTTCCAAGGTGACCTGGATGATAGATTGGTTGTAAGAGTTATAATTTTCCTTCTGACGAGGGACAGTATTTTGGACAGGTGGTCCAAGGGGATACTGAGGGAGGCATGACGCAGGATACTGATTGGTTTCAGTTGACGATACAGTCTAAGAAGTTTGGATTTGGAGTTCATTTATGAACTAGGTCCCATCAGACATCCAGACACATTCTAAAACAGGTATTGCTCATTTCGGGAGATGGATTTCTCCGCGAACTTGAGATATAGAGAGACATAGAAAGAAACATCAAGGCGGATCCACTCACTGAGGCTATTCCTCGAACGCAATAGTTTCGCAAACGGGTTTTGTATGACTGATTAGTAGAGGAGTTGGGTGTTCGGTATCACACGGGCTGTGAGTATGCGACATCGCAATAATTAGCCTTGAGTGCAAGTGGGAGATTATTGGAGATAGTGCCCTCAGAGTCAATTATTGGATCACAGGCACGTGATTGCAATGATTGATGGAGGACCTATCCCGATAGGACAGTCTTACTCAAGATGATAGTATGCTATCTGGTTTATCTGTTAGTTATATGGATGCCCTAGAGGCCATTACTGTACATAGGATGTATATTGTAGTGGATGCTGGGACATATATAGGGAGGACTTTCTTGCTTGACATGATAGTATGCTATCTGGTTACTCTTTACCTTAACGTGTACGCAGATTGTCTCTCTATTACATGTTGGTAAAGCCCTTAGGACGTCTACTTGACTACCTGGACTATGATGCAGATCATACTAGTGGGGACATGGTAGTCCATAAGTACATCCTTCAAAGTCCCTAGTCGTGGGTGTATCGAGACGGGGCATCGATATACCAGAGTAGACTAGCGTGTACCTTCTCGACCCATACAGATGGGCGATGGATGATCCCATATCCATCGGTGTTTGACATCAGAGATGATATACGGGTGCTCAGTAGAGACTGGGTATACTGGACGGACTCAACGAGAACTCCCAGATGGTATTATACCTTACGTCAGATGGCAGTTCTCTGGTGACACTGGTACAGAGTAGTCTGTTGACCCTAGATCGTCATAGAGTCTTGTGTGGTTCCCACTGTGCTTTGATTTCCATCTTACCACGTCCAAGAGGGCATGCAAAACGGTGGTTTTTGGGTACAGTCCCGAGTCACATGGAGGCAATGAGCGATAGGAGGGGATTCGTCTCTCCCGGTATAGGGAGTTGATGTTGCGCTGTGTTCGATTGGCTATAACAGGAAATCCCTGGCCAGGGTTGCTGAGATTTACTGGTAAGTGTTACCAGTAGTTTCTCGAATTGTTATAGACCTCATATCGACACGACTTATCGAGCTATTGGGGTCTGACGATTACCACCCCTAGGCAAGATATGCGACATATCAGACGATCAGACCGGACTGTACGGTAATGTTACTGGTTGGATTCACAGGAGGGTGAGCGGGCTTGCTCGTCGATCTTCTGATCGCTCAATACCCGGGTGGCCGTTACGTTTAGCAGACCGCTTGCGGCTTGTGGGTGTTTGATATGATCATCACCTGCTGCCGGCGTATTGACGAGTCTTTAGAGTCCTACACAGAGGTTTCCTGGCTCAAGCGAAACGAAATAGGTGCGCATATGAGATATGTGCGGGACCGAGAATAATGCGTGTATGTGATACCGTATTCTATTCTCGCGATGAATGTATCGAATGGTTGTATGCGATATAACCTAGTTATCGAATCAAGGATTGATTCGATAAGCCGATACATTGGATACTAGTCGGTTATATGCGATATGACCGGATCGTTAAATCAAGTGTTGATTTAATGATTTAATGTATAATTATATATTTGATATATTACTTTGCATTAACTAGTATTGGTTCACTTTAAATGGAATTTCTCACTTGAAGTTCACAAGTTGTATATGTGATATACTTTTGTGCACTTGATTGTATCATGTTTGATGATACATGCTTACTTGAGTTTGTGTAAAGATTAAACCATGGTTATTTAAATGGTTAGGGTTTTGTTTTTCATATCTATCTATTTATTTATTTATTTATTTATATTGGAAAATGAAAAGCATAAAGAGAAAATGGTGGCTAACTTTGATTCATATTGAAGCTTCATGAAGCTTTGACCAAGTGACCATTTTGTCTCCATGCTAAACCCTAACCATTCCCACTAACCATGATTCATTCTCTACACTTAACCATGGTTTGAATATGATAAGTATTCATTTTTCTTTTGGATTTAACAACTTATCATATTCATTTCTTTCTTCTTCTTCTTGATGAGCAAGAAAGAAAAGCTTTCTACTTCAATGGCATCTTGAGCATAAGTGTGAGAAATCCAATTCTAAAGTCAACCCACTTCCTATTTCTTCATCCTTTACCTCTTGCCAAGTAGTAGAGTGTGTTTTCTTCACAAGTTTCTTGACTTGGTGAAGTTGGAGCTTGATCTAGTGATGCCTCGACGTAGATCATCTTTGGCATCGACGTCGACGACCTAGACCGTCCATTCTCCGATGAAGCCCACGCTAGAGCCCGGGGTTCGACTTGGACAGTGAGGAGACTTCATTGCGGAGCTATGGAGGTGGAGAAACGGATCTACAAAGGTTGTATGTTCGTTTACTTTTAGTTAAAGTAGTTAACTAGTCATTTTATCGCCTAAACATCTAGCCAACGATCTAGTCTAGGGTTTCACGGCACCGTATTTTTGAAATTGGCATGGTTGATGCCTTGTGAGACCTCCTTGGTGTGCCTAGGAACCCTACAGTGGTATCAGAGCCTAGCTAGAGCCTTAGGCGAAGTCTAGACGACGTTTGAAACCCGATCGAACCGAAAACCTAACCTGGAAAATGCTCTCTGGACTTTTTCTAAAAACTGGGATTTTTCCAGATTAAAAATTCTTAAAAAGTTCAGCAGGGAATTCTAAGAATTACGGCACAAAAATTAATTCATGAACAGTAGAAACGGCGGCGGAACCGCGGCAGAAGCCTGCCATCTACGGCGGTTCCGCGGCCATTTGATGACGTCACCCTTCCTATTTTGCACAGTAATTCCTCTTTTCTGGTGCTGAGTTTTCTGGGTATTTTTAAATATTATTGAAGAGTTGAATTTTCTGGGGTTGTTTTGGGGATTCGGTGTTTCGATCGGGGTATCAGATTTCGTCTATGTGTCTTTCTGGATAATTTTTTTGAGTATGTTAAAAAAGTTCGACCGGATATAAATACCCACTTTTTCCCCTGTCGGGAAATTTCCAAGTGTTGGATTTTTCCGTAGTTTAACGACGTTCTAAGCAGTGCAAGTAACGCAATGGACCCTCTAGAAGACAACAAACCTTAACTCGATTATGTGACCGTCTTTAACTGCCCTTTGAACCTTTGGGTTTGGGGCAGTACGGCGTGCCACATGTGAGGCGTTGGCTTGACCCTTCTACGGCTGGACCGTTGGTACTGAGGCACGAACTGAATGTTGTTAGACTTATTTCATGTGTTGAGCTGTATCGGGAAAACTTGGGTGTTCGATTGTTCGATCGGAAAGTTTAACATTTTCTATTTATCCGGAATGTGATACAATACTTGGAATTCGCAAATAGTTATGAGATGACTGGATGAATGTTATAAACATAGCAATTTAGTCTCACTTGATCGGTTGCCACGGAATTTTGATGTGATCAAAAGTCCGTCGCAATCACGTAGTGTACGCGGATACTCGACGGGTAAATTTAATAGACAGCTACACCCCATAGCCCCGACCAAGTGACTGTAGGAGAACCCCATCGCCGAAAGCATCCGTTTGGGTGCTCACGGCAGCGGTGTTCCGCCTTGGTGCACTTCGTCGACGGTATCGGGGGTGCGGCCGTCTACTAAAGTTTGCGACGAGCATTCGATCAGGATGTCGGGAATCTTGTTAAATTGCCCGACTTGATAGTGAAAAGTGTTTTCGATAATGAGACTAAAATGCGGGGTTTATAATTGTTAAGCATGCGATGTCTAAGTAATTCATTTGGTCAGGCATGCGATGTCTGAGGTGGTTGCGGATTCCAACTGTTGTAGTTTTACACTTTCTTTTCTGTGACCGTAAGTGTAATATGTGATATCGCCGGTTTCGTTGCTATATGTCAACGACAATTGGGATACGCATGTTTACTTACGTTGATGACATGTGATGTTATGTATTGCTGGATATGTTATATTGGATCGTCGTGTTTGAATAGCCGGGGGTTTTTATGTGACATGAGTGTTTTTCATTTTCATTCATGTAAAAACTTGTATGTAATATTCTTTTATTGGGGCACTTCCAGGTAGCGGAAGACGTCACCATTTGTATATTATTTACTTTTCCGCACTAGTATAGACCCAAGGAGGAGGGCACAAGTAACCGGGTTCTGGAGTCCAGTGGGAGACCAACTCGAGGAGTCGAGTCCGGGTCTCCTAACTCTAGAATTGGTAGGGTTGCTTGCCGCTCTCGTAGGAGTCTAGGGGTGTGGGTTTGGCTATTCATCGCGACCGTGGAATCCGTGTTTTATACTGGCTCGTATTGAAAACACGGACGTCCTAGTATATCCAATATTTCAAATGTTTCTTCTGCTGCGATATCTGTGATGTGATCATGTGATGTTCTGTGATAGATACAGTATATAATATATATGATATATTATATAGGCGTTACTTATGTTTTACACCCGCGCTAGCCCTACCCCGCTCTGCCATTAGTTACCTAACCTAACGGTGCACGAGGGGACATCGAGGCGAATGCGGATGGCATAAGTGTACGTCGTATTTATCTGTGATGTTTAGGTACTTAAATGATGGGACTTCATTAATATGATTAATGAAATAAAAGAAACCTAAGATGTTGTAGAATCGAATTTCAAAAATAAAACAGGTAGCTACAGTTCTTGCTTTGCACAGCGGTATATGTGATATATCCTGCACCTTATTCGATGAGGAAAGGACCGAGATCCCTTCACCGGAAGTGACTCCTTTAGCAATGACTGGCAGATGCTACACCCTCGGTTTGTCTTTTGATAGCTTTTAAGTGTTTTTGCTTTGCACAGTGATATATTTGATATATCCCGCACCTCATTCGACGAGGAAAGGACCGACGATCCCTTCACCGGGAGTGACTCCTTTAGCAAAACTAGAAAAGCCTCAAAAGCACTCCATTTCAAAATCATTCGATCCTACAACGATATCAAGTTCTTTACGCAATAGGTTTTCAGAAAAACCTGTCGTAGCCCTCCGTCATTTCAGATAAATACTAGTTAGTATTCGTGCTACGTTTGTTGACTATGTTAAGGCGTAGTGTGCGGTAGCTAATTAGTGCTTATCTGTATAAGCATATGATGCGATTGGATTAGGGTAGTCGTGCGACTTTGTTGACTATGTTAAGGGTCGTGCGGGTGGGTTTAATTCAATCGGGAAATGACGGGTTGAACTTGACTAGCACTTATGATTTGTTGACTATGTTAAGGTCATATAGCTGCTAGGGGCAAAATATTATCGGGAATTTCAAGTGTTGAAATTTGCAATGAGATTGCATACCTTCTATGAGATAGTTGGATCCCGATACCCGCTGCGAGTAAGAGTTACTCCTGGGAGAGTTTTACACATTACAATTAGCCGATCAAGTAGGTGTCTAGAAAGGTGTCAACGGGGTTACGCCTCTGGGAAAACGAGGTTTACATTAATTAGGTTTGTGCGAAAGCACGGGGGACCTCCCTCAAAGTACCGACACTGGCCTGGCTGAAAGATTGGCGAACTTGTAGTGTGTAATTAATCCCGGCTAGTCTTTCCTTTTAGGGTTTGAAGGAAGATTTGATAAAAAGCAGTGGGAGCCATCCTGATTAGATAAAATAATAATCAATCTATTCTTGCAAGAGCGCACGCTGAGTGTTTTCTTCTCTCTCTCTCCTGGTAGCGACCATGTCACGCCTTAATCAAGATAATAATACGGATTATTGACCGAACCCTCTTGTTATACTGAGCTGGGGAACGTTGGTCCCGCTCCAACTTATAATTGTTATAAGGCAGAGCAGGAAATTGGGGAATACCAGATTTCCCGTGCCGCCCAAACGAGGAAAGTGCATATGATGCATCATCTTCGGGTGTGTTCATTATACAGAACTGTTTCTCAAATGTCCTTTACGTCCTGGGTATATGATACCGGATCAGGATCCCGCATATGTAATCTGTTACATGGGCTACAGATAGGTAAAGAACTGAGAACGGGTGATAAGTTTCATGAGGCAGAAAACGGGGCAAGAGTTGCAGCCAAGTCTGTCGGTCACTGTCACCCTGTATTACAATACATTGATTCTGAACGAATGTTATTAGATACCGAACCTGATATACAAAATCATATCAGTCTCTTTATTAGTAAAGAAATGATAAAATTGTGTATTGTTGGATAATGTTTTGAACATTTCCTATATCAAAAGTTGATCGGTTCAGGCACGTTATCTAAAAGCATTAATGTTATAAATCAAACTACAGTTTTTTAGTAAACAGAACATACACAAGAGGAAGAGTTCAGAAATGAACGGATCCTTCTTGAGGAATTGTAGACTAGGTCATATCAATGCGACCCGACTGGCTGAAGTCTCATGTAGATGCATATTTAAATCAGTTTGAATTTACATCTTGTGAAACTCGACAGTCATGTCACAAAGATAAGATGACCATAGCTCCGTTTGCTGGAAACAGAGAAAGAGTTAGTGAACTCTTGGGACTGATACATGATGATATATGTAAGGTCCCCTGTCTACACATGCCAAGACCGGTTCTTTTTACTTCATTACATTCTCTGATAATCTTTCGAGATTCAGACCTATGTTCCTGTTGAAACACAAGTCTGAACCTTTTGAGATATTCACAGAATATGATTTAGAAGTAGAGAACCAAAATACGGGTATAAGTATTATGTCCTTTGATGTGATCGAGGAGGAGAATACTTGAGCATGGAATTCCTGAACTATTCTAATGGAGAATGAGATTCTATCTTAGCATTACTCCTCTGTATACACCATAGCACGATGGTATATCGGGGCGGAGCAATTACACCCTATATGATAAGGTGTGCTCTATGATGAGTACTACTGAGTTACCTATTTCCTTTTGGGAGTTATGCACTTGATGTTAGTTATGTATATGCCCTAGAGGCCATTGTTGTACATATGATGTATATTATAATGGATGCTTGGTTATATATAGAGATGACTTTCTTGCTCGTCATGATAGTATGCTATTTGGTTTCACTTTATCTTAACATGTTGACTTGTATTGGTTTACTGTTTTACTCTCACTTGTTGATAAAGCCCTTAGGATCTGTACTCGACTACTGGGACTATGATGAGATCATACTAGTGGGGCCACGGTAGTCGATGAGTACATCCTATAACTGTTCCTAGTCGAGGGTATATCGAGATAGGGCATCGATACACCAGAGTAGACTAGCCTATACGCATCTTGACCCATATGATGGGCGATGGATGATCCCATATCCATCGGTGTTAGACATCAGAGATGTTGTACGGGTGCTCAGTGGAGACTGGGTACACTGGACGGACTCGCCGAGAACTCCCAGATGGTGATATACCACACGTCAGATGGCAGTTCTCCGGTGACACTGGTACAGGGTAGTCTGTAGACCCGAGATCGTCATGGAGTCTTGTGTGATTCCCACTGCGCTTTGATTTCCACCTTACCACGTCCAAGAGGGCGTGCAAAACGGTGGCTTTTGGGTACAGTCCCGAATCATATGGAGGCAATGAGCGATAGGAGGGGATTCGTCTCTCCCGGTATAGGGAGTTGATGTTGTGCTGTGTTCGATTGGCTATAACTGGAAGTCCCTGGCCAGGGCTGATATAGAGATTTACTGGTAAGTGTTACTAGTAGTTTCTCGACCCATTATGAGCCATACATCGACACGACTTATCGGTTACTGGGGTCTGACGTATACCACCCCTAGACTTGATATGCGACATATCAGACGAACAGACCGGACTGTACGGGAGTGTTACTGATCGGATTCACAGGAGAACGCACAGGCTAGCTTGTTGATCTTCTGATCGCTCAATACCTTGGTGGCTGTTACGTTTAGCTGACCGCTTGCAGCTTGTGGGTGTTTGATATGATCATCACCTGCTACCGGCGTATTGACGATTCTTTAGAGTCCTACACAGAGGTTTCTTGGCTCAGGCGAAACGGAGTAGAGGCACATATGTGATATGTGCAGGACCGAGAATAATGCGATATGGGATACCGTATTATATTCTCGCGATATTTAGAAATGAACCGGGACATCGGATCAAGTGTTGATTCGATGAATCGGTACATGATATATTAGTCGGTAATATTCGATATAGCCGGATCATCGATTCAAGTGTTGATTCGATGATTTAATGTATAATAATATATATGATATATTGTATTACATTATCTAATATTGGCTCTCTTTATTATTTCATTTTTTCAGTGGATGATACATTGATATATATGCGATATATGTTAATTGTATTATTTTCCTTTGTTGCAAATATATAATATATATGTGATATATATTATTGTGACATGATATGATTAATTGTTAAACATGTTTAAGGATGATTAATTGAGGTTAGGGTTTGATTAGGGTTAGTTGCTTCATGCACCTTCTAGAAGCTATTTCTTTTGTCATTGTAAAGATATTTATGGATGACACATTACTAAACCTAACCAAACCCTAACTCTAGTTATTTCTCTACAAAATCTTGACCACTCATCCTTGACCATGGTTTGCAATTCAATCATATGGTTTATATTCTATTCATCACAAAAGGATTATTATTTATTCTTATTAGCTTTTCCATTATCATCTTCTTCTTCTCTCTTGAGAAAAGCTTGCTAGAAAATCCTTAAGTGATGAAATAATATGAGAAAATGATATAAAAGGAAAGCAAAATTACTACTCTCTCATCCTCATCTCATCTAGCCCATGAGATTAGTGTGTTCTGTTGGAGATAGTGCCCTCAGAGTCAATTATTGGATCACAGGCACGTGATTGCAATGATTGAGGGAGGACCTATCCCGGTAGGACAGTCTTACTCGAGATGATAGTATGCTATCTGGTTTATCTTTATCATCGTGTACTGCTTTAGGTGACCTGACATGTCGCTATTACACGTTGATAGAGCCCCTAGGATTCTTGCTTGACGACCAGCAGTATGATGGCGATCATATACGTGGGAGCTGGTAGTCTATAAGCATATCCTTAAAAGGTCCCTAGTCGTAGGAGTTTCGAGACAGGGCATCGATACTCCATTAGTAGACTAGTGTATACAGTCGAGACCCCGACGAGGGGCGGTAGCCGGTCTCACAAGCCACTGGTGTCAGTTGGTTCACCTAAGATGTATACAGGTGCTCATTGGGTTATGAGTACACCGGACAGGACTCGCCGGGAACCTGCTAGTTGGTCTTATACCAGACGTCAGATAGCAGTTCCCTGGTGACATGTGTACAGGTTAGTTCATCGACCTGAGGATCGTCATTTGTCTCGTGTGAGTTCCCACTGTGCTTTGATTACTACCCTACCACGGCTCAAAGGAGTCGTGCAAACAGGTTTTAGTTGGGTACTGTCCCGAGCCACATGGAGGCAGTGAGCGGATCTTCAGGGGTTCGTCTCTCCCGGTATTGGGGGTGAGGTCGCGCTGTGTCTAGGAGAGCCATTACGCAAAGCCCTCGGCCGAGGCAGGAGATTTACTGGTAGGTATTCCAGTAGTATCTCAGGGCGTTCTGGGCTACACTCCGACACGACTTGTACCGCTTTTGGGGGTCTGACTTTTACCAACCCCCTAGGCCCGACATGCGATGCTCATAGACGAACGGACCGGACTGTACGGATATTGTCACTGACAGGCTCAGTAGGGTGTCAGGATGAGTTCGCTCATCGACGTCCCTTTTTGGTCAATAGCTGGTGGCCCGTCACGTATTGGCTAATACCTATGACGTGCTAGTGGTTAAATCCACAGCCATAGTATTGACGAGTCTTTAGAGTCCACCACACTTACAGTTACTCAAGCTTTCGGGCGAAACGCTGTAGAGGCCGTATGGGGATATGGCAGTGTCCGATCAGATACGTGCGGTATTGCACGGATCAGGATCGGACAGTTTTGTACTAGTAGCCGTATAGTGATATGGCAGGGTTCGATCTGATACGTGCGGTATTGCACGGATCAGGATCGGACGGATATTACTAGCCGGCTTTGGTTTAAGCCGGTACTGGTTTAGTACAGTGTAGATTTTGTCTCATTGCATTTGTATCCGGACGGAATACAGATGCGGGTGTGTATGCACAGTATCGGGGTTTTCCTGTAATTTATTACGGGACCAGTTTTCTGGAGTTGCCAGTTTGCATTCCGTTCCGGCCGGTTTTCTTTTGTTCTTTCCCGGCCGGACTTTTCCGATGGAGGGGGTTATTTGCAATTGTGCAAATAACTTTTGTGGTGGGGGTTTCTTGCACTTATTCATTATGATATGTGTAGCATCTTTTCATCCATGATTCTTGCATTAAATGAGATTGGAAAGGGTATGGTTTTGATAGAAAGAAAAGCATGGTTGATGTTTTTATGTCTAGGATGTGGTCACCTCTTCATTGCTCCTACCATCACCTCCCTTCATGCTATATATCCTTTCCCTCCACCATTCTTCTCACTTGATGAAAATGATAAGTTTTTCAAGAGAGAAAAAGAAAGAGAGAAGAAGAAGGAGAGAGTTCTTCATCTTGAGAGTTTCATCCATGATCTCTTTTTCTTGCTAGAAAAATGCAAGCACCATTTTTCTATTCTTGATTCCTCCATCACCATGGCAACAAACCCCAAAGAGACATACCCTCTACACTACACATTCTACAGCATATCTTGAGCATGTCGAGTTGCCGGCTTCATGCGCGAGTTGCCTCGGTATTGAGGCGGGAGCCCGTAAAAGAAGAAGGCGATGTGGTGCCCTTTCCGGCGAGGAGGCGACGATGTGGAGGCAACACTTTCCGCGGGAGATCGGGACGATGGAGATGAAGACCGGAGGACTCGGATCAGTCGGTATACTTCTCACCCTATCTCTTGATTGCTAGCTTTAGGTTAATGGTAAACGATCCGGGTTTTCTTTGTCCGCGGTAGCGCCGGTTTCCGAGTAAGGAAAATTTTTTATTCCGCATTTTGGCCTCGAGTAAGAGGCCGGGGCGCTGCCGTGGCGCAACATGTTCATCTCTTTAGAGTGAGAAAGCTTGAGCCGTAGCAACTTCAAGGTAGATCATCGGAGATTTGGAATACTTCGAGCTAGCATGGATCGTTCGAGTCGTGGAGCCTCTCATGAGTCCGGGAGATCGTGGATCGCGGCAAAGGGACTTCTACTCGGAGCTTGTGAAGTGAAGGAGCGGACTACAAAGGTTGTAATCCCTCACACTTAGATAAAAGTTATCTTCTTGCATGTTAAACCCTAATAATCTAGCAAAGATCCCGGCTTTGGGTTGTTCGGCACGTCTAAAATATAATCCGGGCATGTTTGATGCCTTATGAACCTTCACAAGAGTGCCTAGGAACCCTACAGTGGTATCAGAGCCTAGCTAGAGCATTAGGCGATGTGTTTACGAAGTTAAAACTCCGATCGAACCCGAAACGACGCAAAAAGACCCCTCTTTGGAAATTTTTTAAATTTTAGGATTTTTCTGAATTAAAAATATGTAAAAAAATCAGCAGGGAATTCTAAGAATTACCATAAAACCCGAGCCCCTTATTCGACTAAACGGCGGCGGAACCGCGGCGCAAGCATGCCTTGCGCGGCGGTTCCGCGGCGGAACAGTAGATTTGCGACACGTGGATTTTTTGGTATTGTCCGTAGGTACTTGTTGATGTTTCTGGATATTTTTAACAGTGATTCCAGTATTGTTTAAATCTGGGGTTTATTTGGTAATAGTAGATTCGATCGGAATTTTTAAGTTCGTATTTCTTTCCGGATATTTAGAAACTGTTAAATTATTTGAACGGATATCATTAACTTACTATTTCCCGGTACGGCAAACTTTCAAGCGTTGAATTTTTATCGGGTTTAAATCTTTCGGAAAAATTGTACAAGTTAAGCGGTGGACCCTTTAGAAGACAACAAACCTTAACTCGATTATGTGACCGTCTTGAACTGCCTTGTAAACCTTCGGGTTTGGGGCAGTACGGCGTGCCACATGTGAGGCGTTGGCTTGACCCTTCTACGGCTGGATCACCGGTACTGTGACATATTCTGGGATTATTTGAACTCCGCTCAAGAGTTGAGCACTTTGGGAAATTTTGGTTGTTTGATTATCTGTTCAGAAAGTTTAATACTGTCTATTTATCTGGAATGTGATACAATATGTGGAATTCATAGAGTTAGGCATGAAATGCGGAGTATGTGATATTTCGGATTTACGATGTCTAAAGTGATTGTGGATTCCAAATATTGTAGTTTTACACTTTCTTTTCTGTGACCGTAAGTGTAATATGTGATATCGCCGGTTTCGTTGCTATATGTCAACGACAATTGAGATGCGCATATTTACTTACGTTGATGATATGAGATATTATGTGTTGCTGTGATATGTTATATTGGATCGTCGCAATCAGAATAGCCGGGGGTTTTATGTGAGATGAGGGTTTTTATTTTCATTCATGTAAAATTCATTTGTAATGTAATATTCTTTTATTTGGGGCACTTCCAGGTTGCGGTTGATGTCACCAGTGTATATTATTTACTTTTCCGCATTAGGTAGACCCAAGGAGGGGAGCACAAGTAACCGGGTTCTAGGGTCCAGTGGGAGGCCATCTCGAGGAGTCGAGACCGGGTCTCCTAACCCTAGAATTGGGAGTGTTACTTGCCGCTCTCGTAGGGGTCTTGGGATGTGGGTTTGGCTATTCGTCGCGACCGTGGAATCCGTGTTTTATACAGGCTCGTATTAAAAACACGGACGTCCTAGTATATCCAATATTTCATATATGTTCTTCTGCTGCAATGTTCTGTGATGAGATCATATTACTGCCTGAGACGAATGCTTATACTATATATATATGCTGATATATAAATATTACTGCTTTCGTTTCTTCTGTGATGCTTAGGAAGCATAAGCTGATGGGATATTTATTAATAAGATTAGTAAAAGAAAAGAAACCTAAAGATGTTGTAGATTCAAAACTTTATAAAAGAGGGTAGCTACAGTTTTGCTTTGCACAGTGACATATATGATATGTCCCGCACCTTATTCGATGAGGAAAGGACCGAGATCCCTTCACCGGGAGTGAGTCCTTTAGCGAAACTGGCAGATGCTACAAAACGCGGTTTGTCTTTTGATTGCTTTTAGTGTTTTGCTTTGCACAGCGGTATATATGATATATCCTGCACCTTATTCGATGGGGAAAGGGCCGACGATCCCTTCGCCGGGAGTGACCCCTTTAGCGAAACTAAGAAAAGCCTCAAAAACACTCCTTTTCAAAAACACATGATTCTACGACGATATCAAGTTCATTACGCAATAGGTTTTCTGAAAAACCTGTCGTAGCTCTCCGTCATTTCAGATAAATCCTACTTAGTATTCGTGCTGTGTTTGTTGACCTTGTCAAGACACAGTGTACGGTAGCTCGTTAGTGTTTATCTGCTAAAACATGAGATGTGATTGGATTAGGGTATTCCTACGGCCTTGTTGACTTTGTCAAGGGTCATGCGGGTGGGTTTAATTCAATCAGGAAATGACGGGTTGAACTTGACTTGCGATTTATGGTTTGTTGACCTTGTCAAGGTCATAGATCGCTAGGGGCAAAAGATTATCGGGAATTTCAAGTGTTGAAATTTGCAATGAGATTGGATACCTCCTATGAGATAGTTGGATCCTGATACCCACTGCGAGTAAGAGTTACTCCTGGGAGAGTTTTACACAAGACAATTAGCCGATCAAGTAGGTGTCTAGAAAAGTGTTAACGGGGTTACGCCTCTGGGAAAACGAGGTTTACTTTAATTAGGTCCGTGCGAAAGCACGGGGAACCTCCCTCAAAGTACCGACACTGATCTGGCTGAAAGATTGACGAAGTTGAAAGGTGTAATTAATCCCGGCTAATCTTACCTTTTAGGGTTTTAAGGTAGATTTGATAAAAACAGTGGGAGACATCCTGATTAGATAAGATAATAACCAATCTAATCTTGCAAGAGCATACGCTAAAGTGTTTTCTTCTCTCTCTCTCCAGGTAGCGACCATGTCAGGCCATAATCAAGATAATAATATTGATGTATTGACTGAACCCGCTTATTATACTGAGCAGGAGAACGTTGGATCCGTTCTTTCTTATAAGAGTTATAAGACTGAACAGGGAATAGAAGAATATCTAGATTCTCAAGCCGCCCAAAAGAACATGCATATTGATGCATCTTCTTCGGGTGTGTTAGTTATTGAGAACTGTTTCTCAGTTCATCCTACGTCCTGGGTATTGGATACCGGATCAGGATCCCACATATGTAAACAGTTACATGGGCTACGTAAAGGTAGAGAACTGGGAATGGGTGATCATTCCGTTCAAGTAAGGAACGGTGCAAGTATTGTAGCCAAAGCAGTTGGCGAATATCACCTTGTATTGCCAAGTCGTAATACACTGATTCTAAATGAGTGCTATTATATACCGAACATGATATGCAACATTATATCAGTTTCTTTATTGAGTAAAGAGGGATATAATTTTGTAGTAAAGGATAATGTTATGAACATATTCCTAGATCAAAAGTTGATTGCATCAGGCTCGTTACATAATGGCATATTCATTCTAAATCAGAATACAGTTCTAAATATACAAAACACACACAAGAGGAAAAGTTCAGATATGAACGAATCCTTCTTGTGGCTTTGTAGACTTGGTCATATCAATGCGAAACGACTGGCTAAGTTACATAAGGATGGTTATTTGAATCCGTTCGAATTATCATCTTATGATACTTGTCATTCATGTCTCAAAGGAAAAATGACCAAAGCTCCGTTTAGTGGACACGGAGAAAGAGTTACCGAACTCTTAGGACTGGTACATAGTGATGTATGCGGTCCTATGTCTACGCATGCCAGGAACGGTTCTTCCTACTTCATTACATTCACTGACGATCCCTATAGATTCGGATATGTGTTCCTGATGAAACACAAGTCTGAAGCTTTTGAGAAATTCAGAGATTATAAGCACGAAGTAGAGAATCAAACGGGCAAAAGTATTAAGATTCTTCGATCTGATCGAGGAGGTGAATACTTAAGTAATGAGTTTCGGGATTATCTAAAAGAGAATGGGATTCTCTCTCAGCTTACTCCTCCTTATACACCACAGCACAACGGTGTATCGGAGTGGAGGAATCGCACCCTATTAGATATGGTGCGCTCCATGATGAGTACAGCTGAGTTACCTATTTCCTTCTGGGGGTATGCGCTTGAGACAGAAGCATACCTATTGAATCAAGTTCCAACTAAATCTGTACCTACCACACCATATGAGATATGGAGTGGGAAGAGACCGTATCTTAAACGAGTTAAGATATGGGGTTGTCCGGCCTATGTCAAAAGGCAAAATCCGGACAAACTCGAGGCACGGTCAGTTCTTTGCAAGTTTGTAGGATATCCGAAGAATTCTTATGGATATTTTTTCTATCACAGTGAGGAGCAAAAAGTGTTTGTTGCTCAACATGCCACCTTTTTAGAAAAGGAATTTCTTGCAAAAGAGATTAGTGGCTCTGAGGTAGAACTGGAAGAAGTTCCAGCAACACAAACTGCAACTGAAGATTTAGTGGAACCAGAGGATTCAGTAGTACCCGACGAATCCCAGCCTCTCTGCCGATCTAGTAGGGTTTCTCGTCCACCTGAGAGATACTACGGTTTTCTCATTGATGGTGGAAGCGAGGACTGCATCATGGATGATGATGAACCGACTAGTTTCGAGCAGGCCATCACGAGTGGTGACTCTGTGAAATGGCTGGATGCAATGCGATCTGAGATGGAATCCAGGTACACCAATAAAGTATGGATTTTAGAAAATGCTCCTGAAGGGGTAAAACCCATTGGGAGCAAGTGGATTTTTAAAAAGAAATTTGGTGTAGATGGAAAAGTTGAGACTTTCAAAGCTAGACTTGTAACAAAGGGTTTTCGTCAACGTCCAGGTGTGGATTATGACGAAACCTTTTCTCCAGTGGCTATGCTTAAGTCCATCCGGATCTTACTTGCCATTGCTGCATACCATGACTACGAAATCTGGCAAATGGATGTTAAGACCGCCTTTCTAAACGGTGATTTAGAAGAGTGCGTGTACATGACTCAGCCAGAGGGCTTCGTAGATAGTGGGAACAGCGGAAAGGTGTGCAAGCTGCTTAAATCCATTTATGGGTTAAAGCAAGCATCGCGGAGTTGGAACATCTGTTTTGATGATGTAGTCAAAGAGTTTGACTTCATCAAAAATATAGATGAACCTTGTATCTATAAGAAGGTAGCAGAGGGTAAGGTTGTCTTCCTCGTATTGTACGTGGATGACATACTCTTGATAGGAAATGATATTCCTATGCTGCAATCAGTCAAGCTCTTCTTATCACAAAGATTCTCAATGAAAGATCTAGGTGATGCCTCCTGCATATTGGGAATCATGATCTATAGAGATAGATCTAAACGGATACTGGGATTGTCCCAATCCAGGTACATTGACACCATACTAAAGAGGTTTAGTATGGAAGAATCCAAGCGTGGGAACCAACTCACGATCTTTGGACTCACTCTCTCCAAAGAGATGTCTCCCAAGACTGATTTGGAGAGAGCTCGCATGCAAGGGATACCCTATGCTTCGGCAGTAGGCTCTATCATGTATGCGATGCTATGTACCAGACCCGATGTAGCATACTCACTAAGTGTAATGAGTCGGTATCAAGCAGATCCTGGAGAGAGTCATTAGACAGCTGTGAAGAACATTCTCAAGTACTTACGAAGGACTAAAGAGATGTTCTTGGTGTATGGTAATGGAGAACTCCAGGTGGAGTCCTTTACCGATTCCAGCTTCCAAAGTGATAAGGACGACTCTAAGTCGCATTCGGGTTTTGTCTTTACCCTCAATGGAGGGGCGGTATGTTGGAAGAGTTCCAAACAGGATACCGTTGCAGACTCGACGATGGAGGCTGAATACATCGCTGCCAACGATGCTGCCAAAGAGGCTGTCTGGATCAAGAAGTTCATTAGTGAACTTGGTGTGGTTCCATCCATTGAGCATCCAATACCTCTGTATTGCGATAACAATGGAGCTGTGGCTTTGGCCAAGGAACCCAGGTCCCATAAGAAGTCCAGACATATTCTGAGGCGGTATCACCTGATCAGGGAGATAGTTGATCGCCGGGAGATCGAGGTCAGGAGAGTAGATACGAAGGACAACACTGCGGATCCATTCACGAAGGCTATTCCCCAGATACAGTTTGAGAGATTATTCGGGATGCTAGGTATGCGATACTACAGCAGCTGGCCTTAGTGCAAGTGGGAGATTGTTAGTTATGTATATGCCCTAGAGGCCATTGTTGTACATATGATGTATATTATAATGGATGCTTGGTTATATATAGAGATGACTTTCTTGCTCGTCATGATAGTATGCTATTTGGTTTCACTTTATCTTAACATGTTGACTTGTATTGGTTTACTGTTTTACTCTCACATGTTGATAAAGCCCTTAGGATCTGTACTCGACTACTGGGACTATGATGAGATCATACTAGTGGGGCCACGGTAGTCGATGAGTACATCCTATAACTGTTCCTAGTCGAGGGTATATCGAGACAGGGCATCGATACACCAGAGTAGACTAGCGTATACGCATCTTGACCCATATGATGGGCGATGGATGATCCCATATCCATCGGTGTTAGACATCAGAGATGGTGTACGGGTGCTCAGTGGAGACTGGGTACACTGGACGGACTCGCCGAGAACTCCCAGATGGTGATATACCACACGTCAGATGGCAGTTCTCCGGTGACACTGGTACAGGGTAGTCTGTAGACCCGAGATCGTCATGGAGTCTTGTGTGATTCCCACTGTGCTTTGATTTCCACCTTACCACGTCCAAGAGGGCGTGCAAAACGGTGGCTTTTGGGTACAGTCCCGAATCACATGGAGGCAATGAGCGATAGGAGGGGATTCGTCTCTCCCGGTATAGGGAGTTGATGTTGTGCTGTGTTCGATTGGCTATAACTGGAAGTCCCTGGCCAGGGCTGATATAGAGATTTACTGGTAAGTGTTACTAGTAGTTTCTCGACCCGTTATGAGCCATACATCGACACGACTTATCGGTTACTGGGGTCTGACGTATACCACCCCTAGACTTGATATGCGACATATCAGACGAACAGACCGGACTGTACGGGAGTGTTACTGATCGGATTCACAGGAGAACGCACAGGCTAGCTTGTTGATCTTCTGATCGCTCAATACCTTGGTGGCTGTTACGTTTAGCTGACCGCTTGCAGCTTGTGGGTGTTTGATATGATCATCACCTGCCACCGGCGTATTGACGATTCTTTAGAGTCCTACACAGAGGTTTCTTGGCTCAGGCGAAACGGAGTAGAGGCACATATGTGATATGTGCAGGACCGAGAATAATGCGATATGGGATACCGTATTATATTCTCGCGATATTTAGAAATGAACCGGGACATCGGATCAAGTGTTGATTCGATGAATCGGTACATGATATATTAGTCGGTAATATTCGATATAGACGGATCATCGATTCAATTGTTGATTCGATGATTTAATGTATAATAATATATATGATATATTGTATTACATTATCTAATATTGGCTCTCTTTATTATTTCATTTTCTTAGTGGATGATACATTGATATATATGCGATATATGTTAATTGTATTATTTTCCTTTGTTGCAAATATATAATATATATGTGATATATATTATTGTGACATGATATGATTAATTGTTAAACATGTTTAAGGATGATTAATTGAGGTTAGGGTTTGATTAGGGTTAGTTGCTTCATGCACCTTCTAGAAGCTATTTCTTTTGTCATTGTAAAGATATTTATGGATGACACATTACTAAACCTAACCAAACCCTAACTCTAGTTATTTCTCTACAAAATCTTGACCACTCATCCTTGACCATGGTTTGCAATTCAATCATATGGTTTATATTCTATTCATCACAAAAGGATTATTATTTATTCTTATTAGCTTTTCCATTATCATCTTCTTCTTCTCTCTTGAGAAAAGCTTGCTAGAAAATCCTTAAGTGATGAAATAATATGAGAAAATGATATAAAAGGAAAGCAAAATTACTACTCTCTCATCCTCATCTCATCTAGCCCATGAGATTAGTGTGTTCATCTCTTTAGAGTGAGAAAGCTTGAGCCGTAGCAACTTCAAGGTAGATCATCGGAGATTTGGAATACTTCGAGCTAGCATGGATCGTTCGAGTCGTGGAGCCTCTCATGAGTCCGGGAGATCGTGGATCGCGGCAAAGGGACTTCTACTCGGAGCTTGTGAAGTGAAGGAGCGGACTACAAAGGTTGTAATCCCTCACACTTAGATAAAAGTTATCTTCTTGCATGTTAAACCCTAATAATCTAGCAAAGATCCCGGCTTTGGGTTGTTCGGCACGTCTAAAATATAATCCGGGCATGTTTGATGCCTTATGAACCTTCACAAGAGTGCCTAGGAACCCTACACTTGAGAAGATGCATACCTACTAAATAGGGTTCAAATCAAATCAGTTGCCTACCACTCCATATAAGATATGGAATGGGAAGAGCCCATATCTTAAATTGGTTAAGATTTGGGGTTGTCCGGCCTATGTCTAAAAGCAAAATCCGGACAATCTCGAGGCAAGATCTGTAATGTAGAACTGGAAAGGTTCCAGCTATACAAATTAAAGCAGATGATTTGGTAGAACCAAAGGATTCAGTAGATACCAACGAACCTCAGCCTCTCCGCCGATCTAGTAGGGTTCCTCACCCACCTGAGAGTTACTTCGGTTTCTCTATGACAGTGGGAGCGAGGATTGCATCATGAGATGATGACCCAACTAGTTTCGAGCTGGCCATCAGGAGTGAGACTCTGTAAGAATGGCTGGATGCTTAGTGATCTGAGATGGAATCCATGTACACCAACAAAATATGGACTTTAGTTGCTATATCTGAAGGGTTAAATCCCCATCAGGAGCAAGTATATCTTGAGAAGATTACTTGGTGTAGATGGAAAAGTTGAGACTTTCAAAGCAAGACTTATTAAAGGTTTTCGTCATCGACCAGGCGTGGATAATGATGAAACCTTTTTCTAGTAACTATGCTTAAGTCCATCCAGATCCTACTTGCCACGGCTACGTACCATGACTACGATATCTGGTGGTTGGGTGTCATGACAGCTTTTCTAAATGATGTTTTAGAAGAGTGTGTCTATAAGTACACAGCCAGAGGGCCTCGTAGACAGTGGGAGCAGCGGAAACGTGAGCAAGATGCTTTATAGGATTAAAGCAGGCATCGCGGAGTTGGAACGTCTGTTTTTATGTAGTAGTCAAAGAGTTTGACATCATCAAAATGGTAGATGAACCTTGTATAAACAAAAAGGTAGTAGGGAGTATGGTGGTGATCCTCGTAGAGTACGTGGATAACATACTCTTGATAGGGAAGGAGTTTCCTATGCTACGCTCGATCAATCTCCACTTATCACAAGGATTCTCCATATAGGATCAAAATGATACCTCCTAAATCCTGAGTTTTGGATCTATGAGATAGATTTAATTGGATGTTAGGATTCTCACTAGTTGTAGTGAGATAGTATCAATCGATCCTGGGAAGAATCACTGGAAGTGTTCCAGGGTGATGAAGACGACTGAATGTCAGTCGCAGGCATTGTATTTACCCTCAGTAAAAGGGACAGTATGTTGGAAGAGTTCCAAGCTAGATACCGTGACATACTAGACGATAAAGGCAGGATACATCGCTACTAAAGATGCTACCAAAGAAGCTGTTTGGGTGTATATTGGTTCATGAGATGAACTATGTTCCTCCCATTGTGTGACAATGGAGTTGTGGCTTATGCCAAGGAACGCAGGTCCCATCAGTGATCCAGACATATTCTAAGGCAGTATCACCTGATCATGGAGATGGTTGATCTCTAAGGGATCGAGGTTAGGAGAGTAGACTCAGAGGACAACACGGCGGATCCACTCACGAAGGCCTATTCCCAGAGAGAGACTTTTATGGGATGGTTGAGTATGAGATACTACAACCACTGCTACAAATGGCCCTAGTGCAAGTGGGAGATTGTTAGTTATATGTATGCCCTAGAGGCCATTACTGTATATAGGATGTATATTGTAGTGGATGCTGGGATATATATAGGGAGGACTTTCTTGCTTGACATGATAGTATGCTATCTGGTTACTCTTTACCATAACGTGTACTCAGAATGTCTCTCTATTACATGTTGGTAAAGCCCTTAGGATGTGTACTTGACTACCTGTACTATGATGCGGATCATACTAGTGGGGACATGGTAGTGCATAAGTACATCCTTCAAAGTCCCTAGTCGTGGGTGTATCGAGACGGGGCATCGATATACCAGAGTAGACTAGCGTGTACCTTCTCGACCCATACAGATAGGCGATGGATGATCCCATATCCATCGGTGTTTGACATCAGAGATGATATACGGGTGCTCAGTAGAGACTGGGTATACTGGACGGACTCAACGAGAACTCCCAGATGGTATTATACCTTACGTCAGATGGCAGTTCTCTGGTGACACTGGTACAGAGTAGTCTGTTGACCCTAGATCGTCATAGAGTCTTGTGTGGTTCCCACTGTGCTTTGATTTCCATCTTACCACGTCCAAGAGGGCGTGCAAAACGGTGGTTTTTGGGTACAGTCCCGAGTCACATGGAGGCAATGAGCGATAGGAGGGGATTCGTCTCTCCCGGTATAGGGAGTTGATGTTGCGCTGTGTTCGATTGGCTATAACAGGAAATCCCTGGCCAGGGTTGCTGAGATTTACTGGTAAGTGTTACCAGTAGTTTCTCGAATTGTTATAGACCTCATATCGACACGACTTATCGAGCTATTGGGGTCTGACGTTTACCACCCCTAGGCAAGATATGCGACATATCAGACGATCAGACCGGACTGTACGGTAATGTTACTGGTTGGATTCACAGGAGGGTGAGCGGGCTTGCTCGTCGATCTTCTGATCGCTCAATACCCGGGTGGCCGTTATGTTTAGCAGACCGCTTGCGGCTTGTGGGTGTTTGATATGATCATCACCTGCTGCCGGCGTATTGACGAGTCTTTAGAGTCCTACACAGAGGTTTCCTGGCTCAAGTGAAACGAAATAGGTGCGCATATGAGATATGTGCGGGACCGAGAATAATGCGTGTATGTGATACCGTATTCTATTCTCGCGATGAATGTATCGAATGGTTGTAAGCGATATAACCTAGTTATCGAATCAAGGATTGATTCGATAAGCCGATACATTGGATACTAGTCGGTTATATGCGATATGACCGGATCGTTAAATCAAGTGTTGATTTAATGATTTATTGTATAATTATATATTTGATATATTACTTTGCATTAACTAGTATTGGTTCACTTTAAATGGATTTTCTCACTTGAAGTTCACAAGTTGTATATGTGATATACTTTTGTGCACTTGATTGTATCATGTTTGATGATACATGCTTACTTGAGTTTGTGTAAAGATTAAACCATGGTTATTTAAATGGTAAAGGTTTTTTTTTTCATATCTATTTATTCATTTATTTATTTATTTTGGAAAATGAAAAGCATAAAGAGAAAATGGTGGCTAACTTTGATTCATATTGAAGCTTCATGAAGCTTTGACCAAGTGACCATTTTGTCTCCATGCTAAACCCTAACCATTCCCACTAACCATGATTCATTCTTTACACTTAACCATGGTTTGAATATGATAAGTATTCATTTTTCTTTTGGATTTAACAACTTATCATATTCATTTCTTTCTTCTTCTTCTTGATGAGCAAGAAAGAAAAGCTTTCTACTTCAATGGCATCTTCAGCATAAGTGTGAGAAATCCAATTCTAAAGTCTACCCACTTCCTATTTCTTCATCCTCTACCTCTTGCCAAGTAGTAGAGTGTGTTTTCTTCACAAGTTTCTTGACTTGGTGAAGTTGGAGCTTGATCTAGTGATGCCTCGACGTAGATCATCTTCGGCATCGACGTCGACGACCTAGCCCGTCCATTCTCCGATGAAGCCGACGCTAGAGCCTGGGGTTCGGCTTGGACAGCGAGGAGACTTCATTGCGGAGCTATGGAGGTGGAGAAACGGATCTACAAAGGTTGTATGTTCGTTTACTTTTAGTTAAAGTAGTTAACTAGTCATTTTATCGCCTAAACATCTAGCCAACGATCCAGTCTAGGGTTTTTCGGCACCGTATTTTTGAAATTGGCATGGTTGATGCCTTGTGAGACCTCCTTGGTGTGCCTAGGAACCCTACATTATCTTTATCATCGTGTACTGCTTTAGGTGACCTTACAGGTCACTATTGCGCGTTGATAGAGCCCCTAGGATTCTTTCTTGACTGCCAGCAGTATGAGGGCGATCATATACGTGGGAGCTGGTAGTCTATAAGAAAATCCTTAAAAGGTCCCTAGTCGTGGGAGTTTCGAGACAGGGCATCGATACTCCAGAATAAACTAGTGTATACAGTCGAGACCCCGACGAGGGGCGGTCGCCGGTCTCACAAGCCACTGGTGTCAGTTGGATCACCTAAGATGTATACAGGTGCTCATTGGGTTATGAGTACACCGGAAAAGACTCGCCGGGAACATGCTAGTTGGTCTTATACCCGACGTCAGATAGCAGTTCCCTGGTGACATGTGTACAGGTTAGTTCATCGACCTGAGATCGTCATTTGTTTCGTGTGAGTTCCCACTGTACTTTGATTACTACCCTACCACGCTCAAAGGAGACGTGCAAACAGGTTTTAGTTGGGTACAGTCCCGAGCCACATGGAGGTAGTGAGCGGATCTGCAGGGGTTCGTCTCTCCCGGTATTGGGGGTGAAGTCGCTCCGTGTCTAGGAGAGCCATTACACGAAGTCCTTGGCCAAGGCAGGAGATTTACTGGTAGGTATTCCAGTAGTATCTCAGGTTGTTCTGGGCTACACTCCGACACGACTTGTACCGCTTTTGGGGGTCTGACTTTTACCAACCCCCTAGGCCCGCCATACGATGCTCATAGACGAACAGACCGGACTGTACGGATATTGTCACTGACAGGCTCAGTATGGTGTCAGGATGAGTTCGCTCATCGACGTCCCTTTTGGTCAATACCTGGTAGCCTGTTACGTATGGCTAATACCTCTGACATGTTAGTGGTTAAATCCACAGCCAAGGGTTTGACGATTCTTTAGAGTCCCTCACATACCGTTTTCTCAAGTTTCGGGCGAAACGATGTAGAGGCCGTATGGAGATATGGCAGGGTTCGATCAGATACGTGCGGTATTGCACGGATCATGATCGGACGGATAATACTAGCGGGCTTTGGTTTAAGCCGGATCCTAGTATAGTACATTGTAGATTTTGTCTCATTGCATTTGTATTTCGGTCGGAATACAAATGCGGGTATATATATACAGTAGCGGGGTTTCCTGTAATTTATTACGGGATCAGTTTTCTGAAGTTGCCAGTTTGCTTTCCGTTTCGGCCATTTTCCTTTGTATCTTTCCTTGGCTGAAAGTTGGTGGAGGAGGGCTAATTTTCAAATGTGCAAATTAGCAATTTGGAGGGTTGTTTTTGCAAGATGTAGTGTCATGATGATTGCACCATCCCTTGACTTTCTTGACTTCATGATTGCTTGACTTTGTGATGAGATGATTGGTTGGTGGAGTGTTGCTTTTGGTTGATGATCATTTCTTTTCATCATGATACCCCTTTTCACTCTCTTTGATTATTGGCTCACTCACTCACCTCATTCATACTCTCTCCTCTTTCATTCTCATGGATGCATGGCCGGCCAAGATGAGGGTGGGGCTGCCCATTATTTTTGTGGGGATTTTTGGTTCTCTTGTGCTTGCAAAAATCCCCAATTTCATCTCTAAAATCACATCTCCTCCTCCACTTCATAAAAGGGCAACTTCTAGTAACCCCAAGAGACAAACCATCCTACACTTATTCTACAGCAATTCTTGGGCACGTCGGCTCGCCAACTTCGTGCCCGAGTTGCCTCGGTCCAGAGGTGGGAGCCCGTAAAATATCCCGGCGATGTGGTGCCCTTCCGACGAGGAGATGAAGACCGGAGATTCCGCCGGGAGATTGGGACGACGACGAGAAGACCGAAGGACACGGATCGCTCGGTATATCTCTCTACCCCTTCTCTAGTTTGCTAGGATTATGTTAATGGCCCGATCCGGGATTTTAGTGCGCGGTGGTGCCGGTTCAAAAGTTAAAGTAAATTATCGTTTCCGCATGTTGTCCTCGAATTGACGGCCGGGGCGCCGCCGTGCACTTACACATCTACCATTTTGATGATGTCAAACTCTTTGACCAACACATCAAAACAGACGTTCCAACTCCGCGATGCCTTCTTTATCACATAAAACATCTTGCACACGTTTCCGCTGCTCCCACTGTCTGCGAAGCCCTCTGACTGTGTACTTATAGACTCTCTCCTCTAAAACATCATTTAGAAAAGCAGTCATGACACCCAACCGCCAGATATCGTAGTCATGGTATGTAGCCGTGGAAAGTAGGATCTGGATGGACTTAAGCATAGGTACTTAGAAAAGGTTTCATCATAATCAATACCTGGTCAATGATGCAAACCTTTAACAAGTCTAGCTTTGAAAGTCTCAACTTTTCCATGTACACCATGTAAGTGCACGGCGGCGCCCCGGCCTCCATCCCGAGGCCAAAATACGGAAGCGGTGATAAACTTTAATTTTGCGAACTTAGCAAACCGGCACCACCGCGCACTAAACCCCGGATCGAACCATTAACTAGTCCTAGCTAACTACAAGATAGGGAATAGAGATATACCGACTGATCCGAGTCCTCCGGTCTTTTCGTCATCGTCCTGATCTCTCGCGGAATGTTCTGTCTCCACCTCATCGCCGGAAGTGCACCACATCGCCTACATCTTTTACGGGCTCCCACCTCAATGCCGAGGCAACTCGGGGATGAAGCTGGCGAGTCGACGTGCCCAAGGTTTGCTGTAGAATGTGTAGTGCTCAAGTCTCATTTAGGGTTGTAGGAATTGCCATTTTGGTGGAGGGATGATACAAGAACTATGTGGAGGGACTTGGGGATTTTTGGAGCATGAAATGAAGCAAAAACCCACACATACAAAATTGGGCAGCCCTCCCCTTAAGTGGCCGGCCCTTGCAAAATGCATGAGAGTGACAGAGTGGAGTGTGTAGCAAAGAATGAGAGAGCCATCCAATAATCCAAAGGAGAGAGAGAGAAGGCTATCATGCAAAAGGAAATGATCACAAACCTAAACTAACACTCCAACAACCTCATCATCACAACAAAGGTCAAGCCATCATGACACTACAAGGGTAGCCATGATGGCTAAAGAAAGTAATGATGGTGCAAGTATCATGATACAATAATATGCAAAGACCCCCTCCACAAATACTTATTTGCAACAATGCAAATAAGCCCTCCTCCACCAATCTTCGGCCACTGAAAGATACAAATGAAATATGGCCGAAACGGAAAGCAAACTGGCAACTCCAGAAAACTGGTCCCGTAATAAATTACAGGAAAACCCCGATACTGTGTATACACACCCGCATCTGTATTCCGACCGAAATACAAATGCAATGAGACAAAATCTACACTGTACTATACTAGGATCCGGCTTAAACCAAAGACGGCTAGTAATATTCGTTCGATCCTGATCCGTGCAATACCGCACGTATCTAATCGAACCCTGCCATATAACCATACGGCCAGTAGTACAAACTGTCTGATCCTGATCCGTGCAATACCGCACGTATCTGATCGGACCCTGCCATATCTCGATACGGCCTCTACAGCTTTTCGCCCGAAAGCTGGAGTAACTGAATGTGTGGTGGACTCTAAAGACTCGTCAATACTATGGCTGTGGATTTAACCACTAGCACGTCAGAGGTATTAGCCATACGTGACGGGCCACCAGCTATTGACAAAAAGGGACGTCTGTGAGTGAACTCAGCCTGACACCCTACAGAGCCTGTCAGTGACAATATACGTACAGTCCGGTCCGTTCGTCTATGAGCATCGCATGGCGGGCCTAGGGGGTTGGTAAAAGTCAGACACCCAAAAGCGGTACAAGTCGTGTCGGAGTGTAGCCCAGAAAACCCTGAGATACTACTGGAATACCTACCAGTAAATCTCCTGCCTCGGCCGAGGGCTTTGTGTAATGGCTCTCCTAGACACTGCGCGACCTCACCCCCAATACCGGGAGAGACGAACCCCTGAAGATCCGCTCACTGCCTCCATGTGGCTCTGAACTGTACCCAACTAAAACCTGTTTGCACGTCTCCTTTGAGCATGGTAGGATAGTAATCAAAGTACAGTGGGAACTCACACGAGACAAATGACAATCCCCAGGTCGATGAACTAACCTGTACACATGTCACCAGGGAACTTCTATCTGACGTCAGGTATAAGACCAACTAGCATGTTCCCGGCGAGTCCTGTCCGGTGTACTCATAACCCAATGAGCACCTGTATACATCTTAGGTGAACCAACTGACACCAGTGGCTTGTGAGACCGGCCACCGCCCCTCGTCGGGTTCTCGACTGTATACACTAGTCTACTCTGGAGTATCGATGCCCTGTCTCGAAACTCCTACGACTAAGGACCTTTTAAGGATGTGCTTATAGACTGCCAGCTCTCACGTATATGATCGCCCTCATACTGCTGGCGGTCAAGCATGAATCCTAGGGGCTCTATCAACGTGCAATAGTGACCTGTAAGGTCACCTAAAACAGTACACGATGATAAAGATAAACCAGATAACATACTATCATCTCGAGTAAGACTGTTCTACTGGGACAGGTCCTCCTTCAATCATTGCAATCGCGTGCCTGTGATCCAATAATTGACTATGAGGGCACAATCTCCAACAATCTCCCACTTGCACTCAAGGCTAATTATTGCGATGTCGCATACTCACAGCCCGTGTGATACCGCACACCCAACTCCTCTACTAGTCAGTCTCACAAAGCTCGCTTGCGAAACTATTGCGTTCGAGGAATAGCCTTAGTGAGTGGATCCGCCTTGATGTCTCTTTCTATGTCTCTCTAAAATCTCAAGTTCGCGGAGAAACCCATCTCCCGAAATGAGCAATACCTGTCTTAGAATGTGTCTGGATGTCTGATGGGACCTGACTCATAAATGAACTCCAAATCCAAACTTCTTAGACTGTATCGATAACTGAACTTAATCAGTATCCTGCGCCATGCCTCCCTCAGTATTGCCTTGGACCACCTGTCTAAAATACTGCCCCTCGTCAGAAGGAAAAACTATAACTCTGACAACCTCCTTGTCGTCCAGGTCACCTTGGAAGCCTGGAATGATAACTGTCTCTCGAATGAGGCTGTCGTTATCATATCCCTAGAACATCCACTTATGTTCTAAAACTGCTTCCGACTGTTTCTCCAGGATTGGATCAATGTCAACTTATTGCATCTAGTGCAAGAACAACATCTGGTGTGGTACTTTGACATCTCATGATTGACTCAATTGCCTAAGCAAGTGATCTGTCAATCATGCACATCCCTCTCCACTTTAGTCTGTAAGACACCTTTAGAGAGGGTGACTCCATCACCTGCAGGTACACTACCGTGCCGGGAGTCGTCCATTCTAATTACTCTTAGAATGCTGTCTATGTACCCTGATTGGGAAACCACCCAAATATAGAGCAAAAACCATAGATCTAGTAACCAGTATGTCTGATATAATATCCAAGTCCTATGTGGAGAAACCACTGTGTGACGACCAAAGTATAACCGATCGTAGTATAGGAATATCACTTCCTACTCTGTGTATGTCATCCGAATACCATGACAACACACCCTACTACCTTCTCAACAGATCCATCCCCTATTCTGATGAAGTCAAACCTATGACTATCATATCAGAAATTGATGATCTATCTCCGCTATATCTGCTTTAGTCTATAAATAGACATAAGCTACCTGTCCACCAATGCTTCTGCTGCTCCCACTGACTACGACAACCCTCTGGCAGAGTCATATACACGTACACTTCTGAAGCCAGTTCAGAACGACGCTATACTCATCCTCCTGCCGGGTCTCGCAGCCTGGAACAGCAGCAATGGCAAGTGTGGGTAAACAAGAACCTCCCTGTCACCGTCCTTAAGGCTATCGGAGTACCTCTCGGGTGCCTGAGGTTACCCACCTTATCCGCGGAGTGGCCAATGGAATGTCAATCTAGATTGAATCCTTAGGTTCTCTATCAAATCTTCAGTAATCGTTTGTGGTTCTGGAATCACTTCCAGTTCTACCATACTCCCACTACTGTTTTCTGAAAAAATCCATTTTTAATAAAACTGTGGCGAGTGTAGAACAATATTTCTATTGATCTGCCAGATGGTAGAAAGTCAACCCTCGTCATATCCTGGGTCAACCCACAAATAGCCATTACAGAAACGTGCCTTGAGTTATCCAGAATCTGGTTTTAAGCATAAGCCAGACAACTCCCCGTACCTTAACACCGTTAAGATATGAACTGTTCTATATCCAATATAGAACCAGAGGCACTGATTTAATTGAACCAGATTCAAATCATGCAGCTGTCTCCAGTGCATGTCAACTAAATGGAAAGAGGCCGATCAGCGTTACTCAACTTAGGATTGCTTCCAATTATGAATAACCTGAAAGAGAAGCAAGTTCTCTTAGTCATTACTATCAACTGAATACCATACACAAGTATCTACATCTTCGATCACTTTGAAGAATCCCGATACTTGCTACACATGGTTCTCTACTCTATTCAAATACCTATAACTTCTCAAAATTCAGACCCTGTGTTTCCACGAAACACTTGTCTAAAAACTAGAGAAGTCATAAGTAAACCGAATATAGTACGAGGACCAACCCCTCTGTCCTGATGGACCCTGGACAATATACAATACTCTGTATAAGTCCCTTGAGTCTGATAACTCATTCACTATGTGTCGTAGGTTGAAAACTGTACTTATGGTTAAGAAGAATTACACAGCTGTTCAATACTCCTTACCTAACCATCCACTGATATAGGTAAATGTCACAGACATAATTTCAAAAAGGTATATCTCACTCTATGAAAATAGACGTACAGATATATCAATTTGAAATTGGTGCATAACAGCGGATATTCAAAACCAAATACTTGTCGACTGGCAAACAGTCCAGGTGACTTCTTCAAATATCACCGATTAGAACGAATCCCAATATAATGAGGATGATCACCCAATTCCCAATAACTTACTCCCACTCATCATCTGTAAAACCATACAGATGTGAGAATCATACCTAGTAAATACATACCCTGGAGCAAGTGTCTAACTGGGAAATCAGTTTTTCCTTTAACAGTACACAGTGAAACTGAAACATTGAAATGTTTCGATGGGGTATCCCGGCATTCCTAGTAATGCCTCTTCCATTATCCAGATCCACAACTGTAACCGTGTAATTCATTGCCACCTCTCCAAATCCCTTTATATGTCTTTAGTCATTACCTTCTGCACACCCCTTTAGGCCAATTGGTTTTCTTCCTTCCCTACCGTTCGGCACCAGCCTATGGTTTGGAAGAAGACAATCCAATAAGCATAATGGGTGTACTGTCCTAATCCTAGGAACACTCGCAATGCGAGAGAAGGTGAAGATAAAAGACAACCGAATAAACCTTATTCATATTCCTCCTGAACCAGAATCCATCCCCGAACTGGAACAAGTTCCTTTCGAGTTCGTATATAACCATACGATGGAGTATCCAAT
Source organism: Agapanthus africanus (assembly GCA_030015575.1). Taxonomy (NCBI): domain Eukaryota; kingdom Viridiplantae; phylum Streptophyta; class Magnoliopsida; order Asparagales; family Amaryllidaceae; genus Agapanthus; species Agapanthus africanus. Next base: position 394,237,467 of record JASDDO010000022.1, read on the forward strand.
AAACTGTGGATCTTCGTAGTGATACGGAGTGTCCTGGAGAAATACAAAGGTGATTTAGGATTGGCGAAGGAATACTTGGTTTGGTCGTGAATAGCAGTCGCGGTTTACATTGCCCTCTTACTAATCCCTTGTTATGTCTTTACTTAATACCTTCTGTACACCATCGTTATGCTAATTGGTTTTCTTCATTCCCCACCGTTCGGCACCAGCCTAAGGTTTGGAAGAAGACTATCCAATTTGCATAATAGGTGTACTATCTCCTAAACCAAGGAGTATTCGCAACCTTAGAGAAGGTAAAAGGAAAAGACAACTGAATAGTCCTATCCATTTCCTCCAGAACCCGAAACCATCCTCGAATAAATCCCTTCGAGTTCGTATCTAACCATACGATGGTTCTGTCCAATGGAAGTGGACGTTCGTAGTAGTACGGGGTGTCCTGGAGAAAAAGGGTAAAAGTAGGAGTGGCAATAAGGTTCACAACTCTGACAAACCAAAAGCCGGTGTTTAAGAAGGTTCGGTCTGTTAGTGTATATGCCCTAGAGGCCATTACTGTATCATACTAGTTTGTATATTACTTGATGGAAGCTTGGGATATTCACCTTTTATAAACAATCTTGCTCAATATAGTAGTATGCTACTTGGATTGTTTCTACTTCAATGTGTACTTGTGTTTATTTCAGTATATCACTTATATGTATTTGTGGAGCCCTTAGGATCTTTGCTTGATTACCAGCGTTGTGATGGCAGTCACACTAGTGGGGGCTGGGTAATCTATAAGCACATCCTTATACAGGTCCCTAGTCGCAGGACTATCAAGACAGGGCATCGATACTCCGGAGTAGACTAGCGTATGCCTTCTCATCCTAGTGTGGGAGATGGTCTGTCCCACAGCCATCAGTACGTCGTACTGGAGATAGTATACGGGTGCTCGTTGGGTTACGAGTACACTGGACAGGACTCGTCGGGAACTGACAGGTTGGTATTATACCTATCGTCAGTTATCAGTTCCCAGGTGACATGAGTACAGCTTAGTCCGCTGACTTGACACTGGCACTTCGCCTCGAGTGTGTTCCCGCTGCACTTTGATCACTACCCTACCGCGGCTCAAAGGAGTCGTGCAAACAGGTGGTGGTTGGGTGCAGTCCCGAAGCACTTGGAGGCAGTGACGGTTAGACAGGATTCGTCTCTCCCGGTATTGGGGGTTGACATCGCGCTGTGTCTAGGAGAGCCATTACACGAGTAGTCCCTGGCCAGGGCAAGCGTGATATACTGGTAGGTTCCAGTGTTATCTCAGGGTGTTTTGGGCTTCACTCCGACACGACTTTTACCGCTTTTAGGGGACTGACGTTTTACCGCCCCCTAGGCCCGACATGCGATGTATTAGACGAACAGACCGGACTGTACGGAGACTGTCACATTCAGACTCAGTAGGAGTTCAGATGGGGTTTCACCTCGTCAGCCTTCTTGTCGACATCTACCTGGGGACCGTTACGCACAGCTAGTGCCGCTTGCGGTCTGTGGTTAAACCCACTGCCAGCGTAGTGTCGAGTCTTTAGAGTCCCACACAGAGGGTATTCGCCTCTGGGCAAAACAGAGTAGAGGTCGCATGGTTTTGCGACAGGGTTCGTTCTCATCCGCGCACTTGTGCACGTTTGGAGTCCGGACGGATATTACTGGCTGGCTCTGGTTTGAGTCAGATACTGGTATATGTTTTGGGGTTACTTTTATCTCTCAGTATTCATGTTCCTCGGAACAAGGATGCAGGTGTGTATGCACAGTTATTTGAGGAAGAGGAAGAGGACTTTCATTAGGGTTTTAGAACGGGTGCGTATGCACAGTTGACAGTCGTCTTTTTCCAAACCCTAATGGATTTATGTTATATCAATTAATAATATTAATAAAATGAAATTGTGTCATGGTTGGTTTTTATGTTGACTTGTTAACCATGGTTGACTTGTTGACCATGATTGAAGTTTTGACCATCACCATTACAAAAGCAAGATGCTTTTTGATTCTTGCAAAACCATTTAATGTTTGAAATGATAATGGTCATTCCTAAACCTTCCATCAACTATTTCATTTTCATTTTTATTATTAATTAGATAATTCTTTTTCTTTTGCTTTATGGTTGCAAAAGGAAAAAGATAGCTCATTCTATCATAATCATTCTCTCTCTTCATTTCATCTTCTTCTTCCTCAAGCTCAAGGTGATTCCTTCTCATGTGTTGAGAATCCCTCACCTTGAAAAAGAAAGCACCCCATAGATACTCTCTATTCTCTCTAGGGTTCAAGGTTTAGCAAGCCGGAGATCCTAGTTCACTCAAAGTTCGAGGAAGAGCCCAAAGGTTGAACCCTTTGGTGGATCCATCTTCGACGGAAGAAGGCTACGAGGAAAGAACCATCAACCTCCATAAAGTTTGAAGAAGAAGGAGTTCAAGTTTATGTATAACCATCTTCATCCGAGTAGCTAACGCTCCTTTGTATACTTGCTAGTTTAGTTTAGACACGATCCCGACCTTGTTTAGTCCATGTTGCCCCTTGCGATAAAAATTTGTTTTTTATACCGTTTCCGCCTCCCCGTAAGCACCGGGGGTCGCAACGTGGACTTACACGGTCAATTTAGGTCACTGAGTCATAGTCTTAGGGTAGGGTCAATGGTCGCTGCCAAAGAGAGAGAGAGAAAAGAAACACTCAGCGTGCACTCTAACCTAGATCAGAATGGTTACCAATTTATCTAATCTGGAAACCTCCCACTGTACCGTCAAATTCTCCTCCAAACCTTGGCGGGTACTTGGCGGGTAGTTTGCCGCACCCGTAAGGGTCTTGGGTGGGGTATTTGGCTATTCACCGCGACCGTGTAATCCGCTTTTCGTTTCAGGCTCGAAAGGATTGCGGATTGCTAGTATATCCAATGTATTCATCTGTGATCTGTAATGTATATCATTGCTTTCTATTTAGGCGTTGCTTATGTTTTACAGCCGCGCTAGCCCAGCCCCCGCTCTGTCGTTAGTTAAGTAACCTAACGGGTGATGACGGGACCCCGTGGCGAATGCGAATGGCATAAGCGTAGGTCATATTTTGGTTATTTTCTGCAATGGTAGGATTAAATGATGGGACGCATTAAAAGAACTAATGCAAGAATATCACGCATTAAAAGAACTAATGCAAGATAATAAACCTAGTTAAAGTCGTTGGAACACTTTCGAAAAACCACTCGGTTCTTTTCAAAACTAACTTTTAAATGCGGAGATTGAGCCACTCCTTCTAAAAGCTATCTCGTTCCATCGACTATATCAAGTTCACTACGTTCACGGTTTCGCCAAAACCATCCGTAGCCCTCCGTCGTTTCATATGAATATTCAACAGTATTCAAGCTGTGTTTGTTGGCCTTAGTCAAGGCACAGTGTTTGGTAGCTGGTGGTTATTCATATGTTGCATAGATAGAATGCGTTGGTTTGGGACAGTCGTATTGCCTTGTTGGCCATAGTCAAGGGTAGATACGGGTGGGTTCAAATTAACCTGGATAACGACGGGTAGAACTTGACATGTGACTTATGATTTGTTGGCCTTAGTCAAGGTCATAAGAGCATGGGGCAAAAATCCACATCGGGAGTTTCATAAGTACTGAAACTTGCTAGATTTGCATACCATTTGGAGTGTGGTGATTCTGGTAGGATTCCTTCTGTTTCGTCACGCGATGATATTTGGATCCCGATCCTACTGTGAGTATATGCTACTCCTCGGGAAATTTCTCACTAAACGATCAATGCTATAAACCTAGTAGGTGCCTAGAAAGGTGTTAGCGGGGTTACGCCCCCAGGGAAAAGGGGTTATTTAATTAAGGAACTTCACGAAAGCGTTGGAAAACCTCCCTCGAAGTACCGACACTGGCCTGGCTGAACGGTTAAGCAAGTATTGTGCGGTGGGATTGATCCCGGCTAATTCTTCCTTTATGGTTTGAGGAGGGATTCGAGAGACAGTGGGAGCCGTCCTGTTTAGACAAATTAAAAACCATTCTAAACTTGCAAGAGCATCGTGCTAAAGTGTTTCTTCTCTCCCTCCTAATTGCAGCGACCATTCAACTTGACTGGACTTAAGTTACTTCTAGATAAAAACAAACTGACAGGGCCAAACTACAAAGATTGGCTCAGGAATGTCAAAATGGCAATCACTTACGACAAGCTGGGGTATCTTCTTACCACCAAAGCTCCCCCCGTCCCAGGTCCTACCTCCAGCGTCGCGGATAAGGAAATCCGTAAGACTTGGGAGATTGAATGCGCGAAGGCCAAGTGCCTCGTGCTTGCCTCTATGGACAACGAACACCAGAGGAGGCACGAGGATATGGATTTGGAATCCATATTTCTTCATACAAAAGAACTGGATGGAGAGCAGTCTCGTATCGCAAGATACGAAGTGTCGAAGAAGTTGTTTTCGGCAAAGTTGGCCATCGGATCATCGGTAGCAGACCACGTGCTTAAGATGATTGGCTACATTGAGGAGCTCGCGGAACTTGGGACGACGTTGGAAAGTGAACTCTATACGGATTTAATTCTCCAGTCCCTTCCATCCACTTACGCCCAGTTTATACTGAACTTCAACTTATAAGAAAAGGAAGTTGAACTTTCAGAACTCCTCAACATGCTGAGGAGCGCAGAGGGCACCCTAAAGAAAGGTAGGGAAACACCCGCTTTGTTTGTAGGAGGATCTTCTTCCTCTAGGTCCAAGGCGAAAGCCAAGGGAAAGAGGAAGAAAACCCCCGCCAAACCAAGAGGCGGTGTTAGTAAAGTGGGTACGAAGGGAAAAGAAATGGCAACAAAGAATGCGGGGAAGCTTGTGGGAAAGGAGGAATGCTTCTATTGTCATAAGAATGGACACTGGAAGAAAGATTGCAGGGCTTGGAAAGCCTGGACACAGGAACTGAAGCAGGTTACGGCTTCAGCTTCAGGTGTGTATGTTATTGAAAACTGTCTTTCTATAAACTCTACTTCCTGGGTATTGGATACCGGATCAGGATCTCATATCTGTAATTCATTGCAGGCGTTGAGAAATCTTAGGTTTTTGAAGGCAGGTGACATGACCCTCAGAGTTGCAAACGGAGCTAGCATGGATGCTAAAGCCGTGGGGGACTATCACCTGGGAATGTCAGATGGGCATGTTTTGGTTTTGCGTAATTGCTTTTTTGTACCCAACGCAACTTGTAATATCATTTCTGTATCTTTGGTTTCTAAAGAAGGTTATGAATTTGCGTTTGTAAGTAATGTTGTAAACATTCACCTTAATCAAGTTCTGATTGGGTCAGGTACACTAAGCAATGGTATATACGTATTGAACCAACAGCAGATTTTCAATGTCCAGAATACACACAAAAGAAAGTCTCCAAATATCAATCAGGCTTTCTTATGGCATTGTAGACTGGGTCACATCAATGAGACACGGTTGACTAAGTTACATAAAGAAGGATACGTGGATCCGTTCGAGTATCAGTCTTATGCCACTTGTGAATCATGTCTCATGGGAAAGATGACAAAGACTCCGTTCACTGGACACGGAGTAAGAGCGAGCGAGCTCTTGGGACTCGTAAACAGCGACGTGTGCGGTCCAATGTCTACACATGCGCGAAGCGGTTACTCTTACTTCATTACTTTTACGGATGATTTTTCAAGGTATGGTTATGTCTTCTTAATGAAACATAAGTCCGAGGCCTTTGAAAAGTTCCAGGAATATAAGAATGAAGTAGAGAAACAGACCGGCAAAAGTATCAAGATTCTAAGATCGGATCGAGGTGGAGAATACTTAAGTGCCGAGTTCCTGAAAGAGAACGGAATTCTCTCTCAGCTCACTCCTCCATACACTCCGCAACACAACGGTGTATCGGAGAGACGGAACCGAACCCTATTGGATATGGTACGGTCCATGATGAGTAAGGCTGAGTTACCGCGATCTTTCTAGGGTTATGTAAGTCTACGCTAGCGCCCCGGCAGTCTACAGACGCCAAATGCGGAACAAAAACTTTTTAACTGGCGCTATCGTATGCTTTAACCCGGATCTGCCATTATTGCTAAACTAACAAACTGTAAAGAGTGTAGAAAGGTTATACCGAACGATCCGAGTCCTTCGTTCTTTAACCATCATCCCACGCTCCGTTGCGGCTGCTCCGATCTCGTCGATCTCCGATTCCTTCGTCGAGGTGGCACCACATGATCGATTCTTTAAACGGGCTCCCGCCTCTGACTTGAGGCAACTCGATCGTCAAGTTTGCTAAAAGAGACGACCAAGAATGATGTAGAGAATGAGTAGATGACTTTGTCTCACTTCGTCCAAATCCATGGACGATCGGTTAATGAAGTTGCCGTGGAAATCGGGTGATGGAATGAAATGAACTGTAAAATTCCATACACCCAGAATACTATCATAATCTTTTCTAACCAAAATGAAACATCAAGTGAAGTGAGGAGAGAGAGGGCCGACCACTTTATAGGATGGAGGAGGGTGAGTGTAGGAGCAAGTGGTGACCTTAAACAAAATATCATAATGTGAACACAAAAGAATATCAAGCATAAAGATCTTAACCAAAACAAGAATGTTAAGAAATCAAAGCATGAGTCACATGACACCTCTCCAATTCAAGAAGCTTCTAGAAGCATGACTCACTCTCATCCAAGAAAAGATAAATCCGTCTTTAACCAAATGTTAAAAGACGGCTGATAGAAAACTGGAAACTGGCAACTTCCAAAAGTGATCCTGAAACGACTTTTAGGATAACCCCGAAACTGTATAAATATACCCGCATTTGTATTACGACCGAATACAAATGCAACTGAGACAAAGATATTATACCTACTCAATATAATACTCGGATCCGGCTTAAACCAAAGCCGACCAGTATTATCTGCCCGAAAAATAACACGTGCGTAAACGCACATGCATTTTCCGAACCCTGCCATAAAACCATACGGCCTCTACAACGTTTCGCCCGAACTTGGGAAACTGTCTGTGGGGGACTCTAATGACTCGTCAGTACCCTGGCAGTGGGTTTAACCACAAACCGTCAGCGGCACTAGCAATGCGTAACGGCTGCCCATGGACTGACCTCAAGGGATGCCGATGAGCGCACTCATCCGGAAAACCCTACTGAGCCTAACAGTGACAATGTATATACAGTCCGGTCCGTTCGTCAATGAGTATCGCATATCCGCCTAGGGGGCTAGTAACGCAGACCCCCATAAGCAGTATAAGTCGTGTCGGAGTGAAGCCCAATAACACCCTGAGATACTACTGGAGTACCTACCAGTAAATCTCCTGCCATGGCCATGGACTTTGTGTAATGGCTTTCCTAGACACAGCACGACCTCGCCCCCAATACCGGGAGAGACGAATCCCCTGCCGATCCGCTCACGTGCCTCCATATGGCTCGGGACTGTACCCAAAAACTACCTGTTTGCACGACTCCTTTGAGCCGTGGTAGGGTAGAAATCAAAGCACAGTGGGAACTCACACGAGACAAATGACGACCTCAGGTCGATGAACTAACCTGTACACATGTCACCAGGGAACTGCTATCTGACGGTAGACATAATACTAACTAGCAGATTCCCGGCGAGTCCTGTCCGGTGTACTCATAACCCAATGAGCACCTGTATACATCTTAGGTGATCCAACTGACACCAGTGGCTTGTGAGACCGGCCACCGCCCCTCGTCGGGGTCTCGACTGTTCACACTAGTCTACTCCAGAGTATCGATGCCCTGTCTCGAAACTCCCACGACTAGGGACCACAATTAAGGATATGCATATAAACTACCCAACTCTCACGTATATGATCGCCATCATACTGTTGGTAGTAAAGCAAGATCCTAAGGGCTCTATCAAAGTGTAACATGCAATCAGTCACCTGAACATGTACACGACTGATAAAGGCAAACCAGATAGCATACTATCATCTCGAGTAAGACTGTTCTACCGGTATAGGTCCTCCGCAATCATTGCAATCACGTACCTGCGATCCAATAATTGACTATGAGGGCACTATCAGCAACAATCTCCCACTTGCACTCAAGGCTAATATTGCGATGTCGACTACTCACAGCCCGTGTGAAACCGAACATCCAACTCCTCTACTAATCAGTTCACAAAGCCCGTTTGTAAAACTATTGTGTTCGAGAAATAGCCTCGGTGAGTGGATCCGCCTAGAAGTTTCTTTCTGAATCTCTCTTAATCTCAAGTTCGCGGAGAAATCCATCTCCCGAATTGAGTAATACCTGTCTTAGAATATGTCTGGATATCTGATGGGACCTTAGTTCATAAATGAACTCCATATCCAAACTTCTTAGACTGTATGGATCACTGAACCTAATCAGTATCCGGCACCATGCCACCCACAGTATCCTCTTGAACCACCTGTCCATAATACTGTCCCTCTTCGTCAGAGGGAAAAACTATAACTCTGACAATCACTCTGTCAACCATGTCACCTTTGAAGCTTGGAATGATAATCGTCTCCCGAAGGAGGCTGCCGTCATCAAATCCGTAGAACATGTACTTATGTTCTAAAACTGCTTCCTTATGTTTCTCCAGGATTGGATTAATATAAACTTATTGCATCTAGTGCAAAACCAACATTTGGTGTGGTACTTGACATCTCATGATTGACTCAATTGCCTAAGCAAGTGATCTGCCAATCATGCACATCCCTCTCCTCTTTAGTCTATACGACACCTTTAGAGAGGGTGACTCCATCACCTGCAGGTGCACCACCATGCTAGGAGTCAACTATTCTAAAAACCATTAGAATATCTGTCAAAGTACCCACATTGGGAAACTACCCAAATCCAGATCTAAAACCATAGATCTAGAAACCAGAATGTCAAATATTATATCCATATCCTATCTGGAGAAACAACTGTGTGACGACCACAGTACAACCGATCGTAGTATAGGAATTTTACTTCCTACTCTGTGTATGTCATCCAGATACCATGACATCACACCCTACTACCTTCTTAACTGATCCATCCCTTATTCTGATTGAAGTCAAACCCATGACTGTCACATCAAAATTAGATGATCTATCTCCGCTATAACTGCTCAAGTCTATAAATAGATATAAGCATCTTGCCCACTATGCTTCCGTTGCTCCCACTGACTACGACAACCCTCCTTCCGGGTCTCATATCCTGGAACAACAGTAGTGTCAAGTCTGGGTAGATAAGAACCTCCCTGTCACCATCCTTGAGCCTACCGAAGTACCTCTCGGGTGTCTGAGGTTACCCACTAAATCTGCGGAGTGGCTATTGGAATGTAAAACCTGATTGAATATATAGGTCCTATTAAATTTTCCGTAATCGTTCGCGGTTCTGGAATCACTTCCAGTTCTACCATACTCCCACTACTGTTTTCTGAAAAAGATCCATTTTACTAAAACTGTGGCGAGTCAAGAACAATATCACTATTGATCTTCCAGATGGTAGAATATCAACCCTGGTCATAGCCAGGGTCAACCCACAAACAGCCATTACAGAATCGTGCCCTGAGTTATCCAGAGTCTGGTTTTAATCATAAGCTGGACAACTCCCCGTACCTTAACATCTTTTAAGGTACGATCCATTCTATATCCAATACAGAAACTTTGGCACTAATTTAATTGGAACCATATTCAAACCATGCAGCTGTCTCCAGTGCATATCAACTTAATGGAAAGAGGCTAATCAGCAATACTCAACTTAGGAATCCATCCAATTATGAGTAACCTGAAAGAGAAAACTCGTTTCTCAAAAACCATCACTATCATCTGAATACCAATCACAAGAATCTACATCTTCGATCTCTTTGAAGAATCCCGATACTTGTGATACCTGGTTCTCTACTTTATTCTTATACCCACAACTTCTCAAAACTCAGACCTTGTATTTCTACGAAACACTCGTCTAAATACTAGAGAAGTTCTAAGTAAACAGAACATAGTACGAGGACCTACCCCTTTGTCCTGGTGAACACTTGGACAACATACAATACTCTGTATAAGTCCGCTGAGTTAAACAACTCAAAACCTGTGCGTCGTAGGTTGAAAACTGTACCCTGGCGATTTCCTCAAATATCACCAATTACAACGAATTCCGATATAATGAGGATGATCACCTAATTCCCAATATCTTACTCCCACTCATCATCTGTAAAACCATACAGATATGAGAATGAAACCTGGTAAATACATACCCTTGGAGTAAGTTTCTAATCGGGAAAACAGTTTTTCTTTAACAATGCACTGAAACATGAAAATGTTTCGTAGGGGTATCCTGGTATTCATAGCAATGCCTCTTCCATAATCCAATTCATGACTTCAACCGTATATTTTATTGCCATCTCTCCAAATCCCTTTATTTGTCTTTAGTCGTTACCTTCTATACACCATTGTTAGGCTAAATGGTTTTCTTTCTTCCCTACCGTTCGGCACCAGCCTATGGTTTGGAAGAAGACTATCCAGTAAGCATAATAGGTGTACCCTCTTAAACTAAGGAGTACTCGCAACTGAGAGAAGGTGATGATAAAAGACAACTGAATAATACCTTATTCCTTTAAAGGTCAAATAGGAGTGGCGATGAAGTACGCGGTTTTGGTCGCGAATGATATCAGTCGCAATTTACTTTGCCCTCTTTTTAATCCCTTTATTTTGTCTTTACATATTACCTTCTGCACACCCTACTTAGGCTAATTGGTTTTCTTCATTCCCTACCTTTCGGCACCAGCCTATGGTTTGGAATAAGACTATCCAATAAGCGTAATAGGTGTACTCTCCTAAACCAAGGAGCTCTCGCAACCTGAGAGAAGGTGATAATAAAAGACAACTGAATAAACCAATTCTATTTCTCCTGAACCTGGATCCATCCTCGAAGAAGTCCCTTCGAGTTCGTATATAACCATACGATGGATCTATCCAATGGAAGTGGATATCCGTAGTAATACGGGTGTTCTGAGAAATTCAAAGGGTAGAAGAAGGAGTGGCAATGACTTATGCAACATAGACAATCCAAAAGCCAGTATTTTAAGAAGGTTCAGTCAACTTGGTCACTGAGTCATAGTCTAGGGTCGGTCAAAGGCCGCTGCCAAAGAGAGAGTGAAAAGAAACACTCTGCGTGCACTCTAACCTAGATCAGAATGGTCATCATTTTATCTAATCCGGAAACCTCCCACTGTCCTGTCAAATTCTCCCCCAAACCTAAAGAAGAATCAATCGGGATTACACGAAGAGTAAACCAACTCATCAGTGGGAATCAGGATCCAACTCTCATCGCATGATAACGTGATGGAATGCATCCACGTTACTCATACTCCAGAAGGTATGCGCATACTTGGCAAGTTTCAGTTTCTTTAGAAACTCCCGATATAGTTTTTGCCCCATGCTCTTATGATCGTGACTAAGGGCCAGCCCACCATAAGTCACATGTCAAGTTCTTCCCATCATTATCTTGTTAATTTGAACCCACCCGTACTCGCCCTTGACTAAGGGCCAACAAGGCTGTACGACTGTCCCAAACCAACTCATCTATCTATGCAACATGTGAACACCCCAGCAGCTACCAATCACTATGTCCTAGCTAAGGTCTAGACCAACATAGCTTGAATACTACTGACCATTCATATGAAATGACGGAGGGCTACGGTTGGTTTTTGGCGAAAAACCTTTAACGTAGTGAACTTGATATCGCTGAAGGAACCTGATAGCTTTTTAAAATATAGTGGCGAAAACCTTTTGCTAAAGAGGTCACTCCCGGTAAAGGGATCTCGGCTCTTTCCTCGTGGAATGAGGTGCAGGATATTCCACTGAATACCGCTATGCAAAGCAACTTGTAATCGACTATAGTGAAGTTATTACTCTGACACAAACTTCTGCCCAAGGGGTCAGTCCCGGTGAAGGGATATCGGCCCTTGCCCCGTCGAATGAGGTGCAGTATATTCCACTGAATACCGCTATGCATAACAAAAGAAAACGTCTTTGCAATAATACTTTTTAAATTTGTTCCAACAACTGTAAACAGGTTTGTTTTACTTTGCATTGATCAGAATCAACGCAGTCCCATCATTCAATCACACCAGAAAAGAACGAAAATAAAATGTACGTATATGCCATCCGCATTCGTCACTGGGTCCCGTGATCACCCGTTAGGTTACTTAACTAACGACAGAGCGGGGACTGGACTAGCGCGGGTGTAAAACATATACAACATCTAATAGTATATAAACCAATATACAATAATCGCTCCAGGCGGGATAGTATGCAACATTACAGAAAAGTAATAAGCATCACAGAACAATACAGATATCTGGGATCCCCGGGTTTCACAGAGCCGCTGCTGAAACCCGACGTTCCCCTGTCGTGTGGATAGCCTGTGCAATGAAACCTAGACCCCTACGGGTGCGGCAAGTTACCCGCCAAAACCTGAAGCGAGTCAGCCCCCTACAGCATAGTGAATGGACCACCCAGCACTTCACGGAATCCGGTAATCTTGGGCACCCCTCCTTGGGTCAACCTGTACCCCCTACGAGTGCGGCGAATAGTCTGCCAATTCTAGAGTGGGACCCCTCTGCCTCTCAAAGCCATGAGATGCGGACCCGTTCCCCCCAGAACCCGGCTATCCGTGCACTCCGTCTCGGGGCAAAACCTAGTACAGTAATGAAAAATAGTACAATAGGTACATCGACCGCAACCTGGTCATGCCCTAAAAGAATATTATACAACAGGCAGTGACGGCTGTCCACAAGTTGGACACTCGCCCCGCAATATCAAATGTACAAATAAACACAAACTGTACTACCATTGCACACTGCTATCCACCACGACAAATCCGCAACATCACAGCACAACACAGAACATCAACGCGAATGTCACGTTCGCAAACCCGTCTAAAAGAACTATAGCAATCAAACGCGGTTTACCGATCAAATGACATTCCCGGTCGGAGATATAATGTAAGCACTGTAAACTAACGTGTTTAAATTTCGATCGACCAAATATCAAAAAGTGGGCCCCACTGCTTACTGGTGAACAGTAACAAAACTGGGCCAAAACGATATTTACCAAAAACCCCAAAATCTAACCAAGAACCCACTGTGAAAATTTGGGACCACGAGCTCACTGTGTGGCCGCGGAAGCGCGGTCAAACCATAGGTTTGACCGCGTTTCTGCGGCTGTCTCATCGAGTCACGTGCCCAAATTTCTACGTCGTTCTAATAAAAGCCTGCACAGTATTCTGAGATGTGTAGAATAATTTTATCAGACCGTTTAAAAACAACAGAAACTGTCAAGTTGTAATTTTGTGATTTTTGATTTCCGGTCCGATCGAAGTTTTAAACGCGTTAGCACAAGTTAGTATAGCAAAATGGTTAGGCTCTGATACCACTGTAAGTCTACGCTAGCGCCCCGGCAGTCTACAGACGCCAAATGCGGAACAAAAACTTTTTAACTGGCGCTATCGTATGCTTTAACCCGGATCCGCCATTATTGCTAAACTAACAAACTGTAAAGAGTGTAGAAAGGTTATACCGAACGATCCGAGTCCTTCGTTCTTTAACCATCATCCCACGCTCCGTTGCGGCTGCTCCGATCTCGTCGATCTCCGATTCCTTCGTCGAGGTGGCACCACATGATCGATTCTTTAAACGGGCTCCCGCCTCTGACTTGAGGCAACTCGATCGTCAAGTTTGCTAAAAGAGACGACCAAGAATGATGTAGAGAATGAATAGATGACTTTGTCTCACTTCGTCCAAATCCGTGGACGATCGGTTAATGAAGTTGCCGTGGAAATCGGGTGATGGAATGAAATGAACAGTAAAATTCCATACACCCCGAATACTATCATAATCTTTTCTAACCAAAATGAAACATCAAGTGAAGTGAGGAGAGAGAGGGCCGGCCACTTTATAGGATGGAGGAGGGTGAGTGTAGGAGCAAGTGGTGACCTTAAACAAAATATCATAATGTGAACACAAAAGAATATCAAGCATAAAGATCTTAACCAAAACAAGAATGTTAAGAAATCAAAGCATGGGTCACATGACACCTCTCCAATTCTAGAACCTTCTAGAAGCTTCTAGAAGCATGACTCACTCTTATCCAAGAATAGATAAATCCGTCTTTAACCAAATGTTAAAAGACGGCTGATAGAAAACTGGAAACTGGCAACTTCCAAAAGTGATCCTGAAACGACTTTTAGGATAACCCCGAAACTGTATAAATATACCCGCATTTGTATTACGACCGAATACAAATGCAACTGAGACAAAGATATTATACCTACTCAATATAATACTCGGATCCGGCTTAAACCAAAGCCGACCAGTATTATCTGCCCGAAAAATAACACGTGCGTAAACGCACGTGCATTTTCCGAACCCTGCCATAAAACCATACGGCCTCTACAACGTTTCGCCCGAACTTGGGAAACTGTCTGTGGGGGACGCTAATGACTCGTCAGTACCCTGGCAGTGGGTTTAACCACAAACCGTCAGCGGCACTAGCAATGCGTAACGGCTGCCCATGGACTGACCTCAAGGGATGCCGATGAGCGCACTCATCCGGAAAACCCTACTGAGCCTAACAGTGACAATGTATATACAGTCCGGTCCGTTCGTCAATGAGTATCGCATATCCGCCTAGGGGGCTAGTAACGCAGACCCCCATAAGCAGTATAAGTCGTGTCGGAGTGAAGCCCAATAACACCCTGAGATACTACTGGAGTACCTACCAGTAAATCTCCTGCCATGGCCATGGACTTTGTGTAATGGCTTTCCTAGACACAGCACGACCTCGCCCCCAATACCGGGAGAGACGAATCCCCTGCCGATCCGCTCACGTGCCTCCATATGGCTCGGGACTGTACCCAAAAACTACCTGTTTGCACGACTCCTTTGAGCCGTGGTAGGGTAGAAATCAAAGCACAGTGGGAACTCACACGAGACAAATGACGACCTCAGGTCGATGAACTAACCTGTACACATGTCACCAGGGAACTGCTATCTGACGGTAGATATAATACTAACTAGCAGATTCCCGGGGAGTCCTGTCCGGTGTACTCATAACCCAATGAGCACCTGTATACATCTTAGGTGATCCAACTGACACCAGTGGCTTGTGAGACCAGCCACCGCCCCTCGTCGGGGTCTCGACTGTACACACTAGTCTACTCCAGAGTATCGATGCCCTGTCTCGAAACTCCCACGACTAGGGACCACAATTAAGGATATGCATATAAACTACCCAGCTCTCACGTATATGATCGCCATCATACTGTTGGTAGTAAAGCAAGATCCTAAGGGCTCTATCAAAGTGTAACATGCAATCAGTCACCTGAACATGTACACGACTGATAAAGGCAAACCAGATAGCATACTATCATCTAGAGTAAGACTGTTCTACCGGTATAGGTCCTCCGCAATCATTGCAATAACGTACCTGCGATCCAATAATTGACTATGAGGGCACTATCACCAACAATCTCCCACTTGCACTCAAGGCTAATATTGCGATGTCGACTACTCACAGCCCGTGTGAAACCGAACATCCAACTCCTCTACTAATCAGTTCACAAAGCCCGTTTGTAAAACTATTGTGTTCGAGAAATAGCCTCGGTGAGTGGATCCGCCTAGAAGTTTCTTTTTGAATCTCTCTTAATCTCAAGTTCGCGGAGAAATCCATCTCCCGAATTGAGAAATACCTGTCTTAGAATATGTCTGGATATCTGATGGGACCTTAGTTCATAAATGAACTCCATATCCAAACTTCTTAGACTGTATGGATCACTGAACCTAATCAGTATCCGGCACCATGCCACCCACAGTATCCTCTTGAACCACCTGTCCATAATACTGTCCCTCTTCGTCAGAGGGAAAAACTATAACTCTGACAATCACTCTGTCAACCATGTCACCTTTGAAGCTTGGAATGATAATCGTCTCCCGAAGGAGGCTGCCGTCATCAAATCCGTAGAACATGTACTTATGTTCTAAAACTGCTTCCTTATGTTTCTCTAGGATTGGATTAATATAAACTTATTGCATCTAGTGCAAAACCAACATTTGGTGTGGTACTTGTGACATCTCATGATTGACTCAATTGCCTAAGCAAGTGATCTGCCAATCATGCACATCCCTCTCCTCTTTAGTCTATACGACACCTTTAGAGAGGGTGACTCCATCACCTGCAGGTGCACCACCATGCTAGGAGTCAACTATTCCAAAAACCATTAGAATATCTGTCAAAGTACCCACATTGGGAAACTACCCAAATCCAGATCTAAAACCATAGATCTAGAAACCAGAATGTCAAATATTATATCCATATCCTATCTGGAGAAACAACTGTGTGACGACCATAGTACAACCGATCGTAGTATAGGAATTTTACTTCCTACTCTGTGTATGTCATCCAGATACCATGACATCACACCCTACTACCTTCTTAACTGATCCATCCCTTATTCTGATTGAAGTCAAACCCATGACTGTCACATCAAAATTAGATGATCTATCTCCGCTATAACTGCTCAAGTCTATAAATAGATATAAGCATCTTGCCCACTATGCTTCCGCTGCTCCCACTGACTACGACAACCCTCCTTCCGGGTCTCATATCCTGGAACAACAGTAGTGTCAAGTCTGGGTAGATAAGAACCTCCCTGTCACCGTCCTTGAGCCTACCGAAGTACCTCTCGGGTGTCTGAGGTTACCCACCAAATCTGCGGATTGGCTATTGGAATGTAAAACCTGATTGAATATATAGGTCCTATTAAATTTTCCGTAATCGTTCGCGGTTCTGGAATCACTTCCAGTTCTACCATACTCCCACTACTGTTTTCTGAAAAAGATCCATTTTACTAAAACTGTGGCGAGTCAAGAACAATATCACTATTGATCTTCCAGATGGTAGAATATCAACCCTCGTCATAGCCAGGGTCAACCCACAAACAGCGATTACAGAATCGTGCCCTGAGTTATCCAGAGTCTGGTTTTAATCATAAGCTGGACAACTCCCCGTACCTTAACATCTTTTAAGGTACGATCCATTCTATATCCAATACAGAAACTTTGGCACTAATTTAATTGGAACCATATTCAAACCATGCAGCTGTCTCCAGTGCATATCAACTTAATGGAAAGAGGCTAATCAGCATTACTCGACTTAGGAATCCATCCAATTATGAGTAACCTGAAAGAGAAAACTCGTTTCTCAAAAACCATCACTATCATCTTAATACCAATCACAAGAATCTACATCTTCGATCTCTTTGAAGAATCCCGATACTTGTGATACCTGGTTCTCTACTTTATTCTTATACCCACAACTTCTCAAAACTCAGACCTTGTATTTCTACGAAACACTCGTCTAAATACTAGAGAAGTTATAAGTAAACAGAACATAGTACGAGGACCTACCCCTTTGTCCTGGTGGACACTTGGACAACATACAATACTCTGTATAAGTCCGCTGAGTTAAACAACTCAAAACCTGTGCGTCGTAGGTTGAAAACTGTACCCTGGCGATTTCCTCAAATATCACCAATTACAACGAATTCCGATATAATGAGGATGATCACCTAATTCCCAATATCTTACTCCCACTCATCATCTGTAAAACCATACAGATATGAGAATGAAACCTGGTAAATACATACCCTTGGAGTAAGTGTCTAATCGGGAAAACAGTTTTTCTTTAACAATGCACTGAAACATGAAAATGTTTCGTAGGGGTATCCTGGTATTCATAGCAATGCCTCTTCCATAATCCAACTCATGACTTGAACCGTATATTTTATTGCCATCTCTCCAAATCCCTTTATTTGTCTTTAGTCGTTACCTTCTGTACACCATTGTTAGGCTAAATGGTTTTCTTCCTTCCCTACCGTTCGGCACCAGCCTATGGTTTGGAAGAAGACTATCCAGTAAGCATAATAGGTGTACCCTCCTAAACTAAGGAGTACTCGCAACTGAGAGAAGGTGATGATAAAAGACAACTGAATAATACCTTATTCCTTTAAAGGTGAAATAGGAGTGGCGATGAAGTACGCGGTTTTGGTCGTGAATGATATCAGTCGCAATTTACTTTGCCCTCTTTTTAATCCCTTTATTTTGTCTTTACATATTACCTTCTGCACACCCTACTTAGGCTAATTGGTTTTCTTCATTCCCTACCTTTCGGCACCAGCCTATGGTTTGGAATAAGACTATCCAATAAGCGTAATAGGTGTACTCTCCTAAACCAAGGAGCTCTCGCAACCTGAGAGAAGGTGATAATAAAAGACAACTGAATAAAC
Organism: Agapanthus africanus; assembly: GCA_030015575.1. NCBI lineage: Eukaryota > Viridiplantae > Streptophyta > Magnoliopsida > Asparagales > Amaryllidaceae > Agapanthus > Agapanthus africanus. Next base: position 394,255,768 of record JASDDO010000022.1, read on the forward strand.
CAATTCTATTTCTCCTGAACCTGGATCCATCCTCGAAGAAGTCCCTTCGAGTTCGTATATAACCATACGATGGATCTATCCAATGGAAGTGGATATCCGTAGTAATACGGGTGTTCTGAGAAATTCAAAGGGAGTGGCAATGACTTATGCAACATAGACAATCCAAAAGCCAGTATTTTAAGAAGGTTCAGTCAACTTGGTCACTGAGTCATAGTCTAGGGTTGGTCAAAGGCCGCTGCTAAAGAGAGAGAGAAAAGAAACACTCTACGTGCACTCTAAACTAGATCAGAATGGTCATCATTTTATCTAATCCTGAAACCTCCCACTGTCCTGTCAAATTCTCCTCCAAACCTAAAGAAGAATCAATCGGGATTACCCGAAGAGTAAACCAACTCATCAGTGGGAATCAGGATCCAACTCTCATCGCATGATAACGTGATGGAATGCATCCACGTTACTCCTACTCCAGAAGGTATGCGCATACTTGGCAAGTTTCAGTTTCTTTAGAAACTCCCGATATAGTTTTTGACCCATGCTCTTATGATTGTGACTAAGGGCCAGCCCACCATAAGTCACATGTCAAGTTCTTCCCATCATTATCTTGTTAATTTGAACCCACCCGTACTCGCCCTTGACTAAGGGCCAACAATGCTGTACGACTGTCCCAAACCAACTCATCTATCTATGCAACATGTGAACACCCCAGCAGCTACCAATCACTATGTCCTAGCTAAGGGCTAGACCAACATAGCTTGAATACTACTGACCATTCATATGAAATGACGGAGGGCTACGGTTGGTTTTTGGCGAAAAACCTTTAACGTAGTGAACTTGATATCGCTGAAGGAACCTGATAGCTTTTTAAAATATAGTGGCGAAAACCTTTAGCTAAAGAGGTCACTCCCGGTAAAGGGATCTCGGCTCTTTCCTCATGGAATGAGGTGCAGGATATTCCACTGAATACCGCTATGCAAAGCAACTTGTAATCGACTATAGTGAAGTTATTACTCTGACACAAACTTCTGCCCAAGGGGTCAGTCCCGGTGAAGGGATATCGGCCCTTGCCCCGTCGAATGAGGTGCAGGATATTCCACTGAATACCGCTATGCATAACAAAAGAAAACGTCTTTGCAATAATACTTTTTAAATTTGTTCCAACAACTGTAAACAGGTTTGTTTTACTTTGCATTGATCAGAATCAACGCAGTCCCATCATTCAATCACACCAGAAAAGAACGAAAATAAAATGTACGTATATGCCATCCGCATTCGTCACTGGGTCCCGTCATCACCCGTTAGGTTACTTAACTAACGACAGAGCGGGGACTGGACTAGCGTGGGTGTAAAACATATACAACATCTAATAGTATATAAACCAATATACAATAATCGCTCCAGGCGTGATAGTTTGCAACATTACAGAAAAGTAATAAGCATCACAGAACAATACAGATATCTGGGATCCCCGGGTTTCACAGAGCCGCTGCTGAAACCCGACGTTCCCCTGTCGTGTGGATAGCCTGTGCAATGAAACCTAGACCCCTACGGGTGCGGCAAGTTACCCGCCAAAACCTGAAGCGAGGCAGCCCCCTACAGCATAGTAAATGGACCACCCAGCACTTCACGGAATCCGGTAATCTTGGGCACCCCTCCTTGGGTCAACCTGTACCCCCTACGAGTGCGGCGAATAGTCTGCCAATTCTAGAGTGGGACCCCTCTGCCTCTCAAAGCCATGAGATGCGGACCCGTTGCCCCCGAGAACCCGGCTATCCGTGCACTCCGTCTCGGGGCAAAACCTAGTACAGTAATGAAAAATAGTACAATAGGTATATCGACCGCAACCTGGTCATGCCCCAAAAGAATATTATACAACAGGCAGTGACGGCTGTCCACAAGTTGGACGCTCGCCCCGCAATATCAAATGTACAAATAAACACAAACTGTACTACCATTGTACACTGCTATCCACCACGACAAATCCGAAACATCACAGCACAACACAGAACATCAACGCGAATGTCACGTTCGCAAACCCGTCTAAAAGAACTATAGCAATCAAACGCGGTTTACCGATCAAATGACATTCCCGGTCGGAGATATAATGTATGCACTGTAAACTAACGTGTTTAAATTTCGATCGACCAAATATCAAAAAGTGGGCCCCACTGTTTACTGGTGAACAGTAACAAAATCTGGACCAAAACGATATTTACCAAAAACCCCAAAATCTAACCAAGAACCCACTGTGAAAATTTGGGACCACGAGCTCACTTGTGGCCGCGGAAGCGCGGTCAAACCATAGGTTTGACCGTGTTTCTGCGGCTGTCTCATCGAGTCACGTGCCCAAATTTCTACGTCGTTCTAATAAAAGCCTGCACAGTATTCTGAGATGTGTAGAATAATTTTATCAGACCGTTTAAAAACAACAGAAACTGTCAAGTTGTAATTTTGTGATTTTTGATTTCCGGTCCGATCGAAGTTTTAAACGCGTTAGCACAAGTTAGTATAGCAAAATGGTTAGGCTCTGATACCACTGTAAGTCTACGCTAGCGCCCCGGCAGTCTACAGACGCCAAATGCGGAACAAAAACTTTTTAACTGGCGCTATCGTATGCTTTAACCCGGATCCGCCATTATTGCTAAACTAACAAACTGTAAAGAGTGTAGAAAGGTTATACCGAACGATCCGAGTCCTTCGTTCTTTAACCATCATCCCACGCTCCGTTGCGGCTGCTCCGATCTCGTCGATCTCCGATTCCTTCGTCGAGGTTGCACCACATGATCGATTCTTTAAACGGGCTCCCGCCTCTGACTTGAGGCAACTCGATCATCAAGTTTGCTAAAAGAGACGACCAAGAATGATGTAGAGAATGAGTAGATGACTTTGTCTCACTTCGTCCAAATCCGTGGACGATCGGTTAATGAAGTTGCCATGGAAATCGGGTGATGGAATGAAATGAACTGTAAAATTCCATACACCCCGAATACTATCATAATCTTTTCTAACCAAAATGAAACATCAAGTGAAGTGAGGAGAGAGAGGGCCGGCCACTTTATAGGATGGAGGAGGGTGAGTGTAGGAGCAAGTGGTGACCTTAAACAAAATATCATAATGTGAACACAAAAGAATATCAAGCATAAAGATCTTAACCAAAACAAGAATGTTAAGAAATCAAAGCATGAGTCACATGACACCTCTCCAATTCTAGAACCTTCTAGAAGCTTCTAGAAGCATGACTCACTCTCATCAAAGAAAAGATAAATCCGTCTTTAACCAAATGTTAAAAGACGGCTGATAGAAAACTGGAAACTGGCAACTTCCAAAAGTGATCCTGAAACGACTTTTAGGATAACCCCGAAACTGTATAAATATACCCGCATTTGTATTACGACCGAATACAAATGCAACTGAGACAAAGATATTATACCTACTCAATATAATACTCGGATCCGGCTTAAACCAAAGCCGACCAGTATTATCTGCCCGAAAAATAACACGTGCGTAAACGCACGTGCATTTTCCGAACCCTGCCATAAAACCATACGGCCTCTACAACGTTTCGCCCGAACTTGGGAAACTGTCTGTGGGGGACTCTAATGACTCGTCAGTACCCTGGCAGTGGGTTTAACCACAAACCGTCAGCGGCACTAGCAATGCGTAACGGCTGCCCATGGACTGACCTCGAGGGATGCCGATGAGCGCACTCATCCGGAAAACCCTACTGAGCCTTACAGTGACAATGTATATACAGTCCGGTTCGTTCGTCAATGAGTATCGCATATCCGCCTAGGGGGCTAGTAACGTCAGACCCCCAGAAGCAGTATAAGTTGTGTCGGAGTGAAGCCAAATAACACCCTGAGATACTACTGGAGTACCTACCAGTAAATCTCCTGCCATGGCCATGGACTTTGTGTAATGGCTCTCCTAGACACAGCACGACCTCGCCCCCAATACCGGGAGAGACGAATCCCCTGCCGATCCGCTCACGTGCCTCCATATGGCTCGGGACTGTACCCAAAAACTACCTGTTTGCACGACTCCTTTGAGCCGTGGTAGGGTAGAAATCAAAGCATAGTGGGAACTCACACGAGACAAATGACGACCTCAGGTCGATGAACTAACCTGTGCACATGTCACCAGGGAACTGCTATCTGACGGTAGATATAATACTAACTAGCAGATTCTCGGCGAGTCCTGTCCGGTGTACTCATAACCCAATGAGCACCTTTATACATCTTAGGTGATCCAACTGACACCAGTGGCTTGTGAGACCGGCCACCGCCCCTCGTCGGGGTCTCGACTGTACACACTAGTCTACTCCGGAGTATCGATGCCATGTCTCGAAACTCCCACGACTAGGGACCACAATTAAGGATATGCATAAAAACTACCCAACTCTCACGTATATGATCGCCATCATACTGTTGGTAGTAAAGCAAGATCCTAAGGGCTCTATCAAAGTGTAACATGCAATCAGTCACCTGAACATGTACACGACTGATAAAGGCAAACCAGATAGCATACTATCATCTCGAGTAAGACTGTTCTACCGGTATAGGTCCTCCGCAATCATTGCAATCACGTACCTGCGATCCAATAATTAACTATGAGGGCACTATCACCAACAGGTTATGCACTGGAAACAGCTGCACATCTCTTGAACCAAGTTCCTACTAAAACAGTGCCTACCACACCATATCAGATGTGGAGTGGGAAGAAACCCTGTCTTAAATCCTTTAAGACATGGGGTTGTCCAGCTTTTGTAAAAAAGCAGCATGCGGACAAGCTCGAGGCACGCTCAGTACAGTGCAAGTTTGTGGGATACCCAAAGAACTCCAAGGGGTATCTTTTCTATTACGCAGAGGAGCAAAAAGTCCTTGTTTCTCGTCATGCCAGCTTCTTGGAAACTGAATTTTTATAAAATCAGATAAGCGGGAGCGCAGTAGAACTGGAAGAAATTCCAGAACCACAAACCATTACTGAAAGCTTAGAGGAACCAGAGGGTTCGAAAGAACAGGACATTCCTACGCCGCTCCGCAGGAGTAGTAGGCAGTCTCATCCGCCCGAGAGATACTACAGTTTTCTCATAGACGGGGATCGAGAGGATTGCATCATAGATTATGATGAGCCTACTAGCTTCCAGCAGGCCGTTCAGAGCATTGACTCGGTAAAATGGCTAGATGCAATGCGGACCGAAATGGAGTCCATGTACACCAACAAAGTATGGACGTTGGACATTGCTCCAGACGGGGTAAAATCCGTAGGATGCAAGTGGATCTTCAAAAGGAAGATTGGTGTAGATGGACAGGTTGAGACCTATAAAGCTAGACTTGTAGCAAAGGGTTTCCGTCAAAGACCTGGCTTGGACTATGACGAAACCTTTTCTCCAGTGGCTATGCTGAAATCCATTCGGATCCTTCTTGCCATTGCTGCCTTCCACGATTATGAGATTTGGCAGATGGACGTAAAGACCGCTTTTCTAAATGGAAATTTAGAGGAGTGTGTCTATATGGATCAGCCAGAGGGTTTCATTCAGAGTGGGAGCAGCGGAAAGGTGTGCAAGTTGCATAAGTCCATCTATGGACTAAAGCAGGCATCGCGGAGTTGGAACATCTGTTTTGATGAGACGGTCAAGGAATTTGGCTTTATCAAAAATCCAGGTGAACCATGCATCTATAGTAGATTTGTAGCGAGAACTGTAGTATTCCTCGTTTTATACGTGGATGACATTCTCTTAATAGGAAATGACATTCCTATGCTACAATCTGTCAAGGGGTTCTTGTCGCACAGGTTCTCCATGAAAGACCTGGGTGATGCCTCATACATCCTGGGGATACGGATCCATCGTGATAGATCCAAGAGTATATTAGGACTTTCTCAGTCCAGGTACATCGACACCATAGTGAAGAGATTCAGTATGGAAGATTCCAAGCGCGGTAACCTACCGGCTTGTCACGGGATCACCCTCTCTAAAGAGATATCTCCCAAGACTGATTTGGAGAGGGATCGCATGTCTATTATACCCTACGCTTCTGCGGTAGGCTCTATAATGTATGCGATGTTGTGTACCAGACCGGATGTAGCTTATGCACTGAGTGTGGTAAGCCGGTATCAGTCAAACCCTGGGGAGAAACACTGGATAGTGGTGAAGAACATTCTCAAGTACCTGAGAAGGACTAAGGAGATGTTCTTGGTGTATGGCGGAAAAGACCTCCAGATCGAGGCCTTTGCTGACTCCAGCTTCCAGAGTGACAAGGATGATTCCAAGTCCATGTCGGGTTTCGTCTTTACCCTCAATGGAGGGGCGGTGTGTTGGAAGAGCTCCAAACAGGAAACCGTTGCGGACTCGACTATGGAAGCGGAATATATCGCTGCATCTGATGCCGCAAAAGAAGCTGTCTGGATGAGGAAGTTCTTAAAAGAACTTCAGGTGGTTCCATCCATTCTTGACCCAATACCTCTGTATTGCGACAACAACGGGGCTATAGCTTTAGCGAAGGAACCCAGGTCCCATCAGAGATCCAGGCACATCTTGAGGCGGTATCACCTGATCAGGGAGATCGTGGATCGCAAGGAGATCGAGGTTCGGAGGGTTGCTTCAGAAGAGAACACTGCAGATCCATTCACCAAGGCCTTACCCCAGACTCAGTTCGAGCGGCTGATCGAGATGATAGGTCTTCGATACGCCAGTTGATGGCCTTAGTGCAAGTGGGAGATTGTTAGTGTATATGCCCTAGAGGCCATTACTGTATCATACTAGTTTGTATATTACTTGATGGAAGCTTGGGATATTCACCTTGTATAAACAATCTTGCTCAATATAGTAGTATGCTACTTGGTTTGTTTCTACTTTAATGTGTACTTGTGTTTATTTCAGTATATCACTTATACGCATTAGTGGAGCCCTTAGGATCTTTGCTTGATTACCAGCGTTGTGATGGCAGTCACACTAGTGGGGGCTGGGTAATCTATAAGCACATCCTTATACAGGTCCCTAGTCGCAGGACTATCGAGACAGGGCATCGATACTCCGGAGTAGACTAGCGTATGCGCTTCTCATCCCAGTGTGGGAGATGGTCTGTCCCACAGCCATCAGTACGTCGTACTGGAGATAGTATACGGGTGCTCGTTGGGTTACGAGTACACTGGACAGGACTCGTCGGGAACTGACAGGTTGGTATTATACCTATCGTCAGTTATCAGTTCCCAGGTGACATGAGTACAGCTTAGTCCGCTGACTTGACACTGGCACTTCGCCTCGAGTGTGTTCCCACTGCACTTTGATCACTACCCTACCACGGCTCAAAGGAGTCGTGCAAACAGGTGGTGGTTGGGTGCAGTCCCGAAGTACTTGGAGGCAGTGACGGTTAGACAGGATTCGTCACTCCCGGTATTGGGGGTTGACATCGCGCTGTGTCTAGGAGATCCATTACATGAGTAGTCCCTGGCCAGGGCAAGCGAGATATACTGGTAGGTTCCAGTGTTATCTCAGGGTGTTTTGGGCTTCACTCCGACACGACTTGTACCGCTATTAGGGGACTGACGTTTTACCGCCCCCTAGGCCCGACATGCGATGTATTAGACGAACAGACCGGACTGTACGGAGACTGTCACATTGAGACTCAGTAGGAGTTCAGATGGGGTTTCACCTCGTCAGCCTTCTTGTCGACATCTACGTGGGGACCGTTACGCACAGCTAGTGCCGCTTGCGGTCTATGGTTAAACCCACTGCCAGCATAGTGTCGAGTCTTTAGAGTCCCACACAGAGGGTATTCGCCTCTGGGCAAAACAGAGTAGAGGTCGCATGGTTTTGCGACAGGGTTCGTTCTCATCCGCGCACTTGTGCACGTTTGGAGTCCGGACGGATATTACTAGCTGGCTCTGGTTTGAGTCAGATACCGGTATATGTTTTGGGGTTGCTTTTATCTCTCAGTATTCATGTTCCTCGGAACAAGGATGCAAGTGTGTATGCAAAGTTATTTGAGGAAGAGGAAGAGGACTTTCATTAGGGTTTCGGAACGGGTGCGTATGCATAGTTGACAGTCGTCTTTTTCCAAACCCTAATAGATTTATGTTATATCAATTAATAATATTAATAAAATGAAATTGTGTCATGGTTGGTTTTTATGTTGACTTGTTGACCATGGTTGAAGTTTTGACCATCATCATTACAAAAGCAAGATACTTTTTGATTCTTGCAAAACCATTTAATGTTTGAAATGATAATGGTCATTCCTAAACCTTCCATCAACTATTTCATTTTCATTTTTATTATTAATTAGATAATTCTTTTTCTTTTGCTTTATGGTTGCAAAAGGAAAAAGATAGCTCATTCTATCATAATCATTCTCTCTCTTCATTTCATTTTCTTCTTCCTCAAGCTCAAGGTGATTCCTTCTCATGTGTTGAGAATCCCTCACCTTGAAAAAGAAAGCACCCCATAGATACTCTCTATTCTCTCTAGGGTTCAAGGTTTAGCAAGCCGGAGATCCTAGTTCACTCAAAGTTCGAGGAAGAGCCCAAAGGTTGAACCCTCAGGTGGATCCATCTTCGACGGAAGAAGGCTACGAGGAAAGAACCATCAACCTCCACAAAGTTTGAAGAAGAAGGAGTTCAAGTTTAGGTATAACCATCTTCATCCGAGTAGCTAACGCTCCTTTGTATACTTGCTAGTTTAGTTTAGACACGATCCCGACCTTGTTTAGTCCATGTTGCCCCTTGCGATAAAAATTTGTTTTTTATACCGTTTCCGCCTCCCCGTAAGCACCGGGGGTCGCAACGTGGACTTACACGGTCAATTTAGGTCACTGAGTCATAGTCTTAGGGTCGGGTCAATGGTCGCTGCCAAAGAGAGAGAGAGAAAAGAAACACTCGGCGTGCACTCTAACCTAGATCAGAATGGTTACCAATTTATCTAATCTGGAAACCTCCCACTGTACCGTCAAATTCTCCTCCAAACCTGTAAGAAGAATTAGTCGGGATCACCCGAGGAGTATACCAACTCATCAGTGGGAATCGGGATCCAACTATCATCGCATGATAACGTGACGGAAACCGCTCACGGTGTCACACTCCAGAAGGTATGCGCATATCTGGCAAGTTTCAGTTTCTTTAGAAACTCCCGATGTGATTTTTACCCCATGCTCTTATGACCTTGACTTTGGCCAACATATCATAAGTCACATGTCAAGTTCTACCCGTTATTTTCCAGGTTAATTTGAGCCCACCCGTACATACCCTTGACTTTGGCCAAAATAGTAGTACGACTGCCCCAAACCAACGCATCTATCTATGCTGCATATGAATACCCCAATAGCTACCAATCACTGTGCCTTGACTTTGGCCAACATACACAGCTTGAATACTATTGACCACCCATATGTAACGACGGAGGGCTACGAATGGTCTCTGGCGAAAACCTTTAACGTAATGGACTTGATATCGTTTGAAGGAACAGATAGCTTTTAAAAATATAGAGACGAAAACCGTTGCTAAAGAGGTCACTCCCGGTGAAGGGATCTCGGCTCTTTCCCCGTAGAATGAGGTGCGGGATATTCCAACTGAATACCACGGTGCAAAGCAAAAGTAATCGGCTATTGTGAAGTTATTGCCCTGACGCAAACTTTTTGTCCAAGGGGTCACTCCCGGTGAAGGGATCTCGGCCCTTGCCTCGTCGACTGAGGAGCTGGATATTCATAACCGAATATCACTGTGCAAAACAAAAGAGAGCGTCCTTGCAATAACAGCTTTTTGAAAAGTGTTCCAACAACATCAGATTAGGTTTGTTTTAACTTGCATTGATCCGAATCAATGCAGTCCCATCAATTGATCACACCACAAAGAACGAATATATACTGATGTACGTATATGCCATCCGCATTCGCCACTGGGTCCCGTCATTACCCGTTAGGTTAGCTAACTAACGACAGAGCTGGGACTGGACTAGCGCTGATGCAAAACATATACAACATCAACTAATATATATACCAATATATTATATTTCGCTCAAGGCGTGATAAAAATGCAACATCACAGAAATGTACAGCATCACAGAACAATACAGATATCTGGGATCCCCGGGTTTCACAGAGCCACTACTGAAACCCGACGTTCCCCTGGTCGTGTGGATAGCCTGTGCAATGACATCCTAGACCCCTACGGGCGCGGCAAGTCACCCGCCAAAACCTGAAGCGAAGCAGCCCCTTTCAGTACCGTGAATGGACCACCCAGCACTTCACGGAATTTGGTAACTTGGGCACCCCTCGTGGGTCAACCTGTACCCCCTACGAGTGCGGCGAATAGCCTGCCAATTCCAGAGTGAAGCCCCCTCCGTCTCAATTCCATGAGATGCGGGCTTGTTTCCTTCTAGAATCCGGTTATCCGTGCACCCCGCCGCGGGGTAATCCTAGTACAGAAAGTAAAATATACATACAACGGGTACATCGACCGCAACCAGGCCGTGCCTCAAAAAAATAATACAATCGGGCAGTGACGGCAGTCCACATGTCGGACGCTCGCCCCGCAGTATCAAATGTACATAATACAACCACAACTGTACTAGCATTGCATCCAGGCTATCCCCCACGCCCAATCCGCAACATCACAGCATAACACAGAATATCAACGTGAAAGTCACGTTCGCAAATCCGTCTAACCGGGCTATAGCAGTTAGACTGGATTTACCGATCAAGTGACATTCACGGTCGCAGATATAATGTAAATACTGTGAACTAATGTATTTAAAATATCCGATTTATCAAATTTTAACAAGTGGGCCCCCAAGTACTACTGTAGCACATCAAGAAATTCTGGGCCCAATATTAATATTCCAAAACCCCTAAAATCACCCCAGAAGCCCACTGAAAAAGTTTGACCAATTGAACATTCCATACTGCGGCGGAACCGCGGCCGAAAGTGGGGTTTAGCCGCGGTTCCGCGCTCCCCTTGAATGATCAATTTGTCGAATTTCTCCAGTAGTCTTAGAACTTCCAGTACATTAGTTTTTTACAACCTGAAAAATTTTTCGACTCCAGAAAATTTCAACAGAAAACTGATGCATGTGAAAAACGCGGATTTTGGAATTTTGGTCGATCGGAGATGTAAACACATTAAACAAAGCTAGACTATGTTAATGGCGAGTCTCTGATACCACTGTAAGTGCACGGCGGTGCCCCGGCCTCCATCCCGAGGCCAAAATGCGGAAGCGGTGATAAACTTTAATTTTGCGAACTTAGCAAACCGGCACCACCGCGCACTAAACCCCGGATCGAACCATTAACTAGTCCTAGCTAACTACAAGATAGGGAATAGAGATATACCGACTGATCCGAGTCCTCCGGTCTTCTCGTCATCGTCCCGATCTCTCGCGGAATGTTCTGTCTCCACCTCATCGCCGGAAGTGCACCACATCGCCTACATCTTTTACGGGCTCCCACCTCAATGCCGAGGCAACTCGGGGACGAAGCTAGAGAGTCGACGTGCCCAAGGTTTGCTGTAGAATGTGTAGTGCTCAAGTCTCATTTGGGGTTGTAGGAATTGCCATTTTGGTGGAGGGATGATACAAGAACTATGTGGAGGGACTTGGGGATTTTTGGAGCATGAAATGAAGCAAAAACCCACACATACAAAATTGGGCAGCCCTCCCCTTAAGTGGCCGGCCCTTGCAAAATGCATGAGTGTGAGAGAGTGGAGTGTGTAGAAAAGAATGAGAGAGCCATCCAATAATCCAAAGGAGAGAGAGAGAAGGCTATCATGCAAAAGGAAATGATCACAAACCTAAACTAACACTCCAACAACCTCATCATCACAACAAAGGTCAAGCCATCATGACACTACAAGGCTAGCCATGATGGCTAAAGAAAGTAATGATGGTGCAAGTATCATGATACAATAATATGCAAAGACCCCCTCCACAAATACCTATTTGCAACAATGCAAATAAGCCATCCTCCACCAATCTTCGGCCATTGAAAGATACAAATGAAATATGGCCGAAACGGAAAGCAAACTGGCAACTCCAGAAAACTGGTCCCGTAATAAATTACAGGAAAACCCCGATACTGTGTATACACACCCGCATCTGTATTCCGACCGAAATACAAATGCAATGAGACAAAATCTACACTGTACTATACTAGGATCCGGCTTAAACCAAAGCCGGCTAGTAATATTCGTTCGATCCTGATCCGTGCAATACCGCACGTATCTGATCGAACCCTGCCATATAACCATACGGCTAGTAGTACAAACTGTCCGATCCTGATCCGTACAATACCGCACGTATCTGATCGGACCCTGCCATATCTTCATACGGCCTCTACAGCTTTTCGCCCGAAAGCTGGAGTAACTGAATGTGTGCTGGACTCTAAAGACTCGTCAATACTATGGCTGTGGATTTAACCACTAGCACGTCAGAGGTATTAGCCATACGTGACGGGCTACCATCTATTGACAAAAAGGGACGTCTGTGAGCGAACTCAGCCTAACACCCTACTGAGCCTGTCAGTGACAATATCCGTACAGTCCGGTCCGTTCGTCTATGAGCATCGCATGGCGGGCCTAGGGGGTTGGTAAAAGTCAGACCCCTAAAAGCGGTACAAGTCGTGTCGGAGTGTAGCCCAGAACACCCTGAGATACTACTGGAATACCTACCAGTAAATCTCCTGCCTCGGCCGAGGGCTTTGTGTAATGGCTCTCCTAGACACAGTGCGACCTCACCCCCAATACCGGGAGAGACGAACCCCTGAAGATCCGCTCACTGCCTCCATGTGGCTCGGGACTGTACCCAACTAAAACCTGTTTGCACGTCTCCTTTGAGCGTGGTAGGATAGTAATCAAAGTACAGTGGGAACTCACACGAGACAAATGACGATCCCCAGGTCGATGAACTAACCTGTACACATGTCACCAGGGAACTGCTATCTGACGTCAGGTATAAGACCAACTAGCATGTTCCCGGCGAGTCCTGTCCGGTGTACTCATAACCCAATGAGCACCTGTATACATCTTAGGTGAACCAACTGACACCAGTGGCTTGTGAGACCGGCCACCACCCTGTAAGTGCACGGCGGCGCCCCGGCCGTCAATCCGACGCCGTAATGCGGAAGCGGTGATAAACTTTAATTTTGCGAACTTAGCAAACCGGCACCACCGCGCACTAAACACCCGGATCGAACCATTAACTAGTCCTAGCTAACTACAAGATAGGGAATAGAGATATACCGACTGATCCGAGTCCTCCGGTCTTCTCGTCACGGTCCCGATCTCCCGCGGAATGTCCTGTCTCCACATCGTAGCCTGAGGTGCACCACATCGCCTACATCTTTTACGGGCTCCCACCTCAATACCGAGGCAACTCGGGCACGAAGCTGGCTAGTCGACGTGCGCAAGGTTTGCTGTAGAATGTACTGTAGAGGCTATGTCTCATACGGGGTTCATGGAGGTGCCATATTGCTGGAGGGATGATACAAGAACTATGTAGAGGGACTTGGGGATTTTGGGAGCATGAAAAGAACAACAAAATCCCCATCCAAAAATTTGGACAGCCCACTTCATGAAGTGGCCGGCCATGCTAGGGAATGAGAGAGAGAGTGGAGAGTGTGTGGCTTTTTCAATAATGCAAGAGGAAAAACAATGTTATCATGAAAAGGCAATGATCACAAAATGATTCCAACACTCAACAAACAACCATCACTCATTATCAACCATCATGTCCTACAAAAGTCAAGGCATGATGAAGCTAGAAGTCAAGGTCATGGAAAAGCTATCATGATACAACAAAATGCAAAGTCCCCCTCCACAATTGCTTATTTGCACAAATGCAAATAAGCCCTCCTCCACCAAACTTCGGCCAATGAACGATACAAAGAAAATTGGCTGAAACGGAAAGCAAACTGGCAACTCCAGAAAACTGGTCCCGTAATAAATTACAGGAAAACCCCGATACTGTGCATACACACCCGCATTTGTATTCGGACCGAAATACAAATGCAATGAGACAAAATCTACACTGTACTATACTAGGATCCGGCTTAAACCAAAGCCGGCTAGTAATATCCGTTCGATCCTGATCCGTGCAATACCGCACGTATCTGATCGAACCCTGCCATATAACCAAACGGCCAGTGGTACAAACTGTCCGATCCTGATCTGTGCAATACCGCACGTATCTGATCGGACCCTGCCATATCTCCATACGGCCTCTACAACTTTTTGCCCGAAAGCTGAGTAACTGAATGTGGGGGACTCTAAAGACTCGTCAACACCTTGGTTGTGGATTTAACCACTAGCACGTCAGAGGTATAAGCCAATACGTAACGGGCTACCAGGTATTGACCAAAAGGGACGTCGATGAGCGAACTCATTCTGACACCCCACTGAGCCTGTCAGTGACAATATACGTACAGTCCGGTCCGTTCGTCTATGAGCATCGCATGGCGGGCCTAGGGGGTTGGTGAAAGTCAGACCCCCAAAAGCGGTACAAGTCGTGTCGGAGTGTAGCCCAGAATACACTGAGATACTACTGGAATACCTACCAGTAAATCTCCTTGCCTCGGCCGAGGGCTTCGTGTAATGGCTCTCCTAGACACAGCGCGACCTCACCCCCAATACCGGGAGAGACGAACCCCTGAAGACGCGCTCACTGCCTCCATGTGGCTCGGGACTGTACCCAACTAAAACCTGTTTGTATGACTCCTTTGAGCCGTGGTAGGGTAGTAATCAAAGTACAGTGGGAACTCACACAAGACAAATGACGATCCCCAGGTCGATGAACTAACCTGTACACATGTCACCAGGGAACTGCTATCTGACGTCTGGTATATGACCAACCAGCATGTTCCCGGCGAGTCCTGTCCGGTGTACTCATAACCCAATGAGCACCTGTATACATCTTAGGTGAACGAACTGACACCAGTGGCTTGTGAGACCGGCCACCGCCCTTCATCGGGGTCTCGAATGTACACACTAGTCTACTCTGGAGTATCAATGCCCTATCTCGAAACTCACACGACTAGGGACCATTTAAGGATGTGCTTATAGACTACCAGCTCCCACGTATATGATCGCCCTCATACTGCTGGTGGTCAAGCAAGAATCCTAGGGGCTTTATCAACGTGTAATAGCGACTTGTCAGGTCACCTAAAGCAGTACACGATGATAAAGGTAAACCAGATAGCATACTATCATCATGAGTAAGACTGTCCTTTCGGGATAGGTCCTCCATCAATCATTGTAATCACGTGCCTGTGATCGAATAATTGAATCTGAGGGCACTATCCCAAACAATCTCCCACTTGCACTCAAGGCTAATTATTACGATGTCGCATACTCACAGCACGTGTGATACCGAACACCCAACTCCTCTACTAGTCAGTCTCACAAAGCTCGCTTGCGAAACTACTGCGTTCGAGGAATAGCCTTAGTGAGTGGATCCGCCTTGATGTCTCTTTCTATGTCTCTCTATATCTCAAGTTCGCGTAGAAACCCATCAACCGAAATGAGTAATACCAGTCTTAGAATGTGTCTGGATGTCTGATGGGACCTAGCTCATAAATGAACTCCAAATCCAAACTTCTTAGACTGTATCTTCAACTGAACTTAATCAGTATCCTGCGCCATGCCTCCCTCAGTATTGCCTTGGATCACTTATCAAAAATACTGCCCCTCGTCAGAGGGAAAACTATAACTATGACAACCTCCTTATCGTCCATGTCACCTTGGAAGCCTGGAATGATAACTGTCTCCCGAATGAGGTTGTCGTTATCATATCCCTAGAACATTCACTTATGTTCTAAAACTGCTTTCGACTGTTTCTCCAGGATTGGATCAATGTCAACTTATTGCATCTAGTGCAAGAACAACATCTGGTGTGGTACTTGACATCTCATGATTGACTCAATTGCCTAAGCAAGTGATCTGTCAATCATGCACATCCCTCTCTACTTTAGTCTGTAAGACACCTTTCGAGAGGGTGACTCCAACACCTGCAGGTACACTTCCGTGCCAGGAGTCGTCCATTCTAAGTACTCTTAGAATGCTGTCTAAGTACCCTTCATTGGGAAACCACCCAAATCTAGATCTAAAACCATAGATCTAGTAACCAGTATGTCTGATATAATATCCAAGTCCTGTGTGGAGAAACCACTGTGTGACGACCAAAGTATAACCGATTGTAGTGTAGGAATATCACTTCCTACTTTGTGTATGTCATCCAAATACCATGACATCACACCCTACTACCTTCTCAACAGATCCATCCTCTATTCTGATGAAGTCAAACCTATGACTGTCACATCAGAAATTGATGATCTATCTCCGCTATATCTGCTTTAGTCTATAAATAGACATAAGCTACCTGTCCACCAATGCTTCCGCTACTCCCACTGACTACGACAACCCTCTGGCAGAGTCATATACACGTACACTTCTGAAGCCAGTTCAGAACGACGCTATACTCATCCTCCTGCCGGGTCTCGCAGCCTGGAACAGCAGCAATGGCAAGTGTGGGTAAACAAGAACCTCCCTGTCACCGTCCTTAAGGCTATCGGAGTACCTCTCGGGTGCCTGAGGTTACCCACCTTATCCGCGGAGTGGCCAATGGAATGTCAATCTAGATTGAATCCTTAGGTTCTCTATCAAATCTTCAGTAATCGTTTGTGGTTCTGAAATCACTTCCAGTTCTACCATACTCCCACTACCGTTTTCTGAAAAAATCCATTTTTAATAAAACTGTGGCGAGTCTAGAACAATATTTCTATTGATCTGCCAGATGGTAGAAAGTCAACCCTCGTCATAGCCTGGGTCAACCCACAAACAGCCATTACAGAAACGTGCCTTGAGTTGTCCAGTGTCTGGTTTTAAGCATAAACCGGACAACTCCCCGTATCTTAACATCGTTAAGATATGAACTGTACTATATCCAATATAGAACCAGAGGCACTGATTTAATTGAACCAGATTCAAATCATGCAGCTGTCTCCAGTGCATGTCAACTAAACGAAGGAGGCCGATCAACGTTACTCAACTTAGGAATGCTTCCAATTATGAGTAACCTGAAAGAGAAACAAGTTCTCTTAATCATTACTATCAACTGAATACCATACACAAGTATCTACATCTTCGATCACTTTGAAGAATCCCGATACTTGCGATACCTGGTTCTCTACTTTATTCAAAAACCTATATCTTCTCAAAAATTCGGACCCTGTGTTTCCACGAAACACCTGTCTAAAAACTAGAGAAGTCATAAGTAAACCGAATATAGTACGAGGACCAACCCCTCTGTCCTGATGGACCCTGGACAACATACAATACTCTGTATAAGTCCCTTGAGTTTGATAACTCATTCACTGTGTGTCGTAGGTCGAAAACTGTACTTATGGTTAAGAAGAATTACACCGCTGTTTAATGCTCCTTACCTAACCATCCACTGATATAGGTAAATGTCACAGACATAATTTCAAAAAGGTATATCTCACTCTATGAAAATAGACGTACAGATATATCGATTTGAAATTGGTGCATAACAGCGGATATTCAAAACCAAATATTTGCCGACCGGCAAACTACCCAGGTGACTTCCTCAAATATCACTGATTACAACGAATCCCGATATAATGAGGATGATCACCCAATTCCCAATAACTTACTCCCACTCATCATCTGTAAAACTATACAGATGTGAGAATCATACTTGGTAAATACATACCCTGGAGCAAGTGTCTAACTGGGAAATCAGTTTTTCGTTTAACAGTACACAATGAAACTGAAACATTGAAATGTTTCGATGGGGTATCCCGGTATTCCTAGTAATGCCTCTTCCAAATTCACGACTATAACCGTATAATTCTTTGCCACCTCTCCAAATCCCTTCATATGTCTTTAGTCATTAGCTTCTGCACACCCCTTTAGGCCAAATGGTTTTCTTCCTTCCATACCGTTCGGCACCAGCCTATGGTTTGGAAGAAGACTATCCAATAAGCATAATGGGTGTACTGTCCTAATCCTAGGAACACTCGCAATGCGAGAGAAGGTGAAGATAAAAGACACCTGAATAAATCTTATTCCTATTTCTCCTGAACCAGAATCCATCCCCGAACTGGAACAAGTTCCTTTCGAGTTCGTATATTACCATACGATGGAGTATCCAATAAACTGTGGATCTTCGTAGTGATACGGAGTGTCCTGGAGAAATACAAAGGTGATTTAGGATTGGCGAAGGAATACTTGGTTTGGTCGTGAATAGCAGTCGCAATTTACTTTGCCCTCTTACCAATCATTTTCTTTGTCTTAACTCAATACCTTCTGTACACAATCATTAGGATAATTGGTTTTCTTCATTCCCTACCGGTCGGCACCAGCCTAAGGTTTGGAAGAAAACTATCCAATTTGCGTAATAGGTGTACTACTCCTAAACCAAGGAGTACTCATCACCTGAGAGAAGGTAAAAGGAAAAGACAACAGAATAGTCCGATCCGTTTTCTCCAGAACCGGAAACCAACCTCGAATAAATTCTTTCGAGTTCGTATCTAACCTACAATGGTTTTGTCCAATGGAAGTGGACGTTCGTAGTAATACGGGGTGTCCTGGAGAAAAGGGTAAAAGTAGGAGTGGCAATGAGGTTTGCAACTCTGACAATCCAAAAGCCGATTCTTAAAGAAGGTTCGGTCAACTTTGTCACTGAGTCATAGTCTTAGGGTCGGGTCAATGGTCGCTGCCAAAGAGAGAGAGAAAAGAAACACTCAGCGTGCACTCTAACCTAGATCAGAATGGTTATCAATTTATCTAATCTGGAAACCTCCCACCGTACCGTCAAATTCTCCTCCAAACCTGAAAGAAGAATTAGTCGGGATCACCCGAGGAGTATACCAACTCATTAGTGGGAATCGGGATCCAACTATCATCGCTTGATAACGTGACGGAATCCGCTCACAGTGTCACACTCCAGAAGGTATGCGCATATCTGGCAAGTTTCAGTTCTTTTGAAAACTCCCGATGTGGATTTTTACCCCATGCTCTTATGACCTTGGCGTGAGGTCAAAATATCATAAGTCACATGTCAAGTTATACCCATCATTATCCAGGTTAATTTGAATCCACCCGTACATACCCTTGACGAGGCCAACATAGTAGTACGACTGTCCCAAACAACGCATCTATCTATGCAACAGATAAATACCCGGCAGCTACCAATCACTATGCCTTGGCGTGAGGTCAAAATACATAGCTTGAATACTACCGAATATTTAACTGAAATGATGGAGGGCTACGAATGGTTTCTGGCGAAAACCTTTAACGTAATGAACTTGATATCGTTGAAGGAACTGATAGCTTTTTAAAAATATAGTGACGAACACCGTTGCTAAAGAGGTCACTCCCGGTGAAGGGATCTCGGCTCTTTCCCCGTAGAATGGGGTGCAGGATATCCCAAATGAATACCACGATGCAAAGCAAAAAGTAATCGGCTATAGTGAAGTTAATGCCTTGATGCAAACTTCTCTCCAAGGGGTCACTCCCGGTGAAGGGATCTCGACCCTTGCCTCGTCGACTGAGGAGCAGGATATTCCAAATGAATACCACGATGCAAAACAAAAGAGAACGTCCTTGCAATAACAGCTTTATGAAAAGTTTTCCAACAACATCAGAATAGGTTTGTTTTAACTTGCATTGATCCGAATCAACGCAGTCCCATCAATTGATCACACCACAAAGAACGAAAATAATATGACGTACGTATATGCCATCCGCATTCGCCACTGGGTCCCGTCATTACCCGTTAGGTTAGCTAACTAACGACAGAGCGGGGACTGGACTAGCGCGGATGCAAAACATATACAACATCTACTAATATATATACCAATATATTATATTTCGCTCAAGGCGTGAAAAGAAATGCAACATCACAGAAATGTACAGCATCACAGAACAATACAGATATCTGGGATCCCCGGGTTTCACAGAGCCACTACTGAAACCCGACGTTCCCCTGGTCGTGTGGATAGCCTGTGCAATGAAATCCTAGACCCCTACGGGCGCGGCAAGTCACCCGCCAAAACCTGAAGCGAGGCAGCCCCCTTCAGTACCGTGAATGGACCACCCAGCACTTCACGGAATCCGGTAACTTGGGCACCCCTCCTGGGTCAACCTGTACCCCCTACGAGTGCGGCGAATAGCCTGCCAATTCCAGAGTGTAGCCCCCTCCGTCTCAATGCCAGGAGATGCGGTCTCGTTGCCCTCCAGAACCCGGCTATCCGTGCACATACAACGGGTACATCGACCGCAACCTGGTCGTGCCCCAAAATAATAATACAATCAGGCAGTGACGGCAGTCCACATGTCGGACGCACGTCCCGCAATATCAAATGTACATAATACAATCAAATCTGTACTAGCATTGCATCCAGGCTATCCCCCACGACCGTTCCGCAACATCACAGCAATACATAGAACATCAACGTGAAAGTCACGTTCGCAAATCCGTCTAACCGGGGTATAGCAGTTAGACAGGATTTACCGATCAAGTGACATTCACGGTCGCAGATATAATGTAAATACTGTGAAAAATGTGTTTATAATATCCGATCAATAAAATTTTAACAAGTGGGCCCCCAAGCATTACTGTAGCACATCAAGAAATTCTGGGCCCAATGTTATTATTCCAAAACCCCTATTTTCACCCCAGAAAGATACTGTACAAATTTGGTGCAGCGAACACATCATTGTGCGGCGGAACCGCGGCCCAAAGGGGTGTTTGGCCGCGATTCCGCGCTCCTACAGTGGACTTACTGCATCGAATTTTCACAGAACTCTTATCTTTTCTAGTAGATCACTTTTCTGTAACTTGAAAAATTTTTGGACACCCAAAAATTTTAACAGAAAACTGATGCAAGCAAAAATGCGGATTTGGGAATTTTGGTCGATCGGAAATGCAAAACACATTAAACCAAGCTAGACTAAGTTAATAGCGAGGCTCTGATACTACTGTAAGTGCACGGCGGCGCCCCGGCCGTCAATCCGACGCCGGAATGCGGAAGCGGTGATAAACTTTAATTTTGCGAATTTAGCAAACCGGCACCACCGCGCACTAAACACCCGGATCGAACCATTAACTAGTTCTAGCTAACTACAAGATAGGGAATAGAGATATACCGACTGATCCGACTGCTCCGGTCTTCTCGTCACGGTCCCGATCTCCCGCGGAATGTCCTGTCTCCACATCATAGCCTGAGGTGCACCACATCGCCTACATCTTTTACGGGCTCCCACCTTAATACCGAGGCAACTCGGGCACGAAGCTGGCTAGTCGACGTGCCCAAAGTTTGCTGTAGAATGTAGTGTAGAGGCTATGTTTCATACGGGGTTCATGGAGGTGCCATATTGGTGGAGGGATGATACAAGAACTATGTAGAGGGACTTGGGGATATTGGGAGCATGAAAAGAACAACAAAATCCCCATCCAAAAATTTGGACAGCCCACTTCATGAAGTGGCCGGCCATGCTAGGGAATGAGAGAGAGAGTGGAGAGTGTGTGGCTTTTTCAATAATGCAAGAGGAAAAACAATGTTATCATGAAAAGGCAATGATCACAAAATGATTCCAACACTCAACCAACAACCATCACTCAATATCAACCATCATGTCCTACAAAAGTCAAGGCATGATGAAGCTAGAAGTCAAGGTCAAGGAAAAGCTATCATGATACAACAAAATGCAAAGACCCCCTCCACAATTGCTTATTTGCACAAATGCAAATAAGCCCTCCTCCACCAAACTTCGGCCAATGAACGATACAAAGAAAATTGGCCGAAACGGAAAGCAAACTGGCAACTCCAAAAAACTGGTCCCGTAATAAATTACAGGAAAACCCCGATACTGTGCATACACACCCGCATTTGTATTCCGACCGAAATACAAATGCAATGAGACAAAATCTACACTGTACTATACTAGGATCCGGCTTAAACCAAAGCCGGCTAGTAATATCCGTTCGATCCTGATCCGTGCAATACCGCACGTATCTGATCGAACCCTGCCATATAACCATACGGCCAGTAGTACAAACTGTCCGATCCTGATCCGTGCAATACCGCACGTATCTGATCGGACCCTGCCATATCTCCATACGGCCTCTACAACTTTTTGCCCGAAAGCTGAGTAACTGAATGTGGGGGACTCTGAAGACTCGTCAACACCTTGGTTGTGGATTTAACCACTAGCACGTCAGAGGTATAAGCTAATACGTAACGGGCTACCAGGTATTGACCAAAAGGGACGTCGATGAGCGAACTCATCCTGACACCCCACTGAGCCTATCAGTGACAATATACATACAGTCCGGTCCGTTCGTCTATGAGCATCGCATGGCGGGCCTAGGGGGTTGTTGAATGTCAGACCCCCAAAAGCGGTACAAGTCATGTCGGAGTGTAGCCCAGAACACCCTGAGATACTACTGGAATACCTACCAGTAAATCTCCTTGCCTTGGCCGAGGGCTTCGTGTAATGGCTCTCCTAGACACAGCGCGACCTCACCCCTAATACCGGGAGAGACGAACCCCTGAAGATGCGCTCACTGCCTCCATGTGGCTCGGGACTGTACCCAACTAAAACCTGTTTGCACGACTCCTTTGAGCCGTGGTAGGGTAGTAATCAAAGTACAGTGGGAACTCACACAAGACAAATGACGATCCCCAGGTCGATGAACTAACCTGTACACATGTCACTAGGGAACTGCTATCTGACGTCTGGTATATGACCAACTAGCATGTTCCCGGCGAGTCCTGTCCGGTGTACTCATAACCCAATGAGCACCTGTATACATCTTAGGTGAACGAACTGACACCAGTGGCTTATGAGACCGGCCACCGCCCCTCGTCGGGGTCTCGAATGTACACACTAGTCTACTCTGGAGTATCGATGCCCTATCTCGAAACTCACATGACTAGGGACCATTTAAGGATGTGCTTATAGACTACCAGCTCCCACGTATATGATCGCCTTCATACTGCTGGTGGTCAAGCAAGAATCCTAGGGGCTCTATCAACGTGTAATAGCGACTTGTCAGGTCACCTAAAGCAGTACACGATGATAAAGGTAAACCAGATAGCATACTATCATCATGAGTAAGACTGTCCTTTCGCGATAGGTCCTCCTTCAATCATTGTAATCACGTGCCTGTGATCGAATAATTGAATCTGAGGGCACTATCCCCAACACGCCCCTCGTCGGGGTCTCGACTGTATACACTAGTCTACTCTGGAGTATCGATGCCCTGTCTCGAAACTCCCACGACTTGGGACCTTTTAAGGATGTGCTTATAGATTGCCAGCCCTCACGTATATGATCGCCCTCATACTGCTGGCGGTCAAGCATGAATCCTAGGGGCTCTATCAACGTGCAATAGTGACCTGTAAGGTCACCTAAAACAGTACACGATGATAAAGATAAACCAGATAGCATACAATCATCTCGAGTAAGACTGTCCTACTGGGACAGGTCCTCCCTCAATCATTGCAATCGCGTGCCTGTGATCCAATAATTGACTATGAGGGAAAAATCTCCAACACACCAAGTAATCTTCTCAAGATATACTTGCTCCTGATGGGGATTTAACCCTTCAGATAAGGCAACCAAAGTCCATACATTGTTGGTGTATAAGGATTCCATCTCAGATCGTTAAGCATCCTGCCATTCTTACAGAGTCCCACTCCTGATGGCCAGCTCGAAAATAGTTGGGTCATCATCTCATGATGCAATGCTCGCTCCCACTGTCATAGAGAAACCAAAGTATCTCTCCGGTGGGTGAGGAACCCTACTGGATCGACGGAGAGGCTGAGGTTCGTTGGTTACTATTGAATCCTTTGGTTCTACCAAATCATCAGCTGCAGTTTGTATAGATGGAACTCCTTCCAGTTCTACCTCATGACCACTAATTTCTTCTCAAGAAATTCTCTTTCACAAAGGTGGCATATTGGGAAACAAAACATCTTTTGTTCCTCGGTTTGGTAGAAGATATTCCCTTGCATATGCTTAGGATATCCAACAAACTTCTATAGAACTGACTTTGCCTCGAGCTTGTCCGGATTATGCTTTTAGACATAGGCTGGACAACCCCAAATCTTAACAAACTTAAGATATAGGCTCCTGCCTTTTCATATCTCATATGAAAAGGTAGGAAACTGATTTGATCGGAACCATATTCAATAGGTATGCAACTTCTCCAGTGCATAACTCCCAAAAGGAAATAGGTAACTTAGTAGTACTCATCATAGAGCACACCTTATCACATAGGGTGTGATTGCTCTGCCCCGATACACCGACGTGCTGTGGTGTATACGGAGGAGTAATGTTGAGAGAGAATCTCATTCTCTTTTAGAATAATCCAGGAATATCTGATCAAGTATTCTCCACCTTGATCACATCAAAGGACATAATACTTATACCCGTTTTGGTTCTCTACTTCTAACTTATATTCTGTGAATATCTCAAAAGGTTCGGACTAGTGTTTCAACAGGAACATATGTCTGAATCTTTGGAGATCATCAGAGAATGTAATGAAGTACAAAGAACCGGTCTTGGCATGTGTAGACAGGGGACCTTCATACATCAACATGTATCATCCCAAGAGTTCACTAACTCTTTCTCTGTTTCCTAAAAATAGAGCTATGGTCATCTTATCTCTGTGACATGACCGGCAAGTTTCACAAGATGTAAATTCAAACTAATTTAAATATGCATCTATATGTAACTTCAGCTAGTCGGGTCACATTGATATAACCTAGTCTACAATACCTCAAGAAGGATTCGTTCATTTCTGAACTCTTCCTCTTGTGAGTGTTCTGTATACTAAGAACTGTAGTTTGATTTAGAACGTCAATGCTTTTAGATAACGTGCCTGAACCGATCAACTCTTAATATAGGAAATGTTCAAAACATTATCCAACAATACAAAATTATATCCTTTCTTTACTAATAAAGAGACGGATATGATGTTATATATCAGGTTCGGTATCCAATAACATTCGTTCAGAATCAATGTATTTTTTTAATACAGGGTGATAACTACCAACAGACTTGGCTGCAACACTTGCACCGTTTCTATCTCATGAAACTTATCACCCGTTCTCAGTTCTCTACCTATCTGTAGCCCCTGTAACAAATTACATATGTGGGATCCTGATCTGGTATCTCATACCCAGGACGTAAAGGATACTGAGAAACAGTTCTCTGTAATGAACACACCCGAAGATGATGCATCAGCATCCACTTTCTTCGTTTGGGCGGCACGGGAATTCTGGTAATCCCCTATTTCCTGCTCTGTCTTATAACAATTATAAGTTGGAGCGGGACCAACGTTCCCCTAGCACAGTATAACAAGAGGGTTCGGTCAATTCATCCGTTTTATTATCTTGATTAAGGCGTGATATGGTTGCTACCTGGAGAGAGAGAGAAGAAAACACTCTGCGTGCGCTATTGCAAGATTAGATTGGTTATTATTTTATCTAATCAGGATGGCTCCCACTGTTTTTATCAAATCTTCCTTCAAACCCTAAAAGGAAAGACTAGCCGGTATTAATTACACCCTACAACTTCGCCAATCATTCAGCCAGGCCAGTGTCGGTACTTTGAGGGAGGTTCCCCGTGCTTTCGCACGGACCTAATTAAAGTAAGCCTCATTTTCCCAGAGGCGTAACCCTATTGACACCTTTCTAGACACCTACTTGATCGGCTAATTGTAATGTGTAAAACTCTCCCAGGAGTAACAATTACTCGCAGTGGGTATCGGGATCCAACTATCTCATAAAAGGTATTCAATCTCATTGCAAATTTCAACACTTGAAATTCCCGATAATTCTTTTACCCCTAGCGTGCTATGACCTTGACGCATGCCAAACAACCCATAGTCCGCTAGTCAAGTTCAACCCGTGCATTTCCTGATTTAATTAAACCCACCCGCACGACCCTTGACGCATGCCAAACAATGCCGTACGAATACCCTAATCCAATCGCATCGTATGCTAGCAGATAAGCACTAGTTAGCTACTGTACACTACGCCTTGACGCATGCCAAACTACCGCAACATGAATACTAAATAGTACTTATCTGAAATGACGGAGGGCTACGCAGGTTTTTAAGAAAACCATGAGCGTAATGAACTTGATATCGTTGTAGAATTGAGTGATTTTAAATGGAATGTTTTTAAGGCTTTTACTAGTTTCGCTAAAGAGGTCACTCCCGGTGAAGGGATCTCGGCTCTTTCTTCGTCGAATGAGGTGCAGGATATATCATATATATCACTATGCAAAGCAAAAACTAGAAAAGCAATCAAAAGACAAAACCGAAGGGTGTAGCATCTTCCAGTCATTGCTAAAGGGGTCACTCCCGGTGAAGGGATCTCGGCCATTTCCTTATCGAATAACGTGCAGGATGTTCTACAGGGAACACTGCGATGCAAAGAAAGAACTGTAGCTACCTGTTTTTGAAATTTCGATTCCACGACATCTTTTAAGTTTCTTTTCTTTCATTAATCACATTAATGAAGTCCCATCATTTAAGTCATCTAAACATCACAGATAAATACGACGTACACTTATGCCATCCGCATTCGCCTCGATGTCCCCTCGTGCACCTTTAGGTTAGGTAACTAACGGCAGAGCGGGGTAGGGCTAGCGCTGGTGTAAAACATAAGTAACGTCTATATAATATATCATATATACTATATACAGTATCTATCACAACATATCAAATGATCACATCACAGATATCGCAGCAGAAGAAACATATGAAATATTGGATATACTAGGACGTCCGTGTTTTATTTTGAGCCTCTATAAAACACGGATTCCATGGTCGCGATGAATAGCCAAAACCACACCCCTAGACCCCTACGAGAGCGGCAAGCAACCCTACCAATTCTAGAGTTAGGAGACCCGAACTCGACTCCTCGAGTTGGTCTCCCACTGGACCCTAGAACCCGGTTACTTGTGCTCTCCTCCTTGAGTCTAACCTAGTGCGGAAAAGTAAATAATATACAAATGGTGACATCAATCTCATCCCGGATGTGCCCCAATAAAAGAATATAACATACATTTAATTTTACATGAATGAAAATAAAAACCCTCATCTCACATAAAACCCCCGGCTATTCAAAACGCGACGATCCAATATAACATATCCAGCAACACATAACATCACATGTCATCAACGTAATTAAATATGCGCATCCCAATTGTCGTTGACATATAGCAACGAAACCGGCGATATCACATATTACACTTAAGGTCGCAGAAAAGAAAGTGTAAAACTACAACAGTTGGATTCTGCAACCTCCTTAGACATCACATGCCTAACAATTATAAACCCCGCATTTTAGTCTCTATATCGAAAACCCTTTTCAATACCAAGTCGGGCAATTCAACAAGATTCCCGATATCCTGATCGAATGCTCTAGCTAGGCTCTGATACCACTGTAGGGTTACTAGGCACTCTAAGAAGGTTCTACAAGGTATCAACCATGCCCGATTAAAATTTTAGCCGTGCCGAATAACTCTAAACAAGATCTTTGCTAGATAATTAGGATAACACATGCTAGTAAATAACAATTATCACTAAGTGAATACGAAATACAACCTTTGTAGATCGGTCCTTCACTTCTTAAGCTCCTTGTAGTAGTCCCTTCGCTGCGATCATCATGCTCCCGGACTCTCGGACGGCTCCATGAGAAAATTGCAACGGTATTGCTTGAAGTCTTCGAGGCCGAAGATGATATACGTCGAGGGAATACGAACTCAAGCTTCTACTTCACTAACTAGAGAATTAGTGAAGAAAACACCCTAAACTAAAGTGCTAGTCTAGTAGAGGATGATGAAATAGGAAATGGGTACACTTTAGAATTTCTTTTCTCACTTTCATTCTCTCTCTTTATCAAACCCTAGAAAGAAAATTGAAGGAGGAAGAAGATGAGCTCAAAATGAGAATGAAAACTAATCAAGAGAGAGTTAGCTAACCATGGGTGAGTGGGTATCATATACTAACTCATGTAGAGACATAACCATGGGTAATTATAGTGGTTAGGTTAATTAATATCTTAAGTAAAACAAAACTAGTGGACTAAGTCAATGCAACCATAAGCTTCATGAAGCTGCATGCGTGTGAGCTCATTATCCATTTGTTTTTAGAATTACTTTAAATATAAAAACCTAACCAATATAATTATAATGGTGTATGTCTCATACACCCATGTAGTGTGTATCAACAACCATGATAGAAAATGAACACAAATTAATATATATCACATATATATTAAGTTGTGCACAAGTGAGAAAAACAAATGCTTAAGTGAACCAATGATAGTTAATGTAAATTAGTATATCACATATACAATTATACACTAAATTATTAAATCAACACTTGACTTAATAATCCGGTTATATCTCATATAACCGACTAAGACAAAATGTACCAACTTATCGAATCAACACTTGATCGATAACCCGGCTATATCTTATATAACCGGCCGATACAATAGTCGCGAGAATAGAATACGGTATCACATACACGCATTATTCTCGGTCCCGCATATATCACATATGCGCTCCTATTTCGTTTTGCCTGAGCAAGTAAAACCTCTATGTAGGACTCTAAAGACTCGTCAATACGCCGGCAGTAGGTGATGATCATATCAAGCACCCACAAGCCGTCAGCGATACTAGCTGGACGTAACGGCTACCCGGGTATTGAGCGATCAGAAGATCAGCAAGCAAGCCCGCTCCAACTCCTGCAAAAAGCCTGTGTAACACATTAGAATGTGTTTTGTGGCTAACTATATTTTAATATATGGGTTTTTAATAAAAAGTTTACCAAATTGGGTTTTATTTATTTTATCCTATTTTATGAATATTTTATTAGATTTTTCCTAGGCTTGCACACACTTGTGCATGTTAACTAGGGTGCTAATTGGGAGGTTAATCATGATTAGCAATCATGGTTAGCTAACCATTTTCCTTTAAGCTTGTTTTATTAATTGTTCAAGAGTTTTGGGTTTAATAATGTGAATGGTTGTTTAAATGAAAGGGGTTTTAACAAAAATAAAAAGGGTTTTTATATTTTGGCTTCATGTTGACGTTGGGAGAGAGAGGGCATGGGACAACATGGCTTGTGCCATGCTTCTTTAATGAAGTGAGAGAGAGTAAGAAGAGGGCGGTGTTTGAATTCCTCTCATTCTCATCCTCACACCCATTTTCTTTGTTCTCTCACTCTCATACACACACACACACACACAACATCATCAGCAGAGCAACAGCAGCAGCGGCCCAGGAGCAAGCAGCAGTGGCAGCAACAACAACATCAGCAACAACTGCAACAAAAATAGAAGCAACAGCAACAGCTAGCAGCAGCTCGAGACAACACCAACAGCAGCAGCTCGAGCAGGCAGCCGCAACAGCAGAGGCATCAGCATCAGCAACTTCAGCAGTAGAGGCAGCACCAGAAGCAAGAGCAGCAGTAGCAGAACAGCATTAGCATCAGCTCATGCATTAGCAACAGCAGCAACTCATTTCACTTCTTCCCCTGCTCCTTGGGGGTCTTTAGGGTATAACTCTTAGACCCAATTCCCCTTATTGCTAGCTTGTGCGTAGTTTAGCGTCGGTTTGTGTTAATTAGCTAGTTTAAGTGCTAATTATGGTGATTTGTGAGATGTTGTGGCAAATTGATGATTGTGTTGGTAGACCCTACTTATTTAAGTGTTGTTAGGGTCACCTTAATTGAGTTTAACCCTGGATTACACTAAAATACCATAGGGTTTCCTCTTACTGCAAATTGGTGATTTTAAAGCGATATATTGGCTATCTGTGATCTGCTTTTGACCCAGGGCTTTCAGGTTAAAATTGAGAAAACTGGGGCATGCACACTAGGTCTAGAACACACCACAAGAACACGAGCCCCTCATTCTAGTTTCTGGCCGCAGATTAATTGAGTTTGGCCGCAAATTGCGGCCAAGTTGGGGGCTGGGGTGTTGGGGTCTTGGCTTGGGTTCTATGCTGTGTAGTCTAGTGTTTTGGAATGTATAGTTTTGTAATATTTGACCTGTAGGGTAATCTGGGATCAAATATCGTTTGGCATGTCCGTTGTGTTTGCGTGATACGCGCGATACGTGAGAGGGTTCTGTGATCCAGCGTATCGCGGCGTGTCGCGATGGTTTTAGACGCGTATACACACGATTCAGCGTATCGTGCACACGCGCGTTTAGTTCGCGACGCGAGTTTCTCATTTTGGTTCGATATCGCGTTTTGTGGAATATTTGGCTTATATATGATTTCCATGTCTTATTTGCAGGTTTGCAGGCGGGGACTACGGACACTGCTACAGGGGGGAGCAGATGGTAGGATTCACCTAGCGTGGAGCGTAGGTGAGTAGATTTAACTTATACAGGGGAATCGCCCGCATGGCGTTAAGCGTCTGGGCTAGGATTCAAATACTTGTCGCATATTCTACGTCATTGTTAGAATTGTGCCTTTACCTTATTTCCTTGATATAGTTGTACTGTGACTAGTAGCCGTAGGGCACTGCACATATTATTGACGGTTCATGTTGCACGAGCACGGATTTCATGTTACACACACACCGTCAATAATTGCCATGTCACACACCAACCATTATAGATACTATGGCTTACCACACATGACATCTAGCTTATCGGTATCCCTATAGTGTATCATACCATTAGTGATAGGTACATATACACCTTACGATACAGCTACAGGTATACCTTGCTCATGTTTTACTTATATCCAACGGGGGTATCTTACAAATTCTACTTATACCCAGGGGGGTATACGACATCAGTTCTTATAGATAGATACCTATACATTGCTACACCTTTGTAGTTACATAATTACCTTTACTGATGTTTCTTAGCTGTACCTTATTGGTTTCGCATACTTATGGTTCCAGCTATACATTCTCATCTATATGCTCGCATTTCAGATATATCGCATATATTTATTCCTGGATTTGCGCATTGTTTTTTGGGATTTTAGATGATGTTTTCTGAATTTGGGAACCGCGGGAGTTCATGAAATTATGCATACATTGAAGAACCCGGTTTCCTTGTTATGATATTTGCGCATCCACCATGAGTTTTATCTGTGCTGATTTATATATATACCCCTACGAGGAGGCGTCGAGGCCGTAGAGGGTACATGGTGGGGCCCGGTATTGTTCCCCTCGGCAAGAAGATCGATGGATTTTACCGATTGAGCCTGGAGGCGGGCGAGTACCTACCGGTGACAGTACTATTGACTCGGCGGGGGTCATGGAGACACCGTTGGGAGTCATGCACATATGCATACGTCGAAAGGCGAGGGTCAGAGCTAGGCACTCATGCTTTCGGGACAGCGTATGATACGTACCCATCAGGATTTCTGTGTCGATGCTTGGCACATTGTTTTCATGATATTTCTTTTAAACACCTTTGTATATATAACAGGGGATTTAGCCGTTGTTATATATACCCTTACACCAATATTAGTGGAATGGGACGCTAATATATGTGTATTGACCCCATCATATTTATTTCTGCATATATATATATATATATTTAGGATGCTAGAATCTTACTTGAGACTTTGACTTGGGATATCAGGTGATTCATTGAGATTGGACATACATATGGGATTATTGATTTTTACATTCGGGATATAGGAGATTACTCGATATTGTACATTGAGGAGACGTGAAACTTATATGATGTGAGAGCCCAACGTGGGGGCTGATTTGAGGAATTGGGATTTGAGTGTCTTGATGGATTGTGATCCTACCACGATGACAGAATTCCGTGGATGACATATTTCACTCCATACCTCATACCTTTTCACTTATACATTGTTCCATGTATTAGGAGTACCTGTTAGTGTACCCTTCATGATAGCTGCATATTTGCATTCTCATATCCCTATTGCATAGTTATCGCATACTGTTGTCATGTTATTATTGCTTCACATATTGATTGTACCTGCTAGTGTACTTTCCATTATTCAGCATTTGCATGACATGATATTACTGTAATCACATATCTTAGATTCATGTTGTACGTACATTCCTGCAATTACCTGCATATGTAATCTACTATTCACGAGCTGGCAACTCACCCCCGTTGTGCCACAGGTGTTTCAGGTTGTTCCCAAGAGTAGTCGAGGCATGCTATTCAGTTATTCAGTTATCATCTTTTGCTACAGGTACCGCATCGGCTCACAGTATACTATTTTTCTTAGGTGGGTTAGATGATTATCTGTATTTCATATTGTACATTCGTTGTATCTTGTACTCTTCATCTACTATCATGTTGTTGACCTAGAGACTTGGTGAGGACGATATTGTTTATTATTTATGGATTTGTTGTCTTTATATACATCTTTCTCTCTATTGTCTTTACTTCTTCGCTACGGCGTCGTATATTTGTGTTGTATTCATTTTGGCTAGTTTTTACAAAAAAAGGGGTGTTGCCAAAATTTTAAAGAAAGAAAGTAGGACTTTTAAAGAATTTGGGTTGCGATTTCAAATGTTTCAAAAACATATATTATCTTTTTCGTATTTTCTTGGTTTAGATTTCTGGGTTTTGGCTTTCTTTTACTGCGTTACGTCTTTAGGCGTTGCGTAGTATTAGGGCCGTCACGGGCCAATTTCGGGTCGTGACAAAGTTGGTATCAGAGCGCTAGGTTTTACCTTTCGGTATGTAGGATGGCTTTAGTATGATGGAGTAGGTAGCTTAAGCAAAGTGACGTACTGTGTGTATGTCTGCAGCGTACCCATGATGCGGTACTTCTCCTTAAGTGACCTAAGTACAAATTGCTTAAATTTCCTTCCTTGATGATTCATATCCTTGAGATTCGATTCCTTATTCTCATCTCATCTTATATCTATTTATAGCCTTGCCGCCGATGACTATGGGGACTCAGAGTGATGCAGCGAGGGTCGAGGTCAGAGTTGGCTCGGGTGAGACGAGTACTGACCATGATGGCACTCTTGTTGCACAGGTGCAGACGGATCAGCCTACGACATATACTATTGATTGGCTTTTGGCAGAGACGTAGGACTTCCGCCAGACGATGGGTTCATTGGTTGATGTCGTTCGGGAGCTACGATAGGAGGTTGTCACCCCTGTTACTCAGTTGTCACTTACGATCAGCATGCAGCAGTCCGTCACCTACATAGCATCAGTGGTTGCAGCTCCAGTTGACGAGGCGCATATTCCAGAGGCTCAGAGAGTTCCAGGACAGTGGAGGACTCGTACCAGTGTACCAGCCCAGAGACAGAGGTTTGGTCATCGAGACAGATTTCGTGGCCGTCGTGGGATCAGTAGAGGTTTAGGACGAGGACAGTCGTCCAGCTCTCATCCCCAGGATGGTCAGCAGTCAGTGCGTGGATGTTTTCGACGCGGAAGCCTTCAGCACTTCGTCAGGGATTGTTCCTTAACACCTCATCATGATCGTATTCAGAGAGGCCGTGGATGTGGAAGGTTCGCTCAGAGGGCTCAGTCTACCAGAGGAGTTCAGCCAGTTGTGGGTAGAGAGCAGACACAGTAGTTTGTTTCTACTCATCGGGACGCGCAGACGTCCAATGCAGAGTTTTCAGGGATCCTTAATTCACATGTTCTTTTGATTGTATTCGTTGTTTTTCATACTTGTACCGTGTTTGGGTAGATTAGTCGTAGTTGTGATAACTTCTGTCAGCGATTCTTTTGTTGCGCGACACGTACTCAGTTGTGTGCCAATCGGATAGGAGTTAGAGATTCGTCCGTCGTTTCGATCCTTCTAGAGATGTTGGATTTGACGTTCTCCTGGGCACAGACTGGTTAACTACGTGCTAGGCATTTGTGGACTACCGAGAGGAAACAGTCAGGAATTGTTTTCCCGGCAAGTCAGTTCTTGTTGTGCGGGTGGATAGTTGTGCCGCCTCTCACAGCTTGAATTCAGCCTTTTTCGCAAGTCGGCTTTTGAGGAGATGTCGTGGATTCTTGGCGTTCATTCATGATACCGTAGCCACAGAGGGTTTTTGGGGCCGGTGTTCCTTTCGTGCGAGAGTTTTTCCGACGTTGTTCCGGATGAGCCGGCGAAGCTTTGGGAGCTTAAGGATCAGCTGTAGAGTTGTGGTTTGGGGAGTTTTGTGCGTCTGAGTGTTTCTCTTTTGGAAGCTCCTATTTCTGTTCGTCAAGGAGAAAGACGGCAATTTGAGGTTGTGTATCGATAGATCGTTAATTGAACCGCTTACGGTGCGGATGGGTATCCTTCACCTCGCCGTGACGATTTTTTTCGATCAGCTCCAAAGTGCGAGACATTTTCTAAGTTTGTTCGGGATCAGGTCATCATTATTGCGGGTTCGGAGTGATGGCGTTCCGAAAACTGCCATATGCGTGCTACGGGCTTTATGTGTTTTAGTGAGTCATTGGATTCACTGATGCCCTAGCAGCATTCGTAGATATGATGGACCAGATTTCTTCAGGCCGTTCCTCGACCAGTTATTGTTGTGTTATTTACGACATTCTGGTCTATTTAATGTGTCTTGAGGAACAGGAGCAGCACTTGAGGATTTGTTATGCATATACTGGGAGAGCCCCAGCGGTTGCTAGATTCTCGGAGTGTTTCTTCAGGCTTGTTTGTGTTGACTCCTAGGTCTTGAAGTCACGGGAGACGGTTTTGTATGGTCCCAAGGGAGATCGTGGCCATACATCTTAGGCCCAGACTTGTTTGCAGGACGGAGATCCGCAGATTGTTGGGCTTAGCAGGTTTTTACCGCCGTTTCATGCAGGATTGATAGAGTAGTGCTGCACCGTCGACTGAATGGATCGGAAGGGAGGTTTCTTTTCTGTGGACTGAGGCATGTGTGCGGAGTTTTCGGTAGTTGAAGATTCTATTAACAACTGCATCAGTTCCTTCTTTGCCTTTGGTTCGGGCGACCTTGTTGTTTAACTGTAATGTTTCTTGAGTGGGGCTCGAGTGTGTACTGAGGTGACACTATAGAGTTATCGCTTTTGTTTCCCTACATTTGGAGGAAGTACGAGAAGGATATTCCACTCATGATCTGGAGATGGCCGCGGTGGTTTTGCGTTGGAGATTTGGAGACACTACTCGTTCAAGAGTCGTGTCAGATTTTCACGGACCACCAGAGCTTAATGTACATCTTCCTGCAGCGGATTTTGATTGTTGTGATAGTCTTCTGCAGATTTACAGTTCTTGTGTGATCGTTGAGTATAGCTTAAGTTCGTCTCTACGGAGGGGACAGCTTGCTCATGTTCGCGCCCGACCACTTTTCTTTAACCGCTTTCGCGAGACACTGCCCACCGATGCTCGTTCGTCAGAGATACTTGAGCATACTCGGCTGGGTAATGATTCAGAGTCCTTGATTTGTGACAATGGTGTGCTAAGTTAGGGACGCGTTTGTGTACCTGATATTATCAGGTAGAGACGTGAAATCCTAGAACAGGCACATCAGTCAACTCTCTGTATTCATTCAAGTTCCACCAACATTGACGTGACTTGTGAGATAGTTACGGGTGGACAGGGATGTAAAGAGAAGTTTCATGGTTCGTTTCAAGTGTCTGTCTTGTTGTGTGCTTGGGTCGAGCATCTGAGGCCGGCTGGAGAGTTGCAACCTTTTAGCGTTCCGAAGTAGGAGTGGGAGCAGATCTCCATGAATTTCGTTATGGTTTCTACCCAAGTTTAGTCAGGGTGTGACTCCATTCGGATTCTTGTCGTCCGGTTATACTCAGTTTGCTCAGTTGTTCTTTGTTAAGCTGTGTGTTTATGTTAGTTGTCGTCAGCAGTTGGGGATCGTCACTCGCCATCGTTAGGGTTCTCCTTCGATAGTTGTTATCAGGAGACACTCCAATTGGCAACCTTTAGGTTTAGGGGTTAGGTCGTGTCGATCACCAGTCTGTTGTTTTTCTGACTCTGCTTAAGTAGGACTTTGGACACCAGCTAGTCTAGAGACTTCGGAGATGGTCCAGTTGTGTTAGGTCAGGATGGAAATTGTCCATTGCGAACTGAGGTCTTATGCCGACTGTGTTGGTCATGGACTCGAGTTCGCAGGGACAGATCATGTATTCCTACGGACCTTTCGATGAATGACGTGTTGGATTTTGGGAAGCTTGTCCCAGGATTGTAGTTCCTTTCGAGATCCTACAAGCAAGTTAGTTTTGTTGCCTTTAATTTGGCACTTCTGCCCAGATTATTGAGTTTTCACCCTGTATTCCTTGTGATGATACTTTACAATTACCTTCTTGACCTTTCTCACATGATTTGGCACCAGACCATTTAGCTTGGACGCGATCTTTCGTTCACCAGCAGCCAATTGTGTTAATGGCTCGGCAGGTGGAGAAACGTCGGTCAAGGGTCTTGCCATCTGTGAAGGGCTTTCTTGGACGTAGCCGTATAGTTAGATAATCACTTGGGAGGCTGCGAGCGAGATTTGAGGATTTTAATCTTCTCTTTGAAGGTACGCGTAGCAGTATATTTTTAAATTCGGGGACGAATTTCTTTTAAGGGGGGAGATTGTAACACCTTAGAATGTGTTTTGTAGCAAACTATATTTTAATATATGGGTTTTTAATAAAAAGTTTACCAAATTGGGTTTTATTTATTTTATCCTATTTTATTAGATTTTTCCTAGGCTTGCACACACTTGTGCATGTTAACTAGGGTGCTAATTAGGAGGTTAATCATGATTAGCAATCATGGTTAGCTAACCATTTTCCTTTAAGCTTGTTTTATTAATTGTTTAAGAGTTTTGGGTTTAATAATGTGTATGGTTGTTTAAATGAAAGGGGTTTTAATAAAAATAAAAAGCGTTTTTATATTTTGGCTTCATGTTGACTTTGGGAGAGAGAGGGCATGGGACAATATGGCTTGTGCCATGCTTCTTTAATGAAGTGAGAGAGAGTGAGAAGAGGGGGGTGTTTGAATTCCTCTCATTCTCATCCTCACACCCATTTTCTTTGTTCTCTCACTCTCATACACACACACACACAACATCATCAACAGAGCAACAGCAGCAGCAGCCCAAGGAGCAAGCAGCAGTGGCAGCAACAACAACATCAACAACAACTGCAACAACAATAGAAGCAACAGCAACAGCAAGCAGCAGCAGCTCGAGACAACACCAACAGCAGCAGCTCGAGCAGGCAGCAGCAACAGCAGAGGCATCAGCATCAGCAACTTCAGCAGCAGAGGCAGCACCAGAAGCAAGAGCAGCAGTAGCAGAACAGCATTAGCATCAGCTCATGCATTAGCAACAGCAGCAACTCATTTCACTTCTTCACCTGCTCCTTGGTGGTCTTTAGGGTATAACTCTTAGACCCAATTCCCCTTATTGCTAGCTTGTGCATAGTTTAGCATCGGTTTGTGTTAATTAGCTAGTTTAAGTGCGAATAATGGTGATTTGTGAGATGTTGTGGCAAATTGATGATTGTGTTGGTAAACCCTACTTATTTAAATGTTGTTAGGGTCACCTTAACTTAGTTTAACCCTGGATTACACTAAAATACCATAGGTTTCTTTTTAGTGCAAATTGATGATTTTAAAGCGATATATTGGCTATCTGTGATCTGCTTTTGACCCAGGGCTTTCAGGTTAAAATTGAGAAAACTGGGGCATGCACACTAGGTATAGAACACACCACAAGAACACGAGCCTCTCATTCTAGTTTCTGGCAGCAGATTTATTGAGTTTGGCCGCAAATTGCGGCCAAGTTGGGGGCTGGGGTGTTGGGGTCTTGGCTTGGGTTCTATGCTGTGTAGTCTAGTGTTTTGGAATGTATAGTTTTGTAATATTTGACCGGTAGGATAATCTGGGATCAAATATCGTTTGGCATGTCCGTTGTGTTTGCGTGATACGTGCGATACGTGAGAGGGTTCTGTGATCCAGTGTATCGCGGCGTGTCGCGATGGTTTTAGACGCGTATACACACGATTCAGCGTATCGTGCGCACGCGCGTTTAGTTCGCGACGCGAGTTTCTCGTTTTGGTTCGATATCGCGTTTTGCGGAATATTTGGCTTATATATGATTTCCATGTCTTATTTGCAGGTTTGTAGGCGGGGACTACGGACACTGCTACATGGGGGAGCAGATGGTAGGATTCACCTAGCGTGGAGCGTAGGTGAGTAGATTTAACATCTACAGGGGAATCGCCCGCATGGCGTTAAGCGTCTGGGCTACGATTCAAATACTTGTCGCGTATTCTACGTCATTGTTAGAATTGTGCCTTTACCTTATTTCCTTGATATAGTTGTACCGTGACTAATAGCCGTAGGGCACTGCACATATTATTGACGGTCCATGTTGCACGAGCACGGATTTCATATTACACACACACCGTCAATAATTGCCATGCCACACACCAACCATTATAGATACTATGGCTTATCACACATGACATCTAGCTTATCGGTATACCTATAGTGTATCATACCATTAGTGATAGGTACATATACACCTTACGATACAGCTACAGGTATACCTTGCTCATGTTTTACTTATATCCAAGGGGGGTATCTTACATATTCTACTTATACCCAGGGGGGTATACGACATCAGTTCTTATAGGTAGAAACCTATACATTGCTACACCTGTATGTTACACACCTATTCAATTGCAGTTACATAATTACCTTTACTGATGTTGCTTAGCTGTACCTTATTGGTTTCGCATACTTATGGTTCCAGCTATACATTCTCATCTATATGCTCGCATTTCAGATATATCGCATATATTTATTCCTGGATCTGCACATTGTTTATTGGGATTTTAGATGATGTTTTCTGGATTTGGGAACCGTGGGAGTTCATGAAATTATGCATACATTGAAGAACCCGGTTTCCTTGATATGATATTTGCGCATCCACCGTGAGTTTTATCGGTGCTGATTTATATATATACCCATACGAGGAGGCGTCGAGGCCGTAGAGGGTACATGGTGGGGCCCGGTATGGTTCCCCTCGGTAAGAAGATCGTTGGATTTTTCCGATTGAGCGTGGAGGCGGGCGAGTACCTACCGGTGACAGTACTAATGTATCGGCGGGGGTCATGGAGACACCGTTGGGAGTCATGCACGTATGCATACGTCGAAAGGCGAGGGTCAGAGCTAGGCACTCGTGCTTTCGGGACAGCGTATGATATGTACCTATCAGGATTTCTGTGTCGATGCTTGGCACATTGTTTTCATGATATTTCTTTTAAACACCTTTGTATATATAACAGGGGATTTAGCCGTTGTTATATATACCCTTACACCAATATTAGTGGATTGGGACGCTAATATATGTCTATTGACCCCATCATATTTATTTCTACATATATATATATATATATATATATATATTTAGGATGCTAGAATCTTACTTGAGATTTTGACTTGGGATATCAGGTGATTCATTGAGATTGGACATACATATGGGATTATTGATTTGTACATTCGGGATATAGGAGATTACTCGATATTGTACATTGAGGAGACGTGAGACTTATATGATATGAGAGCCCAACGTGGGGGCTGATTTGAGGAATTGGGATTTGAGTGTCTTGATGGATTGTTATCCTACCACGATGACAGGATTCCGTGGATGACATATTTCACTCCATACCTCATACCTTTTCACTTATGCACTGTTCCATGTATTAGGAGTACCTGTTAGTGTACCCTTCATGATAGCTGCATATTTGCATTCTCATATCCCTATTGCATAGTTATCGCATACTGTTGTCATGTTATTATTTCTTCACATATTGATTGTACCTGCTAGTGTACTTTCCATTATTCAGCATTTGCATAACATGTTATTATTGTAATCGCATATCTTAGATTCATGTTGTACGTACAATCCTGCGATTACCTGCATATGTTATCTACTATTCACGAGTTGGCAACTCACCACCGTTGTGCCACAGGTGTTTCAGGTTGTTCCCCAGAGTAGTCGAGGCAGGCTATTCGTTATTCAGCTATCATCTTTTGCTACAGATACCGCATTGGCTCACAGTATACTATTTTGCTTAGGTGGGTTAGATGATTATCTGTATTTCATATTGTACATTCGTTGTATCTTGTACTCTCCATCTACTATCATCTTGTTGACCTATAGACTTGGTGAGGTTGATATTGTTAATTATTTGTTGATTTGTTGTCTTTATATACAGCTTTCTCTCTATTGTCTTTACTTCTTCGCTACGGCGTCGTATATTTGTGTTGTATTCATTTTGGCTAGTTTTTACAAAAAGGGGGTGTTGCCAAAATTTTAAAGAAAGAAAGTAGGACTTTTAAAGAATTTGGGTTGCGATTTCAAATGTTTCAAAAACTTATATTATCTTTTCCGTATTTTCTTGGTTTAGATTTCTGGGTTTTGGCTTTCTTTTACTGTGTTACGTCTTTATGCGTTGCGTAGTACTGGGGTCTTCACGGGCCAATTTCGGGTCGTGACTGCCTGACAGTGACACTACCGTACAGTCCGGTCTCCTCGTCTGATATGCTGCATATCAAGTCTAGGGGTGGTAAAACGTCAGACCCCAATAACCGATAAGTCATGCCGATATGAGGCTCATAACGGGTCGAGAAACTACTGGTAACACTTACCAGTAAATCTCTAAACCAGCCCTGGCCAGGGACTTCCCTGTTATGGCCAATCGAGCATAGCGCAACATCAACCCCCAATACCGGGAGAGACGAAACCCCTCATATCGCTCATTGCATCCATGTGACTCGGGGCTGTACCCAAAAACCACCGTTTTGCACTCCCTCTTGGACGTGGTAAGGTGGAAATCAAAGCACAGTGGGAATCACACAAGACTCTAATACGATCTCGGGTCTACAGACTAACCTGTACCAGTGTCACCGGAGAACTGCCATCTGACGTAAGGTATAATACCATCTGGGAGTTCTCGGCGAGTCCATCCAGTGTACTCAGTCTCCACCGTGCACCCGTATATCATCTCTGATGTCAAAAACCAATGGATATGGGATCATCCATCGCCTATCTACATGGGTCAAGAAGGTATACGCTATTCTACTCTGGTATATCGATTCCCCGTCTCGATACACCCACGACTAGGGACCTTGAAGGATGTACTTATGGACTACCATGTCCTCTCTAGTATGATCCGCATCATAGTCCAGGTAGTCAAGTACACATCCTAAGGGCTTCACCAACATGTAACATACAGACAATCAGTGTA
This sequence comes from Agapanthus africanus, assembly GCA_030015575.1. NCBI lineage: Eukaryota > Viridiplantae > Streptophyta > Magnoliopsida > Asparagales > Amaryllidaceae > Agapanthus > Agapanthus africanus. Next base: position 394,296,978 of record JASDDO010000022.1, read on the forward strand.
CACGTTAAGATAAAGAGTAACCAAATAGCATACTATCATGTCGAGCAAGAAAGTCCTCCCTATATATGTCCAAGCATCCACTACAATATACATCTCATGTATAGTAATGGCATCTAGGGCATACATATAACTAACAATATTTCATATGCATAAAGAAATATGAATCAATGTCACAATATCCCTAACCAAACAATATCATATCTATATGTGTGTTGTGCGTGTCATGGCAATTATTGACGGTGTGTATGGCATACAATCAGTGCTCGTGCAACACGAGCCGTCAATAATAGTGCAGTGTCTTAAGGGTACAAGTCCAAGCACAACTAGTAACTAAGAAATAAGGTGTATGCGCAACAATATATATGAAATAAAATATGCGACAATATCATAACATCTCTAGCCCAGACGCATAACGCCATGCGGGCGATTCCCCTGTAGATGTTAAATCTACTCACCAACGCTCCTGGCTAAGTAAAGCCAACAACCTGTTTTCCCTTCTTCGCAGCGTCCAAAATCCCAGCCGGCGAACATAATACAAAACACAATAAAGCAAGTATATATTAGCAATAGACACAAAACCCGTACAAACTACATTGACCAACGCGACAACCCAAAACTTACTCTCAAGGGTTCATATTGTGGCTAACGTGTGTAGCGACACGACGAAAACAACCCAAGAGAAAAATCATACAAAGCGCACGATCCGTGTCGTATAATATATCGCGTGTAAACTTAACACAAGAAACTACCCATGTGATCCCAGATTTTGTATACAGAGAAAACTCAACAACCAAACAAGACCAAACAAACGTAAACCACTGAAGACACCTACCCACAAAAACCCACACCCAAACTCCTATGAAAATCCGGCGTCGCCGGAAATTGCCTTCACGTCGCCGGCCATGGTCTGAGCAGGGGTGTTCGTGCTTGAGGTGAAGTCCTATGGTCTCAGGTACAACACAACTACATTTTTTGGTTTTCTAGTAAACTCCCGGGGTCACAGCAGATCACAGATGTCATATATTGACACTAAAAATACGATATTCACACGAAAACTTAACTTTAACATTCTAAATTAAATCTATAAGACTACACAGCACTAAAACAACATAAAGAACAGCTAGAGATCATTACCTAACCAAAAGAACTCAAAGATCCATGCTTTCCAAGCTCCAAGGCATCCAAGAGGCAAATCAAGTCCAAAGATGTGATTTTTGTGAGTTTTGATGAAGTTTGAGATGGATTTGTGAAAGTTTAGTGATGAAGTGATAAGTGTTCAGTTGAGGGAAGTGAGGAATGAGAAAATAATACTAAGGGAAAAAGTGTGAGAGAAAAGAATAAAGAGAAAGAGAGAGGTGAGAGTAAGAGGTGAGTGCACCCATTCATTAATTCACCATTAATGCTTTCACACTACACCATGCCCCCTCTTCTTTCCAAAACAAATATCTTCTCACAACAAAACATCTAGGAGTTTAGGGTTAATGCAAATATTAAAGCAAGGGATTAGATTAAGGGTTAAGTTGTTATGGTTGCTAAGAACAAGATTAACACAAAACAAACCCTCACATTTGTAAGTCTACGGTAGCGCCCCGGCCGTCTTTCCGAGGCCAAAATGCGGAAACGAAAACTTTTTCAAAAATAGAAACCGGCGCTATCGTATGCTTAAAACCCGGATCGAACCATTAACCTACAACTAGCAACTAGAGAAAGGGTTGGAAGGCCATACCGATCGATCCGTGTCCTTCGGTCTTTAGCCACCATCCCAAGCTCCTCGCGGCATCTCCGGTCTCAATCTCCTCGTCGGAAAGGGAACCACAACTTCGAGTCTTTTTACGGGCTCCCGCTACATCCGAAGCAACTCGGGCACGAAGTTCGCTAGCCGACATGTCCAAGGCGAAGTAGAGAATTGTAACACCTTAGATTGTGTTTTGTAACTAATTATATTTTAATATATGGTTTTTAATAAAAAGTTTACCAAATTAAGTTTCAAATATTCTATCCTATTTAATGAGTATTTTATTAGAATTTTTCTAGGCTTGCACACACTTGTGCTTGTTAACTAGGGTTGTTTTTGGGGTTAAACATGATTAGCAATCATGGTGAACTAACCATTTTCCCTAATCTAGTTTTTTTAGTTTTGTTTTAAGTGTTATGGGTTTTAAGTATGATGAATGTTTTAAAAAAAAGAAAATGAATTATTTTGTTGTTATGTTGACTTGGTAAGAGAGAGAGAGGGAACATTATGAGGCATGATGGCTTGCCCATGCCTTCATTTAATGAAGAGAGAGAGAGAGAGGAGGGGGTTGACTTGTTGGTGTTCTCTCATTCTCACTCATTTCTCTCATCCTCTCACTCTCAAACTCTCAACACATACACACTCCCACACATCAGCAGCAGCAGCAAAGACAACAACAACAACAACAACAACAGAAGCAGCAGCAGCAGAGAAGGAGCAGCAGCAGGCAGCAACAGCTTCAGCAGTGGCATCAGCATCAGCAGCAGCTCAGGCATCAGCAGTAGCAAGTAGCTCCAGCAGCAGTAGCAACCCCTCATCTCCCCCATACACTTCTTCTCCTGCTCTCTAGGGTTCTCTAGGGTATATTTCTGAACCCAAGTCCCCTTTTTCCTAGCTTGTATGCTTATTAGCATCGGTTTGTGTTAATTAGCTAGTTTAGTGCTAATTATGGTGATTTGTGAGATGTTGTGGCAAATTGATGATTGTGTTGGTAAACCCTACTTATTTAAGTGTTGTTAGGGTCACCTTAACTGAGTTTAACCCAGGATTACACTAAAATACCATAGGGTTTCCTTTTAGTGCAAATCGGTGTTTTTAAGCGTTATGTGTGACATTCTGTGATCTGCTATTGACCCGGACCCTTCAGAGTAAAATTGAGGAAACTGGAGCATGCTTACTAGGTTTAGACAACACCACCTGAGCACGAGACCCTAACTCCTAACTTAGGCTTTATTAGTTCTGGCCGCAATTTGCGTCTAGGTAGGGGACCGGGGTATTGGGTTTTTATGTGGGGTAGTCTACTGTTATTTGTAGTGTTTTGGCATGTCTAGTTTTGTAAGATTTGACCTATAGGAAAATCTGGGGCAATATATCGTTTTGCATGTCCGTTGTGTTTGCGTGATACGCGCGATACGTGAGAGGGTTCTGTGATCCAGTGTATCGCGGTGTGTCGCGATGGTTTTAGACGCGTATACACACGTTTTAGCGTATCGTGCACACGCGCATTTAGTTCGCGATGCAAGTTTCTCGTTTTGGTTCGATATCGCGTTTTGCGGAATATTTGGCTTATATATGATTTCCATGTCTTATTTGCAGGGTTGCAGGCAGGGACTACGAACACGTCTATAGGGGGAGCATATGGTAGGATTCACCTAGCGTGGAGCGTAGGTGAGTAGATTTAACATCTACAGGGGAATCGCCCGCATGGCGTTATGCGTCTGGGCTAGGATTCAAATACATGTCGCATATTCTACGTCTTTGTTAGAATTGCGCCTTTACCTTAGTTCCTTGATATAGTTGTACTGTGACTAGCAGTCGTAGGACACCGCACATATTATTGACGGTTCATGTTGCACGAGCACGGATTGTATGCTACACACACACCGTCAATAATTGCCATGTCACACACAACCCCTTATAGATACTATATTGCTTATCATACCTGACATCTAGCTTATCGGTATACTTGTAGTGTATCTTACCATTAGTGATAGGTACATATATACCTTGCACATATTTTACTTATAGGTAGACACCTATACTTAGCTGTACCTTATTGATTTCGCATACATCAGGTTTCAGCTACATATTCTCTTTTATATGCTCGCATTTCAGATATATATTGCATATATTTATTCTTGGATTTGCGCATTGGTTATTTGGATTTTAAATGATATTTTCTGGATTTGGGAACTGCGGGAGTTCATGAAATTATGCATACATTGAAAAACCCGGTTTCCTTGATATGATATTTGTGCATCCACCATGAGTTTTATCGGTGCTGATATATATATACCCCTACGAGGAGGCGTCGAGGCCGTAGAGGGTACATGGTGGGGCTCGGTATGGTTCCCCTCGGCAAGAAGATCGATGGACTTTGTCGATTGAGCCTGGAGGCGGGCGAGTACCTACCGGTGACAATACCCATGACTCGGCGGGGGATCACGGAGACACCGTTGGGAGTCATGTACGTATGCATACGTCGAAAGGCGAGGGTCAGAACTAGGCACTCGTGCTTTCGGGATAGCGTATGATACGTGATCAGGATTTCTGTGTCGATGCTTGGCACATGGTTTTTATGATATTTCTTTAACACCTTTGTATATATAACAGGTGATTTAGCCGTTGTTATATATACCCTTACACCAATATTAGTGGAATGGGACGCTAATATATGTGTATTGCCCCCATCATATTTATTTCCGTATATATTTACCTTTAGGATGTTAGATTTTTACTTGAGATTTGACTTGGGATATTAGGTGATCCATTGAGATTGGATATTGGACATACCTATGTGATTTCTGATTTGTACATTCGGGATATAGGGAATTACTCGATATTATACATTGAGGAGATGTGAGACTTATATCATGTGAGAGCCCAATGTGGGGGCTGATTTGAGGAATTGGGATTTGAATGTCTTTATGGATTGTGATCCTACCACGATGTCAGGTTTCCGTGGGAACGACATATTTCACTGCATACCTCATACCTATTCACTTATGCACGGTTTCATATATTGGTAGTACCTGTTAGTGTACTCTTATGATTACTGCATATCTACTTTCTCATATCCCTATTGCATACTATTATCATGTCATTATTGCTTCACATATTGATTGTACCTGCTAGTGTACTTTCCATTATTCTGCATTCACATGACATGTTATTATTGTAATCGCATATCTTAGATTCATGCTGTACGTACATTCCTGCGATTACCTGCATACGTTATCTACTATTCACGAGTTGGCAACTCACCCCCGTTGTGCCACAGGTGTTTCAGGTTGTTCCCCAGAGTAGTCGAGGCAGGCTATTCAGCTATTCATCTATCATCTTTTGCTACAGATACCGCATCAGCTCACAGTACTATTTTGCTTAGGTGGGTTAGATAATTATCTGTATTTCATATTATACATTCGTTGTATCTTGTACATCTTCTATTATGTTGTTGACTTAGAGACTTGGTGAGGAAGATATTGTATATTATTTGTGGATTTGTTGCCTTTTATATACAGCTTTCTCTCTATTGTCCTTATTCTTCGCTACGGCGTCGTATATTTGTATTGTATTCATCTTGGCTAGTTTTTACAAAAAAGGGGGTGTTGCCAAAATTTTAAAGAAAGGAAGTAGGACATTTAAAGAATTTGGGTTGCGATTTCAAATGTTTCAAAAACTTATATTATCTTTTTCCGTATTTTCTTGGTTTAGATTTCGGGGTTTTGGCTTTCTTTTACTGCGTTACGTCTTTAGGCGTTGTGTAGTATTAGGGCCGTCACGGGCCAATTTCGGGTCGTGACAAAGTTGGTATCAGAGCGCTAGGTTTTACCTTTCAGAGTGTAGGATGACCTTAGTATGATGGAGTAGGTAGCTTAAGCAGAGTAACGTAGTGTGTGTATGTCTGCAGCATACCCACGATGAAGGTACTTTGCATTAAGTGACCAAAGTACAATTTGCTTGAAATTCCTTCCTTGATGATTCATATCCTTGAGATTCGATTCCTTATTCTCATCGAATCTTATATCTACTTATAGCCTTGCCACCGATGACTATGGGGACTCGGAGTGATGCAGCGAGGGTCGAGGTCAGAGTTGGCTCGGGTGAGACGAGTACTGACCAGGATGGCACTCTAGTTGCACAGGTGCCGACGGATCAGCTTACTACGTATACTATTGATACACTTTTGGCAGAGAAGCAGAACTTCCGCCAGACGATGAGTTCATTGGTTGATGTCGTTCGGGAGCTACGACAGGAGGTTGTCACCCCTGTTACTCAGTTGTCACTTACGATCAGCATGCAGCAGTCCGTCACCTACATAGCACCAGTGGTTGCAGCTCCAGTTGACGAGGTGCGTGTTCCAGAGGCTTAGAGAGTTCCAGGACAGTGGAGGACTCGTACCAGCATACCAGCCCAGAGACAGAGGTTTGGTCTTCGAGACAGATTTCGTGGCCGTAGCGGGAGTAGCAGAGGCTTAGGACGAGGACAGTCGTTCAGCTCTCATTCCAAGGAGGGTCAGCAGTTAGCGCGTGGATGTTTTCGATGCGGGAGCCTTCAGCACTTCGTCAGGGATTGTTCCTTAGCACCTCGTCAGGATCGTTTTCAGAGAGACCGTGGGCGTGGAAGGTTCGCTCAGAGGGCTCAGTATACCAGGGGAGTTCAGCCAGTTGCGGGTAGAGGGCAGACACAGGAGTTTGCTTCTACTCATCGGGACGCGCAGGCATCCAATGCAGAGTTTTCAGGTATCCTTATTTCATATGTTCTTTTGGTGTACTCGTTTGCTTTTCATACTTGTACCGTGGTTGGGTAGATTAGTCGTAGTTTGTTGTTTTAACTTCTGTCGGCGATTCTTTTGTTGCGCGACACGTATTTCAGTTGTGTGCCAATCGGATAGGAGATAGAGATTCGTCCGTCGTTTTGATCCTTCTAGAGATGTTGGATCTGACGATCTCCTGGGCACGGACTGTTTAGCTACGTGTTAGGCGTCTGTGGGCTACCGTGAGGAAACAGTCAGGTTTGTTTTTCCGGCAAGTCAGTTCTAGTTGTGCAGGTGGATAGTTGTGACGCATCTCACAGCTTGAATTCATCCATTTTCGCTAGTCGGCTTCTGAGGAGATGTCGTGGATTCTTGACGTTCATTCGTGATACCGTATCCACAGAGGGTTGGTTGAACCGGTGTTCCTGTCGTGCGAGAGTTTTTCCGACGTTGTTCCGGATAAGCCGGTGAAGCTTAGGGAGCTTAAGGATGTAAGGTTTGTCTAGCACCCTATAATGAGTTTTGAAGCATCACATGTCCCAAAGTTTGGATTTTGATGGTGCTAAACAAGCATGCAAAGGAATCGATCCTAGAAAATTAGGGTTTCGAAACTTAAAACTTATAAAGTTAGGGTTTCGAGACTAGAACCTTTGTAGCTCCCTTTTGTTGGACTCCTTGGTCTCTTGGGTGTTGAATGGAGGTCCTCTTGAAGTCCTCTCGCGTCCACGACGATCGACCCGGAGATCCCCGTCCAAGCTCGCAACTTCGAAAATTGAAGAGAACACTCTAAACAAGTTGGCTAAACTTGTGTAGAATGAAGTTGTGGTTAAGATTCTCACTTCAAAAACCTTTCTTTATGTGTATATAACTCACTAGAAGAAACTAGAGAACAAATATGAAGGAGGAAGAAGATGGTGGCAATATTTTTTCAAGAGATGATATAAATAACCATCATAAGGAAAAAATGAAATATATCCTTTTATATTTTATTCCTTCTCACATGAAACCATGGTTAAATCTTTTGGTTGGTATTTGATTAGGGTTTAAACCATGTAAGGAAAGGTTAATCCAAGGTTAAGGGTACGTGAGAATGGTTAGGTTAGAGAAGAGTGTAGAAGCAAGTGAAGATTATCCTTTCCTTTTTCTATTTTGTTTTAAACCTTAAATCAAACAAGAAACAAAAGATTTATCCATGGTGTGAGTCTCATATTGCCACCATTTCCATGTGTAAATAACCATGATAGATGGGTGTATGTATGTATGTATGTATGCATATCTATATGTGCATGAAACTAGTAAGAAAGAAAGAAAGATATACATGCATGCACACATCCATCATCCAAGAAAAGGTTTTAAGTGAGAAAACTAATGGTTAAATGATAAATCAACACTTGATTTATCAATCCGGCCATATCACATATGACCCCACCAAAAGCAAGCCGCCCGATCAATGTACGGTATCATATACGCGCATTTTAATCGGGTCCATGCGCATATCGCATACGCGCACCACAACATTTCGCCTGGACTAGGTAACTCCATTGTGGGATTCTAAGACTCGTCAATACACCGGCAGTGGGTGATGATCATATCAAGCACCCCCAAGTCGCAAGCGGTCAGCTAAACGTAACGGCCACCCGGGTATTGAGCGATCAGAAGAGAACAAGCGAACCTGCTACAACTTCCGTCGAGCCAACCGGCAACACTTCCCGTACAGTCCGGTCTCCTCGTCTGATATGTCGCATATCAAGTCTAGGGGTGGTAAACGTCAGACCCCAATAACCGATAAGTCGTGCCGATATGAGGCTCATAACGGGTCGAGAAACTACTGGTAACACTTACCAGCAAATCTCTGAATCAGCCCTGGCCAGGGACTTCCCTGTTACGGCCAATCGAGCACATCGCAACATCAACCCCCAATACCGGGAGAGACGAAACCCCTCCAATCGCTCATTGCCTCCATGTGACTCTGGACTGTACCCAAAAACAACCGTTTTGCATGCCCTCATGGACGTGGTAAGGTGGAGATCAAAGCACAGTGGGAATCACACAAGACTCTATGACGATCTCGGGTCTACAGACTAACCTGCACAAGTGTCACCTGAGAACTGCCATCTGACGTGAGGTATAATACCATCTGGGAGTTCTCGGCGAGTCCGTCCAGTGTACCCAGTCTCCACTGAGCACCCGTATACCATCTCTGATGTCAAACACCAATGGATATGGGATCATCCATCGCCCATCTCATGGGTCGAGAAGCGTATACGCTAGTCTACAATGGTATATCGATGCGCCGTCTCGATACACCTACGACTAGGGACCTTGAAGGATGTACTTATGGACTACCATGTCCCCACTAGTATGATCTGCATCATAGTCCAGGTAGTCAAGTACACATCCTAAGGGCTTTACCAACATGTAACTATAAGACAGTATAAAGAGACAAGTGTACATGTTAAGATAAAGAGTAACCAGATAACATACTATCATATTGAGCAAGAAAGTCATCTCTATATATGTCCAAGCATCTAATATAATATACATCATCTGTACAATACTGGCCTCTAGGGCATATATACAACTAACAATCTCCCACTTGCACTAGGGCCAGCTGCTGTAGTATCGCATACCGAGCATCCCGAAGAGTCTCTCAAACTGTATCTGGGGAATGGCCTTCGTGAGTGGATCCGCCGTGTTGTTCCTCGTGTCAACCCTCCTGACCTCGATCTCCCGGCGATCAACTATCTCCCGGATGAGGTGATACCGCCTCAAAATATGCCTAGATCGCTGATGGGACCTGGGTTCCTTGGCCAAAGCTACCGCTCCTTTGTTATCGCAATACAAGGGTATTGGATGCTCAATGGATGGAACCACTCCAAGTTCAGTAATGAACTTCTTGATCCAGACAGCCTCTTTGGCAGCATCGTTGGCAGCGATGTATTCAGCCTCCATCGTCGAGTCTGCCACGGTTTCCTGCTTGGAACTCTTCAAGCTAACCTCCCCTCCCTAAAGGGTAAAGACAAATCCCGACTGCGACTTAGAGTCGTCCTTATCACTCTGGAAGCTCGAATCGGTAAAGGACTCCATTTGGAGTTCTCCGTTACCATACACCAAGAGCATCTCTTTAGTCCTTCGCAAGTACTTGAGAATGCTCTTCACAGCTGTCCAGTGACTCTCTCCAGGATCAGCTTGATACATACTCACTACACTTAGTGAGTATGCTACATCGGGTCTGGTACATAGCATCGCATACATGATAGAGCCTACAGCCGAAGCATAGGGTATCCCTTGTATGCGAGCTCTCTCCAAATCAGTCTTGGGAGACATCTCTTTGGAGAGAGTGACTCCAGAGATCGTGGGTAAGTTCCCACGCTTGGATTCTTCCATACTAAACCTCTTTAGTATGGTGTCAATGTACCTGGATTGGGACAATCCCAGTATCCGTTTGGATCTATCTCTATAGATCCTAATTCCCAATATGCAGGAGGCATCACCAAGATCTTTCATTGAGAATCTTTGTGATAAGAAGAGCTTTACCGATTGCAGCATAGGAATATCATTTCCTATCAAGAGTATGTCGTCCACGTACAATACGAGGAAGACAACCTTACTCTCTGCCACCTTCTTGTAGATACAAGGTTCATCTGGGTTTTTGACGAAATCAAACTCTTTGATAACGACGTCAAAGCAGATGTTCCAACTCCGCGATGCTTGCTTTAATCCATAAATGGATTTAAGCAGCTTGCACACCTTCCCACTGCTCCCACTATCTACGAAGCCCTCTGGCTGAGTCTTGTACACGCACTCTTCTAAATCACCATTTATAAAGGCGGTCTAAACATCCATTTGCCAGATTTCATAATCATGATATGCAGCGATGGCAAGCATGATCCGGATGGATTTGAGCATTGCCACTGGAGAAAAGGTTTCGTCATAGTCCACACCTGGTCTTTGACGAAAACCCTTTGCAACAAGTCTAGCTTTGAAAGTCTCCACTTTCCCATCTACACCAAGTTTTTTCTTGAAGATCCACTTGCTCCCAATGGGTTTTACCCCTTCAGGAGCAATTTCCAAAGTCCATTCTTTGTTGGTGTACATGGATTCCATCTCGGATCTCATAGCATCCAGCCATTCCACTGAGTCCCTACTCGTGATGGCCTGCTCGAAGCTAGTTGGGTCATCATCCTCCACGATGCAATCCTCGCTCCCACCATCCATGAGAAAACCATAGTATCTCTCAGGTTGGCGAGGAACCCTACTAGATCGGCGGAGAGGCTGAGGTTCATTGGGAGCTACTAATTCTTCTGGTTCCACTAAATCTTCAGTTACGGTTTGTGTATCTGGAACTTCTTCCAGCTCTACCAATTTGCCACTAATTTCTTTTTCAAGGAATTCCTTTTCTAAAAAGGTGGCATATTGAGAAACAAACACTTTTTGTTCTTCAGCGTGGTAGAAAAAATATCCTTGGGAATTCTTAGGATATCCCACAAACTTGCAAAGAACTGACCGTGCCTCGAGTTTGTCTGGATTTTGCCTTTTGACATAGGCCGGACAACCCCATATCTTAACTCGTTTAAAATATGGTCTCTTCCCACTCCATATCTCATATGGTGTGGTAGGTACAGATTTAGATGGAACTTGATTCAATTGGTATGTTGCTGTCTCCAGCGCATATCCCCAGAAGGAAATAGGTAACTCAGCTGTGCTCATCATAGAGCGCACAATATCTAATAGGGTGCGGTTCCTCCGTTCTGATACACCGTTGTGCTGTGGTGTATATGGAGGAGTCAGCTGAGAGAGAATCCCATTCTCTTTTAGGAAGTCCAGGAATTTATTGCTTAAGTATTCACCTCCTCGATCAGATCGGAGGATTTTAATACTTTTTCCGGTTTGGTTCTCGACTTCTTGTTTATATTCTCTAAATTTCTCAAACGCTTCTGATTTGTGTTTCATCAGGAACACATATCCTAATCTAGAGAGATCGTCAGTGAATGTAATGAAGTACGATGAACCATCCCTGGCATGTGTAGACATGGGACCGCATACATCACTATGTATCAGTCCCAAGAGTTCGGTAACTCTTTCTCCGTGTCCCGTAAACGGAGTTTTGGTCATCTTGCCTTTGAGACATGACTGGCAAGTGTCATAAGATGAAAATTCGAATCGTTTCAAATATCCATCCTTATGCAACTTAGCCAGTCGTGTCATATTGATGTGACCCAGTCTACAATGCCACAAGAAGGATTCGTTCAGTTCTGAACTCTTCCTCTTGTGTGTGTTTGTTATGCTCAGAGCTGTTGATTGATTTAGAACATAAATGCCATTGCACAACGTGCCTGATCCAACCAACTTTTGGTTACGGAAAATGTTCATAACATTGTCCTGTAATACAAAATTATATCCCTCTTTACTCAACAAAGAAACCGATATAATGTTGCATATCAGGTTCGGCATGTAATAGCATTCGTTCAGAACCAATGTATTACCAGTTGGTAATGCAAGGTGATATTCCCCGACAGTCTTAGCTGCAACAATTGCACCATTTCCAACTTTTATGCCTTTATCACCTTCTCCAAGTTCTCTACCTTTCCTAAGCCCATGTAACTAATTACATATATGGGATCCTGACCCGGTATCTAATACCCAGGACGTACGGCAAATGGAGAAACAGTTCTCTGTAACGAACACACCCGAAGAAAATACATCAACATGTACTTTCTTCATTCGGGTGGCATGGGAATCCTGGTATTCCCCTATGTCCTGTTCATTCCTATAACTCTTATAAGAAAGAACGGAACCAACGTTCCCCAGCACAGTATAACTTGCGGGTTCGGTCAATACATCCATATTATTATCTTGATTAAGGCATGACATGGTCGCTACGTGGAGAGAGAGAGAAGAAAACACTTTAGCGTATGCTCTTGCAAGATCAAATTGGTTATTATCTTATCTAATCAGGATGGCTCCCACTGGTTTTTATCAAATCTTCCTTCAAACCCTAAAAGGAAAGACTAGCCGGGATTAATTACACCCTACAACTTCGCCAATCTTTCAGCCAGGCCAGTGTCGGTACTTTGAGGGAGGTTCCCCGTGCTTTCGCACGGACCTAATTAAAGTAAACCTCGTTTTCCCAAAGGCGTAACCCCGTTGACACCTTTCTAGACACCTACTTGATCGGCTAATTGTAATGTGTAAAACTCTCCCAGGAGTAACTCTTACTCGCAGTGGGTATCGGGATCCAACTATCTCATAGAAGGTATGCAATCTCATTGCAAATTTCAACACATTAAATTCCCGATAATATTTTTCCCCAAGCATCCTATGACCATAACATAGTCAACAAATCATAAGTGCTAGTCAAGTTCAACCCGTCATTTCCTGATTGAATTAAACCCACCCGCACGACCCTTAACATAGTCAACAAAGTCGCACGACTACCTGATCGCACGCTTTTTGGCGTGTCGGATGTTCAAAGATTTAAAGTGTAACCACGATCAGGACGGTGTCGCTTCGCAGCTAGCCGGTTGAGCACGGGTCGGTCCACAGGGAGATGGTGGTATTTTACCTTCTTGTCTTAGACGAGCCAATAAAGAATCTGTATGTTGTTTGATCTAACCTATGTGTTTATTTGCAAGTATAAAGTTGTTAGGCAAAGATACGAGATTCTAAGCTAAGAAATCCGTACTCCAAACCTTTGAGCCGAGTCTTGACCAATTGAAGCTAGAGCAATCGGCAACAACGTGGATTAGGGGATTTAAGCACGGTATTCGTAGAATCCGGCTTATTTATCCTTGTCCTTCCGTTCTTGTCTCTTGCTTTCGCCTCCGGCCAAACCGAACGCAACCGGTCGCGGTTAGGAGTCACCGTTACCTTGTTAGGGTACGGTGCCTAACGGAGCGCTTGCGTATGGTTTGGGCGGAGTTCAATGGAAAATAACGGGAAAAGGAATTAGGCAAAGAATTGTTAACTTACAATATCATATGATTCTTAACAACAACAATAAATACAACATTCACAAAATGAACAAAAGAGAACAAAAAGAAAAGAACAAAGAAAGGAAAAGATTACAAGTAATGAAGTGCATGAATATAAATTGCAAGTAATTAAAGTGCATGGAAATAAATTGCAAGTAATAAAAAGCAAGTAATAAAAAGCGGGTAATAAAGAGAACAAGAAACTAGGACTCAAGACAAGCATGTGATCAATAGCCAACCCTTAAACTTGCAAGCTCAATAAAGAGGTTGCAAGATCAAGAGAAGGGTAGAGAACGCATGTGAATTGAAGCGCTAATTCCATGAAAGAATACGACCCTTGAGATCAATAACTAACCCTTAACCATTCAAGCTCAATGAAGAGGTTGAATGAGCAAGAGAAAGCAAGAATCTCAAGGGGAAGAAGAAACACAAGAGAATGGTACAAAAACCTCATCTTCATTAATCTCCCACTCAAAAGCTCTCACTACAATTTTCATGGAAAAAGAATGAAGAAGAAGAAGAAAAAGAACTAAAACTACAAAAGAATGGAGAACAAAGAATGCAAAGAATGACCCTTGGCTTTGGCAAGTTCTGCTGTATTTATAGGCAGGGAGTTGAAGATCTAGGGCAACCACCAGAACAAAGGTACAAAGACAAAACTGCCCCTGAAAGACGACCCCCTACGGCGCCAGTACGGCCGCGGATCCGCGGCCTGGACCCTACTTTGGCCGCGGATCCGCGGCCATGTGGTGGAGTTGTGTGGTGAATTTTGGTGGCTGTCCCTGGTTTTGTGTCCCCTGTTGTCTGGTACATATATTTTCTGAAAATACATTCACATTTCTTCCAGAATTTCTGTTGTGGAAAGGTGGACTTTTGTGGATGCATTTGTCATGATTGCCTCGAGCTCCGCGTAGATTTCTTGGAATTTGTTGTTGCCATTGAGCCTTGTGCATGAAGGTGACATTGATTTGACATTTTGTCTCCCTAAACTGGTATCTGGCAACATACGGATGACGAGCGGAGACCGTGTTTTCTCAGTGGTTGGCAGGAACCCGGATTTTGTCGTGTTTTCCATGAATTTCACCGTTTTAGAACCGAGAACCTGTATCCTGCAAATATGTAACAAACACGGATTAAAAGCACCTACCTATAAACAACCGAGCGTAAGAATGGGCGGTATAAAATGCAGTATTCTGTGATGAACAAATACCCCCAAACTTAACTTTTGCTCGTCCTGAGCAAAACCAATTATTCACAAAAATAAAATCCTAACCGCACTTTCGCAGGGAACGCGATTGCACTGAGCACATGCAACAAGCCGTTAAATCTCTAGGTGTCCCTAGTAGGAGGAGTGTTGTCTCCTGAGGGTTTTCAGCGGATTACACCCACAAAATCCGTTCAAGTTGGTTTTGTAAAATAACTACGATTCAAACCCTAAAGTTTTTGTTTCAGAAAATAATAATTCTATAATCCTAAGTCTAGACCATCGAACCTTTATTTTTCACACCTCGCTTCTTATTTAACTACAGATTTTATATGTCTTTAAGTGTAGTGCAAATATTGCCGTTAAGTTCCAGAAAGATCGATTAAAGTCATCATGTCGCACAATAAAGCCCAGATAAAAATTTTAAAAGGATCACATAAGTTTTATAACGAGTTAAGCATTTTTCAAGTTTCGTTTTCCAGAAAGGTTTCAACTTCAGAATTTCTATCTTCCTTAACAGGAAACTAAGTCGTATTTTTCACTCCACCTTTTTCTTGTTTTCATTTCATACACACCTCTGTGAACGTGCAATAGTCTTTTATCAAAGAGTAAAACCTTCATATCTCCGTTAAATTTTTTTATAAAAGCCTGTCTTTTATCAAGATTATTCTCACACAAAGAACCGTTAGGAATTTTAACTCGGAGAGAACACTTTCTTGACTTTGTTTTAAAACTGGACTTTCTAGGCTTCTTAGCGAGCTTTGGGCCAATGTACCCAAACCAGTTGGTTTTAGGTCATTAGGTGTAGAAACACCCCAGTGGACTTAATTACTCAAGTTACCTAGGTCCACAAACAAAAGACAGTTTTGTCGTGAAAATCAGATGATTTAATACGAACGGAGGTATAACCGGCAGTTCAAATATTTTTTTTTTTGGATAAAAGACGTGTTTAGTGAGTTTGGTGTGTAATCATTCCAATCAAGTTTCCGATGGGTTATTTTTCAGACTTAGCTCCAATTACGGCATCAATAACATTCCTTCATATTCGCTTTACTTCATAAACTATTCTTGACATTACTTATTTCAGAACAAACCTATTTGATCCTCAGAAAATCATTTATCTGTTTAAAAGTTTAAACATGAAAGACTTGTCATCTAATTCCCAAAATCTTACGACACGTGTAGTGTGATGTAAAGACGTATATCAGCTATAGTTAACTTCAAAGGAGAGTTATCTTTCAGGTTTTCAAAATCTAAACATAAGATTTAGTTATTCCTATTTTTTCAAACAAAAACCGTCGAATGTTGAATCAGAGTTCTTCCATAAGCTAACTTGACAAAAAAGTTTTTATATTTTTAGAAAATTTTCAGATTTTTATGGATTTTATGGTTTTAATATGCAGATGCAAAATAGACATATGAATGTGAAGGAAGAAAGCTTACCGAGCATACCCCCAAACTTAAACTTGACAGTGCCCTCACTGTCAGGCTAGACCAAGAGGGTCAAAATTGCCGGTGCTCCCTAAAAACAAATTATATACAACAAAGAAAACAAAAAATATATACAAAAAAGGTGTCCCCCCCCAAACTTAAGTAAAACAGTGTTTCCACTGTTAAGCGTTGAAATTCAGGATTAAGGGGGAAAGAGAACAGTATCCATCTATACAAGGCCTTACACAGGACAAAAGTTAACATCAACCATTCAAAGATTTTATCGCTATAATGTACCGGTTGGTGGAAGAAAGCGTAGAGAAAAGAGATGGAGAATACGCGAGACCATATGCGGAGAGAAGCGGGATATGGTCTCGGTATATGAGAGGAAGAAGAATGGCGGAAGGGAAAAAGAAGTGGAATACGAACTTGAGGGTGCAAATGGAGTAAATAGATTAGCACAATTTGTGATGAGCGATGTGTGAAAAGTGATTGTGCTAATATATTTACTCGCCGAGAAATTGGGTCGAATCCCTCAAGACTCGTAAGAAACCATGGGTACGCCGAACTTGGTAAACCAGACATATGAAATATAAGTGAGACGGGTTCTTGCAAGGTCGGAACGATGGAAAGGATGGAGGGAAGTGATCGAGGAGGGGCATCGGTTAGGGTTTCGGGAGGGTGCACACAATCAATGAAAGGAACAGGATGAATTGGAAAATCCGACTCATCAATTAAAACTGTTTCATCCTCAAAACTATCCTCAATATTCTCCTCAAAATTTATCTCATCCATGCCTTTATCATTAATATCAAGACCATATGAAGTTCGGAAAAAACAGTTAAAGACTCGGGATGATGATTTGAAGAGACAACCTTAGCCAAATCTACTGGTTCATCATCCATAATGTTCCCAGCGTCAATACTCTCGATCAAGTGAAAATCAATATTCTCAGACACCTCATCAAAAGCATGGATTTCAATCAATTCAGGTTCTAGAGTGGAGGTGTAGAGGTCAAAAGGTTTGGGATCGGTTTCACTTGGAAGAGACCCTTTACAATCGGGCAAATCAAACACTACGAAGTCGCACAACTCATTAATCATTCTATCTTCAACAGGTGAATCGTTTGGAACACTAGATAGACATTCAAAACAGGAGTTGTGGGATTCAATTTGGGATGAGTAGGTTTGACTTGGAAGGGGGTACATCTCACTCTCTCCACTCAAATTCACAGCCTGTCCTGCCGCCTCATCATACATTGAAAAATTAGGAGCTAGTTGAAAACTAGCTACCGGATCACTAGGTTGTATGAGGGCGGCCATGGACGCATTCAAATCCATCGTCTGTTGTGAAGCTACCCTAAATTCTTCCAAGGACTGTTCTAAGTTAGACATATTTTGTGATGGGGTTTCAGTAAAAGATGCGAAGTTGGTTGGATACTGGAAACCCCCAAGTGGCTGTGTAGAAGCAATGTCTAGGGAAGGTGCAAAAGTAGGGTAGGATTGGTAGGAATTGAATGGCTGGACAGGAGTGGGATCAACATTGGGATAAGAAGGTGAATGGAATTGTTGATCCCGAGAATTCGAAGTGGTGAAAGGAGTGAAAGATCGGCTACGGGATTGTTCAATATGTTCAGCAAGAGACATAGGTCTGGTGGCTACAACTGGACTTTCAAAAGGGGTATCAACGCAAGAAGGGGTGAATGTTTGAAATGGTTGATACAAAGTGGATTGCGGGGTCCAGTTGTTTGTCCTAGACGCGTCTATCCGATCTTTCAAGGAAATTTTTGGCATGGAGGGGTCGTTCGAAGTTCGACCAAAACAAGAACCGTATGAAGTAATGTCTGGTTGTGGGTACCAAAGTTCGGCAAGAGTTTTGCGAGGTGGAGTACCCATGATATGAAGAGAGAAAGGAAGAAAGGAAGAGAAAAGGAGGTGAAAATGAATGATTTTTTATTTTTTTTATATTAACAAAAGAATGAAGTATACACAAAAAAGAATATGGAAAAAACAATCACGACACAAAAAATACCACACACCTAATCGTTCTAGGGTTAACCTAGGTCAACTAGACCTTCTCCATAACTTGATTGTCGAAGTAAAACTGTGTCGAGAAACAGGCTCAAGATACACTGATCACGAGGCCAGGTAAGTGCAGAGATAAGGGGAGGTTGTCCAACGCTTTCGCGAAGTTCCTTAATTAAATAACCCTTTCTCTTTTGGCGGTTTCGCCGTTAACACTTTCCTAGACACCCCGTAAACAATATACCGTTAAGCAAGGTTCTAAACACAGTTAACTTCTCCTAGTGAGCGCGAAGTCCTTAAGGCTTAAAGTCTAGTTTCTTTTAAAATTTGTGCGGGTAACCGTTATGCTCAAGTTCGTGATTTGTGGGCCACGGAAAAGGTGATGAAATCCTTTACCGTATGTTGTGGGGTTCGCTTGCCCTTAAGTCCGTATTAATGTATGCAATACGCAATTCAAAAAATTCTATAAAGAATCAAACAATCGTTTTTTAGTTTTTAAGCGCGGCGCTGCAACAAATACGGGTTAGTCAATTTTTAGCGTTTGCTAGCGAACTGGCAAAGAATCCTGCAAAGAATAGTATATTGGAAGCGTCGGATTTGAGAAGAAGGTGTTAGTAAAGTACGTACCGTTTAAGTTTTGGGTTAGGAAACCCCCGTTGAATCAAATCCGGTAAGCTTGAAAGGTTCGCTTGCGCGGGTCAAAATACCCGGATCTTTGGCACTGTACTTCGTAATCACCTTTTCCCACGCTTTGCTCCCCACAATCGCAGTTTGCAAACTTGCAAAAATCTGCATTCTTGCCCACAAAAATTATCAAAAAAAAAACAAAAAGAGTTTTTTTTATATATACAAAAAGAATATTAACCCGAATAACAAGAAAGAAAATACGCTACCGTCTCCCCGGCAACGGCGCCATTTGATCGCACGCTTTTTGGCGTGTCGGATGTTCAAAGATTTAAAGTGTAACCGCGATCAGGACGGTGTCGCTTCGCAGCTAGCCGGTTGAGCACGGGTCGGTCCACAGGTAGATGGTGGTATTTTACCTTCTTGTCTTAGATGAGCCAATAAAGAATCTGTATGTTGTTTGATCTAACCTATGTGTTTATTTGCAAGTATAAAGTTGTTAAGCAAAGATACGAGATTGTAAGCTAAGAAATCCGTACTCAAAACCTTTGAGCCGAGTCTTGACCAATTGAAGCTAGAGCAATCGGCAACAACGTGGATTAGGGGATTTAAGCACGGTATTCGTAGAATCCGGCTTATTTATCCTTGTCCTTCCGTTCTTGTCTCTTGCTTTCGCCTCCGGCCAAACCGAACGCAACCGGTCGCGGTTAGGAGTCACCGTTACCTTGTTAGGGTACGGTGCCTAACGGAGCGCTTGCGTATGGTTTGGGCGGAGTTCAATGGAAAATAATGGGAAAAGGAATTAGGCAAAGAATTGTTAACTTACAATATCATATGATTCTTAACAACAACAATAAATACAACATCACAAAATGAACAAAAGTAAACAAAAAGAAAAGAACAAAGAAAGGAAAAGATTACAAGTAATGAAGTGCATGAATATAAATTGCAAGTAATTAAAGTGCATGGAAATAAATTGCAAGTAATAAAAAGCAAGTAATAAAAAGCGGGTAATAAAGAGAACAAGAAACTAGGACTCAAGACAAGCATGTGATCAATAGCCAACCCTTAAACTTGCAAGTTCAATAAAGAGGCTGCAAGATCAAGAGAAGGGTAGAGAACGCATGTGAATTGAAGCGCTAATTCCATGAAAGAATACGACCCTTGAGATCAATAACTAACCCTTAACCATTCAAGCTCAATGAAGAGGTTGAATGAGCAAGAGAAAGCAAGAATCTCAAGGGGAAGAAGAAACACAAGAGAATGGTACAAAAACCTCATCTTCATTAATCTCCCACTCAAAAGCTCTCACTACAATTTTCATGGAAAAAGAATGAAGAAGAAGAAGAAAAAGAACTAAAACTACAAAAGAATGGAGAACAAAGAATGCAAAGAATGACCCTTGGCTTTGGCAAGTTCTGCTGTATTTATAGACAGGGAGTTGAAGATCTAGGGCAACCACCAGAACAAAGGTACAAAGACAAAACTGCCCCTGAAAGACGACCCCCTACGGCGCCAGTACGGCCGCGGATCCACGGCCTGGACCCTACTTTGGCCGCGGATCCGCGGCCATGTGGTGGAGTTGTGTGGTGAATTTTGGTGGCTGTCCCTGGTTTTGTGTCCCCTGTTGTCTGGTACATATATTTTCTGAAAATACATTCACAATTCTTCCAGAATTTCTGTTGAGGAAAGGTGGACTTTTGTGGATGCATTTGTCATGATTGCCTCGAGCTCCGCGTAGATTTCTTGGAATTTGTTGTTGCCATTGAGCCTTGTGCATGAAGGTGACATTGATTTGACATTTTGTCTCCCTAAACTGGTATCTGGCAACATACGGATGACGAGCGGAGACCGTGTTTTCTCAGTGGTTGGCAGGAACCCGGATATTGTCGTGTTTTCCATGAATTTCACCGTTTTAGAACCGAGAATCTGTATCCTGCAAATATGTAACAAACATGGATTAAAAGCACCTACCTATAAACAACCGAGCGTAAGAATGGGCGGTATAAAATGCAGTATTCTGTGATGAACACTACCCTAATCCAATCACATCATATGCTTATACAGATAAGCACCAATCAGCTACCGCACACTACGCCTTAACATAGTCAACAAACATAGCATGAATACTAACTAGTACTTATCTGAAATGACGGAGGGCTACGACAGGTTTTTCTGAAAACCTATTGCGTAATGAACTTGATATCGTTGTAGAATCAAATGAAGTTTTGAAATGGAGTGATTTTTAGGCTTTTCTAGTTTTTCTAAAGGGGTCACTCCCGGTGAAGGGATCATCGGCCCTTTCCTTGTCGAATGAGGTGCGGGATATATCATATATATCACTGTGCAAAGCAGAAACTATAGAAGCAATCAAAAACAAACCGAGTGTGTAGCATCCGCCAGTTATTGCTAAAGGGGTCACTCCCGGTGAAGGGATCTCGGCCCTTTTCTCATCGAATAAGGTGCAGGGTATATCATATATACCACTATGCAAAGAAAAACTGTAGCTACCCTTTTTATTTAAAATTTGATTCTACAACATCTTTTTAGGTTTCTTTTCTTTCATTAATCACATTAATGAAGTCACATCATTTAAGTTACCTAAACATCACAGATAAATACGACGTATACTTATGCCATCCGCATTCGCCTCGATGTCCCCTCGTGCACCGTTAGGTTAGGTAACTAACGACAGAGCAGGGAAGGGCTAGTACAGGTGTAAAACATAAGTAACGCCTATATAATATATCATATATACTATATACTGTATCCATCAGAACATATCAAATGATCACATCACAGATATCGCAGCAGAAACATAGATATAATGTAGGATATACTAGGACGTCCGTATTTAGTATTTAGCCAAAATAGAAAATACGGATTCCATAGTCGCGATGAATAGCCAAGCCCACACCCTGGACCCCTACGAGAGCGGCAAGCAACCCTACCAATTCTGGAGTTTAGGAGACCCGGTCTCGACTCCTCGAGATGGCCTCCCACTGAACCCCAGAACCCAGTCACCTGTGCTCCCCTCCTTGGGTCCATCCTAATGCGGAAAAGTAAATAATATACAACACTGGTGACACAACCTCAACCCGGAAGTGCCCCAAAAAAAAGAATATTACATTACATTTGAATTTACATGAATGAAAATATAAAACTCTCATCTCACATAAAAAAAACCCGGCTATTCAATCGCGACAATCCAGCACATCATATCACAGCAACACATAATGTCACATATCATCAACGTAAGTAAGTATGCATACACCGATTGTCGTCGACGTATAGCAACGACAATCGGTAAATACATACTACACTTACGGTCACAGAAAAGAAAGTGTAAAACTGCAATATCTGGAATCCACATTCTCTTTAGACATCGTAAATGCGAAGTATCACATACCTCGTATTTCATGTCCTATAATATGAATTCCACACATTGCATCACATTCCAGATAATTAGACAGTATTAAAGTTTTCGAACGAACGATCAAATACCCAAGATTCACTAAAGCTCAACACTTGAGCGGAGTTCAATAACCCGGAGTGTGACACAGTGGTAGCGGTCCAGCCGTAGAAGGGTCAAGCCAACGCCTCACATGTGGCACGCCGTACTGCCCCAAACCCTAAGGTTCAAAAGGCAATTCAAGACGGTCACATAATAGAGTTAAGGTTTGTTGTCTTCTAGAGGGTCCACCACAAACAAACTTGCACGTATTTTCGAAAAATTTTAAACCCCGTGAAAAGTGAGCAAATGGTAGTCGTTCGAACACTTCAATACTTTCTAGATTTACCCGGAAAAGAAACGAAATGAAAATTCCAATCGAATCGTCAAGTCCAAAACCATCTCCAAAAATTTTCAGAACTAAATACAGATTAAAAATACACAAAAAAATATACAAGCAGATTCCAGAATTACTGTATAAAATTTATTCATTGATTGATGTATACGGCCGCGGAACCGCGGCCTAAGAAAGCTTAGGCCGCGTTTCCGCGGCGGAAATCACTGTTCATGGAAAAAGTTTTATACCGTAATTCTTAGTTTTACCTGCTGAATATTTTGCATATTTTTAATTATGAAAATAACCAGATTTTGAAAAAAGTCCAGAGAGCACCCAAAAATCGTATTTTCCGGTTCGATCGGAGTTTTAACTTCGTAAAAATGTCGCCTAAAGTTCTAGGTCGGCTCTGATACCAATGTAAGGTTTTTCTAGCACCCTATAATGAGTTTTGAAGCATCACATGTCGCAAAGTTTTGATTTTGATGGTGCTAAACAAGCATGCAAAGGAATCGATCCTAGAAAATTAGGGTTTCGAAACTTAAAACTTATAAAGTTAGGGTTTCGATACTACAACCTTTGTAGCTCCCTTTTTTTGGACTCCTTGGTCTCTTGGGTGTTGAATGGAGGTCCTCTTGAAGTCCTCTCGCGTCCACGACGATCCACCCGGAGATCCCCATCCAAGCTCGCAACTTCGAGAATCGAAGAGAACACTCTAAACAAGTTGGCTAAACTTGTGTAGAATGAAGTTGTGGTTAAGATTCTCACTTCAAAAACCTTTCTTTATGTGTATATAACTCACTAGAAGAAACTAGAGAGCAAATATGAAGGAGGAAGAAGATGGTGGCAATATTTTTTCAAGAGATGATAAAAATAACCATCATAAGGAAAAAATGAAATATATCCTTTTATATTTTATTCCTTCTCACATGAAACCATGGTTAAATCTTTTGGTTGGTATTTGATTAGGGTTTAAACCATGTAAGGAAAGGTTAATCCAAGGTTAAGGGGTAGGTGAGAATGGTTAGGTTAGAGAAGAGTGTAAAAGCAAGTGAAGATTATCCTTTCCATTTTCTATTTTGTTTTAAACCTTAAATCAAACAAGAAACAAAAGATTTATCCATGGTGTGAGTCTCATATTGCCACCATTTCCATGTGTAAACAACCATGATAGATGGGTGTTTGTATGTATGTATGTATGCATATCTATATGTGCATGAAACTAGTAAGAAAGAAAGAAAGACATACATGCATGCACACATCCATCATCCAAGAAAAGGTTTTAAGTGAGAAAACTAATGGTTAAATGATAAATCAACACTTGATTTATCAATCCGGCCATATCACATATGACCCCACCAAAAGAAAGCCGCCCGATCAATGTACGGTATCATATACGCGCATTTTAATCGGGTCCATGCACATATCGCATACGCGCACCACAACATTTCGCCTGGACTAGGTAACTCCATTGTGGGACTCTAAGACTCGTCAATACGCCGGCAGTGGGTGATGATCATATCAAGCACCCCCCAGCCGTAAGCGGTCAGCTAAACGTAACGGCTACCCGGGTATTGAGCGATCAGAAGAGAACAAGCGAACCTGCTACAACTCCCGTCGAGCCAACCAGCAACACTTCCCGTACAGTCCGGTCTCCTCGTCTGATATGTCGCATATCAAGTCTAGGGGTGGTAAACGTCAGACCCCAATAACCGATAAGTCGTGCCGATATGAGGCTCATAACGGGTCGAGAAACTACTGGTAACACTTACCAGCAAATCTCTGAATAAGCCATGGCCAAGGACTTCCCTGTTACGGCCAATCGAGCACAGCACAACATCAACCCCCAATACCGGCAGAGACGAAACCCCTCCTATCGCTCATTGCCTCCATGTGACTCGGGACTGTACCCAAAAACCACCGTTTTGCACGCCCTCATGGACGTGGTAGGGTGGAGATCAAAGCACAGTGGGAATCACACAAGACTCTATGACGATCTCGGGTCTACAGACTAACCTGCATAAGTGTCACCTGAGAACTGCCATCTGACGTGAGGTATAATACCATCTGGGAGTTCTCGGCGAGTCCGTCCAGTGTACTCAGTCTCCACTGAGCACCCGTATACCATCTCTGATGTCAAACACCAATGGATATGGGATCATCCATCGCCCATCTCATGGGTCGAGAAGCGTATACGCTAGTCTACACTGGTATATCGATGCCCCGTCTCGATACACCTACGACTAGGGACCTTGAAGGATGTACTTATAGACTACCATGTCCCCACTAGTATGATCTGCATCATAGTCCAGGTAGTCAAGTACACATCCTAAGGGCTTTACCAACATGTAACTATAAGACAGTATAAAGAGACTAGTATACATGTTAAAACCAGATAGCATACTATCATATCGAGTAAGAAAGTCATCTCTATATATGTCCAAGCATCCAATATAATATACATCATCTGTACAATACTGGCCTCTAGGGCATACATACAACTAACAAAGGATCAGCTGCAGAGTTATTAGTTGGGGAGTTTTGTGCGTCTGAGTGTTTCGCTTTTGGAAGCTCCTATTTCCGTTCGTCAAGGAGAAAGACGACAGTTTAGGGTTGTGTATCGACAGATCGTTAATTGAACTGGCTTACGGTGCGGATAGGTATCCTTCACCTCGCATTGACGATTTCTTCGATCAGCTCCAGAGTGCGAGACATTTTCTAAGTTTGTTTGGGATCAGGTCATCATTATTGCAGATTCGGGGTGATGGCATTCCGAAGACTGCCTTACGCGTGCGACGGGCTTTGTGTGTGTTTGTGAGTCGTTGGATTCCCTGATGCCCGAGCAGCATTCGTAGATGTGATGAACCAGATTTCTGCAGGCCGTTCCTCGACCGGTTATTGTTGTGTTATTTACGACATTCTGGTCTATATAATGTGTCTTGAGGAACAGGAGTAGCACTTGAGGATTTGTTATGCATATACTGGGAGAGCACCAGCAGTTTGCTAAATTCTCGGAGTGTTTCTTCAGGCTTGTTTTGTGTTGACTCCTAGGTCTTGTAGTCACGGGAGATGGTTTCGTATGGCTCCGAGGGAGATCATGGCCATACAGCTTAGGCCCAGACTTGTGTGCAGGACAGAGGTTCGCAGATTTTTGGGCTTAGCTGGTTTTACCACCGTTTCATGCAGGATTACTAGAGTAGTGTTGCACCGTCGACTGAATTGACCGAGATGGAGATTTCTTTTCTGTGGACTTAGGCATGTGTGCGGAGTTTTCGGCAGTTGGAGATTTCGTTAACAACTGCACCAGTTCTTTCCTTGCTTTCTGGTTCGGGCGACCTTGTTGTTTAACTGTAATGTTTCTTGAGTAGGCTCGAGTGTGTACTGAGGTGACACTATAGAGTTATCGCTTTTGCTTCCCGACATTTGGAGGAAGTACGAGAAGGATATTCCACTCATGATCTGGAGATGGCCGCGGTGGTTTTGCGTTGGAGATTTGGAGACACTGCTTGTTCGAGAGTTATGTCAGATTTTTCACGGACCACCAGAGCTTAATGTGCATCTTCCTGCAGCGGATTTGGATTGTTGTGATACTCTTCTGCAGATTTACAGTTATTGTGTGATCGTCGATTACAGCTTAAGTTGGTCTCTACGGAGGGGACAGCTTGCTCATGTCCGCGCCCGACCACTTTCCTTAAATCGTTTTCGCGAGACACCGTCCGACGATGCTCGTTCGTCAGAGATACTTGAGCATACTCTGCTGGGTAATGATTCGGAGTCCTTGATTTGTGACAATGGTGTGCAAGGTTAGGGACGCGTTTGTGTACCAGATATTGACGTGACTTGTGATACGTGCAATCCTAGAACAGGCACATCAGTCAACTCTCTGTTTCCATTCAAGTTCCACCAACATTGACGTGACTTGTGAGATAGTTACGGGTGGACAGGGATGTAAAGAGAAGTTTCAGGTTTCGTTTCAAAGTTTCTGTCTTGTTGTGTGCTTGGGTTGAGCATCTGAGACCGGCTGGGAAATTGCAACCTTTTACCGTTTCGAAGTAGGAGTGGGAGCAGATCTCCATGAATTTCGTTATAGTGTCTACCCAGGTCAGTCAGGGTATGGCTCCATTCAGATTCTTGTAGTCCGATTTTACTCAATTTGCTCAGTTGTTCTTGTTAAGTTATGTGTTTGTTTTGATTGTTGTCAATAGTTGGGGATCGTCACTCGCCATCGTCAGGGTTCTCCTTCGATAGCTGTTATCAGGAGACACTCTAATTGGCCACCTTTAGGCTTAGGGGTTAGATCGTGTCGATCACCAGTCTGTTGTTTTTCTGACTCTGCGTAAGTAGGATTTTGGACCCCAGCTATGTCTAGAGACTTCGGAGATGGTCCCGTTGTGTTAGGTCAGGATGGGAATTGTCCATTGCGAACTGAGGTCTTATGCCGACTGCGTTGGTCATAGACTAGAGTTCGCAGGGACAGATTATGTATTCCTACGGAATTTCCGATGAATGACGTGTTGGATTTTGGGAAGCTCGTCCCAGGGATTTAGGTCCTTTTGAGATCCTATAAGCGAGTTAGTTTCGTTGCCTTTAATTTGGCACTTCCGCCCAGATTATTGAGTATTCACCCCGTATTCCTTGTGATGATACTTTACAATTACCTTCTTGACCTTTCTCACATGATTTAGCATCAGACCATTTAGCTTAGACACGATCTTTCGTTCACCAGCAGCCAATTGTGTTAATGGCTCAGCAGGTGGAGGAACATTGGTCAAGGGTCTTGCTATCTGTGGAGGGTTTTTCTTGGACGTAGCCATATAGTGAGATGATCACTTGGGAGGCTGGGAGCGAGATTTGAGAGTTGTAATCTTCTCTTTGAAGGTATGCGTAGCAGTATATATTTAAATTCGGGGATGAATTTCTTTTAAGGGGGGAGATTGTAACACCTTAGATTGTGTTTTGTAGCTAATTATATTTTAATATATGGTTTTTAATAAAAAGTTTACCAAATTAAGTTTCAAATATTTTATCCTATTTAATGAGTATTTTATTAGAATTTTTCTAGGCTTGCACACACTTGTGCATATTAACTAGGGTTGTTTTTGGGGTTAAACATGATTAGCAATCATGGTGAACTAACCATTTTCCCTAATCTAGTTTTTTTAGTTTTGTTTTAAGTGTTATGGGTTTTAAGTATGATGATTGTTTTAAAAAAAAGAAAATGAATTCTTTTGTTGTTATGTTGACTTGGTGAGAGAGAGAGAGGGAACATTATGAGGCATGATGGCTTGCCCATGCCTTCATTTAATGAAGAGAGAGAGAGAGAGGAGGGGGTTAACTTGTTGGTGTTCTCTCATTCTCACTCATTTCTCTCATCCTCTCACTCTCAAACTCTCAACACACACACACACCCACACATCAGCAGCAGCAGCAAAGACAACAACAACAACAACAGAAGCAGCAGCAACAGAGAAGGAGCAGCAGCAGGCAGCAACAGCTTCAGCAGTGGCATCAGCATCAGCAGCAGCTCAGGCATCAGCAGTAGCAAGCAGCTCCAGCAGAAGTAGCAACCCCTCATCTCCCCCATACACTTCTTCTCCTGCTCTCTAGGGTTCTCTAGGGTATATTTCTGAACCCAAGTCCCCTTTTTCCTAGCTTGTATGCTTATTAGCGTCGGTTTGTGTTAATTAGTTGGTTTAGTGCTAATTATTGTGATTTGTGAGATTTTGTGGCAAATTGATGATTGTGTTGGTAAACCCTACTTATTTAAGTGTTGTTAGGTTCACCTTAACTGAGTTTAACCCAAGATTACACTAAAATACCATAGGGTTTCCTTTTAGTGCAAATCGGTGTTTTTAAGCGTTATTTGTGACATTCTGTGATCTGCTATTGACCCGGACCCTTCAGAGTAAAATTGAGAAAACTGGAGCATGCTTACAAGGTTTAGACAACACCACCTGAGCACGAGACCCTAACTCTTAACTTTGGCCGCCGGTTTATTAGTTCTGGCCGCAATTTGTGGCCAGGTAGGGGACTGGGGTATTGGGTTTTTTTGTGGGGTAGTCTACTGTTATTTTTAGTGTTTTGGCATGTCTAGTTTTGTAAGATTTGACCTGTAGGAAAATCTGGGGCAATATATCGTTTTGCATGTCCGTTGTGTTTGCGCGATACGCGCGATACGTGAGAGGGTTCTGTGATCCAGCGTATCGGCGGCGTGTCGCGATGGTTTTAGACGCGTATACACACGTTTTAGCGTATCGTGCACACACGCGTTTAGTTCGCGACGCGAGTTTCTCGTTTTGGTTCGATATCGCGTTTTGCGGAATATTTGGCTTATATATGATTTCTATGTCTTATTTGCAGGGTTGCAAGCAGGGACTACGGACACGGCTACAGGGGGAGCAGATGGTAGGATTCACCTAGCGTGGAGCGTAGGTGAGTAGATTTAACATCTACAGGGGAATCGCCCGCAAGGCGTAATGCATCTGGGCTAGGATTCAAATACCTGTCGCATATTCTACGTCATTGTTAGAATTGGGCCTTTACCTTAGTTCCTTGATATAGTTGTACTGTGACTAGCTGCCGTAGGTTACTGCACATATTATTGACGGTTCATGTTGCACGAGCACGGATTGTATGCTACACACACACCGTCAATAATTACCATGTCACACACAACCCCTTATAGATACTATATTGCTTATCATACTTGATATCTAGCTTATCGGTATACCTGTAGTGTATCTTACCATTAGTGATAGGTACATATATACCTTGAACATATTTTACTTATAGGTAGACACTTATACTTAGCTGTACCTTATTGATTTCGCATACATCTGGTTTCAGCTACATATTCTCTTTTATATGCTCGCATTTCTGATATATCGCATATATTTATTCTTGGATTTGCGCATTGGTTATTGGGATTTTAAATGATGTTTTCTGGATTTGGGAACCGCGGGAGTTCATGAAATTATGCATATATTGAAAAACCCGGTTTCCTTGATATGATATTTGCGCATCCACCATGAGTTTTATCGGTGATGATATATATATACCCCTACGAGGAGGCGTCGAGGCCGTAGAGGGTACATGGTGGGGCCCGGTATGGTTCCCCTCGGCAAGAAGATGGATGGACTTTGCCGATTGAGCCTGGAGGCGGGCGAGTACCTACCGGTGACAGTACCCATGACTCAGCGGGGGATCACGGAGACACCGTTGGGAGTCATGTACGTATGCATACGTCGAAAGGCGAGGGTCAGAGCTAGGCACTCCGTGCTTTCGGGATAGCGTATGATACGTGATCAGGATTTCTGTGTCGATGCTTGGCACATGGTTTTCATGATATTTCTTTAACACCTTTGTATATATAACAGGGGATTTAGCCATTGTTATATATACCCTTACACCAATATTAGTGGAATGGGACGCTAATATATGTGTATTGCCCCCATCATATTTATTTCCGTATATATTTACCTTTAGGATGTTAGATTCTTACTTGAGATTTGACTTGGGATATTAGGTGATCCATTGAGATTGGATATTGGACATACCTATGTGATTACTGATTTGTACATTCGGGATATAGGGAATTACTCGATATTGTACATTGAGGAGATGTGAGACTTATATGATGTGAGAGCCCAATGTGGGGGTTGATTTGAGGAATTGGGATTTGAATGTCTTGAAGGATTGTGATCCTACCACGATGTCAGGTTTCCGTGGGAACGACATATTTCACTCCATACTTCATACCTATTCACTTATGCACGGTTTCATATATTGGTAGTACCTGTTAGTGTATCCTTATGATTACTGCATATCTACTTTCTCATATCCCTATTGCATACTATTATCATGTCATTATTGCTTCACATATTGATTGTACATGCTAGTGTACTTTCCATTATTCTGCATTCACATGACATGTTATTATTGTAATCGCATATCTTAGATTCATGCTGTACGTACATTCCTTCGATTATCTGCATATGCATGTTATTATTATAATCGCATATCTTAAATTCATGCTGTACGTACATTCCTGCGATTATCTGCATATGTTATCTACTATTCATGAGTTGGCAACTCACTCCCGTTGTGCCACAGGTGTTTCAGGTTGTTCCCTAGAATAGTAGAGGCAGGCTATTTAGCTATTCATTTATCATCTTTTGCTACAGATACCGCATCAGCTCACAGTACTATTTTGCTGAGGTGGGTTAGATGATTATCTGTATTTCATATTGTACATTCGTTGTATCATGTACTCTCCATCTACTATTATGTTGTTGACTTAGATACTTGGTGAGGACGATATTGTATATTATTTGTAGATTTGTTGCCTTTTATATACAGCTTTCTCTCTATTGTCCTTATTCTTCGCTACGGCGTCGTATATTTGTATTGTATTCATCTTGGCTAGTTTTTACAAAAAAGCGGGTGTTGCCAAAATTTTAAAGAAAGGAAGTAGGACTTTTAAAGAATTTGGGTTGCGATTTAAAATGTTTCAAAAACTTATATTATCTTTTTCCGTATTTTCTTGGTTTAGATTTCTGGGTTTTGGCTTTCTTTTACTGCGTTACGTCTTTAGTCGTTGTATAGTATTAGGGCCGTCACGGGCCAATTTCCGGTCGTGACAAGAATGTTTGTGACAACTTTGTTTCTTGCATCCATTACATGGATGGAGGTTGAAGATGAAGCCATCAATGGAGCTTGTGAGCTAGAGAAAGAAGAAGAAGAGGAACCTTTTTCTTTTGTGTGTTTCTTATGATAAAATGAGAGAGAGAGAGAGCATGAAAAAAATACAAGACCAAGCTCTCATATGGCAGCCCCTCCTCTCTCCTCTTATCATATCAACCACAAATCAATCACAATATGTGACATTTGCACAAGAAATGAGACCATGAGTCACCTATGAAGTACATGTCTCATTTAATGTACAAAATGATGATTTAAGCTAACAATTTCTATTTGTAAACATTAATCCAAATGTTTACAATAATAAAAAGATACGACAACATCTAAAGTAAACACGTGACGGATCACAAGGATACCCCTCACCTGTATATACATACCTACATCCGCATTCCGACTGAATGCGAATACGATGAGACTAAAGTAATCCAACAAATCTAATACTTGGATCCGGCTTAAACCAAAACCCACTAGTATGATCCGCCCGATCATGATCCGTGCACTACAGCACATATATGATCGGACCCTGCCATATATCATACGGCCTCTACAACGTTTCTCCCGAAACTTGAAAACTATCTGTGGGGGATTCTAAAGACTCGTCAATACTTTGGCTGTGGATTTAACCACTAGCACATCAGAGGTACTAGCCATACGTAACGGGATACCAGGTATTGACCAAAAGAGAGATCGATGAGCGAACTCATCCTGACACCCTACTGAGCCTGTCAGTGACAATATTCGTACGGTCTGGTCTGTTCGTCTATGAGCATCGCATGGCGGGTCTAGGGGGTTGGTAAAAGTCAGACCCCAAAAAGCGGTACAAGTCGTGTCGGAGTGTATCCCAGAACACCCTGAGATACTACTGGAAAACCTAAATCTTCTGCCTTGGCCAAGGACTTCTTGTAATGGCTCTCCTAGACACTGCGCAATCTCACCCCCAATAACTGGAGAGACGAAACCTCTTCCGATCCGCTCACTGCCTCCAAATGGCTCAGGACTGTACCCAACAAAAACCTGTTTGCACGACACCTTTGAGCCGTGGTAGGGTAGTAATCAAAGCACAGTGGGAACTCACTCGAGACAAATGACGATCTCAGGTCGATGAACTAATCTGTACACATGTCACCAGGGAACTGCTATCTGACGTCAGGTATAATACCAACTAGCATGTTCCCGGCGAGTCCTGTCCGGTGTACTCATAACCCAATGAGCACCTGTATACATCTTAGGTGAACCAACTGACACCGATGGCTTGTGAGACCGGCCGCCGCCCCACGTCGGGGTCTCGACTGTATACACTAGTCTACTAATGGAATATCGATGCCCAGTCTCGAAACTCCTACGACTAGGGACCACTTTAAGGATGTGCTTATAGACCCCAGCTCCCACGTATATGATCACCTGTAAGTCGATGTACAACACCCCATAACTGTAGGGTTGCTAGGCACGCGAAAAAGGGTCTACGAGGCATCAACCATGCCCGATTAAAATTTTAGCCGTGCCAAACAACCCGAAGCCGGATCTTTAAACTGGGGTTTAGGCGAAAACTAACATGTTAAACACTTTAACACTTGGTGAGAGGGATTACAACCTTTGTATATCCGGTCCTTCACTTCTCAAGCTCCGTGTTAAGGTCCCTTCGCTGCGATCATCGTGTTCTGGACTCTCGAGAGGTTCCACGAAGAGAAAGATGCAGTCTTGCTTCCGACCTTCGATACAAAGATGATCTACCTAGAAGTTTCGTTAACACAAGCTAACACTCATGAAATGATGTGAACACCCTCATCTAAATGGCAAGGATATATGAGGATGATGAAGTAGGATTTTTTCTCTCATTTAAAATCTTTTTCTCACTCACTTTCATCACAAAAAAAAGTTTTTTCATGAAGGAACTCAAGGAAGAAGAAGATGAATGAAGATGATAACATAATCCTTTTGTAATGAACAATGAATTATTGCAGTGGTTATAAATCTAACCAAGGGTTAAGCATGAAAGAGTTAACCCTTGTAGAGAGTTAACTAGAGTTCATGGTTTGGATTGGGTTAACATAATATCTCACAAAAATATCAAGCAACCACAAAGTCAAAGCTTCATGAAGCTTCATGGAAAAGCTAACCCTAATCCAAACCCTAACAAAGTTTAAACCCTAATCCATTTTTAAATTTGTAACCCTAACATGTTACAATATTATATATCATATATACAATATATTTTGTAACAATAGAAAATAATACAATTAACATATATCGCATATATATCAATGTATTATCCCGTGAGAAAATGAATCTTTTAGTGAGCTAATATTAGTTAATGTAATTTAATATATCATATATATTATTATACATTAAATTATCGAATCAACACTTGATCCGACAATCCGGCTATATCGCATATAACCGACTAATACGATGCCCTGGCTATATCACATATACCCGGCCGATATCTCATATCGCGAGAATCCAATACGGTATCATATACCGCATTATCCTCGGTCCCGCACAAATCACATATTTGCTCCTACTCCGTTTTTCCTGGGCCAAGAAACCTCTGAGTAGGACTCTAAAGAATCGTCAATACGCCGGCAGTAGGTGATGATCATATCAAACACCCACAAGCTGCAAGCGGTCAGCTAAACGTAACAGCCACCCAGGTATTGAGCGCTCAGAAGATCAACAAGAAAGCTTGTACATTCTCCTGTGAATCTAATCAGTAACACTCCCGTATAGTCCGGTCTCGTCGTCTGATATGTCGCATATCTCGCCTAGGGGTGGTAAACGTCAGACCCCAGTAGCTTGATAAGTCGTGTCGATATGAGGTCGATAATAGTTCGAGAAACTACTGATAACACTTACCAATAAATCTTAGCAACCCTGGCCAGGGATTTTCAGTTATTGCCAATCGAACACAGCGCAACATCAACTCCCTATACCGGGAGAGACGAATCACCTCCTATCGCTCATTGCCTCCAAGTGATTCGGGACTGTACCCAAAAGCCACCTTTTTGCACGTCCTCTTGGACGTGGTATGATGGAAATCAAAGCACAGTGGGAATCACACAAGACTCTATGACGATCTCAGGTCTACAGACCACTCTGTACCAGTGTCACCGGAGAACTGCCATCTGACGTAAGGTATAATACCATCTGGGAGTTTTCGGCGAGTCCGTCCAGTGTACCCAGTCTCCACTGAGCACCCGTACACCATCCTTGATGTCAAACACCGATGGATATGGGATCATCCATCACCCATCATATGGGTCAAGATGCGTATACGCTAGTCTACTCTGGTGTATCGATGCCCTGTCTCGATACACCCTCGACTAGGAACAGTTATAGGATGTACTCGTAGACTACTG
Source organism: Agapanthus africanus (assembly GCA_030015575.1). Taxonomy (NCBI): domain Eukaryota; kingdom Viridiplantae; phylum Streptophyta; class Magnoliopsida; order Asparagales; family Amaryllidaceae; genus Agapanthus; species Agapanthus africanus. The sequence goes on from JASDDO010000022.1 coordinate 394,331,567, forward strand.
TGGCCCCACTAGTATGATCTCATCATAGTCCCAGTAGTCGAGTACATATCCTAAGGGCTTTACCAACACGTAACAAAGAGACAATCAGTGTACATGTTAAGGTAAAGAGTAACCAGATAGCATACTATCATGTCGAGCAAGAAAGTCCTCCTTATATATGTCCAAGCATCCACTACAATATACATCTCATGTATAGTAATGGCCTCTAGGGCATACATATAACTAACAATCTCCCACTTGCACTAGGGCCATCTGTTGTGGTATCACATACCCAACAATTTGCTGCGGTTGAAGTATCTCATACCCTACCATCCCATAAAAGTCTCTACTGGAAAAAAGGCCTTTGTGAGTGGATCCGCGCTGTTGTCCTCTGTGTCTACTCTCCTAACCTCGATCTCCCTGGAGATCAACCATCTCCATGATCTGGTGATACTGCCTAAGAATTATATCTGGATTTCTGATGGGACGGTAGTTCCTTGGCATAATCCACAACTCCATTGTCATACAATGGTAGGAACGAAGTTCATCTCATGAACCTATATATATCCAGACTGCCTCTTTGGTTGCATTCTTGGTAACGATGTATCTTGCCTTTAATCGTCTAGTATGTCACTGTCACGACCCGAAAGTACGGAACATGACCGGCACTTAGACTACGAAACGTCTCGAGGCGTACGTAATCTAAGTAAGCCAAAAACCTAGAAATCCAAACCATGAAAAGTAGTAGAGTGAAGGAAAACCAATTTAAATCAACTAGTTTTAATAGCATAAGCCGAATTATGCGTTTTTAAAAAAAAACATCAAATATTTCCTGAAAATTTCGGCAGAGTCTCCTTTGTAAATACTGGCTCCCAAACGGGATACAACATGAATAGTATACGAAATCAATAAAAGGCATCCCCAAGCGGGAGCTAGCTCTTCGTCAATCGACGGTCACAACCACACAAGCAATATAATATACAACGCCAAGGGCGATGATCAAAACTCAAAAGGAAACGCAAAACAACAAGAAATCCACAGAAATACAACGCGCGACTCTAAGGTCGAAAAAATAACATCACTGGTCTCTATCTCAAAAATAAATACATGTTTGGTTGATGGAATTTACTAGATACAACTGAATAATATTATACAAAGTAATATGATGGGTACGATACCAATAAACCCACCTACTAGCAAGTCACCCGAAAGAAACAGTGCCAGCAAGCCGTAATGAAACCTGTACGGCAAACCTGCAAGAAACTGGGGCACAACGGGGGTGAGTTGCCAGCTCGTGAATAGAAAAACATCTACTAATAGAAATCGCATGTATGACGCAATCCTAGGTCATACGATCATAATATATCCTCAAATATAAGAATAACATGCAACCTATAACAAGGCTAGGGTAGATGTCTAACCCGAGTGTAATCTCATGTGCCCGTGTCAGTGCCTCAGGTAGCAATATATCATATGAATGAGGTATGAATGCATTAAAATAGAATACATGTAAATGAAGAACTGTTTTCATAATTTAGTGAGATTTTCTTTGTATTTTTAAAATGAGGTATCATAATGAAATCAGCATAAAACAGTGCCTAGCATCGACACAAAACGTAATCCCAATATCTCGATATCTCTGTATCACAGTCTCTGTACCTCAATATCTCGAAATCTCAATATCACAGTCTCAATATCTAGGGCGCCGTCAGTCCAGACCGGCCCCTACCATCCATCTCGAGACCACGACGGTATCCTCCGGATATCCTACGCGTCGGGTAAAATCACCGATAGGTAGTGCTCCCCTGCCAGGCTCACATCGTCATCATCACGCGCTTCTTGCCCCGGGGTACCTTATCGGGTCCACCATGTACCCGAAACGGTTCATCCGTCTCCTCGAATCGGGTCTCGAAATCCATCAGCAAACTCATGGTGGACGACTCATACATCATGGGAAAACCGCACTTTTTATTTTAAAAGAGAGAAAATGTTTATTTATATTTTTGCGGTTTTCCTCCAAATCCAGAAAAGATCTCATGGAAATCCGAATCCAAAACCTCAATAACACGTAAAATAGTGAATATATGCATGTGAATCCATGAATGCGGCATAACAATGAATAACAGTATGCATGAAGTAGCAGGTAATAACTACAATGTCTAAACTAACATATAAGGCAAGTACGCTAATATCATGTCTAAACTATTAGCTAACAGGCTATGTCAAGCACTAATATTCTCTAAGGTGTACGTGACATGGCAATTACCGATGAAGATGTGTGTGAGCCGGCAAGTAAGTGTACGTGGTACATACGCATCATCGGTAATGGTGCTGGTGTTCTAACAGCATGATATCAATAATGGAGTATGAAACATAATATAAGCATGCGATGCGAAGCGAACCACAATAAAGAGCGGGAGCTGAATACTAGACGCAACTATAACTAATCTGTATTAACCTAATATAAGTCCTATAAATGGTGCCTTTTGAAATAACACGAATCATGGGGTTTTGAAAATAGGGGCTACGGTGTTTTCATGAAAGGATACGTCTTTTGAAATATCCGTAGGATCCCTTGGGCTGTCTTTTAAAATACCCACGATTCGTTAGTTTTTGAAATAGGTAAAAATCAAATCTAATCTAACAACTAAACTAAACTAGAGGGCTAAACTAACAAGCTGGACTACAGGTAAGGAAACCGCCTAACATCTGAGTCGATCCATATACATACCTGTATATATATTAGTCGGTGATCCCGCCTCAATAATATCATATCCGATACCATATCCATAATCAGACATCCCAAGAGTGCGGATCAATTATCAAGATATAGCTCGTACGTAAATCCGTCGTACGGCATCCCCAAATCTGGGTACGGGTCAATATCATATTCATCACACTAATCATCTGGTATCCTCTTTATCCAGGATCATCGTCCAGGGTATTGACCTATGTCTAGTACAATACTAATATCATCAACATAGTCATGATCTGACTACTGATCAACAGTCTCGTACAAACCGATATCACAACCACAAAACAAATCTCATCGACTCAGCTCAATCCCAAGTATCGTCCTCATATCCGTATGTGAACACATAGTCTCATACCCATGTGAACACATAACTATAAAGAATCCCATGAGCACATAAAATAGGAATGTATGCAAGTATGTATGTGTGTATGTGTAGTGCAACACTACCCTAGGGTTCGCAACACTAAAGTAATCCAACACACCAATATCCATCCTAACATCGTTATTAATCCCAAATAACATATAATAATTGTTAGTGTGTATACGCATCCGTATACACCACCACGGACTGCGGGGGTGCTATACGCCATCCACCCGACTTCTCCCCGTAGATATAAATCTACTCACCTGGTCCTCGCTAGCCGGTGCCGACGTCACCATGCGCTTGCTTGTCGTCTCAAAGTCCACATAGGGTACCTACATATCATAACGCACCATATCGCATTAAAATCCGACTCATGACCAAATCGACACACGAATCTCACATAAGTCAAAACCTATGATTTGCTCTCTCAAATCAACCCAAAACACTCGAAATCGGCGTACGAACGCCGAGTGACCGAGAAAAACTCAAACGTACAAATCGTAGTTCCCAAAACTCACTAATTATAATATAACATAGGTTTTAAATCATAAAAACATTAAAATAAATCAAATCGATTCATTTTCTGAAAACCTAGAAAGCACTAAATTTTCGTTTTAATTCGAAACTTGATGTTTTAACAAAACTAATGGCCATAATATCCACTAAATATAATAACTAAGTCATACAAATCACTTCCATATTTTTAATCTCAATAAATTACATTAACCCAAAAATCTAGTTAACAAAATTAACCAATTTCAACCATTTTATAGCAAAAATGCACAAACAACAATTTAGCTTTGATTTGCATGATCTAAACTATTAAACAATAACTTATAATGTTAATAATGCCATGAATACCCTAATTAGATTTTTAATCTCACATTTCCAACTAATTGCTAAAACCTAGTTTGCTTATAAAAAGCTAATTTGGATGTTTTAATGTTACAATTAGCAATAGGCAACAAGATTACATTTTACATAACATTGGCATGATATCCTACTCATTAAAACCACACTCTAATGATAAAAACCCTAATTTGATTACAACCCATTCTCTTGAAATTCTCATTTTGCAATTAAGGTTACAACAACATCTAATTAAAACTAAATTCAAACAAACAATTAACAAGTAATAATTTTGGATGAAGCTTATACCTCATGATCAAGAGATCAAACATGAAAAATTTAACCTCCAAAAATGGTCTCTTGCACCCAAATCCTTACTAGAATAGCCAATGAGAAATGGGTAGGGATTTAATTGAAGAATTATTGAGGTTTTTGAGTGGATTTGATGGATTTTTGAAGACTTTTTAATGCAAAAAGAAGTGGGGGATTTGGGAGGGCTGTTGCTGCAGCAAGGATTGGGAGGGCTCGGGAATGATGAGGTGAGGGGGAGAGAGAAAATTTGAGGGGTTTGGTGTAGGTTGAAACTTCCAAATTCAACAAAGTCCATTACTCATTCTTTATTGTTTTCTTTTTCTATTCTTTCATCCAAATCTTTAAGTGGGGAAAAAAAATGGGAGTGGGGCAGCCCATGGCCGACCAAAGAGGGCAAGTGGGGGGGTGTGAGTGTGGGGTGAAGGAAAATGATAAATGTTATACCCCAAATTTCCATTTAACTTATTTTCACCAAAAAGCCATTTTTCTTCAATAATTTCTAACACTGTTTGGCAGTTCATTTTGTTTAAAAAACAATATGTTAAAATTTTGTTTAATGTGTTATGATGCACAAAATTTGTTTCAACTCATTCCAATTTGTAATTTTCCCTAATTAAATGTATTAGTGACGGCTTAAAATAATATTAAAATAATAAATTTCGGAAAAAATTTCAGAAAATTTGAAATTTCACCAGTGGCTCAATAAACACCAAATACTATCAATTACATAGCTAGAATATGTATATTTAATTTTAAAATAAAGATATTTATATTTTGACTTTTTACAGAAAACCCCCTTATTTTACCGTTTTTTCGAAATTTCACCGAAACGATTTTCAAGACGTTACAGTCACGGTATCTAGCTTGGAACTCTTCCAACATATCGTCCCTCCACTGAGGGTAAAGACAATGCCTGCGACTGACATTCAGTCGTCCTTATCACCCTGGAACCTTTCCAGTGATTCTCCCCAGGATCGATTGATACCATCTCACTACAACTAGTGAGTATCCTAACATCCAATTAGATCTATCTCATAGATCCAAAACTCAGGATTTAGTAGGTATCACCTTGATCCTATATGGAGAATCCTTGTGATAAGCGGAGTTTGACCGAGCGTAGCATAGGAAACTCCTTCCCTATCAAGAGTATGTCATCCACGTACTCTACGAGGATCACCACCATACTCCCTACTACCTTTTTTTATATACAAGGTTCATCTACCATTTTGATGAAGTCAAACACTTTGACTACCACATCAAAACAGATGTTCCAACTCCGCGATGTCTGCTTTATCCTATAAAGCATCTTGCACACGTTTCCGCTGCTCCCACTGTCTACGAAGCCTCTGGCTGTGTACTTATAGACGCTTTTTTCTAAAACATCATTTAGAAAAGCAGTCATGACACCCAACCACCAGATATCGTCGTCATGGTATGTAGCCGTGGCAAGTAGGATCTGGATAGACTTAAGCATAGCTTTGAAAGTCTCAACTTTTTCATGTACACAAAGTAATCTTCTCAAGATATACTTGCTCCTGATGGGGATTTAACCCTTCAGATAAAGCAACCAAAGTCCATACTTTGTTGGTGTATAAGGATTCCATCTCAGATCGATAAGCATCCAGCCATTCTTACAGAGTCCCACTCCTGATGGCCAGCCCGAAACTAGTTGGGTCATCATCTCATGATTCAATCCTCTCTCCCACTGTCATAGAGAAACCGAAGTATCTCTCAGGTGGGTGAGGAACCCTACTAGATCGGCGGAGAGGCTGAGGTTCGTTGGAAACTATTGAATCCTTTGGTTCTACCAAATCATCAGCTGTAGTTTGTATAGCTGGAACCTTTCCAGTTCTACATAACAGAACTTGTCTCGAGCTTGTCCGGATTTTGCTTTTAGACATTTTCCGGACAACCCCAAATCATAACAAACTTAAGATATGGGCTCTTCCCTTTCCATATCACATATGAAGTGGTAGGCAACTGATTTTATTTGAACCCTATTCAATAGGTATGCAGCTTCTCAAGCGCATAACTCCCAAATGGAAATAGGAAACTCAGTAGTACTCATCATAGAGCACACCATTTCATATAGGGTGCAATTGCTCCGCCCTGAAACACCGACGTGCTGTGGTGTATACGGAGGAGTAATGCTGAGAGAGAATCTCATTCTCCTTTAGAATAGTCCAGGAATTCTGTGCTCAAGTATTCTCCTCCTTGATCTCATCAAAGGACATAATACTTATACCCGTATTTTGGTTCTCTACTTCTAACTTATATTCCGTGAATATCTCAAAAGCTTCAGACTTGGGTTTCAACAGGAACATATGTCTGAATATTGAGAGATCATCAGAGAATGTAATGAAGTACAAAGAACTAGTCTTGGCATATGTAGACAGGAGACCTTCATACATCAGCATGTATCAATCCCAAGAGTTCACTAACTCTTTCTCTGTTTCCAATAAACAGAGCTATGGTCATCTTAGCTTTGTGACATGACCGGCAAGTTTCACAAGATGTAAATTCAGACAAATTTAAATATGCATCTTAATGTAACTTCAGCTGGTCGGGTCGCATTGATATGACCTAGTCTACATTGCCTCAAGAAGGATTCGTTCATTTCTGAACTCTTCCTCTCGTGTGTGTTCTGTATACTAAGAACTGTAGTTTGATTTAGAACGTCAATACTTTTAGATAACGTGCCTGAACCGATCAACTCTTGATATAGGAAATGTTCAAAACATTATCCAACAATACAAAATTATATCACTTCTTTACTAATTAAGAGACTGATATGATGTTGTATATCAGGTTCGGTATCTAATAACATTCGTTCAGAATCAATGTATTCTGGTAATACAGGGTGATAGTGACCAACAGACTTGGCTGCAACACTTGCACCATTTTCTGTCTCATGAAACTTATTACCCGTTCTCGGTTCTCTACCTTTCTGTAGCCCATGTAACAGATTACATATGTGGGATCCTGATCCGGTATCAAATACCCAGGACGTAAAGGATACTGAGAAACAGTTCTATGTAATGAACACACCCGAAGATGATGCATCAATATTCACTTTCTTCATTTGGGCGGCACGGGAAATCTGGTATTCCCCAATTTCCTGCTCTGTCTTATAACAATTATAAGTTGGAGCGGGACCAACGTTCCCCAGCTCAGTATAACAAGCGGGTTCGGTCAATTCATCCGTTTTATTATCTTTGTTAAGGCGTGATATGGTCGCTACCTGGAGAGAGAGAGAAGAAAACACTCAGCGCATGCTCTTGCAAGATTAGATTGGTTATCTAATATATCTAATCAGGATGTCTCCCACTGTTTTAATCAAATCTTCCTTCAAACCCTAAAAGGAAAGAATAGCCGGGATTAATTACACGCTACAAGTTCGCCAATCTTTCAGCCAGGCCAGTGTCGGTACTTTGAGGGAGGTTCCCCGTGCTTTCGCACGGACCTAATTAAAGTAAACCTCGTTTTACCAGAGGCGTAACCCCGTTAACACCTTTCTAGACACCTACTTGATCGGCTAATTGTAATGTGTAAAACTCTCCCAGGAGTAACTCTTACTCGCAGCGGGTATCGGGATCCAACTATCTCATAGAAGGTATGCAATCTCATTGCAAATTTCAACACTTGAAATTCCCAATAACATTTTACTCCTAGCATCCTATGACCTTGACAGAGGTCAACAAACCATAGGCTACTAGTCAAGTTCAACCCGTCATTTCCTGATTGAAGTAAACCCACCCGCACGACCCTTGATAGAGGTCAACAAGGTCGCACGACTACCCTAAATCAATCACATCATATGTTTATACAGATAAGCACTAATCAGCTACCGCACACTACGCCTTGACAGAGGTCAACAAACGCAGCACGAATACTAAATACTACTTATCTAAATTGAAGGAAGGCAACAACATGTTTTTAAGAAAACCCTTTGCGTAATGAACTTGATATCGTTGTAGAATCGAGTGATTTTAAATGGAGTGTTTTTGAGACTTTCTAGTTTTGCTAAAGGGGTCACTCCCGGTGAAGGGATCGTCGGCCATTTCCTCATCGAATAAGGTGCAGGATATATCATATATACCACTATACAAAGTAAGAACTATAGAAGCAATCAAAAGACAAACCGAGTGGTGTAGCATCTGCCGGTCATTGCTAAAAGGGTCACACCCGGTGAAGGAATCTCGGCCCTTTCCTTATCGAATAAGGTGCAGGATGTTCTACAAGGAACACCGCGATGCAAAGCAAGAACCGTAGCTACCTGCTTTTGAAAATTCGATTCCACAACATCTTTTAGGTTTCTTTTCTTTCATTAATCATATTAATGAAGTCCCATCATTTAAGTCACCTAAACATCACAGATAAATACGACGTACACTTATGCCATCCGCATTCGCCTCGATGTCCCCTCGTGCACCGTTAGGTTAGGTAACTAACGGCAGAGCGGGGCAGGGCTAGCGCGGATGTAAAACATAAGTAACGTCTATATAATATATCATATATACTATATACAGTATCTATCACAACATATCTAATGATCACATCACAGATATCGCAGCAGAAGAAACATATATGAAATATTGGATATACTAGGACGTCCATGTTTTAATATGAGCCTGTATAAAATACGGATTCCATGGTCACGATGAATAGCCAAACCCACATCCGTAGACCCCTACGAGAGCGGCAAGTAACACTGCCAATTCGAGGGTTAGGATACCCGGTCTCAACTCCTCGAGATGGTCTCCCACTGGACCCTAAAACCCGGTTACTTGTGCTCCCCGCCTTGGGTCTACCTAATGCGGAAAAGTAAATAATATACAACGGTGACATCATCCTCAGCCCGGAAGTGCCCCAATAAAAGAATATTACATACAAATGAATTTTACATGAATGAAAAAGAAAAAACTCTCGTCTCACATAAAACCCCCGGCTATTCAGACGCGACGATCCAATACAACATATCCAGCAACACATAACATCACATGTCATCAACGTAAGTAAATATGTGCATCCCAATTTTCGTTGACATATAGCAACGAAACCGGCGATATCACATATTACACTTACGGTCGCAGAAAAGAAAGTGTAAAACTACTACAGTTGGAATCCGCAACCTCCTTAGACATCGCATGCCTAACCAAATGAATTCCTTAGACATCGCATGCCTAACAATTATAAACCTCGCATTTTAGTCTCATTATCGAAAACTCTTTTCAATATCAAGTCGAGCAATTCAACAAGATTCCCGACATCCTGATCGAATGCTCGTCGCAAACTTTAGTAGACGGCCGCACCCCCGGATGCCGTCGACGAAGTGCACTAAGGAGGAACACCGCTGCCGCGAGCACCCGAACAGATACTTTTGGCGACGGGGTTCTCCTACAGTCACTTGGTCAGGGCTATGGGGCGTGGCTATCTATTATGTTTACCCGGCGAGTATCCGCGTACGCTACGTGATTGCGACGGACTTTTGATCACATCAAAATTCTGTGGCAACCGATCATGTGAGACTGAACTGCTAGATTTATAACATTCAAATTAGTTATCTCATAACTTCTTGTGGATTCCAAATATTGTATCACAATCCAGATAAATAAACAATGTTAAACTTTCCGATCGAATAATCAAACACCCAAGATTTCCCCAATATATCTCAACACTTGAAATCAGTTTAAAAACATCCATCACATGCCACAGTACCAATGGTCCAGCCGTTGAAGGGTCAAGCCAACGCCTCACATGTGGCACACCGTACTGCCCCAAACCCTAAGGTTTAGAGGTATTTCAAGACGGTCACATAATCGAGTTAAGGTTTGTTGTCTTCTAGATGGTCCACCGCGTTACATGCACGACTTAGAACGTTCTTAAACTCGAGAAAAAATCCAACTTTTGAAAAAATTTCCGACAGGGGAAAAAGTGAGTTATTGATATCCGTTCGAACTTTTTAACAGTTTCTAAAAATTATCCGGACAAAACTAAACAAAGTTAAATGATCTGATCGAATCAACGATTCCCCAATACAAACCTGGAAAACTCAACACTTGAGTGGAATTAAAAAATTCCCAGAAAAAAATAACAAGAAAGTACCTAAGAATAATTAAATGAAATTTCAGGGACTAAGTCACAATTTGGGCCGCGGAACAGCCGCCAAACCCTTGGTTTGGTCGCGGTTCCGCGGTCATATTTGCGAATTAGAGGGCCGTACTTCACAGTAATTCTTAGTTTTTCCTGCTTATTTTTCTGAGCATTTTTAATTCATAAAAAACCATATTTTTGAAAAATGTACAGAGAACGGTAAACATCGGGGTTTTCGGGTTCGATTGGACTTTAAACTTCGTCTAGACTTCGCCTAAAGCTCTAGCTTGGCTCTGATACCACTGTAGGGTTGCTAGGCACGCGCACAAGGGTCTACGAGGCATCAACCATGCCCGATTAAAATTTTAGCCGTGCCGAACAACTCGAAGCCGGATCTTTAAACTAGGGTTTAGGCGAAAACTAACATATTAAACACTTTAACACTTGGTGAGAGGGATTGCAACCTTTGTAGATCCGGTCCTTCACTTCTCAAGCTCCGTGTTGAGGTCCCTTCGCTGCGATCATCGTGTTCTGGACTCTCGAGAGGTTCCACGAAGAGAAAGATGCAGTCTTGCTTCCGATCTTTGATACAAAGATGATCTACCTTGAAGTTTCGTTAACACAAGCTAACACTCATGAAATGATGTGAACACCCTCATCTAAACGGCAAGGATAGATGAGGATGATGAAGTAGGATTTTTGCTCTCATTTATAATCTTTTTCTCACTCACTTTCATCACAAAAGAAAGCTTTTTCATGAAGGAACTCAAGGAAGAAGATGATGAATGAAGATGATAACATAATCCTTTTGTGATGAACAATGAATTATTGTAGTGGTTACAAATCTAACCAAGGGTTAAGCATGAAAGAGTTAACCATTGTAGAGAGTTAACTAGAATTGATGGTTTGGATTGGGTTAACATAATATCTCACAAAAATATCAAGTAACCACAAAGTCAAAGCTTCATGAAGCTTTATGGAAGCTTCATGCAAAAGCTAACCCTAATCCAAACCCTAACCAAGTTTAAACCATAATCCATTGTTAAATTTGTAACCCTAACATGTTACAATATTATATATCACATATAAAATATATTTTGTAACAATAGAAAATAATACAATTAACATATATCGCATATATATCAATGTATTATCCCGTGAGAAAATGAATCTTTTTGTGAGCTAATATTAGTTAATGTAATTTAATATATCATATATATTATTATACATTAAATTATCGAATCAACACTTGATCCGACAATCCGGCTATATCGCATATAACCGACTAATACGATGACCCGGCTATATCACATATACCCGGCCGATATCTCATATCATGAGAATCTAATACGGTATCATATACCGCATTATCCTCGGTCCCGCACATATCACATATGTTCTCCAACACCGTTTTTCCTGGGCCAAGAAACCTTTGTGTAGGACTCTAAAGAATCGTTAATACGCCGGCAGTAGGTGATGATCATATCAAACACCCACATGCTGCAAGCGGTCAGCTAAACGTAACAGCCACCCAGGTAATGAGCGCTCAGAAGATCAAAAAGCAAGCCTGTACATTCTCCTGTGAATCCAATTAGTAACACTCCCGTACAGTCCGGTCTCGTCGTCTGATATGTCGCATATCTCGCCTAGTGGCGGTAAACGTCAGACCCCAGTAGCTTGATAAATCGTGTCGATATGAGGTCTATAACAGTTCGAGAAACTACTGATAACACTTACCAGTAAATCTCAGCAACCCTGGCCAGGAATTTTCGGTTATAGCCAATCGAACACAGCGCAACATCAACTCCCTATACCGGGAGAGACGAATCCCCTCCTATCACTCATTGCCTCCATGTGAATCGGGACTGTACCCAAAAGCCACCTTTTTGCACGCCATCTTGGACGTGGTATGATGGAAATCAAAGCACAGTGGGAATCACACAAGACTCTATAACGATCTCGGGTCTACAGACTACTCTGTACCAATGTCACCGGAGAACTGCCATCTGACGTAAGGTATAATACCATTTGGGAGTTTTAGGCGAGTCCGTCCAGTGTACCCAGTCTCCACTGAGCACCCGTACACCATCCTTGATGTCAAACACCGATGGATATGGGATCATCCATCTCCCATCATATGGGTCAAGATGCGTATACGCTAGTCTACTCTGGTGTATCGATGCCCTGTCTCGATACACCCTCGACTAGGAACAGTTATAGGATGTACTTGTAGACTACCGTGGCCCCACTAGTACGATCTCATCATAGTCCCAGTAGTCGAGTACATATCCAAAGGGCTTTACCAACATGTAACAGAGAGACAATCAGTGTACACGTTAAGGTAAAGAGTAACCAGATAGCATACTATCATGTCGAGCAAGAAAGTCCTCCCTATATATGTCCAAGCATCCACTACAATATACATCTCATGTATAGTAATGGCCTCTAGGGCATACATATAACTAACAATAACTTGCGGGGATGCGGAATAATGAAAAACGATCTTGTTCTTTGTGTAAACATCGACAAACCGAGAATCTTTGCTAAACTATAACTAACAAGAATCATAGAAGTTATCAACTACTATGAAAAGTGATTATACCTGATGAACCGTGTCCTTCTTCTTTTCGTTCTCCACCTCCTCTCTGGCCTTCTCTATGTAGTAGATGATCCACTCGAGAGCTTTACTTCAAGCTTCACCTCTAACTTGAAGTAACTAGGTTTCTTAAAGTGCTAATCTAAGTAACCTAGGTGATATAGAGAAGTGTTATGGATTAAATAGTCTTTACTAATCCTTGGTCTCAACACATGAGAGGGGAGGATTAGGGTTTGAAGAGAGAGAGCTTGAGAAGAGAGAAGGTGAGCAAGAGAATGAGAAGAGAAAATGAACTCATTTGAATATATATGAAGCATAATGTTTTATGAAATAAATCAATTAAATCATTTAACAACCATGCATCATTCATTCACTTGAGTGATTCATCTCATGAGTCATTAGATCAATAAATAATGCATTAACTCCATGGATGAATCACACAAATGAGTCATTAACACAATAAATGCAAATGCCACCTTAACCCTCAAGTCACCATCCTTCTAGAAGCTTCTCGCGAAATTACGAGAACGCCCCTCCTATCCGTGAAAACACGAAAAAAATTTAGACTATATAAATCCAATAATAGGATACTAGAAACTGGCTTAAACCAAAGCCGGCTAGTAAAAACTGTCCGGATATCGTACGTGCGTAAACACACGTATGCGTCCGAACCCTTGTCGTAAAACCATACGACCTCTATATCGTTTCGCCTGGAGTAGGGAAACTCTCTGTGTGGGACTCTAAATACTCGACTACTACGCTGGCAGTGGGTTTAACCACAGACCGCAAGCGGCACTAGCTGTACGTAACGGTCCCCAAGTAGATGTCGATAAGAAGGCCGATGAGGAAACCCATCCGAACTCCTACTGTGTCTGATGTGACAATCTCCGTACAGTCCGGTCTATTCGTCTAAGACTATCGCATATTGGGCCTAGGGGGCGGCAAGCGTCAGTCCCCTAATAGCGGTATAAGTCATGTCGGAGCGTAGTCCATTACACCCTGAGAAACAACAGGAACCTACCAGTAAATCTCGCTTGCCCAGGACAGGGACTTTGCGTAATGGTTCTCTGACACAGCGCGACGTCAACTCCCAATACCGGGAGAGACGAATCTTGTCTAACCGCCACTGCCTCCAAGTGCTCGGGACTGCACCCAACTGCTACCTGTTTGCACGACTCCTTTGAGCCGTGGTAGGGTAGCAATCTAAGAACAGTGGGACACACTCAAGGCGAAGTTGCAGTGTCAAGTCTGCGGACTATGTTGTACTCATGTCACCTGGGAACTGTTAACTGACGATGGGTATAGTACCAACTAAAATTTCCCCGTGAGTCCTATCCGGTGTACCCGTACCCTAACGAGCACCTGCATACTATCTCCAGTACGACGTACTGACGGCCGTGGGACAGACCATCTCCCCAACTGGGATGAGAAGCATACACACTAGTCTACTCCGGAGTATCGATGCCCTGTCTCGATAATCCTACGACTAGGGACCTGAAAAAGGATGTTCTTTTAGACTACCCAGCCCCCACTAGTGTGACTGCCATCACAACGCTGGTAGTCAAGCAAGATCCTAAGAGCTCTATCAATACGTATACTCACATATTAAGATAGATAAAACCAAGTAGCATACTACCATGTTTAGCAAGACTGTTATATAACTGTGAATATCCCAAGCTTCCATTAAGTAATATACAAACTAGTATGATACAATAATGGCCCCTAGGGCATATACACTAACAATCTCCCACTTGCACTAGGGCCATGTACTGGCATATCGAAGACCGATGATCTCGAGTAGCCTCTCGAACTGAATCTGAGGTAGGGCCTTCGTGAATGGATCAACAATGTTCTCTTCAGTAGCAACTCTCCGGACCTCGATCTCCCGACGATCAATGATCTCCCTGATCAGGTGATACCGCCTTATGATGTGTCTGGACTTCTGATGGGACCTTGGTTCCTTCGCTAAAGCTATAGCTCCGTTGTTATCGCAATACAGAGGTATTGGATCAACAATGGTAGGAACCACCTGAAGTTCTGTTAGGAACTTCTTCATCAAGACTGCTTCTTTTGCGGCATCGCAAGCAGCAATATACTCCGCTTCCATCGTCGAGTCAGCAACGGTGTCCTGCTTGGAACTCTTCCAGAACACCGCCCCTCCATTGAGGGTAAAGACATAACCTGACATGGACTTGGAATCGTCCTTATCACTCTGGAAGCCGGAATCAGCAAAGGCCTCCATCTTGAGGTCTTTTCCGCCGTAAACCAAGAACATCTCCTTAGTCCTCCTCAGGTACTTGAGAATGTTCTTTACTGCTATCCAGTGCTTCTTCCCTGGGTCAGACTAATACCGGCTTACCACGCTCAGTGCGTAAGCTAAATCTGGTCTGGTGCACAACATCACATACATTATAGAGCCTACCGCAGAAGCGTAGGTATAATAAACATGCGTTCCCTTTCCAAATCAGTCTTGGGAGACATCTCTTTGGATAGGGTGATTCCGTGACAAGCCGGTAGATTACCATGCTTAGAATCTTCCATACTAAATCTTTTCAGTATAGTGTTGATATACCTGGACTGCGAAAGTCCCAACATCCACTTGGATCTATCACGATAGATCCGGATCCCCAGAATGTAAGAGGCATCACCCAGGTCTTTCATGGAGAACCTGTGTGACTAGAATCCTTTGACAGATTGTAGCATAGGAATGTCATTTCCTATCAATAGAATATCATCCACGTACAAGACGAGGAATACGAAAGTTCGTGCTACAACTTTACTATATATGCATGGTTCATCTAGATTTTTGATAAAGTCATATTCTTTGACCGTTTCACCAAAACAGATGTTCCAACTCCGCGATGCCTGCTTCAGTCCATAAATGGACTTAAGCAACTTGCATACTTTCCCGCTGCTCCCACTCTGATTGAAACCCTCTGGCCGATCCATATAGACGCACTCTTCTAAATTTCCATTCAGAAAAGCCGTCTTTATGTCCATCTGCCAGATTTCAAAATCATGGAAGGCAACAATAGCAAGAAGGACCCGAATGGATTTGAGCATAGCCACTGGAGAAAAAGTTTCGTCATAGTCCAAACCAGGTCTTTGACGAAAACCCTTTGCAACAAGTCTAGCCTTATAGGTTTCCACCTGTCCATCTACACCAATCTTTTTCTTGAAGATCCATTTGCATCCTATGGGTTTTACCCCATTGGGAGAAAAGTCCAAAGTCCATACTTTGTTGGTGCACATGGACTCCATTTCGGTCCGCATTGCATCTAGCCATCGTATCGAGTCGCCGCTCTGGATGGCCTGCTGGAAGCTAGTAGGTTCATCATCATCTATGATGCAATCCTCTCTATCCCCATCTATGTGAAAACCGTAGTATCTCTCAGGCGGATGAGACGGCCTACTACTCCTGCGGAGGGGTGCGGGAATGTCATGTTCTTCTTGAACTACCGGTTCTACCAAACTTTCAGTAGTAGTTTGTGGTTCTGGAATTTCTTCCAGTTCTATTTCGCTCCCACTTATTTCCTTTTCTAAAAACTGATATTCTAGAAAATGGGCATTACGAGAAACAAAAACCTTTTGTTCCTCTGCGTAATACAATAGATACCACTTGGAGTTCTTTGGATATCCCACAAACTTACACTTTACTGATTGTGCCTCGATCTTGTCCACATGCTGCTTTTTAACTAAAGCTAGACATCCCCATATTTTCAGATACTGAAGATAGAGTTTCTTCCCACTCCACATCTGATATGGCGTGGTAGGCACAGTCTTGGTAGGAACCATGTTCAAAATATATGCCGCTGATTCTAGCACATAACCCCAAAAAGATCGCGGTAACTGGGCATTACTCATCATGGAACGTACCATATCCAATAGGGTTCGATTCCGTCTCTCCGATACACCGTTATGCTGTGGTGTGTATGGAGGAGTAAGCTGAGAGAGAATTCCTTTCTTTTTTAGGTAACCTAGGAACTCGGCACTTAAGTATTCACCACTTCGATCAGATCTTAGTGTCTTGATACTTTTGCCAATTTGGTTTTCTACTTCATTCTTATACTCTTGGAATTTTTCAAAATCCTCGGATTTATGTTTCATCAGATAAATGAATCCTTACCTTGAGTAATCATCCGTAAAAGTAATGAAATAGGAAAAACCACCTCTTGCATGTGTAGACATTGGACCACATACATCGCTGTGTATGAGTCCTAAGAGCTCGCTCGCTCTTACTCCATGTCCAGTAAATGGAGTCTTTGTCATCTTTTCTTTGAGACAAGATTGACAAGTGGCATAAGTTTGATATTCGAATGAGTCCAAATATCCTTCTCTATGTAACTTAGTCAACCTTCTCTCATTGATGTGACCCAGTCTACAATGCTATAAGAAAGCTTTATTTAAATCTGGAGACTTTCTTTTTAGTGTGTTCTGGACATTGAAAATTTGGAGTTGGTTTAAGACATATATACCATTATCCAGTGTATCGGACCCAATCAAACTATGATTAAGGTGGATGTTAACAACATCACTTACAAACGTGAAATCATAACCTTTATTTGATAACAAGGAAACAGATATGATATTACACGTTAAGCTGGGTACACAAAAACAGTTATGTAAAACCAAAATGTGTCCGCTCGTCAATCCCAAGTGATAATCCCCTACGGACACAGCTCCCACGCTAGCTCCGTTAGCAACTATCAGGGTTATATCACCATCCTTCAACACTCTACGGTTTCTCAGTGCCTGCAATGAATTGCATATATGAGATCCTGATCCGGTATCCAATGCCCAGGGAGTAGAGTTGATTGACAGACAATTCTCAATTACAAACACACCTGAAGTCGAAGCCACAGCTTGCTTCGGTTCCTGGTTCTTGGCATTCCATGCCTTGCAATCTTTCTTCCAGTGCCCTTTCCTATGACAATGGAAACACTCATCCTGGGCCACTACTGGTACCGCAAAATTTTTCTTTCCTTTCGCTCCCACCTTACTTACACCTTCTCTAGGTTTGGTGGCGGCCTTCTTCTTCCTTCTTTTGGCCCTAGCCTTGGACCCGGAAGAAGAAGCACCGCTAACAAATATAGCGGGTGTTTCCCTTGCCTTCTGCAAGGTGCCCTCTGCACTCCTCAAGATGTTGAGGAGTTCCGGAAGTTCAACTTCTTTTCTTTGAATGTTGAAATTTAGAATAAACTGGGCGTAGGTGGAAGGAAGGTACTGGAGAATAAGGTCTGTATAGAGCTCATTATCCAAAGTCGTCCCAAGGTCTGCGAGCTCTTCTATATAGCCAATCATCTTTAGGACATGTTCTCCTACCGATGATCCGACGGCCAACCTCGCTCGAAACAAGTTTTTAGAGGTCCCGTATCTTGCTATACGAGATTGCTCTCCATAAAGTTCCTTTGTATGGAGAAATATGGCATCAAGATCCATATCCTCGTGCCTCCTCTGATGTTCATTGTTCATCGAGGCAAGCACGATGCACTTGGCCTTCGCGCAATCATACTCCCAGGATTTGCGGTTTTCCTTATCCGCATTACTGGATTTCGGACCTGGGACTGCAGGTGCCTTAGCGGTGAGGACGTACCCCAATTTGTCATAGGTCAAAGCCATTTTTACATTCCGCATCCAATCTTTATAGTTTGGCCCTGTCAGTATATTTTTCTCTAAAAGTAACTTAAGTCCAGTCATTTTCAGGGTCGCTGCAAGTAGGAGAGAGAGAAGAAACACTTTAGCTTGATGCTCTTGTAAGTTTAGAGTGGTTTTTAATTTATCTAAACTGGATGGCTCCCACTGTTTCTCGAATCCTTCCTCAAACCATAAAAGAAGAATTAGCCAGGACTATTCACACTATACAATACTTGCTTAACCGTTCAGCCAGGCTGGTGTCGGTACTTCGAGGGAGGTTTTCCAACGCTTTCGCGAAGTTCCTTAATTAAATAACCACTTTTCTCTGGGGGCGTAACCCCGCTGACACCTACTTGGTTTATAGCATTGATCGTTTAAGTGACGAATCTCCTGATGAGTAGCATATACTCACAGTAGGATCGAGATCTAAATATCATCGTATGATAATGTTGAAGGAATCCTACCAACATTCATCAAACTCCAAATGGTATGCATCTCTTTGCAAATTTCAGTTTCTTTAGAAATTCCCGATATATATTTTTGCCCCATGCTCTTATGACCTTGGCGTTGGTCAAAATGTCATAAGTCACATGTCAAGATCTACCCATCATTATCTTGTTAATTTGAACCCATCCATACATATCCTTGACGTTGGCCAAAATGATAATACGACTGTCCCAAACTAACTCATCTATCTATGCAACTAATGAATACCCAGCAGCTACCAAACACTATGCCTTGGCGTTGGTCAAAATACATAGCTTGAATACTACTGAATACCCAAATGAAATGACGGAGGGCTACGAATGGTTTTGGCGAAACCGTGAACGTAGTGAACTTGATATGACCGAAGGAACCTGATAGCTTTTAAAAGGAGTGGTTAAAGCTCCGCAATTAAAAATATCATCTGTTTTAAAATAACCGAGTGGTTTCTTTTAAATTGTTCCAACGATTCATCTTTTGGTTTATTTTCTTTGCATTTATAATAATGCATCCCATCATTAACCTATCATTGCAGAAAACAACGAAAATACAACGTCCTCTTATGCCATCCGCATTCGCCACTGGGTCCCGTCATCACCCATTAGGTTACTTAACTAATGGCAGAGCGGGGGCTGGGCTAGCGCGGGTGTAAAACATAAGTGACGTCTAAATAGCTATCATATATAGATATTGTACATTCGTCAGACGTAATAATAGGCATTCCAGATCTCATATGAACTTTATGGGTTTTGCAAGCAATCCGCGTTTGTTTAGAGCCTGCAACAAAAGATGGATTACACAGTTGTGATGAATAGCCATTACCCCACCCTAGACCCCTACGGGTACGGCAAACTACCCGCCAAATACCTGAAGTGAAGAGGTCTCCCTCAACAACGTGAGTAGGCCACTAAACACTTCAAAGTACCCGGTAGTTTGTGCACCCCACCTTGGGTCTATCCTAGGAGCAAAAACAGCAAAATGAAATAATACAACGGTGGCTACAACCGCAACCTGGATGTGCCCCGCAAAATAATATTACAACATATTACAATTTCTTTGAATGAATGAATATAACAACCCATCACAAACCCCGGCTAATCATCACAGCGGTCCGATAAAGTTCACAACCAAAAACAGTAAAAACCATTATAGAAATGTGCAACCCTCTGCCAACCGACATACTAGCAGTTAGGGGAGGTTTACGAACACATTATACAATCATAGATATAATCAAATTAGCAAACATCATAAGATTTCGATCGTGCAAACACTTTAGATTCTACTCCAAAACTTCTCTATGCACCTGAGACTAGAGCAGAAAAATAAACATTACAGAGAACACAAAAATATCACAGAAGAGTTACTAGAGCAAACTAGGTTGAATCGGCTCCAACTCGGCCGCGGATCCGCGGCGGATCGGTGGGATCGGCCGCGGTTCCGCGGTCGTTTGGCCGATTCATGAACGTATTTTTCTCCAGTAACCTTATAATTCTCTGCTTGTTATTCTGTAGGTCCCTGAAAAATTTTTGGACCTCATTTTAAAATTGACAGAAACTATGTGATATCGATGTTTTTTCCGGTTCGTTTCGCGTTCGAAATTGCAACGACTTTGCTAATGAGTTAATTATTGTTTAGCGAGGCTCGGATACCACTGTAAGTCGATGAACAACACCCCACAACTTGCGGGGAGGCGGAATAATGAAAAACGATCTTGTTCTTTGCGTAAACATCGACTAATCGAGAATCTTTGCTAAACTATAACTAACAAGAATCATAGAAGTTATCAACTACTATGAAAAATGATTATACCTGATGAACCGTGTCCTTCGACTTTTCGTTCTCCACCTCCTCTCCGGCCTTCTCTATATAGTAAATGATCCACCCGAGAGCTTTACTTCAAGCTTCACCTCTAACTTGAGGTAACTAGGTTTCTTAAAGTGCTAATCTAAGTAACCTAGGTTATATAGAGAAGTGTTATGGGTTAAATAGTCTTTACTAATCCTTGGTCTCTGTAGGGTTCCTAGGCACAGTCATGAGGTTCTACAACTGATCAACCATGCCAAAATCAAAAATTTATGTGCCGAGAAACCCTAAACAAGATCGATAACTAGAGGTAAGGTGAAACTACAAGCAAGTTAACAACTTCATCTACAAGTGAAAGGGACTACAACCTTTGTAGATCCGGTCCTCCACTTCTTTAGCTCCGTGATGACGTCCCTCCGCAGCGATCATCGGGATCCCGGACTCTAGCGTTGGTTTCATCGGAGAAATGATCGGGCTAGGTCGTTGACTTCGATGCCGAATATGATCTATGTCGAGGCGACTCAAACTCAATCTCCATCTTCACTATGTCTTGAAACTTGTGAAGATAACACCCTATACAACATGGCAAGTGGTAGAGGATGAAGAAATAGGAAGTGGGTTCACTTTGGATTTGGATTTCTCACTTGATTTCATCACTTGAAAATTTTCAAGAAGAGTTTTCTTCACTTGAAGAAAATGATGAAGAAGAAGAAGAATGGATTATTCTTGAAAATAATAAATCAAGTGAATACTTATCATAATGCAACCATGGGTGAAGTTAACACATGTAGAGAATAAACTAGGGTTTAGGTGTAATGGTTAGGTTCAAGGAAAAAATAAAATGGTTAAGACTTTTCAAAGATGCTAAGAAGCATCATGAAGCTGGAAGCAAAGAAAGAAAACCACCATTTTATTTTTTGCCAAAAATAAATAAATAAATAAAATAAATAAATAAGTTAAAACCCTAACCATTAACCTAAACATGGTTTAGAGCATACACACACCCAAGTTTGCATGTATCATCAAACATGATACAAACTAGTGCACAAACATATATCATATATACAATGTGCACAATCTAGTGAGAAAAATAATCTTAAGTGAACCAATACTAGTTAATGTAAAATAATATATCAAATATACAATTATACATTAAATCATTAAATCAACACTTGATTTAATGATCCGGTCATACTGCATATAACCGACTAATATCAAGTGTATCAATATATCGAATCAACATTTATTTCGGTAACCCGGCTATATCATATATAACCGTCCAATGATACAAATCGCGAGAATAGAATTCAGTATCACATACTGGTACTATTCTCGGTCCCGCACATATCTCATATGCGCTCCTATTTCGTTTCGCTTGAGCCAGGAAACCTCTGTGTAGGACTCTAAAGACTCGTCAATACGCCGGCAGTAGGTGATGATCATATCAAACACCCACAAGCCGCAAGCGGTCTGCTAAACGTAATGGCCACCCGGGTATTGAGCGATCAGAAGATCAACGAGCAAGCCCGCTCACACTCCTGTGAATCCAACCAGTAACACTTACCGCACAGTCCGGTCTGTTCGTCTGATATGTCATATATCTCGCCTAGGGGTGGTAAACGTCAGACCCCAGTAGCTTGATAAGTCATTCCGATGTAAGGTCCATAACAAGCATGAAACTACTGATAACACTTACCAGAAAATCAGTGCAACCCTGGCCAGGGATTTCCAGTTATGGCCAGTCGAGCATAGCGCAACATCAACCCCCAATACCGGGAGAGACGAATCCCCTCCTATCGCTCATTGCCTCTATGTGAATCGGGACATAGAGCCGTGGTAGGGTGAAAATCAAAGCACAGTGGGTGACTCACAAGACTCTATGACGATCTCGGGTCAACAGACTAAGCTGTACCAGTGTCACCAGAGAACTGCCATCTGACGTGAGGTATAATACCATCTAGGAGTTCTCGGCGAGTCCGTTCAGTGTACCCAGTCAACACTGAGCACCCGCATACCGTCTCTGATGTCAAACCCCAATGGATATGGGATCATCCATCGCCCATCACATGGATCGAGAAGATATACGCTAGTCTACTCTGGAATATCGATGCCCCGTCTCGATATTCCCACGACTAGGAACATTGAAGGATGTACTCATTGACTACCCAGGCCCCACTAGTATGATCTGCATCATAGTCCTCGAAGTTGAGTACACATCCTAAGGGCTTTATCAACATGTAATAGAGAGACTACAAGTATACATGTTGAGATAAAGAGCAACCAGATAGCGTACTATCATGTCGAGCAAGAAAGTCCTACCTATATATGTCCCAGCATCCACTACAATATACATCCTATGTACAGTAATGGCCTCAAGGGCATACATATAACTAACAATCTCCCACTTGCACTAGGGCCATCTGTAGCAGTGGTTGCAGTATCTAATACTCAACCATCCCATAAAAGTCTCTCTTTGGGAAAAGGCCTTTGTGAGTGGATCCGCCGTGTTGTCCTCTGAGTCTACTCTCCAAACCTTGATCTCCCTGGAGATCAATTATCTCCATGATCAGGTGATGCTGCCTCAAAATATGTCTGGGTCACTGATGGGATCGGGGTTCCTGGGCCAAAGCCACACTTCCATTGTCACACAATGATAGGAACCTAGTTCATCTTATGAACCAATATACACCCAAACTTCCTCTTTGGTAGTATCTTTGATAGCGATGTCACCAGCCTTTATCGTCTAGTTTGTCACGGTATCTCGCTTGGAACTCTTCCAACATACCGTCCCTCCATTGAGGGTAAAGACAATGCCTGCAACTGACATTCAGTCGTCCTTATCACCCTGGAACCTTTCCAGTGATTCTCCCCAGGATCGATTGATACCATCTGACTACACCTAATGAGAATCCTAATATCCATTTAGATCTATCTCATAGATCTAAAATCCAGGATTGAGGAGGTATCAACTTTATCCTATTTGGAGAATCCTGTGATAAGAGGAGATTGACCGAGCGTAGCATAGGAAACTCTTTTCCTATTAAGAGTATGTTATCCACGTACTCTACGAGGATCACCACCTTACTCTCTAATACCTTTTGTATACACAAAGTTCATCTACCATTTTGATGAAGTCAAACTCTTTGACTACCACATCAAAACAGACATTCCAACTCCGCGATGCATGCTTTAATCTGTAAAGAAACTTGCACACTTTTCTGCTGCTCCCACTATTTACGAAGCCCCCTGGCTGTGTACTTATAGAAGTTCTCTTCTAAATCAGTATTTAGAAAAGCAGTCATGACACCCAACCACAAGATATCATAGTCATGGTATGTAGCAACGTTAAGTAGGATCCGGATGGACTTAAGCATAGGCACTGGAAAAATGTTTCATCATTATCCACGCCTGGTCGTTGATGAAAACCATTAACAAGTCTAGCTTTGAAAATCTCAACTTTTCCATCTACACCAAGTAATCTTCTCAAGATATACTTGCTCCTGATGGGGATTTAACCCTTCAGATATAGCATCTAAAGTCCATACTTTGTCGGTGTACATGGATTCCATCTCAGATCGCTAAGCATCCAGCCATTCTTACAGAGTCCCTACTCTTGATGGCCTGCTCGAAACTAGTTGGGTCATCATCTCATGATGCTATCCTCGCTCCCACTATCATCGAGAAACCGAAGTATCTCTCAGGCGGATGAGGAACCCTACTAGATCGGCGAAGAGGCTGAGGTTCGTCGGAATCTATTGAACCCTATGGTTCTACCAAATCATCAGCTGTAGTTTGTATAGCTGGAACTCTTTCCAGTTCTACAGAACTGACATTGCCTCGATCTTGTCCGGATTTCGCTTTTGACATAGACCGGACAATCCCAAATCTTAACTCACTTAAGAGATAGGCTCTTCCCATATCATATCTCATATGGAGTGGTAGGCAGTGATCTGATTCGAACCTAATTCAATAGGTATGCAGCTTCTTAAGTGCACAACCCCCCAAAAGGAAATAGGTAACTCAGCAGTACTCATCATAGAGCGCACCATATCATATAGGGTGTGATTGCTCCGCCTCGATACACCAACGTGCTGTGGTGTATACGGAGGAGTAATGCTGAGAGAGAATCTCATTCTCCTTTAGAATAGTCCAGGAATCTCGTGCACAAGTATTCTCCTGCCTGATCTCATCGTAGGACATAATACTTATACCTATATTGGTTCTCTACTTCTGACTTATATTCATTGAATTTCTCAAAAGCTTCAGATATGTGTTTCAACAGGAACATGTGTCCGAATCTTGAGAGATCATCAGTGAATCTAAGGAAGTACAAAGAACCAGTCCTGGCATATGTAGACTGGGGACCTTTATACATCACTATGTATCAGTCCCAAGAGTTCACTAACTCTTTCTCTGTTTCCAGTAAACGGAGCTATGGTCAACTTATCTTTGTGACATGACTGGCAAGTTTCATAAGATGTAAATTTAAACTGATTTAAATATGCATCTAAATGTAACTTAGCTAGTCGGGTCGCATTGATATGACTTAGTCTACAATGCCTAAAGAAGAATTCGTTCATTTCTGAACTCTTCCTCTCGTGTGTGTTCTATATACTAAGAACTGTAGTCTGATTTAGAATGTGTATGCTTTTAGATAACTTGCCTGAACCGATCAACTCGTGATATAGGATATATGCAAAACATTATCCAACAATACAAAATTATATCCTTCTTTAGTAAATAATGAGACTAATATGATGTCGTTGTTAGTTGTATGTATGCCCTAGAGGCCAGTATTGTACAGATGATGTATATTATATTGGATGCTTGGACATATATAGAGATGACTTTCTTGCTCGATATGATAGTATGCTATCTGGTTACTCTTTATCTTAACATGTATACTAGTCTCCTTAAACTGTCTTATAGTTACATGTTGGTAAAGCCCTTAGGATGTGTACTTGACTACCTGGACTATGATGCAGATCATACTAGTGGGGACATGGTAGTCCATAAGTACATCCTTCAAGGTTCCTAGTCGTGGGTGTATCGAGACGGGGCATCGATATACCAGAGTAGACTAGCGTATACGCTTCTCGACCCATGAGATGGGCGATGGATGATCCCATATCCATTGGTGTTTGACATCAGAGATGGTATACGGGTGCTCAGTGGAGACTGGGTACACTGGACGGACTCGCCGAGAACTCCCAGATGGTATTATACCTCACGTCAGATGGCAGTTCTTTGGTGATACTTGTACAGGTTAGTCTGTAGACCCGAGATCGTCATAGAGTCTTGTGTGATTCCCACTGTACTTTGATCTCCACCTTACCACGTCCATGAGGGCGTGCAAAACGGTGGTCTTTGGGTACAGTCCCGAGTCACATGGAGGCAATGAGCGATAGGAGGGGTTTCGTCTCTCCCGGTATTGGGGGTTGATGTTGCGCTGTGCTCGGTTGGCCGTAACAGGGAAGTCCCTGGCCAGGGCTGATCAGAGATTTGCTGGTAAGTGTTACCAGTAGTTTCTCGACCCGTTATGAGCCTCACATCGGCACGACTTATCGGTTACTGGGTCTGACGTTTACCACCCCTAGACTTGATATGCGACATATCATACGAACAGACCGGACTGTACGGTATGTGTTACTGGTTGGATTCACAGGAGTGTGAGCGGGCTTGCTCGTCGATCTTCTGATCGCTCAATACCCGTGTGGCCGTTACGTTTGGCAAACCGCTTGCGGCTTGTGGATGCTTGATATGATCATCATCTGCTACCGGCGTATTGACGAGTCTTTAGAGTCCTACATAGAGGTTTCCTGGCTCAAGCGAAACGAAATAGGAGCGCATATGAGATATGTGCGGGACCGAGAATAATGCGTGTATGTGATACCGTATTTCATTCTCGCGATGAATGTATCGATTGGTTATATGCGATATAACCTAGATATCGAATCAAAGATTGATTCGATAAGCCGATACATAGGATACTAGTCGGTTATATGCGATATGACCGGATCGTTAAATTAAGTGTTGATTTAATGATTTAATGTATAATTATATATTTGATATATTACTTTGCATTAACTAGTATTGGTTCACTTTAAATGGTGTTTCTCACTTGATGTGCAAGTTGTATAAGTGATATACTTTTGTGCACATGTTTGTATCATGTTTGATGATACTTGCTCATTTGGTTAAGTGTAAAGAATTAAACCTTGGTTAAGTAAATGGTTAGGGTTTTTACTTATTCATTATTTTATCTTTTTAATTTGGAATAAAAAGAAATGGCAAAAGAAAACAAAATGGTTGCTTTCATTCTTGAAGCTTGTTGAAGCTTCATGAAGCTTTGTCCAAAGTGACCATTTTGTCTTCATGCTTAACCCTAACCATTCATCTAACCTTAGTCAATTCTCTACACCTAACCATGGTTTACATTATGATAAGTATTCATTTTCTTTTTGGTTTTAAATACTTATCATATTCTATCTTCTTCTTCCTCTTCATCTTCAAGAAAGAAACCTTGCCTTCAACAATGGCAACTTGAGCATAAGTGTGAGAAATCCAATTCTAAAGTGAACCCACCTCCTATTTCTTCACCCTCTACCTCTTGCCAAGTAGTATAGGGTATTTTCTTCACAAGTTTCACAACTTGGTGAAGTTGGAGCTTGATCTTGTGTAACCTTGACGTAGATCATCTTCGACATCGTAGCCGACGACTAGTCCGCTCATTTTCTCCGATGATGCCGATGCAAGAGTCCGGGATTCGAGATGGACAGCGAGGGAACGACTACGTGGAGCTAAGGAAGTGGATAACCGGATCTACAAAGGTTGTAGCTTCTTATCTTTAGTTAAGTTGTTAACTAGTTTACTGTTTCGCCTAAAATTCTAGTTAACGATCCGTATTAGAGTTTCTCGGCACTTGTAAAATTTGAAATTGGCATGGTTGATGCCTTGTGAGACCTTTTGAGAGTGCCTAGGAACCCTACAGTGGTATCAGAGCCTAGCTAGAGCCTTAGGCGAAGTGTAGACGACGTTTGAAACCCGATCGAACCGAAACCCTAAAAACCAAATTGCTCTCTGGACTTTTTCCAAAAACTGGGTTTTTTCCAGATTAAAAATGCTTAAAAAATTCAGCAGGGAATTATAAGAATTATGGTGCAAAATTTGACCAATGATACCTCAAACATGCGGCGGAAACGCGGCAGAAGCCTAGCTTCTGCGGCGGAAACGCGGCAGAAGCCTAGCTTCTGCGGCGGTTCCGCGGCTCTCTGGTGACGTCAGCCCTCCATATTTGCACAGTAATTCTTCTTTCACAGTGCTGAGTTTTATGGGAATTTTTAATATGTATTCTAGAGTTGAATTTTCTGGGGTTGTTTTGGGGATTCGAAGATTCGATCGGATTATCAAATTTTGTCTATGTGGTTTTCCGGATATTTAAGAATATGTTAAAAAGTTCGACCGGATGTAAATACCCAATCTTTCCCCTGCCGGGAAATTTCCAATTGTTGGACTTTTATGTAGTTTAATGACGTTCTAAGTAGTGCAAGTAACGTGATGGTCCCTCTAGAAGACAACAAACCTTAACTCGATTATGTGACCGTCTTGAACTGCCCTTTGAACCTTAGGGTTTGGGGCAGTACGGCGTGCCACATGTGAGGCGTTGGCTTGACCCTTCTACGGCTGGACCGTTGGTACTGAGGCATGAAGTGAATGTCTTTGAACTTATTTCATGTGTTGATCGGTTTCGGGAAAACTTGGGTGTTCGAATGTTCGATCGGAAAGTTTAATATTTTCTATTTATCCGGAATGGGATACAATAATTGGAATTCACAAACTGTTATGAGATAACTGAATGAATGTTATAAATCTAGCGCTTTAGTCTCACTTGATATTGAAAAGAGTTTTCGATAATGGGACGAAAATGCGGGGTTTATAATTGTTAGGCATGTGATGTCTAAGTATTTCATTTGATTAGGCATGCGATGTCTAAAGAGGTTGCGGATTCCAACTGTTGTAGTTTTACACTTTCTTTTCTATGACCGTAAGTGTAATATGTGATATCGCCGGTTTCGTTGCTATATGTCAACGACAATTGGGATGCGCATATTTACTTACGTTGATGACATCTGGTGTTATGTGTGACTGGATATGTTATATTGGATCGTCGTGTTTGAATAGCCGGGGTTTTTTTTATGTGAGATGAGTGTTTTTCATTTTCATTCATGTAAAAAAAACTTGTATATAATATTCTTTTATTTGGGGCACTTCCAGGTTGCGGAAGCTGTCACCCTTTGTATATTATTTACTTTTCTGCACTAAGATAGACCCAAGGAGGGGAGCACAAGTAACCGGGTTCTAGGGTCCAGTGGGAGACCATCTCGAGGAGTCGAGTCCGGGTCTCCTAACTCTAGAATTGGTAGGGTTGCTTGCCGCTCTCGTAGGGGTCTAGGGGTGTGGGTTTGGCTATTCATCACGACCGTGGAATCCGTGTTTTATACTGGCTCGTATTAAAAACACGGACGTCCTAGTATATCCAATATTTCATATGATTCTTCTGCTGCGATATCTATGATGTGATCATGTGATATGTTCTGTGATGGATACTTTATATAGTATATATGATATATTATATAGACGTTACTTATGTTTTTCACCCGCACTAGCCCTGCCCTGCTCTGTCGTTAGTTACCTAACCTAAAGGTGCACGAGGGGACATCGAGGCGAATGCGGATGGCATAAGCGTACGTCGTATTTATCTGTGATGTTTAGGTGACTTAAATGATGGGACTTCATTAATGTGATTAATGAATGAAAAGAAACCTAAGATGTTGTAGAATCAAATTTTAAACAAAACAGGTAGCTACAGTTCTTGCTTTGCACAGAGGTATATGTGATATATCCTACACCTTATTCGATGAGGAAAGGACCGAGATCTCTTCACCGGGAGTGACTCCTTTAGCAATAACTGGCAGATCCTACACACTCGGTTTGTCTTTTGATTGCTTCTATAGTTTCTGCTTTGCACAGTGATATATATGATATATCCCGCACCTCATTCAACGAGGAAAGGGCCGACGATTCCTTCACCGGGAGTGACCCCTTTAGCAAAACTAGAAAAGCCTCAAGAACACTCCATTTCAAAATTCACACGATTCTACAACGATATCAAGTTCATTAAGCTCATGGTTTTCAAAAAAACCTGACGTAGCCCTCCGTCATTTCAGATAAATTACATATAGTATTCGTGCTACATTTGTTGGCTTTCGTCAAGGTGTAGTGTGCGGTAGCTATGTGCTGCTTATTTGCTGCATATGATGCGACTAGATTAGGGTAGTCGTACGGCTTTGTTGGCTTTCGTCAAGGGTCGTGCGGGTGGGTTTAATTCAGTCAAGAAATGTACGGGTTGAACTTGACTAGCGGGCTGTGGTTTGTTGGCTTTCGTCAAGGTCATAGCACGCTAGGGGCAAAAGCATTATCGGGAATTTCAAGTGTTGAAATTTGCAATGAGATTGCATACCTTCTATGAGATAGTTGGATCCCGATACCCACTGCGAGTAAGAGTTACTCCTAGGAGAGTTTTACACATTACAATTAGCCGATCAAGTAGGTGTCTAGAAAGGTGTCAACGGGGTTACGCCTCTGGGAAAACGAGGTTTTCTTTAATTAGGTCCGTGCGAAAGCACAGGGAACCTCCCTCAAAGTACCGACACTGGCCTGGCTGAAAGATCGACGAAGTTGTAGGGTGTAATTAATCCCGGCTAGTCTTTCCTTTTAGGGTTTGAAGAAAGATTTGATAAAAACCAGTGGGAGCCATCCTGATTAGATAAGATAATAACCAATCTGATCTTGCACGAGCATACGCTAAAGTGTTTTCTTCTCTCTCTCTCCAGGTAGCGACCATGTCATGCCCTAATAAAGATAATAATATGGATGTATTGACCAAACCCGCATGTTATACTGTGCTGGGGAACGTTGGTTCCGTTCTTTCTTTTAAGAGTTATAGGACTGAACAGGATATAGGGGAATACCAGGATTCCCATGCCACCCGAATGAAGAAAGTAAATGATGATGCATTTTCTTCGGGTGTGTTCGTTACAGAGAACTGTTTCTCCATTTGCTCCACGTCCTGGGTATTAGATACCGGGTCAGGATCCCATATATGTAATCAGTTACATGGGCTTAGGAAAGGTAGAGAACTTGGAGAAGGTGTAAAGACATTAGAGTTGGAAATGGTGCAATTGTTGCAGCTAAGACTGTCGGGGAATATCACCTTGTTTTACCGACTGGTAATAAATTGGTTCTGAACGAATGCTATTACATGCCGAACCTGATATGCAACATTATATCGGTTTCTTTATTAAGTAAAGAGGGATATAATTTTGTATTACAGGACAATGTTATGAACATTTTCCGTAACCAAAAGTTGGTTGGATCAGGCACGTTGTGCAATGGCATTTATATTCTAAATCAATCAACAGTTCTGAGCATAACAAACACACACAAGAGGAAGAGTTCAGAACTGAACGAATCCTTCTTGTGGCATTGTAGACTGGGTCACATCAATGCGACACGACTGGCTAAGTTGCATAAGGATGGATATTTGAAACCATTCGAATTTTCATCTTATGACACTTGCCAGTCATGTCTCAAAGGCAAGATGACCAAAACTCCGTTTACAGGACATGGAGAAAGAGTTACCGAACTGTTGGGACTGATACATAGTGATGTATGCGGTCCCATGTCTATACATGCCAGGGATGGTTGTTCGTACTTCATTACATTCACTAACGATCTCTCAAGATACGGACATGTGTACTTGATAAGACACAAGTCTGAAGCTTTTGAGAAATTTAGAGAATATAAACAAGAAGTCGAGAACCAAACCGGAAAAAGTATTAAAATCCTTCGATCTGATCGAGGAGGTGAATACTTGAGCAATGAATTCCTGGACTTCCTAAAAGAGAATGGGATTCTCTCTCAGCTGACTCCTCCATATACACCACAGCACAATGGTGTATCAGAACGGAGGAACCGCACCCTATTAGATATGGTGCGCTCTATGATGAGCACAGTTGAGTTACCTATTTCCTTCTGGGGGTATGCGTTTGAGACAGCCATACATCTATTGAATATGGTCCCCACCAAATCTGTGCCTACCACTCCATATGAGATATGGAAAGGAAAGAGACCATGTCTTAACTATGTTAAGATATGGGGTTGTCCATCCTATGTCAAACGACAAAATCCGGATAAACTCGAGGCACGATCTGTTCTATGCAAATTTGTAGGATATCCCAATAATTCACAAGGGTATATCTTCTACCACCCTGAGGAACAAAGAGTGTTTGTTTCTCGGCATGCCACCTTTTTAGAAAAGGAATTTCTTGAAAAAGAGATTAGTGGTCATGAGGTAGAACTGGAAGAGGTTCCAGCTACAAAAGCTACAACAGAAGATCTGGTGGAACCAGAGGATTCCGTAGTTCCCAATGAACCCCATCCACTCCGCCGATCTAGTATGGTTCCTCACACACCTGAGAGATACTACGGTTTTCTCATGGATGGTGGGAGCGAGGATTGCATCATGGAGGATGATGACCCAACTAGTTTCGAGCAGGCCATCACGAGTAGGGACTCAGTGAAATGGCAGGATGATATGCGGTCCGAGATGGAATCCATGTACACCAACAAAGTATGGACTTTGGAAGTTGCTCCTGAAGGGGTAAAACCCATTGGGAGCAAGTGGATCTTCAAGAAAAACCTTGGTGTAGATGGGAAAGTGGAGACTTTCAAAGCTAGACTTGTTGCAAAAGGCTTACGTTAAAGACCAGGTGTGGACTATGATGAAACGTTTTCTCCAGTGGATATGCTTAAATCCATCCGGATCATGCTTGCCATCGCTGCATATCATGACTACGAAATCGGCAAATGGATGTTAAGACCGCCTTTCTAAACGGTGATTTAGAAGAGTGCGTGTACATGACTCAGCCAGAGGGCTTCGTAGACAGTGGAAGCAGCGGGAAGGTGTGCAAGCTGCTTAAATCCATTTATGGATTAAAGCAAGCATCGCGGAGTTGGAACATCTGCTTTGACGTCGTTATCAAAGAGTTTGATTTCGTCAAAAACCAAGATGAACCTTGTATTTACAAGAAGGTAGCAGAGAGTAAGGTTGTCTTCCTCGTATTGTACGTGGACGACATACTCTTGATAGGAAATGATATTCCTATGCTGCAATCGGTCAAGCTCTTCTTATCACAAATATTCTCAATGAAAGATCTTGGTGATGCCTCCTGCATATTGGGTATTAGGATCTATAGAGATAGATCCAAAAGGATATTGGGATTATCCCAATCCAGGTACATTGACACCATACTAAAGAGGTTAAGTATGGAAGAATCCAAGCGTGGGAACTTGCCCACGATCTCTGGAGTCACTCTCTCCAAAGAGATGTCTCCCAAGACTGATTTGGAGAGAGCTCGCATGCAAGGGATACCCTATGCTTCGGCTGTAGGCTCTATCATGTACGCGATGCTATGTACCATACCCGATGTTGCATACTCACTAAGTGTAGTGAGCAGGTATCAAGCTGATCCTGGAGAGAGTCACTGGACAGCTGTGAAGTGCATTCTCAAGTACTTACGAAGGACTAAAGAGATGCTCTTGGTGTATGGTAACGAAGAACTCCAAGTGGAGTCCTTTACCGATTCGAGCTTCCAGAGTGATAAGGACGACTCTAAGTCGCAGTCGGGATTTGTCTTTACCCTTTACGGAGGGGCGGATAGCTGGAAGAGTTCCAAGCAGGAAACCGTGGCAGACTCGACGATGGAGGCTGAATACATCGCTGCCAACGATGCTGCCAAAGAGGCT
Source organism: Agapanthus africanus (assembly GCA_030015575.1). Lineage (NCBI taxonomy): Eukaryota > Viridiplantae > Streptophyta > Magnoliopsida > Asparagales > Amaryllidaceae > Agapanthus > Agapanthus africanus. The sequence continues at coordinate 394,365,302 of JASDDO010000022.1, forward strand.
GTCTGGATCAAGAAGTTCAATACTGAACTTGGAGTGGTTCCATCCATTGAGCATCCAATACCTTTGTATTGAGATAACAATGGAGCGGTGGCTTTGGCCAAGGAACCCAGGTCCCATCAGCGATCCAGGCATATTCTGAGGCGGTATCACCTGATCCGGGAGATAGTTGATCGCCGAGAGATCGAGGTAAGGAGGGTTGATACGAAGAACAACACAGCGGATCCACTCACGAAGGCCATTCCCCAGATACAGTTTGAGAGACTCTTCGGGATGCTCGGTATGCGATACTACAGTAGCTGGCCCTAGTGCAAGTAGGAGATTGTTAGTTGTATGTATGCCCTAGAGGCCAGTATTGTACAGATGATGTATATTATATTGGATGCTTGGATATATATAGAGATGACTTTCTTGCTCGATATGATAGTATGCTATCTGGTTACTCTTTATCTTAACATGTATACTAGTCTCCTTAAACTGTCTTATAGTTACATGTTGGTAAAACCCTTAGGATGTGTACTTGACTGCCTGGACTATGATGCAGATCATACTAGTGGGGACATGGTAGTCCATAAGTACATCCTTCAAGGTTCCTAGTCGTGGGTGTATCGAGACGGGGCATCGATATACTAGAGTAGACTAGCGTATACGCTTCTCGACCCATGAGATGGGCGATGGATGATCCCATATCCATTGGTGTTTGACATCAGAGATGGTATACGGGTGCTCAGTGGAGACTGGGTACACTGGACGGACTCGCCGAGAACTCCCAGATGGTATTATACCTCACGTCAGATGGCAGTTCTCAGGTGACACTTGTACAGGTTAGTCTATAGACCCGAGATCGTCATAGAGTCTTGTGTGATTCCCACTATACTTTGATCTCCACCTTACCACGTCCATGAGGGTGTGCCAAACGGTGGTCTTTGGGTACAGTCCCTAGTCACATGGAGGCAATGAGCGATAGGAGGGGTTTCGTCTCTCCCGGTATTGGGGGTTGATGTTGCGCTGTGCTCGGTTGGCCGTAACAGGGAAGTCCCTGGCCAGGGCTGATCAGAGATTTGCTGGTAAGTGTTACCAGTAGTTTCTCGACCAGTTATGAGCCTCACATCGGCACGAATTATCGGTTACTGGGGTCTGACGTTTACCACCCCTAGACTTGATATGCGACATATCATACGAACAGACCGGACTGTACGGTAAGTGTTACTGGTTGGATTCACAGGAGTGTGAGCGGGCTTGCTCGTCGATCTTCTGATCGCTCAATACCCGGGTGGCCGTTACGTTTGGCAAACCGCTTGCGGCTTGTGGATGCTTGATATGATCATCATCTGCTACCGGCGTATTGACGAGTCTTTAGAGTCCTACAAAGAGGTTTCCTGCCACAAGCGAAACGAAATAGGAGCACATATGAGATATGTGCGGGGCCGAGAATAATGCGTGTATGTGATACCGTATTTCATTCTCGCGATGAATGTATCGATTGGTTATATGCGATATAACCTAGATATCGAATCAAAGATTGATTCGATAAGCCGATACATAGGATACTAGTCGGTTATATGCGATATGACCGGATCGTTAAATTAAGTGTTGATTTAATGATTTAATGTATAATTATATATTTGATATATTACTTTGCATTAACTAGTATTGGTTCACGTTAAATGGTGTTTCTCACTTGATGTGCAAGTTGTATATGTGATATACTTTTGTGCACATGTTTGTATCATGTTTGATGATACTTGCTCATTTGGTTAAGTGTAAAGAATTAAACCTTGGTTAAGTAAATGGTTAGGGTTTTTACTTATTCATTATTTTATCTTTTTAATTTGGAATAAAAAGAAATGGCAAAAGAAAACAAAATGGTTGCTTTCATTCTTGAAGCTTGTTGAAGCTTCATGAAGCTTTGACCAAAGTGACCATTTTGTCTTCATGCTTAACCCTAACCATTCATCTAACCTTAGTCAATTCTCTACACCTAACCATGGTTTACATTATGATAAGTATTCATTTTCTTTTTGGTTTTAAATACTTATCATATTCTATCTTCTTCTTCCTCTTCATCTTCAAGAAAGAAACCTTGCCTTCAACAATGACAACTTGAGCATAAGTGTGAGAAATCCAATTCTAAAGTGAACCCACCTCCTATTTCTTCACCCTCTACCTCTTGCCAAGTAGTATAGGGTGTTTTCTTCACAAGTTTCACAACTTGGTGAAGTTGGAGCTTGATCTTGTGTAACCTCGACGTAGATCATCTTCGGCATCGTAGCCGATGACTAGTCCGCTCATTTTCTCCGATGAAGCCGATGCAAGAGTCCGGGATTCGAGATGGATAGCGAGGGGACGACTGCGTGGAGCTAAGGAAGTGGATAACCGGATCTACAAAGGTTGTAGCTTCTTATCTTTAGTTAAGTTGTTAACTAGTTTACTGTTTCGCCTAAAATTCTAGTTAACGATCCGTATTAGAGTTTCTCGGCACTGGTAAAATTTGAAATTGGCATGGTTGATGCCTTGTGAGACCTCTTGAGAGTGCCTAGGAACCCTACAGTCGTATATCAGGTTCGGTATCTAATAACATTCATTCAGAATCAGTGTATTCTGGTGATACAGGGTGATAGTGACCAACAGACTTGGCTGCAACACTTGTACCGTTTTCTGTCTCATGAAACTTATCACCCGTTCTCAGTTCTCTACCTGTCTGTAGCCCATGTATCGGATTTCATTTGCGGGATCCTGATTCGGTATCTAATACCCAGGACGTAGAGGAGATTGAGAAACAGTTCTTTATAATGAACACACCCGAAGGAGATGCATCTCATGCACTTTCTTCGTTTGGGCGGTATGGGAATCCTGGTATTCCCCTAATTCCTGCTCGGTCTTATAACAATTATAAGTTGGAGCGGGACCAACGTTCCCCAGCTCAGTATAACAAGCGGGTTCGGTCAATACATCCATTTTATTATCTTGATTAAGGCGTGACATGGTCGCTACCTGGAGAGAGAGAGAGAAGAAAACACTCTGCGTGCGCTCTTGCAAGATTAGATTGGTTATTTATTTTATCTAATCAGGATGGATCCCACTGTTTTTATCAAATCTTCCTTCAAACCTTAAAAGAAAAGACTAGTCGGGATTAATTACACTCTACAAGTTCGCCAATCTTTCAGCCAGGCCAGTGCCGATACTTTGAGGGAGGTTCCCCGTGCTTTCGTACGGACCTAATTATAGTAAACCTCGTTTTCCCAGGGGCGTAAACCCGTTGACACCTTTCTAGACACCTACTTGATTAGCTAATTGTAAAGTGCAAAACTCTCCCAGGAGTAACAATTACTCGCAGTGGGTATCGGGATCCAACTATCATATAGAAGGTATGCAATCTCATTGCAAATTTCAACACTTGAAACTCCCGATAAAGGTTTTTACCCCTAGCACCTATGAACTTGGCTAAGGTCAACAAATCATAAGCACTAGTCAAGTTCTACCCGTCATTTCTTGATTAATTAGACCCACCCACATGACCCTTGGCTAAGGTCAACAAAGCCACATGACTGTCCTAACTAAACGCATCATATGCGGTGTAGGAAGATATCACTTAGCTACCGTACACTGTGCCTTGACTATGGTCAACAAACACAACACGAATACTAAGTACTCTACTTCCTAAAATGACGGAGGGTTGCGGATGGTTTTTAAGAAAACCTTTAACGCTTTGAACTTGATCTCGTTGCAGAATCAAATGGTTTTTAAATGGAGTGGTTTTGAGGCTTTTCTAGTTTTGCTAAAGGGGTCACTCCTGGTGGAGGGATCGTCGGCCCTTTCCTCATCGAATAAGGTGCAGGATATATCACATATACCGCTGTGCAAAGCAAAAACTATAGAAGCAATCAAAAGACAAACCGAGGGTTGTAGCATCTTCCAGTTATTGCTAAAGGGGTCACTCCAAGTGAAGAGATCTCGACCCTTTCCTTATCGAATAAGGTGCAGGATGTTCTACAAGGAACACCGCGATGCAAAGCAAGAACTGTAGCTACCTGTTTTTGAAATTCGATTCCACAACATCTTTTAGGTTTATTTTCTTTCATTAATCTCATTAATGAATGTCCCATCATTTAAGTCCACCTAAACATCACAGATAAATACAACGCACGCTTATGCCATCCGCATTCGCCTCGATGTCCCATCTGCACTGTTAGGTTAGGTAACTAACGGCAGAGCGGGGCAGGGCTAGCGCGGGTGTAAAACATAAGCAACGTCTATATAATATATCATATATACTATATACAGTATCAATCTGAACATATCACATGATCACATCACAGATAACGCAGCAGAAAATATCATATGAAATATTGGATATACTAGGACGTCCGTGTTTTATTTTGAGCATGTATAAAACACGGATTCCACGGTCGTGATGAATAGCCAATCCCACACCCGTAGACCCCTACGAGAGCGGAAAGTAACCCTACCAATTCTAGAGTTAGGAGACCCGGACTCGACTCCTCGAGATGGTCTCCCACTGGACCCTAGAACCTGGTTACTTTTGCTCCCCTCCTTGGGTCTATCCTAATGCAGAAAAGTAAATAATATACAATGGTGACATCATCCTAAACCCGGATGTGCCCCAATAAAAGAATATAGCATACAAGTTTTTTACATGAATGAAAATGAAAAACACTCATCTCACAAAAAAAAACCCGGCTATTCAAACACGACGATCCAATATAACATATCCAGCAACACATAACATCACATGTCATCAACGTAAGTAAATATGCCTATCCCAATTGTCGTTGACGTATAGCAACGAAACCGGCGATATCACATATTACACTTACGGTCGCAGAAAAGAAAGTGTAAAACTACAACAGTTGGAATCCGCAACCTGCATAGACATCGCATGCCTAACCAAATGAATTCCTTAGACATTGCATGCTTAACAATTACAAACCCCGCATTTTAGTCCCATTATCGAAAACACTTTTCAATATCAAGTCGGGTAATTCAACAAGATTCCCGGCATCCTGAACGAATGCTCGTCGCAAACTTTAGTAGACGGCCGCACCCCCGATACCGTCGACGAAGTGCACTAAGGCGGAACACCACTGCCGCGAGCACCCGAACAGATGCTTTCGGCGACGGGGTTCTCCTACAGTCACTTGGTCGGGGCTATGGGGTGTGGCTATCTATTAAGTTCGCCGGCGAGTATCCGCGTACACAACGTGATTGCGACGGACTTTTGATCGCATCAAAATCCCGTGGCAACCAATCAAGTGAGACTAAACTGCTAGATTTATAGCATTCAAATCAGTTATCTCATAACTATTTGTGGATTCCAAATATTGTATCACATTCCAGATAAATAGACAATGTTAAACTTTCCTATCGAACAATCAAACACCTAAGTTTTCCCGAAAAGGTCAACACATGAAATAAGTTTAACAACATCCACATCATGCCATAGTACCAACCGTCCAGCCGTAGAAGGGTCAAGCCAACGCCTCACATGTGGCACGCCGTACTGCCCCAAACCCTAAGGTTCAAAGGGCAGTTCAAGACAGTCACATAATCGAGTTAAGGTTTGTTGTCCTCTAGAGGGTCCATCGCGTTGCTTGCACTACTTAGAACATTCTTAAACTTTGGAAAAGTCCAACACTTGGAAATTTTCCGTCAGGGAAAAAGTGGGTATTTATATTCGGTCGAACTTTTTAACATGTTCTAAAATAACCGGAAAAACACAATAAACAAAGTTAAATAATCCGATCGAATCATCGAGTCCCCAAAACAACCCAGAAAACTCAACAGTTGAGTATAATTTAAAAATTCCCAGAAAACACAGGAAATTCAGTTGGGCATTACTGTGCAGAGCACGTGACAAGAGTCACCTTTATGGCCGCGGAACCGCCGCGCAAGCCAGGGTGGGGTCGCGGTTCCGCGGCGCATTGGTCGATATAGGCGCACGTGCTGCACAGTAAATTTTAAAAAAATCTGCTGAATTTTCTGGATAATTTTAATTCACAAAAATCCACAATTTCAGAAAATGTACATACAAGGGTTTTCTTTAGGGTTTCGGGGTTCGATCGGGTTTCTAACTTCGTCTACACTTCGCCTAAAGCTCTAGCTAGGCTCTGATACCACTGTATGGTTCCTAGGCACACTCATGAGGTTCTACAACTGATCAACCATGCCAAAATAAAAAATTTATGTGCCGAGAAACTCTAAACAAGATCGATAACTAGAGGTAAGGCGAAACTACAAGCAAGTTAACAACTTTATCTACAAGTGAAAGGGACTACAACCTTTGTAGATCTGGTCCTCTACTTCTTTAGCTCTGTGATGACGTCCCTCCGCTGCGATCATCGGGATCCCGGACTCTAGCGTTGGTTTCATCGGAGAAATGTTCGGGCTAGGTCGTTGACTTCGATGCCGAAGATGATCTACGTCGAGGCGACTCAAACTCAAGCTCCATCTTCACTAGGTCTTGAAACATGTGAAGATAACACCCTATACAACATGGCAAGTGGTAGAGGATGAAGAAATAGGAAGTGGGTTCACTTTGGATTTGGATTTCTCACTTGATTTCTACACTTGAAAATTTTCAAGAAGAGTTTTCTTCACTTGAAGAAGATGAAAAAGAAGAAGAAAAATGAATTATTCTTGAAAATAATAAATCAAGTGAATACTTATCATAATGCAACCATGGGTGAAGTTAACACATGTAGAGAATAAACTAGGGTTTAGGTGTAATGGTTAGGTTAAAGGAAAAAAAAATGGTTAAGACTTTTCAAAGATGCTAAGAAGCATCATGAAGCTTGAAGCAAAGAAAGAAAAACACCATTTTATTTTTTGCCAAAAATAAATAAATAAGTTAAAACCCTAACCATTAACCTAAACATGGTTTAGAGCATACACACACCCAAGTTTGCATGTATCATCAAACATGATACAAACTAGTGCACAAACATATATCATATATACAATGTGCACAATCTAGTGAGAAAAATAATCTTAAGTGAACCAATACTAGTTAATGTAAAGTAATATATCAAATATACAATTATACATTACATCATTAAATCAACACTTGATTTAATGATCCGGTCATACTGCATATAACCGACTAATATCAAGTGAATCAATATATCGAATCAACATTTGATTCGGTAACTCGGCTATATCTTATATAACCGTCCAATGATACAAAACGCGAGAATAGAATTCAGTATCACATACTGGTATTATTCTTGGTCCCGCACATATCTTATATGCGCTCCTATTTCGTTTCGCTTGAGCCAGGAAACCTCTGTGTAGGACTCTAAAGACTCGTCAATACGCCGGCAGTAGGTGATGATCATATCAAACACCCACAAGCCGCAAGCGGTCTGCTAAACGTAACGGCCACCCGGGTATTGAGCGATCAGAAGATCAACGAGCAAGCCCGCTCACACTCCTGTGAATCCAACCAGTAACACTTACCGCACAGTCCGGTCTATTTGTCTGATATGTTGCATATCTCGCCTAGGGGTGGTAAACGTCAGACCCCAGTAGCTTGATAAGTCATGCCGATGTAAGGTCCATAACAAGCATGAAACTACTGATAACACTTACCAGTAAATTAGTGCAACCCTGGTCAGGGATTTCCAGTTATGGCCAGTCGAGCATAGCGCAACATCAACCCCCAATACCGGGAGAGACGAATCCCCTCCTATCGCTCATTGCCTCCATGTGAATCGGGACTGTACCCAAAAACAACCTGTTTGCATGACTCAGTAGAGCCATGGAAGGGTGGAAATCAAAGCACAGTTGGAGACACACAAGACTCTATGACGATCTCGGGTCAACAGACTAAGCTGTACCAGTGTCACCAGAGAACTGCCATCTGACGTGAGGTATAATACCATCTGGGAGTTCTCGGCGAGTCCGTTCAGTGTACCCAGTCACCACTAAGCACCCACATACCGTCTCTGATGTCAAACATCAATGGATATGGATCATCCATCGCCCATCACATGGATCGAGAAGATATACGCTAGTCTACTTTGGAATATCGATGCCCCGTCTCGATATTCCTACGACTAGGAACATTGAAGGATGTACTCATTGACTACCCAGGCCTCACTAGTATGATCTGCATCATAGTCCTGGAAGTCGAGCACACATCCTAAGGGCTTTATCAACATGTAATAGAGAGACTGCAAGTATACATGTTGAGATAAAGAGCAACCAGATAGCGAACAATCATGTCGAGCAAGAAAGTCCTACCTATATATGTCCCAGCATCCACTACAATATACATCCTATGTACAGTAATGGCCTTTAGGGCAAACATATAACTAACAGACTCAACACATGAGAGGGGAGGATTAGGGTTTGAAGAGAGAGATCTTGAGGAGAGAGAAGGTGAGCAAGAGAATGAGAAGAGAAAATGAACTCATTTGAATATATATGAAGCATAATGTTTTATGAAATAAATCAATTAAATAATTTAACAACCATGCTTCATTCATTCACTTGAGTGATTCATCTTATGAGTCATTAGATCAATAAATGATCCATTAACTCCATGGATGAATCACACAAATGATTCATTAACACAATAAATGCAAATGCCACCTTAACCCTCAAGTCACCATCCTTCTAGAAGCTTCTCGCGAAATTACGAGAACGCCCCTCCTATCCGTGAAAACACGGAAAAACTTTAGACTGTATAAATCCAATAACCGGATACTAGAAACTGGCTTAAACCAAAGCCGGCTAGTAAAAACTGTCCGGATGTCGTACATGCGTAAACACACGTATGCGTCCGAACCCTTGTAGTAAAACCATACGACCTCTATATCGTTTCGCCTGGAGTAGGGAAACTCTCTGTGTGGGACTCTAAAGACTCGACTACTACGGTGGCAGTAGGTTTAACCACAGACCGCAAGCGGCACTAGCTGTACGTAACGGTCCCCAGGTAGATGTCGATAAGAAGGCCGATGAGGAAACCCATCCGAACTCCTTTTGAGTCTGATGTGACAATCTCCGTACAGTCCGGTCTGTTCGTCTAAGACTATCGCATATCGGTCCTATGGCGGCGGCAAGCGTCAGTCCCCTAATAGCGGTATAAGTCGTGTCGGAGCGTAGCCCATTACACCCTGAGAAACAACTGGAACCTACCACTAAATCTCGCTTGCCCTGGCCAGGGACTTTGCGTAATGGCTCTCTGACACAGCGCGATATCAACTCCCAATACCGGGAGAGACGAATCCTGTCTAACCGCCACTGCCTCCAAGTGCTCGGGACTGCACCCAACTGCTACCTGTTTGCACGACTCCTTTGAGCCGTGGTAGGGTAGCAATCTAAGAACAGTGGGACACACTCGAGGCGAAGTAGCAGTGTCAAGTCTGCGGACTATGCTGTACTCATGTCACCTGGGAACTGTTAACTGACGATGGGTATACTACCAACTAACGGTTCCCTGTGAGTCCTGTCCGGTGTACCCGTAACGTAACGAGCACCTGGATACTATCTCCAGTACGACGTACTGACGGCTATGGGATAGACCATCTCCCTAACTGGGATGAGAAGCATACAGACTAGTCTACTCCGGAGTATCGATGCCCTGTCTCGATAATCTTACGACTAGGGACCTGAAAAAGGATGTGCTTGTAGACTACCCAGCCCCACTAGTGTGACTGCCATCACAACGCTGGTAGTTAAGCAAGATCCTAAAAGCTCTATCAGTACGTATACTCACATATTAAGATAGATAAAACCAAGTAGCATACTACCATGTTTAGCAAGACTGTTATATAACTGTGAATATCCCAAGCTTCCATTAAGTAATATACAAACTAGTATGATACAATAATGGCCCCTAGGGCATATACACTAACATCGCCATCATACTGCTGGCAGTCAAGCAAGAATCCTAAGGGCTCTATCAACGCGCAATAGTGACCTGTAAGGTCAGCTAAAGTAGTACACGATGATAAAGATAAACTAGATAGCATACTATTATCTTGAGTAAGACTGTCCTATCGGCATAGGTCCTCCCTCCATCATTGCAATCACGTGCCTGTGATCCAATAATTGACTCTGAGGGCACTATATCCAACAATCTCCCACTTGCACTCAACGCTAATTATTGCGATGTCGCATACTCACAACCCGTTTGATACCGAACACCCAACTCCTCTACTAATCAGTCTCACAAAGCCTGTTTGCGAAACTATTGCGTTAGAGAAATAGCCTCAGTGAGTGGATCCGCCCTGATGTTTCTTTCTTTGTCTCTCTTTATCTCAAGTTCGCGGAGAATCAATCTCCCGAAATGAGCAATACCTCTCTTAGAATATATCTGGATATCTGATGGGACCTAGTTCATAAATAAACTCCAAATCCAAACTTCTTAGACTGTATCGTCAACTGAACTTAATCAGTATCCTGCGCCACACCTCTCTCAGTATCCGCTTGGACCACCTGTCCAAAATACTGCCCCTCTTCAGAGGGAAAACTATAACTCTGACAGTCACTCTGTCGTCCAGGTCACCTTGGAAGCCTGGAATGATAACTGTCTCTTAAAAGAGTCTGTTGTTATCATATCCCTAGAACATCCACTTATGTTCTAAAACTACTTCCGAATGTTTCTCCAGGATTGGATTAATATCAACTTACTGCATCTCGTGCAAAAATAATGTCTGGTGTGGTCCTTGACATCTCATGATTGACTCAATTGCCTAAGCAAGAGATTTGCCAATCAGGCACATCCCTCTCCCCTTTAGTCTGTAAGACACCTTTAGAGATGGTGACTCCATCACCTGCAGGTACACTACCGTGCCAGGAGTCGTCCATTCTAAAACACCTTTAGAATGCTTTCTAAGTACCCAGATTGGGAAACTACCGAAATCTAGAGCTAGTAACCAGAATATCTGATATCCGTATCATATGTGGAGAAACCACTGTGTGACAACCAAAGTATAACCGATCGTAGTATAGGAATTTCACTTCCTACTCTGTGTATGTCTCCAAATACCAGGACATCACACCCTACTACCTTCTTAACAGGTCCATCCCCTATTCTGATAAAGTCAAACCTATGACTGTTACATCAGAAATAGATGATCTTTCTCCGCTATATCTGCTTTAGTCCATAAATAGACATAAGCTACTTGTCCACCAATGCTTCCGCTGCTCCCACTGACTACGACAACCCTCTGGCAGAGTCATATACACGTACACTTCCAAAGCTAGTTTAGAACGACGCTATACTCATCCTCTTGCCGGGTCTCATAGCCTGGAACAACAGTAGTGTCAAATCTGGGTAAACAAGAACCTCCCTGTCACCGTCCTTGAGGCTACCGCAGTACCTCTCGGGTGCCTGAGGTTACCCATCATATCTGCGGAGTGGCCAATGGAATGTCAATCCAGATTGAATCTTTAGGTTCTTATCAAATTCTCAGTAATCGTTTGTGGTTCTGGAATTACTTCCAGTTCTACCATACTCCCACTACTGTTTTCTGAAAAAATCTATTTTTATTAAAACTGTGGAGAGTTAAGAACAATATCACTATTGATCTTCCAGATGGTAGAAAGTCAACCCTCGTCAACCCACAAACAGCTATTACAGAAATGTGCCTTGAGTTATCCAGAGTCTGGTTTTAAGCATAAGCCGGACAACTCCCCGTACCTTAACAATGTTAAGATATGAACCGTTCTATATCCAATATAGAAACATAGGCACTGATTTAATTCGAACCAGATTCAAATCATGCAGCTGTTTCCAGTGCATGTCAACTAAATGGAAAGAGGCCGATCAACGTTACTCAACTTAGGAGTGCATCCAATTATGAGTAACGTGAAAGTGGAACAAGTTTCTCATAACCATTACTATCAACTGAATACTATACACAAGTATCTACATCTTCGATTACCTTGAAGAATCCTGATACTTGCAACGCCTGGTTCTCTACTTTATTCTTATACCTATAACTTCTCAAAACTTAGACCTTGCATTTATACGAAACACATGTCTAAGAACTAGAGAAGTCATAAGTAAACAGAATATAGTACGAGTACCAACCCCTCTGTCCTCATGGACACTGGACAACATACAATACTCTGTATAAGTTCCCAGAGTCTAATAACTCATTCCCTGTGTGTCATAGGTTGAAAACTGTACTTATGGTTAAGAAGAATTACACCGCTGTTTAATACTCCTTACCAAACCATCCACCGATATAGGTAAATATCATAGACATAATTTCAAAAAGTTATATCTCACTTTCAAAAAATAAATGTACAGATATATCAATTTGAAATTGGTGCATAACAACGGATATTCAAAACCAAATATTTGCCGTCCGGCAAACAACCCAGGCGATTTCCTCAAATATCACCAATTACAACGAATCCCGATATAATGGGGATGATCACCCAATTCCAAATAACTTACTCCCACTCATCATCTGTAAAACCATACAGATGTGAGAATCATACCTGGTAAATACATACCCTGGAGCAAGGACTAATTGGGAAATCAGTTTTCTTTTAACAATACACAGTGAAACTGAAACATATAAATGTTTCGAAGGGGTATCCGGGTATTCTTACTAATGCTTCTTCCATTATCCAGATTCACAACTGTAACCGTATATTTCTTTGCCATCTCTCCAAATCCCTTTATATGTCTTTAGTCATTACCTTCTATACACCCCTTTAGGCTAAATGGTTTTCTTCCCTCCCTACCGTTCGGCACCAGCATATGGTTTGGAAGAAGACTATCCAATAAGCATAATGGGTATACACTCCTAATCCTAGGAGTACTCGTAACCTGAGAGAAGGTGAAGATAAAAGACAACTGAATAAATCTTATTCCTAATTCTCCTGAACCAGAATCCATCCCCGAACTGGAACAAGTTCCTTCGAGTTCGTATATAACCATACGATGGAGTATCCAATAAACTGTGGATCTTCGTATTGATACGGGGTGTTCTGGAGAAATGCAAAGGTGAAGTAGGAGTGGCGATGAAATACTTGGTTTGGTCGTGAATAGCATTTGCAATTTACTTTGCCCTCTTTCTAATCCCTTTATTTGTCTTAACTTATTACCTTCTGTACACCATCGTTAAGCTAATTGGTTTTCTTCATTCCCTACCGTTCGACACATGCCTATGCTTTGGATGAAGACTATCCAATAAGCGTAATAGGTGTACTGTCCTAATCCAAGGAACACTCGCAACCTGAGAGAAGGTAAAAGGAAAATACAACTGAATAGTCCTATTCGTTTTCTCCAGAACCGGAAACCATCCTCGAATAAGTTCCTTCGAGTTCGTATATAACCATACGATGGTTTTATCCAATGGAAGTGGATGTTCGTAGTAATACGGGGTGTTCTGGAGAAAAAAAGGTAAAAAGTAGGTGTGGCAATGAGGTATGCAACTCTGACAATCCAAAAGCCAGTGTTTTAAGAAGGTTCGGTTAACTTGGTCACCGAGTCATGGTCGCTGCCAAATAGAGAGAGAAAATAAACACTCAGCGTGCACTTTAACCAAGATCAGAATGGTTATCAATTTATTTAATCAAGAAACCTCCCACTGTAACCTCAAATTCTCCTCTAAACCTGAAAGAAGAATTAGTCGGGATCACCCGAGGAGTAAACCAATTCATCAGCGGGAATCGGGATCCAACTATAATCGCATGATAATGTGATGGAATCCACTCACGTTATCACACTCCATAAGGTATGCGCATATCTGGCAAGTTTCAGTTTCTTTAGAAACTCCCGATGTGATTTTTACCCCATGCTCTTATGACCTTGACGAAGGTCAACAAATCATAAGTCACATATCAAGTTCTACCCGTCATTGTCCAGGTTAATTTGAACACACCCGTATAAGCCCTTGACGAAGGACAACAAGGCTATACGACTGTCACAAACCAACACATCTATCTATGCAACAAGCAGCTACCATTCACTATGCCTTGATGAAGGTCAACAAACATAGCATGAATACTAAGTGCTACCCGTCTGAAATGATGGAGGGCTACGAATGGTTTTTGGCGAAAAACCTTTAATGTAATGAACTTGATATCGTTGAAGGAACCGGATAGCTTTTTATAAAAATATAGTGGCGAAAACCTTTTCTAAAGAGGTCACTCCCGGTGAAGGGATCTCGGCTCTTTCCTCCTAGAATGAGGTGCAGGATATTCCAACTGAATACCATGATCCAAAGCAAAAAGTAATCGACTATAGTGAGGTCATTACCCTGACGCAAACTTCTATCCAAGGGGTCACTCCCGGTGAAGCGATCTCGGCCCTTGCCTCGTCGACTGAGATGCTGGATATTCATAACTGAATATCACTGTGCAAAACAAAAGAGAACGTCCTTGCAATAAAATCTTTTGAAAAATGTTTCAACAACATCAGAATAGGTTTGTTAAGCTTGCATTGATCCGAATCAACGCAGTCCCATCAATTAATCACACCACAAAAGAACGAAAATATGATGTACGTATATGCCATCCGCATTCGCCACTGGGTCCCGTCATCACCCGTTAGGTTACTTAACTAACGACAGAGCGGGGACCGGACTAGCGCGGGTGTAAAACATATACAACATCTACTAGTATATATATCAATATATAATATTCGCTCATGGCGTGATAAAATGCAACATCACAGAAATGTAATAAGCATCACAGAACAATACAGATAATCTGGGATCCCCTGGTTTCATAGAGCCGCTACTGAAACCCGACGTTCCCCTGGTCGTGTGGATAGCCTGTGCAATGAAATCCTAGACCCCTACGGGCGCGACAAGTTACCCACCAAAACCTGAAGCGAGGCAGCCCCCTTCAACAACGTGACTGGACCACCCCGCACTTCACGGAATCCGGTAACTTGAGCACCCCTCTTTGGGTCTACCTATACCCCCCACAAGTGCGGCGAATAGCCCGCCAATTCTAGAGTGAAGCCCCCTCCGTCTCAAAGCCATGAGATGCGGGCCCGTTGCCCTCTAGAACCCGGCTATCCGTGCTCCCCACCGCGGGGTAATCCTAGTACAAAAAGTAAAATATATACAACGTGTACATCGACCTCAGCCCGGTCGTGCCCCAAAAGAATAATATACAAACAGGCAGTGATGGCAGTCCACATGTCGGATGTTCGCCCCGTAATAACAAATGTACAAATACAACCAAACTGTACTACCATTGCATCCAGGCTATCCACCACGACAAATCTGCAACATCACAGCACAACACCGAACATCAACGTGAATGTCACGTTCGCAAATCCGTCTAAAAGAGCTATAGAAATTAGACAAGATTTACCGATCAAATGACATTCACGGTCGCAGATATAATGAAAATACAGTGAACTAACATGTTTAAAATTTTCTATCGACAAAATTCCCCGAAGTTGGCCCCAAGTACAATACCCAGTACTCAAAATAATCTGGGCCAAAAATAAAATTACCAGAAACCCCATTTCCAAGTCAGAGACCACCTCAAGAAAGTTAGTGCGATGAAGCCCTAGAACGGCGGCGGAACCGCGGCCAAAATGAGGGTACGGCCGCGGTTCCACGGCGTTCCTGTGGGATCGTCCTACCAAATTTCTATAGTGCTCATAAAAAACCCTGCCTGATTTTCTGACATACCAAAAAAAAATTTTAGAGCACAAAAAAATTTCGCCAGAAACTGCAGAATTGGAAATGCGGTTTTGGAAAATTTCGTTCGATCGATGTTTTGAACACGTTAGAGCAAGCTAGTAAAGGTTAATGGCGTGGCTCTGATACCATGTAAGTCTACGGTAGCGCCCCGGCCGTCTTTCCGAGGACAAAATGTGGAAACGAAAACTTTTTTAAAACTAGAAACCGACGCTATCGTATGCTTAAAACTCGGATCGAACCATTAACCTACAACTAGAAACTAGAGAAAGGGTTGGAAATCCATACCGATCGATCCGTGTCCTTCGGTCTTTTGCCACCATCCCAAGCTCCTCGCGGCATCTCCGGTCTCGATCTCCTCGTCGGAAAGGGTACCACATCTTCGAGTCTTTTTATGGGCTACCGGTTCATCCGAAGCAACTCGGGCATGAAGTTCGCTAGCCGACGTGTCGAAGGCGAAGTAGAGAATATTTGTGACAACTTTGTCTCTTGCATCCATTGCATGGATGGAGGTTGAAGATGAAGCCATCAATGGAGGTTGTGAGCTAGAGAAAGAAGAAGAAGAGGAAACTTTTTCTTTTGTGTGTTTCTTATGATAAAATGAGAGAGAGAGCATGAAAAAAATACAAGACCAAGCTCTCATATGGCAGCCCCTCCTCTCTCCTCTTATCATATCAACCACAAATCAATCACAATATGTGACATTTACATAAGAAATGAGACCATGAGTCACCTAAGAAGTACATGTCTCATTTAATGCACAAAATGATGATTTAAGCTCACAATTTCCATTTGTAAACATTAATCCAAATGTTTACAACAATAAAAAGTTACGACAAAATCTAAAGTAAACTCGTGACGGATCACAAGGATACCCTCACCTGTATATACATAACTGCATCCGCGTTCCGACTGAATGCGAATACGATGAGACTAAAGTAATCCAACAAATCTAATACTAGGATCCGGCTTAAACCAAAGCCCACTAGTATGATCCGTCCGATCATGATCCATGCACTATAGCACATATATGATCGAACCCTGCCATATATCATACGGCCTCTACAACGTTTCGCCCGAAACTTGAAAACTGCCTGTGGGGGACTCTAAAGACTCGTCAATACTTTGGCTGTGGATTTAACCACTAGCACGTCAGAGGTACTAGCCGTACGTAACGGGCTACCAGGTATTGACCAAAAGGGCGGTGGAATAGCGAACTCATCCTGATACACTATTGAGCCTGTCAGTGACAATATCCGTACAGTCTGTTCCGTTCGTCTATGAGCATCGCATGGCCGGCCTAGGGGGTTGGTAAAAGTCAGACCCCCAAAAGCGGTACAAGTCGTGTCGGAGTGTAGCCCAGAACACGCTGAGATACTACTGGAATACCTACCAGTAAATCTCCTGCCTTGGCCAAAGACTTTGTGTAATGGCTCTCCTAGACACAGCGCGATCTCAACCCCAATACCGGGAGAGACGAAACCCCTACCGATCCACTCACTGCCTCCATGTGGCTCGGGACTGTACCCAACTAAAACCTGTTTGCACGACTCCTTTGAACCGTGGTAGGGTAGTAATCAAAGCACAGTGGGAACTCACACGAGACAAATGATGATCTCAGGTCGATGAACTAACCTGTACACATGTCACCAGGGAACTGCTATCTGACGTCAGGTATAATACCAACTAGCATGTTCCCGGCGAGTCCTGTCCGGTTTACTCATAACCCAATGAGCACCTGTATACATCTTAGTTGAACCAACTGACACCAATGGCTTGTGAGACCGGCCACCGCCCCTCGTCGGGGTCTCGACTGTATACACTAGTCTACTAATGGATTATCGATGCCCTGTCTCGAAACTCCCACGACTAGGGACCACTTTAAGGATGTGCTTATAGACCCCAGCTCCCACATATATGATCGCCATCATACTGCTGGCAGTCAAGAAAGAATCCTAAGGGCTCTATCAACGCGCAATAGTGACCTGTAAGGTCACCTAAAGTAGTACACGATGATAAAGATAAACCAGATAACATACTAACATTTTGAGTAAGACTGTCCTATCGGCATAGGTCCTCCCTCAATCATTGCAATCACGTTCCTGTGATCCAATAATTGACTCTGAGCGCATTATATCCAACAACATTAACGAGCACACGTGCGTGCATGCCATAACTAATAATAATAAATTATTAATTAAATGTTATAAAATGTGAGGAACCCAAATTGGTAAACTTTTTACCAAAAACCCGCATTAACGACTAAACTAACCCTAACCGAAATCTAAGGCGTTAAAATCTCCCCCTTATAAAAATTCGTCCCCGAATTTAAAACTCTCACTAAGCATACCTTCAAAGAGAAGAGTACAATACTCCCAAATCTCGCTCGTAGCCTCCCAAGTGATCACCTCACTATACAGCTACACCCAAGAAAACTTTCCATACATGGCAAGACCCTTGATCGAAGTTTCTCCACCTGCCGAGCCATTACACAATTGGCTGCCGGTGAACGAAATGATCGCGTCCAAGCTAAATGGTCTGGTGCTGAATCATGTGAGAAAGATCATGAAGGTATTTGCAAAGTATCGACACAAGGAATACGGGGTGAATACTCAATAATCTTGGCGGAAGTGCCAAATTATAGGCAACGAAACTAACTCGCTTTAAAGATCTCAAAAGGACCTACAATCCTGGAATAAGCTTCCCAATACTCAACACATCATTCATCGGAAAAATCCATAGGAATACATGATCTTCCACCGCGAACTCAAGTCTGCGACCACCACGGTCGGCATAAGACCTCTGTTTGCACTGGGCTATCCTCATCCTGACCTAAACCAACTGGATCATCTCCGAAGTCTCTAGACTAGCTGGGTCCAAAAATCCTACTCACGCAGAGTCAGAAAAACAGACTGGCGATCGACACGACCTACCAAACAAAACCTAAAGGTTGCCAATTGGAATGTCTCCTGATAAGTTCTAACGAAGGAGAATCCTAACAATGGCAAGTGACGATCCCAACTGCCAAAACAACTAGTACGTACGCACAAGCATATCCTCCAGAGTCGGTATAGCCCGCTCTCATAAAACCATCATCCTGCGGATGGAAAAATGGAGTTAAAGCTCAACCAGTACCCAAGGCTTCCTGAAGCTCCTATCCAAGACGGCAAGCCAACAGGGTGCCTCTATTGGATACAACGCATGAAGGAACTACGTGCAAATGCACAACTTAACAAAGAACAACCGAGCAAACTGAGCATAACAGGACAACAAACACCCAAATGGAGTCACACCCTGACTAAACCTGGGTAGACGCCACAACGAAATTCATGGAGATCTGCTCTCATTCCTACTTCGGAACGGTTAAAGATTGCAACTCTCCAGCCTGTCTCAGATACTCAACCTTAGCTCACAACAAGACAGACACCTCGAAACGAAATCTGAAACTTCACTCTTCATCCCTGCCCACCCGTAACTATCTCACAAGTCATATCAAATGTTGGTGGAACTTAAATGAACACAGAAAGCTGACCGATGTGCCTGCTCTAGGATTTCGCGTATCAACCAAACAGTATCAGGTACACACAAACACGTACTTAAACATAGCACACCCTGGTCACAAATCAAGGACTCCGAATCTTTACCCAGCCGAGTATACTCAAGAATCTCTGACAACCGAGCATCGGCGGGCAGTGCTTCGCGAAAATGATTAAGGAAAAGTGGACGGGTGTGGACATGAGGAAGCTGTCCCCTCAGTAGAGGTGAACTTAAGTTGCACTCAACGATCGCACAAGAACTGTAAATCTGCAGAAGACTGTCTCAACAATCAAAACCCGCTGCAGGAAGATGTACATTAAGCTCTGGTGGTCGATGAAAATCTGACACGACTTTCCACACAAGTAGTGTCTCTAAATCTCCAACGTACGACCACCGCGGCCATCTCCAGATCATGAGTGGGATATCCTGCTCGTACTTCCTTCAACTGTCGGGAAGCAAAAGCGATAACTCTATAGTGTCACATTAGTACACAATCGATCCCCACTCGTGAAACATCACAATTAAACAACAAGGTTGCCCGAACCAGAAAGCAAAGAAAGAACTGGTGCAGTTGTCAACCGAGTCTCCAACTGCTGAAAATTTTGCACGTATGCCTCAATCCAAAGAAAACGAACCTCCTTTCCAGTCAGTTCAGTCAACATTGCAGCGATACACTAGCAATCCTGCACAAAACGGCGGTAAAAACCTACTAAGACCAAAAATCTGCGGACCTCCGTCCCGTACGCAAGTCTGGGCCAAAGGTGTACGGCCTCGATCTTCTTCGGAACCATACGAAAACCGTCTCCCGTAAATACAAGACCTAGGAGTCAACACAATCCAGCCTGAAGGAACTCTTCGAGAATTTAGTAAACAGCTGGTGCACTCCCAATGTCTGCAAAACAAATCCTTAAGTGCTGCTCAAGATCCTCACGACTCTTAGAAAAGAGCATAATGTCATCAATAACACAATAATAAACTGGTCGAGGAACGGCCTGAAGAAATCTGGTTCATCACATCCACGAATGCGGCGAGGGCATTGGTGAGTCCAACGACACCACCAAAACACATAAAGCCCGTAGCACGCACAAAAGCAGTCTTCGGAATGTCATCACTCCGAACCCGCAACCAATGATGACCTGATCCCAAACAAACTTAGAAAATGTCTCGCACACTGGAGCTGATCGAAGAAATCCTCAATGCGAGGTAAAGGATACCTATCCGCACCGTAAGCCGGTTCAATTGACGATCAATCAATAAACAAGCTCAAACTACTGTATTCCTCCTTGATGAATAGAATAAGAGCTCCCCAAAGCGAAACACTCAGACGCACAAGCCCCCCAACAAACAACTCTGCAGCTGATCTTTAAGCTCCCTAAGCTCTGCCGGCTCATCTGGAACAACGTCGGAAAACTCTCGCATGAAAGGAACTCGGTCCAACAAACCCACTGTGGCTCCAGTATCACGAATGAATGCCAAGAATCCTCTACATCCTCTTCTCAAAAGCCGACTAAAGAAAAAGGCTGAATCCAAGCTGTGTTAGGCGGCACCACTGTCCCCCTGCACAACGAGAACTGACTCGCCCGGAAAACAAAACCTGACTGTTTTCTCGCGGCAGTCCAAAAACTCCTAGCACGTAGCTAACCAGTCCATGCCCAGGAAAACGTCAAATCCAACATCTCTAGAAGGATCAAAACGACGGATGAATCCCTATCTCCTATCCGATTGGCACACGACCGAAATACGTGTCACGCAACAAAAGAATCGCTGACAGAAGTTAACACAACAAACGGCCGATCTAGCTAACACAACTCTCCTCGTCCTAAGCCTCCACTACTCCCGCGACGTGCACGAAATATGCCTCGACATGATAGTGAGCTATCTGGTTGCTCTTTATCTTAATATGTACTCTTATTGTCTCTATGTTACATGTTGATAAAGCCCTTAGGATGTGTACTTGGCTACCAGGATTATGATGCAGATCATACTAGTGGGGCTTGGGCAGTCCATGAGTTCATCCTTTAGTTGTTCCTAGTCAAGGGAATATCGAGACAGGGCATCGATATTCCAGAGTAGACTAGCGTATACGCTTCTCGACCCATATGATGGGTGATGAATGATCCCATATCTATTGGTGTTTGACATCAGAGATCGTATACGGGTGCTCTGTGGAGACTGGGTATACTGAATGGACTCGCCAAGAACTCCTAGATGGTATTATACCTCATGTCATATAGAAGTTCTCTGGTGACACTGGTACAGGTTAGTCTGTCGACCCGAGATCGTCATAGAGTCTTGTGTGTCTCCCACTGTGTTTTGATTTCCACCCTACCAAGGCTCTACTGAGTCGTGCAAACAGGTAGTTTTTGGGTACAGTCCCGAGTCACATGGAGGTAATGAGCGATAGGAGGGGATTTCGTCTCTCCCGGTATTGAGGGTTGATGTTGCGCTATGCCCGACTGACTATAACTGGAAATCCCTGGTTAGGGTAGATGAGATTTACTGGTAAGTGTTATCAGTAGTTTCTCGACCCGTTATGGACCTTACATCGACATGACTTATCAAGTTATTGGGGTCTGGCGTTTACCACCCTTAGGCGAGATATGCGACATATCAAATGAAGAGACCGGACTGTATGGTAGTGTTACTGATTGGATTCGAAGGAGTATGAGCAGGCTTGCTTGTTGATCTTCTGATCGCTTAATACCCGGGTAGCCGTTACGTTTAGCTGACCGCTTGCGGCATGCGGGTGTTTTATATGATCATCATCTACTGCCGGCATATTAATGAGTCTTTAGAGTCCTACACAGAGGTTTCCTGGAGTAACGTTTTGAAAATCGTTTAGGTGAAATTTCGGAGAATCGGTAAAATAACGGGTGTTTTCCGTAAAAATCAAGATATAATTATCTTTTAATATAAAATTAAATATACATATTCTATCTATGTAATTGCTACTATTTGGTATTTATTGAGCCACTTGTAAAATATCTAGTTTACTGAAAATTTTTCCGAAATTAATTATTTTAACATTATTTTAACCGTCACTAATATATTTAATTAGTGATAATTATAAATTGGAATGGGCTAATACAAATTTTGTGCATCATGACACATTAAACCAATGTGTAACATGTGGTTTTTGAAATGAAAAGAAATTGTCATGACAGTTTTAGAATTATCAAGGAAAAAGGCTTAAATAGTGAAATTAATGTAAGGGAAAATTGGGGTATAATATTTATCTTTTTTTTCCTCACCCCCACTAACCCACACCCTCTCTCCTCCCCCTCTACTGCTGGCCGAGCCCCCTGGCTGCCCTCCCAAAATTTTCCCCCCACTTGTGAGGTTTTAAATGAAAAGAAAACAAAGGAAATAAAGAAAACAATAAAGAAATAAAGTATGGAATTAGATAATTATGGTATGGTTTTGTGTTGACTTTGAAAACCCACATTTCTCCCTCTCCCCCCCCCCCCTTCAATTGTGCTGCCAAGACTTCCCTATGAGCAGCCCCCAAAAATTCCCACCCCATTTCACCTCTTTAATCCATCAAATTTACATCAAAAATCCATCAAAATTCCCATAAAATCCAAATCATAGCCTTACCCATTATTCCTTGGCTACTATAGTATGGATCTTGGTGGAAAGTTAGCATTTTGGAGACAAGTTGCATGTGGAATCTCATGATCTTTGAGGTATAATCCTAACCTAAGTGCTTAATTATTGATAAGCTACTTTAAATCAATTTAATTAGCTAATTAATTTGTTCCAATTTCAAATTTTATAATTCAAGAATTGGGTTTGGATCAAGAAAAGTGCTTTGATAAATTTTTCATGGTTTAATTGTGTAGTTGAACCTCTTATGGTTTGGGAAAACATAATTTTGTTGCATATTGCTAATTGTAACATTGAAAAATTCCAAATTAAGTTTTTAGCAAACTAGGTTTTAGAATGTAATTGCAAATGTGAGATTAAAATCTAGTTAGGGTTTTATACCATTTGAACGTGGTTTAAGTGTGTAATTTATCATATTAAGACATGTAAAATCTAATATAGTAAGTTACTAATTGTTACAACTAATTTGTCCAAATTACTTAATTTTTGCAAACTAGGTTTTTGTACAATATATAAATAATTGAGATAAAAATCTAATGTGGGTATTCATGACATATTAACATTATAAGTTATAGTTTAATACTTTAGATCATGCAAAACCAAGCTAAATTGTTGTTTGTGCATTTTACTATGAAATTGTTAAAATTGGACAAATTTGCAAACTAGAATTTTGGGTTTAATGAAAATTGATGAGATTAAATTATTGAAATGGTTTTTATGACTTATTTAAGATGTTTAATGAGTATTATGGCCACTAAAATTGTTAAAACATCAAGATTTTCATTAAAACGGTTAATTTTGCTTACTAGGTTTTCAGAAAAATAGCTTTTAAAGCGAATTTGAAGATTTGATGATTTAAACCCTATTTCATATATATATATAGTGTGTTGTGAAACCACGAATGGTGCGTTTGAGTTTTTCTCGATCACTCGGCATTTGTACACCGATGTCGAGGGTTTTTGGGTTGATTTGAGAGAACAAACCATAGGTTTTGACCTATGTGAGATTCGTGTGTCGTTTTGGTCATGAGTCGGATTTTAATGCGGTACGATGTGTTATGATACGTAGGTACCCTCATGAGGACTTCGGGACGACAAGAAAGTGCATGGCGACATCAGCATCGGCAAGCGAAGATCAAGGTGAGTAGATTCATATCTAAGGGGGAAGTCGGATGGATGGCGTATAGCACCCCCGCAAATTCGTAAGAAATGATGTGATATAGTATATATATACGTTTATGTGTGATTGCGAGATATGGATACTTAGCAAGCAAGCATTTAGGAGATCATGGATTAGTTTTAACGAGATTTGAGGAATGTGGTTTAGTGGATTTCTTAGTCGCCAAACCCTAGAGTAAGGATTTGCATGCACGCACATACACGCACTCGCATACATTTACTTCCTTGTGCGTATTGGGGGAATATATATATTCGTATTCATATGTATGGATAATGATGATAGTATATGGTATTTGGAGATGAGTCGATGAGTTTGAGCATGGTGCCATGAGATCGGTGATATGGTTGGCTCGTATTAGGAGATACGATGTGATATTAGCGGATCGATTGAGCAATGTGTATTTGCACACACGCTTACATTTATGTTGATGATATTAATATTGTACTAGACGTAGATCAGTACCCCAATTCATGAGATATGATAATAAGGATACCAAGTGAATAAAGAGATAAATGTGATATTTGACCCGTACCCAGATTTGGGATGCTGTACGATGGATTTACCGTACGAGATATATATTGATGATAGATCCGCACTCTTGACTCGAGGATGTAATATTATATTTATAATGTATCGTACGTGATAATATTGAGGCGGGATCACCGACTATTATATTTATATGTATCGACTCAAATTTAGACGGTTTCCCTTTCCCTTTCGGTTAGATTGTTCGTTTAGTCCTGTAGCTTACTTGTAGATGTTAGACTAGACTCGAGTCATACCTATTTCAAAACTAACGAATCGTGAGTATTTTAAAGACAGGCCAAAGGATTATACGGATATTTTCAAAAGACGCATCTTTTCTTAAAACACCGTAGCCTTTATTTTCTAAACACCACGATTCGTGTTATTTCAAATGGCAAAGTTGTATGACACACACACACATATATATATATATATATTAATGTAGATTCTCCATTGTTATGTTTATTATTCAGCTCCCGCATATTATTGCTGTTCACATTGCATTTGCATACTTATATTGTGTTTTCATATGTCATTATTGAGATTATGCTGTCAGGACACCATTACCATTACCGATGATGCGTATGCTCCATGTACACTTGCTTGCCGACTCACACACATCATCATCGGTAATTGCCATGTCACGTACACTTTAGTGAATATTATTTCATTGACATAGCCTGCTAGCTGATAGTTGCAATATGTTATCGCTTTCATATACTAGTTTAACTATTGCACTCATTGCAGGATATTAGATGCATTCATATACTCATTGGTTATGCAGTATTTCAGGGTTTTATACCGATATTCACTGTTTACTTACTCTTGATTGTTGGATTTCGGATTTTCATAAGATTTCGGGATTTGGGGGAACCACAAGCCTATATATAAACTTCTCTCTCTATCTCTCTCTCTCTTTAAAATGCAAGTTGCGGTTTTCTCGTGATGTATAAGTCGTCCACCATGAGTTTTCATGATAGCTGTTGGATTTCGAGACCCGTTTTAAGGAGCAGTATGAACCGTCTCGGTACATGGTGGACCCGGTATGGTACCCCGGGGCGAGAGTGATTTCATGGTGGATGATGAGCCTGGAAGAGGCAGACTGCCTACCGGTGACTTTACCTGGCGCGGCGGATATTCGGAGGATACCGTACGTGGTCGTGTGATTGATGACATGGGCCAATCCGGACTGACGGAGCCCGAGGTATTGAGATATGAGATATTGAGATCGAGATATTGAGATTTGAGATACAGAGATATTGAGATGCTGAGATTTATGTTTTGTGTCGATACTTGACACTGATTTCTCTGTTGATTTCATTGATGATACTTGATTGATATACATATAGAAATCTCATTGATTAAAGAAAATAGTTGTCTCACTCATGATATATTCTGTTTCCATTCGTAATGCTTTCATACATCATGTATCTGATATGTTGCTATCTAAGGCACTGACAGGAGCACGTGGTATTGCTCGTATATGTAGATGGATCATGATATTATTTGAGGATATTACTTGATATGACCTAGGATAGCATCATACATGCGATTTCTGCTCTGTGATGTTTTCTACTCACGAGTTGGCAACTCACCCCCTTTGTGCCATAGTTCCTTGCAGGTTTTGCCGTACAGGTTCATTGCGGCTTTGTCGGCACACCGTTCCTTCGTGGTGATTGCTTTAATAGGTAGGTTCTTTGCATCAGGACCACCATTGTATATTTGTGATTTCAGTTGTATCTAGTAAAACTCCATCAACCAGATTTGTATATTTGATAGAGATAGAAGACCAGTGTTTATTCTTTCGACCTTAGAGTCGTGTGTTGTATTATTATGGTTTTCATATTGATTTTGGGTTTCTTTTGAGTTTTGATCCTCGCCCTTCGGCGTTGTATATTATATTTCTTGTGTGGTTGTGACCGTCGATTGACGAAGAGCTAGGTCCCGCTTGGGGATGCCCTTATTCATTATATATACGTTTTATCATGTTTGTACCCGTTTGGGGTCAGTTTTTACACAGGAGACTCTGCAGAAATTTGTAGAAAAGACTTGAGATTTTAAAATGCATATTTCAGCCTATGTTGCTAAACTACTTGATTTAAATTGGTTTTTCCTTCAATTTACTGCTTTACTTGGTTTTGATTTCTTGGTTTTGGCTTACTTAGATTACCTACGCCTCGAGACGTTTCGTAATTTAAGTGCCGGTCAAGTTCCATACTTTTCGGGTCATGACACCTGGTTCATATGAAACGAAGTAGGAGCACATATGTGATATGTGCGGGACCGAGATTAATACGCGTATGTGATACCGTATTCTATTCTTGCGATTTGTGTCATCGTTCAGTTATATGCGATGTAGCCGGGTTATCGAATCAAGTGTTGATTCGATAAATTGATACACATGATATTAGTCGGTTATATATGATATAGTCGGATTATTAAATCAAGTGTTGATTTAATAATATAATGTATAATTATATATTTGATATATTAATTTACATTAACTAGTATTAACACACTTAAGATTTCTTTTCTCACTTGATTGTGCATTAGGTATATATGTGATATATATTAGTGTACATTATTATGTGTCATGTTAGATGATACATGCAATATGGGTGTATGAGACTCACACCATGCTTATCATAATGGTGGGTTATTATTTATTTTAAGTAATTCAAAATTAGTTGGAAATTGTTATGCTTAGAAGCTTGGAGAAGCTTAAAGCATTTTTGACTTAGTTCACTAATTTTGTCTCACTTAAGATATTTATTAACACAACCATTATCTTAAACCATGGTTTAGTCTCTACATGGGTTAATATATGATATTAACTCACCCATGATTGCTATTCTTGACTTGAGATATTTTTTATCCATGAGAGTTTTCTTCATCTCCTTCCTCAAGCTTTCTAGCTTCATGTGAGGTGATGAAAATGAGTGAGAAAAATAAATCTAAAGTGAGCCAAATTCCTACTTCATCAACCTCTACTAGATTAGCCGTTTAGTTTGGGTTGTTTCTTCACAAAGTTCACCACTTAGTGAAGAGGTAGCATGAGCTTGAGTCTCCTCGACATAAATCATCTTCGGCCTCGAAGACTTTGAGCAAGCTTGTTCATTTCTTCAAGTGAACCCATGCTAGAGTTCGGGAGATCACTACTCTCAGCGAAGGGACTACTACACGGAGCTTTAGAAGTGAAGGACTGGTCTACAAAGGTTGTATTCTTTGTTCACTTACTTGTAATGTTTGATTACATGTTAGTTTTGTCTAATTACTCTAGTTAGATCCTAGTTAAGGGTTCGTTAGCACTCTAGAATTTTTGAAATTGGCATGTTTGATGCTGTGAAAACCCAGTAGGGTGCTAAGGAATCCCAACAAAATGAATATAGAATTGGAAAAAAATGAAGATATATAGTTTCTCTTCTAGAGCCGCCACCATTGATCACCTCCATCCTGTTGTTGTTGGATATGTATGTCATAGAACCCATTATTGTATATATATACATTTGGATACTTGGACATATATATGTACATGACAATCT
The DNA here is from genome assembly GCA_030015575.1 of Agapanthus africanus. Taxonomy (NCBI): domain Eukaryota; kingdom Viridiplantae; phylum Streptophyta; class Magnoliopsida; order Asparagales; family Amaryllidaceae; genus Agapanthus; species Agapanthus africanus. The sequence continues at coordinate 394,393,335 of JASDDO010000022.1, forward strand.
TGCTCGATATGATAGTATGCTATTTGGTTTGTCTTTATCTTAACATGTGCATATGTTTTACTTGTTATTACGTATCATTTATACATGTTGATAAAGCCCGTAGGATCATTGCTTGACTACCAGCGTTGTGATGGCAATCATACTTGTGGGAGCTAGGTAGTCGATAATCACATCCTTAAATGTCTCTAGTTGTGAGAGTATCGAGACAGGGCATCGATACTCCGGAGTAGGCTGGTGTATACGTTTCGAGACCCCGATGAGGGGCAATGGTTGGTCCTGCAGCCATTGGTCTTTGGCACCTAAGTTCGTATACATGTGCTCATTAGGGATGAGTACACTGGACGGACTCGCCGAGAACTGGCAAGATGGTATTATACCAATCGTCAGATTTCAGTTCTCTGGTGACATGAGTGCAGATAGTCTATCGACCTGAGGTCGCCATTTATCTCGTGTGAGTTTCCACTGTTCTTTGATTACTACCCTACCACGGCTCAACTGAGTCATGCAAACAGGTTTTAGTTGGGTACAGTCCCTAACCACATGGAGGCAATGTGCGATTTTCGGGGATTCGTATCTCCCGGTATAGGGAGTCAATGTTGCGCTGTGTTCGATTGGCCAACAACATAAGTCCCTAGTCAGGGCAGATTGAGAATTACTGATAAGTAGATCAGTAGATTCTCGGATGATCTTGAGCCATATCGGTACGACATGTCAAGTTATTAGGGGTCTGTCGTTTTCCACCCCCTAGACGCAGCATGCGATACTCTCAGAAAAACATACTGGACTGTACAGAGACTATCACAAATAGGCTCAGTAGGAGTTCGGATGAGTTTTCTTGTCGGGCTTCTTTTCAACAGGTACCTGAATAGCCGTTACATATCGCTAGTACCGCTGACGTGCTTGTGGCTAAAGCCACTGCCAACATACTGTCGAGTATTTAGAGTCCCACACAGAGGGTTTCCCTGGATCAGGCAAATCGATGTAGAGGCCGTATGATTTTAAGTGCTGGGTTTCGATCATATATGTGTACAGGCTACACATATTTTGTTCGGACGGATAATACTAGTAGGCTTAGGATTAAACTGCATTCTAGTATTATACTATTGGATCATTTTCTCTTGGTATTCGTATTTTTTGTGGTACGAATACAAATAAGTATATACAGTGGGGGTATTCTAGTAATTTCACTAGAATTCTTTTAGAAGAAGACACCTCATTTTGTTTTAAATCTATTTTTCTAAATAGATAATGAAGTGGAGGGATGAGGTGTATTCAAGCATGGTTGAAGCATGACTACTTGGTTTTATTTATTCATTTGTTCTTACTATTCAAGCATGGTTGCAATATTCTATGAGAAATATTGCAAGTTTGAATTTTCCAAGACTTAGCCATTCTTCAAAATGCTAGTTTCATTCTACACTTTCCTTTCTCGTTCCTCCTTTGTGCTCTCTTCATAATGAGGGTTTGAGAATCCATGGTTTTGTGAGATAATCTAATCCAATTAACACTCTACATTTTCTAAGCTATCTAGATTAGCAAACTAGGACTTTAGTTACCTAGGTTAGATCTTGAACTATAGACTTTTGGGTGGATCGTCTTCAACACGAGGAGGCTGACGACCAAGCTCGATCCCGACGGACAAGAAGCTCAAGAAGAGGAAAAGAAGACATGAAGGACTTGGTTCATATAGGTATGATCACTTCATAAAAGATTAATACCTTTGCAAGTTTTTGTTATTTAAAGATTAAGGTAGATCATGAAAATAGTCGGTGTTGCAAGCTTTAAAAATCATTTTTTTAAATTCTGCCTATCTACGAACCCAGTAGAGTGTGTAACACTGCCTAACAGTTGTATGGAGGCCGGAGAGGGTCCTTCTTTTTGAAAGTCTACCCTAGCACCACCTGTTAGTTATGTATATGCCCTAGAGGCCATTATTATACATATGATGTATATTATAGTGGATGCTTGGATATATATAGAGAGGACTTTCTTGCTCGACATGATAGTATGCTATTTGGTTTTACTTTATCTTAACATATTGACTTATATTAGTGTACTGTCTTACTCTCACATGTTGATAAAGCCCTTAGGATAAGTACCCGACTATTGGGACTATGATGAGATCATACTAGTGGTGCCAGGGTAGTCAACGAGTACATCCTATAACTGTTCCTAGTCGAGGGTGTGTCGAGACAGGGAATCGATACACCAGAGTAGACTAGCGTATACGCATCTTGACCCATATGATGGGCGATGGATGATCCCATATCCATCGGTGTTTGACATCAAAGATGGTGTACGGGTGCTCAGTGGAGACTGGGTACATTGAACGGACTCGCCGAGAACTCCCAGATGGTATTATACCTTATGTCAGATGGCAGTTCTCTGGTGACACTGGTACAGGGTAGTCTGTAGACACGAGATCGTCATAGAGTCTTGTGTGATTCACACTGTGCTTTGATTTCCACCTTACCACGTCCAAGAGGGCGTGCAAAACGGTGGCTTTTGGGTACAGTCCCGAATCATATGGAGGCAATGAGCGATAGGAGGGATTTCGTCTCTCCCGGTATAGGGAGTCGATGTTGTGCTGTGTTCGATTGGCTATAACTGGAAGTCCCTGGCCAGGGCGGATATTGAGTACTATTGGTAAGTGTTATCAGTAGGTTCTCGACCTGTTATGAGCCTCACATCGACACGACTTATCGGTTACTGGGGTCTGACGTATACCATCCCTAGACTGGATATGCGACATATCAGACGAATAGACCGGACTGTACGGGAGTGTTACTGATTGTATTCACAGGAGAATGTACAGTATTGCTTGTTGATGTTCTGATCGCTCAATACCTGGGTGGCTGTTACGTTTAACTGACCGCTTGTAGCTTGTGGGTGTTTGATGTGATCATCACCTACTGCCGGCGTATTGACGATTCTTTAGAGTACTACACAGAGGTTTCTTGACTCAGGAAAAACGGAGTAGGAGCACATATGTGATATGTGCAGAACCGAGGATAATACGATATGAGATACCGTATTCTATTCTCACGATATTTGATATCAGCCGGGTCATCGGATCAAGTGTTGATTCGATGAATCGGTACGTGTTATATTAGTCGGTTATATGCGATATAGCCGGATTGTCGGATCAAGTATTGATTCGATAATTTAATGTATAATTATATATGTGATATATTATATTACATTATCTAATATTGGGTCACCTTATTGATTCATTTTCTCACCGGGTAATACATCGATATATATGCGATATATGTTAATTGTATTATTTTATTTTGTTACAAATATATATTATATATGTGATATATAATATTGTAACAAGTTATGTTTACAAATGCAACATGATTAGTGCAGATTAAACATGGTTAGGTTTTGATTTGGGTTAGACTTTTCTTGAAGCTTCTAGAAGCTTTGGTTTTGTTTTGAGCAAAGATATTATGTGTTGATAATTTGAAGATATTATTTAACCCAACCCAAACTCTTAACCCTAGTAAACTCTCTTATTGGATTATTGATTCATATTATTAACTCAAGGTTCATTTGTAAGCAAAGTAACTTTTCATTATTCATCACAAAAGAAATCATCTTCTTCTTCCTCCTTGATAAGCTCACTGGCTTTTGATTTTGTGATGAATTAGTGTGAGATCTTGAAAACAAAGAGAGTATAATTCCTACTTCATCATCCTCATCTAATCTAACCATTTAGATTAGGGTGTTCACATCATTAAGACTTGATTAGTGAATGTGAGCTTGAGTTAAAGAAATTTCAAGGTAGATCATCTTAGAAAAGGAAGACTTCAAGCAAGCATGGATCATTCGGGTTGTGGAGCTTCTCTTGAGTCCGGGAGATCATGGATCGCGACGAAGGGACTACTACTCGGAGCTTATGAGGCGAAGGAGCGGACTACAAAAGTTGTAATCCCTCTCTCTTAGTTGTAAAGATGGTTACTTGCATGTTTAACCCTAATTATCTAGCAAAGATCCTCGCTTAAGGTTGTTCGGCACGTCTAAATTTTAAATCGGGCATGGTTGATGCCTTATAGACCCTTGTGACAGTGCCTAGTAACCCTACAGTGGTATCAGAGACTAGCTAGAGCATTAGGCGACGTGTAAACGAAGTTAAAAGTCTGATCGAACCCCGAAACGTCGTGTTTTGACCCCTCTCTGGAAATTTTTTAAAAATATGATTTTTTTCTGCATTAAAAATACTCAGAAAATTCAGCAGGTGAATTTATGGATTACTGTGAAAAATGGGTCACTTTAGCCCTAAAGGCGTAGAGGAACCACGGCCTAAACATGCTTCTTGCGGCGGTTCCGCGGCCGTACTTGGGTGTCAGTGATTGTTTTTTCTAGGGTTCATCCGTAGCTATTACTACATGCTTCTGGGAATTTTTAATCTTACTCAAGTGTTGAGTTTTCTAGAGATCATTTGTATTCGTTGATTCGATCGGAAAGTTTAATTTCGTTTAGTTTTCCGGATAATTTAGAACGTGTTAAAATGTTCGAACGGATATCAATAACTCACTTTTTCCCGACACGAAAAACTTTCAAGTGTTGAATTTTTCTTGAGTTTAAAACTTTCGGAAAAATATGCAAGCATATCTGTGGACCCTCTAGAAGAACGTAATCTTAACTCGATTATGTGACTGTCAAAACTTCCACTGAACCTTTGGGTTTGTGGTAGTTTGGCGTTGCCACATGTGAGGCGTTGGTTTGACCCTTCTACGGCTGGTTCACTAGGGCTTTGACATGTTCTGGGATTTTTGTACTCCGCTCAAGTGTTGAGCTATTTGGGAATTCTTGGGTGATTGATTATTCGATCGGAAAGTTTAACTTTGTCTATTTATCTGGAATATGATACAATGTGTGGAATTCATATAGTTAGGCATGAAATGCGAAGTATGTGATATTTCGGATTTAAGATTTCTAAAGTGATTGTGGATTCCAAATGTTGTAGTTTTACACTTTCTTTTCTGTGACCGTAAGCGTAGTATGTGGTGTATCGCCGGCTTCGTTACTATACATCAACAACAATCGGGATACGCATACTTGCTTACGTTGATGATATGAGATATTATGTGTTGCTGTGATATGTTATATTGGATCATCGTGTTCTGAATAGCCTGGGTTTTTATGTGATATGAGGGTTTTAATTTTAATTCATGTAAAATTCATTGTATGTAATTTTCTTTTATTGGGGCACTTCCAGGATGAGGATGATGTCACCATTGTATATTATTTACTTTTCCGCATTAGGTAGACCCGAGGAGGGGAGCACAAGTAACCGGGTTCTAGGGTCCAGTGGGATGCCATCTCGAGGAGTCGAGACCGGGTCTCCTAACCTAGAATTGGCAGAGTTGCTTGCCGCTCTCATAGGGGTCTAGGGATGTGGATTTGGCTATTCATCGCGACCGTGGAATCCGTGTTTTATACAGGCTCGATGTAAAACACGGACGTCCTAGTATATCCAATATTTCATATGTTATCTTCTGCTGCAATGTTCTGTGATTAGATCATATTACTGCCTGAGACGAATGCTTATACTATATATATATATATGTTGATATATAAATATTACTGCTTTCGTTTCTTCTGTGATGCTTAGGAAGCATAACTGATGGGATTTATTAATGAGATTAATAAAAGAAAAGAAACCTAAAAGATGTTGTAGAATCAAAACTTTATTAAAAGGGTAGCTACAGTCTTGCTTTGCACAGCGGTATATATGATATACCCAGCACTTTATTCGATGAGGAAAGAGCCGAGATCCCTTCACCGGGAGTGACCTCTTTAGCAGAACTGGCAGATGCTACAAACTCACGGATTAGTTTTTTGATTGCTTCTATAGTTTTGATTTGCACAGCGGTATATATGATATACCCTGCACCTTATTCGATGAGGAAAGAGCCGAGATCCCTTCACCGGGAGTGACCTCTTTAGCGAAACTGGAAAAGACTCAAAGACACTCCTTTTCAAAATCACTTGTTTCTACAACGATATCAAGTTCATTACGCTTATGCTTTTCTGAAAAAACCTGCGTAGCCCTCCGTAATTTCAGATAAAGACTATTTAGAATTCGTACTGCGTTTGTTGACCTCTGTCAAGGCCTAGTGTGCGGTAGCTGATTAGTAATTATCTGTAAAGCATGTGATGTGATTGGATTAGGGTGGTCGTACGACCTTGTTGACCTCTGTCAAGGGTCATGCGAGTGGGTTTGATTCAATCAAGAAATGACGGGTTGAACTTGACTAGTGCACTATGGTTTGTTGACCTCTGTCAAGGTCATAGCACACTAGGGGAAAAAGCATTATCGGGAATTTCAAGTGTTGAAATTTGCAATGAGATTGCATACCTCCTATGAGATAGTTGGATCCCGATACCCACTGCGAGTAAGAGTTACTCCTGGGAGAATTTTACACAGGACAATTAGCCGATCAAGTAGGTGTCTAGAAAGGTGTTAACGGGGTTAAGCCTCTGGGAAAACGAGGTTTATTTTAATTAGGTCCGTACGAAAGCACGGGGAACCTCCCTCAAAATACCAACACTGATCTTGCTGAAAGATTGACGAAATTGTAAGGTGTAATTAATACCGGCTAGTCTTTCCTTTTAGGGTTTGAAAGGAGATTTGATGAAAACAGTGGGAGACAACCTGATTAGATAAGATAATAACCAATCTAATCTTGCAAGAGCATACGCTAATGTGTTTCCTTCTCTCTCTCTCCCGGTAGCGACCATGTCAGGCCTTAATCAAGATAATAATATGGATGTATTGACTGAACCCGCTTATTATACTGAGCAGGGGAACGTTGGTCCCGTTCTTTCTTATAAGTGTTGTAAGACTGAACAGGAAATAGGAGAATATCTGGATTCTCACGCCGCCCAAACGAAGAACAAGCATGTTGATGCATCTTCTTCAGATGTGTTAGTTATTGAGAACTGTTTCTCAGTTCACCTTACGTCTTGGGTATTAGATACCGTATCGGGATCCCACATATGTAAATTGTTACGTGGGCTGCGTAAAGGTAGAAAACTGGGAAAGGGTGATCATTCTGTACAAGTAGGGAATGGTACAAATATTGCAGCCAAAGCGGTTGGCGAATATCACCTTGTATTACCAAGTAGTAATACATTGATTCTGAATGAGTGCTATTATATACTGAACATGATGTGCAACATTATATCAGTTTCTTTATTAACTGAAGAAGGGTATAATTTTGTAATACAGGATAATGTTATGAACATCTTCCTAAATCAAAAGTTGATTGGATCAGGCTCGTTACATAATGGCATATTCATTCTCAATAAAATTACAGTCGTTAATATACAAAACACACACAAGAGGAAGAGTTCAGAAATGAACGAATCCTTCTTGTGACATTGTAGACTTGGTCATATCAATGCGACACGGCTAGCTAAAATACATACGGATGGATATTTGAATCCGTTCGAATTATCATCTTATAATACTTGCAATTCATGTCTCAAAGGTAAAATGACCAAAAATCCGTTTAGTGGACACGGAGAAAGAGTTGAGGAACTCTTAGGACTGGTACATAGTGATGTATGCGGTCCCATGTCTACACATGTCAGGAACGGTTCTTCCTACTTTATTACATTCACTGACGATCTTTATAGATACGGACATGTGTTCCTGATGAAACACAAGCCTGAAGCTTTTGAGAAATTCAGAGAATATAAGAACGAAGTAGAGAAGCAAACAGGCAAAAGTATTAAGATCCTTCGATCTGATCGAGGAGGAGAATACTTAAGCAATGAATTCCTGGACTATCTAAAAAAGAATGGGATTCTCTCTCAGCTTACTCCTCCTTATACACCACAACACAACGGTGTATCGGAGCGGAGGAATCGCACCCTATTAGATATGGTGCGCTCTATGATGAGCACTGCTGAGTTGCCTATTTCCTTTTGGGGTTATGCGCTTGAAGCAGCTGCATACCTATTGAATCAGGTTCCATCAAAATCTGTACCTACCACACCATATGAGATATGGTGTGGGAAGAGACCATGTCTTAAACGAGTTAAGATATGGGTTTGTCCGGCCTATGTCAAAAGGCAAAATCCAGACAAACTCGAGGCACGATCGGTTCTTTGTAAGTTTGTAGGATATCCTAAACATTTAAATGGTTATCTATTCTACTACGGTGAACAACAAAAGGTGTTTGTTGCTCAGCATGCCACCATTTTAGAAAAGGAATTTCTTGTAAAAGAAATTAGTGGCGAAGCGGTAGAGCTGGAAGAAGTTCCAGCACCACAAACTACAACTGAAGATTTAATAGAACCAAATGATTCAGTAGTTCCCAATGGACCCCAGCCTCTCCGCCGATCTAGTAGGGTTTCTCATCCACCTGAGAGATACTACGGTTTTCTCGTTGATGGTGGGAGCGAGAATTGCATCATGGAAGTGTTAGTTATATGTATGCCCTAGAGGCCATTACTGTACATACGTTGTATATTGTAGTGGATGCTTGGACATATATATGGAGGACTTTCTTTCTCGACATGATAGTATGCTATCTGGTTACTCTTTATCTTAACATGTACTCTGATTGTCTCTATGCTACATGTTGATAAAGCCCTTAGGATGAGTACTTGACTACCAGGACTATGATGTGGATCATACTAGTGGGGACAGTGTAGTCGCCAAGTACATCCTTCAAATGTTCCTAGTCGTAGGTGTATCGAGACAGGGCATCGATATACCAGAGTAGACTAGCGTATGCGCTTCTTGACCCATATGATGGGCGATGGATGATCCCATATCCATTGGTGTTTGACATCAGAGAAGGTATACGGGTGCTCAGTGGAGACTGGGTACACTGGACGGACACGCCGAGAACTCCCAGATGGTATTATACCTCACGTCAGATGGCAGTTCTCTGGTGACACTGGTACAGGTTAGTCTGTAGACCCGAGATAGTCATAGAGTCTTGTGTGATTCCCACTGTGCTTTGATTTCCATCATACCACGTCCATGAGGGCGTGCAAAAAGGTGGCTTTTGGGTACCGTCCCGAATCACATGGAGGCAATGAACGATAGGAGGGGTTTCGTCTCTCCCGGTATAGGGAGTTGATGTTGCGATTTGTTCGATTGGCTATAACTGGAAATCCCTGGCCAGGGTTGCTGAGATTTACTGGTAAGTGTTATCAGTAGTTTTTCGAACTGTTATAGACCTCATATCGACATGACTTATCAAGCTAATGGGGTCTGACGTTTACCACCCCTAGGCGAGATATGCGACATATCAGACGAAGAGACCGGACTGTACAGGAGTGTTACTGGTTGGATTCATGGGAGAATGTACAGGCTTGCTTGTTGATCTTCTGATTTCTCAATACCTGGGTGGCTGTTACGTTTAGCTGACCGCTTGCAGCTTGTGGGTGTTTGAAATGATCATCACCTACTGCCGGCATATTGACGATTCTTTAGAGTCCTACACAGAGGTTTCCTGGCTCAGGAAAAACGGAGTAGGAGCACATATGTGATATGTGCGGGACCGAGAACAATACGTGTATGTGATACCGTATTAGATTCTCGCGATATGTGATATCGGCCGGGTATATGTGATATAGCCGGATCATCGGATCAAGTGTTGATTCGATGAACTGATACAGATTATATTAGTCGGTTATTTGTGAAATAGCCGTATTATCGGATCAAGTGTTGATTCGATAATTTAATGTGTAATTATATATTTGATATATTAAATTACATTAACTAATATAAGCTCACTAAAAGATTCTTTTTCTCACTCGGGTAATACATTGATATATATGCGATATATGTTAATTGTATTATTTTATTTTGTTACAAAATATATTATATATGTGATATATAATATTGTAATAAGTTAAGGTTACAAATGAAACATGTTTTGTGGAGTTTAAACTTGGTTAGGGTTTGGATTAGGGTTAAACCTTCTTGAAGCTTCTAGAAGCTTTGCTTTTGTTTTTAACTAAAGATATTTTCTAAAGATATTTTAGTTGATATTTGTTAACCCAACCAAACCCTTCACCATGGTTAAGTCTCTACACGGGTTAAGTTATCATACTTAACCCATGGTTGCATTTCTAACCTCACTAGATTTCATTATTCATCACAAAAGGATTTGATCATCTTCTTCCTTCTTCTTCCTTGCATGAAAAGCTTTCTAGCTTTTGTGAAGTGATGAAAATGAGTGAGATTAAAAAAATAAATGAGAGCTAAATTCCTACTTCATCATCCTAATCTATTCTAGCCATTTAGATTAGGGTGTTTGCTTTGCTAATACTTGATTAGCAAAGCAAGAGCTTGGGTTTGAGTTTCTTCAAGGTAGATCATCTTTGTTATCGAAGATCGGAAGCAAGCTTGCATCTTTCTCTTCGTGGAGCCTCTCTAGAGTCCGGGAACTTGATGATCGCAGCGAAGGGACCACAACACCGAGCTTATGATGTGAAGGACCGGACTACAAAGGTTGTAATCCCAAACTCATAGAAGTAAAGTTGTTTACTTGCTTTGTTTCGCCTAATCTTTAGTCTAAGATCTTGGTTAGGGTTGTTCGACACGTCTAAAATTTAAATCGGGCATGGTTGATGCCTTGTAGAACCCTGTGAGAGTGCCCAGTAACCCTACAGGAAGATGATGACCCGACTAGCTTCGAGAAAGGCCATCACGAGTGGGGACTCTGTGAAATGGCTGGATGTAATGCGATCTGAGATGGAATCCATGTACTCCAACAAAGCATGGACTTTGGAAGTTGCTCCTGAAGGGGTAAGACCCATTGGGAGCAAATGGATCTTTAAGAAGAAACTTGGTGTAGATGGAAAGGTTGGGACTTTCAAAGCTAGACTTGTTGCAAAGGGTTTTCGTCAACGACCAGGTGTGGATTATGACGAAACCTTTTCTCCAGTGGCTATGCTTAAGTTCATCCGGATCTTACTTGCCATTGCTGCATACCATGACTACGAAATCTGGCAGATGGATGTTAAGACCGCCTTTCTAAATGGTGATTTAGAAGAGTGCGTGTACATGACTCAGCCAGAGGGCTTCGTAGATAGTGGGAGCAGCGGAAAGGTGTGCAAGCTGCTTAAATCCATTTATGAGTTAAAGCATGCACCGCGGAGTTGGAACATCTGCTTTGATGTTGTAGTCAAAGAGTTTGACTTCATCATAAACGTAGATGAACCTTGTATTTAAAAGAAGGTTGCAGAGAGTATGGTCGTCTTCCTTATATTGTACGTAGATGGTATACTCTTGATAGGAAATGATGTTCCTATGCTGCAATCGGTCAATCTCTTCTTATCACAAAGATTCTCAATGAAAGATCTAGGTGATGCCTCCTGCATATTGAGAATTATGATCTATAGAGATAGATCTAAACGGATACTGGGATTGTCCCAATCCAGGTACATTGACACCATACTAAAGAGGTTTAGTATGGAAGAATCCAAGAGTGGGAACCTACCCACGATCTCTGGACTCACTCTCTCCAAAGAGATGTCTCCCAAGACTGATTTGGAGAGAGCTTGCATGCAAGGGATACCCTATGCCTCGGCAGTAGTCTATCATGTATGTGATGCTATGTACCAGACCCAATGTAGCATACTCACTAAGTATAATGCGTAGGTATCAAGCAGATCCTGGAGAGAATCACTGGATAGCTGTGAAGAACATTCTCAAGTACTTGAGAAGAACTAAGGAGATGTTCTTGGTGTATGGTAACGGAGAACTCCAGGTGGAGTCCTTTACCGATTCAAGCTTCCAAAGTGATAAGGATGACTCTAAGTCGCACTCGGGATTTGTCTTTACCCTCAATGGAGGGGCGGTGTGTTGGAAGAGTTCCAAACAGGACACCGTTGCAGACTCGACGATGGAGGCTGAATACATCGCTACCAACGATGCTGCTAAAGAGGCTGTCTGGATGAAGAAGTTCATTACTGAACTTGGTGTGGTTCCATCCATTGAGCATCCAATACCTTTGTATTGTGATAACAATGGAGCTGTGGCTTTGGCCAAGGAACCCAGGTCCCATCAGAAGTCCAGACATATTCTGAGGCGGTATCACCTGATCAGGGAGATAGTTGATCGCCGGGAGATCGAGGTCAGGAGAGTTGATACAAAGGACAACACTGCGGATCCACTCACAAAGGCCATTCCCCAGATACAGTTTGAGAGATTATTCGGGATGTTAGGTATGAGATAATACAACAGCTGGCCTTAGTGCAAGTGGGAGATTGTTAGTTGTGTATATTCCCTAGAGGCATTATTGTATATATGATGTATATTATAGTGGATGCTTAGATATATATAGAGACGACTTTCTTGCTCGACATGATAGTATGCTATTTGGTTTCACTTTATCTTAACATGTTGACTTATATTAGTTTACTGTCTTACTCTCACATGTTAATAAAGCCCTTAGGATATGTATTCGACTACTGGGACTATGATAAGATCATACTAGTACGTCCAGGTTAGTATGATAAGATCACACTAGTGGGGCCAGGTTAGTCAACGAGTGCATCCTATAACTGTTCCTAGTCGAGGGTGTGTCGAGATAGGGCATTAAGACACCAGAGTAGACTAGCGTATATGCATCTTGACCCATATGATGGGCGATGGATGATCCCATATCCATCGGTGTTTGACATCAAAGTTGGTGTACGGGTGCTCAGTGGAGACTGGGTACACTGAATGGACTTGCCGAGAACTCCCAGATGGTATTATACCTCACGTCAGATGGCAGTTCTTTCGTGAAACTGGTACAGGGTAGTCAGTAGACCCGAGATCGTCATAGAGTCCTGTATGATTCCTACTGTGCTTTGATTTCCACCTTACCACGTCCAAGAGGGCGTGCAAAATGGTGGCTTTTGGGTACAGTCCAAAATCACATGGAGGCAATGAGCGATAGGAGGGGTTTCGTCTCTCCCGGTATAGGGAGTCAATATTGTGCTGTGTTCGATTGGCTATAACTGGAAGTCCCTGGCCAGGGTGGATATTGAGTACTACTGGTAAGTGTTATCAGTAGGTTCTCGACCTGTTATGATCCTCACATCGACAGGACTTATCGGTTACTGGGGTCAGACGTATACCATCCCTAGAATGGATATGCGACATATCAAACGAAGAGACCGGACTGTACGGGAGTGTTACTGATTGGATTCACAGGAGAATGTACATGCTTGCTTGTTGATCTTCTGATCACTTAATACCTAGGTGGCTATTACGTTTAGCTGACCGCTTGCAGCTTGTGGGTGTTTGATGTGATCATCACCTACAGCCAGCGTATTGACGATTCTTTAGAGTCCTACACAGAGGTTTCTTGACTCAGGAAAAACGGAGTAGGAGCACATATGTGATATGTGCAGAACCGAGGATAATACGATATGAGATACCGTATTCTATTCTCGCGATATTTGATATCAGCCGGGTCATCGGATCAAGTGTTGATTCGATGAATCGGTACGTGTTATATTAGTCGGTTATATGAGATATAGCCGGATTGTCGGATCAAGTGTTGATTCGATAATTTAATGTATAATTATATATGTGATATATTACATTACATTATCTAATATTGGCTAACTTTATTGATTCATTCTCTCACCGGGTAATACATTGATATATTTGCGATATATGTTAATTGTATTATTTTCTTTTGTTACAAATATATATTATATATGTGATATATAATATTGTAACAAGTTATGTTTACAAATGCAACATGATTAGTGGAGATTAAACATGGTAAGGTTTTGATTTGGGTTAGACATTTCTTGAAGCTTCTAGAAGCTTTGGTTTTGTTTTGATCAAAGATATTATGTGTTGATATTTTGAAGATATTATTTAACCCAACCCAAACCCTTAACCCTAGTTAACTCTCTACATGAGTTAATGATTCATATTATTAACTCAAGGTTCATTTGTAAGCAAAGTAACTTTTCATTATTCATTACAAAAGAAATCATCTTCTTCTTCCTCCTTGATATGCTCACTAGCTTTTGATTTTGTGATGAATTAGTGTGAGATCTTGAAAACAAAGAGAGCATAATTCCTACTTCATCATCCTCATCTAATCTAGCCAATTAGATTAGGGAATTCACATCATTAATACTTGATTAGTGAGTGAGAGCTTGAGTTAAAGAAATTTCAAGGTAGATCATCTTAGAAAAGGAAGACTTCAACCAAGCATGGATCATTCGGGTTGTGGAGCTTCTCTTGAGTCCAGGAGATCATGGATCGCGGTGAAGGGACTACTACTCGGAGCTTATGAAGCGAAGGAGCGGACTACAACGGTTGTAATCCCTCTCTCTTAGTTGTAAAGATGTTTACTTGCATGTTTAACCCTAATTATCTAGCCAAAATCCCCGCTTTAGGTTGTTCGGCATGTCTAAATTTTAAATCGGGCATTGTTGATGCCTTATAGACCCTAGTGACAGTGCCTTGTAACCCCATTCATCAAATATCTCAAGCAAATGAATAAATAAATTGAAAAGCCATGTTTCACCCCATTCATCAAATATATCCTCATTTTCTATTTTTTAAAAAATGGAAAATCCAACCATGCTTCATAAATAATATATATATAAATATATATTAAATAAGAAAATAATTAGTGAGCTTAATATTAGTTAATATATAAAACTATCAAATATAAATATATATCAAATTATTAAATCAACACTTGATTTAATAATCCGATTATAACACATATAACCGACTAATATCATTTATCTATATATCACATTATCAAATCAACACTTGATTCAATAATCTGGTTATATCACATATAACCTAACTGATAACATTTTACCTCCAGAATAGAATACAGTATCACATACTCGTATTTAATCAGGCCCCCCGCACATATCAACATATGTGCCCTACTTCATTTCGCTTGAGCAAGAAAACCTTTGTGTGGGACTCTAAAGACTCGTCAATAAGCTAGCAGTAGTTGATGATCACATCAGTCACCCACATGCCGTCATGTCACGACCCGAAAGTACGGAACATGACCGGCACTTAGGCTACGAACGTCTCAAGGCGTACGTGCTCTAAGTAAGCCGAGCCCAGAAATCCAAACCAAGAAAATTAGTGGAGTGAAGGAAAAACCATATGTAAATCAACCAGTTTTCAACATAATATACAACGCCTAAATGCGAGGATCACAATAGAAAAGGGAACTCAACAGCATGAAACCCAGAGAAATATAACCTGCGACTCTAAGGTCGAAGAATAAACATCACTGGTCTCTATCTCAAATAAGTACATGTTTGGTTGATGGAACTTCTAGATACAACTGAAATAGAATATACAATGTATAATGATGGGTACGATACAAATAAACCCACCTACTAGCAAGTCACCCGAAAGAAGCAGTGCCGCAAGCCGTAATGAAACTGTACGGCAAAACCTGCAAGAACTGGGGCACAACAGGGGTGAGTTGCCAACTCGTGAATAGAAAAACATCTACGAACAGAAAATCGCATGTATGACGCAATCCTAGGTCATACGATCAACATATATAAACCTCAAATGAATAAGTATGAAGCATGCTAAGGTGGCAATGTAACATCTATACATGTAAGTAGTGCCAAGTACTCGTGCCAGTGCTTCAGGTAATAACATGTCATAAATATGAGGTATGTCTGCATGAAGTAATATGATGAAGTATCTAAATAGATATCAATACACATATATTAGCGTCCCATTCCACTAATATTGGTGTAAGGGTATATATAACAGCGTCCTCATCCACTGTTAGATATACAAATGAGGTGTGATCGAAGTAATCAATATGAATCAATGTTAGCTATAACATGAAGTCTAGTAGTATGTGGATATCTTCCAACTAGGTAATCAATGTCTGTAAATATGTGGATCCCGTCCACGTGTCACCCAATGACAATAAGCATCATGCATGTAAATATCGTAAAGCATATGCATGGAAATATGAGGATATAATCAAATCATGGAACTTGAGTGCCTAGCATCGACACTCGAAAACATCATGAACACCTGTGCCTAGCATCGACACGTAAATCCTCATGTATCTCAGGCGCCGCACACCTTGGTCGGCCCTCATATCCATCTCATGACTCCATTCGGTATCCTCCGGATGACCGACGGGTCCCAAATACTATCACCGGTAGGTAGTACTCCCCTGCCGGGCTCACCGTCTAGCATATACGAGTCTTCTTGCCCCGGGGTACCTCACCGGGTCCACCATGTACCCGCAATCAGTGCCTACCGCTCCTCGAATCGGGTATACCCACACAAGCTCTCTGGAAACGAGAAAACTCATGGTGGACGCACTGAAATATCATATCAAGGGTAACCGGGTTTTCAAAATCAATTACATATTTTCTTTTGAAATATCCACGGTCCCAAATCCACAAATATCATGGAAACAACATATCTCAATGCGTATAATCAGAACATGATGTATGCGACATGTAAAGAGAGGTAAGCATATCAGTAAGTCATGCAACATGGAAAAGTAATGAGCACATGTCGAGGGAAACCGCTCCTTTTAAAATGAATCAGTTTTAAAGAATATCTTACAGTTCCCAATCTCTAATCAAGCTAGAATCATCTACGTATGTGTACAGGTATAAGTGTACAATATGCCATGCAAGAATCACATCATGAATGAAACAGAACTATAGTGTAGTGGCATGGCAATTATCGATGATGAAGGGTGTGAGCCGGCAAATAGTGTATGTGGAACATACGCATCATCGATAATGGTGCTGGTGTCCTAACAGCATGATGGTAATATCTCAATAAACATAAGTAATGCGATGCAAATAATATGAATATGCGGAATCAAATAATCAACGCCATAATGAAGAATCTACATCAATATGTAAGTGTCATGCAGTTTTGCCTTTTTGAAATAAGACGAATCGGTGTTTTTTGTAAAAAAAGGGCTACGGTGTTTTTAAGAAAAGATGCACCTTTTGAAATTATCCATAGAATCCTTTTTTCCTGTCTTTAAAATACTCCCGATTCGTTAGTTTTGAAATAGGTATGACCCAGGTCTAGTCTAACATCTACTATACTAACTACTGATCTAACTATCAAGTCAATCGGGAGGGGTATGGAAACCACCTAAATCTGAGTCGATATATATAAATATAAAGATAGTAGTCGGTGATCCCGCCTCAATAGTATCGCATACGATACCGTAAATCATCTGACATCCCCAAGTCATGAGTGCGGATCAATCAACAATATAAGGCTCGTACGTTAAATCATCGTACGGCATCCCAATAGCTGGGTACGGGTCAATAACACATTTCTCTCCTCACATATCCGGTGCCATTATCATCATATCACATGATCTGGTGTACCGATCTAAGTCTAGTACAAGTCGATACCATCTATCTAGGTAAGAATGCGTGTGTGAAACACACGTCCAAAAGACCAATAAAATCTCATATCGTATCCCAAATACGAATCACATCACATCACCGATATCACGGCACTAAGCCCAATCTCATCGACTCATCTCTAATGTCCTCCAATATCCTCATCATCACAGTATAACATAGCAAGTATGCACGTGTGTGCGTGTGGGTGTAAACCTATTCTAGGTTCGCGACTAGGAACTTCACTAGTTATTTCTAACCCCAATCTATGCATAGTAAACCTAACACATCCTAAACAACCCAGTCACACATAAGCTATCATATATATAAGTACAGTATAAATGGTATGCTAGATATCGGACTGCGGGGGTGCTATACGCCATCCACCCGACTTCTCCCCGAAGATATAAATCTACTCACCTTTCTTATATGTGCCGGTGCCGATGTCGCCATTTGCATCTCCAACGCTTCGACGCCACGTGGGGTACCTACAAGAATATCACACGCTAAAACAAATGAAAACCATGTCGGAAGCCAAAATGGTGCACGCTACGCCCATAGGTAAAAACCTGTGGCCTTGCGTGCAAACACAGCCAATATCCCTCTACCGTTGGCGTTCAAACGCCACCCGACAGAAACGAATCATCGAATACCCAAAATCCATACGAAAACAAGTCGTAAATCATGCGCCAACTTAAGAAAATCAACCCAGATTCTACCCTGATTGGAACCAGACAAAACTAGACATACCAGGGGTCAAGTTTACAGGTAAAAGAGCTGTGCACGCAAAACGAGGCAGTTCCCTACTGCTCTGGCCGCAAATTGCAGCCAGAGGGAATATATCTGCGGCCAGAAAATTTTGCTGGGGGCTAGGGTTTTGTGGGATGGTTCTAGGGTGCCTGCACAGTTTACTGCCAAGTCAATTTTATTTTAGGGTTCCCGGGGTGAAAGCAGAACTCAGAAAGGTTAATAAGTCGATAAAATTGCTAAAATACGCCAAGTCGAAACTTTCAGGTAACTTACTGGAAATCTGAGGTATTCTGGGGTTAACTGGTCTCAAACACACCTAATAAGGTTATACTAACCATTACAACAAACACTTGACCAAATCTCACTCAAATTCTCCTAAACTAGCACTAATCTACTTAATAACACTAAAATTTCAGTTAAACAACTATAACTTTGCAAGATAGGAGTTGGGTTGTGAGATTATACCTTGAGGGATCCTAGGATGTAGGAGAAGAGAAGATCAAGAAGAAGAGGAGTGTGTGGTTGCTGGTGGGGTGCTGCATCTACAGCTGAGCTGCTTCCATTGGTTGTTTTCTCTTTGCTGTTGCTGCTGATGCAGTTGCTGCTGTTTTGCTTTGGGCTGAGGTTTGAAATTTGATTGTGTTTGCTGTAGCAGCAGCTGAAGTGGTGTTGGGGCTGTTGTGTTGGGGCTGAAGTTGTGGTGTATGATGGTGTGGTGTGAGTGAGAGGGAGAGATGTGAGAGGTAAAAAGTTTTTAAGTGAAATGGGTTGAAAAGTTTTGAAATGAGATTAGTTAACCCCCATCATCCTCTCTCTCACAAGATGCTTGTCATGGCACATCCATCATGCCCCTTCTCTCTCTCTCCTACACAAGTCAACCCCATCCCTAATAACCATTAAATAATCTCAATTAACCTAATCAAATAGTTAGACCACCATGGTCATCTGAGCATGGTTCAATCCTAGACTTCACCCAAGTTAACAAGCACAAGTGTGTGCAGTCCAGATAAAATTCCGATAAAATATTCATAAAACCAGATAAAATATCTAAAAGCCGTTTTGGTAAACTTTTTACCAAAATCCTACATTAAACACAATTACCACTAAATAACATATTTTAGAATTTCCATAAATTTTTTTTCCAGAATTTTCCCAAAATAATATTTTTTTTTTTTAAATGTTACAGTCTTCCGCTTTAAAGAAATTCGGTCCCCGAATTTAAATTTAAACCCCCAAATTCTAAAACATTTCAATAAAATGTCCAAGTCAACGGGACTCCGAAATCATCAATACATAAACGCATCGTAGCGCAATACATGCGCTTGCGTAACGAGCAGATAACTCGAAATCAAAAACTCCGTCAAGCATCTCGCAATCATCGGAGTCAAGGTGAAAACACGAATGCCAAATCCAAGGCAAAACCGATATGCTAGAAATCGGAACTATACATGTAAATACAAAATCCGTACATGTAAATATCTTGAAGGGAATGCATGCCAAATTCTTTAAAGTCAATGTGCAATGCGCATAACATTGCACAGTGGCGGACGTCTTTATAAGAAAATAGCCATATACGTATATATCTTTTGTTTAGTATGCACGATCTGCCGTTTTGAAAACAATTTAGAAGGGTTCCCTGTTTTAAACGTTTCGTGTCGTATCGGACACATATGCAAATAATGAGACTATAGCTCGCTCTTGGAAATCCCTTTGAAATCTATCAATGCATGCAAAACACACTCCGGTACTGCCATCTGACTAGTCCTGCTCAGTACGAAAACAAATTGCAATATCATAAAAATGTACTGCTCCATAAGAAATCAGTCCCAAAAGTCCATATGAAAACCCTGTGCGTCCGGTGCGCACGGAAATCAAAATCCATACATGTGCCAAGCAGGTGCACAAAACGACATCAAGGTGCAACGGGTGTGCACACAACATCGGTCATAGGCAACGTGTGTGCCTGACAGCTAAAATCAGGTGCATCTGACATGCACGAAAAATCTCGATTTGGTGCATCTAGCGTGCACCAAAATCGCATCTTATAACATGCGCTAAAAATCCAAATCCGATGCATACATCATGCACGAAATCATGAAATCCAATATCAAGCGCAACAGCTGTGCAAAATCGTAAATACTCAATAGGTGCAACAAAGGTGTATGAAAACAAATGTCAAGAAACTCAGTTATCAAGACTAAATCATGTAAACAGAACGCCCAAAATACCGAAATCCAAGATGACGGATACGTGACAATCGAATCACAAAATCACAAATCATAAATACCGTCGTCGGTAGTTCCTCCTTCAAAATGGAGAAGGTGTCAGTGCATCCAATGCTAGCAGCGCAAGATATCTACTTGCCTCTTGCTTACGGTCTGGCGTCCTCTGTCTCTGGGTCCTTATCTTCTCTGTGGATTACCAATCTCACGATCCATCGGCTCATCGGCCCTTTCAGACGTGCTAACGTGGACGATTCCGTCTTGGCACTTCTCCGGTCATCTCTCGGTCAATCATCGCTACCATTCATGAAGCAACATGTCACTGGCGTGGGCCTCTGGCTTTTTGAATGTACGGAACACATCTGATCCTGGGTGCAAGTATCACTGCAGCAGTGTCCTGGAAGGAATCCCGCTCAAGGTCTCTTCCGATCTTGCCTATGCCGATCCGTACGGAGGCTCGTACCTTTACATAATCCTTTCTCATTTTCTGGACATCTGCGTGTTCCGCACACATTTCCTCGGAAACTGGCCGTATCCCAACGCCTCTGTAAGCATATCAGGTCTCTATTCTCGACGGAAGGTAATGACAGCTCGTCAGCGTCTCGCACGAACCTCTTTTCCCGCTTGTCTTTATCGTCGTCCACTATGACGTCACGCCAGGCTATCTACGCACTGCACTGTTCTCGGCCACGGTCAATCCGAAGTCTCTCGCACGGACTCGAAATCGCGTACTCTGTAGCTTCATCATTCTGTAGAAGACGTCTGGCCGAACAGGTTCTCGGGAATGTGTCCCAACCATCGGAGGAATACTCAATCCCCGTTCGTCCTCGATCAACTCACAACACATCTGGGTGAGGTCGTTTATCCGAACCTGGTCAACTATCTCGTCGACGATGCCGAACTCTGGTCTGCTAGGTGTGCGCAATATGACCACTCCTGGGTCCAGGTCTTCTTGTATAATATTCTAGAAAGGTCCCGTCGAGGTCTCTCACACATCTCATTTCTGCCGAATTGCCCAGAAGTTATCGTCCTTTACTGAAGCAAATTCTTGTTCCGGAACGGCTGCATACTCCTCGCGACTCCTTCTGGAAGGTATATCCATATACTACTCCTCTGCATGCGTATCGCATCTCTGATGTCTGCGGAGTGGAACATCACCTCGTCAAAATCTCTTACGAACTCTTTACTTCACTCTGCTTCAATGTCGACTGATTCGGACTCGTCTCATCGTGGCTGCATGGACTGCGCTCCAATGGCTATGCTCATATCTGGAGTCTCCCAAGCAGTGTGTCCCATCACATGATATCCGAATGATGTCGAACCATCCGATCGACTCGTCAGAACCTCATAATCCCCCAAGAGCTCAACATCTTGGGTACAGTATAATAGTATCGAGTACATACCACAGCATCGGTGGTCCAGCCGTAGAAGGGCAAACTCAAGCCTCACTAATGGCACCGCAGAACTGCCGCAAACTCTAAGGTTCAAAGGCTTTCACACGGTCATTAAGTCAAGTTAGGGTTTTATTCTTCTAGAGGGTCCATATAATTTCCTGCATGTCTTTCCGAATACTTTAAACTTGGAATAATAGGTTTCTGACATTCGATCGTCTCTGTCGACCCTCAACGTCTCCACGTGAAGTCGTCTCTAGCTGGAATCAATCTATTTGATGACCTCGCATCGGGGTAGTGAACAAACCACACGTCCTAGTCATTCATCCTCGGGGACTAGCGACATTCCATCATCTCTTAGTACACTCGTACCGCAATAGCTCCAACATCTAGGGCAATATCTCGTCGTTCGCAGCAACAACTGGCTCCTTCGTCTGTACGCTGATCAGCGCCTCAATCCTCCAGGAAAGGCGATACATTGGCGGTCATCTCTAAATCGTACTGCTCTAGATCTGAGTAAGACTCCCCACACTGGAAATCTTCAACTCAACTGGGCCTGCTCGGCGCATAAATCGGAAGAACCACCTTCGTCTCTCAATTCGAGTAGACTAGCTATCATCTGTCTCGTATCTGCCTGGAAGCTCCGGCGATCTCAGCTCGTAAGATCCGGAAGCGACATCCTATCAATCTCAGCGACAGCTGGTTCATCTGCCTGCACGGTAGGCGACATCATAATCTTTGAGGTATGTTGTACATCGACAGTCCTCTCTCAACTGGCAGCTCTAACAATGGCCCGATCATCCGGTGTAAAACCAAGAACTCTCCTCCATAAGAGGTCACAATCACCAATACTAACTTGAGACGTTCCCATGTCACCAGAAAACACAACCAAAAGACACATCTACAATCGTGTGTCGCCGGAATACGCCCCGGTCAGTCCTCGTTCGTAACGAGCTCATGCTGACCGCAACTCTAGCCGTAGCTCTCCCTGCCCGTAATCGTGGCAGTAAAACATCACGGGTATCGATGAGGCTAGATCAGGAATGAATATGATACTGAACAAAGAAATGTGCATCCTAAGGCTTCTTAAGTGGAGTGGCATGTCGTAAATATGCCGCGGACATACCCACGGTACGTCACTCTACTTTAGTCACCTATTCCATCAACCAAGGGTCATCATACACTCCGAAGGTAAAAGCTAACGCTCTGATACCAACTTTGTCACGACCCGAAAGTACGGAACATGACCGGCACTTAGGCTACGAACGTCTCAAGGCGTACGTGCTCTAAGTAAGCCGAGCCCAGAAATCCAAACCAAGAAAAGTAGTGGAGTGAAGGAAAAACCATATGTAAATCAACCAGTTTTCAACATAATATAAAACGCCTAAAGGCGAGGATCACAACAGAAAAGGGAACTCGACAGCATGAAACCCAGAGAAATATAACCTGCGACTCTAAGGTCGAAGAATAAAATTCACTGGTCTCTATCTCAAATAAGTACATGTTTGGTTGATGGAACTTCTAGATACAACTGAAATAGAATATACAATGTATAATGATGGGTACGATACAAATAAACCCATCTACTAGCAAGTCACCCGAATGAAGCAGTGCCGCAAGCCGTAATGAAACTGTACGGCAAAACCTGCAAGAACTGGGGCACGACGGGGGTGAGTTGCCAACTCGTGAATAGAAAAACATCTACGAACAGAAAATCGCATGTATGACGCAATCCTAGGTCATACGATAAACATATATAAACCTCAAATGAATAAGTATGAAGCATGTTAAGGTAGCAATGAAACATCTACACATGTAAGTAGTGCCGAGTACTCGTGCCAGTGCCTCAGGTAATAACATGTGATAAATATGAGGTATGTCTGCATGAAGTAATATGATGAAGTATCTAAATGGATATCAATACACATATATTAGCGTCCCATTCGACTAATAATTGTGTAAGGGTATATATAACAGCATCCTCATCCACTGTTATATATACAAATGAGGTGTGATCGAAGTAATCAATATGAATCAATGTCAGCTATAACATGAAGTCTAGTAGTATGTGTATATCTTCCAACTAGGTAATCAATGTCTGTAAATAGGTGGATCCCGTCCACGTGTCACCCAATGACAATAAGTATCATGCATGTAAATATCGTAAAGCATATGCATGGAAATATGAGGATATAATCAAATCATGGAACCTGAGTGCCTAGCATCGACACTTGAAAACATCATGAACACCTGTGCCTAGCATCGACACGTAAATCCTCATGTATCTCAGACGCCGCACACCTTGGTCGGCCCTCAAATCCATCTCATGACTCCATTCGGTATCCTCCTGATGACCGACGGGTCCCAAATACTATCACCGGTAGGTAGTACTCCCCTGCCGGGCTCACCGTCTAGCATATACGAGTCTTCTTGCCCCGGGGTACCTCACCGGGTCCACCATGTACCCGCAATCGGTGCCTACCGCTCCTCGAATCGGGTATACCCACACAAGCTCTCTGGAACCGAGAAAACTCATGGTGGACGCACTGAAATATCATATCAAGGGTAACCGGTTTTTAAAAACAATTACATATTTTCTTTTGAAATATCCACGGTCCCAAATCCACAAATATCATGGAAACAACATATCTCAATGCGTATAATCAAAACATGATGTATGCGATATGTAAAGAGAGGTAAGCATATCAGTAAGTCATGCAAAATGGAATAGTAATGAGCACATGTCGAGCGAAACCGCTC
Source organism: Agapanthus africanus (assembly GCA_030015575.1). Classification (NCBI taxonomy): domain Eukaryota; kingdom Viridiplantae; phylum Streptophyta; class Magnoliopsida; order Asparagales; family Amaryllidaceae; genus Agapanthus; species Agapanthus africanus. The sequence goes on from JASDDO010000022.1 coordinate 394,417,846, forward strand.
CTTTTAAAATGAATCAGTTTTAAAGAATATCTTACGGTTCCCAATCTCTAATCAAGCCAGAATCATCTATGTATGTGTACATGTATAAGTGTACAATATGCCATGCAAGAATCACATCATAAATGCAACAGAACTACAGTATAGTGACATGGCAATTATCGATGATGAAGTGTGTGAGCCGGCAAATAGTGTATGTGGAACATACGCATCATCGATAATGGTGCTGGTGTCCTAACGGCATGATGGTAATATCTCAATAAACATAAGTAATGCGATGCAAATAATATGAATATGCGGAATCAAATAATCAACGCCATAGTGAAGAATCTACATTAATATGTAAGTGTCATGCGGTTTTGCCTTTTTGAAATAAGACGAATCGGGGTTTTTTGTAAAATAAGGGCTACGGTGTTTTTAAGAAAAGACGCGCCTTTTGAAATTATCCGTAGAATCCTTTTTGCCTGTCTTTAAAATACTCCCGATTCGTTAGTTTTGAAATAGGTATGACTCGGGTCTAGTCTAACATCTACTATACTAACTACTGATCTAACTATCAAGTCAATCGGGAGGAGTATGGAAACCACCTAAATCTTAGTCGATATATATAAATATAAAGATAGTAGTCGGTGATCCTGCCTCAATAGTATCGCATACGATACCGTAAATCATCTGACATCCACAAGTCATGAGTGTAGATCAATCAACAATATAAGGCTCGTACGGTAAATCGTCGTACGGCATCCCAATAGCTGGGTACGGGTCAATATCACATTTCTCTCCTCACATATCCGGTGCCATTATCATCATATCACATGATCTGGTGTACTGATCTAAGTCTAGTACAAGTCGATACCATCTATCTAGGTAAGAATGAGTGTGTGAAACACACGTCCAAAAGACAGCTAAAATCTCATATCGTATCCCAAATACGAATCACATCACCGATATCACGGCACTAAGCCCAATCTCATCGACTCATCTCAAATGTCCTCCAATATCCTCATCATCACAGTATAACATAGCAAGTATGCACGTGTGTGCATGTGGGTGTAAACCTATTCTAGGTTCGCGACTACGAACTTCACTAGTTACTTCTAACCCCAATCTATGCATAGTACACCTAACACATCCTAAACAACCCAGTCACACATAAGCTATTATATATATAAGTACAGTATAAATGGTATATTCGACATCGGACTGCGGGGGTGCTATACGCCATCCACCCGACTTCTCCCCGTAGATATAAATCTACTCACCTTTCTTATGTGTGCCGGTACCGATGTCGCCATTTGCATCTCCAACACTTCGACTCCACGTGGGGTACCTACAAGAATATCACACGGTAAAACACATGAAAACCATGTCGGAAGCCAAAATGGCGCACGCTACGCCCATAGGTAAAAACCTGTGGCCTTGCGTGCAAACACAGCCAATATCCCTCTGCCGTCGGCGTTCAAACGCCACCCGACAGAAACGAATCATCGAATATCCAAAATCCATACGAAAACAAGTCGTAAATCATGCGCCAACTCAACAAAATCAACCCAGATTCTACCCTGATTGGAACCAGACAAAACTAGACATACCAGGGGTCAAGTTTACAGGTAAAAGAGCCGTGCACGCAAAACGAGGCAGTTCCCTACTGCACTGGCCGCAAATTGCGGCTAGAGGGAATATATCTGAGGCCAGAAAATTGAGGTGGGGGCTAGGGTTTTGTGGGAAGGTTCCAGGGTGCCTGCACAGCTTACTGCCAAGTCAATTTTATTTTGGGGTTCCCGGGGTGAAAGCAGATCTCAAAGAGGTCAATAAGTCGACAAAATTGCTAAAATACGCCAAGTCAAAACTTTCAGGTAACTTACTGGAAATCGGGGTTATTCTGGGGTTAACTGGTCTCAAACACACCTAATAAGGTTATACTAACCATTACAACCAACACTTGACAAAATCTCACTCAAATTCACCTAAACTAGCACCAATCTACTTAATAACACTAAAATTTCAGTTAAACAACTATAACTTTGCAAGATAGGAGTTGGGTTGTGAGGTTATATCTTGAGGGATCCTAGGATGTAGGAGAAGAGAAGATCAAGAAGAAGAGGAGTTTGTGGTTGCTGGTGGGGTGCTGTATCTACAGCTGAGCTGCTTCCATTGGCTGTTTTCTCTTTGCTGTTGCTGCTGTTTTGCTTTGGGCTGAGGTTTGAAATTTGATTGTGTTTGTTGTAGTAGCAGCTGAAGTGGTGTTGGGGCTGTTGTGTTGGGGCTGAAGTTGTGGTGTATGATGGTGTGGTGTGAGTGAGAGGGAGAGATGTGAGAGGCAAAAAGTTTTGAAGTGAAATGGGTTGAAAAGTTTTGAAATGAGATGAGTTAACCCCCATCATAATCTCTCTCACAAGATGCTTGTCATGGCACATCCATCATGCCCCCCCTCTCTCTCCTACACATGTCAACCCCATCCTTAATCACCATTAAATAATCTCAATTAACCTAATCAAATGGTTAGACCACCATGGTCATCTAAGCATGGTTCAATCCTAGACTTCACCTAAGTTAACATGCACAAGTGTGTGCAGTCCAGATAAAATTCCGATAAAATATTCATAAAACCAGATAAAATATCTAAAAGCTGTTTTGGTAAACTTTTTACCAAAACCCTACATTAAACACAGTTACCACTAAATAACATATTTTAGAATTTCCATAATTTTTTTGTCCAGAATTTTCCCAAAATAATATTTTATTTTTTTGAAATGTTATAGAAAACGACATACTGTCTGTAATACCAACTTTGTCACGACCCAAGTTCGGCCCGTGACCGGCACTTAACCACGCAACGTCTACAGGCGTAGCGTGACTAAGTAAGCCGAACCCAGAAAACAAAACCATGAAAATTTGGAGTGTTTACAACATTTAGAAAACTTTAGGTTGTTTAGTAGAAAATCCTTTTTGGTTCAAGTTATTATTTAAATAATTTTAACAACATTTCCCTTTCAAAAAAATTTGTACCGAAATCGGGTAAAAGACGAGACCTGAGTAAAAATAACATGTGAAATAAATAGAGCATCCCAATGGGAGAATCGCGCCCAGCAGCGGAGCAATCACCACAAAAATATACGACGCCGAAGCGAAGAATGAGCAGTAAAGTGAAAACAAATATCATAAAGGGTAAAACTGCATAAATAAAGTCAGCTCACAACGAGCTCGACACCAGAGTACAAATAACATACATCGTCCTCACAACTGTCTCTAGGCCAATACATGAAAGTAGATGGAGAGTACTAGATACATCAAGATGCAACTGAAAAGTAAACAGATACCGTACAAAACCCACCTAATAGCAAAAGTGCTAACACGCCTCAACAATGGTATCTGTGTCAAAAGGTGCGGTAAACAGCCAGCCGCGACTACTCCCAAGGGTAAGCTGCAAGCACTGTGGCACAACGGGGGTGAGTTGCCAACTCGTGAATAGTAGATAACATATAAACGTAATCGCGAGTATGCACGTACTGCGTTACTCTAACCTATGCCAACAGATAACATCTATATGATGAACTGAATACTCATATCAGGCAACAAATGTAGTCTAAAAGTCTCTCCATTTGATTTGCAAGATATGCAATAATCAGGTCTGATATGGAATCTAACAACCCTATTTAACATGAGCAGGGTGTGCAATAATCATGTATAGCATGTGTACTGTATTAGTACAATAGGTACATGATGAGATGTCAATACTAAATGCTGAGTATGGGAATAAATAGTGTCTACACGGAATATCAACGTGGAAAAATGACCGGTGTCCATCAATACACCCAATTCCCAGTAAAACTCTGGCGCCGTCATCCACATCGGCCCTCAAATCCTGTGAATCTCATACAATCGTGAGTGCCCAACATCGGCACCCAAATCTCATAAAATCAACCGTGTCCACCATCGACACGCAAATCCTCCAATATGGGGCGTCCGTCCATCGGATCTGCCCACGGGCTCCGTCTGCGGAATCGGCCCTCGGCCCTCGGCTGTACGCGTCGTCCCGTATCCATCTATCTACTCTGGTCGGTATCCTCCGGATAATCGCCAGGTCTAACCAATCACCGGTAGGTAGTAGTCCCTCCACCGGGCTCACCGTCTAACAATACGAGTCTTCTCGCCCCGGGGTACCGTACCGGGTCCACCATATACCTGCAATCGGTGCCTACCTCTCCTCGAATCGGGTATACTCACACAAGCTCTCTGGAACCGACAAAACTCATGGTGGACGCACTAAAATATCATTTCAATGGAATCCAGGTTTTTAACCAGTGCGTATTTTCTAAAATTAGTACTCCGGTTCCCAAATCCAGAAATCACATAATCAAATACAATGCGTAATCCATGCAACATGTCGTATGAAGCTAAGAGTAAAAGAAAGGGACGCTCTTTTGAAAGATCTAGTTTTGAGAATAACGCCTGCGGTCCCTTAGTTTTAAAACAAGTCTATATCATCCATGTATGTAGCATATGAATATGTGTATCGGTATGGATGTGTGCATGGATAAGTATGCAAAGTGAATATAGCAATATACATGTGCACAACTGTAGACATATGATGCATATGTGCCCAAGTAGGGTTATATCAATGAAGGTACTCACGAAAGTGCATATACAGTGTGCATGGTGTGAATGTCCATATGATAATATGCGGTAATCATGACAACGTCAATAAAGCAGAATCAAATATGCGGTCTATATCAATCCTATAATGTGAGTGTCATGGCAATCACTAACGGTGTGAGTGTAGCATATAAATCATGCTCGTGCAACTTGGACCGTTAGTGACAGTGCAGTGTTCTATACTACCAGTACTATATGTATAAGGAGGTATGCTACTCTAGTATGTCTACATGAACACATAAAACTAACATCCTATTACGCCCTGACGCTTAACGCCATACGGGCGATTTCCCCGCAGATGTTAAATCTACTCACCTGGTCGCGTGCTAAGTATAGCCGACCACCTGTTTCCCTTTCCTGGCGGCGTCTGACGTACCCGCCTGCGAACCTGGAATTACACAAGAATCCCAATATATCAAAATCTCGTAAAACGCGATATCGGAACGAAACAAGAAACTCGCGTTGCGAATTAACGCGCGTGCGCGCGATACCCTGGAACGTGTGTGAGTGTGTCCAGAACTCGATCCGATACGCCGCGATACGCTGAATCACAGAATCCACTCGCGTATCGCGCGTATCGCGCAAACTAAATTACCAGAAAACGACATACTGTCCCATATTTTACCCAGGTTAGAATATTACAAAACTATATATACCCTGGACCCACAAAAAAATAAAATCAGAGTAGATACGGGACGACACTTACTGCCGGGGGCCGATGGTCGATTCCGCAGACGGAGCCCGTGGGCAGATCCGATGGACGGACGCCCCATATTAGAGGATTTGCGTGTCGATGCTGGACACGGTTGATTTTATGAGATTTGGGTGCCGATGTTGGGCACTCACGATTGTATAAGATTCACAGGATTTGAGGGCCTATGTGGATGACGGCGCCTGAGTTTTACTGTGAATTGGGTGTATTGATGGACACCGGTCATTTTTCCACGTTGATATTCCGTGTAGACACTATTTATTCTCATACTCAGCATTTAGTATTGACATCTCATCCTGTACCTATTGTACTGATACAGTACACATGCTATACATGATTATTGCACACCCTGCTCATGTTAAATAGGGTTGTTAGATTCCATATCAGACCTGATTATTGCATATCTTGCACATCATATGGAGAGAGGTTTAGACTACATTTGTTGCCTGATATGAGTATTCAGTTCATCATATAGATGTTATCTGTTGGCATAGGTTAGAGTATCGCAGTACGTGCATACTCGCGATTACCTTTATATGTTATCTACTATTCACGAGTTGGCAACTCACCCCCGTTCTGCCACAGTGCTTGCAGGTTACCCTTGGGAGTAGTCGCGGCTGGCTGTTTACCACACCTTTTGACACAGATACCATTGCTGAGGCGTGTTAGCCCTTTTTCTATTAGGTGGGTATTGTACGGTATCAGTTTACTTTTCAGTTGCATCTTGATGTATCTAGTACTCTCCATCTACTTTCATGTATTGGCCTAGAGACAGTTATGAGGACGATGTATGTTATTTGTACTCTAGTGTCGAGCTCGTTGTGAGCCGACTTTATTTATGCAGTTTTACCCTTTATGATATTTGTTTTCACTTTACTGCTCATTCTTCTCTTCGGCGTCGTATATTTTTGTGGTGATTGCTCCGCCGCTGGGCGCGATTCTCCCATTGGGATGCTCTATTTATTTCACATGTTATTTTTACTCAGGTCTCGTCTTTTTACCCGATTTCGGTACAAATTTTTTTGAAAGGGAAATGTTTTTATAATTATTTAAATAATAACTTGAACCAAAAAGGATTTCTACTAAACAACTTAAAGTTTTCTAAATGTTGTAAACACTCCAACTTTTCATGGTTTTGTCTTCTGGGTTCGGCTTACTTAGTCACGCTACGCCTGTAGACGTTGAGTGGTTAAGTGCCGGTCACGGGCCGAACTTGGGTCGTGACAAAGTTGGTATCAGAGTAGATTTAACATCTTTGGCTATACTTAGCACGTGACCAAGTGAGTAGATTTAACATCTACGGGGAAATCTCCCGTATGGCGTTAAGCGTCAGGGCATAATAGGATGTTAGTTTTATGTGTTCATGTAGACATACTAGAGTAGCATACCTCCTTATACATATAGTACTGGTAGTATAGAGCACTGCACTGTCACTAACGGTCCAAGTTGCACGAGCACGATTTATATGATACACTCGCACCGTTAGTGATAGCCATGACAATCACATTATAGGATTGCTATAGACCGCATATTTGATTCTGCTTTATTGATGTTGTCATGATTACCGCATACTATCATATGGACATTCACACCATGCACAGTGTATATGCACTTTCGTGAGTACCTTCATTGATATAACCCTACTTGGGAACATATGCATCATATGTCTACAGTTGTGCACATGTACATTGCTATATTCACTTTGCATACTTATCCATGCACACATCCATACCGATACACATATTCATATGCTACATACATGGATGATATAGACTTGTTTTAAAACTAAGGGACCGCAGGCGTTATTCTCAAAACTAGATGTCTCAAAAGAGCGGTTTTCCCTTTCTTTGTTGATTATTACTTAGAGCGGTTTTCCCTTTCTAAATGTTGATACCACAAGTCAACTTAAAGTTTTCTATGTATATTCCGGTTTAAGTATACCTAGGAGCCACCTACCTCTCTCTCTAGCCACAAGTCAACTTTGTTGGATATATGTATGCCCTAGAGGCCATTATGTGATAGTGGATGTATCTATACATGTATATATATTCAGTTTTCTTTCTTGCTCGACATGATAGTATGCTATCTGGTTATTCTTTATCTGACATGTTGATTTGATCATGCTTTTATTCATTCATACATGCAGATAAAGCCCTGAGGATATCGGCTTGACTACTCTGATTATGATGCAGATCATACTAGTGGGACATCTGTAGTCTATAAGCATATCCTGAAAAGTCCCTAGTCGGAGGTGTATCGAGACGGGGCATCGATATACCAGAGTAGACTAGCGTATATGATACTAGACCCATGTGATGGGCGATGGATGTTCCCACATTCATCGATGTTTGACATCAAGATCACATACGGGTGCTCAGAGGTGACTGAGTACACTGGACGGACTCACCGAGAACTCCTATATGGAATTATATCTATCGTCGGATAGCAGTTCTCAGGTGACACTGGTACAGGTTAGTCTGTAGACCCGAGATTGTCATGGAGTCTTGTGTGTTCTCCCACTGTACTTTGATTTCCACCCTACCACGGCTCTACTGAGTCGTGCAAACAGGTGGCCATTGGGTACAGTCCCGAGACACACGAAGACGATGAGCGATAGGAGGGGTTTCGTCTCTCCCGGTATTGGGAGTTGATGCTGTGCTATGCCCAACTGGTTATAACAGCAAGTCCCTGGCCAGAGCTGCTGAGATTTGCTGATAAGTGTTATCAGTAGTTTCTCGATCTGTTATAGACCATTCACCGGCACGACTTATTGAGTTATTGGGGTCGACGTGACCATCCCTAGGCTCGATATGCAGCATATCTGACGAAGAGACCGGACTGTACGGTAGTGTTGCCGGATGGCTCGACGGGAGTTGTAGCAGGTTCGCTTGTTGTCTTCTGATCGCTCAATACCCGGGTGGCCGTTACGTTTAGCTGACCGCTTGCGGCTTGAGGGTACCTGATATGATCATCACCCTCTGCCGGCGTATTGACGAGTCTTAGAGTCCCACAAAGGAGTTACCCAGTCCAGGCGAAACGTTGTGGTGCGCGTATGCGATATGCGCATGCACCCGATTAAAATGTGCGTATATGATACCGAACATTGATCGGGTGAACCGCTTTTGGTGGGGTCATATGAGATATGACCCGATTGATAAATCAAGTGTTGATTTATCATTTAACCATTAGTTTTCTCACTTAAAACCTTTTCAAGGATGATGGATGTGTGCATGCATGTGTGCTTTTCTTTCTTTCTTTCATGCTAGTTTCATGCACATATGGATGTGCATACATACACACATACATACACCCATCTATCATGGTTGTTAATATATGGAAATGGTGGCAATATAAGACTCACACCATGGATTAAATAATGGATTATTATTTGATTTTGGATTTAAAAGAAAATGAAAAGGAAAGGATAATCATTCTTGCTTCTACATTCTTCCTTTGACCTAACCATGCTCAACTACCACTAACCTAAGGTTATCCTTCTCTTTATCATTCAAAACTCAAGTTAAATAATGTCTCGATCACTTTAACCTTGGTTCATAGTAAGAAGGAATAAAATATATATTGATATATTTCTTTTTCTTCTCATGAGTTATCTTTTTACCTTTTGTTAAAAATTGCCACCATCTTCTTCCTTTTTCTCTTTTGCTCTCTAGTCTTTTCTAGTGAGCAAATACCACTTAAAGAAAGGTTTTTGAAGTGAGAATCTTAACCATAACTTCATTCTACACAATCTTAGCCGTTTTGTTTAAAGTGTTCTCTTCGGTTTTACGAAGTTGCGAGCTTGGACGGAGATCTCCGTGGTGGATCGTCGTGGACACAAGAGGACTTCAAGAGGACCTCCGTACAACACCCTAGAGACCAAGGAGTCCAGCGAAAGGGAGCTACAAAGGTTGTAGTCTTGAAACCCTAGATTAGTTCGCTTTATATTTCGAAACCCTAATTTTCTAGGATCGATTCCTTTGCATGTTCGTTTAGCACCATAAAAATTTAAACTTTTGGTCATGTGGTGCTTCAAAACTCTTCATAGGTTGTAAACAAACCTTACATTGGTATCAGAGCCGACCTAGAACATTAGGCGACCTTTTTACGAAGTTAAAACTCCGATCAAACCGAAATACGGCTTTTTAGGGTGCTCTCTGGAAATTTTCTAAAATTTGACATTTTTCAGAATTAAAAATATGTAAAAAATACAGCAGGAAAACATAAGGATTACGGTACAAAAATTATTCCATGAACAGTGATACTTGCCGCGGAAACGCGGCCTAAGCTATCTTAGGCCGCGGTTCCGCGGCCGTATATATTAATTGATGGATAATATTTTTACAGTAATTCATGAATCTGCTTGTATAACGTTTTGGATATTTTTAATCTGTATTTAGTTTTGAAAAATTCTGGAGATGGTTTTGGACTCGTCGATTCGATCGGGATTTTCATTTCGTAGCTTTTCCGGGCAAATTAGAAAGTATTGAAGTATTTGAACGAGTATCATTTACTCACTATTCACGGGGTTTAAATACTTTGGAGATATGTGCATGTCTTTTTGCGGTGGTCCCTCTAGAAGACAACAAACCTTAACTCGATTATGTGACCGTCTCGAACTGCCCTTTGAACCCTAGGGTTTGGGGCAGTACGGCGTGCCACATGTGAGGCGTTGGCTTGACCCTTCTACGGCTGGACCGCTACTACTGTGTCACACTCCGGATTTTTGAACCCTGCTCAAGTGTTGAGCTTTAGTGAATCTTGGGTGCTTGATCGTTCGTTCGAAAACTTTAATACTGTCTGTTTGTCTGGAATGTGATACAATATGTGGAATTCATAAAGTTTAGGCATGAAATACGAAATATGTGATATTTCGCATTTATGATGTCTAAAGAGAATCTGGATTCCAAATATTGTAGTTTTACACTTTCTTTTCTGTGACCGTAAGTGTAGTATGTTCAATATCGCCGGTTTCGTTGCTATACATCAACGACAATCGGGGTACGCTTACTTACTTACGTTGATGATATGTGATATTATGTGTTGCTGAGATATGATGTGCAGGATTGTCGCGATTGAATAGCCGGGGGGTTTTTATGTGAGATGAGAGTTTTATATTTTCATTCATGTAAATTCAAATGTAATGTAATATTCTTTTATTTGGGGCACTTCCGGGTTGAGGTTGTGTCACCAGTGTTGTATATTATTTACTTTTCCGCATTAGGATGGACCCAAGGAGGGGAGCACAGGTGACCGGGTTCTGGGGTTCAGTGGGAGGCCATCTCGAGGAGTCGAGACCGGGTCTCCTAAACTCCAGGATTGGTAGGGTCACTTGCCGCTCTCGTAGGGGTCCAGGGTGTGGGCTTGGCTATTCATCGCGACTGTGGAATCCGTATTTTCTATTCTGGCTAAATACTAAATACGGACGTCCTAGTATATCCCACGTTATATCTATATTTCTGCTGCCTGTGTTCTGTGATATCTGAGACGAATGACATATTATATATATGATATATAGTAGACGTTGCTTATGTTTTACACCCGCGCTAGTCCCGTCCCGGTATGCCGTTAGTTAAGTAACCTAACGGTGCATAACGGAACATTGCGGCGAATGCGGATGGCATAAGCGTACGTGTTATTTTCGTTTCTTTTCTGTGATTGGCTTAAGGACTTAAATGATGGGATTACATTAATGTGATTAATGTAAAGAAAATAAACCTAAAAAGATGTTGTAGAATCGGATTTGAAAACTATTCGGCTATTTATGAAAAAGCTACATTTCAAAACTGCGGAGCTTAAGCCACTCCTTTTGAAAACTGTTTGATTCTATAACGATATCAAGTTCAAAGCGTTAAAGATTTTCTTAAAAATCATTCGCAACCCTCCGTCATTTTAGGAAGTAGAGTACTTAGTATTCGTGCTACGTTTGTTGACTTTAGTTAAGGCGTAGTGTACGGTAGCTAAGTGATGTCTTCCTACACTGCATATGATGCAGATTAATTAGGACATTCATGCGACTTTGTTGACTATAGTTAAGGGTCATATGGGTGGGTCTAATTGATCAAGAAATGACGGGTAGAACTTGGCTGGTACTTATGATTTGTTGACCATAGTTAAGGTCATAAGTACTAGGGGTAAAAATTACATCGGGAATTTCAAGTGTTGAAATTTGCAATGAGATTGCATACCTTCCATGTGATGGTTGGATCCCGATCCCACTGTGGGCAATAGTTGCTCCTAGGAGAGTTTTACAGTTTACAATTAGCTAACTCATTAGGTGTCTAGAAAGGTGTTAACGGGGCTCCGCCTCTGGGAAAACGAGGTTTACTCTAATTAGGTCCGTGCGAAAGCACGGGGAACCTCCCTCAAAGTACCGACACTCGCCTGGCTGAACGGTTAGCGAAGTTGTAGACTGTAATTAATCCTGGCTAGTTTTTCTTTTTAAGGTTTGAAAGAAAAACTCGATAAAAGCAGTGGGAAACATCGATTAGACAAGATAATAACCAATCTAATCTATGCAAGATCTTTCGCTGAGTGTATTCTTTTCTCTCTCTTAATGGCAGATACCAATGACTGGACTTAAGCTTCTACTAGATAAGAACAAACTGAATGGGACCAACTATAAAGACTGGCTGAGGAATCTGAAAATCGCCTTGACTTATGATAAAGTATCATATGTCCTTACGGCTTCAGCCCCGCCCATCCCAGGTCCAAAATCCTCAGTTGCGGACGTTGAAGTCCGCAAGACATGGGACGCTGACTGTGCCACGGCAAAATGCCTCGCGCTTGCATCGATGGACAACACACATCAAAAGAAGCACGAGGACATGGACATTCACGGTATATTGCTCCATACAAAGGAGTTGTATGGGGAGCAATCCCGCGTATTACGATACGAAGCATCAAATAAACTGTTTCAGATGCGAATGGCCCCTGGCACACCAGTAGGAGACCATGTTTTGAAGATGATAGCTCTTATAAAAGAGCTTGAGAGCCTTGGATGGACAATGGACAATGAACAATATATAGATATTATTCTGCAGTCCCTCCCCTCCACCTTTGCTCAGTTCATAGTGAACTTTAACATGCATGGCATGGAGAAGGAACTCCCTGAACTCCTTAATATGTTAAGGAGTGCAGAGAGCACTATGAAGTCAGCAAAAACTCCCGTTATGACTATTGGACAGTCTTCTTCTTCTCACCCGAAAGCTATGGCCAAGGGAAAGAAAAAGAAGAAACCCACTAATCCTAAGGGTGGAGTTAAATGGTGAAGGGAAAGGGAAAGTCCAAAGCTGGGGACCCAGGGAAAGGCGAGTGTTTTCATTGCCACAAGACAGGACATTGGAAGCGCAATTGCACGGAGTACCTAAGTCTCAAGAAGAAGCATGGTGATGCTTATGCTTCAGGTGCGTTTGTGACTGAAAACTGTTTTTCTATAAACTCTGCTTCCTGGGTATTGGATACCGGTTCAGGTTCTCACATTTGCAATTCTATGCAGGGGCTGAGAAATAGCAAGGTTTTGAGGACAGATGACCATACTCTCCGCGTTGGAAATGGTTCCAATGTACATACAGTCGCAGTGGGAGAGTATCACTTGGGGTTGCCATCTGGATGTATTTTGATTTTGAATCCATGTTATTTTCTACCAAGTATGCTATGTAATATAATATCCGTTTCTTTGTTGGACAATGAAGGATATAATTTTATGTTGCAGAACAATGTTATGAACATTCACCTAAATCAAATGTTGGTTGGGTATGGTACGCTTAATAACGGAATATATGTCCTAAATCAACACACAGTTTTCAGTATACAACACACTAATAAAAGAAAACTTTCAGAATTAAATAAAGCTTTTCTTTGGCATTGTAGACTTGGTCATATTAACGAAACAAGACTAAAGAGGTTACACAAAGATGGATATTTAAACTCTTTTGAATATAAATCTTATGCGACTTGCCAGTCTTGTATCAAGGGTAAAATGACCAAAACCCCGTTTACCGGACACGGAGAAAGAGCTACTCAGCTCCTGGGCCTCATACATAGTGATGTATGTGGGCCTATGTCTACACAGGCTAGAGGCGGTTTTTCTTACTTCATTACATTCACTGACGATTTCTCAAGATTCGGTCATGTATTTTTATTAAAGCACAAGTCCGACGCTTTCGAGAAATTCATTGAATATAAACATGAAGTAGAAAAACAAACCGGCTTGAGTATAAAGATGCTTCGATCAGATCGAGGTGGAGAGTATCTCAATACAGAATTTGCAAACTTCCTAAAAGAGAATGGGATTCTCTCTCAGCTCACTCCTCCTTACACACCACAGCACAACGGTGTGTCAGAACGACGGAATAGGACCCTATTAGATATGGTCCGGTCCATGATGACTGACGCTGAGTTACCAGTCTCGTTTTGGGGGCATGCATTGGAGACTGCAGCGTTTCTGCTAAACAGGGTTCCAACCAAAGCCGTGTCTACCACGCCATATGAGATATGGAATGGGAAGAGACCATCTCTTAAAAGAATTAAGATTTGGGGTTGCCCGGCCTATGTTAAAAAGCAGAATCCGGACAAACTCGAGACACGGTCAGTCATGTGTAACTTTGTGGGATATCCAAAGAATTCTTATGGATATCTGTTCTACCACAAAGAGGAACAAAAGGTGTTTGTTTCTCAGTATGCCACATTCTTGGAAAAAGAGTTTTTCACAGATAAAGATGATGGCAAGGTGGTAGATCTAGAAGAGGTTCTGGAGACACAAACTACAAATGACGATTTGGTTGAACCGGCTGTTGCAACAGAAACTGAAGAACCTCGGCCACTCCGTAGGTCTGGTAGGACTTCTCGCCCACCGGAGAGGTACTACGATTTCCTCATTGATGGTAACAGAGAAGATTGCATCATGGATGATGATGATCCTACCAGTTTTCAGCAAGCTATCACGAGTGGTGACTCTGTGAAGTGGCTGGATGCCATGAGATCCGAAATGGAGTCTATGTACACCAACAAAGTATGGACTTTGGACGTTGTACCCCCTGGGGTATAACCTGTAGGGTGCAAATGGATCTTTAAAAGAAAGATTGGTGTGGATGGGCAGGTAGAGACCTATAAGGCAAGACTTGTGGCGAAAGGTTTTCGTCAAAGACCAGGTTTGGACTATGACGAAACTTTTTCGCCCGTAGCCATGCTTAAATCCATTCGGATCCTACTTGCTATTGCTGCTCACTACGACTATGAAATCTGGCTGATGGACGTTAAAACAGCATTTCTAAATGGAGATTTAGAAGAATGCGTTTATATGGATCAGCCAGAGGGCTTCATTGACAGTGGGAGCAGCGAGAAAGCATGTAGATTGCTTAAATCCATATATGGGTTAAAGCAGGCATCTCGGAGTTGGAACATCTGTTTCGATGATGTTATCAAAGAGTTTGATTTCATCAAAAATCCAGATGAACCTTGTGTTTATAAGAAGGCTGTAGGAAGAGCTGTCACATTCCTCGTATTGTACGTGGATGACATTCTTCTGATAGGAAATGATATTCCTATGCTACGGTCGGTCAAATCATTCTTATCACTGAGGTTCTCCATGAAGGACCTGGGTGATGCCACATACATCCTGGGCATAAGGATCTATAGGGATAGATCCAAAAACTTATTGGAATTGTCCCAAACCAGGTACATCAACACCATCCTAAAGAGGTTTAGTATGGAAGACTCCAAGCGGGGTGCCTTACCCGCTTGCCATGGAATCACTCTCTCCAAGGATTCTTGTCCAAAGACCGATGAAGAGAGAGCTCGCATGAGCATTATACCTTATGCTTCGGCAGTAGGATCTATAATGTATGCGATGTTATGTACACGCCCAGATGTAGCTTATGCACTTAGTGTTGTAAGCAGGTATCAATCCAACCCAGGGGAGAACCACTGGACAGCTGTGAAGAACATTCTTAAGTACTTACGAAGGACTAAAGAATTGTTCTTGGTGTATGGTAATACAGATCTCCAAATGGAGGCCTTTACCGATTCGAGCTTCCAGAGCGATAAGGATGACAACAAATCTATCTCAGAGTTTGTATTTACCCTCAATAGAGGGGCGGTAAGTTGGAAGAGTTCCAAACAAGATACCGTTGCAGACTCTACGATGGAAGCTGAGTACATTGCTGCAAATGATGCCGCCAAGGAAGCCGTCTGGATGAAGAAGTTCGTCTCGGAGCTAGGAGTAGTTCCAACCATTATTGATCCAATACCCTTGTATTGTGATAATAATGGGGCTATGGCGTTAGCCAAGGAGCCCAGATCCCATCAGCGGTCCAGACATATCCTGAGGCGCTTTCATTTGATCCGGGAGATTGTAGATCGCCGCGAGATCGAGATTAAGTGAGTAGACACAAAGAACAACGCCGCGGATCCACTCACCAAGGCCCTCCCTCAGCCACAGCATGAGCGACTTTTTGAGATGTTGGGTATGAGATACGCCAATAACTGGCCTTAGTGCAAGTGGGAGATTGTTGGATATATGTATGCCCTAGAGGCCATTATGTGATAGTGGATGTATCTATACATGTATATATATTCAGTTTGCTTTCTTGCTCGACATGATAGTATGCTATCTGGTTATTCTTTATCTGACATGTTGATTTGATCATGCTTTTATTCATTCATACATGCTGATAAAGCCCTGAGGATATCGGCTTGACTACTCTGATTATGATGCAGATCATACTAGTGGGATATCTGTAGTCTATAAGCATATCCTGAAAAGTCCCTAGTCGGAGGTGTATCGAGACGGGGCATCGATATACCAGAGTAGACTAGCGTATATGATACTAGACCCATGTGATGGGCGATGGATGTTCCCACATTCATCGATGTTTGACATCAAGATCACATACGGGTGCTCAGTGGTGACTGAGTACACTGGACGGACTCACCGAGAACTCCTATATGGAATTATATCTATCGTCGGATAGCAGTTCTCAGGTGACACTGGTACAGGTTAGTCTGTAGACCCGAGATCGTCATGGAGTCTTGTGTGTTCTCCCACTGTACTTTGATTGCCACCCTACCACGGCTCTACTGAGTCGTGCAAACAGGTGGCCGTTGGGTACAGTCCCGAGACACACGAAGACGATGAGCGATAGGAGGGGTTTCGTCTCTCCCGGTATTGGGAGATGATGCTGTGCTGTGCCCGACTGGTTATAACAGCAAGTCCCTGGCCAGGGCTGCTGAGATTTGCTGATAAGTGTTATCAGTAGTTTCTAGATCTATTATAGACCATTCACCGGCAAGACTTATTGAGTTATTGGGGTCGACGTGACCATCCCTAGGCTCGATATGCAGCATATCTGACGAAGAGACCGGACTGTACGGTAGTGTTGCCGGATGGCTCGACGGGAGTTGTAGCAGGTTCGCTTGTTGTCTTCTGATCGCTCAATACCCGGGTGGCCGTTACGTTTAGCTGACCGCTTGCGGATTGAGGGTACCTGATATGATCATCACCCTCTGCCGGCGTATTAACGAGTCTTAGAGTCCCACAAAGGAGTTACCCAGTCCAAGCGAAACGTTGTGGTGCGCGTATGCGATATGCGCATGCACCCGATTAAAATGTGCGTATATGATACCGAACATTGATCGGGTGAACTGCTTTTGGTGGGGTCATATGAGATATGACCGGATTGATAAATCAAGTGTTGATTTATCATTTAACCATTAGTTTTCTCACTTAAAACCTTTTCAAGGATGATGGATGTGTGCATGCATGTGTGCTTTTCTTTCTTTCTTTCATGCTAGTTTCATGCACATATGGATGTGCATACATACACACATACATACACCCATCTATCATGGTTGTTAATATATGGAAATGGTGGCAATATAAGACTCACACCATGGATTAAATAATGGTTTATTATTTGATTTTGGATTTAAAAGAAAATGAAAAGGAAAGGATAATCATTCTTGTTTCTACATTCTTCCTTTGACCTAACCATGCTCAACTACCACTAACCTAAGGTTATCCTTCTCTTTATCATTCAAAACTCAAGTTAAATAATGTCTCCATCACTTTAACCATGGTTCATAGTAAGAAGGAATAAAATATATATTGATATATTTCTTTTTCTTCTCATGAGTTATCTTTTTACCTCTTGTTAAAAATTGCCACCATCTTCTTTCTCTTTCTCTTTTGCTCTCTAGTCTTTTCTAGTGAGCAAATACCACTTAAAGAAAGGTTTTTGAAGTGAGAAACTTAACCACAACTTCATTCTACACAAGCTTAGTCGTTTTGTTTAGAGTGTTCTCTTCGGTTTTACGAAGTTGCGAGCTTGGACGGAGATCTCCGTGGTGGATCGTCGTGGACACAAGAGGACTTCAAGAGGACCTCCGTACAACACCCTAGAGACCAAGGAGTCCAGCGAAAGGGAGCTACAAAGGTTGTAGTCTTGAAACCCTAGATTAGTTCACTTTATATTTCGAAACCCTAATTTTCTAGGATCGATTCCTTTGCATGTTTGTTTAGCACCATAAAAATTTAAACTTTGGGTCATGTGATGCTTCAAAACTCTTCATAGGGTGCTAAACAAACCTTACAAACTTAACCCTAATCACCCTTAAACAACACACTTAACTTAACCAGTAGCAGCAGCTGCATCAGCAGCTCAAACCCTACCTAATAACAGCCCCCAATATCAATAACACCTACACACTCACATCAGCTGCACAAAGCATCAGCAACTCAGCATCAGCAGCCACCCCAGCCCCTAATTTCAGCTGCAGCAGTACCATCAGCCATCATCACCCCACTAGCTACTCTACACCAGCTGCACACAACTTCAACACTTCACCACAAATACATCAAACCCTTCTTTAGCTGCTACTGCAACAGCAACAAAATAAAATTAACAAGCAGCAGCAGCAGCCTGAGTAGCAGCAACAGCAACAAACAGAACAACAACAAACAGCAGCTCAGCAGCAGCAACAGCCCCCTTTCTTCCTCCTCCTTCTTTTCTGACATCCTAGGACTTCCCTTGAGGTATAATCTTGCAACCCAACTCCTATTTTGCCAAGTTCTGGTTATAGCTGAAATTTAGTGTTTATATCGTGATTAGTGCTAGTTTAGGCAAATTTGAGTGACATGTGACCAAGTGCTGGTTTTGATCGATAGGGTAACCTTATTAGGTGTGTTTGAGACCAGTTTAACCAAGATTTCCCCAGATTTCCTGTTGGTTACCTGAAAGTTTCAACTTGGCGTATTTTATCGATTTTGTCGACATTTTGACCTTTCTGAGATCTGCTTTCACCCCGGGAACCCCAAAATAAAATTGACTTGGCAGTAAGCTGTGCAGGCACCCTGGAACCATCCCACAAAACTCTAGCCCCCACCTCAAATTCCTGGCCGCAGATATATCCCTTCTGGCCGCAATTTACGGCCAGACCAGGGTGAAACTGCCTCGTTTTGCGTGCATGGCTCTATTTCATGTAAACTTGACCCTGGGTATGTCTAGTTTCGACTGATTCCAGTTAAGGTAGAATCTGGGTTGATTTTCTTGAGTTGGCGCATGTTTTATGACTTGTTTTCGTATGGATTTTTGTATTCGATGATTCATTTCTGTCGGGTGGCGTTTGAACGCCGACGGCAGAGGGATATTGGCTGTGTTTGCACGCAAGGCTACAGGTTTTTACCTATAAGCGTAGCGCGTACCATTTTGGTTTTCGACATGGTTTTTATGTGTTTTAGCATGTGATATCCTTGTAGGTACCCCACGTTGCGTCGAAGCGTTGGAGATGCAAAAGGCGACATCGGCACCGGCACACATAAGAAAGGTGAGTAGATTTATATCTACGGGGAGAAATCGGGTGGATGGCGTATACCGCCCCCGCAGTCCGATGACTAGTATACCATATATACTTTACTTATATATGTTAGATTAAGTGTGACTTGGTTGTTAGGATGTGTTAGGTGTACTATGCATAAATTAGGGTTAAAAGTAACTAGTGTAGTTCCTAGTCGCGAACCCTAGAATAGTTTTGCACCCACACGCACCCACGTGCTTATTTGCTATGTTCATACGGTGATGACGAGGATATTGGAGGACATTAGATGTGAGTCGATGATTTTGGGCATAGTGCCATGATATCGGTGATGTGATGTGATTCGTATTTGGGATACGATATGTGATTTTCAGCGGGCCTCTGGGCGTGTCTTTCGCACATGCATTCATACTTATATAATGGTATCGATTCGTACTAGACCTAGATCAGTACCCCAGATTATGTGAGATGATGATAAGGATACCAGATAATTGATGTGATGATTGTGATATTGACCCGCACACAGCTATTGGGATGCCATACGACGATTTACCGTACGAGCTTTATATTGATGATTGATCCGCACTCATGACTTGAGGGTGTCAGATGATTTACGGTATCGTATGCGATACTATTGATGCGGGATCACCGACTACTATCTTTATTTATATATATCGACTCAGACTTAGGTGGTTTCCTTAACCCTCCCGATTGACCTGATAGTTAGATCAATAGTTAGTATAGTAGATGTTAGACTAGACCCGACTCATATCTATTTCAAAACTAACGAATCGGGAGTATTTTAAAGACAGGCAAAAAGGGATTCTACGGATAATTTCAAAAGACGCATCTTTTCATAAAAACACCGTAGCCCTTATTTTACTAAAAACCCCGATTCGTCTTATTTCAAAAAGGCAAAACTGCATGACACTTACTTATTGATGTAGAATCTTCACTATGGCATAGATTATTTGGTTCCGCATATTCATATTATTTGCATCTCATTACTTGTGCTTATTGAGATATTACCATCATGCTGTTAGGACACCAGCACCATTATTGATGATGCGTATGTTCCACATACACTATTTGCCGGCTCACACACTTCATCATCGATAATTGCCATGCCACTACACTGTAGTACTGTTGCATTCATGATGTGATTCTTGCATGGCATATTGTACACTTATACCTGTGCACATACATAGATGATTCCGGCTTGATTAGAGATTTGGGAACCGCAAGATATTCATTAAAACTAATTCATTTTAAAAGGAGCGGTTTCCCTCGACATGTGCACATTACTATTCCATGTTGCACGATTTACTGATATGCTTACCTTTCTTTACATGTCGCATACATCATGTTTTGATTATACGCATTGAGATATGTTATTTCCATGATATTTCTTGATTTGGGGACCGTGGATATTTCAAAAGAAAATATGTAATTGTTTTAAAAATCCGGTCACCCTTGATATGATATTTCAGTGCGTCCACCATGAGTTTTCTCGGTTCCAGGGAGCTTGTATGGGTATACCCGATTCGAGGAGCGGTAGGCACCGATTGCGGGTATATGGTGGACCCGGTGAGGTACCCCGGGGCTAGAAGACTCGTATATGCTAGACGATGAGCCCGGCAGGGGAGTACCACCTACCGGTGATAGTATTTGGGACCCGTTGGTTATCCGGGGGATACCGACTAGAGTCATGAGATGGATATGAGTGCCGACCAGGGTGTGCGGCGCCTGAGATACATGAGGATTTACGTGTCGATGCTAGGCACAGGTGTTCATGATGTTTTCGAGTGTCGATGCTAGGCACTCAGGTTCCATGATTAGATTATATCCTTATATTTCCATGCATATGCTTTACGATATTTACATGCATGATGCTTGTTGTCATTGGGTGACACGTGGACGGGATCCACCGATTTACAGATATTGATTACCTAGTTGGAGGACATCCACATACTACTAGATTCATGTTATAGCTGGCATTGATTTATATTGATTATATCGATCATACCTCATATTTATGACATGTTATTACCTGAGGCATTGGCACAGGTACTTGGCACTACATACATGTATAGATGTTACATTGCCACCTTAGCATGCTTCAGACTTATTCATTTGAGATTTATATATGTTGATCGTATGACCTAGGATTGCGTCATACATGCGATTTTCTTTTCGTAGATGTTCTTCTATTCACGAATTAGCAACTCACGCCCGTTGTGCCCCAGTTCTTGCAGGTGTTTGCCTTACAGGGTTCATTACGGCTTGCGGCACTGCTTCTTTCGGGTGACTTGCTAGTAGGTGGGTTTATTTGTATCATACCTATCATTATACATTGTATATTCTATTTCAGTTGTATCTAGAAGTTCCATCAACCAAACATGTACTTATTTGAGATAGAGACCAGCGTTGATTATTCCTTCGACCTTAGAGTCGCACGTTATATTTCTCTGGGTTTCATGCTGTTGAGTTTCCTTTCTGTTGTGATCCTCGCCTTTAGGCGTTGTATATTATATTGCAGACTGGTTGATTTACTTATGGTTTTTCCTTCACTCCACTACTTTTTCTTGGTTTGGATTTCTGGGCTCGGCTTACTTAGAGCACGTACGCCTTGAGACGTTCGTAGCCTAAGTGCCGGTCATGTTCCATACTTTCAGGTCGTGACAAAGTTGGTATCAACATTTAGAAAACTTTAAGTTGTTTAAGTAAAGCATATGCATGTACCACCTCAATTTTATTTTAGGGTTCCCGGGGTGAAAGCAGATCTCAGAAAGGTTAATAAGTCGACAAAATTGCTAAAATACGCCAAGTCGAAACTTTCAGGTAACTTACTGGAAATCTGGGGTATTCTACGGTTAACTGGTCTCAAACACACCTAATAAGGTTATACTAACCATTACAACCAACACTTGACCAAATCTCACTCAAATTCTCCTAAACTAGCACTAATATACTTAATAACACTAAAATTTCAGTTAAACAACTATAACTTTGCAAGATAGGAGTTGGGTTGTGAGATTATACCTTGAGGGATCCTAGGATGTAGGAGAAGAGAAGATCAAGAAGAAGAGGAGTGTGTGGTTGCTGGTGGGGTGCTGTATTTACAGCTGAGCTGCTTCCATTGGCTGTTTTCTCTTTGTTGTTGTTGCTGATGCAGTTGCTGCTGTTTTGCTTTGGGCTGAGGTTTGAAATTTGATTGTGTTTGTTGTAGTAGCAGCTGAAGTGGTGTTGGGGCTGTTGTGTTGGGGCTGAAGTTGTGGTGTATGATGGTGTGGTGTGAGTGAGAGGGAGAGATGTGAGAGGCAAAAAGTTTTGAAGTGAAATGGGTTGAAAAGTTTTGAAATGAGATGAGTTAACCCCCATCATCCTCTCTCTCACAAGATGCTTGACATGGCACATCCATCATGCCCCCTCTCTCTCTCTCCTACACAAGTCAACACCATTCCTAATCACCATTAAATAATCACAATTAACCTAATCAAATGGTTAGACCACCATGGTCATCTAAGCATGGTTCAATCCTAGACTTCACCCAAGTTAACATGCACAAGTGTGTGCAGTCCAGATAAAATTCCGATAAAATATTCATAAAACTAGATAAAATATCTAAAAGCCGTTTTGGTAAATTTTTTACCAAAACCCTACATTAAACACAATTACCACTAAATAACATATTTTAGATTTTCCATAATTTTTTTGTCCAGAATTTTCCCAAAATAATATTTTATTTTTTTGAAATGTTACACGTCAGCGGTACTAGCCGGACATAACGGCTACCCAGGTATTGAATAGAAGATCAACAAGAAAGCTTGTCCAAACACCCAAGAAGCCTATAAGTAACACTTACCGTACAGTCCGGTCTCTTCGTCTGATATGTCGCATATCAAGTCTAGGGGTGGAATCATCAGACCCCAGTAATTTGATAAGTCATGTCGATGTATGGCTCATAACGGTACGAGAAACTACTGATAACTCTTACTAGTAAATCTCATCTGCCATGGCCAGTGACTTACTGTTATAGCCAATCGAGCATAGCGCAACATCAACTCCCAATACCAGGAGAGACGAAACCCCTCCTATCACTCACTGCCTCCATACGACTCAGGACTGTACCCAAAATCCACTTGTTTGCATGACTCCATTGAGCCATGGTAGTGAAGAAATAAAAGAATAGTGGGAATCACACAAGACACTATGACGATCTCGGGTCTACAGACTAAACTGTACCATCTTCACCAAAGAACTGCTATCTGACGATAGGGATGGTACCATCTAGAAGTTCTCGGCGAGTCCTGATCGGTTTACCTATTCTCTAATGAGCATCTGTGTACAGTCTTTGTTGTCAAACACTAATGGTTATGTGATCAACCATCGCCCCATACAGGGTTAAGAAACGTACACACTAGTTTACTCTTGAATATCGATGCCCTGTCTTGATATCTCTCGACTAGGAACTGTTAAAGGATGTGCTTGCGAACTACACAAGTCCCAGTAGTATGATCTGCATCATAGTCCTGGTAGTCAAGCAAACATCTTAAGGGCTTTATCAACGTTTATCAGAGAGACATATAATAATACAAGTCTACATGTTAAGATAAAGAGCAAACATATAGCATATTATCATGTTGAGCAAGAAAGTGGTATATATATATATATATATATATATATATATATATGTCCAAGCATCCACTATATTATACAATAATGGCCTCTAGGGCATACATATTCCTAACAATCTCCCACGTGCACTAAGGCCAGTTGTTGTAGTATCTCATACACAACATTCAAAAAAGTCTCTCAAACTGCGTCTGGGGAAGGGCCTTCGTGAGTGGATCCGCTACGTTTTCTTTCGTGTCAACTCCCCCGACCTCGATCTCCTGTCGATATACTATCTTCCGGATCAGGTGATACCGTCTAAGAATATGTCTAGATCGCTGATGGGACCGGGGTTCCTTGGCCAAAACTACAGCTCCATTGTTATCACAATACACAGGTATTAGATGCTCAATGGATAGAACCACACCAAGTTCAGCTATGAACTTATTCATCCAGACAGCCTCTTTGGGAGCATCGTTGGCAGCGATGTATTTAGCCTCCATCGTCGAGTCTGCTATGCTATCTTGCTTGGAACTCTTCCAACATACCGCCCCTCCATTGAGGGTGAAGACAAAACCCGAGACCGACTTACTGTCGTCTTTATCACTCTGGATGCTCGAATCGGTAAAGGACTCTATATGGAGTTCACCCTTACCATACACCATGAACATTTCTTTAATCCTTCTCAAGTACTTAAGAATGTTCTTCACAGCTGTCCAGTGCTTCTCCCCAATGTCTGATTAATACCTACTCACTACACCTGCTGAGTAAGCTATATCCGGTCTGGTACATAATATTGCATACATGATAGACCCGGCTGCCGTAGCATAGTGTATTCCTTGCATGTGAGCCCTCTCCAAATCAGTCTTAGGAGACATCTCTTTAGAGAGAGTGATTCCTGAACAAACGGGTAAATTACTACGCTTAGAATCTTCCATTCTAAACCTATTTAGTATGGTGTCAATGTACCTGGATTGGGACAATCCTAACATCCGCTTAGATCTATCTCTATAGATCTTTATCCCCAAGATGTAGAAGGCATCACCTAGATCTTTCATGGAGAAATTTTGTGATAAGAAGAGCTTGACCGAGTGTAGCATAAGAACATCGTTTCCTATCAAGAGTATGTCATCCACGTACAATACAAGGAAGACAACCTTACTCTCTATAACCTTTTTGTATATACATGGTTCATCTATATTTTTGATGAAGTCAAACTCTTTGATAGCTTCATTAAAACAGATGTTCCAGCTCCTCAATACCTGATTTAATCCGTAGATGGATTTAAGCAGCTTGCACACCTTTCTGCTGCTCCCACTGTCTACGAAGCCCTCTGGCTGAGTCATGTACACGCTCTCTTCTAAATCACCATTTAGAAAAGCGGTCTTGACGTCCATCTTCCAAATTTCGTAGTCATGGTATGTAGCAATGGCAAGTAGGATCCTGATGGAATTAAGCATAGGGACTAAAGAAAATGTTTCATCATAATCGACACCAGGTCATTGACGAAAACCTTTAGCAACAAGTCTAGCTTTGAATGTCTTAACCTTTCCATCTACACCAATTTTCTTCTTAAAGATCTATTTGCTCCCGAAGGGTTTTACCCTTTCACGAGCAATTTCCAAAGTCCATACTTTGTTGGTGTACATGGATTCCATTTCAGATCGCATAGCATCCAGCCATTTCACACTGTCTCCACTTGTGATGGCCTGCTCGAAACTAGTTGGTGTTGGAGATAGTGCCCTCAGAGTCAATTATTGGATCACAGGCACGTGATTGCAATGATTGAGGGAGGACCTATCCCGGTAGGACAGTCTTACTCGAGATGATAGTATGCTATCTGGTTTATCTTTATCATCGTGTACTGCTTTAGGTGACCTGACATGTCGCTATTACACGTTGATAGAGCCCCTAGGATTCTTGCTTGACTACCAGCAGTATGATGGCGATCATATACGTGGGAGCTGGTAGTCTATAAGCACATCCTTAAAAGGTCCCTAGTCGTGGGAGTTTCGAGACAGGGCATCGATTCTCCAGAGTAGACTAGTGTATACAGTCGAGACCCCGACGAGGGGCGGTGGCCGGTCTCACAAGCCACTGGTGTCAGTTGGTTCACCTAAGATGTATACAGGTGCTCATTGGGTTATGAGTACACCGGACAGGACTCGCCGGGAACATGCTAGTTGGTCTTATACCTGACGTCAGATAGCAGTTCCCTGGTGACATGTGTACAGGTTAGTTCATTGACCTGGGGATCGTCATTTGTCTCGTGTGAGTTCCCACTGTACTTTGATTACTACCCTACCACGGCTCAAAGGAGTCGTGCAAACAGGTTTTAGTTGGGTACAGTCCCGAGTCACATGGAGGCAGTGAGCGGATCTTCAGGGGTTCGTCTCTCCCGGTATTGGGGGTGAGGTCGCGCTGTGTCTAGGAGAGCCATTACGCAAAGCCCTCGGCTGAGGCAGGAGATTTACTGGTAGGTATTCCAGTAGTATCTCAGGGCGTTCTGGGCTACACTCCGACACGACTTGTACCGCTTTTGGGGGTCTGACTTTTACCGACCCCCTAGGCCCGACATGCGATACTCATAGACGAACGGACCGGACTGTACGGATATTGTCACTGACAGGCTCAGTAGGGTGTCAGGATGAGTTCGCTCATCGACGTCACTTTTGGTCAATAGCTGGTGGCCCATCACGTATTGGCTAATACCTCTGACGTGCTAGTGGTTAAATCCACAGCCATAGTATTGACGAGTCTTTAGAGTCCACCACACTTACAGTTACTCAAGCTTTCGGGCGAAACGCTGTAGAGGCCGTATGGAGATATGGCAGGGTCCGATCAGATACATGCGGTATTGCACGGGTCAGGATCGGACAGTTTTGTACTAGTGGCCGTATGGTTATATGGCTGCGTTCGATCAGATACGTGCGGTATTGCACGGATCAGGATCGGACGGATATTACTAGCCGGCTTTGGTTTAAGCCGGATCCTAGTATAGTACAGTGTAGATTTTGTCTCATTGCATTTGTATCTGGACGGAATACAGATGCGGGTGTGTATGCACAGTATCAGGGTTTTCCTGTAATTTATTACGGGACCAGTTTTCTGGAGTTGCCAGTTTGCATTCCGTTCCGGCCGGTTTTCCTTTGTTCTTTCCCGGCCGGACTTTTCCGATGGAGGGGGTATTTGCAATTGTGCAAATAACTTTTGTGGAGGGGGTTTCTTGCACTTATTCATTATGATATGTGTAGCATTTTTCATCCTTGATTCTTGCATTAAATGAGATTGGAAAGGGTATGGTTTTGATGGAAAGAAAAGCATGGTTGATGTTTTCTTGTCTTCATGATATGGTCACCCTCTTCATTGCTCCTACCATCACCTCCCTTCATGCTATATATCCTTTCCCTCCACCATTCTCCTCACTTGATCAAAATGGTTGAAAAACATTTGAGAGAGAAAGAAAAGAATGAGAGGGTTCATCTTTGATTTGTGAGGAATTCTTCATCTCCTTCTTCTTCTTGTTTTGGAAAAATGAAAGCACCATTTTTCCTAACCCCATTCCTCCATCAAGGCAACTACAAACCCCAAATGAGACTAGCATCATCTACACTACATTCTACAGCAAATCTTGAGCATGTCGAGTTGCCGGCTTCATGCCCGAGTTGCCTCGGTATCGAGGCGGGAGCCCGTAAAAGACGCAGGCGATGTGGTGCCCTTTCCGGCGAGGAGGCGACGATATGGAGACTACACTTTCCGCGGGAGATCGGGACGATGACGAGAAGACCGGAGGACTCGGATCACTCGGTATACATCTCTTCCCATCTTTTGATAGCTAGTTTAGGTTAATGGTAAACGATCCGGGTTTTCATTGTCCGCGGTAGCGCCGGTTTCCGAGTAAGGAAAATTTTTGATTCCGCATTTTGGCCTCGAGTACGAGGCCGGGGCGCTGCCGTGGCGCAACATGGTATCAGAGCCACGCCATTAACCTTACCTAGCTTGTTCTAATGTGTTTTTCAGTTCCGATCGACCGAAATTCCAAAAACCGTATTTTTCCTCACATCAGTTTCTGTCGAAATTTTTTGGAGTCTAAAAATTTTTCAGGTTGTCTCAGAATGATGTGCAGGGAGTTCTAAGAATACTGCAAAATTTTGGTAAAGTGATCATGCCGTACGACCGCGCAAGCGCGGCCTGAGCCCCTCATTGGCCGCTCTTCCGCCGCAAGAATTAGGCTTCACTTCACCAATTTTTCTCAGTGGTCTTATGGGCTTAAACTAGGGGTTTTGGAATATTAAAAATGGGCCCAGGTTTTCTGTGAGTGCTACAGTTTTGATTGGGGGCCCACTTGTTAAGGTTTGATCAATCGGAAAATTTTAAACACATTATTTCACAGTATTTACATTATATCTGCGACCGTGAATATTACTCGATCGGTAAATCCGGTCTAACTGCTATAGCCCGGTTAGACGGATTTGCGAACGTGATTTTCACGTTGATGTTCTATGTTTATGCTGTGATGTTGCGGATCGGTCGTGGGGATAGCCTGGATGCAATGCTAGTACAGTTTTGTTGTATTATGTACATTAGATATTGCGGGGCGAGCGTCCGACATGTGGACTGCCGTCACTGCCAGTTTGTATTATTCTTTTGGGGCACGACCTGGTTGCGGTCGATGTACCCGGTGTATGTATATTTTACTTTCTGTACTAGGATTACCCCGCGGAGGGGTGCACGGATAGCCGGGTTCTAGAGGGCAACGAGCCCGCATCTCATGGCATTGAGACGGAGGGGGCCTCGCTCTAGGATTGGCGCGCTATTCGCCGCACTCGTAGGGGGTATAGGTTGACCTAGGAGGGGTGCCCAAGTTACCGGATTCCATGAAGTGCAGGGTGGTCCATTCACGGAGCTGAAAGGGGCTGCCTCGCTTCAGGTTTTGGCGGGTGACTTGCCGCGCCCGTAGGGGTCTAGGATTTCATTGCACAGGCTATCCACGCGACCAAGGGAACGTCGGGTTTCAGCAGCGGCTCTGTGAAACCCGGGGCTTCCAGATATCTGTATTGTTTTGTGATGCTGTACATTTCTGTGATGTTGCATTTCTTATCACGCCTTGAGCGAAAATAATATATTGGTATATATATTAGTAGATGTTGTATATGTTTTACATCCGCGCTAGTCCAGTCCCCGCTCTGCCGTTAGTTAGCTAACCTAACGGGTGATGACGGGACCCAGTGGCGAATGCGGATGGCATATACGTACATCAGTATATTTTCGTTCTTTGTGGTGTGATTAATTGATGGGACTGCGTTGATTCGGATCAATGCAAGATAAACAAACCTATTCTGATGTTGTTGGAACACTTTTCAAAAAGCTGTTATTGCAAGGACGTTCTCTTTTGTTTTGCATCGTGGTATTCATTTGGAATATCCTGCTCCTCAGTCGACGAGGCAAGGGCCGAGATCCCTTCACCGGGAGTGACCCCTTAGACAAAAAGTTTGCGTCAGGGCATTAACTTCACTATAGCCGATTACTTTTTCTTTGCATCGTGGTATTCATTTGGAATATCCTGCACCTCATTCTACGGGGAAAGAGCCGAGATCTCTTCACCGGGAGTGACCTCTTTAGTAAAGGTTTTCGTCACTATATTTTATAAAAAGTTGTGCAGTTCCTTCAACGATATCAAGTTCATTACGTTAAAGGTTTTTCGCCAAAAACCAGTCGTAGCCCTCCGTCATTTCAGATTAGTATTACTTAGTATTCGTGCTGCGTATGTCGTGCTTAGCCGAGGCGTAATGTTCAGTAGCTATGTAGTGCTTTTCTGTTGCATGGATATGTGATTGGTTAGGACAGTCGTACGGTCATTTTGGCTTAGTCAAGGACTCGTGCGGGTGGGTCTAATGCAATCAAGATAATGACGGGTTGAACTTGACTAGGATCCTTTGATATGTTGGCTCAGTCAAGGTCACTTGGGTCCTAGGGGTGAAAATCACATCGGGAGTTTCAAAAGAACTGAAACTTGCCAGGCATGCGCATACCTTCTGGAGTGTGGTGACTTGAGTGGATTCCGTCAAGTTATCATGCGATGATAGTTGGATCCCGATTCCCACTGATGAGTTGGTTTACTCCTCGGGTGATCCCGACTAATTCTTCTTTCAGGTTTGGAGGAGAATTTGAGGTACAGTGGGAGGTTTCCAGATTAGATAAAGTGATAACCATTCTGATCTAGGTTAGAGTGCACGCTGAGTGTTTCTTTTCTCTCTCTCTTTGGCAGCGACCATTGACCCGACCCTGGACTATGACTCAGTGACCAAGTTGACCGAACCTTCTTAACACAGGCTTTTGGATTGTCAGAGTTGCAGACCTCATTGCCACTCCTACTTTTACCCTTTTCTCCAGGACACCCCGTATTACTACGAAAGTCCACTTCCATTGGACAAAACCATCGTATGGTTATATACGAACTCGAAGGACTTCGAGGATGGTTTCTGGTTCTGGAGAAAAACGAATAGGATTATTCAGTTGTCTTTTCTTTTCACCTTCTCTCATTGCGAGTACTCCTTGGTTTAGGAGATAGTACACCTATTACGCAAATTGGATAGTCTTCTTCCAAACCTTAGGCTGGTGCCGACCTGTAGGGAATGAAGAAAACCAATTAGCATAACGATGGTGTGCAGAAGGTATTAAGTTAAGACAAAGCAAGGGATTAGTAGGAGGGCAAAGTAAATTGCGACTGATATTCACGACCAAACCAAGTATTTCTTCGCCAATCCTAAATCACCTTTGTATTTCTCCAGGACACTCCGTGTCACTATGAAGATCCACAGTTTATTGGATACTCCATCGTATGGTTATATACGAACTCGAAAGGAACTTGTTCCAGTTCGGGGATGGATTATGGTTCAGGAGAAATAGGAATAAAGTACATTCAGGTGTCTTTTATCTTCACCTTCTCTCGCATTGCGAGTGTTCCTAGGATTAGGACAGTACACCCTTTATGCTTTTTGGATAGTCTTCTTCCAAACCATAGGCTGGTGCCGAACGGTAGGGAAGGAAGAAAACCATTTGGCCTAAGGGGTGTGCAGACGGTAATGACTAAAGACATATAAAGGGATTTAGACAGATGGAAAAGAGATATACGGTTATAGTTGTGAATCTGGATAATGGAAGAGGCATTACTAAGAATACCAGGATACCCCAACGAAACATTTCAATGTTTCAGTTTCACTGTGTAATGTTAAAAGAAAACTGATTTCCCGATTAGACAATTACTCCAGGGTATGTATTTACCAGGTATGATTATCACATCTGTATGGTTTTACAGATGATGAATGGGAGTAAGTTATTGGGAATTGGGTGATCATCCTCATTATATCGGGATTCGTTGTAATCGGTGATATTTGAGGAGATCATCTGGGCTGTTTGTCGGTCGGCAAATATTTGGTTTTGAATATCCGCTGTTGTGCACCAATTTCAAATTGATATATCTGTACGTCTATTTTCATAGATTGAGATATACCTTTTGATATTATGTCTATGACATTTACCTATATCAGTGGATGGTTAGGTAAGGAGCATTAAACAGCGGTGTAATTCTTCTTAACCATAAGTACAGTTTTCAACCTACGACACACAATGAATGAGTTATCAGACTCAAGGGACTTATACAGAGCATTGTATGTTGTCCAGCGTCCATCACGACAGAGGGGTTGGTCCTCATACTATATTCAGTTTACTTATGACTTCTCTAGTTCTTAGACATGTGTTTCGTAGAAACACAGGGTCTAAGTTTTGAGGAGTTATAGGTATTTGAATAGAGTAGAGAACCAGGTATAGCAAGTATCGGGATTCTTCAAAGTAATCGAAGATGTAGATACTTGTGTATGGTATTCAGTTGATAGTAATGATAAAGAGAACTATATCCTCTTTCGGGTTACTCATAATTGGAAACATTCCTAAGTTGAGTAACGCTTATCGGCCTCCTTCCATTTAGTTGACATGCACTGGTGACAGCTGCATGATTTGAATCTGGTTCAATTAAATCAGTGCCTCTGGTTCTATATTGGATATAGAACAGTTCATATCTTAACATTGTTAAGGTACGGGGAGTTGTCCGGTTTATGCTTAAAACCAGACACTGGACAACTCAAGGCACGTTTCTATAATGGCTGTTTGTGGGTTGACCCAGGCTATGACGAGGGTTGATTTTCTACCATCTGGAAGATCAATAGTGATATTGTTCTTCACTCGCCACAATTTTAAAAGAAATGGATTTTTTCAAAAACAGTAGTGGGAGTATGGTAGAACTGGAAGTGATTCCAGAACCGCAAACGATTACTGAAGATTTGATAAGGAACCTAAAGATTCAATCTGATTTGACATTCTATTGGCCACTCCGCAGATCAGGTGGGTAACTTCAGGCACCCGAGAGGTACTCCGGTAGCCTCAAGGACGGTGACAGGGAAGTTCCTGTTTACCAACACTTGCCGTTGTTGTTGTTCCAGGCTGCGAGACCCGGCAGGAGGATGAGTATAGCGTCGTTCTAAACTAGTTTTAGAAATGCACGTCTATATGACTCTGCCAGAGGGTTGTCGTAGTCAGTGGGAGCAGCGGAAGCATTGGTGGACATCAGGCTTATGTCTATTTATAGACTAAAGCAGATGTAGCGGAGATAGATCATCTATTTCTGATGTGACAGTCATAGGTTTGACGTCATCAGAATAGGGGATGTATCTGTTGAGAAGGTAGTAGGAAGTGATATTCCTATACTACGATCGGTTATACTTTGGTCGTCACACAGTGGTTTCTCTACACAGGACTTGGACATTATATCAGACATTCTGGTTACTGGATCTATGGTTTTAGATCTAGATTTGGGTGGTTTCCCAATCTGGGTACCTTGACAGCATTCTATGAGTATTTAGAATGGATGACTCCTAGCACGGTAGTGCACCTGCAGTTGATGGAGTCACCCTCTCTAAAGGTGTCTTATAGACTAAAGGGGAGAGGGATACTCATGATTGGCAGATCACTTGCTTAGGCAATTGAGTCAATCATGAGATGTCAAGTACCACACCAGATGTTGTTCTTGCAGTAGATGCAATAAGTTGATATTGATCCAATCCTGGAGAAACAGTCGGAAGCAGTTTTAGAACATAAGTGGATGTTCTAGGGATATGATAAGGACAGCCTCATTTAGGAGACAGTTATCATTCCAGGCTTCCAAGGTGACATGGACGACAGGAGGTTGTCAGAGTTATAGTTTTCCTTCTGACGAGGGGCAGTATTTTGGACAGGTGGTCCAAGGCAATACTGAGGGTGGCATGGCGCAGGATACTGATTAAGTTCAGTTGACGATACAGTCTAAGAAGTTTGGATTTGGAGTTCATTTATGAGCTAGGTCCCATCAGACATCCAGACATTCTAAGACAGGTATTGCTCATTTCGGGAGATGGCTTTCTCCGCGAACTTGAGATATAGAGAGACATAGAAAGAAACTTCTCTGCGGATCAACTCACTGAGGCTATTCCTCGAACGCAATAGTTTCGCAAACGAGCTTTGTGAGACTGACTTGTAGAGGAGTTGGGTGTTCGGTATCACACGGGCTGTGAGTATGCGGCATCGCAATAATTAGCCTTGAGTGCAAGTGGGAGATTGTTGGAGATAGTGCCCTCAGAGTCAATTATTGGATCACAGGCACGTGATTGCAATGATTGAGGAAGGACCTATCCCGGTAGGACAGTCTTACTCGAGATGATAGTATGCTATCTGGTTTATCTTTATCATCGTGTACTACTTTAGGTGACCTGACATGTCGCTATTACACGTTGATAGAGCCCCTAGGATTCTTGCTTGACTACCAGCAGTATGATGGCGATCATATACGTGGGAGCTGGTAGTCTATAAGCACATCCTTAAAAGGTCCCTAGTCGTGGGAGATTCGAGACAGGGCATCGATTCTCCAGAGTAAACTAGTGTATACAGTCGAGACCCCGACGAGGGGCGGTGGCCGGTCTCACAAGCCACTGGTGTCAGTTGGTTCACCTAAGATGTATACAGGTGCTCATTGGGTTATGAGTACACCGGACAGGACTCGCCGGGAACATGCTAGTTGGTCTTATACCTGACGTCAGATAGCAGTTCCCTGGTGACATGTGTACAGGTTAGTTCATTGACCTGGGGATCGTCATTTGTCTCGTGTGAGTTCCCACTGTACTTTGATTACTACCCTACCACGGCTCAAAGGAGTCGTGCAAACAGGTTTTAGTTGGGTACAGTCCCGAGTCACATGGAGGCAGTGAGCGGATCTTCAGGGGTTCGTCTCTCCCGGTATTGGGGGTGAGGTCGCGCTGTGTCTAGGAGAGCCATTACGCAAAGCCCTCGGCCGAGGCAGGAGATTTACTGGTAGGTATTCCAGTAGTATCTCAGGGCGTTCTGGGCTACACTCCGACACGACTTGTACCGCTTTTGGGGGTCTGACTTTTACCAACCCCCTAGGCCCGACATGCGATACTCATAGACGAACGGACCGGACTGTACGGATATTGTCACTGACAGGCTCAGTAGGGTGTCGGGATGAGTTCGCTCATCGACGTCCCTTTTGGTCAATAGCTGGTGGCCCGTCACGTATTGGCTAATACCTCTGACGTGCTAGTGGTTAAATCCACAGCCATAGTATTGACGAGTCTTTAGAGTCCACCACACTTACAGTTACTCAAGCTTTCGGGCGAAACGCTGTAGAGGCCGTATGGAGATATGGCAGGGTCCGATCAGATACGTGCGGTATTGCACGGGTCAGGATCGGACAGTTTTATACTAGTGGTCGTATGGTTATATGGCTGCGTTCGATCAGATACGTGCGGTATTGCACGGATCAGGATCGGACGGATATTACTAGCCGGCTTTGGTTTAAGCCGGATCCTAGTATAGTACAGTGTAGATTTTGTCTCATTGCATTTGTATCCGGACGGAATACAGATGCGGGTGTGTATGCACAGTATCGGGGTTTTCCTGTAATTTATTACGGGACCAGTTTTCTGGAGTTGCCAGTTTGCATTCCGTTCCGGCCGGTTTTCCTTTGTTCTTTCCCGGCCGGACTTTTCCGATGGAGGGGGGTATTTGCAATTGTGCAAATAACTTTTGTGGAGGGGTTTTCTTGCACTTATTCATTATGATATGTGTAGCATTTTTCATCCATGATTCTTGCATTAAATGAGATTGGAAAGGGTATGGTTTTGATGGAAAGAAAAGCATGGTTGATGTTTTCTTGTCTTCATGATATGGTCACCCTCTTCATTGCTCCTACCATCACCTCCCTTCATGCTATATATCCTTTCCCTCCACCATTCTTCTCACTTGATCAAAATGGTTGAAAAACATTTGAGAGAGAAAGAAAAGAATGAGAGAGTTCATCTTTGATTTGTGAGGAATTCTTCATCTCCTTCTTCTTCTTGTTTTGGAAAAATGAAAGCACCATTTTTCCTAACCCCATTCCTCCATCAAGGCAACTACAAACCCCAAATGAGACTAGCATCATCTACACTACATTCTACAGCAAATCTTGAGCATGTCGAGTTGCCGGATTCATGCCCGAGTTGCCTCGGTATCGAGGCGGGAGCCCGTAAAAGACGCAGGCGATGTGGTGCCCTTTCCGGCGAGGAGGCGACGATATGGAGACTACACTTTCCGCGGGAGATCGGGACGATGACGAGAAGACCGGAGGACTCGAATCACTCGGTATACATCTCTTCCCATCTCTTGATAGCTAGTTTAGGTTAATGGTAAACGATCCGGGTTTTCATTGTCCGCGGTAGCGCCGGTTTCCGAGTAAGGAAAATTTTTGATTCCGCATTTTGGCCTCGAGTACGAGGCCGGGGCGCTGCCGTGGCGCAACAGTTGGGTCATCACTTTCCATGATGCAATACTTGCTCCCACTATCTATGAGAAAACCGTAGAATCTCTCAGGTGGATGAGGAACCCTACTAGATCTGCGGAGTGACTGAGTTTCATCGGGGACTATTGAATCCTCTGGTTCCACCAAATCGTTAGTTATAGTTTGTGTTGCTGAAACTTATTCTAGTTCTACCTCATTACCACTAATTTCTTTCACAAGAAATTCCTTTTCTAAAAAGGTGGCATTTCGGAAAACAAACACCTTTTATTCCTCTGTGTGGTAGAAGATACACACACGTGAATGTTTGGGATATCCAACAAACTTGCACAGAACAGACCTTGCTTCGAGCTTGTCCGGATTTTGCTTTTTAACATATGCTGGACAACCCCATACACTAGTAAAATAAGGGGTTGCCCCTACGGATAATATCATCCGTAGGGGCAATAAAATTTTGGCCCTACGGATTAATACGTAGGGCAAAGTGGTTGCCCCTACTGTCGTTCAATATTTATTTAAAATTCATTAAATCTTAAAGTGTTTTTTGCCCCTACGGTGGCGCAAACCAAGCACCTACGGGTATATCCGTAGGGGCATATAAATAGGGATTTAAGAGATCGGTCCCTACGCTGATTATTTCTTTTTCCTTTTCTCGCGCGAAACCAAATTTTCCCAAATCGAGATCGTCGTTGCCGCCGCCGCCGCAGTGATCTCGTCGTCACCGAATCCAAGCCGAATCGTCGTCGCCACACCTGCGCAGTGATCTCGTGGTCGCCACCGTGCTCCGTTCTCGTCGTCGCCACCGCCCTTGTCGTCGCCGATTGCGTCTCCGTCGTCGCCTACAGGTAATTAGTTAAACATTATTATAATGATGTTAGGGTAGCGATCAATGAGGGTTAGGATTAGGTATCGGTTGTGGTTAGGGTTAGGATTAGGGTTAGGGTACGGGTTCGATCGGCGGTTGGGGTTCGACGACTGGTGTTGGTGTTAGGGTTAGGGTTAGGGTTTCGGTTGGGGTTTGGTGTTGGGGTTGGGGTTCGGCTGGGGCTGGGTTGGAGTTAGGGTTAGGCCGGGTTAGGGTTTGGTGTTGGGTTGGGGTTCGGCTGGGGCTGGGTTGGGGTTAGGATGAGTTGGAGAGATTGAAGGCGAGCTGGGTTTTGGGAGAAGAGAAGGAAATGGCACTGCTTGCTGCTTCAATTTTTTGATATAGATAGATAAGGTTCTTTGGGATTTTGGAGGGCTTTTAATTTGGGGGAAATAAATAGCTTTGGAGATGAAATGGGGCATTTCGGTAATTTGATTCTCTGTTGCAAATATTATTTATCAATATATTTAATTATATATATTAAATAAAATAAAGTAAACTATAAATAATATGAAACCAATATATGATACTCGATGATGATATGAAACCTTCATATTCCCATCGATACCCGTATATGAAACTAAAAGCGCCACTTAGTCCCCGTCTATCGGTTAACATACGTGCGATGCTCGTCGTGACCTAGAATTATACGAAGGTTGTTAAATATCGGATAGTATAGCTCGATACTAACAACCGTCGTATAGTCTACGCGACGAGAAAATTCAATCGTATGGTAACCCATAGATTTGTCCCGTGTGGACAAGTTAAGAATGTATAAAGCAAACGCCTTCATTCACTTGTGTTTTCATCCGTTTCGAGATATTTCGTCGGTACCTTTCTGCTGGTTCTCCGTGTACAAAGATAGATTAGATGTTCATTTCAACGTTGTTTCACAGCTTCGAAATGATTATCTATTCTATTACAGTGTACTCGGAGAACAGCGGGGAGGTGCTGCCGAAATTTACTCGAAACGGTTGAAAGCACAAGTGATGGGCGTTCGCTCTATACATTCTTAATAGGATAGAAGCCTACCCCCGACAGCCGGAACGCATACATACAAACGCATAATTAGAGAGCGACTCGAGATGTTCGGGTTAAAACCAATATATGATACTCGATGATGATATGAAACCTTCATATTCCCATCGAGACCCGTATATGAAACTAAAAGCGCCACTTAGTCCCCGTCTATCGGTTAACATACGTGCGATGCTCGTCGTGACCTAGAACTATACGAAGGTTGTTAAATATCGGACAGTATAGCTCGATACTAACAACCGTCGTATAGTCTACGCGACGAGAAAATTCAATCGTATGGTAACCCATTGATTTGTCCCGTGTGGACAAGTTAAGAATGTATAAAGCAAACGCCTTCATTCACTTGTGTTTTCATCCGTTTCGAGATATTTCGTCGGTACCTTTCCGCTGGTTCTCCGTGTACAAAGATAGATTAGATGTTCATTTCAACGTTGTTTCACAGCTTTGAAATGATTATCTATTCTATTACAGTGTACTCGGAGAACAGCGGGGAGGTGCTGCCGAAATTTACTCGAAACGGTTGAAAGCACAAGTGATGGGCGTTCGCTCTATACATTCTTAATGGGATAGAAGCCTACCCCCGACAGTCGGAACACATACATACAAACGCATAATCAGAGAGCGATTCGAGATGTTCGGGTTAAAACCAATATATGATAATATGAAACCTTCATATTCCCATCGATACCCATATATGAAACTAAAAGCGTCACTTAGTCCCCGTCTATCGGTCAACATAACGTGCGATAATTTATTCTTTTCAACGACAAACGCACACACAAAGCATATACATGGATTTTCTCCTTTGTCAGTAACTATCCCGTTCTTATATTTCTCAATATAGTCAGCATAACCTACAATTTATATGTTATTCAGTCTAACATGGCCCATGAGTACGTCAGAGTTAAGGAATGGATATATGTGGATTGGAAACAACGTATGCAACCTAAGTTTGTCACAGGAGTTGCTGCTTTCCTTGAATTTGCACAAGCACATAATAAGATCATAATAGAGAAGATTCTCTGTCCGTGCGATAGATGTGGCAATAAGTACTGGCAGAAGGTAGAATTGGCAGAGCTTCATATTGTAAAACATGGGTTTACTAGACTTTATTCAATTTGGAAATATCACGGGGAAGGAGAAGAATGCAGTACTGCGGTAGAAGAAGGAGAACACGATAATGCGGCAGGAGAAGAAGAAGAATTCGGTAATACGGCAGGATACGGAAATTTATTTCCATCAGAAGAAATGGAGGATATGGTTGAGGCTGCCCTAGGTGAATCTATTCGTACCGAAGATGACATTCCTTCCGGTCAAGGACCGCGTGCGGATAAATATGAAAATTTCATGAATGATGCTAGGAAACCAATTTATGAGAATGCGAAGTATTCCACCCTCTCATGGTTCGTCCAACTTTTCCAAATTAAGTGCCTGAATGGATGGAGCAACAAGTCATTCACAATGCTTCTTTCGTTCTTGAAAGATTCTATGCTTCCGGGAAATAATGTGCCCGAAAGCTGGTACGAAGCCCAGAAAATGATGTCTGATTTGGGTCTAAAGTGCGAGAAGATTCAAGCATGTCCTAAAAATTACGTGTTGTACCGGAAAGAGAATTCAGATTTGAAAGAGTGTCCAACATGCGGAGAGGCCAAGTATAAGCCGAAAGATTCTGATAAGAAGCCTGATATACCTGTGAAGATAGCACGATATTTTCCCATAACAAAGAGGCTACAGAGGCTATTCAGGTGCAAGAAAACAGCCGAGGCAATGATTTGGCATCACCGTGCTCCTCCAAGCGAAAATGGAAAAATGAGCCATCCAAGAGATTCACCGGCATGGAAGGATTTCGATAGGAGGCACGCAATATTCAGTAGCGATCCCCGCAATGTCCGGCTCGGACTGGCTGCCGATGGCTTCTGCCCATTCAACTATATGGCTGGAAGTCACAGTACATGGCCCGTTGTAACGATAATTTATAATCTGTCGCCTTGGTTGGCTATGGACCAATCATACTTTATGATGTCTCTTCTTATCGACGGACCAAACTCACCGGGGAACAATATCGACGTCTATCTCCGACCTCTGATTGAGGAGCTGAAAACTTTGTTCATTGATGGTGTAGAGACATATGATTCAAACACAAATACAACCTTCATACTGCGTGCGGCTTTAATGTGGATAATTAATGACTTTCCTGCGTATGGAATGCTTTCAGGTTGGTCCGTACATGGTCACAAAGCATGTCCTCATTGCCATGAACACACAACATCAAAATTTTTGAATTTTAGCAGGAAGGTTTGTTATTGCGGCCATCGACGTTTTCTGCCTCCAGACCACCCCTATAGGTTAGACACGGTTCACTTTGATGGTCATCAGGAGCTTCTTCCCCATTGTCCGGAGAGGACGTGACTGCTAAATGGGATGATTACAATAACGTGACCTTCGGGATGGATCCGACGAGACAGGTCAAACCACAATATTGGAACAAGTTAAGCATTTTCTTCGAGCTTCCGTACTGGTCTACAAATTCAGTGCGTCATTGTCTGGACGTCATGCATATAGAGAAGGGAGTATCAGAGCACATACTTAACTTGCTTCTGTGTAAAGACGGGAAATCGAAAGACAACATGAATGCCCGGATGGATCTACAAGAGTGGGGAATAAGAAGTGAACTGCACCCTAAACCGGTAGCGGGTAAACCGGGCAAGTTTGTACTTCCCAATGCCGCTTATCATATGTCACAACCGGAGAAGAAAAGATTCCTGCAGGTGTTGCATGATTTGAAAATCCCCACAGGTTTCTCAGGATCATTCAGCAAGAAAATAAAAATTGTGAAGGGCAAGATCGATGGGCTGAAAAGTCATGACCATCATGTTATCGTGGAGCACCTTCTTCCATTAGCCCTCAGGACTTCTCTCCCTGACTCGGTTGGTCTAGTAATCAACGACCTATGTTGTTTTTTCAGGGAGTTGTGTGCTAAAACGCTGGAGGTTGCGACGCTGGATAAACTAGAAAATTCTATTGCGTTGATACTTTGCAAGTTTGAGCGTATTTTCCCACCGTCATTATTCGATATCATAATACACTTGACGGTTCATCTTGCAACTGAGGCGAAGTTAGCCGGACCGGTACAATATCGATGGATGTATCCCGTCGAGAGGTACGTGTAATTTTTCGTTTCGCGCAATTTATAAATTTATTTTTGTCATGTATGCCCGTGTTTATTTATTCAACATATTCTCATTAGGTACCTTTACACTCTTAAGAAGTATATACGCAATAAATATCGACCAGAGGGTTCTATCATGCAAGGTTATCTTCTTGACGAAGCAACCACATTTTGTTCCCGCTATCTGGACGAGAACATTGAGACAAGGCTTAACCGACCACGAAGAATTCAAGACGGGCCATATGGTAAAGCCGAGTATAAGAGGGTAGACACTATGTTTATCAACAAGATATACCGGTTTATCTTGCTTAATTGCGTATGTCTTGAACAAATTAGAGAGTAAGTTCTTTTGGATTAATTGTTATATCTGTGTTTGTGTGTGTATGAAATGACATAATATTAATGTCACAATTATTTGTCAAAAACAGAACTCATTTTAACGAGGTACGTGAGGGGCGTCCTGATTGGAACGAAGAGCGTTTGGAAAAATACCATCAGGATAATTTTTGTGATTGGGTCACAGAGCATGTAAGTTATCTGAATTACATTGTATTGCTATCAGTTTTAATCTAAACTTGTATCGTTATGTATTTATCGTAAAATTTTTTTTTTAGATCCACGATCCGAACTTGTCTGCATCATTTGAGAGTGATTCAAGATGTTTAGCTCAATTTCCTAGTATGGAGGTTGCACATTACAAAGGATTTGGTGTCCTTGGATACAAATTCGAAGTTAAGGACATAGAAACATCTAGAATCACTCAGAATAGTGGTATTGCGACGGTAGGATTGGACGGTGTGATTTACTATGGGTACTTAAGTTGTATACTCGGCATCCACTATCCCGGACGATCAGAACCCTTTTATATATTCCACTGTACTTGGTACGATCCGCGAACCGATACAGACAGGTGGAGAAGCAGTCTTGGGACTTGGAAAGATGAATATGGATTGACCAGTGTGAACACACTTCGATTTTACGGTCAGGACGATCCGTTTATCTTTCCGAACCAAGCGTTCCAAGTATACTACTCACAGTGTTTGAAGCATCCGGGGTGGAGTGTTGTATGCCGATGGAAACCTAGAGATGTCTACGATGTCCCAGAATATGAGGACAGCGATGAGGACGAAGAAGAGAGAAGGCTTAAAGTGCTCCGACCGTCTGTTTCGAAGGACGGGTTGTCTTCGACCGATCATGAAGTTACGTGGGTTAGAAATGACATCGACGATGAAATCCAAGTAGATATGTATGATGCGCCCACGAAACGAAAAAGGTTATCAGTAATGTTATATTATTACTTCACATTTTACGCTCTAGATCATATATAGTCAATACTTTTAATGATTGTCTAATGCGTCCACGAACCGTTTATCTAGATTTGATGACGATGTCGGGAGCAGCGAGGGGCGGCAGGAGCTCCAGCCGCGGCAGAGGCAGAGGCAGAGGCAGAGCGGTTCTGCCGCCTGGAGAGCTCCGTTGGGAGCTTCAGAGGGCCGGTCTTGCACCCAGATCGGAGACCCCTTCGGATGCCTCCTTCCGTGTGGATTTGGACACACCTCCAGGTATACTGCACGCATATCCATTTTGAATGTAATATTACAGATATTCATACATGTTTATGTCAAAATTACTTATATTGTCAATGTTTGATTGTCTAGTTGTTGGTGATGCGTCCACATCTGGGACAGAGGCCACCCCCGCTCCTCCAGGTATGTTTATATATCATATAGTGTGTGTATATTGATTTAGAATGCTATATCATAAATATACACATTCCTTTTGCTCTTACTTAGCAATTTTTATTATTGTCTAGCTGTAGGTGGTGACACCACCGCACCTGCGGGTATGTTTATATGTCCTATAGTGCATGCATATTGATTTAGAACGTTATATTATTGATCTACATATTCTTTTTGCAATTACTTATAAAATCTTTTTTTAATTGTCTAGTTGTTGGTCCTGCGTCCACATCTGGGACAGAGGCCACCCCCGCTCCTCCAGGTATGTTTATATATCATATAGTGTATGTATATTGATTTAGAATGCTATATCATAAATATACACATTCCTTTTGCTCTTACTTAGCAATTTTTATTATTGTCTAGCTGTAGGTGGTGACACCACCGCACCTGCGGGTATGTTTATATGTCCTATAGTTCATGCATATTGATTTAGAACGTTATATTAATGATCTACACATTCTTTTTGCAATTACTTATAAAATCTATTTTTAATTGTCTAATTATAGGTGGTGCGTCCACACCTTCCACAGGGACCACTCCTGCCGCTTCCATACCCTCCGCATCGTCTGCAGGTTAGTATGAATAAATTTAAAATATTTTTTTATTTTACATATGCTATATAGAATAAATATGAACTTCATGGAGATTTAGCGTCGATGTTTATTTTATAGTTGGAGGGGATGCGTCCGGGTCCGGGACCCCGGTTGTTCCTCACCGGAGGAACCAT
Organism: Agapanthus africanus; assembly: GCA_030015575.1. Taxonomy (NCBI): domain Eukaryota; kingdom Viridiplantae; phylum Streptophyta; class Magnoliopsida; order Asparagales; family Amaryllidaceae; genus Agapanthus; species Agapanthus africanus. Next base: position 394,461,059 of record JASDDO010000022.1, read on the forward strand.
CGTCCCGCTCGTGCTGCTGCTCGGGCCCAGGCTCGTGCGCTAATCACCGGAGGTATATATCACACTTGAATTTTTGTTTAACCTTGATTTCTTAATACAACTTTGTCTTATTATTGATTGTCTTGATATTTCGTGCAGACGCAGGGCCTCTCCATCCCCAGAGGGGGACTCGAGGCCCGAATCAGTCCCATAGGCTGAGGCCTGATAGAGCTAGGGGGGAGGCAGCATTCCCCCTATTTTTTACCCTCGACTATCGCTATACCGGTCCTCATGCCGAGAGGTTCGGCCGGTATTTGGGGGACGAGAGCCGGATCGTGAAGAACTATCCACTTCACGTTGAGTGGGGCGAGCAGCACCAGCGCTCATTCGCCCTCTTCTTTGATCAGGCTCGGGTATGTATTAATATATATTTTCATTTGATCTATCCAATATATTTATTATTAACACTTGCAATCTAATAACAATGTTTTTTTTTGTATTTTCAGTTGGATTACGATTTTCAGCCTGTAGCCGACCCTGATCACTCGGGGAGGGTGCTCGACCTTCATGCTCTGTACAATAGCCTGATGAAGAACATGCAGGCCAAGGTCCGATACAACAGGAATGAGCTGAAGGCCGACTGCTACTCCCTGTGGATAGCGACCCCCGAGGCAGAGAGAGCGGCCCTCCTATCTACTCCGGCGTTTGCGAGAGTCGACGTAGAGACATGGCCTCTATTGTGCGCTTATTTCGACTCCGAACGCAAACAAGTATGTATTTTAAATTTAATTCATTATTTATGATATAATTTATTTCTTTGTGTTTCTTAATTAGAAAACTAAATGTTAATGTGTTGTGCAAAAACAGGCCGCTCAGAATACGGAGAACAGGAAGTCGGCGAAGAGGGGTCGCCCCACTTACACAGGTGGCTCGAGGAACATTACTCGAGCCATGGAGTTATCGGTAAATTAAGATTTATTCTCTAATATTCTGCAATATTAAGAGTTATTCTCTAATATTTCTAATATTAAGAGTTACTTTCTAATATTGCAGACATCTCGGACCGTGGCGTCAGGTGGTACACCGAGCGTGCTGTCCGCATATCTTGCCGTCCACGGCACCTCGACAGATCCCGCCACGGGCGAGCTTCGATGTCCTGACGTCGCTACCCAGGAGTACTGCGTAAGTGTTAATATTTTTTCTACCCAAATTTGAAATTTTAGTTTTGGAAGGTTCAAGTTTAAATTTTATACTTATACTTTACTGCTTAATGTGGGTGTAGGAGCGGGTGGTTGAGCAGGCCCAGGCCTCGGGGATCGATTTTACCGGACAGAACGATCCGAGGCTGCTGACCCCAGTTCTTGACGCCGCACACGGAGGGCACCACGGAGGTTGGGAAAGAGGCCGGGGATTGGGCCCTAGCAGGGCCCATATGAGGTTGGACTCCACCCCGGCGGTTACTTCCTCCGTCTCTAGTGGCCGGCATGTCCATCAGGAACTGGATAGCTTGAGGGCCACCGTTCAGGAGTTGAAGGAGATGCTGGTATGTATACTGCTTTATAGTAAAATATCATGTCATATTATATAGATATCAACATATCCATAATTAGTACGTAGCTTGAGCTTATTTGGTTTTAGACTTAAGTTTGATTAATCATACATACATATGTAATTAAAATAAACAACGCTTTTCCAAACTAGATATCCAAACAGGGTTTCGAAATAACTTAATAATGAAACGAATTCGAATAATACACAGTTCTTACACGCTTCTTACACACGTTATGTCCAGACGCGACAGGGTAGATCGGCCGATCCTCCACATGCATCTCCTTCGGCTGCGGCTCCGCAAGCAACTACATCGGCTGCGGTTCCGCAGACAGCTCCTGTAGCTCCACCGCCCACTCAGACTCCCGCAGCCGCGGCTCCGCAAGCGACTACCTCGACGGCGGCTGCGCAGACCACATCGCCAGCTCCACATGCCGCTCAGACTCCCTTATATGCAGCATTGCAGAGTGTATTGACCGATGAGCAGGCGCGCGTTATTCTAACGTTATTCGGAGGTGGAGCTGGACCGAACTAGGGTAGCTTTTTGGTTCTTATTTTTTGAAACATGTATTTATATCACATTGTACTACATTTTGAAACGATATTGATATTGGTTTGTATTTATATCATATTCAGTTTTTGGGTTTCTTTTGTATATTATATATATGCGTGAGATGTGATTATGAATACTGCAATATATGATTTGATTGATGTATATAGTATTGTGCACAGGGAGGGAAAAAATAGAGCATCCCATTTTTAAAAAAAAAATACAGACAATATGTACCTACGGATTAAGCCGCAGGTACATACGTTGCCCCTACGGTGTTATCCGTAGGGGCAAACTATCAGGAAACCTGATATTTTCCCACCTGATATCAGTGCAGGGTGTTGGTAGAGGACCTACGGATATCTCCGTAGGGGCAATTGTTTATCCCCTACGAATTTATCCGTAGGGGCAAAATATCAGGTTTCCTGATATTTTTCCCCCCGATCTCAGTGCAGGGTGTTGGGAATGGCCCCTACGGACGTATCCGTAGGGGCTACTTTATATCCCCTACAGAGGTATCCGTAGGGGTAGAAAAGGGACCTACGGATATATCCGTAGGTACATACAATATATTAAAAAAAAATTACATATATGATTTTATTACCCCTACGGGGTACTCCGTAGGGGCTATAACACCTACCGATATATCCGTAGGGGCTTAAATTTGTCCGTAGGGGTAAGTTCAGGGCCTCAACTTGCACCTGCGGCCTTTGCACCTATGGGGTCTTTTTTCGCCCCTACGTATATATCCGTAGGGGCAGTGTTTTGCCCCTACCGATAAATCCGTAGGGGCAACCCTTATTTGTAGTAGTGATATCTTAATGAAATTAAGACATGGTCTCTTCCCCTCCCATAACTCATATGGAGTGGTAGGCACTGATTTGATCGAAACTCTATTCAATATGTATGCAGCTGTCTCAAGTGCATAACCCCAAAAGGAAATAGGTAACACAGTAAATCTCATCATAGAGCGTACCATATCTAATAGGGTGCGATTTCTCCGCTCCGTTACTTCGTTGTGCTGCGGTGTATACGGAGGAGTAAGCTGAGAATCCTATTCTCTTTTAGATAGTCTCGAAATTTTGTGCTCAAGTATTCTCCTCCTCGATCAGATCATAGGATTTTGATACTTTTACCCGTCTGTTTCTCTACTTCGCACTTATATTCCTTGAATTTCTCAAAAGCTTCAGATTTGTGTTTCATCAGGAACACATGTCCGAATCTTGAGTGATCATCGGTGAATATAATGATGTATGAGGAACCAATCGTGGCATGTGTAGACATAGGACCGCATACATCACTATGTATCAGTCCCAAGAGTTTAGTAGCACTTTATCCGTTTCTAGTAAACGGAGTTTTGGTCATTTTACTTTTGAGACACGACTCGCAAGTATCATAAGATGTAAATTCGAACGGATTCAAATATCTATCTTTATACAACTTAGCTAGTCTGGTCGCATTAATATGACCTAGTCTACAATGCAACAAGAAGGCTTCGTTCATTTCTGAACTTTTCCTCTTGTGTGTGTTCTGTACGTTTAGAACTGTAGTTTGATTTAGAACGTATATACCATTACATAACGTACCAAACCCAATCAACACTTGATTTAGGAAAATGTTCATAACATTATCCTCCAATACAAAGTTATATAGTTCTTTATGCAACAATGAAACTCATATAATATTGCACATCAAGTTTGGTATGTAATAACAGTCGTTTAGAATCATTGTATTACCATTTGGTAATACCAGGTGATATTCGCTAACCGCTTTGGCTGCAACAATTGCTCCATTCCCTATTTTGAGAGATATATCACATATTCCCAGTTCTCTACCTTTTCTTAGCCCATGTAACAAATTACATACTTGGGATCCTGATCTGGTATCCAATACCCAGGACGCAGGGCATACTGAGAAACAGTTCTCGGTAACGAACACACCTAAAGAAGATGCATCTGTATGATCTTTCCTCGTTCGGGTGGCATGGGAATCCTGATATTCCCCTATTCCTAGCTCAGAATTATGACAGTCATAAGATAGAGCGAAACCAACGTTCCACAGCTCAGTATAATAAGCAGGTTCGGTCAATACATCCATATTATTATCTTGATTATGGCGTGTCATTGGTCGCTACTTGAAGAGAGAGAGAGAAGGAAACGCATTAGCGCGCGCTCTTTGCAAAATTAGATTGGTTATTATCTTATCTAATAAGGATGGCTCCTACTGTTTTTATGAAATTTTCCTTCAAACCATAAAAGGTAAGATTAGCCGGGATTAATTACACCCTACAAGTTCGCCAATCGTTCGGCCAGGCAGGTATTGGTACTCCGACGGAGTCTCCCCATGCTTTCGCATGGAACTAATTAAATAACCTCATTTCTGCAGGGGCATAACCCCGTTAACACCTTTCTTAGACACCTACTTGATCAGCTAATTGTAAAGTGGAAAGCTCTTCCAGGAGTAACTCTTATTTACAGTGGGTATCGGGATCCAACTATCATATAGAAGGTATGCAATCTCATTGCAAATTCCAACACTTGAAATTCCTAAAATCTGTTTTTACCCCAAGCGATTTATGACCTTGACAAGGTCAACAAACCATAGACCACACGTCAAGTTCAACGCGTTCATTTCGTGATTGAATTAAACCCACCCGCACAACCCTTGACAAGGTCAACAAGGTCGTACGACTACCATAATCCAATCCCATCATATGCGGCAGATAAGCACTACTCAGCTACCCCACACTACGCCTTGACAAGGTCAAAAAACACAGCACGAATACTAAATAACACTTATCTGAAATGACGGAAGGCTATGACTGGTTTTGAAGAAAAAATTTAACGTAATGAACTTGATATCGTTGTAGAATCCAGTGATTTGAAAAGGAGCGTTTTCTGTAAATTTTGCAAGTTTCGCTAATGATGTCACTCCCGGTGAAGGGATCTCGGCTCTTTCCTCATCGAATGAGGTGCTGGATATTCATCAAGGAATACCACTATGCAAAGCCAGAACTATAGAAGCTATAAAAAAAAACCGAAGAGGTTGTAGCATTTGCTACTTTTGCTAAACAGGTCACTCCCGGTGAAGAGATCTCGGCTCTTTCCTTATCAAATGAGGTGCTGGATATTCATCAAGGAATACCACTATGCAAAGCAAGAACTAGAGAAGCAATTAAAACAAAACTGAGTGGGTTGTAGCATTTGCTAGTTTTGCTAAAGAGGTCACTCCCGGTGAAGGGATCTCGGCTCTTTCCTCATCGAATGAGGTGCTGGATATTCATCAAGGAATACCACTATCCAAAGCAATATCTAGAGCTACCTTTTTTTCAATTTTTTTTGATTCTACAACATCTTTGGGTTTCTTTTCTTTCCATTAATCTCATTAATGAGTCCCATCATTTATGTTTCCCTAAACATCAAAGAAAAGAAATGAAAATAGAACGTATGCTTATGCCTTCCGCATTCGCCATGGGGCCCCGTCATGCACCATTAGGTTACTTAACTAACGGCAGAGCGGGGACCGGACTAGCACGGGTGCAAAACATAAGCAACGTTTATTATATATATCATATATATAGCATTTGTCTCACGCAGTTATATGATCACATCACAGAGCTCAAGCAACAGAAGCAAACATATGAAATATTGGATATACTAGGAGGTCCGTGTTTTAAATTCAGCCAGTAAAGAAAAACACGGATTCCACGGTCGTGATGAATAGCCAAACCCACATCCTTAGACCCCCCACGAGAGTGGCAAGATACCCTTCCAATTCTAGAGCTAGGAGACCCGGTCTCGACTCCTCGAGATGGTCTCCCATTGGACTCTAGAACCCGGTTACTTGTGCTCCCTGCCTTGGGTCTATCCTAATGCGGAAAAGTAAATAATATACATCAATGGTGACATCATCCTCAATCCGGAAGTGTCCCAATAAAAGAATATTACATACAATATTACATGAATGAAAATAGAAAAAATCTCATCTCACGCAAAAACCCCCGGCTATTCAATCACGACGATCCAATATAACATATCACAGCAACTCATAACATCACATGTCATCAACGTAAGTAAATATGCGTATCCCGATTTCTGTTGACGTATAGCAATGAGATCGGGGATACATTACATATTACACTTACGGCCGCAGAAAAGAAATGAAAAACTATAATATTCAGAATCCGTATATCACTTAGACATCATAAACCGGAATATCACATATTCCGAATTTCATGCCTAATCTATAAACCTTGCATTTTCAGTCTCGGATCAAAAACACATTTCAATAACTTAGTCGGGTAATTCAACAAGATTCCCGACTACCTGATCGAATGCTCGTCGGAAAACAAAGTAGATGGCCGCACCCCCAACATCGACGACGAAGTGCACTTAGGAAGAACACCATGGCCGCGAGCACTCGAGTGGATGCTTTTGGCAACGGGGTTCTCCTAAAGTCACTTGGTTGGGGCTATGGGGCATGGCTATCTAGTAATATTACCCGGTGAGTGTTCGCGTACTATACGAGATTGCGACGGAGTTTTGATCCGAATCAAAACTCTGTGGAAATCGATCAACATAGACTAAAATGCAAGATTTAAAATTAGCAAACTAGTTTTCACAAAACTAATTAAATGTGGATTCCAAATATTGTATCACATATCAATACTTAAACCCGAATCGATATTAAAATTTCGAATACGAAACACTCCAAATAGTCCCAATAGAAAAGTTAACATCACATGCAAACTGGGCTAAACAAACATATTCTAAAACCCCAAACCAATGCAAACAGAACACCAAAAAATTTCGAGACCATAATATGAATAGGGGGCCGGCCAGGATGGTTTTATTGAGGATTTCGCCGGGTCGTTTTTTGAGTTTTGGCCTCGAATTTCTCTGGTGTTCTAGATACATCACATGTAACATTCTGTGCTTCTTTAAAAAAAATTCAGAGACCTTCAAAAATTCAACAGAAACTTATGGTTTTCGGGTTACCGTTTCGGAGTTGTTAACTTTTCGTAGTTCTACTAACAACGTCTAATCTCTAGCTTAGTTCTGATACCATGAAAGTCTACCCTAGCACCACCACCAGGTTTTCAAAAGCTTCTAGCATGCTATTTTAAAAAATCTTGGTGCTAAGATACACTATCCAAAGATATTAACTAGATGATTAGGGTTTTGTTCGGTATATGTATGCCCTAGAGGCCATTATTGTAAATGTGATGTATATTATAGTGGATGCTTGGACATATATATAGAGGACTTTCTTGCTCGACATGATAGTTTGCTATCTGGTTACTCTTTATCTTAACATGTTGAGTGGTATTCTTTACTGTCTTACTCTCACATGTTGATAAAGCCCTTAGGATATGTACTTGACTACAAGGACTATGATGAGATCATACAAGTGGGGCCAGGGTGGTCCAAAAGTACATCCTTTAATCATTTCTTAGTCGAGGGAATATCGAGACTAGGGTATCGATATTCCAGAGTAGACTATTGTGTACGTTTCTTGTCCCTTAGAGGGCGATGGTTGATCCCACAACCATTGGTGTGTGACATCAAAGATTGTACACAGGTGCTCATTAGAGAATAGGTACACCGAACTGGACTCGCCGAGGACTCCAATGTGGTAGTATACCTATCGTCAAATAGTAGTCCTCTAGTGACACCAGGACAAGTTAGTCTGTAGACCCGAGATCGTCATAGAGTCTTGTGCAGATCCTACCGTGCTTTGATTTCCTCCCTACCACGCTCAAGGAGACGTGCAAACAGGTGGATTTTGGGTACAGTCCTGAGTCGTATGGAGACAATGAGCGATAGGAAGGGTTTCTTCTCTCCCGGTATTGGGGGTTGATGTTTCGCTATGCTCGATTGGCTATAAATGGAAGTCCCTGGCCTGGGCTGCTTATAAGATTTACTGATAAGTGTTATTAGTAGTTTCTCGAACTGTTATAGGCCAGAATCGACATGACTTGTCACGTTACCGGGGTCTGACGTTTACCACCACAAGACATGATATGCGACATATCAGACGAAGAGACCGGACTGTACGGTAGTGTTACTGATAGGCTTCATGGAGACTATGGACAAGCTTGCTTGTTGATCTTCATATCGCTCAATACCCGAGTGGCCGTTACATCCAGCTAGTACCGTTGACGGCTTGTAGGTGACTGATGAGATCATTACCTACTGCTGGCGTATTGAAGAGTCTTTAGAGTCCCACACAGAAGTTCCCTTGTTCAAGAGAAACGAAGTAGGACACATATGTGATATGTGTGGGCCTGATTAAATACGTGTATGTGATACCGTATTGTAATCTGGCAGTTATCTGTTATCGGTTGGGTTATATGTGATATAACCAGATTGTCGAATCGAGTGTTGATTTGATAATGTGATATACAGGTAAATGGTATTAGTCGGTCATATGTGATATAACCGGATTATTAAATCAAGTGTTGATTTAATAATGTGATATAATTATATCTTAACTAATATCATTAGCGCACTAATTATTCTTCATAATATATATATATATATATATATATATATATATATAATGAAGCATGGTATGATTTCTATTTTTGAGAAAAATAGAAATGAAGTGGAAAATGAGAGCATGGTTGCAAGCATGGGATTTGTTTTTTTTTATTCATCTTGACTCAGTATTCAAGCATGGTTGCAATTTTATATTACAAAATTCCATGCTTGAATGAGTGGGGGTCAAGAGTTGTCATTCATTCTATGCTCATTTTCAATACTTAGCCATTTTCTTGAGTTGCTCTCATGGTTGCTCTCTAGCTTCTTCTTCTTCTTCAATTGCTATAGTTCAAGCTTCAACCCTCACATGTGATGTGAACCATGAAGCTTAAACACAAACTTGTGAGCTTTTAACATCCCCTACTTTACCATCCTACACTTGACTAGCGATCGAGTGTAGCGTATTTACTACGCTAAAGAGTTTAGTGTAGAGGTATCTTGAAGTAGAGGGACTTCGCGTGGATCATCTTCGGCTCGAAGGCCATCGAAGGAAACTCGTCCAAAGTCTCAAGTGGAGCCTAGTAGAGTCGCGGGACTACTACACGGAGCATGTAAAGTGAATGACTCAAACTACAAAAGTTGTATGCTCTTTTCTTCTCTTTAGTTCATCACATCACCAAGGAAAACCTTAAAAATCTAGTAAAGATATTGTTAGTCTAACTTAGCACCTAATAAAATTTAAAATTTGGCATGCTTGATGTTAGTTATATATATGCCCTAGAGGCCATTGCTGTACATGAGATGTATATTGCAGTGGATGCTGGGACATATATAGGGAGGACTTTCTTGCCCGACATGATAGTATGCTATCTGGTTACTCTTTATCTTAATATGTACACTGATTGTCTCTCTGTTACATGTTGGTAAAGCCCTTAGAATGTATACATGACTACCAGGACTATGATGCAGATCATACTAGTGGGGCCATGGTAGTCCATAAGTTCATCCTTTAATATCCCTAGTCGTATGTGTATCGAGACGGGGCATCGATATACCAGAGTAGACTAGCATATACCTTCTCGACCCATATAGATGGGCGATGGATGATCCCACATCCATTGCTGTTTGACATCAGAGTTGGTATACGGGTGCTCAGTGGAGACTGGGTACACTGGACGGACTCACCGAGAACTCCCAGATGGTATTATACCTCACGTCAGATGGCAATTCTCTGGTGACACTGGTACAGGTTAGTCTGTAGACTCGAGATCGTCATAGAGTCTTGTGTGATTCCCACTGTGCTTTGATTTTCACCTTACCACGTCCAAGAAAGTGTGCAAAATGGTGGTTTTTGGGTACTGTCTCGAGTTAAATGGAGGCAATGAGCGATAGGAGGGGTTTTGTCTCTTCCGGTATTTGGGTTTGATGTTGCGCTGTGCTGGATTGGCCATAACAGGGAAGTCCCTGGCCAGGGCTGATTCAGAGATTTACAGGTAAGTGTTACCAGTAGTTTCTCGACCCGTTATGAGCCACATATCGGCATGAATTATCGGTTATTGGGGTCTAACGTTTACCACCCCTAGACCTGATATGCGACATATCACATGAGGAGACCGGACTGTACGACAAATGTTACCGTCAGGATTTTGCAGGATTTGGAGCGGTCTTGCTTGCTGATCTTCTGATCGCTCAATACCTGAGTAGCCGTTACGTCCAGTAAGTACCGCTGACGGCTTGTGGGTGCTTGATGTGATCATCACCTACTGCCGGCGTATTGACGAGTCTTTAGAGTCCTACATAGAGGTTTTACTGGCTCAGGCAAAATGAAATAGTAGCACATATGTGATATGTGCGGGACCGAGAATAATGCGTGTATGTGATACCGTATTCTATTCTCGCGACTTTTGTATCGGTCAGTTATATGTGATATAGCCGGGTTATCGAATCAAGTATTGATTCGATAAGTTGGTACATTTTATATTAGTCGGTTATATCTGATATAGCCGAATTATTAAATCAAGTGTTGATTTGATAATTTAGTGTATAATTGTATATTTGATATACTAATTTACATTAAATAATATTAGCTCACTTAAGTATTTATTTTTCTCACATGTACATACTTAATATATATGTGATATATATTAATTGTGTTTTATTTATTGTATCATGGTTGTTGATACACACTACATGGGTGTATGAGACTTACACAATACTAATTTTAATGTAAGGTTTTAATATTTAAAGTAATTCCAAATTAGTGGATAATTAGCCACATGCATGATTCTTTGAGAAGCTTGTGGATGCTTTGACTAAGTCCACTATTTTTGTTTTACTTGAGATATTTATTAACCTAACCATTGTAATTAAGCCATGGTTATATCTCTACATGAGTTAGTATATGATACAAACTCACCCATGGTGATTTCTCTCAACTCACAAGTTCATTCTCATTTTCTCTTGAGCTCATCTTCTTCTTCCATGAGAAAAGCTTGCTAGGTTTTCAAAAGAGAGAAAAATATAGTGAGAAAAATAAAACTAAAGTGAGCCCACTTTCTATTTCATCATTCTCTACTAGATTATCACTTTAGTATAGGGTGTTAGCTTCATTAATCATTCATTAGTGAAGTAGTTTGAGTTGGTATCCCCTCGACGTAGATCATCTTCGGCCTCAAAGATTTCAAGCAAGATCTTTCTTTTCACCTCGTGAAGTAATGGATGAGTCCGGGAGTTCGACGATCGCAGTGAAAGGACTACAACAAGGAGATTTTGAAGTGAAGGACCGATCTATAAAGGTTGTATTTCTATTTAACTTAATTATAAATGGTTTACTATTGTTTCCGTATGCTTTTCTTGTTAACGATTCTAGTTTAGCGTTCCTTGAAACGGCAAATTTTTTAAAATGGCATGGATGATGCCTCCCGAAACCTTGCTGCCGTCGATAGGAACCCTACAGTGGTATCAGAGCCTAGCTAGAAAATTATACGGATAATGTTAGATTACGAAAACGAAACGAACTCCGAAACTTGAAAGAGTAAAACCTACATTCTGTCGATTTTCAAATGAACTCCAAAAATTTTGTAAACATGTACAGAATCATCTATGAGCTAAACAATAAACATGGGAGAAAGTTGGGACCATGTGCTCGGATTTGGACCGAGCACATGGGCTAGAAAACCGGGGAGGCCGGCCCCACCTGCTTAAAATGGTCCCAAATTTTTTCCTTGGTCTTTGCTCTAGGTTTTGGTGTTTCAGGTGTTGTTTATGTAAGTCCACGTTGCGACCCCCGGTTCTTACGGGGAGGCGGAAACGGTATAAAAATCAAATTTTTAGCGCATGGGGCAACATGGACTAACAAAGTCGGGATCTTTTCTAAACTAAACTAGCAAACAAGCTAAAGAGAGTTAGCTACTCGGAAAGATGGTTATACCTAACTTGAACTCCTTCTTCTTGAAAACTTGTAGAGGTTGATGGTTCTTCCTCGTTGCCTTCTTCCGTCAAAGATGGATCCACCTGAGGGTTCAACCTTCGGGCTCTATCTCGAACTTTGAGAGAACTAGAATCTTCGGCTTGCTAAACCTTTGATCCTAGAGTGAGTAGAGAGTGTCAAAGAGGTGCTTTTCTTTTAAGGAGAGGGATTCTCAACACATGAGAAGGATTCTCCTTTTGCTAGAGGAAGAAGAAGATGAAGTGAGGAGAGAGAAGCTAAATGATAGAATGAGCTATCTTTTTCTTTCTTGCAACCATAATACCAAAAGAAAAAGAATTATCAAATTAATAATAATAATGAAAATGAAATAGTTGATGGAAGGTTTAGGAATGACCATTATCATTTCAAACATTAAATGAAAATGCTAGAATCAAAGAGCATCTTTCTTTTGTAATGATGATGGTCAAAACTTCAACCATGGTCAACAAGTCAACCATGGTCAACTAGTCAACAAAATCCAACCATGACACAATTTCATTTTATTAATATTATTAATTGATATAACATAAATCCGTTAGGGTTTGGAAAAAGACGACTGTCAACTGTGCATACGCACCCGTTCCGAAACCCTAATGAAAGTCCTCTTCCTCCTCCTCAAACAACTGTGCATACACACCTGCATTCTAGTTCCGAGGAACATGAATACTGAGAGATAAAAGCAACCCCAAAACATATACCGGTATCTGACTCAAACCAGAGCCAGCCAGTAGAAACCGTCCGGACTCCAAACGTGCACAAGTGCGCGAATGAGAACGAACCATGCGACCTCTACTCTGTTTTGCCCAGAGGCGAATACCCTCTGTGTGGGACTCTAAAGACTCGACACTACGCTGGCAGTGGGTTTAACCACAGACCGCAAGCGGCACTAGCTGTGCGTAACGGTCCCCAGGTGGATGCCGACAAGAAGGCTGACGAGGTGAACCCCATCAGAACTCCTACTGAGTCTGAATGTGACAGTCTCCGTACAGTCCGGTCTGTTCGTCTAATACATCGCATGTCGGGCCTAGGGGGCGGTAAAACGTCAGTCCCCTAATAGCGGTACAAGTCGTGTCAGAGTGAAGCCCAAAACACCCTGAGATAACACTGCAAGCCTACCAGTATATCTCGCTTGCCCTGGCCAGGGACTACTCGTGTAATGGCTCTCCTAGACACAGCGCGATGTCAATCCCCAATACCGGGAGAGACGAATCCTGTTTAACCGTCACTGCCTCCAAGTGCTTCGGGACAGTACCCAACTACTACCCGTTTGCACGACTCCTTTGAGCCGTGGTAGGGTAGTAATCAAAGTACAGTGGGAACACACTCGAGGCGAAGTGCCAGTGTCAAGTCAGCGGACTAAGCTGTACTCATGTCACCTGGGAACTGATTTTTGGGCTAGCCTAGCACCTCATCAAGAGTTCGGTAGCATCACATATGCCATAATCAAAATTTTAGAGGTGCTAAGTCAACTCGACAAGAATCGAAACTAGAAGTTTTAGGGATTCATACAAATAAGCATCACATGCAAATGTAAAACTATCACTAAGAGGAAAGATTACAACCTTTGTAGATCTCCCTCGGTGACTCCTTGGCACTATGAGACTTTGGAACGGATCGATGGAAGCCTTCCTTGTCCACGATGATCCACCCGATGTCCCTTTGCCCAAAGCTCCTTGCCTTACTTGTTTCGCAAACGAAGTAGAGCAAACACCCTACGCTAATCGGCTAGATGTGTGTAGTATGATGATGTGGTTTATGTTCTTCAATTGAAATCCTTTCTTTTATCAACTTTCACTCAAGAGAGAAATCAAGAGAGGAAGAAGAAGATAATGGTGGCTTGAGCTTTCTATCATATCACATATGACAACTTGTTTTCACACCCTTTTTCACAATTTTTCCTTTGTTGTGTCATTGTATGTTTCATATCACATATGAAGCTATTTATAGTGATGAGAAGGAATAATCACCATTATTCCATTACCACCATAATTGTGAGTGGAAATTCTTTTCCTAAAGAATTAAGCATGGGTGGAAATTCTTTTCATTAAGTTAAGTAAAGCTTACCCACTAAAGAATAAAGGAGCATGAGTGGATATTCTTTACATTAACTTAAAATGATAAATACAAATTAAAAGCTTCAATATAAGTCTTATATTGCCACCATTCTTGTATCAACAACCATGATACTATGTATGCATGTATGTGTCCATGCACATCATCATGTGCATACATGCATGCATACAAAAGGATTTACTAAAAGAATTAATCTAAATGTAATTTGTTAAATCAACACTTGATTTAGCAAACCGGTCATATCACATATGATCCGACAAATAGAAAATGCCCGATTAATATACGTTATCACATAACCGTATTTAATCGGGTCCCGCGCATATCTTATATGCACACCACATCATTTTGCCTGAGCCAGGAAACTTCATTGTGGGACTCTAAGACTCGTCAATACGCTGGCAGTAGATGATAATCATATCAAACAACTACAAGCCGCAAGAGGTCAGCTAAACATAACGGCCACCCGGGTATTGAAACGATCAGAAGAAAACCAGCGAAGCTGTAAAAACTCCCGTCGAGCCAACTGGCAACACTTACCGTACAGTCCGGTCTCTTCGTCAGATATGCTGCATATCGAGTCTAGGGACAGAATCGTCGACCCGAGTAACTCAATAAGTCATGCTGGTGTATGGCTCATAACAGATCGAGAAACTACTGATAACTCTTATCAGTAAATCTCAGCAGCCCTGGCCAGAGACTTCATGTTATAGCCAATCGAGCATAGCACAACATCAACCCCCAATACCGGGAGAGACGAAACCCCTCCTATCGCTCATTGCCTCCATGCGCCTCGAGACTGTACCCAAAGACCACCTGTTTGCACGACTCAGTAGAGCCGTGGTAGGGTGGAGATCAAAGTATAGTGGGAGGACACACAAGACTCTATGACGATCTCGGGTCTACAGACTAACCTGTACCAGTGTTCCCTGAGAACTGCTATCCGACGATAGATATAATACCACATAGGAGTTCTCGGCGAGTCCGTTCAGTGTACCCAGTCTCCACTGAGCACCCGCATACAATCTTTGGTGTCTCCTCACCAGATGGATATGGGATCATCCATCGCCCATCATATGGGACAAGAATAGTATACGCTAGTCTACTCTGGAATATCGATGCCCTGTCTCGATACACCCTCGACTAGGAATATTTCAAGGATATGCTTATAGACTACCTGTGCCCCACTAGTATAATCCGCATCATAATCACAGTAGTCAAGCAAATATCCTTTGGGCTTTATCAACATGTGTAAATGATTAAATCTACATGTACAGATAAAGTAAACCAGATAGCGTACTATCATGTTGAGCAAGAAATTCATCTATCTCCATAGATAATATGTCCAAGTTTCCACTATCCATATAATGGCCTTTAGGGCATACATATTACTAACAATCTCCCACTTGCACTAAGGCCAGTTATTGGCGTATCTCATACCCAACATTTCAAACAGTCGCTCATGCTGAGGCTGTGGAAGTGCCTTGGTGAATGGATCCGCTGTGTTATCCTTTGTATCTACTCTCCGAATCTCGATCTCCTGGCGATCTATTATCTCCCGGATCAGATGATATCTCCTTAGGATGTGTCTGAACTTCTGATGGGACCTTGGTTCTTTGGCTAATGCTATAGCTCCATTATTATCACAATACAATGGTATTGGATCAACAATGGTTGGAACTACTCCTAGTTCCGCAATGAACTTCTTCATCCAGACGGCTTCCTTAGCAGCATCACTTGCAGCAATATACTCAGCTTCCATCGTGGAGTCTGCAACGGTGTCCTGTTTGGAACTCTTCCAACTAACCGCTCCTCCATTTAGGGTAAATACAAACCCTGAGATTGATTTACTGTCATCCTTGTCACTTTGGAAGCTTGAATCGGTAAAGGCCTCCATCTGGAGATCCCCATTACCATACACCAAGAACAATTCTTTAGTCCTTCGCAAGTACTTAAGAATGTTCTTCACTGCTATCCAATGTTTCTCCCCTGGGTTGGATTGATACCTGCTTACTACAGCCAGTGCATAAGCCACATCAGGGCGAGTACACAACATCGCATACATTATAGATCCCACGGCTAAAGCGTAGGGTATAACGCTCATGCGAGCTCTCTCTTCATCAGTCTTCGGACAGAAGTCCTTGGAGAGAGTGATTCCATGACTAGCAGGCAAGGCACCACGCTTGGAATCTTCCATACTAAACCTCTTTAGAATGGTGTCTATGTACTTTGATTGGGACAGTCCCAATAACCTCTTGGATCTATCTCTATAGATCCTAATGCCCAAAATGCGCGAGGCATCACCCAGGTCCTTCATGGAGAACCTTTGTGATAAGAATAGTTTGACCGATTGTAGCATAGGAACATCATTTCCGATCAGGAGAATGTCATCAACGTACAATACGAGGAATGTGACAGTACTCCCTACAATCTTCTTATAAATACATGGTTCATCTTCAGTTCTGACAAAATCAAACTCTTTGATTGTATCATCAAAGCAGATGTTCCAGCTCCTTGAGGCCTGCTTTAATCCATAAATGGATTTAAGCAATCTACATGCTTTCCCGCTGCTCCCACTATCAATGAAGCCCTCTGGCTGATCCATAAAAACGCATTCTTCTAAATCACCATTTAGAAATGCTGTTTTCACGTCCATCTGCCATATTTCTTAATCATAGTGAGCAGCAATAGCAAGTAGGATCCTAATGGATTTAAGCATTGCTACCGGAGAGAAAGTTTCATCATAGTCCAAGCCTGGTCTTTGACGAAAACCTTTAGCTATAAGCCTTGCTTTATAGGTCTCCACCTGTCCATCTACACCAATCTTTCTCTTAAAGATCCATTTGCACCCAACGGGTTTTATCCCAGGAGGCGCAACGTCCAAAGTCCATACTTTGTTGGTGTACATTGACTCCATTTCGGATCTCATTGCTTCCAGCCATTTCTCTGAGTCACCACTCATGATAGCTTGCTGAAAACTAGTAGGGTCATCATCATCCATGATGCAATCTTCTCTATCACCATCTATGAGAAACCCATAGTATCTCTCTGGTGGGCGAGAAGTTCTACTAGACCTCCTGAGCGGCTGAGGTTCTTGAAGTTCCACTGCAACATCAGTTTCAACCAATTCCTCCTGAGTAATTTGTGTCTCTAGAACCTCTTCTAGTTCTACCATATTGCCATTAGTACTTTCCGTAAAGAACTCATTTTCCAAAAATGTGGCATGGTGAGCAACAAACACCTTTTGTTCCTCTTTGTGGTAGAATAGATATCCATACGAATGTTTTGGATACCCCACAAATTTACACATGACCGATCGTGTCTCGAGTTTGTCTGGATTCTGCTTTTTAACAAAAGTCGGACAACCCCAAATCCTAAACCTTTTAAGAGATGGTCTCTTTCCATTCCACATCTCATATGGAGTGGTAGACACGGTCTTGGTTGGAACCCTGTTCAATAGATGCATTGCTGTCTCCAATGCATGTCCCCAAAAGGAAAGCGGTAACTCAGCATCACACATCATGGATCGTACCATATCCAATAGGGTACGATTCTTCCGTTCTGACACACCATTGTGCTGCGGTGTGTAAGGAGGAGTGAGCTGAGAGAGAATCCCATTCTCTTTTAAGAAGTCTAGAATCTCTGTACTTAAATACTCTCCACCTCGATCCGATCGAAGTTTCTTGATGCTCAAGCCTGTTTGCTTCTCTACTTCAAGTTTATACTCCTTGAATTTCTCAAAAGCTTCAGATTTGTGCTTTATCAAAAACACGTGTCCGAATCTTGAGAAATCATCAGTAAAAGTGATGAAGTATGAAAAACCACCTCTTGCATGTGTAGACATTGGTCCGCATACATCACTATGTATGAGGCTTAAGAGTTCACCAGCTCTCTCTCCGTGTCCACTAAACGGAGTTTTGGTCATTTTACCTTTGATACAAGACTGGCAAGTCGCATAAGATTTATATTCAAACGGATTTAAATATCCATCTTTATGTAGCTTGTTTAGTCTTGTTTCATTAATATGACCAAGTCTACAATACCAAAGAAAAGCTTCATTTATATCTGAAAACTTTCTTTTACTAGTATGTTGTATATTGAAAACTGTGTGTTGGTTCAGGATGTAAATACCGTTATTTAATGTACCATGCCCAATCAACTCTTGATTCAGGTTAATGTTCATAACATTATTTTGCAATATAAAATGATATCCTTCATTGTCCAACAAAGAAACGGATATTATGTTACACAGCATACTTGGTACAAAATAATACGGGTTCAAAACCAAAATACTTCCTGAAGGCAACCCTAGATGATACTCTCCCACGGATACAACATGTATATTGGAACCATTTCCAACCCGCAGAGTATGATCTCCAATTTTTAAAACTCTACTATTTCTCAATCCCTGCATACAATTGCAGATGTGAGAACCAGAACCGGTATCCAATACCCAGGATGCAGAGTTTAAAGAAAAACAGTTTTCAGTTACAAACACACCTGAAGTGGAAGCATCAGCATGCTTCTTCTTCTTGAGATCAGCAAGATATTCAGCACAGTTGCGTTTCTAATGTCCTAACTTTTTACAGTAAAACATTCTCCTTTTCCACTTCCCATAGCCCCGGCTTTGTCTTTCCCCTTCGCCTTTCTAACTCCACCTTTCTGTTTGATGGACTTCTTCTTTTTCTTTCCCTTGGCCTTAGCTTTTGGGAATGAAAAGGAAGATGGCCCAGCAAGCAGAGCAGGAGTCCTTACCGTTTTCAACGTGTTCTCTGCACTTCTCAACATATTGAGAAGTTCAGGCAATGATTTCTCCAAACCATTCATATTGAAATTTACTATGAACGGAGCAAAGGCAGGGGGGAGAGACTGTAGAACAATATCCGTATATTGCTCATTATCCATAGTCCTTCCCAGTCCCTCAAGTTCTTCAATAAGACCAATCATTTTCAAAACATGGTCTCCAACTGATGCACCAGGGGCCATTCGCATCTGAAACAGCTTTCTAGATGCCTCGTATCTCAAGGTACGAGATTGCTCTTCATACAACTCCTTTGTGTGAAGAAAGATGGATTTCACATCCATATTCTCGTGTTGCTTCTGATGGACATTGTCCATAGAAGCGAGCGCGAGGCATTTGGCCGTGTTGCAGTCATTTTCCCAAGTTTTTCGGATCTCCCTATCCGAGACAGATGATTCAGGTCCTGGGACGGGTGGGGCTTCAGTATTGAGAACATATGATACCTTATCATATGAGAGTGCAATGTTTAAGTTCCTCAACCATTCTTTATAATTTGGTCCTGTCAGTTTATTTTTCTCAAGTAGAAGCTTAAGTCCTGACATCTGTAACTGCCATTCGGAGAGAGAAAAGGATACACTTAGCGAATTGCTCTTGCAAACAATTAGATTGGTTATTATTTTATCTAATCGATGTCTCCCACTGCTTTTAATCAAATTTTCTTTCAGAACCTGAAAAGAAAACTAGCCAGGAAGAAAATTTTCCAGGAAGTAACATTTACTCACAGTGAGATCGAGATCCAACTATCACATAGATGGTATGCAATCTCATTGCAAATTTCAACTCTTGAAATTCCCGATATGGTTTTTACCCCTAGTCACTTATGACCTTGGCTATGGTCAACATATCATAAGTGCTAGTCAAATTCTACCCGTCATTTCGTGATTAACTAGACCCACCCATATGACCCTTGACTATGATCAACATAATCACATGAATGTCCTAACTAATCGCATCATATGCTTTGTAGGAAGACATCACTTAGCTACCGTACACTACGCCTTGACTATAATCAACATACGCAGCACGAATACTAAGTACTCTGCTTCCTAAAATGACGGAGGGTTGCGGATGGTTTTTAAGAAAACCTTTAACGCTTTGAACTTGATCTCGTTATAGAATCAAGCGGTTAAGAAAAGGAGTGGCTTAAGCTCCGCATCTTCTTGAAACTTGCATTTTTCATAAAAAGCCGAGTTTGTTTCAAATCCGATTCTACAACATCATTAGGTTTCTTTTCTTTACATTAATATCATTAATGTGATCCCATCATTTAAGTTCCTAAGCCATCACAGAATAGAACGTATACTTATACCATCCGCATTCGCCACAGTGTCCCGTTATGCACCGTTAGGTTACTTAACTAACGGCATAGCGGGGCGGGACTAGCGCGGGTGTAAAATATAAGCAACGTTTATTATATATCATATATATAATAATAATCCATTCGTCTCAGATACTAAGTAATCACATTACAGAATATCAACAGCAGAAGCATATAAAAGGATATCTAGGATGTCCGTATTTTGTATCGAGCCAACAATAGAAAATACGGATTCCACGGTCGTGATGAATAGCCAAGCCCACACCCTTAGACCCCTACGAAAGCGGCAAGTGATCCCGCCAATTCTAGAGTTTAGGAGACCCGGTCTCGACTCCTCGAGATGGCCTCCCACTGAACCCTAGAACCCGGTCACTTGTGCTCCCCTCCTTGGGTCTATCCTAATGCGGAAAAGTAAATAATATACAATTGATTTATACATGAATGAAAATAAAACTCTTATCTCACATAAAAAACCCCGGCTATTCATTCGCGACAATCCTACTCATCATATCTCAGCAACACATAATATCTCATATCATCAACGTAAGTAAGTATGCGTATCCCGATTGTCGTCGACGTATAGCAACGAAAACGGCGATACACCACATACTACACTTACGGTCGCAGAAAATAAAATGAAAAACTACAACATTTGGAATCCACAATCACCTTAGACATCATAAATTCGAAATATCACATACTTCGTATTTCATGCCTAACTATATGAATTCCACATATTGTATCAAATTTCAGATAAATAGACAATGTTAAACTTTTCGATCGAATAAACAAACACCCAAGATTTCCCAAACTGCACAACACTTGAGCCGAGTTCAAAAATTTCTAGAACATGCCACAGCCCCTTATGGACCAACCGTAGAAAGGCCAAACCAACGCCTCACATGTGGCAACGCTAAACTACCACAAACCCTAAGGTTCAGTGATAGTTTTGACGGTCACATAATCGAGTTAAGGTTATGTTCTTCTAGAGTGTCCACAGATACGCTTGCATGTTTTTCAAAGATTTCGAACTAGGGAAAAATCCAACACTTGGAATTTTTCCAATACGGGAAAAAATTGTGTTTCTGATATTCGTTCAAACATTTTAATACGTTCTAAAAATCTGAAAATCTGAACGAAGTTAAACCTTTCCGATCGAATCACCAAATACAATTTATCTCCAGAAAACTCAACACTTGAGCAAGTTTAAACTATTTCAGAGGCAAGTAAAGAATTAATCAGGTCCTGTGCAAAAAACACTTTTCCCTGAGCCCACTGTACGGCCGCGGATGCGCGGCCAAAGCCATGCTTTGGCCGCTCATCCGCGGCTCTTTTGATGGATCATTGAAAATTTTTTTTACAGAAAATTCTAAAAAAGCCTGCTGAATTTTTTAAGACCTTTTAATTTGGAAAAATCCAATTTTCAAAAAATTTCCAGAGAGCGGTCCAAATTGGTGTTTCGTGGTTCGATCGGACGTTTAACATCGCCTACGCATCGCCTAAAGCTCTAGCCTGGCTCTGATACCACTTTTGGGCTAGCCTAGCACCTCATCAAGGGTTCGGTAGCATCACATATGCCATAATCAAAATTTTAGAGGTGCTAAGTTAACTCGACAAGAATCGAAACTAGAAGTTTTAGGGATTCATACAAATAAGCATCACATGCAAATGTAAAACTATCACTAAGAGGAAAGATTACAACCTTTGTAGATCTCCCTCGGTGACTCCTTGGCACTATGAGAGTTTGGAACGGATCGATGGAAGCCTTCCTTGTCCACGATGATCCACCCGAAGTCCCTTTGCCCAAAGCTCCTTGCCTTACTTGTTTCGCAAACGAAGTAGAGCAAACACCCTACGCAAATCGGCTAGATGTGTGTAGTATGATGATGTGGTTTATGTTCTTCAATTGAAATCCTTTCTTTTATCAACTTTCACTCAAGAGAGAAATCAAGAGAGGAAGAAGAAGATAATGGTGGCTTGAGCTTTCTATCATATCACATATGACAACTTGTTTTCACAACCTTGTTCACAATTTTTCCTTTGTTGTGTCATTGTATGTTTCATATCACATATGAAGCTATTTATAGTGATGAGAAGGAATAATCACCATTATTCCATTACCACCATAATTGTGGGTGGAAATTCTTTTCCTAAAGAATTAAGCATGGGTGGAAATTCTTTTCATTAAGTTAAGTAAAGCTTACCCACTAAAGAATAAAGGAGCATGAGTGGATATTCTTTACATTAACTTAAAATGATAAATACAAATTAAATGCTTCAATATAAGTCTTATATTGCCACCATTCTTGTATCAACAACCATGATACTATGTATGCATGTATGTGTCCATGCACATCATCATGTGCATACATGCATGCATACAAAAGGATTTACTAAAAGAATTAATCTAAATGTAATTTGTTAAATCAACACTTGATTTAGCAAACCGGTCATATCACATATGATCCGACAAATAGAAAATTCCCGATTAATATACGTTATTACATAACCGTATTTAATCGGGTCCCGCGCATATCTCATATGCACACCACATCATTTTGCCTGAGCCAGGAAACTTCATTGTGGGACTCTAAGACTCGTCAATACGCCGGCAGTAGATGATGATCATATCAAACAACTACAAGCCGCAAGAGGTCAGCTAAACATAACGGCCACCCGGGTATTGAAACGATCAGAAGAAAACCAGCGAAGCTGTAAAAACTCCCGTCGATCCAACTGGCAACACTTACCGTACAGTCCGGTCTCTTCGTCAGATCTGCTGCATATCGAGTCTAGGGATGGAATCATCGACCCCGGTAACTCAATAAGTCATGCTGGTGTATGGCTCATAACAGATCGAGAAACTACTGATAACTCTTATCAGTAAATCTCAGCAGCCCTGGCCAGGGACTTCATGTTATAGCCAATCGAGCATAGCACAATATCAACCCCCAATACCGGGAGAGACGAAACCCCTCCTATCGCTCATTGCCTCGTTGCGCCTCGAGACTGTACCCAAAGACCACCTGTTTGCACGACTCAGTAGAGCCGTGGTAGGGTGGAGATCAAAGTATAGTGGGAGGACACACAAGACTCTATGACGATCTCGGGTCTACAGACTAACCTGTACCAGTGTTCCATGAGAACTGCTATCCGACGATAGATATAATACCACATAGGAGTTCTCGGCGAGTCCGTTCAGTGTACCCAGTCTCCACTGAGCACCCGCATACAATCTTTGGTGTCTCCTCACCAGATGGATATGGGATCATCCATCGCCCATCATATGGGACAAGAATAGTATACGCTAGTCTACTCTGGAATATCGATGCCCTGTCTCGATACACCCTCGACTTGGAACAGTTCAAGGATATGCTTATAGACTACATGTGCCCCACTAGTATGATCCGCATCATAATCACAGTAGTCAAGCAAATATCCTTTGGGCTTTATCAACATGTGTAAATGATTAAATCTATATGTACATATAAAGTAAACCAGATAGCGTACTATCATGTTGAGCAAGAAATTCATCTATCTCCATAGATAATATGTCCAAGTTTCCACTATCCATATAATGGCCTTTAGGGCATACATATTACTAACACTGATAACTGACGATAGGTATACTACCAACCTGTCAGTTCCCGACGAGTCCTGTCCAGTGTACTCGTAACCCAACGAGCACCCGTATACTATCTCCAGTACGACGTACTGATGGCTGTGGGACAGACCATCTCCCACACTGGGATGAGAAGCGCATACGCTAGTCTACTCCGGAGTATCGATGCCCCGTCTCGATAGTCCTGCGACTAGGGACCTGTATAAGGATGTGCTTATAGATTACCCAGCCCCCACTAGTGTGACTGCCATCACAATGCTGGTAATCAAGCAAAGATCCTAAGGGCTCCACTAATGCGTATAAGTGATATACTGAAATAAACACAAGTACACATTGAAATAGAAACAAACCAAGTAGCATACTATTATATTGAGCAAAATTGTTTATACAAGGTGAATTTCCCAAGCTTCCATTAAGTAATATACAAACTAGTATGATACAGTAATGGCCTCTAGGGCATATACACTAACAATCTCCCACTTGCACTAAGGCCATGTACTGGCGTATCGAAGACCTATCATCTCGATCAGCCGCTCGAACTGAGTCTGGGGTAAGGCCTTGGTGAATGGATCTGCAGTGTTTTCTTCTGAAGCAACCCTCCGAACCTCGATCTCCTTGCGATCCACGATCTCCCTGATCAGGTGATACCGCCTCAAGATGTGCCTGGATCTCTGATGGGACCTGGGTTCCTTCTCTAAAGCTATAGCCCCATTGTTGTCGCAATAAAGAGGTATTGGGTCAACAATGGACGGAACCACCTGAAGTTCTTTCAAAAACTTCCTCATCCAGACAGCTTCTTTTGCGGCATCAGATGCAGCAATGTATTCCGCTTCCATCGTCGAGTCTGCAACGGTTTCCTGTTTGGAACTCTTCCAACACACCGCCCCTCCATTGAGGGTAAAGACAAAACCCGACATGGACTTGGAATCATCCTTGTCACTCTGGAAGCTGGAGTCAGCAAAGGCCTCGATGTGGAGGTCTTTTCCGCCATACACCAAGAACATCTCCTTAGTCCTTCTCAGGTACTTGAGAATGTTCTTTTCCGCTATCCAGTGTTTCTCCCCAGGGTTTGACTGATACCGGCTTACCACGCTCAGTGCATAAGCTACATCCGGTCTGGTACACAACATCGCATACATTATAGAGCCTACCGCAGAAGCGTAGGGTATAATAGACATGCGATCCCTCTCCAAATCAGTCTTGGGAGACATCTCTTTAGAGAGGGTGATCCCGTGACAAGCCGGTAGATTACCGCGCTTGGAATCTTCCATACTGAATCTTTTCACTATGGTGTCGATGTACCTGGACTGAGAAAGTCCTAATATCCTCTTGGATCTATCACGATGGATCCGGATCCCCAGGATGTAAGAGGCATCACCCAGGTCTTTCATGGAGAACCTGTGCGACAAGAACCCCTTGACAGATTGTAGCATAGGAATGTCATTTCCTATTAAGAGAATGTCATCCACGTATAAAACGAGGAATACTACAGTTCTCGCTACAAATCTACTATAGATGCATGGTTCATCTGGATTTTTGATAAAGCCAAATTCCTTGACAGTTTCATCAAAACAGATATTCCAACTCCGTGATGCCTGCTTTAGTCCATAGATGGACTTAAGCAACTTGCACACCTTTCCGCTGCTCCCACTCTGAATGAAACCCTCTGGCTGATCCATATAGACACACTCCTCTAAATTTCCATTTAGAAAAGCGGTTTTTACGTCCATCTGCCAAATCTCATAATCGTGGAAGGCAGCAATGGCAAGAAGGATCCGAATGGATTTCAGCATAGCCACTGGAGAAAAGGTTTCGTCATAGTCCAAGCCAAGTCTTTGACGGAAACCCTTTGCTACAAGTCTAGCTTTATAGGTCTCAACCTGTCCATCTACACCAATCTTCCTTTTGATGATCCACTTGCATCCTACGGGTTTTACCTCGTCTGGAGCAATGTCCAACGTCCATACTTTGTTGGTGTACATGGACTCCATTTCGGTCCGCATTGCATCCAGCCATTTTACCGAGTCAACGCTCTGAACGGCCTGCTGGAAGCTAGTAGGCTCATCATAATCTATGATGCAATCCTCTCTATCCCCGTCTATGAGAAAACCGTAGTATCTCTCGGGCGGATGAGACTGCCTACTACTCCAGCGGAGCGGCGTAGGAATGTCCTTTTCATTTGAACCCTCTGGTTCCACTAAGCTTTCAGTAATAGTCTGTGGTTCTGGAATTTCTTCCAGTTCTACTGCGCTCCCACTTATTTCCTTTTCTAAGAACTGATGTTCCAGAAAATGGGCATTGCGAGAAACAAGGACTTTTTGTTCCTCTGCGTAATAGAAAAGATACCCCCTGGAGTTCTTTGGGTATCCCACAAACTTGCACAGTACTGAGCGTGCCTCGAGCTTGTCCGTATGCTGCTTTTTGACATAAGCCGGACATCCCCAGATCTTGAGATATTGAAGATAGGGTTTCTTCCCACTCCATAACTCATATGGTGTGGTAGGCACAGTCTTAGTGGGAACTCGGTTCAAAAGGTACGCAGCTGATTCTAGCGCATACCCCCAGAATGATCACGGTAACTCAGCGTTACTCATCATGGACCGTACCATATCCAATAGGGTGCGGTTCCGTCTCTCCGATACACCGTTATGTTGCGGAGTGTATGGAGGAGTAAGCTGAGAGAGAATCCCATTCTCTTTTAAGTAGTTCAGGAACTCGGCACTCAAGTATTCTCCACCTCGATCCGATCATAGAATCTTGATACTTTTGCCGGTTTGTTTTTCTACCTCATTCTTATATTCCTGGAATTTTCCAAAGGCTTCGGATTTATGTTTCATCAAGAAGACATGTCCGAACCTTGAAAAATCATCCGTAAAAGTAATGAAGTAAGAAAAACCGCTTCGCGCAAGTGTAGACATTGGACCGCACACATCGCTGTGTACGAGCCCCAAGAGCTCGCTCGCTCTTACTCCGTGTCCAGTGAACGGAGTCTTTGTCATCTTTCCTTTGAGACAGGATTGACAAGTGGCATAGATTGATATTCGAACGGATTCAAATACCCTTCTGTATGTAACTTAGTCAACATTCTCTCATTGATGTGACCCAGTCTACAATGCCATAAGAAAGCCTGATTGATATCTGAAGACTTTCTTTTGTGTGTATTCTGGACATTGAAAATCTGTGGTTGGTTTAACACGTATATACCATTGCTCAGTGTACCTGACCCAATCAGAACTTGATTAAGGTGAATGTTTACAACATTACTTACAAACGCAAATTCATAACCTTCTTTAGAAACCAAAGATACAGAAATGATATTACAAGTTGCGTTGGGTACAAAAAAGCAATTACGCAAAACCAAAACATGCCCATCTGACATTCCCAGGTGATAGTCCCCCACGGCTTTAGCATCCATGCTAGCTCCGTTCGCAACTCTGAGGGTCATGTCACCTGCCTTCAAAAACCTATGGTTTCTCAACGCCTGCAAAGAATTACAGATATGAGATCCTGATCCGGTATCCAATACCCAGGAAGTAGAGTTTATCGATAGACAGTTTTCAATAACATACATACCTGAAGCTTAAGCCGCAACCTGCTTCAGTTCCTGTGTCCTGGCTTTCCAAGCCCTGCAATCTTTCTTCCAGTGTCCACTTTTATGACAATAGAAGCATTCTTCTTTTCCCACAAGCTTCCCCGCAATCATTGTTACCTTTTCCTTTCCCTTCGTACCCACTTTACTAACACCGCCTCTTGGTTTGGCGGGGGCTTTCTTCCTCTTTCCCTTGGCTTTCGCCTTGGACCTAGAGGAAGAAGATCCTCCTACAAACAAAGCGGGTGTTTCCCTACCTTTCTGTAGGGTGCCCTCTGCGCTCCTCAGCATGTTGAGGAGTTCTGAAAGTTCAACTTCTTTTTCTTGTAAGTTGAAGTTCAGTATAAACTGGGCGTAAGTGGATGGAAGGGGACTGGAGAATTAAATCCGTATAGAGTTCACTTTCCAACGTGGTCCCAAGTTTCGCGAGCTCCTCAATGTAGCCAATCATCTTAAGCACGTGGTCCGCTACCGATGATCCGACGGCCAACTTTGCCGAAAACAACTTCTTCGACACTTCGTATCTTGCGATACGAGACTGCTCTCCATACAGTTCTTTTGTATGAAGAAATATGGATTCCAAATCCATATTCTCGTGCCTCCTCTGATGTTCATTGTCCATAGAGGCAAGCACGAGGCACCTGGCCTTCGCGCAATCAATCTCCCAAGTCTTACGGATTTCCTTATCCGCGACGCTGGAGGTGGGACCTGGGACGGGGGGAGCTTTGGTGGTAAGAAGATACCCCAGCTTGTCGTAAGTGATTGCCATTTTGACATTCCTGAGCCAATCTTTGTAGTTTGGCCCTGTCAGTATGTTTTTATCTAAAAGTAACTTAAGTCCAGTCATGTCGAATGGTCGATGCAATTAGGAGAGAGAGAAGAAACACTTTAGCACGATGCTCTTGCAAGTTTAGAATGGTTTTTAGTTTTTCTAAACAGGATGGCTCCCACTGTCTCTCGAATCCCTCCTCAAACCATAAAGGAAGAACTAGTCGGGATCAATCCCACCGCACAATACTTGCTTAACCGTTCAGCCAGGCCAGTGTCGGTACTTCGAGGGAGGTTTTCCAACGCTTTCGCGAAGTTCCTTAATTAAATAACCTCTTTTCCCTGGGGGCGTAGCCCCGCTAACACCATTCTAGGCACCTACTAGGTTTATAGCATTGATCGTTTAGTGAGAAATTTCCCGAAGAGTAGCATATACTCACAGTAGGATCGGGATCCAAATATCATCGCGTGACGAAACTGAAGGAATCCTACCAGAATCACCACACTCCAAAGGGTATGCAAATCTAGCAAGTTTCAGTACTTATGAAACTCCCGATGTGGATTTTTGCCCCATGCTCTTATGACCTTGGCGTGAGGTCAAAATGTCATAAGTCACATGTCAAGTTCTTCCCATCATTATCCTGGTTAATTTGAACCCACCCGTACATACCCTTGACGTAGGCCAAAATGGCAGTACGACTGTCTCAAACCAACGCATTCTATCTATGCAACAGATAAATATCCGGCAGCTACCAATCACTAAGCCTTGGCGTGAGGTCAAAATACATAGCTTGAATACTACCGTATATTTAACTGAAATGATGGAGGGCTACGAATGGTTTTGGCGAAACCGTGAACATAGTGAACTTGATATAATCGATGGAACGAGATAGCTTTTAGAAGGAGTGGCTCAAGCTCCGCATTTAAAAGTTAGTTTTGAAAAGAACCGAGTGGTTTTTCGAAAGCGTTCCAACGATTTTAACTTGGTTTATTATCTTGCATTAGTTCTTTTAATGCGTGATATTCTTGCATTAGTTCTTTTAATGCGTCCCATCATTTAAATCCTACCATTGCAGAAAAAAACAAAAATATGACGTACGCTTATGCCATTCGCATTCGCCACGGGGCCCCGTCATCACCCGTTAGGTTACTTAACTAACGACAGAGCGGGGGCTGGGCTAGCGCGGCTGTAAAACATAAGCAACGCCTAAATAGTTATAAACATAGCAATGATAGACATTACAGATCATAGATGAATACATTGGATATACTAGGAATCCGCAATCCGTTCGAGCCTGCAACGAAAAGCTGATTACACGGTCGCGGTGAATAGACAATACCCCACCCAAGACCCCTACGGGTGCGGCAAACTACCCGCCAAGTACTCGGCAGTTTGTGCACCCCTCCATGGGTCTATCCTAGGAGCAAAAACAGTAAAAAGAATTATACAAGGACGGCTACAACCCCGACCCGGTTGTGCGGCCAAACAAATAATAATATTACATCAATTTACATGTTACAAATGAATGAAAGAAAAACAAAAGCTCATCTCACATCCACCCCGGCTATTCACCCGCGACAGTCCAACACATTCATATACACATTCCAATATCAAACACAGATCACAGAGATGTATAACCCCGACTAATCGACTTATAGCGATTAGCCGACGTTCAATACATACAAACATCACAGATATAACCAACATAGTCAAAGTGTAGTGAAGTTCGATAAAAATACGGATTTATAGGCCCCCAAAAGCAAATTTCTTTTCTGGAAAATCTGGGCACAAATGACATATCTTAAAAATCCAAAAACCCTTCCAGAAGAACACTGCACGAAACAGGACCAGAAGAAGAGACAAAACGGCGGCGGTTCCGCGGCATAAGCCACCCATTGCTGCGGAACCGCGGCGCTTTGAAGGAATCATGCGATCGTATTTCGTGGGTGTTTTCACAAAACCCTGAGCCGATTTTAGGAGTAAAACTTTTTACATTTAGAGCACAAAAAATTTCAACAGAAACTTAGGGTTTTGGTTTTTCCGGTTTTGCGATTTTTCCCGATCGAACTCCCATACACTTTACTACAAAGCTAGTTTTAGTTTAGTTAGTCTCTGATACCACTGTAAGTCCACGTTGCGACCCCCGGTTCTTACGGGGAGGCGGAAACGGTATAAAAATCAAATTTTTAGCGCATGGGGCAACATGGACTAACAAAGTCGGGATCTTTTCTAAACTAAACTAGCAAACAAGCTAAAGAGAGTTAGCTACTCGGAAAGATGGTTATACCTAACTTGAACTCCTTCTTCTTGAAAACTTGTAGAGGTTGATGGTTCTTCCTCGTTGCCTTCTTCCGTCAAAGATGGATCCACCTGAGGGTTCAACCTTCGGGCTCTTTCTCGAACTTTGAGAGAACTAGAATCTTCGGCTTGCTAAACCTTTGATCCTAGAGTGAGTAGAGAGTGTCAAAGGGGTGCTTTTCTTTTAAGGAGAGGGATTCTCAACACATGAGAAGGATTCTCCTTTTGCTAGAGGAAGAAGAAGATGAAGTGAGGAGAGAGAAGCTAAATGATAGAATGAGCTATCTTTTTCTTTCTTGCAACCATAATACCAAAAGAAAAAGAATTATCAAATTAATAATAATAATGAAAATGAAATAGTTGATGGAAGATTTAGGAATGACCATTATCATTTCAAACATTAAATGAAAATGCTAGAATCAAAGAGCATCTTTCTTTTGTAATGATGATGGTCAAAACTTCAACCATGGTCAACAAGTCAACCATGGTCAACTAGTGAACAAAATCCAACCATGACACAATTTCATTTTATTAATATTATTAATTGATATAACATAAATCCATTAGGGTTTGGAAAAAGACGACTGTCAACTGTACATACGCACCCGTTCCGAAACCCTAATGAAAGTCCTCTTCCTCCTCCTCAAACAACTGTGCATACACACCTGCATTCTAGTTCCGAGGAACATGAATACTGAGAGATAAAAGCAACCCCAAAACATATACCAGTATCTGACTCAAACCAGAGCCAGCCAGTAAAAACCGTCCGGACTCCAAACGTGCACAAGTGCGCGAATGAGAACGAACCATGCGACCTCTACTCTGTTTTGCCCAGAGGCGAATACCCTCTGTGTGGGACTCTAAAGACTAGACACTACGCTGGCAGTGGGTTTAACCACAGACCGCAAGCGGCACTAGCTGTGCGTAACGGTCACCAGGTAGATGCCGACAAGAAGGCTGAGGAGGTGAACCCCATCAGAACTCCTACTGAGTTTCAATGTGACAGTCTCCGTACAGTCCGGTCTGTTCGTCTAATACATCGCATGTCGGGCCTAGGGGGCGGTAAAACGTCAGTCCCCTAATAGCGGTACAAGTCGTGTCGGAGTGAAGCCCAAAACACCCTGAGATAACACTGGAAGCCTACCAATATATCTCGCTTGCCCTGGCCAGGGACTACTCGTGTAATGGCTCTCCTAGACACAGCGCGATGTCAACCCCCAATACCGGGAGAGACGAATCCTGTTAAACCGTCACTGCCTCCAAGTGCTTCGGGACTGTACCCAACTACTACCGTTTGCACGACTCCTTTAAGCCGTGGTAGGGTAGTAATCAAAGTACAGTGGGAACACACTCGAGGCGAAGTGCCAGTGTCAAGTCAGCGGACTAAGCTGTACTCATGTCACCTGGGAACTGATTTTTGGGCTAGCCTAGCACCTCATCAAGAGTTCGGTAGCATCACATATGCCATAATCAAAATTTTAGAGGTGCTAAGTCAACTCGACAAGAATCGAAACTAGAAGTTTTAGGGATTCATACAAATAAGCATCACATGCAAATGTAAAACTATCACTAAGAGGAAAGATTACAACCTTTGTAGATCTCCCTCGGTGACTCCTTGGCACTATGAGAGTTTGGAACGGATCGATGGAAGCCTTCCTTGTCCACGATGATCCACCCGAAGTCCCTTTGCCCAAAGCTCCTTGCCTTACTTGTTTCGCAAACGAGGTAGAGCAAACACCCTACGCAAATCGGCTAGATGTGTGTAGTATGATGATGTGGTTTAAGTTCTTCAATTGAAATCCTTTCTTTTATCAACTTTCACTCAAGAGACAAATCAAGAGAGGAAGAAGAAGATAATGGTGGCTTGAGCTTTCTATCATATCACATATGACAACTTGTTTTCACACCCTTTTTCACAATTTTTCCTTTGTTGTGTCATTGTATGTTTCATATCACATATGAAGCTATTTATAGTGATGAGAAGGAATAATCACCATTATTCCATTACCACCATAATTGTGAGTGGAAATTCTTTTCCTAAAGAATTAAGCATGGGTGGAAATTCTTTTCATTAAGTTAAGTAAAGCTTACCCACTAAAGAATAAAGGAGCATGAGTGGATATTCTTTACATTAACTTAAAATGATAAATACAAATTAAAGCTTCAATATAAGTCTTATATTGCCACCATTCTTGTATCAACAACCATGATACTATGTATGCATGTATGTGTCCATGCACATCATCATGTGCATACATGCATGCATACTAAAGGATTTACTTAAAGAATTAATCTAAATGTAATTTGTTAAATCAACACTTGATTTAGCAAACCGGTCATATCACATATGATCCGACAAATAGAAAATGCCCGATTAATATACGTTATCACATAACCGTATTTAATCGGGTCCCGCGCATATCTCATATGCACACCACATCATTTTGCCTGAGCCAGGAAACTTCATTGTGGGACTCTAAGACTCGTCAATACGCTGGCAGTAGATGATGATCATATCAAACAACTACAAGCCGCAAGAGGTCAGCTAAACATAACAGCCATCCGGGTATTGAAACGATCAGAAGAAAACCAGCGAAGCTGTAAAAACTCTCGTCGAGCCAACTGGAAACACTTACCGTACAGTCCGGTCTCTTCGTCAGATATACTGCATATCGAGTCTAGGGATAGAATCGTCGACCCGAGTAACTCAATATGTCATGCTGGTGTATGGCTCATAACAGATCGAGAAACTACTGATAACTCTTATCAGTAAATCTCAGCAGCCCTGGCCAGGGACTTCATGTTATAGCCAATCGAGCATAGCATAACATCAACCCCCAATACCGGGAGAGACGAAACCCCTCCTATCGCTCATTGCCTCCATGCGCCTCGAGACTGTACCCAAAGACCACCTGTTTGCACGACTCAGTAGAGCCGTGGTAGGGTGGAGATCAAAGTATAGTGGGAGGACACACAAGACTCTATGACGATCTCGGGTCTACAGACTAACCTGTACCAGTGTTCCCTGAGAACTGCTATCCGACGATAGATATAATACCACATAGGAGTTCTCGGCGAGTCCGTTCAGTGTACCCAGTCTCCACTGAGCACCCGCATACAATCTTTGGTGTCTCCTCACCAGATGGATATGGGATCATCCATCGCCCATCATATGGGACAAGAATAGTATACGCTAGTCTACTCTGGAATATCGATGCCCTGTCTCGATACACCCTCGACTAGGAATATTTCATGGATATGCTTATAGACTACATGTTCCCCACTAGTATGATCCGCATCATAATCATAGTAGTCAAGCAAATATCCTTTGGGCTTTATCAACATGTGTAAATGATTAAATCTACATGTACAGATAAAGTAAACCAGATAGCGTACTATCATGTTGAGCAAGAAATTCATCTATCTCCATAGATAATATGTCCAAGTTTCCACTATCCATATATTGGCCTTTAGGGCATACATATTACTAACAATCTCCCACTTGCACTAAGGCCAGTTATTGGCGTATCTCATACCCAACATTTCAAACAGTCGCTCATGCTGAGGCTGTGGAAGTGCCTTGGTGAATGGATCCGCTGTGTTATCCTTTGTATCTACTCTCCGAATCTCGATCTCCTGGCGATCTATTATCTCCCGGATCAGATGATATCTCCTTAGGATGTGTCTGAACTTCTGATGGGACCTTGGTTCTTTGGCTAATGCTATAGCTCCATTATTATCACAATACAATGGTATTGGATCAACAATGGTTGGAACTACTCCTAGTTCCGCAATGAACTTCTTCATCCAGACGGCTTCCTTAGCAGCATCACTTGCAGCAATATACTCAGCTTCCATCGTGGAGTCTGCAACGGTGTCCTGTTTAGAACTCTTCCAACTAACCGCTCCTCCATTTAGGGTAAATACAAACCCTGAGATTGATTTACTGTCATCCTTGTCACTTTGGAAGCTTGAATCGGTAAAGGCCTCCATCTGGAGATCCCCATTACCATACACCAAGAACAATTCTTTAGTCCTTCGCAAGTACTTAAGAATATTCTTCACTGCTATCCAATGTTTCTCCCCTGGGTTGGATTGATACCTCCTTACTATAGCCAGTGCATAAGCCACATCAGGGCGAATACACAACATCGCATACATTATAGATCCCACGGCTGAAGCGTAGGGTATAACGCTCATGCGAGCTCTCTCTTCATCGGTCTTCGGACAGAAGTCCTTGGAGAGAGTGATTCCATGACTAGCAGGCAAGGCACCACGCTTGGAATCTTCCATACTAAACCTCTTTAGAATGGTGTCTATGTACTTTGATTGGGACAGTCCCAATAACCTCTTGGATCTATCTCTATAGATCCTAATGCCCAAAATGCGCGAGGCATCACCCAGGTCCTTCATGGAGAACCTTTGTGATAAGAATAGTTTGACCGATTGTAGCATAGGAACATCATTTCCGATCAGGAGAATGTCATCAACGTACAATACGAGGAATGTGACAGTACTCCCTACAATCTTCTTATAAATACATGGTTCATCTTCATTTCTGACAAAATCAAACTCTTTGATTGTATCATCAAAGCAGATGTTCCAACTCCTTGAGGCCTGCTTTAATCCATAAATGGATTTAAGCAATCTACATGCTTTCCCGCTGCTCCCACTATGAATGAAGCCCTCTAGCTGATCCATAAAAACGCATTCTTCTAAATCACCATTTAGAAATGCTGTTTTCACATTTCATATTGTTACTTGCATATAGAAATGCTGTTTTGTACCCAACGCTAAGCGTCGTGGCTAGATATGATATGATATGATATTAGCCGTTTGTTTATGTGCTTATATAGAGATATTGCATGATTCACATTGCATATAGTTACTTGTTGTGCCTGATACTGTATCCTTGTACATTGCACTATTATTGACAGTCCATATTGCACGAGCACCAATGATATGCTACACACACACTGTCGGTAATTGCCATGATACGCACAACACAAATGCTCATTGATATACCATGCTATTAGTTAGCGACATTGAAACACTTATACTTGTGCGACAGCGCATATGACATATAGCATACTTGTATACCTACATGCTTATATATATGCCATACTATACC
Organism: Agapanthus africanus; assembly: GCA_030015575.1. Classification (NCBI taxonomy): domain Eukaryota; kingdom Viridiplantae; phylum Streptophyta; class Magnoliopsida; order Asparagales; family Amaryllidaceae; genus Agapanthus; species Agapanthus africanus. The sequence continues at coordinate 394,496,685 of JASDDO010000022.1, forward strand.
TACATGCTCGCACATATACTTTGCTATTGTTACATGATCAGTTTTATAACATATATATCAGTGGAATGGGACACTGTATATATATATGTTTTTGATTTGGATTTTGGGAACCGCGAGATATATTTAATGACTCGATGCATTAAAATAGCGGACTTTTCCCGTGATATGCTCATATTGATGTTTATGTTGCATATGTTGTTTTACGTGGATTTACGCATTTGAGATATGTTTTCATGCGATATGAGAATTTCAAGTGTTGATGTTAGGCACTTATATTCCAAGAGATATATGGATTTGGAAAGACCGATACGTGGAATCACAAGTGTCGAGGTGGGATACTAGGGTTTCAAGGAACGTATGGATATCAGAAAGACCGATACGTGGAACACAAGTGTCGAAGTGGGATACTTGGGTTTTGAGGAACGTATGGATACGAGTATTTACGTGTCGATGTTAGGCACTGGATTTCATGATATTTTAGAGTGTCGATGTTTGACACTCAGGTTCCAGGAGACGTACAAGATTTGAGGGCCGATCTGAGGGCCGATCTGAGTATTTTGGGATTTGGGGTGTTGTGGAGTTACACCGTGTTTTTTCATGCTTATGATTTGTGCATGAGATTATTTATTATCCCGCACTCAGTATTCAGTTGATATGTATTGATTCATGTTGATATAGTACCCTGGTGGTGTACCTTGATCATGATAGTTGCATATTCATATTGTCATACTCATGCTACCAGTTTACATGCTATTGATCATTGTTGTTAGTGCATACTTGCGATTTCAGTATGATGTTATTTACTATTCACGAGTTGGCAACTCACCCCCGTTGTGCAACAGTGTTTGCAGGACTTACCCTTAGAGTAGTCGCGGAAGGGCGTCTTATCATCTCTACTTTTGCGGATACCGCTACATTAGGCAGTGAGGCCTTTGCTTTTTGGTGGGTTTGCGGTTATCTGCTTGTACATTGTATATCTATTTGTTGGATCTATTATACTCCATCTACCACTGTTTGTATATGTCTTAGAGACGACTTGTGAGGACTCTGTGTTGTATATTTTGGGTGACTTTGGGTGCCGTGCTCGTGGGAGCCGGTTATGTTGGAAAGTTTACTTATTATTGCAATCTTTCCTTTGTTATATCTTCGCTTCGGCATCGTATACTTGTTGTGGTGATTGTCTTTGACGTTTGGCGTGATTTTGCTCCCATTTGGGATGCATTATATATTATCTGTGTTGTACCCATTTTCGGGGCAAGTTTTTACAAAGGAGGTGCTGCCGAAATTTTCAAGAAAGAAAACTATAGTTCGAGATTTTACTTGTGATTTTCTAAATGTTTTAAACTATGTTTTCTCCGTTGATCCAGTTTTGGGTGGTTTAGATTTCTGGGTTTTCGTCTTAGTTCAGTTGCGTACGCCTGTAGACGTTACGTTGTTCAAGTGCCGGTTACGGGCCAAACTTGGGCCGTGACATGTTAGTTATATGTATGCCCTAGAGGCCATTACTGTACATAGGATGTATATTGTAGTGGATGCTGGGACATATATAGGGAGGACTTTCTTGCTCGACATGATAGTATGCTATCTGGTTGCTCTTTACCTTAACGTGTATACTGATTGTCTCTCTGTTACAAGTTGATAAAGCCCTTAGGATGTGTACTTGACTATCTGGACTATGATGCGGATCATACTAGTGGGGACATGGTAGTCCACAAGTACATCCTTCAAAGACCCTAGTCGTGGGTGTATCGAGATGGGGCATCGATATACCAGAGTAGACTAGCGTATACCTTCTCGACCCATATAGATGGGCAATGGATGATCCCATATCCATTGGTGTTTGACATCAGAGATGATATACGGGTGCTCAGTAGAGACTGGGTACACTGGACGGACTCGCCGAGAACTCCCAGATGGTATTATACCTCACGTCAGATGGCAGTTCTCTGGTGACACTGGTACAGAGTAGTCTGTTGACCCGAGATCGTCATAGAGTCTTGTGTGGTTCCCACTGTGCTTTGATTTCCATCTTACCACGTCCAAGAGGGCGTGCAAAACGGTGGTTTTTGGGTACAGTCCCGAGTCACATGGAGGCAATGAGCGATAGGAGGGGATTCGTCTCTCCTGGTATAGGGAGTTGATGTTGCGCTGTGTTCGATTGGCTATAACAGGAAATCCCAGGGTTGCTGAGATTTATTGGTAAGTGTTACCAGTAGTTTCTCGAAGTGTTATAGACCTCGTATCGACACGACTTATCGAGCTATTGGGGTCTGACGTTTACCACCCCTAGGCGAGATATGCGACATATCAGACGATCAGACCGAACTGTACGGTAGTGTTACTGGTCGGATTCACTGGAGTGTGAGCGGGCTTGCTCGTAGATCTTCAGATCGCTCAATACCCGGGTGGCCATTACGCTTAGCAGACCGCTTGCGGCTTGTGGGTTTTTCATATGATCATCACCTGCTGCCGGCGTATTGACGAGTCTTTAGAGTCCTACACAGAGGTTTCCTGGCTCAAGCGAAACGAAATAGGAGCGCATATGAGATATGTGCGGGACCGAGAATAATACCAGTATGTGATACTGTATTTGATTCTCGCGATGTAACATTGATCGGTTATATCCGATATAGCTGGGTTATCGGATCAAGTGTTGATTCGATAAGTTGTTACTAAAGATACCAGTCGGTTTTGTGCGACATGACCGGATCATTGAATCAAGTGTTGATTTAATGATTTAATGCATAATTATATATTTGATATATTACTTTGCATTAACTAGTATCGGTTCACTTTAAAATGGATTTTCTCACTCGGGTGTGCGCATTGCATATGCGATATGATTTTGTGCACTTGCTTGTATCATGTTTGATGATGCATGCCTAACTTGGTTAAGTGTAAAGAATGAACCATGGTAATGAATGGGTTAGGGTTTTGATTTTTATTTATTCATTTATCTTTCTTATTTATTCTTTTTGGAAAAAGGAAAAAGAAAGATAAATGGTGGCTTTTTTGGATTTAGTTGAAGTTTCTTGAACTTTGACTAAGTCTTCATTCTTTTCCTATACTTAACCCTAACCATTTTAACTAACCTAAGTTAATTCTCTACACTTAACTAGAGTTAAAAGTTTGATAAGAATTGTTTTCTTTTCTATTTTAATTAATCTCATCATATCATATTCTTCTTCTTCTTCGTTTCTTCAAGTGAAGAAAACAAAACCTCATCAATGGTGATTGATGATTAAGAGTGAGAAATCCATTTCCAAAGTTTACCCACATCCTATTTCTTCATCCTCTACCTCTTGCCAAGAAGTAGAGTGTGTTTACTTCACAAGTTTCTTGCCTTGGTGAAGTCGGAGCTTGATTTAGCGATGCCTCGACGTAGATCATCTTCGGCACGTCGTCGACGACCTAGCCCGCTTCTTCTCCGATGAAACCGACACTAGAGCCCGGATTTCTGATTTGTATAGCGGAGATGACTTCTTCATGGAGCTATGGAGGTGGACAAACTGATCTACAAAGGTTGTAAATCCGTATCCCTTAGTTAACTATTAACTAGATTACTTTTTCGCCTAGATTTCTAGCAAACGATCCGTAGTTTTGGGTTTCTCGGCACTAGAATTTTTGAAATTGGCATGATCGATGCCTTGAGAGACCTCACTAGGGTGCCTAGGAACCCTACAGTGGTATCAGAGCCTAGCTAGAGCCTTAGGCGAAGTCCAGACAGAAATTGAAGTCCGAACGAACCCGAAAACCCAAACCTTACATGCTCTCTGTCCAGATTTTAAAATTGTGGATTTTTCAAGATTAAAAATATCCAGAAAATCAAGCAGGGTTTTCTAAGAATTACTGTAAATTTTGAGGACCTAATTCAACTTTACCACCGCGCTTCCGCGGCACGAGCATGCCTTGTGCGGCGGAAGAGCGGCCGTTTTGTCGTTTTGTGAGGTATTGTTTGCACATTAATTCTCAGTATTCTGTTCTGGTTTTCCTGGGATATTTTAATATTTATTATACAGTTGAATTTTCAGAGGTGGTTTTGGGGTTTCGGAGTATCGATCGGAGTATCAAATTTTGTCTGTGTGGCTTTCCGGATAAATTTTAGAATATGTTAAGAAGTTCGACCGGATATAAATACCCAATTTTTCCACTGTCGGGAAATTTCCAAGTGTTGGATTTTTCCGTAGTTTAACGACGTTCTAAGTAGTGCAAGTAACGCGATGGACCCTCTAGAAAACAACAAACCTTAACTCGATTATGTGACCGTCTTGAACTGCCCTTTGAACCTTCGGGTTTGGGGGAGTACGGCATGCCACATGTTAGGCGTTGGCTTGACCCTTCTACGGCTGGACCGTTGGTACTGAGGCACGAACGGAGTGTTGTTAGACTTGTTTCATGTGTTGAGCTGTATCGGGAAAGCTTGGGTATTCGACTGTTCGATCGGAAAATTTAACATTTTCTGTTTATCTGGAATGTGATACAATAATTGGAATTCACAATAGTTATATGATAACTGGATGAATGTTATAAACATAGCAATTTAGTCTCACTTGATCGGTTGCCACGGAATTTTGATGTGATCAAAAGTCTGTTGCAATCACGTAGTGTACGCGGATACTCGCCGGGTAAACTTAATAGACAGCCTTACTCCATAGCCCCGACCAAGTGACTGTAGGAGAACCCCGTCGCCGAAAGCATCCGTTCGGGTGCTCGCGGCAGCGGTGTTCCGCCTTGGTGCACTTCGTCGACGGTATCGGGAGTGCAGCCGTCTACTGAAGTTTGCGACGAGCATTCGATCAGGATGTCGGGAATCTTGTTGAATTGCCCGACTTGGTATTGAAAAGTGTTTTCGATAATGAGACTAAAATGCGGGGTTTATAATTGTTAGGCATGCGATGTCTAAGCAATTCATTTGATTAGGCATGCGATGTCTATGCAGATTGCGGATTCCAATTGTTGTAGTTTTACACTTTCTTTTCTGTGACCGTAAGTGTAATATGTGATATCGCCGGTTTCGTTGCTATATGTCAACGACAATTGGGATGGACATATTTACTTACGTTGATGACATGTGATGTTATGTGTTGCTGGATATGTTATATTGGATTGTCGTATTAGAATAGCCGGGGGTTTTTATGTGAGATGAGTGTTTTTCATTTTCATTCATGTAAAAACTTGTATATAATATTCTTTTTATTGGGGCACTTCCAGGTTGCGGAAGTAGTCACCGTTTGTATATTATTTACTTTTCTGCACTAGGATAGACCCAAGGAGGGGAGCACTAGTAACCGGGTTCTAGGGTCCAGTGGGAGACCAACTCGAGGAGTCGAGTCCGGGTCTCCTAACCCTAGAATTGGTAGGGTTGCTTGCCGCTCTCGTAGGGGTCTAGGGGTGTGGGATTGGCTATTCATCACGACCGTGGAATCCGTGTTTTATACTGGCTCGTATTGAAAACACGGACGTCCTAGTATATCCAATATTTCATATGTTTCTTCTGCTGTGTTTTATCTGAGATCATGCGATGTTCTATGGCAGATATTATATATAGTATATATGATATATTATATAGACGTTGCTTATGTTTTACACCTGCGCTAGCCCTTCCCCGCTCTGCCGTTAGTTACCTAACCTAACGGTGCACGAGGGGACATCGAGGCGAATGCGGATGGCATAAGTGTACGTCATATTTATCTGTGATGTTTAGGTAATTTAAATGATGGGATATTCATTAATGAGATTAATGAAAGAAAATAAACCTAATTGATGTTGTGGAATCGAATTTCAAAATAAAACAGGTAGCTACAGTTCTTGCTTTGCATCGCGGTGTTCCTTGTAGAACATCCTGCACCTTATTCGATAAGGAAAGGACCGAGATCCCTTCACCGGGAGTGACTCCTTTAGCAATAACTGGCAGATGCTACAACCCTCGGTTTGTCATTTTATCGCTTCTATAGTTTTCGCTTTGCACAGTGATATATATGATATATCCAGCACCTCATTCGACGAGGAAAGGACCGACGATCCCTTCACCGGGAGTGACTCCTTTAGCAAAACAAGAAAAGCCTCAAAAGCACTCCATTTTAAAATCATTTGATTATACAACGATATCAAGTTCAAAGCGTCATAGGTTTTCACAAAAACCATTCGCAACCCTCCGTCATTTTAGGAAGTAGAGTACTTAGTATTCGTGCTATGTTTGTTGACCATAGTCAAGGCACAGTGTACGGTAGCTAAGTGATGTCTTCCTACACCGCATATGATGCGATTAGTTAGGACAGTCATGTGGCTTTGTTGACCTTAGCCAAGGGTCATGTGGGTGGGTCTAATTAATCACGAAATGACGGGTAGAACTTGACTAGTACCTATGATTTGTTGACCTTAGCCAAGGTCATAGGTGCTAGGGGTAAAAACCTTTATCGGGAGTTTCAAGTGTTGAAATTTGCAATGAGATTGCATACCTTCTATGAGATAGTTGGATCCCGATACCCGCTGCGAGTAATTGTTACTCCTGGGAGAGTTTTGCACTTTGCAATTAGCCGATCAAGTAGGTGTCTAGAAAGGTGTCAACGGGGTTACGCCTCTGGGAAAACGAGGTTTACTGTAATTAGGTCCGTGCGAAAGCACGGGGAACCTCCCTCAAAGTACCGACACTGGCCTGGCTGAAAAATTGGCGAACTTGTAGTGTGTAATTAATCCCGGCTAGTCTTTCCTTTTAGGTTTTGAAGGAAGATTTGATAAAAAGCAGTGGGAGCCATCCTGTTTAGATAAAATAATAACCAATCTATTCTTGCAAGAGCGCACGCTGAGTGTTTTCTTCTCTCTCTCTCTCCTGGTAGCGACCATGTCACGCCTTAATCAAGATAATAAAACGGATTATTGACCGAACCAGCTTGTTATACTGAGCTGGGGAACGTTGGTCTCGCTCCAACTTATAATTGTTATAAGACAGAGCAGGAAATTGGGGAATACCAGATTTCTCGTGCCGCCCAAACGAAGAGAGTGCATGCTGATGCATCATCTTCGGGTGTGTTCATTGTGCAGAACTGTTTCTCAGTATCCTCTGCATCCATGGTATATGATACCGGATCAGGATCCCAGATATGTAATCTGTTACATAGGGCTACAAAAGGGTAGAAAAACTGAGAACGGGTGATAAGTTTCATGAGGCAGAAAACGGGGCAAGTGTTGCAGCCAGGTCTGTTGGTCACTATCATCCTGTATTACCTGAATACATTGATTCTGAACAAATGCTATTAGATACCGAACCTGATATACAAAATCATATCAGTCTCTTTATCAGTAAAGAAATGATATAATTTTGTATTGATGGATAATGTTTTGAACATTTCCTATATCAAAAGTTGATCGGTTCAGGCACGTTATCTAAAAGCATTGATGTTCTAAATAAAACTACAGTTCTTAGTATATGGAACACACACAAGAGGAATAGTTCAGAAATGGACAGATCCTTCTTGAGGTATTATAGACTAGGTCATATCAATGCGACCTGACTAGCTGGAGTTACATTTAGATGCATATTTAAATCTGTTTGAATTTACATCTTGTGAAACTCGCCAGTCATGTCACAAAGATAAGATGACCATAGCTCTGTTTATTGGAAACAGAGAAAGAGTTAGTGAACTCTTGGGATGATACATGTTGATGTATGTAGGTCTCCTGTCTACATATACCAAGATTGGTTCTTTATACTTCATTACGTTCTCTGATGATCTCTTTAGATTCAGACATATGTTCTTGTTGAAACACAAGTCCGAACCTTTTGAGATATTCACAGAATATAAGTTAGAAGTAGAGAACCAAAATACGGGTATAAGTATTATGTCCTATGATGAGATCAAGGAGGAGAATAATTGTGCATGGAATTCCTAGACTATTCTAAAGGAGAATGAGATTCTCTCTCAGCATTACTCCTCCGTATACACCATAGCACGATGGTATATCGGGGCGGAGCAGATACACCCTATTTGATATGGTGTGCTCTATGATGACTACTACTGAGTTACCTTTTTCCTATTGGGTGTTATGCACTTGTGAAGTTGCATACCTATTGAATAGGGTTTGAATCAAATCAGTGCCTACCACTTCATATGAGATATGGAAAGGGAAGAGCCCATATCTTAAGTTAGTTAAGATTTGGGGTTGTCCGGCCTATGTCTAAAAGCACAATCCGGACAAGCTCGAGGCAAAGTTAGTTATGTAGAACTGGAAGTGTTCCAACTATACAAACTACAGCAGATGATTTGGTACAACCAGAGGATTCAGTAGATACCAACGAACCTCAGCCTCTCCGCCGATCTAGTAGGGTTCCTCACCCACCTGAGAGATACTTTGGTTTCTCTATGACAGTGGGAGCGAGGATTGCATCATGAGATGATGACCCAACTAGCTTCGAGCTAGCCATCAGGAGGGAGACTCTGTAAGAATGGCTGGATGTTTAGCGATCTGAGATGGAATCCATATACACCAACAAAGTATGGACTTTGGTTGCTATATCTGAAGGGTTAAATCCCCATCAGGAGCAAGTATATCTTGAGAAGATTACTTGGTGTATATGGAAAAGTTGAGACTTTCAAAAGCTAGACTTGTTAAAGGTTTTCGTCATCAACCAGGCGTGGATAATGATGAAACCTTTTCCAATACCTATGCTTAAGTCCATCCAGATCCTACTTGCCACGGCTACATACCATGACTACGATATCTAGTGGTTGGGTGTCATGACTGCTTTTCTAAATGTTGTTTTTGAAGAGTGCGTCTATAAGTACACAGCCAGAGGGCCTCGTAGACAGTGGGAGCAGCGGAAACGTGTGCAAGATGTTTTATAAGATAAAGCAGGCATCGCGGAGTTGGAACGTCTGTTTTGATGCGTTAGTCAAAGAAGTTGACATCATCAAAATGGTAGATGAACCTTGTATAAACAAAAAGGTAGTAGGGAGTATGGTGGTGATCCTTGTAGAGTACGTGGATGACATACTCTTGATAAGAAAGGAGTTTCTTATGCAACGCTCGATCAATCTCCGTTTATCACAAAGATTCTCCGTGTAGGATCAAAATGATACCTCCTAAATCCTGAGTTTTGGATCTATGAGATAGATTTAATTGGATGTTAGGATTCTCACTAGTTGTAGTGAGATGGTATCAAGCGATCCTGGGGAGAATCACTGGAAGTGTTCCAGGGTGATAAAGACGACTGAATGTCAGTCGCAGGCATTGTCTTTACCCTCAGTAAAGGGACGGTATGTTGGAAGAGTTCCAAGCTAGATACCGTGATATACTAGACGATAAAGGCTGGATACATCGCTTCTTATGATGCTACTAAAGAGGATGTTTGGATGTATAATGGTTCATGAGATGAACTATGTTCCTACCATTGTGAGACAATGGAGTTGTGGCTTATGCCAAGGAATGCCGGTCCCATCAGTGATCCAGACTTATTCTATGGCAGTATCGCCTGATCATGGAGATGGCTGATCTCCAGGCTGATCGAGGTTAAGGAGAGTAGACTCAGAGGACAACACGGCGGATCCACTCACGAAGGCCTATTCCCAGAGAGAGACTTTCATGGGATGGTTGAGTATGAGATACTACAACCACTGCTACAGATGGCCCTAGTGCAAGTGGGAGATTGTTAGTTATATGTATGCCCTAGAGGCCATTACTGTACATAGGATGTATATTGTAGTGGATGCTGGGACATATATAGGGAGGACTTTCTTGCTCGACATGATAGTATGCTATCTGGTTGCTCTTTACCTTAACGTGTATACTGATTGTCTCTCTGTTACATGTTGGTAAAGCCCTTAGGATGTGTACTTGACTATCTGGACTATGATGCGGATCATACTAGTGGGGACATGGTAGTCCACAAGTACATCCTTCAAAGTCCCTAGTCGTGGGTGTATCGAGATGGGGCATCGATATACCAGAGTAGACTAGCGTATACCTTCTCGACCCATATAGATGGGCAATGGATGATCCCATATCCATTGGTGTTTGACATCGGAGATGATATACGGGTGCTCAGTAGAGACTGGGTACACTGGACGGACTCGCCGAGAACTCCCAGATGGTATTATACCTCACGTCAGATGGCAGTTCTCTGGTGACACTGGTACAGAGTAGTCTGTTGACCCGAGATCGTCATAGAGTCTTGTGTGGTTCCCACTGTGCTTTGATTTCCATCTTACCACGTCCAAGAGGGCGTGCAAAACGGTGGTTTTTGGGTACAGTCCCGAGTCACATGGAGGCAATGAGCAATAGGAGGGGATTCGTCTCTCCCGGTATAGGGAGTTGATGTTGCGCTGTGTTCGATTGGCTATAACAGGAAATCCCTGGCCAGGGTTGCTGAGATTTATTGGTAAGTGTTACCAGTAGTTTCTCGAAGTGTTATAGACCTCGTATCGACACGACTTATCGAGCTATTGGGGTCTGACGTTTACCACCCCTAGGCGAGATATGCGACATATCAGACGATCAGACCGAACTGTACGGTAGTGTTACTGGTCGGATTCACTGGAGTGTGAGCGGGCTTGCTCGTCGATCTTCAGATCGCTCAATACCCGGATGGCCGTTACGTTTAGCAGACCGCTTGCGGCTTGTGGGTGTTTGATATGATCATCACCTGCTGCCGGCGTATTGACGAGTCTTTAGAGTCCTACACAGAGGTTTCCTGGCTCAAGCGAAACGAAATAGGAGCGCATATGAGATATGTGCGGGACCGAGAATAATACCAGTATGTGATACTGTATTTGATTCTCGCGATGTGACATTGATCGGTTATATCCGATATAGCCGGGTTATCGGATCAAGTGTTGATTCGATAAGTTGTTACTAAAGATACCAGTCGGTTTTGTGCGACATGACCGGATCATTGAATCAAGTGTTGATTTAATGATTTAATGCATAATTATATATTTGATATATTACTTTGCATTAACTAGTATCGGTTCACTTTAAAATGGATTTTCTCACTCGGGTGTGCGCATTGCATATGCGATATGATTTTGTGCACTTGCTTGTATCATGTTTGATGATGCATGCCTAACTTGGTTAAGTGTAAAGAATGAACCATGGTAATGAATGGGTTAGGGTTTTGATTTTTATTTATTCATTTATCTTTCTTATTTATTCTTTTTGGAAAAAGGAAAAAGAAAGATAAATGGTGGCTTTTTTGGATTTAGTTGAAGTTTCTTGAACTTTGACTAAGTCTTCATTCTTATCCTATACTTAACCCTAACCATTTTAACTAACCTAAGTTAATTCTCTACACTTAACTAGAGTTAAAAGTATGATAAGAATTGTTTTCTTTTCTATTTTAATTAATCTCATCATATCATATTCTTCTTCTTCTTCCTTTCTACAAGTGAAGAAAACAAAACCTCATCAATGGTGATTGATGATTAAGAGTGAGAAATCCATTTCCAAAGTTTACCCAGATCCTATTTCTTCATCCTCTACCTCTTGCCAAGAAGTAGAGTGTGTTTCCTTCACAAGTTTCTTGACTTGGTGAAGTCGGAGCATGATTTAGCGATGCCTCGACGTAGATCATCTTCGGCACGTCGTCGACGACCTAGCCCGCTTCTTCTACGATGAAACCGACACTAGAGCCCGGATTTCGGATTTGTACAGCGCAGATGACTTCTTCATGGAGCTATGGAGGTGGACAAACTGATCTACAAAGGTTGTAAATCCGTATCCCTTAGTTAACTGTTAACTAGATTACTTTTTCGCCTAGATTTCTAGCAAACGATCCGTAGTTTAGGGTTTCTCGGAACTAGAATTTTTTAAATTGGCATGATCGATGCCTTGAGAGACCTCACTAGGGTGCCTAGAAACCCTACATGACAAAGTTGGTATCAGAGCGTTAGGTTTTACCTTTCGGAGTGTAGGATGACCTTGGTATGATGGAGTAGGTATCTTAAGCAGAGTGACGTAGTGTATGTATGTTCCACGGCATACTTACGACACGGTACTCCGCATAAGTGACCTTTGAACTTATTGATTGATATACATCTTTGTGATTCGATTCCTGTTTCCTTATCGAATCTTCTTTAAATTTCCATCCCATATGCCGCCGAAGACTACGAGGGCACAGAGAGCGGCAGCGAGGGCCGAGGTCAGAGTTGACTCGTCTGAGGTGAGGACTGACCAGGGCGGTACGCCTGTTGTACTGGAGCATATTGCTATGATTGGGGCTGGTATGCAGGATCTACGCCAGATAGTGGGGACTTTGGTAGAGACCATCCGAGCACAGGGGCAGCCAGTTGCTCCACCCGCTGCAGGGACCACGATGGTACCTACAGTTCCGGCAGCCGCAGTTACAGCTCCAGAGGTTATTACCGTGTCATTGATGGAGTTCATGAGGCTGAGGCCTCCGGTGTTTACTGGCACATATGTTATTGAGGATCCGCAGTCGTTCATTGACCAGATGACCAGGATTTGTCGCTCACTCCGATGTTCCGATGAGAGATGGGTGGAGTTTGCGAGTTTCCGGCTGGAGGGTTTGGCCCAGAAGTGGTGTGAGTCGTTAGAGAGGGGAAGAGCCGCGGGTCTTGCTCCTATGACCTGGGCTGAGTTTGTGACAGTATTTCTCGCCGTTTTCTTCCACCGAGCATCAGGGATGCGTGAGCGCGTAGATTTGAGTCGTTACGCCAGACGCCAGGGATGACGGTGTCTGATTATGATGTATTGTTTACCGAGTTATCTGTGTATGCTCCGTACCTGGTGGCGACTGAGGAGATGAGGGTGAAGAGGTTTGTTCGAGGCCTGCTTACCCAGTTGTTCCTAGCCGTCAGCATTCAGCATTGCGACACATATGCAGTAGCAGTGGATGCAGCCCTATTGGTAGAGGAGCGTCTTTCTGAGTCGTCAGTTGCTCCGGAACCGAAGAGGGTTCATACTGGTGATCCGGCAGGGAGGCGGGCGTTTAGACGTCATGACAGTTCCCGTTCTGATAGTGGAGGTTCGGGACGTGGTCGGATTTTTAGCACTTACCCTCAGGAGGGTCAGCAGTTTGTATCTGGATGTTACCGGTGCGGGAGTATGGATCATCGTGTTCGAGATTGTGCAGAGCCACGTGTGAGCGAGGCAGCTGTACCGCAGGTTACCTTACCACCTTCTCCACCTCAGAGGGCGTTGCCCCTTGTGCCGGTTGTTGCGCCACGTCAGACTCCTGTTCAGAGAGGTCGTGGTCGTGGTGGTTTTGTACCGAGAGGGCGAGGTGGTAGAGGCGGAGATCAGCCAGTTGCCGGTAGAGGCTAGGCTCGGGTGTTTGCCTTGACTCAACAGGACGCTCAGGCGTCCAATGCTGTGGTTTCAGGTACGCTATCTGTATGTTCTTTTGATGCACATGTTCTTTTTGATCCGAGATCTACGCATTCGTATGTTTCTACGCACTTCGTGCCGAGATTAGGCCAAGAGTCATGTTTGCTGGATCAGCCACTTGTCGTGACTACTCCTGTGGGAGAGTCGTTTGTTGCACGACACGTGTTCCGGTCGTGTGCTGTCCGTTTAGGAGGCAGAGTTTTGCCCATCGACTTGATCCTTCTGAAGATGTTGGACTTCGATGTTTTGTTGTGCATGGACTGGCTAGCTACTTGCTATGCGTCCGTGGACTGCCGCGAGAAGACAGTTAGATTTTGTTTTCCCGGTGAGTCAGTGTTTGTTGTGCAGGGGGACCGTAGTGCCACCCTTCACAGTTTGATTTCTGTTCTGTGCGCTAGACGGCTTTTGAGGATGGGATGTTGGGGATTCTTAGCTTTCATTCATGATACAGGAGCCACAGTGGAGTCGTTGGACCAGGTCCTACTGTGCGAGAGTTCCCGATGTCTTTCCCGATGAGTTACCTGGGTTGCCACCAGAGCGCGATATAGAGTTCTGCATTGATCTGATTCCTGACAAGGAGCCTATTTTTATACCGCCTTATAGGATGGCTCCGGCAGAGCTTAGAGAGCTTAAAGATCAATTTCAGGGATTGCTTGATATGGTACTTGTGCGTCCGAGTGTTTCGCCGTGGGGAGCTCCTGTTCTGTTCGTCAAGAAGAAGGACGTCAGTTTGAGGCTATGTGTGTATTATCGTCAGTTGAACCGAGTTACGGTGTGGAACAGGTATTCTTTACCTCGCATTGACGATTTATTTGATCAGCTACAAGATGCGAAACATTTTTCAAAGATTGATTTGCGTTCGGGTTATCATCAGTTGCGGGTTCGGAATGATGACATTCCGAAGACTACTTTTCGTACGCGCTATGGGCAATATGAGTTTTTGGTGATGTCGTTCGGACTCACCAATGCGCCAGCAGTGTTCATGGATATGATGAACCGGATTTTCAGGCCGTTCCTCGACCAGTTTATTATAGTGTTTATTGGTGACATATTGGTCTACTCTAGGAGTCGTCAGGAGCAAGAGCAGCACTTGAGAATTACTTTGCAGATATTGAGAGAGCACCAGCTGTATGCTAAATTCTCAAAGTGCACGTTTTGGCTTGATAGAGTTGACTTCCTGGGTCATGTGGCGACTGGTGATGGTATTCTTGTGGACCCGAGGAAGATCGAGGCTGTACAGCTTTGGCCCAGACCTGTATCGGTGACTGAGGTCCGCAGCTTTTTGGGCTTAGCTGGTTATTATCGCCGTTTTGTGCAGGATTTCTCGAGTATCGCTGCACCGTTTACGGGACTGACCCGGAAGGGAGTTCCTTTTCTCTAGACTGATGCGTGCGAGCAGAGTTTTCAGCAGTTGAAGACTCGGTTGACGACAGCATCAGTTCTTTCTTTACCTTCTGGATTGGGCGGCTATGTTGTTTATTGTGATGCTTCTCGAGTGGGGCTCGGCTGTGTTTTGATGCAGCATGATAGGGTGATCGCGTATGCTTCTAGGCAGCTGAAGAAGCACGAGCAGAATTACCCCACTCACGATCTTGAGATGGCTGCGGTAGTCTTTGCGTTGAAGATTTGGAGACACTACTTGTAAGGGGAGTCGTATCAGATCTTCACGGATCACAAGAGCTTGAAGTATATCTTCCAGCAGCGGGATCTGAACCTGAGACAGCGCCGATGGATGGAGCAAGTGAAGGATTTTGATTGTGAGATCCTTTATCACCCGGGTAAGGCGAATGTGGTAGCTGATGCTGTGAGTCGTAGGCCCGGGGGTAGCTTGTCCCAGTTGAGCGCAGTTCAGCGTCAGTCTTCTGCAAATTGGCAGCTCTTGTGTGATAGTAGAGTGCAGTTCGAGTTTACTTCCGCTGTGGGACAACTTGCTCATATCCGCGCCCGTCCACTACTATTTGATCGTATCCATGAGGCACAACCCAGTGATGCCCGTTTGTCTGAGATTCTTGAGCTTGTTCGACAGGGTACAGTTTCGGAGTTCATGATTGATGACCAGGGTATGCTACGATGCGGGACTCGCTTGTGTGTACCAGATGCTGATGGGTTGAGACGCGAGATCCTAGAGTAGGCACATCAGTCGGCCTGTAGCGTTCATCCATGTTCCACCAAGATGTACCGTGATCTGAGAGATTTTTATTGGTGGGAAGGGATGAAACGCGATATTTCGGACTTCGTTTCGAGGTGCCTGACTTGTCAGCAAGTCAAGGCTGAGCATCAGAGACCGGCTGGAGAGTTGCAGCCTTTACCCGTTCCGGAGTGGAAATAGAAGCAGATTTCCATGGACTTCATTGTGGGTCTACCCAGGACCAATAGAAGGTATGACTCCCTTTGGGTGATTGTTGACCGGTTGACGAAAGCGGCTCACTTCCTTCCAGTGAAGGCCACTTTCGGGTATGCTAAGTATGCACAGCTGTATATAGATGAGATTGTGCGTTTGCACGGTGTTCCCTCATGCATAGTATCCGACAGCGGCACCGAGTTTACTAGCCGTCTTTGGCAGAAGCTTCAGGAAGCTTTGGGTACCCGGTTAAGTTTTAGCACCGCTTTTCATCCACAGACCGATGGTCAGTCGTAGCAGACTATTCAGACTCTGGAGGATATGCTCCGTGCGTGTGTGCTTGATTTTGGTGGCAGTTGGGATCGTCACTTGCCGTTGATTGAGTTCTCCTACAACAACAGCTTTCAGGAGACTATTCAGATGGCACCTTTTGAGGCTTTATATGGTAGTAAGTGTCGATCGCCAGTCTGTTGGACCGAGCTTAGTGAGAGTCTAGTTTTAAGACCCCAGCTAGTTCAGGAGACTACGGAGAAGATCCAGCTGATTCAGGATAGGATGAGAGCAGCCCAGTGCAGGCAGAAGTCTTATGCCGACCGTTTTCGTCGCAGATTTGAGTTCGCAGTGGGGGATCATGTATTCCTGAGGATTTCTCCGATGAAGGGCGTTGCGATTTGGGAAGAGGGGGAAGCTCAGTCCCAGATTTGTAGGTCCTTCCGAGATCCTTGAGCGAGTGGGTTCCGTTGCTTATCGTTTAGCGCTCCCGCCTAGTTTTCTGGATGTTCACCCCATTTTCCATGTGTCGATACTTCGTAGATACCTTCATGATCCTTCTCACCTGATTCAGCACGAGACCATTCAGCTTGAGCACGATCTTTCGTTCACCGAGCAGCCGGTAGTTATTTTGGATCGGCAGGTGAAGAAACTTCGGTCAAGGGTCTTGCCTTCTGTGAAGGTTCTATGGCGTAGCCCTACTTGTGAGGAGATCACTTGGGAGGCCGAAAGCGAGATGCTGAAGAAATTCCCTCATCTTTTTGAAGGTACGCTTAGAAAATCGTTATGCGAATTTGTCCGTTTTAGGGTTAATTTGTCGGTAATTTCCGTTTTGACCCGACTGTGTTCAAACGACCATATCGACTTGCCGGCACCTAGTTTAGCTAAAATAAATCTAGTGCGCAAGCTTTGGGGGTATATGGGACGTTTTGGTTCAATTTGAATTTTTCCCAATTTTAATATTATTTCAATGCGGTATTCACATTTTGGGAAATTTCTGTTATATGATCTTTTCTTTAATTTAGGTTGAGTTAATCCAAAACCTTCTCACATATCTAGATATTTGTTGTGAAATTGGATTAAAGAAAAAGAAAAGAAAAGATGTGATGCATGCATGTGTATTAATGTGTGTATGAATGCATTTATTGCATTTAATGTTGGTAGTTGCTAGGAAACCCTCACAAACTCCCACCTCACTCATATGGCCGAATCCCTTTCTCCCTCTACTGCCCTTGCTCATTTCTTTTCCATTCTTGCATCATTCTAGCTCAAAACTTCTCCAAAAATTCCAAATATATCACAAAATATGCACAAAGTCTTGTTTTTTTTTGCTCTTGGATCACTTGGAGCTAGGGAAAGCTTGGATCTTGTGAGAAAAATTGTTAGGTATAATCCCTACTCTGTTAATTAGAATTTTGTATGTTGTTTTGATCGTTGGTTGATGCGTAGAACGCTTTTTGTATCGATTAGTGCGATATCGGGTTTTTAAAGTCTTTTTAGAACTTCTATACCTGCTGTGATCTGGAGAATTTAGTGTTTGACCAAACAAAATTATAGAGATTTACTAGTGAACCTGAGACACCACCTGAGTGACGGGGACCACCTCATCGGCCGGGGCCGGCGACCCCTATTGCGTGATCCGGCGACGCCGGCTGGGTAGGAATGGGTTGGGGTTGGTCTTCTGTGGGTTGTTGTCTGCTGTTGGCTAGGGGTGTTTGGTACTGTTTACTTTTTTAGTAAATTCAATATGCAAAATCTGGGATCGATTACCTACAATCTAGTGTTTTGAGTCCGCGTGATACGTATTGCGACACGAGTCGTGAGCTTGTTCTGCTGCTGTACTCAGTTAGGTTTTGAGGTATCGTTGCGCACGTTAGCCACTAGACGTACACTCGCGAGTTAGTTTAGTGTGTTGGTGCATTTTTGAATACGTAGTTTTGCGTTATATTAATCGATTCTGAGTTGTTCGCATTATTTCTTGTGTTTGTGAAATTATAGCGCCGCAAGCGGGGACTTCGGACGCTGCGAACAAAGGGAAGCAGGTGGTCGGATTTTCATAGCTGGAGACCATCGGTGAGTAGATTTAACATCTACGGGGAAATCGCCCGTATGGCGCTAAGCATTGGGGCTAGATATGTGTCACGTCCCGAACGTACGGAACATGACGGGCACTTAAACTACGAACGTCTCGAGGCGTATGTAATCTAAGTAAGCCGAAACCTAGAAATCCAAACCAAGAAAAGTAGTAGAGTGAAGGAAAAACAATTTAAATCAAGTAGTTTTAATAGCATAAGCCGAATTATGTGTTTTTTTTTAAAAAAAACATCAAATATTTTCTGAAAATTTCGGCAGAGTCTCCTTTGTAAATACTGGCCCATAAACGGGATACAACATGAATAGTATATGAAATCAATAAAAGGTATACCCAAGCGGGAGCTAGCTCTTCGCCAATCGACGGTCACAACCACACAAGCAATATAATATACAACGCCAAGGGCGAGGATCAAAACTCAAAACAACAAGAAATCCATAGAAATATAACGCGCGACTCTAAGGTCAAAAGAATAAACATCACTAGTCTCTATCTCTGAAATAAAATACATGTTTGGTTGATGGAATTTACTAGATACAACTGAATAATATTATAAAAAGTAATATGATGGGTACGATACCAATAAACCCACCTACTAGCAAGTCACTTGAAAGAAGCAGTGCCAGCAAAGCCGTAAAGAAACCTGTACGACAAAACCTGCAAGAAACTGTGGCACAACGGGGGTGAGTTGCCAACTAGTGAGTAGAAAAATATCAACGAACAGAAATCGCATGAACAACGCAATCCTATGTCAACAATCATAATATATCCTCAAATATATAACCAGCAGCCTATAACAATGGCTAGGGTAAATATCTAACCCAAGTGTACTCCCATGTGCCCGTGTCAGGGACTCAGGTAGCAATATATCATATGGATGATGAATGAATGCATGAAAACAGAATACATGTACTAAAGAAACTGCTTTCATAATTTAGTGAGATTTCCTTTGTATTTTTAAAATGAGGTATCATAATGAAATTAGCATAAATAGTGTCTAGCATCGATACAAAACATAAATCTCAATGTCTCAAAATCTCAGGCTCCGGCTATCCGGACTGGCCTGTATCATCAAATCTCAGTACCTCAATATCTCAAAATCTCAATGTCTCAATCTCAATATCTAGTGCGCCGTCAGTCCAGACCGGCCCCTACCATCCATCTCAAGACCACGACGGTATCCTCCGGATATCCGACGCGTCGGGTAATATCACCGGTCGGTAGTGCTCCCCTGCCAGGCTCAACGCCATCATCTGCGATCCTCTTGCCCCGGGGTACCGCACCGGGTCCACCATGTACCCGAAACAGTTACTCCACTCCTCGAACTCGGGACCCGAAATCCATCAGCAAACTCATGGTGGACGACTCATACATCATGGGAAAACCGCACTTTTTTTTTAAAGAGAGAAAAGAAGTTTATATAAGTTTTGCGGTTTTCCCTCAAATCCAGAAAATCTCATGGAAATCCGAATCCACATCCTCAATAGCATGTAAAAAGAGAATATAGGCATAAAATCCATGAATGCGGCATAACAATGAATAATAACATGCATGAAGTAGCAAGTAATAACTACAATGTCTAAACTAGCATATAAGGCAACCATACTAATATCATGTCTAAACTATTAGCTAACAACCTATGTCAAATGAAATTGTATTTTCTAAAGTGTTCGTGACATGGCAATTACCGATGAAGATGTGTGTGAGTCGGCAAGTAAGTGTACGTGGTATATACGCGTCATCGGTAATGGTGCTGGTGTCCTAACAGCATGATACCGACAATAGAATATGAAACATAATATAAGCATGCGATGCGGAGCGAAATACAATAATGAGCGGGAGCTGAATACTAGACACAACAACAACTAATATGTGCTAACAACTACACTAAACTATTAGGGCTAAGCTGTCAAGCTAAACTAAAGGTAAGGAAGTCGCCTAACATCTGAGTCGATACATATGCATATATATATATATATATTAATCGGTGATCCCGCCTCGATAATATCACATCCGATATGTTTGTTATATGTATGCCCTAGAGGCCATTACTATACATAGGATGTATATTGTAGTGGATGCATGGACATATATAGGGAGGACTTTCTTGCTCGACATGATAGTATGCTATCTGGTTGCTCTTTACTTTAACGTGTACACTGATTGTCTCTCTGTTACATGTTGGTAAAGCCCTTAGGATGAGTACTTGACTACCTGGACTATGATGCGGATCATACTAGTGGGGACATGGTAGTCTATAAGTACATCCTTCAAGGTCCCTAGTCGTGGGTGTATCGAGACAGGCATCGATATACCAGAGTAGACTAGCGTATACCTTCTCGACCCATACAGATGGGCGATGGATGATCCCATATCCATTGGTGTTTGACATCAGAGATGATATACGGGTGCTCAGTGGAGACTGGGTACACTGGACGGACTCGCCGAGAACTCCCAGATGGTATTATACCTTACGTCAGATGGCAGTTCTCTGGTGACACTGGTACAGAGTAATCTGTTGACCCGAGATCATCATAGAGTCTTGTGTGGTTCCCACTGTGCTTTGATTTCCACCTTACCACGTCCAAGAGGGCATGCAAAACGGTGGTTTTTGGGTACAATCCCGAATCACATGGAGGCAATGAGCGATAGGAGGGGATTCGTCTCTCCCGGTATAGGGAGTTGATGTTGCGCTGTGTTCGATTGGCTATAACCGGAAATCCCTGGCCAGGGTTGCTGAGATTTACTAGTAAGTGTTACCAGTAGTTTCTCAAACTGTTATAGACCTCATATCGACACGACTTATCGAGATATTGGGGTCTGACGTTTACCACCCCTAGGCGAGATATGCGACATATCAGACGAACAGACCGGACTGTATGGTAAGTGTTACTGGTTGGATTCACAGGAGTGTGAGCGGGCTTGCTCGTCGATCTTCTGATCGCTCAATACCCTGGTGGCCGTTATGTTTAGCAGACCGCTTGCGGCTTGTGGGTGTTTGATATGATCATCACCTACTGCCGGCGTATTGACGAGTCTTTAGAGTCCTACACAGAGGTTTCCTCGCTCAAGCGAAATGAAATTGGAGCGCATATGAGATATGTGCGGGACCGAGAATTATACCAGTATGTGATACTGTCTTCTATTCTCGTGATTTGTATCATTGGTCGGTTATATGTGATATAGCCGGGTTACCGAATCAAGTGTTGATTCGATACATTGATACACTTGATATTAGTCGGTTATATGCGATATGACCGAATCGTTAAATCAAGTGTTGATTTAATGATTTAATGCATAATTATATATTTGATATATTACTTTGCATTAACTAGTATCGGTTCACTTAAGATTGATTTTCTCACTCGCATGTGCACATTGTATATATGATATAGTTTTGTGCACTTGTTTGTATCATGTTTGATGATACATGCAAACTTGGATTTGTGTAAAGACTAAAACCATGTTTAGTGAATGGTTAGGGTTTCATTTCACTTATTTATTTATCTATTCTTTTTGGTTAAAAGATAAAAGAAAAACAAAATGGTTGCTTTAAAACATGAAGCTTGTTGAAGCTTCATGAAGCTTTGACCAAGTGACCATTTTGTCTTCATCTTCTTAACCTAACCATTCAACCTAACCCTAGTTTAGTCTCTACACTTAACCATGGTTGCTATATGATAAGAATCACTCATTTTCTATTTTCCACAAAAGACTTATCATATTCTTTTTCTTCTTCTTCTTCTTCAACAAAGAATAAGCTTGCCTCCATTAATGGCAACTTGAAAAAAAGAGTGAGAAATCCAATTCTAAAGTGAACCCACTTCCTATTTCATCATCCTCTACCACTTGCCAAGTAGTATAGGGTGTTTTCTTCACAATTTTCACGGCTTGGTGAAGTTGGAACTTGATCTTGTGTTGCGACGTAGATCATCTTCGGCATCGAAGTCGACGACCTAGCCCGATCATTTCTTCGATGAAACCACCGCGAGAGTCCGAGATCCGATTTGTACAGTGGAGGGACATCTACGCGGAGCTAAGGAAGTGGAGGACCGGATCTACGAAGGTTGTATTTCCGTTCACTTATTAGTAAAGAAGTTTACTAGTTCTAGTTTTCGCCTAAACTTTAGTTAACGATCCGTATTAGGGTTTCTCGGCACTTGTAAAATTTGAAATTGGCATGGTTGATCCCTTATGAGACCTCCTTAGAGTGTCTAGGAACTCTACAGTGGTATCAGAGCCTAGCTAGAGCCTTAGGCGAAGTGTTGACGAAGTTAGAATTCCGATCGAACCCCGAAACCCTAAAAATGACCCCTCTCTGTACATTTTTACAAAACTCGGATTTTTCCAGATTAAAAATGCTTAAAAAATTCTGCAGGGAATTCTAAGAATTACGGCGCAAAACTTACCTAATGATGTGTCTAAAGCGCGGCGGAACCGCGGTAGAAGCCTGGATTCTGCGGCGGTTCCGCGGCCATATTATGAGATTAGCCTATAATTTTTGCACAGTAATTTGTTTATTCAGGTGCTGAGTTTTCTAGGAATTTTTAATTTGCACTCAAGAGTTGAGTTTTCTGGGGTGTTTTGGAGCTTCGATGATTCGATCGGAAATTTCAAACTTTGTCTTTGAGCTTTTCCGGGTAATTTTAGAATATGTTAAAAAGGTTCGACTGGATATAAATACCCACCTTTTCCCCTGTCGGGAAATTTCCAAGTGTTGGATCTTTCCGTGGTTTAATAACGTTCTAAGTAGTGTAAGTAACGCGATGGTCCCTCTAGAAGACAACAAACCTTAACTCGATTATGTGACCGTCTTGAACTGCCCTTTGAACCTTAGGGTTTGGGGCAGTACGGCATGCCACATGTGAGGCGTTGGCTTGACCCTTCTACGGATGGCCCATTGGTACTGAGGCACGAAGTGAATGTTTTTAAACTTGTTTCATGTGTTGAGTTGTTTCGGGAAAACTTGGGTGTTTGAATGTTCGATCGGAAAGTTTAACATATTCTATTTTATCTGGAATGTGATACAATAATTGGAATTCACAAGTAGTTATGAGATAACTGAATGAATGTTATAAACATAGCAGTTTAGTCTCACTTGATTGGTTGCTACGGGATTTTGATGTGATCAAAAGTCCATCGCAATCACGTAGGGTACGCGGATACTTGCCGGGTAAACTTAATAGACAGCCTTATCCCATAGCCCCGACCAAGTGACTGTAGGAGAACCCCGTCGCCGAAAGCATCCGTTCGGGTGCTCGCGGTAGCGGTGTTCCGCCTTAGTCCACTTCGTCGACGGTATCGGGGGTGCAGCCGTCTTCTAAAGTTTGCGACGAGCATTCGTACCGGGTGTCGGGAATCTTGTTGAATTGCCCGACTCGATATTGAAAAGAGTTTTCGATAAGGAGACTGAAGTGCGGGGTTTATAATTGTTAGGCATGTGATGTCTAAGAAATTCATTTGTTTAGGCATGCGATGTCTAAAGAGGTTGCAGATTCCAACTGTTGTAGTTTTACACTTTCTTTTCTGCGACCGTAAGTGTAATATGTGATATCTCCGGTTTCGATGCTATATGTCAACGACAATTGGGATGCGCATATTTACTTACGTTGATGACATGTGATGTTATGTGTTGCTGGATATGTTATATTGGATCGTCGTGTTTGAATAGCCGGGGGATTTTATGTGAGATTAGTGTTTTTCATTTTCAATCATGTATAAACTTGTATGTAATATTCTTTTATTGGGGCACTTCCAGGTTGCGGAAGATGTCACCTTTTGTATATTATTTACTTTTCCGCAATAGGATAGACCCAAGGAGGAGGGCACACGTAACCGGGTTCTGGAGTCCAGTGGGAGACCAACTCGAGGAGTCGAGTCCGGGTCTCCTAACTCTAGAATTGGTAGGGTTGCTTGCCGCTCTCGTAGGGGTCTAGGGGTGTGGGTTTTGGCTATTCATCGCGACCGTGGAATCCGTGTTTTATACTGGCTCATATTGAAAACACGAACGTCCTAGTATATCCAATATTTCATATGATTCTTCTGCTACGATATCTGTGATGTGATCATGTGATATGTTCTGTGATGGATACTGTATATAGTATATATGATATATTATATAGACGTTACTTATGTTTTACACCAGCGCTAGCCCTGCCCTGCTCTGCCGTTAGTTACCTAACCTAACGGTGCACGAGAGGACATCGAGGCGAATGCGGATGGCATAAGTGTACGTCGTATTTATCTGTGATGTTTAGGTACTTAAATGATGGGACTTCATTAATGTGATTAATGAAAGAAAAGAAACCTAAGATGTTGTGGAATCGAATTTCTAAATAAAACAGGTAGCTACAGTTCTTGCTTTGCACAGCGGTATATGTGATATATCCTGCACCTTATTCGATAAGGAAAGGACCGAGATCCCTTCACCGGGAGTGACTCCTTTAGCAATAACTGGCAGATGCTACACCCCTCGGTTTGTCTTTTGATCGCTTCTATAGTTTCTGCTTTGCACAGTGATATATATAATATATCCCGTACCTCATTCGACGAGGAAAGGGCCGACGATCCCTTCACCGGGAGTGACCCCTTTAGCAAAACTAGAAAAGCCTAAAAAATACTCCATTTCAAAATCATTTGATTCTACAACGATATCAAGTTTATTACGCAATAGGTTTTCAGAAAAACCTGTCGTAGCCCTCCGTCATTTCAGATAAGTAGTAGTTAGTATTCGTGTTGCGTTTATTGGCCTTTGTCAAGGCGTAGTGTGTGGTAGCTAACTGGTGCTTATCTGCTTATGCATATGATGCAGATTGGGTTAGGGTAGTCGTGCGACCTTGTTGGCCTTTGTCAAGGGTCGTGCGGGCGGGTTTAAATCAATCAGGAAATGAGGGGTTGAACTTGACTAGCATCCTATGGTTTGTTGGCCTTTGTCAAGGTCATAGGAGGTTAGGGGCAAAATTATCGGGAATTTCAAGTGTTGAAATTTGCAATGAGATTGCATACCTTCTATGAGATAGTTGGATCCTGATTCCCGCTGCGAGTAAGAGTTACTCCTGGGAGAGTTTTACACATTACAATTAGCCGATCAAGTAGGTGTCTAGAAAGGTGTTAACGAGGTTGCGCCTCTGTGAAAACGAGGTTTACATTAATTAGGTTCGTGCGAAAGCACGGGGGACCTCGCTCAAAGTACCGACACTGGCATGGCTGAAAGATTGGCGAACTTGTAGTATGTAATTAATCCCGGCTAGTCTTTCCTTTTTGGGTTTGAAGGAAGATTTGATAAAAACAGTGGGAGCCATCCTGATTAGATAAAATAATAACCAATCTGATCTTGCAAGAGCGCACGCTGAGTGTTTTCTTCTCTCTCTCTCCAGGTAGCGACCATGTCACGCCTTAATCAAGATAATAATACGAAATATTGACCGAACCCGCTTGTTATACTGAGCTGGGGAACGTTGGTCCCGCTCCAACTTATAATTGTTATAAGACAGAGCAGGAAATTGGGGAATACCAGATTTCTCGTGCCGCCCAAACGAAGAGAGTGCATGCTGATGCATCATCTTCGGGTGTGTTCATTGTGCAGAACTGTTTCTCAGTATCCTCTGCATCCATGGTATATGATACCGGATCAGGATCCCAGATATGTAATCTGTTACATAGGGCTACAAAAAGGTAGAAAAACTGAGAACGGGTGATAAGTTTCATGAGACAGAAAACGGGGAAAGTGTTGCAGCCAAGTCTGTTGGTCACTGTCATCCTGTATTACAAATACATTGATTCTGAACGAATGTTATTAGATACCGAACCTGATATACAAAATCATATCAGTCTCTTTATTAGTAAAGAAAGGATATAATTTTGTATTGTTGGATAATGTTTTGAACATTTCCTATATCAAAAGTTGATCGATTCAGGTACGTTATCGAAAAGCATTGATGTTCTAAATCAAACTATAGTTCTTAGTATATAGAACACACACAAGAGAAAGAATTCAGAAATGAACGAATCCTTCTTGAGGTATTGTAGACTAGGTCATATCAATGCGACCCGACTAGTTACAGTTACATAAAGATGCATATTTAAAACAGTTTGAATTTACATCTTATGAAACTTGCCAGTCATGTCACAAAGATAAGATGACCATAGCTCCGTTTACTGGAAACAGAGAAAGAGTTAGTAAACTCTTGGGATTGATACATGTTGATGTATGTAAGGTCCCCTGTCTACATATGCCAAGACCGGTTCTTTGTACTTCATTACATTCTCTGATGATCTCTCAAGATTTAGTCATATGTTCCTGTTGAAACACAAGTCCGAACCTTTTGAGATATTCACAGAATATAAGTTAGAAGTAGAGAACCAATACGGGTATAAGTATTATATCCTATGATGAGATCATGGAGGAGAATACTTGTTCATAGAATTCCTGGACTATTCTAAAGGAGAATGAGATTCTCTCTCAGCATTACTCCTCCGTATACACCATAGCACGATGGTATATCGGGGTGGAGCAAAATCACCCTATGTGATATGGTGTGCTCTATGATGAGTACTATTGAGTTTCCTGTTTCCTTTTGGGAGTTATGCGCTTGAGATGTTGCATACCTATTGAATAGGGTTCGAATCAGATCACAGCCTACCACTCCATATGAGATATGGTATGGGAAGAGCCCATGTCTTAAGCTAGTTAAGATTCGGGGTTGTCCGGCCTATGTCTAAAAGCAAAATCCGGACAAGCTCGAGGCAAGGTTAGTTATGTAGAACTGGAAAGGTTCCAGCTATGCAAACTACAGCAGATGATTTGGTACAACCAAAGGATTCAGTAGATACCAACGAACCTCAGCCTCTCCGCCGATCTAGTAGGGTTCCTCACCCACCTGAGAGATACTTCGGTTTCTCTATGACAGTGGGAGCGAGGATTGCATCATGAGATGATGACCCAACTAGCTTCTTGCTGGCCATCAGGAGTAAGACTCTGTAAGAATGGCTGGATGCTTAGTGATCTGAGATGGAATCCATCTACACCAACAAAGTATGGACTTTGGTTGCTATATCTGAAGGGTTAAATCCCCATCAGGAGCAAGTATATCTTGAGAAGATTACTTGGTGTAGATGGAAAAGTTGAGACTTTCAAAGCTAGACTTATTAAAGGTTTTCGTCATCGACCAGGTGTGGATAGTGATGAAACCTTTTCCAGTGGCTATGCTTAAGTCCATCCGGATCCTACTTGCCACGGCTACATACCATGACTACGATATCTGGCGGTTGGGTGTCATGACTGCTTTTCTAAAATGATGTTTTAGAAGAGAGCGTCTGTAAGTACATAGCCAGAGGGCTTCGTAGACAATGGGAGCAGCGGAAACGTGTACAAGTTACTTTATAGCATAAAGCAGACATCGCGGAGTTGGAACGTCTGTTTTGATGTAGTTGTCAAAAAGTTTGACTTCATCAAAATGGTAGATGAACCTTGTATATACAAAAAGGTAGTAGGGAGTATAGTGGTGATCCTCGTAGAGTACGTGGATGACATACTCTTGATAGGGAAGGAGTTTCCTATGCTACGCTCGGTCAATCTCCGTTTATCACAAGGATTCTCCATATAGGATCAAAGTGATACCTCCTAAATCCTGGATTATGGATCTATGAGATAGATCTAATTGGATGTTAGGAGACTCACTAGTTGCAGTGAGATGGTATCAGTTGATCATGGGGAGAATCACTGGAAAGGTTCCACAGTGATAAGGACGACTGAAAGTCAGTCACAGGCATTGTCTTTACCCTTAGTAAAGGGACGGTATGTTGGAAGAGTTCCAAGCTAGATACCGTGGCATACTAGACGATAAAGGCTGGATACATCGCTACTTAAGATGCTACCAAAGAGGCTGTTTGGGTGTATATTGGTTCATGAGATGAACTACGTTCCTACCATTGTGAGACAATAGGGTTGTGGCTTATGCCAAGGAACATCCGTCCCATCAGTGATCCAGACATATTCTGAGGCAGCATCACCTGATCATGGAGATAGTTGATCTCTAGGGTGATCGAGGTTAGGAGAGCTGACTCAGAGGATAACACGGCGGTTCCACTCACGAAGGCCTATTCCCAGAGAGAGACTTTTATGGGATGGTTGAGTATGAGATACTACAATCACAGCTATCAGATGGCCCTAGTGCAAGTGGGAGATTGTTAGTTATATGTATGCCCTAGAGGCCATTACTATACATAGGATGTATATTGTAGTGGATGCTTGGACATATATAGGGAGGACTTTCTTGCTCGACATGATAGTATGCTATCAGGTTGCTCTTTACTTTAATGTGTACACTGATCGTCTCTCTGTTACATGTTGGTAAAGCCCTTAGGATGAGTACTTGACTACCTGTACTATGATGCGGATCATACTAGTGGGGACATGGTAGTCCATAAGTACATCCTTCAAAGTCCCTAGTCGTGGGTGTATCGAGACAGGGCATCGATATACCAGAGTAGACTAGCGTATACCTTCTCGACCCATACAGATGGGCGATGGATGATCCCATTGTTGGAGATAGTGCCCTCAGAGTCAATTATTGGATCACAGGCACGTGATTGCAATGATTGAGGGGAGGACCTGTCCCAGTAGGACAATCTTACTCGAGATGATAGTATGCTATCTGGTTTACCTTTATCATCGTGTACTGCTTTAGGTGACCTTACGAGTCGCTATTGCACGTTGATAGAGCCCCTAGGATTTTTGCTTGACTACCAGCAGTATGAGGGCGATCATATAAGTGGGAGCTGGGGTCTATAAGCGCATCCTAAAATGGTCCCTAGTCGTAGGAGTTTCGAGACAGGGCATCGATACTCCATTAGTAGACTAGTGTATACAGTCGAGACCCCGACGAGGGGCGGTGGCCGGTCTCACAAGCCACTGGTGTCAGTTGGTTCACCTAAGATGTATACAGGTGCTCGTTGGGTTATGAGTACACCGGACAGGACTCGCCGGGAACCTGCTAGTTGGGATTATACCAGACGTCAGATAGCAGTTCCCTGGTGACATGTGTACAAGTTAGTTCATCGACCTGAGATCATCATTTGTCTCGTGTGAGTTCCCACTGTACTTTGATTACTACCCTACCACGGCTCAAAGGAGTCGTGCAAACAGGTTTTAGTTGGGTACAGTCCCGAGCCACATGGAGGCAGTGAGCGGATCTTCAGGGGTTCGTCTCTCCCGGTTTGGGGGTGAGGTCGTGCTGTGTCTAGGAAAGCCAGAACATGAAAAGTACTTGGCCAAGGCAGGAGATTTGCTGGTAGATATTCCAGTAGTATCTCAGGGTGTTCTGGGCTACACTCCGACACGACTTGTACCGCTTTTGGGGGTCTGACTTTACCAACCCCCTAGGCCCGCCATGCGATGCTCATAGACGAACGGACCGGACTGTACGGATATTGTCACTGACAGGCTCAGTAGGATGTCGGGGTGAGCTTCCTCATCGACGTCCCTTTTAGTCAATAGCTGGTGGCCCGTCACGTATTGGCTTATACCTCTGACGTGCTAGTGGTTAAATCCACAGCCATAGTATTGACGAGTCTTTAGAGTCCACCACAGACAGTTACTCAAGTTTCGGGCGAAACGCTGTAGAGGCCGTATGGAGATATGGCAGGGTCCGATCAGATACGTGCGGTATTGCACGGATCAGGATCGGAAAGATATTACTAGCCGGCTTTTGTTTAAGCCGGATCCTAGTATAGTACAGTGTAGATTTTGTCTCTTTACATTTGTGTTCAGCGGGAATACAAATGCGGGCATGTATTTGCAGTAGCGGGGTTTTCCTGTAATTTATTACGGGATCAGTTTTCTGAAGTTGCCAGTTTGCATTCCGTTCCGGCCGGTTTTCCTTCATTCCTTCTCGGTCGGACTTTATTGTTGGAAGGGGTTATTTGCAGTTTGCAAATAACTCTTTTGTGGAGGGTTTTGTTGCATATGTGCCTTTGTCATGATGAGATTCCTTTTTAATCTCATCACTTGCTTTTCATTTGATGGTGGGTGAAATGATTTAGATGAGAAATGAGAGTGACCATTTTATATATTTGTTTTTGCCATTTCATTTTTTCTCTCTCCAATCTATTCTTGTGAAGAGAGGGGCCGGCCACTTTGAGAGGGGGTGAGGATCATTTCATTTGAGTGAGGAAAAATGTTATGATATCATCTTTCATGCTACCAAGTTCATGAGCACATTTTTTGAGTTGCTTTCTTCACCTCCACAACATCAAAGGCAACTTCAAGAACCCCAAAAGACAAGTTCACTACACTATTCTATAGCAACCCTTGGACGCGTCGGCCAGCCAACTTCGCGCCCGAGTTGCCTCGGTCAAGAGGCGGGAGCCCGTAAAAGATTCCGGCTACGTGGTGCCCTTTCCGACGAGCGAGGAGGTGACGGAGATTCCGCGGGAGATCGGAGTGGAGACGAAGACCGAAGGACACGGATCGCTTGGTATAGTTCTCTACTCTTTTCTATTCTGCTAGCTAGCTAGGTTAATGGCCCGATCCGGGTAAAAAGTCCGTGGTGGTGCCGTTTTGCAAAGTTCGCAAAGTTTTTGTTTTCCGCGTTTCCGGCGTCGGCTCGACGGCCGGGGCGCCCCCGCGGGCTTACATTGGTATCAGAGCCACGCCGTTAACCTACCTAGCTTGCTCTAGTATGTTTAGTACTCGATCGAACGAAAAAACCCAAAAACCGTATTTTTGTGCTCATGTGTTCTCTGTTAAAATTTTTTGAGCTCCTAAAATTTTTCTGGATGTTGCAGAGGCATGTATAAGAAATTCTAAGAATTCTGGGAAAATACGATCCACTGGTTCCTCACTTCGACCGCGGAAGGGAGGCTAAAGCCTTAGTTTGGCCGCTGTTCCGCGGCGGATAGGAGGAATCGTGGCACCATATTTTCCCAGTAAGCTTATGAGTTAGAAATAGGGCTTTTGGGATATTTTATTTGGGCCCAGGTTTTCTGTAAGTGCTACAGTTCCTTTTGGGGGCCCACTTTGATAAATTTGTTCGATCGGATATTTTAAACATGCTAGTTCACAGTTTTTACATTATATCTGCGACCGTGAATGTCACTTGATCGGTAAATCCTGTCTAACTGCTATAGCCCGGCTAGACGGATTTGCGAACGTGACATTCACGTTGATGTTCTGTGATTGTACTGTGTTGTTGCGGATCGGTCGTGGGGGATAGCCTGGTTGCAGTGGTAGTACAGTTTTGTTGTATTATGTACATTTGATACTGCGGGGCGAGCGTCCGACATGTGGACTGCCGTCACTGCCTGTTTGTATTATTATTTTGGGGCACGACCAGGTTGCGGTCGATGTACCCGTTGTATGTATATTTTACTTTCTGTACTAGGATTACCCCGCGGAGGGGTGCACGGATAGCCGGGTTCTAGAGGGCAACAAGCCCGCATCTCATGGCATTGAGACGGAGGGGGCTTCACTCTAGAATTGGCAGGCTATTCGCCGCACTCGTAGGGGGTACAGGTTGACCCAGGAGGGGTGCCCAAGTTACCGGATTCCGTGAAGTGCTGGGTGGTCCATTCACGTCGCTGAAGGGGGCTGCCTCGCTTCAGGTTTTGGCGGGTGACTTGCCGCGCCCGTAGGGGTCTAGGATTTTCATTGCACAGGATATCCACACGACCAGGGGAACGTCGGGTTTCAGCGGCTCTGTGAAACCCGGGGATCCCAGATATCTGTATTGATCTGTGTTGCTATACATTTCTGTGTTGCTGCATTTTTTATCACGCCTTGAGCGAAAATTATATATTATATATATACTAGTAGATGTTGTATATGTTTTTCATCCGCGCTAGTCCAGTCCCCGCTCTGTCGTTAGTTAGCTAACCTAACGGGTGATGACGGGACCCAGTGGCGAATGCGGATGGCATATACGTACGTCAGTATATTTTCGTTCTTCGTGGTGTGATCAATTGATGGGACTGCGTTGATTCGGATCAATGCAAGTTAAACAAACCTATTCTGATGTTGTTGGAACACTTTTTCAAAAGCTGTTATTGCAAGGGCGTTCTCTTTTATTTTGCACAGTGGTATTCAGATGGAATATCCTGCTCCTCAGTCGACGAGGCAAGGGCCGAGATCCCTTCACCGGGAGTGACCCCTTAGACAGAAGTTTGCGTCAGGGCAATAACTTCACTATAGCCGTTTACTTTTGCTTTGCATCGTGGTATTCAGTTGGAATATCCTGCACCTCATTCTACGGGGAAAGAGCCGAGATCCCTTCACCGGGAGTGACCTCTTTAGCAAAGGTTTTCATAACTATATTTTTAAAAGCTATCAGTTCCTTCAACGATATCAAGTTCATTACGTTAAAGGTTTTCGCCAGAAACCATTCGTAGCCCTCCATCATTTCAGTTAAATATTCGGTAGTATTCAAGCTATGTATTTTGACCTCACGCCAAGGCATAGTGTTTGGTAGCTGCCGGGTATTTATCTGTTGCATAGATAGATGCGTTGGTTTGGGACAGTCGTACTACTATTTTGGCCTACGTCAAGGGTATGTACGGGTGGGTTCAGATTAACCTGGATAATGATGGGTATAACTTGACATGTGACTTATGATATTTTGACCTCACGCCAAGGTCATAAGAGCATGGGGCAGAAATCCACAACGGGAGTTTCAAAAGTACTGAAACTTGCCAGATATGCGCATACCTTCTGGAGTGTGATAGCGTGAGCGGATTCCGTCACGTTATCATGCGATGATGGTTGGATCCCGATTCCCACTGATGAGTTGGTTTACTCCTCGGGTGATCCCGGCTAATTCTTCTTTCAGGTTTGGGGAAGAATTTGACGCTACAGTGGGAGGTTTCCAGATTAGATAAAGTGACTACCATTCTGATCTAGGTTAGAGTGCACGCTGAGTGTTTCTTTTCTCTCTCTCCTTGGCAGCGATCATTGACCCGACCCTAGACTATGACTCAGTGACCAAGTTGACCGAACCTACTTAACACAGGCTTTTGGATTGTCAGAGTTGCAAACCTCTTTGCCACTCCTACTTTTACCCTTTTCTCCGGGACACCCCGTATTACTACGACCGTCCACTTCCATTGGACAAAACCATCGTATGGTTATATACGAACTCGAAGGACTTCGAGGATGGTTTCTGGTTCTGGAGAAAACGGATAGGACTATTCAGTTGTCTTTTCTTTTCACCTTCTCTCAGGTTGCGACTACTCCTTGTTTTAGGAGTAGTACACCTATTATGCAAATTAGATAGTTTTCTTCCAAACCATAGGCTGGTGCCGACCGGTAGGGAATGAAGAAAACCAGTTAGCCTAAACGGTGTACAAAAGGTATTAAGTTCAGACAAAGCAAGGGATTAGTAAGAGGGCAAAGTAAATTGCGACTGATATTCACGACCAAACCAAGTATTTCTTCGCCAATCCCAAATCACCTTTGTATTTCTCCAGGACACTCCGTATCACTACGAAGATCCCAGTTTATTGGATAATCCATCGTATGGTTATATACGAACTCGAAAGGAACTTGTTCCAGTTCGAGGATGGATCCTGGTTCAGGAGAAATAGGAATAAAGTACATTCAGGTGTTTTTTATCTTCACCTTCTCTCGCGTTACGAGTGCTCCTGGGATTAGGACAGTACACCCTTTATGCTTATTGGCTAGTCTTCTTCCAAACCATAGGCTGGTGCCGAACGGTAGGGAAGGAAGAAAACCATTTGGCCTAAAGGGGTGTACAGAAGGTAATGACTAAAGACATATAAAGGGATTTGGAGAAGCGGCAAAGAATTATACGGTTATAGTTGTGAATCTGGATAATGCAAGAGGCATTACTAGGAATACCAGGATACCCCATCGAAACATTTCAATGTTTCAGGTTCACTGTGTACTGTTAAAAGAAAACTGATTTCCCGATTAGATACTTACTCCAGGGTATGTATTTACCAGATATGATTCTCACATATGTATGGTTTTACAGATGATGAGTGGTAGTAAGTTATTGGGAATTATGTGACCATCCTTATTATATCGGGATTCGTTGGAATTGGTGATATTTGAGGAAGCCACCTGGGTTGTTTGCCGGTCGGCAAATATTTGGTTTTGAATATCCGTTGTTGTGCACCAATTTCAAATTGATATATCTGTACGTCTATTTTTATAGAGTGAGACATATTTTTTTTTTGAAATTATGTCTATGACATTTACCTATACCAGTGGATGGTTAGGTAAGGAGCATTGAACAACGATGTGATTCTTCTTAACCAAAAGTACAGTTTTCAACCTACGACACACAGTGAATGAGTCATTCGACTCAGGGGACTTATACAGAGTATTGTATATTGTCCAGTGTCCATGAGGACAGAGGGGTTGGTCCTCGTACTGTATTCTGTTTACTTATGACTTCTCTAGTTCTTAGACAGGTGTTTCGTAGAAACACAAGGTCGAAGTTTTGAGAAGTTATAGGTATAAGAATAAAGTAGAGAACCATGTGTTGCAAGTATCGGGATTCTTCAAAGTGATCGAAGATGTAGATACTTGTACATGGTATTCAGTTGATAGTAATGGTTAAGAGAACTTGCTTCTCTTTCAGGTTACTCATAATTGGAAGCGTTCCTAAGTTGAGTAACGCTGATCGGCCTCCTTCCATTTAGTTGACATGCACTGGAGACAGCTGCATGATTTGAATCTGGTTCAATTAAATCAGTGCCTCTGTTTCTTGGATATAGAACAGTTCATATCTTGACATTGTTAAGATACGGGGAGTTGTCCGGCTTATGCTTAAAACCAGACTCTGGACAACTCAAGGCACGTTTCAGTAATGGCTGTTTGTGGGGTGACCCGGGCTATGACGAGGGTTGACTTTCTACCATCTGGAAGATCAATAGTGATATTGTTCTTGACTCGCCACAGTTTTATCAAAAATGGATTTTTTTTTTCAGAAAAACAGTAGTGGGAGTATGGTAGAACTGGAAGTGATTCCAGAACCGCAAACGATTACTGAAAATTTGATAAGAACCTAAAGATTCAATCTGGTTTGACATTCCATTGGCCACTCCGCAGATACGGTGGGTAACCTCAGGCACTCGAGAGGTACTTCGGTATGCTCAAGGATGGTGGCAGGGAGGTTCTTGTTTACCCAGACTTGCCATTGCTGTTGTTCCAGACTGTGAGACCCGGCAGGAGGATGAGTATAGTGTCGTTCTAAACTGGCTTTAGAAGTGCACGTCTATATGACTCTGCCAGAGGGTTGTCGTAGTCAGTGGGAGCAGCGGAAGCATTGGTGGACATCAGGCTCATGTCTATTTATAGACTAAAGCAGATACAGCGGAGATAGATCATCTATTTCTGATGTGACAGTCATAGGTTTGACTTCATCAGAATAGGGGATGGATCTGTTGAGAAGGTAGTAGGGTGTTATGTCATGGTATTTGGATGACATACACAGAGTAGGAAAGGAAACTCCTATACTACGATCGGTTATACTTTGGTTGTCACACAGTGGTTTCTCCACACAGGACTTGGATATTATATCTGACATACTGGTTACTAGATCTATGGTTTTAGATCTAGATTTGGGTGGTTTCCCAATCTGGGTACCTTGACAGCATTCTATGAGTATTTAGAATGGACGACTCCTGGCATGGTGGTGTACCTGCAGGAAATGGAGTCACCTTCTCTAAAGGTGTCTTACAGACTAAAGGGGAAAGGGATACGCATGATTGGCAGATCACTTGCTTAGGCAATTGAGTCAATCATGAGATGTCAAGTACCACACCAGATGTTGTTCTTGCAGTAGGTGCAATAAATTGATATTGATCCAATTCTGGAGAAACAGTTGGAAGCAATTTTAGAACATAAGTGAATGTTCTAGGGATTTGATAACGGCAACCTCCTTTAGGAGACGGTTATCATTCCAGGCTTCCAAGGTGACATGGATGGCAGAGTGGCTGTCAGAGTTTTAGTTTTTCCCTCTGACGAGGGGCAGTATTTTAGACAGTTGGTCTAGGTGGATACTGAGGGAAGGCATGGCGCAGGATACTGATTAAGTTCAGTTGACGATACAGTCTATGAAGTTTGGATTTGGAGTTCATTTATGAGCTAGGTCCCATCAGACATCCAGACATTCTAAGACAGGTATTGCTCATTTCGGAAGATGGCTTTCTCCGCGAACTTGAGATACAGAGAGACATAGAAAGAAACATCAAAGCGGATCCACTCACTGAGGCTATTCCTTGAACGCAATAGTTTCGCAAACGAGCTTTGTGAGACTGACTAGTAGAGGAGTTGGGTGTTCGGTATCACACGGGCTGTGAGTATGCGACATCGCAATAATTAGCCTCGAGTGCAAGTGGGAGATTGTTGGAGATAGTGCCCTCAGAGTCAATTATTGGATCACAGGCACGTGATTGCAATGATTGAGGGGAGGACCTGTCCCAGTAAGACAATCTTACTCAAGATGATAGTATGCTATCTGGTTTACCTTTATCATCGTGTACTGCTTTAGGTGACCTTACGAGTCGCTATTGCACGTTGATAGAGCCCCTAGGATTCTTGCTTGACTACCAGCAGTATGAGGGCGATCATATAAGTGGGAGCTGGGGTCTATAAGTGCATCCTAAAATGGTCCCTAGTCGTAGGAGTTTCGAGATAGGGCATCGATACTCCATTAGTAGACTAGTGTATACAGTCGAGACCCCGACGAGGGGCGGTGGCCGGTCTCACAAGCCACTGGTGTCAGTTGGTTCACCTAAGATGTATACAGGTGCTCGTTGGGTTATGAGTACACCGGACAGGACTCGCCGGGAACCTGCTAGTTGGGATTATACAAGACGTCAGATAGAAGTTTCCTGGTGACATGTGTACAGGTTAGTTCATCGACCTGAGATCGTCATTTGTCTCGTGTGAGTTCCCACTGTACTTTGATTACTACCCTACCACGGCTCAAAGGAGTCGTGCAAACAGGTTTTAGTTGGGTACAGTCCCGAGCCACATGGAGGCAGTTAGCAGATCTTCAGGGGTTCGTCTCTCCCGGTTTGGGGGTGAGGTCGTGCTGTGTCTAGGAGAGCCAGAACATGAAAAGTCCTTGGCCAAGGCAGGAGATTTGCTGGTAGGTATTCCAGTAGTATCTCAGGGTGTTCTGGGCTACACTCCAACACGACTTGTACCTCTTTTGGGGGTCTGACTTTACCAACCCCCTAGGCCCGCCATGCGATGCTCATAGACGAACGGACCGGACTGTACGGATATTGTCACTGACAGGCTCAGTAGGATGTCGGGGTGAGCTTCCTCATCGACGTCCCTTTTGGTCAATAGCTGGTGGCCCGTCACGTATTGGCTTATACCTCTGACGTGCTAGTGGTTAAATCCACAGCCATAGTATTGACGAGTCTTTAGAGTCCACCACAGACAGTTACTCAAGTTTCGGGCGAAACGCTGTAGAGGCCGTATGGAGATATGGCAGGGTCCGATCAGATACGTGCGGTATTGCACGGATCTGGATCGGACAGATATTACTAGCCAGCTTTGGTTTAAGCCGGATCCTAGTATAATACAGTGTAGATTTTGTCTCTTTACATTTGTGTTCAGCGGGAATACAAATGCGGGCATGTATTTGCAGTAGCGGGGTTTTCCTGTAATTTATTACGGGATCAGTTTTCTGAAGTTGCCAGTTTGCATTCCGTTCCGGCCGGTTTTCCTTCATTCCTTCTCGGTCGGACTTTATTGTTGGAAGGGGTTATTTGCAGTTTGCAAATAACTCTTTTGTGGAGGGTTTTGTTGCATATGTGCCTTTGTCATGATGAGATTCCTTTTTAATCTCATCACTTGCTTTTCATTTGATGGTGGGTGAAATGATTTAGATGAGAAATGAGAGTGACCCTTTTATATATTTGTTTTTGCCATTTCATTTTTTCTCTCTCCAATCTATTCTTGTGAAGAGAGGGGCCGGCCACTTTGAGAGGGGGTGAGGATCATTTCATTTGAGTGAGGAAAAATGTTATGATATCATCTTTCATGCTACCAAGTTCATGAGCACATTTTTTGAGTTGCTTTCTTCACCTCCACAACATCAAAGGCAACTTCAAGAACCCCAAGAGACAAGTTCACTACACTATTCTATAGCAACCCTTGGACGCGTCGGCCAGCCAACTTCGCGCCCGAGTTGCCTCGGTCAAGAGGAGGGAGCCCGTAAAAGATTCCGGCTACGTGGTGCCCTTTCCGACGAGCGAGGAGGTGACGGAGATTCCGCGGGAGATCGGAGTGGAGACGAAGACCGAAGGACACGGATCGCTTGGTATCCTTCTCTACTCTTTTCTATTCTGCTAGCTAGCTAGGTTAATGGCCCGATCCGGGTAAAAAGTCCGCGGTGGTGCCGTTTTGCAAAGTTCGCAAAGTTTTTGTTTTCCGCGTTTCCGGCGTCGGCTCGACGGCCGGGGCGCCCCCGCGGGCTTACACCCATATCCATTGGTGTTTGACATCAGAGATGATATACGGGTGCTCAGTGGAGACTGGGTACACTGGACGGACTCGCCGAGAACTCCCAGATGGTATTATACCTTACGTCAGATGGCAGTTCTCTGGTGACACTGGTACAGAGTAGTCTGTTGACCCGAGATCGTCATAGAGACTTGTGTGGTTCCCACTGTGCTTTGATTTCCACCTTACCACGTCCAAGAGGGCGTGCAAAACGGTGGTTTTTGGGTACAGTCCCGAATCACATGGAGGCAATGAACGATAGGAGGGGATTCGTCTCTCCCGGTATAGGGAGTTGATGTTGCGCTGTGTTCGATTGGCTATAACCGGAAATCCCAGGCCAGGGTTGCTGGGATTTACTGGTAAGTGTTACCAGTAGTTTCTCGAACTGTTATAGACCTCATATCGACACGACTTATCGAGCTATTGGGGTCTGACGTTTACCACCCCTAGGCGAGATATGTGACATATCAGACGAACAGACCGGACTGTACGGTAAGTGTTACTGGTTGGATTCACAGGAGTGTGAGCGGGCTTGCTCTTCGATCTTCTGACCGCTCAATACCCGGGTGGCCGTTACGTTTAGCAGACCGCTTGCAGCTTGTGGGTGTTTGATATGATCATCACCTGCAGCCGGCGTATTGACGAGTCTTTAGAGTCCTACACAGAGGTTTCCTGGCTCAAGCGAAACGAAATAGGAGCGCATATGAGATATGTGCGGGACCGAGAATTAAACCAGTATGTGATACTGTCTTCTATTCTCGTGATTTGTATCATTGGTCGGTTATATGTTATATAGCCGGGTTACCGAATCAAGTGTTGATTCGATACATTGATACACTTGATATTAGTCGGTTATATGCGATATGACCGGATCATTAAATCAAGTGTTGATTTAATGATTTAATGCATAATTATATATTTGATATATTACTTTGCATTAACTAGTATCGGTTCACTTAAGATTGATTTTCTCACTCGCATGTGCACATTGTATATATGATATAGTTTTGTGCACTTGTTTGTATCTTGTTTGATGATACATGCAAACTTGGATTTGTGTAAAGACTAAAACCATGTTTAGTGAATGGTTAGGGTTTCATTTCACTTATTTATTTATCTATTCTTTTTGGTTAAAAGATAAAAGAAAAATAAAATGGTTGCTTTAAAACATGAAGCTTGTTGAAGATTTGACCAAGTGACCATTTTGTCTTCATCTCCTTAACCTAACCATTCAACCTAACCCTAGTTTAGTCTCTACACTTAACCATGGTTGCTATATGATAAGAATCACTCATTTTCTATTTTCCACAAAAGACTTATCATATTCTTTTTCTTCTTCTTCTTCTTCTTCAACAAAGAATAAGCTTGCCTCCATTAATGGCAACTTGAGAAAAAGAGTGAGAAATCCAATTCTAAAGTGAACCCACTTCCTATTTCTACAAAGGTTGTATTTCCGTTCACTTATTAGTAAAGCAGTTTACTAGTTTTAGTTTTCAACTAAACTTTAGTTAACGATCCGTGTTAGGGTTTCTCGGCACTTGTAAAATTTGAGATTGGCATGGTTGATCCCTTGTGAGACCTCCTTAGAGTGCCTAGGAACCCTACAGGATACCATATCTATAATCAGATATCCCCAAGTCAAGAGTGCGGATCAAACATCAATATATAGCTCGTACGTAAATCCGTCGTACGGCATCCCCAAATCTGGGTACAGGTCAGTATCAAATTCATCAAGTTAATCATTTGGTATCCTCTTTATCAAAGATCATAATCCGGGGTACTGATCTACGTCTAGTACGATACTAATATCATCAATATAGTCATGATCTGACTGCTGATCTACACCCTCATACAAACCGATATCATCATCATATATCGTCATAAAGAGGTATACATCGCCTAATGCGACCTATTATGAATATCTTAACATATCTTATCTCATATCACGATCACATGTCAACCATTCAATGTATAACACTATTCACATGTATCGTCGTCCCAAGATCCGCTATAACATCAGGACGTATCTCAAGTACGAATCCTGCCATATCACCGTTCTCGCGGTCTCAATCAAATCTTATCGACTCATCTCAAATCTCAAATACTATCCTCAAATCCAGTATGTGAACACATAGTCCCATACCCATGTGAACACATAATAATATAACCCCATATATGCACTGTAAGTGCACGGCGGTGCCCCGGCCGTCAACCCGACGGCCAAATGCGGAAGCGGTGAAAAACTTTAATTTTTGCGGACTTAGCAAACCGGCACCACCGCGCACTAAACCCCGGATCGTGCCATTAAACTAGATCTAGCAAACTACAAGAAGGGAAGAGATATACCGACTGATCCGAGTCCTCCGGTCTTCATCTCCACTCCGATCTCCTCGCGGGATCTCCGGTCGTCGCCTCCTTGCCGGAAGGGCACCACGTCGCCTGCATCTTTTATGGGCTCCCGCCTCTATACCGAGGTAACTCGGGCGCGAAGTAGGCTAGCCGACGCGTCCAAGATTTGCTGTAGACTAGTGTGGAAACTTGTCTCTTTGGGGTTTAAGAGGTTGCCATGTATGGAGGAATTTTGCACAATGATTTTCATGGATCCAAGAAGGAAAGAGGAGCATGCAAAGAGAAAGGCTCGGCCATCCCATGTAAATTGTGCTCACTGGAAATAGAAAATGAAGCCTGCACACTATTATGAATGAATGAAGCAAGCTCTCTAGAGAATGCAACCAAAAAAAAAAAAGAATGAATATATATTAATCAATCAATCCATCAAAAACCATTCCTGCAACCTAATTAATCATACATTCCTTACTAAGGAAATTAATCCAATTTGCTCCAACAGTGGCCGACCCAATTCCAACACAAAATCAATGCACACACCATACTCCACAGTGGCCGGCCCATAACCAAACCCATACTCATTCATGTCATAATTAAAGCATCATGGAGCAAAGATGCTACCATAACATAAAGAATATATTT
The DNA here is from genome assembly GCA_030015575.1 of Agapanthus africanus. Classification (NCBI taxonomy): domain Eukaryota; kingdom Viridiplantae; phylum Streptophyta; class Magnoliopsida; order Asparagales; family Amaryllidaceae; genus Agapanthus; species Agapanthus africanus. The sequence goes on from JASDDO010000022.1 coordinate 394,538,199, forward strand.
TCAAGAAACCCCCCTCCACAACATGTTATTTGCACAATTGCAAATAACCCCCTCCATCGGAAAAGTCCGGCCGGGAAAGAACAAAGGAAAACCGGCCGGAACGGAATGCAAACTGGCAACTCCAGAAAACTGGTCCCGTAATAAATTACAGGAAAACCCCGATACTGTGCATACACACCCGTATTTGTATTCCGTCCGGATACAAATGCAAAGAGACAAAACTACACTATCAAATACTAAGATCCGGCTTAAGCCAAAGCCGGCTAGTAAAAACCGTCCGATCACAATCCGTGCAATACCGCACGTATCTGATCGAACCCTGCCATATCTCCATACGGCCTCTACAGCGTTTCGCCCGAAAGCTTGAGTAACTGAAAGTGTGGTGGACTCTAAAGACTCGTCAATACTATGGCTGTGGATTTAACCACTAGCACGTCAGAGGTATAAGCCAATACGTAACGGGCCACCAGCTATTGACTAAAAGGGACGTCGATGAGCGAACTCATCCTGACACCCTACTGAGACTGTCAGTGATAATATCCGTACAGTCCGGTCCGTTCGTCTATGAGCATCGCATGTCGGGCCTAGAGGGTTGGTAAAAGTCAGACCCCCAAAAGCGGTACAAGTCGTGTCGGAGTGTAGCCCAGAACACCCTGAGATACTACTGGAATACCTACCAGTAAATCTCCTGCCTTGGCCAAGGTCTTCGTGTAATGGCTCTCCTAGACACAGCGCGACCTCACCCCCAATACCGGGAGAGACGAACCCCTGAAGATCCGCTCACTGCCTCCATGTGGCTCGGGACTGTACCCAACTAAAACCTGTTTGCACGACTCCTTTGAGCCGTGGTAGGGTAGTAATCAAAGCACAGTGGGAACTCACACGAGACAAATGACGATCCCCAGGTCGATGAACTAACATGTACACATGTCACCTGGGAACTGCTATCTGACGTCAGGTATAAGACCAACTAGCATGTTCCCGGCGAGTCCTGTCCGGTGTACTCATAACCCAATGAGCACCTGTATACATCTTAGGTGAACCAACTGACACCAGTGGCTTGTGAGACCGGCCACCGCCCCTCGTCGGGGTCTCGACTGTATACACTAGTCTACTCTGGAGAATCGATGCCCTGTCTCGAAACTCCTACGACTAGGGACCTTTTAAGGATGCGCTTATAGACTCCAGCTCTCACTTATATGATCGCCCTCATACTGCCGGAAGTCAAGCAAGAATCCTAGGGGCTCTATCAACTTGCAATAGCGACCTGTCAGGTCACCTAAAGCAGTACACGATGATAAAGGTAAACCAGATAGTGTACTATCATCTCGAGTAAGACTGTCCTCCCGGGATAGGTCCTCCCTCAATCATTGCAATCACGTGCCTGTGATCCAATAATTGACTCTGAGGGCACTATCTCCAACAATCTCCCACTTGCACTCAAGGCTAATTATTGCGATGTCGCATACTCACAGCCCGTGTGATACCGAACACCCAACTCCTCTACTAGTCAGTCTCACAAATCCCGTTTGTGAAACTATTGCGGTCGAGAAATAGCCTCAGTGAGTGAATCCGCCTTGATGTTTCTTTCTATGTCTCTCTATGTCTCAAGTTCGCGGAGAAAGCCATCTCCCGAAATGAGCAATACCTGTCTTAGAATGTCTGGATGTCTGATGGGACCTATCTCATAAGTGAACTCCAAATCCAAACTTCTTAGACTGTATCGTCAACTGAACTTAATCAGTATCCTGCGCCATGCCACCCTCAGTATCACCTTGGACCATCTGTCCAAAATACTGCCCCTCGTCAGAAGGATAACTATAACTCTGACAACCTCCTTGTTGTCCAGGTCACCTTGGAAGCCTGGAGTGATAACCGTCTCCTAAAGGAGGCAGCCATTATTATATCCCTAGAACATTCACTTATGTTTTAAAACTGCTTCCGACTGTTTCTCCAGGATTGGATCAATGTCAACTTATTGCAACTAGTGCAAGAACAACATCTGGTGTGGTATTTGACATCTCATGATTGACTCAATTGCCTAAACAAGTGATCTGCCAATCATGCACATCCCTCTCTACTTTAGTCTATAAGACACCTTTAGAGAGGGTGACTCCATTACCTGCAGGTATACTACCGTGCCAGGAGTCGTCCATTCTAAATACTCTTAGAATGCTGTCAAGGTACCCAGATTAGGAAACCACCCAAATCTAGATCTATAACCATAGATCTAGTAACCAGTATGTCAGATATTATGTCCAAGTCCCATGTGGAGAAACCACTGTATGACGACCAAAGTATAACCGATCGTAGTATAGGAATGTCACTTCCTACTACCTTCTCAACAGATCCATCGCCTATTCTGATGACGTCAAACCTATGACTGTCACATCAGAAATGGATGATCTATCTCCGCTACATCTGCTTTAGTCTATAAATTGACATAAGCCTGATGTCCACCAATGCTTCCGCTGCTCCCACTGAATACGACAACCCTCTGCCAGAGTCATATAGACGTGCACTTCTAAAACTAGTTTAGAACGACGCTATACTCATCCTCCTGCCGGGTCTCGCAGCCTGGAACAACAACAATGGCGAGTGTGGGTAAACAAGAACTTCCCTGTCACCGTCCTTGAGGCTACCGGAGTACCTCTCTGGTGCCTGAAGTTACCCACCTTATCTGCGGAGTGGCCAATGGAATGTCAAATCAGATTGAATCTTTAGGTTCCTTATCAAATCTCCAGTAATCGTTTGCGGTTCTGGAATGACTTCCAGTTCTACCATACTCCCACTGATGTTTTGAAAAAAATCCATTTTTAATAAAACTGTGGCGAGTCTAGAACAATATTTCTATTGATCTGCCAGATGGTAGAAAATCAACCCTCGTCATAGCCTGGGTCAACCCACAAACAGCCATTACAGAAACGTGCCTTGAGTTATCTAGAGTCTGGTTTTAATCATAAGCCGGACAACTCCCCGTACCTTAACAATGTTAAGATATGAACTGTTTTATATCCAATATAGAACCAGAGGAACTGATTTAATTGAACCAGATTCAAATCATGCAGCTGTCTCCAGTGCATGTCAACTAAATGGAAGGAGGCCGATCAGCGTTACTCAACTTAGGAATTCTTCCAATTATGAGTAACCTGAAAGAGAGGCAATTTATCTTTATCATTACTATCAACTGAATACCATACACAAGTATCTACATCTTCGATCACTTTGAAGAATCCCGATACTTGCTCCACCTGGTTCTCTACTCTATTCAAATACCTATAACTCCTCAAAACTTAGACCTTGTGTTTCTACGAAACACGTGTCTAAGAACTAGAGAAGTTAAAAGTAAACAGAATATAGTAAGAGGACCAGCCCCTCTGTCCTAATGGACACTGGACAACATACAATACTCTGTATAAGTCCGCTGAGTCTAACAAACTGTGTGTCGTAGGTTGAAAACTGTACTTATGGTTAAGAAGAATTACACCGTTGTTTAATACTCCTTACCTAACCATCCACTGATATAGGTAAATGTCATCGACATAATATCAAAAGGTATATCTCACTCTATGAAAATAGACGTACAGATATATCAATTTGAAATTGGTGCACAACAGCGGATATTCAAAACCAAATATTTGCCGACCGGCAAACAGCCCAGATGATCTCCTCAAATATCACCGATTACAACGAATCCCGATATAATGAGGATGATCACCCAATTCCCAATAACTTACTCCCACTCACCATCTGTAAAACCATACAGATGTGAGAATCAAACCTGGTAAATACATACCCTGGAGCAAGTGTCTAATCAGGAAATCAGTTTTCTTTTAACAGTACACAGTGAAACTGAAACATTGAAATGTTTCGGTGGGGTATCCCGGTATTCTTAGTAATGCCTCTTCCAGATTCACAACTATAACCGTATAATTCTTTGCCACCTCTCCAAATCCCTTTATATGTCTTTAGTCATTACCTTCTGCACACCCCTTAGGCCAAATGGTTTTCTTCCTTCCCTACCGTTCGGCACCAGCCTATGGTTTGGAAGAAGACTATCCAATAAGCATAATGGGTGTACTGTCCTAGTCCTAGGAGCACTCGCAATGTGAGAGAAGGTGAAGATAAAAGACAACCGAATAAACCTTATTCCTATTTCTCCTGAACCAGAATCCATACCCGAACTGGAACAAGTTCCTTTCGAGTTCGTATATAACCATACGATGGAGTATCCAATAAACTGTGGATCTTCGTAGTGACACGGAGTGTCCTGGAGAAATACAAAGGTGATTTAGGATTGGCGAAGAAATACTTGGCTAGGTCGTGAATATCAGTCGCAATTTACTTTGCCCTCTTACTAATCCCTTGCTTTGTCTTAATCTTAATACCTTCTGCACACCGTTTAGGCTAATTGGTTTTCTTCATTCCCTACCGGTCGGCACCAGCCTATGGTTTGGAAGAAGACTATCCAATTTGCGTAATAGGTGTACTACTCCTAAACCAATGAGTACTCGCAACCTGAGAGAGGGTGAAAAGAAAAGACAACTGAATAATCCTATCCGTTTTCTCCAGAACCAGAAACCATCCTCGAAGTCCTTCGAGTTCGTATATAACCATACGATGGTTTTGTCCAATGGAAGTGGACGTTCGTAGTAATACGGGGTGTCCTGGAGAAAAGGGTAAAAGTAGGAGTGGCAACGAGGTTTGCAACTCTGACAATCCAAAAGCCAGTGTTTAAGAAGGTTCGGTCAACTTGGTCACTGAGTCATAGTCTTAGGGTCGGGTCAATGGTCGCTGCCAAAGAGAGAGAGAAGAAACACTCAGCGTGCACTCTATCCTAGATCAGAATGGTTACCAATTTATCTAATCTGGAAACCTCCCACTGTACCTCAAATTCTCCTCCAAACCTGAAAGAAGAATTAGTCGGGGTCAACCGAGGAGTAAACCAACTCATCAGTGGGAATCGGGATCCAACTCTCATCGCATGATAACGTGACGGAATCCGCTCACGGTATCACACTCCAGATGGAATGCGCATATCTGGCAAGTTTCAGAACTTTTGAAACTCCCGATGTGATTTCTGCCCCATGCTCTTATGACCTTGACTTTGGCCAACATATCATAAGTCACATGTTAAGTTCAACCCGTCATTCTCCAGGTTAATTTGAACCCACCCGTACATACCCTTGAGTTTGGCCAAAATGGCAGTACGACTGTCCTAAACCAACGCATCTATCTATGCTGCATATGAATACCCCAATAGCTACCAATCACCGTGCCTTGACTTTGGCCAACATACACAGCTTGAATACTATTGACTACCCATATGAAACGACGGAGGGCTACAAATGGTTTCTGGCGAAAACCTTTAACGTAATGAACTTGATCTCGTTGAAGGAACGAATAGCTTTTTAGAAAATATAGTGACGAAAACCTTTACTAAAGAGGTCACTCCCGGCGAAGGGATCTCGGCTCTTTCCCCGTAGAATGGGGTGCAGGATATTCCAACTGAATACCACGGTGCAAAGCAAAAGTAATCGGCTATAGTGAAGTTAATGCCCTGACGCAAACTTCTGTCCAAGGGGTCACTCCCGGTGAAGGGATCTCGGCCCTTGCCTCGTCGACTGAGGAGCAGGATATTCCAAAAGAATACCACGATGCAAAACAAAAGTGAACGTCCTTGCAATAACAACTTTTTGAAAAGTGTTCCAACAACATCAGAATAGGTTTGTTTAACTTGCATTGATCCGAATCAACGCAGTCCCATCAATTGATCACACCACAAAGAACGAAAATATACTGACGTACATATATGCCATCCGCATTTGCCACTGGGTCCCGTCATCACCCTTTAGGTTAGCTAACTAACGGCAGAGCGGGGACTGGACTAGCGCAGATGAAAAACATATACAACATATACTAATATATATACAAATATATTATATTTCGCTCAAGGCGTGAAAAGAAATGCAACATCACAGAAATGTACAGCATCACAGAACAATACAGATATCTGGGATCCCCGGGTTTCACAGAGCCACTCCTGAAACCCGACGTTCCCCTGGTCGTGTGGATAGCCTGTGCAATGAAATCCTAGACCCCTACGGGCATGGCAAGTCACCCTCCAAAACCTGAAGCGAGGCAGCCCCCTTTAGCTCCGTGAATGGACCACCCAGCACTCCACGGAATCCGGCAACTTGGGCACCCCTCCTGGGTCAACCTGTACCCCCTACGAGTGAGGCGAATAGCCCGCCAATCCCAGAGTGAAGCCCCCTCCATCTCAATGCCATGAGATGCGGGCTCGTTGCCCTCCAGAACCCGGCTATCCGTGCACCCCACCGCGGGGTAATCCTAGTACAGAAAGTAAAATATACATGCACCGGGTACATCGACCGCAACCAGGTCGTGCCCTAAAAGAATAATACAATCAGGCAGTGACGGCAGTCCACACGTCAGACGCTCGCCCCGCAATATCAAATGTACATAATACAACAGCACTGTACTAGCATTGCATCCAGGCTATCCCCACGACCGATCCGCAACATCACAGCATAAACATAGAACATCAACGCGAAAGTCACGTTCGCAAATCCGTCTAACCGGGCTATAGCAGTTAGACCGGATTTACCGATCGAGTGACATTCACGGTCGCAGATATAATGTAAATACTGTGAAAAATGTGTTTAAAATTTTCCGATTGATCAAACCTTAACAAGTGGGCCCCCAAACAAAACTGTAGCACTCACAGAAAACCTGGGCCCAATTTTAATATTCCAGAAAACACATTTTCAACTCAGGAACATTCTGCAAAGTTTTGGGGGCATGAACAGTTGTTACGGCGGCGGAAGCGCGGCCCAAGCAGGGATTTGGCCGCGCTTTCGCGGTGGAACAGTGAGTTCATGGTACCAAATTTTTACAGTATGTTTCTAATTCCCTGCACATCACTCTGAGACAACCTGAAAAATTATTGGACTAAAAAAAAATTCGACAGAAACTGATGTGCTTGAAATACGCGTTTTCGGGATTTTGTTCGATCGGAAACGTAAAACACATTAAACAAAGCTAGACGAAGTTAATGGCGAGGCTCTGATACCACTGTAAGTGCACGGCGGTGCCCTGGCCGTCAACCCGACGGCCAAATGCGGAAGCGGTGAAAAACTTTAATTTTTGAGGACTTAGCAAACCGGCACCACCGCGCACTAAACCCCGGATCGTTCCATTAAACTAGATCTAGCAAACTACAAGAAGGGAAGAGATATACCGACTGATCCGAGTCCTCCGGTCTTCATCTCCACTCCGATCTCCTCGCGGGATCTCCGGTCGTCGCCTCATTGCCGGAAGGGCACCACGTCGCCTGCATCTTTTACGGGCTCCCGCCTCTATACCGAGGCAACTCGGGCGCGAAGTAGGCTAGCCGACGCGTCCAAGATTTGCTGTAGACTAGTGTGGAAACTTGTCTCTTTGGGGTTTAAGAGGTTGCCATGTATGGAGGAATTTTGCACAATGATTTTCATGGATCCAAGAAGGAAAGAGGAGCATGCAAAGAGAAAGGCTCGGCCATCCCATGTAAATTGTGCTCACTGGAAATAGAAAATGAAGCCTGCACACTATTATGAATGAATGAAGCAAGCTCTCTGGAGAATGCAACCAAAAAAAAAAGAATGAATATATATTAATCAATCAATCCATCAAAAACCATTCCTGCAACCTAATTAATCATACATTCCTTACTAAGGAAATTAATCCAATTTGCTCCAACAGTGGCCGACCCAATTCCAACACAAAATCAATGCACACACCATACTCCACAGTGGCCGGCCCATAACCAAACCCATACTCATTCATGTCATAATTAAAGCATCATGGAGCAAAGATGCTACCATAACATAAAGAATATATTTTCAAGAAACCCCCCTCCACAACATGTTATTTGCACAATTGCAAATAACCCCCTCCATCGGAAAAGTCCGGCCGGGAAAGAACAAAGGAAAACCGGCCGGAACGGAATGCAAACTGGCAACTCCAGAAAACTGGTCCCGTAATAAATTACAGAAAAACATAGATACTGTGCATACACACCCGCATTTGTATTCCGTCCGGATACAAATGCAAAGAGACAAAACTACACTATCAAATACTAAGATCCGGCTTAAGCCAAAGCCGGCTAGTAAAAACCGTCCGATCACAATCCGTGCAATACCGCACGTATCTGATCGAACCCTGCCATATCTCCATACGGCCTCTATAGCGTTTCGCCCGAAAGCTTGAGTAACTGAAAGTGTGGTGGACTCTAAAGACTCGTCAATACTATGGCTGTGGATTTAACCACTAGCACGTCAGAGGTATAAGCCAATACGTAACGGGCCACCAGCTATTGACTAAAAGGGACGTCGATGAGCGAACTCATCCTGACACCCTACTGAGCCTGTCAGTGACAATATCCGTACAGTCCGGTCCGTTCGTCTATGAGCATCGCATGTCGGGCCTAGAGGGTTGGTAAAAGTCAGACCCCCAAAAGCGGTACAAGTCGTGTCGGAGTGTAGCCCAGAACACCCTGAGATACTACTGGAATACCTACCAGTAAATCTCCTGCCTTGGCCAAGGTCTTCGTGTAATGGCTCTCCTAGACACAGCGTGACCTCACCCCCAATACCGGGAGAGACGAACCCCTGAAGATCCGCTCACTGCCTCCATGTGGCTCGGGACTGTACCCAACTAAAACCTGTTTGCACGACTCCTTTGAGCCGTGGTAGGGTAGTAATCAAAGCACAGTGGGAACTCACACGAGACAAATGACGATCCCCAGGTCGATGAACTAACATGTACACATGTCACCTGGGAACTGCTATCTGACGTCAGGTATAAGACCAACTAGCATGTTCCCGGCGAGTCCTGTCCGGTGTACTCATAACCCAATGAGCACCTGTATACATCTTAGGTGAACCAACTGACACCAGTGGCTTGTGAGACCGGCCACCGCCCCTCGGGAGAATCTATGCCCTGTCTCGAAACTCCTACGACTAGGGACCTTTTAAGGATGCGCTTATAGACTCCAGCTCTCACTTATATGATCGCCCTCATACTGCCGGAAGTCAAGCAAGAATCCTAGGGGCTCTATCAACTTGCAATAGCGACCTGTCAGGTCACCTAAAGCAGTACACGATGATAAAGGTAAACCAGATAGCGTACTATCATCTCGAGTAAGACTGTCCTCCCGGGATAGGTCCTCCCTCAATCATTGCGATCACGTGCCTGTGATCCAATAATTGACTCTGAGGGCACTATCTCCAACATGCACATATGAAAGAAGAATGCATGCAAGTATGGGTGTGTGTGTATGTGTGGTTCAACCACTAATCTAGGGTTTCGCAACACTAAACCTATCCAATCACACCTAAAATCTATCTTTATCATCAATAAACTCAACAATATAAAATCAATATATATGTGTGTATACGTATTCGTATACATCACCACGAACTGCGGGGGTGATTTACGCCATCCACCTGACTTCTCCCCGTAGATATAAATCTACTCACCTGGTCCTCGTTCGCCGGTGCCGACGTCGCCACGCGCTTGCTTGTCGTCTTGAAGTCCACATGGGGTACCAACATCTCATAACGCACCGTATCGCATTAAAATCCGACTCATGACCAAAATGACACACGAATACTACATAGGTCAAAACCTATGGTTTGCTTTCACAAATCAACCCAAAATCCCCGACATCGGCGTACAAACGTCGATTGATCAAGAACAACACCAAACGTACCAATCATGGTTTCAAAACTCACTAACTGTATAAGAAATAGGGTTTAATTCGTCAAAACCAAAAATTTAAACCAATCGTTTTATTTTCCAAAAATCTAGTTAGCACAAATTCCAATTTCGGTTCAAAACTTGATGTTTTAACCAATCTATAAATTTTAACGATTCAAATAGCCAAAATACTCATTAAATAACATAATTAGGTCATACAAATCATTTTCATAAATTAATCTCATCGATTTGTATAAATTCCAAATTCCTAGTTTGCAAAAATACCGATTTTAACTCTTTTTAAAGTAAAATTCACAATTTTATAATTAAGCTTGGTTTTGCATATACTAAAGTATTAAACAACAATTTATAAAGTTAATAATGTCATGAAACCCTAATTAGAATTTTATCTCACCAAAATATATATATTTTTAAAACCTAGTTGTTTATATAATTATCACAAATTTAAATTAACAAAAATGCAAACTAGCAACTAAATTTGATTTAGCATAACATTAATATGTCAAATACATCACACAACTATAATCTCACAACACAAAATCCCAATTTGAATTCAAACCCCACTCTTGAAATTTTAAAACATGCAATTAGAACCAATTAAAACCTAGTTAAACACTTAATTAAGCTAACTTAAAGCAATTAACAATAAATTAAGCAAAAAGGTTAGAATTATACCCAATTAATTTGAAGATCCCACAAGCACACATAGCCCTCCAAATTAGCTTCTATTCACCAAGAACCATACTAGATATGCTAAAGAAAAATGGGTAGGTCTTGGATTTGGATTTAGCTTTGAATTTGTATGGATTTTGAGGCATTTTGTGGAATTTTTGTAGTGAGAAGAAGAGGAGAAGCAAGGGGAAGGGGGCCGCTGAATTTTTTGAGAGGGCTCGGCTGATCTTTGAGGGGGGGGGAGAGAGAGAGAGGTATATGTGTTGAAATCCCACCAAAGTCAACAAAAGAAAACCATACCTCAATAGTTTAATATTTTCCTTAATCATTTCTTTTCTAATTTGTGTGGAATAGAGTGGGGAAATGGGGGGAAGTGCTGCTGAATTTCAGCCACAAGGGGATGGGGGTGAGTGAGTGTGGGTGTGGGTATGGGGAAAAAAGATAAATGTTATACCCCCAAACATCCATTAACATTAATTTCACCAAAAAAAATTATTTTTTCTTCAATGTTTTCTAAACCGTTTTGGCAAACCATTTCATTTAAAAAAAAAAATTTTACAAGTCAGTTTAGTGTGTCATGAATTATAAAATTTGTATCAACCCATTCCAATTTGTAATTTTCCCTAATTAAATGTATTAGTGACGGCTTAAAATAATATTAAAATAATTAATTTCGGAAAAAATTTCAGAAAATTTGAAATTTCACCAGTGGCTCAATAAAAACTAAATACTAGCAATTACATAGCTAGAATTTGTATATTTAATTATATAATAAAGATATTTGTATTTTGACTTTTTACAGAAAACCCCCTTATTTTGCCGATTTTCCGAAATTTCACCGAAACGATTTTCAAAACGTTACAATCTTACCCCCTTAAAGAAATTCGGTCCCCGAATTTAATTTAAAAATCTACCCAAATACTAAAACCTCTGAGCAAAACCATCAAGTCGTCGGGGCTCCGAAATCATAAATACATAAAACAAATCATAGCGCAGCGCATGCGCATGAAAAATGAGTATATAACTTAAAATCAAAACTCCATCCAGCATCCCGCAATCATCGGAGTCATGGTGAAGACACAATGTCTAAATCCAAAATGAAAATCAATATGACCTACATCATTAAAACATCTGGAAGCAATGCATGCCAAGTCTTCTTCAAATCGATGTGCGATGCTCACAGCACTGCACAGTGGCGGACGTCTATTGTAAGAAAACAACTACATACATATACATATATATATATATATATATATCCTTTGTTTAATATCCACATCCCGCCATTTTGAAAGCAATTTCAAAAGGGTTTCCTTTATAAAATGCTTCGTGTCATCTCGGACACGTAGGTAAATACTGAGACTATAGCTCTTCTTTGTAAATCCCTTCGATAATTATCAATGCATGCAAAAATATACTCAGATACTGTCCTGTGACTAGTCCTGCTCAGCACTAAACCAAATAGCAAACATCACAAAATATACTGCTCCAACATAAATCAGTCCCAAATATATATATGAATGCCATGTGCGTCTGGTGCACACGGAAATCGAAATCCATGAAGGTGCTATACATATGCACAGAACAACATCTAAGTGCATCGGGTGTGCACAAAATATCTGTCAAGGGCAACAGGTGTGCCTGTTAGCAAAATAGGTGCATCTGACATGCACGAAGAGTCTCGATTTAATGCATCTGGTGTGCACCAAAATCGCATTTCAAAACATGCGCTCAACATGCGCGAAAATCCAAATCAGGTGCATCCATCATCCACGAAATCATGAATTCCAATATCAAACGCCGAACATGCGCAAAACCCAATCAGGTGTACAAGGTGCACAAAACAAATATCGAACATCACAATCGAAGTCGGAGTCCAGAGCATCTAAGTGCACAAAATGCGTATCACTGCACTGCAAGCATAGGTGAATCATACCGAGTGCAAAAACCAAATCGTGTGCGTACATACGCACAAATCAGCTCAACTGTATGAAATCGATATAATCACAAACATGAGAAACCAAGGCACGAAAACTATCTCAAGTGCAACAACTGTGCAAAAATCGTAAATACTCAGTAGGTGCAAGAATGGTGCATGAAAACAAATATCATGAAACTCAATCATCAAAATCAATCCTGCGAATAGATCGCCCAAAATACCCAAAATCAAGTATGGTGGAATAGTCCCGCTCAAGCACATCCTATAAGAATCTCTGGCCAACTATCGTGGTCACTCATAGCATGTCTCGTCGATGATCCTGAACTCTGGCATGCCGGTGTGCGTAACATGACCGCTCCTGGGTCCAAGTCTTCTCGTAATTCATCCCAGAAAGGTCCTGTCGAGATCTATCCCAAATCTCGTCTCTGCCGAACTGCCCGAAAGTCATCATCCTTTACTAGATCTGTTCTCGTTCCGGAACGGCTGCATACTCATCGCGACTCCTTCTGGAAGGTATATCCAAGTACAATGCATCGGCATGCGTATCGCATCTCTGATGTCGGCGGAAGGGAACGTCGTCTCATCAAGGCCTCGTACGAACCTCTTACTCCACTTTTCTCTAATGTCGACTACTTAGGACTCGTATCGTCGTGGCTGCATGGACTGAGCTCCAACGGCTATCCTCGTATCTAGAGTCTCCTAAGAAATGCATCTCACCACCTAGCATCCGAATGAAGTCGAACCATCCGATCGATTCGTCAAAACCTCATAATCCCCCAAGAGCTCAACATCTTGGGTACAGTTTAACAGTATCGAGTACGTACCACAGCATCAATGGTCCAGCCGTAGAAGGGCAAACCCAAGCCTCACTAATGGCGCCGTGGAACTGCCGCAAACCCTAAGCTTCAAAGGCTTTCACACGGTCATTAAGTCGAGTTAGGGTTTCATTCTTCTAGAGGGTCCATAGAATTGCCTGCATGTCTTCCGAATACTTTAAACTTGGAATAATAGGTTTCTGACATTCGATCGTCTCTGTCGACTCTCAACGTCTCCGCGTGAAGTCGTCTCTAGCTGGAATCAATATATCTGATGACTTGGCATCGGGGTAGCGAACGAACCACATGTCCTAGTCATTCATCCTCGGTGACTAGCGACCTTCTATCATCTCTTAGTACAACTCGTACTGCAAAAGCTCCAACATCTGGGGCGATATCTCGTCGTTCGCGGCAATGACTGGCTCACTCGTCTGCACGCTGAACAGTGCCTCAATCATCAGGAGTAAGAAATACGCCAACGTTCATCAAAATCTGGTTGGCCTCTGTCGGTGGCCCAATCCTCTGGTGCTGATCTGCACATCCGAGTAACCTCATACAGCGGTCCATCCCACGCTCGTGGCGCGAAAACACAATAAAAAGACACATCTCTGCAATCGTGTGTCGCCGAAATTACGCCCTGGTCAGTCTTCGTTCTTAACGAGCTCGTGCTGACCGCAACTGTAGCCGTAGCTCTCCCTGCCCATAATCGTGGCAGCAAAACCATAACTGGTACCGATGAGACTAGATCATAGGAAAGAATATAATACCGAACAAAGAAATGTACATCCTAAGGCTTCTTAAGTGGAGTAGCATATCGTAAGTATGCCGCGGAACATTCCCACGGTACGTCACTCTACTTTAGTCACCTACTCCATCAACCAATAGTCATACTACGCTCCGAAGGTAAAACCTAACACTCTGATACCAACTTTGTCACGTCCCGAACGTACGGAACATGACCGACACTTAAACTACGAACGTCTTGAGGCGTACGTAATCTAAGTAAGACGAAACCCAGAAATCCAAACCAAGAAAAGTAGTAGAGTGAAGGAAAACCAATTTAAATCAAGTAGTTTTAATAGCATATGACGAATTATGCGTTTTTTTAAAAAAACATCAAATATTTCCTGAAAATTTCGGCAGAGTCTCCTTTGTAAATACTGGCCCCAAACGGGATACAACATGAATAGTATACGAAATCAATAAAAGGCATCACCAAGCGGGAGCTAGCTCTTCGTCAATCGACGGTCACAACCACACAAGCAATATAATATACAACGCCAAGGGCGAGGATCAAAACTCAAAAGGAAACTCAAAACAACAAGAAATCCATAGAAATACAACGCGCGACTCTAAGGTCGAAAGAATAAACATCACTGGTCTCTATCTCTGAAATAAAATACATGTTTGGTTGATGGAATTTACTAGATACAACTGAATAATATTATACAAAGTAATATGATGGGTACGATACCAATAAACCCACCTACTAGCAAGTCACTCGAATGAAGCAGTGCCAGCAAAGCCGTAAAGAAACCTGTACGACAAAACCTGCAAGAAACTATGGCACAACGGGGGTGAGCTGTCAACTCGTAAGTAGAAAAACATCAACGAACAGAAATCGCATGAACAACGCAATCCTAGGTCAACGATCATAATATATCCCCAAATATATAACCAGAAGCCTATTTCAATGGCTAGGGTAAATATCTAACCCAAGTGTACTCCTATCTGCCCGTGTCAGTGACCCAGGTAGAAATATATCATATGGAAGATGTATGAATGCATGAAAACAGAATACATGTACTAAAGAAATTTCATTCATAATTTAGTGAGATTTCCTTTGTATTTTTAAAATGAGGTATCATATTGAAATCAGCATAAACAGTGTCTAGCATCGACACAAAACATAAATCTCAATGTCTCAAAATCTCAGGCTCCGGCTATCCGGACTGGCCTGTATCATCAAATCTCAGTACCTCAATATCTCGAAATCTCAATGTCTCAATCTCAATATCTAGGGCGCCGTCAGTCCAGACCGTCCTCTACTATCCATCTCAAGACCACGACGGTATCCTCCGGATATCCGACGCGTCGGGTAATATCACCGGTCGGTAGTGATCCCCTGCCAGGCTCAACGCCATCATCTGCGATCCTCTTGCCCCGGGATACCGCACCGGGTCCACCATATACCCGAAACGGTTACTCCACTCCTCGAACTCGGGTCTCAAAATCCATCAGTAAACTCATGGTGGACGACTCATACATCATGGGAAAACCACACTTTTTATTTAAAAGAGAGAAAAGAAGTTTATATAAGTTTTGCGGTTTTCCCCCAAATCCAGAAAATCTCATGGAAATCCGAATCCAAATCCTCAATAGGATGTAAACAGTGAATATAGGCATAAAATCCATGAATGCGGCATAACAATGAATAATAACATGCATGAAGTAGCAAGTAATAACTACAATGTCTAAACTAGCATATAAGGCAAGCATACTAATATCATGTCTAAACTATTGGCTAACAACCTATGTCAAATGAAATAGTATTTTCTAAAGTGTTCGTGACATGGCAATTACCGATGAAGATGTGTGTGAGCCGGCAAGTAAGTGTACGTGGTACATACGCGTCATTGGTAATGGTACTGGCGTCCTAACAGCATGATATCGACAGTAGAATATGAAACATAATATAAGCATGCGATGCGGAGCAAACAACAATAATGAGCGGGAGCTGAATACTAGACATAACAACAACTAATATGGGCTAACAACTACACTAAACTATTAGGGCTAAGCTGTCAAGCTAAACTAAAGGTAAGGAAGCCGCCTAACGTCTGAGTCGATACATATGTGTGTATATATATATATATATATATATATATTAATCGGTGATCCCGCCTCGATAATATCACATCCGATACCAGATATATATTCAGACATCCCCAAGTCAAGAGTGCGGATCAAACATCAATATATAGCTCGTACGTAAATTCGTCGTACGGCATCCCCAAATCTGGGTACAGGTCAGTATCAAATTCATCAAATTAATCATTTGGTATCCTCTTTATCAAAGATCATAATCCGTGGTACTGATCTACGTCTAGTACGATACTAATATCATCAATATAGTCATGATCTGACTGCTGATCTACAGCCTCATACAAACCGATATCATCATCATATATCGTCATAAAGAGGTATACATCGCCTAATGCGATCTATTATGAATATCTTAACATATCTTATCTCATAACACGATCACATGTCAACCATTCAATGTATAACACTATTCACATGTATCGTCGTCCCAAGATCCGCTATAACATCAGCAAGTATCTCAAGTACTAATCCTGCCATATCACCGTTCTCGCGGTCTCAATCAAATCTTATCGACTCATCTCAAATCTCAAATACTATCCTCAAATCCAGTATGTGAACACATATTCCCATACCCATGTGAACACATAATAATATAACCCCATATAAGCACATATGAAAGAAGAATGCATGCAAGTATGGGTCTGTGTGTGTATGTGTGGTGCAACCACTAATCTAGTGTTTCGCAACACTAAACTTATCCAATCAAACCTAAAATCTATCTTTATCATCAATAAACTCAACAATATAAAATCAATATATATGTGTGTATACGTATTCGTATACATCACCACGAACTGCGGGGTGCTATACGCCATCCACCCGACTTCTCCCCGTAGATATAAATCTACTCACCTGGTCCTCGTTCGCCGGTGCCGACGTCGCCACGCGCTTGCTTGTCGTCTCGAAGTCCACATGGGGTACCTACATGTCATAACGCACCGTATCGCATTAAAATCCGACTCATGACCAAAACGACACACGAATACCACATAGGTCAAAACCTATGGTTTGCTTTCACAAATCAACCCAAAATCCCCGACATCGGCGTACAAACGTCGATTGATCAAGAACAACACCAAACGTACCAATCATGGTTTCAAAACTCACCAACTGTATAAGAAATATGGTTTAATTCGTCAAAACCAAAAATTTAAACCAATCGTTTTATTTTCCAAAAACCTAGTTAGCACAAATTCCCATTTCGGTTCAAAACTTGATGTTTTAACCAATCTACAAATTTTAACGATTCAAATGGCCAAAATGCTCATTAAATAACATAATTAGGTCATACAAATCACTTTCATAAATTAATCTCATCGATTTGTATAAATTCCAAATTCCTAGTTTGCAAAATTACCGATTTTAACTCTTTTTAAAGTAAAATTCACAATTTTACAATTAAGCTTGGTTTTGCATATACTAAAGAATTAAACCACAATTTATAATGTTAATAATGTCATGAAACCCTAATTAGAAGTTTATCTCACCAAAATATATATTTTTTTAAAACCTAGTTTGCAATTTATATAATTATCACAAATTTAAATTAACAAAAATGCAAACTAGCAACTAAATTTGATTTAGCATAACATTAATATGTCAAATACATCACACAACCATAATCTCACAACACGAAACCCTAATTTGAATTCAAACCCCACTCTTGAAATTTTAAAACATGCAATTAGAACCAATTAAAACCTAGTTAAACACTTAATTAAGCTAACTTAAAGCAATTAACAATAAATTAAGCAAAAAGGTTAGAATTATACCCCAATTAATTTGAAGATCCCACAAGCACACATAGCCCTCCAAATTAGCTTCTATTCACCAAGAACCATACTAGATATGCTAAGGAAAAATGGGTAGGTCTCGGATTTGGATTTATCTTTGAATTTGTATGGATTTTGAGGTATTTTGTGGAATTTTTGTAGTGAGAAGAAGAGGAGAAGCAAGGGGAAGGGGGCTGCTGAATTTTTTGAGAGGGCCCGGCTGATCTTTGAGGGAGGAGAGAGAGAGAGAGAGGTATATGTGTTGAAATCCCACCAAAGTCAACAAAAGAAAACCATACCTCAATAGTTTAATGTTTTCCTTAATCATTTCTTTTCTAATTTGTGTGGAATGGAGTAGGGAAATGGGGGGAAGTGCTGCTGAATTTCAGCCACAAGGGGATGGGGGTGAGTGGGTGTGGGTGTGGGTGTGGGGGAAAAAGATAAATGTTATACCCCAAACATCCATTAACACTAATTTCACCAAAAAAGCACTTTTTCTTCAATATTTTCTAAACCGTTATAGCAAACCATTTCATTTCAAAAAAAATATTTTACAAGTCAGTTTAGTGTGTCATGAATTATAAAATTTTTACCAACCCATTCCAATTTGTAATTTTCCCTAATTAAATGTATTAGTGACGGCTTAAAATAATATTAAAATAATTAATTTCGGAAAAAATTTCAGAAAATTTAAAATTTCACCAGTGGCTCAATAAACACTAAATACCAGCAATTACATAGCTAGAATATATTTATTTAATTTTATAATAAAGATATTTGTATTTTGACTTTTTACAGAAACCTCCTTATTTTACCGATTTTCCGAAATTTCACCGAAACGATTTTCAAAACGTTACAATATGATATGATATTAGCCGTATGTTTATGTGCTTATATAGAGATATTGCATGATTCACATTGCATATAGTTACTTGTTGTGCCTGGTACTGTATCCTTGTACACTGCACTATTATTGACAGTCCATGTTGCACGAGCACCAATGATATGCTACACACACACTGTCACTAATTGCCATGATACGCACAACACAAATGCTCATTGATATACCATGCTATTAGTTAGCGAAATTGAAACAATTATACTTGTGCGACAGCGCATATGACATATAACATACCTGTATACCTACATGCTTATATATATGCCATACTATACCTACATGCTCGCACATATACTTTGCTATTGTTACATGATCAGTTTTATAACATATATATCGGTGGAATGGGACGTTGTATATATATGTGTTTTGGATTTGGATTTTGGGAACCGCGAGATATATTTAATGACTTGATGCATTTAAATAGCGGACTTTTCCCGTGATATGCTCATATTGATGTTTATGTTGCATATGTTGTTTTACGTGGATTTACGCATTTGAGATATTTTTTCATGCGATATGGGAATTTCAAGTGTCAATGTTAGGCACTTATATTCCGAGAGATATATGGATATGGAAAGACCGATACGTGGAATCACAAGTGTCGAGGTGGGATACTTGGGTTTCGATGAACGTATGGATATCAGAAAGACCGATACGTGGAACACAAGTGTCGAAGTGAGATACTTGGGTTTCGAGGAACGTATGGATACGAGTATTGACGTGTCGATGTTAGGCAATGGATTTCATGATATTTTAGAGTGTCGATGTTTGACACTCAGGTTCCAGAAGACGTACAGGATTTGAGGGCCGATCTGATGGCTGATCTGAGTATTTTGGGATTTGGGGTGTTGTGGAGTTACACTGTGTTTTTCCATGCTTATGATTTGTGCATGAGATTATTTATTATCCCGCACTCAGTATTCAGTTGATATGCATTGATTCTTGTAGATATAGAACCCTGGTGGTGTACCTTGATCATGATAGTTGCATATTCATATTGTCATACTCATGCTACCAGTTTACATGCTATTGATCATTGCTGTTAGTGCATACTTGCGATTTCAGTATGATGTTATTTACTATTCACGAGATGGCAACTCACCCCCGTTGTGCCACAGTGTTTGCAGGACATACCCTCAGAGTGGTCGCGGCAGGGCGTCTTATCATCTCTACTTTTGCGGATACCGCTACATTAGGCAGTGAGGCCTTTGCTTTTAGGTTGGTTTGCGATTATCTGCTTGTACATTATATATCTATTTGTTGGATCTAGTATTCTCCATCTACCACTGTTTGTATATGTCTTAGAGACGACTTGTGAGGACTTTGTGTTGTATATTTTGGATGACTTTGGGTGCCGTGCTCATGGGAGCCGGTTATGTTGGAAAGTTTACTTATTATTGCAGTCTTTCCTTTGTTATATCTTCGCTTCGGCGTCGTATACTTGTTGTGGTGATTATCTCCGCCGTTCGGCGTGATTTTGCTCCCATTTGGGATGCTTTATATATTATCTGTGTTGTACCCGTTTTCGGGGCTAGTTTTTACAAAGGAGGTGCTGCCGAAATTTTCAAGAAAGATAACTAGAATTACATATTTTACTTGTGCAACGTTTTGAAAATCGTTTCGGTGAAATTTCGGAAAATCGGTAAAACAAGGGGGGGTTTCCGTAAAAAGTCAAAATACAAATATTTTTATTATAAAATTAAATATACATATTCTAGCTATGTAATTGCAATTAATTAGTGTTAATGGGAATTGGGGTAATACATTTATCTTTTTCCTAACCCACACACCCACACCTCACCCTCTCTCACCCTCCCCATGTGGCCGGCCCTACTTGACAGCCCCCCTCTCTCTCTCTCCAATCACCTCACTTTCAAGAGAAAAGAAAAGAAAAGAAAAAGATAAAAGTAAAAGGGTGGACTTTGACTTTTTCAACACTTTCTCCACCTCACTCTCTCTCCTCCCTCACCCCCTCCAATTTCTGGCCAAAAATCCACACCCCAACAGCAGCCCCCCTCCTTCTTCTCCTATCTTTTCCATCAAAAAAAATTGTCAAAAAATCAAGTAAAAGCTCACCGAAATCAAAATCCAACTCCTACCCATTTCCCATTTGCCTATCTAGCATGGATCTTGGTGCAAGGATTTCAAATTGGAGGTCTAGATTTGTAGTTTGATTCATGGTTGTGAGGTATAACTTTTGACCCATTGTTCTTTTTGGTTTAAATTCCTTATTGAAGCTTGTTAGGTGCTTAATTTCGGTTTAATTGAAAGTTGTGGGTTTGCAAGAGAATGTTTAGATTAGGGTTTGTGAAAAATCTAGTTAGGGTTTTGTGTTGTGAGACTATGGTTGTGGGAGGTATTTGCCATATTAATATTTTGCTAAATCAAATTAAGTTGCTAATTTGCTTTTTGTTGATTTAAATTGTGATATTTATATAAATTGTAAACTAGGTTTTTAAAATAATTATATTTTTGTGAGATAAAATTCGAATTAAGGTTTCATGTCATTATAAATATTATATTGAGCGGTTTAATGCTTTTAGTTCATGAAAATCCAAGCTAAATTGTTGTTTGTGCATTTTTGCTATAAATTGTTAAAATTTGGGTATATTGTAAACTAGAATTTTGGGGTTAATGAAATTTATAGGGATTAAATTATGGAAATTATTTTTATGACTTATTTAAGATATTTAATAAGTATTATGGCCACTAGATTTGTTTAAACGTCGAGTTTTGTACTAAAACGGGTAATTTTTGCTTGCTAGATTTTCAGAAAAATGGCTTTTAAGGTGAATTTGGGGTTTTTGTGAATTTTAACCTATTTTATATTATAGTTAGTGTTCGTGGATGCGCAAATGAGTGTGTTTGAGTTTTTTCGATGGTTTGACGTTTGTACATCGACATCGAGGGTTGGTTTGGCTATTCTTGCATGCGTAGGCGATTGGTTTTGACCTATGCGTGATACGCTTGCCGATTTGATTTTCGTATGCCGTTTCGATTTCGAATTTGGTTTTAATGCGATACGGTGTGTTATGATATGTAGGTACCTCATGTGGACTTCGAGACGAAAAGCAAGCGCGTGGCGACATCGGCACCTGCGAGCGAGGACCGGGTGAGTAGATTTATATCTACGGGAAGAAGTCGGGTGGATGGCGTATAGCACCCCCGCAGTCCGTAGTATAGTTCATATATATATGTTTATATAGGTGTTTTATGATACGAGAATGTTTATTCATGATATGATTATGTGTTCATGGATTAGCTTTGGGTTAGTTGCGAAACCCTAGAGTAGTTGTTATACCCACATACGCACACACAGACTTGCATACATTACTTTCTTATGCGTAGATGGGGATGTGTATATATGTATATACGCGTAGGTATGGGACTATGCATATATACATTCATATACACATGCATGGATAATGAGGATAGTACTTGGGATTTGAGATGAGCCGATGAGATTTGATTTGAGGCTGTGAGATCGGTGATATGGCAGGGTTCGTATTTGAGATACGACATGACGTTGTAGCGGGTCCTTGACGTAGTGTTTCACACACGTGCATGCATACTTAGGCGGTATCGGTATTGTACTAGACGTAGATTAGTACCCCGATCATGATATTTGATAAAGAGGATAGCAGATGAATAGTATGATGAATGTGATATTGACCCGTACCCAGATTTGGGATGCCGTACGACGGATTTACGTACGATCTATATATTGATGTTTGATCCGCACTCTTGACTTGGGAATATTTGATTATAGATATGGTATCGGATGTGATATTATCGAGGCGGGATCACCGACTAATATATATATACATATGTATCGACTCAGGTGTTAGGCGGTTTCCTTACCTTTAGTTTAGCTTGATAGCTCAGCCCTGTAGTTTAGTGTAGTTGTTAGCTCATATTAGTTGTCGTTGTGTCTAGTATTCAGCTCCCGCTCATTATTGTTGTTCGCTCTGCATCGCATACTTATATTATAATTTCTTATTGCATTGTTGATATCATACTGTTAGGACTCCAGCACCATTACCGATGATGCGTATGTACCACGTACACGTACTTGCTGGCTCACACACATCTTCATCGGTAATTGCCATGTTACGTACACCTTAGAAAATATTATTGCTTGACTTAGCTTGTTAGTTAGTAATTTGACATGATATTAGTGTACCTGCCTTATATGCCAGCTTAACATTGTAGTTATTACTTGTCACTTCATGCATACTGTTATTCATTGTTATGCCGCATTCATGGATTCTTATGCCTATATTCATGGTTTTACATGCTATTGATGATTTGGATTCGGATTTCCATGAGATTTTCTGGATTTGGGGGGGGGGGGGAAACCGCAAAACTTATATAAACTGCTTTCTCTCTTTTTAAATAAAAAGTGCGGTTTTTTCCCAAGATGTATGAGTCGTCTACCATTAGTTTGCTGATGGATTTCGAGACCCGATTCGAGGAGTGGAGGAACCGTTTCGGGTACATAGTGGGCCCGGTGCGGTACCCCGGGGCAAGAGGATCGTGTTGTTGACGTTGAGCCTAGCATGGGAGCACTACCGACCGGTGATTTTACCCGACGCGTCGGTTATCGTCGTGGTCTTGAGATGGATGGTAGGGGCCGGTCTGGACTGACGGCGCCCTAGATATTGTGATTGAGACATTGAGATTTTTAGATATTGAGGTACAGAGATTGTGACACAGAGATATCGAGATATTTGGACACTTGTTTTGTGTCGATGCTGGGCACTGTTTTATGCTGATTTCATTTATGGTACCTCATTTTTAAAATACAGAAATCTCACTGATTTATGAAAGCAGTTTTATTCAGTACATGCATTTTGTTTCATGCATTCATACATCATCCATACGATATATTGCTACCTGAGGCACTGACACGGGCATATGGGATTACACCCGGGTTAGATATTTACCCTAATCATTGTTATAGGGTGCATGTTATATATATTTGAGGATATATTATGATCGTTGACCTGGGTTTGCGTTGTTCATGTGGTTTCTGTTCATAGATGTTTTTCTACTCACGAGTTGGCAACTCACCCCCGTTGTGCCACAGTTCCTTGCAGGTTTTGCCGTACAGGTTTCATTACGACTTTGCTGGCACTGCTTCTTTCGGGTGACTTGCTAGTAGGTGGGTTTATTTGTATCGTACCCATCATTATACATTGTATATTATTATTCAGTTGTATCTAGAAGTTCCATCAAACAAACATGTATTTATTTTGAGATAGAGACTGGTGATGTTATTCTTTCGACCTTAGAGTCGCACGTTGTATTTCTATGGATTTCTTGCTGTTTTGAGTTTCCTTTTGAGTTTTGATCCTCGCCCTTAGCGTTGTATATTATATTTCTTGCGTGGTTGTGACCGTCGATTGACGAAGAGCTAGCTCCCGCTTGGGGATGCCTTTTTTTTGATTTCGTATACTATTCATGTTGTATCCCGTTTGGGGGCCAGTATTTACAAAGAAGACTCTGCTGAAATTTTCAAGAAATACTTGATGTTTTTACAAAAAAAACGCATAATTCGGCTTATGCTATTAAAACTACTTGTTTTAAGTTGTTTTTCCTTCACTCTACTACTTTTCTTGGTTTGGATTTCTGGGTTTTTGGCTTACTTAGATTACGTACGCCTCGAGACGTTTCGTAGTTTAAGTGCCGGTCATGTTCCGTACTTTCGGGACGTGACAACTTATGATTTTCTAAATGTTTTAAACTATGTTTTCTCCGTTGATCCAGTTTTGGGTGGTTTAGATTTCTGGGTTTTCGGCTTACTTGAGTTGCGTACGCCTGTAGACGTTACGTAGTTCAAGTGCCGGTTACGGGCCAAACTTGGGTCGTGACAAATGACCTCTTTAGCAAAACTAGTAAAAGCCAAAAAAACACTCCTTTTCAAAATTCACTTGTTTCTACAACGATATCAAGTTCATTACGCAATAGGTTTTCTGAAAAACCTGTCGTAGCCCTCCATCATTTCAGATAAGTCCTACTTACTATTCGTGCTACATTTGTTAGCCCGCGTCAAGGCGTAGTGTGCGGTAGCTGACTAGTATTTATCTGCTTATGCATACGATGCAGATTGGATTAGGGTAGTCGTGCAACTTTGTTGGCCTGCATCAAGGGTCGTGCGGATGGGTTTAATTCAATAAATAAATGACGGGTTGAACTTGACTAGCGCACTATGGTTTGTTGGCCTGCGTCAAGGTCATGGGACGTTAGGGGAAAAATTATCGGGAATTTCAAGTGTTGAAATTTGCAATGAGATTACATACCTTCTATGAGATAGTTGGATCCCGATACCCACTGCGAGTAAGAGTTACTCCTGGGAGAGTTTTACACATTACAATTAGCCGATCAAGTAGGTGTCTAGAAAGGTGCCAATGGGGTTACGCCCCTGGGAAAATGATGTTTATTTTAATTAGGTCCATGCGAAAGCATGGGGAACCTCCCTCAAAGTACCGGCACTAGCCAGACTGAAAGATTGGCGAAGTTGTTGGGTGTAATTAATCCCGGCTAGTCTTTCCTTTTAGGGTTTGAAAGAAGATTTGATAAAAATAGTGGAAGCCATCCTGATAAGATAAAATAATAACCAATCTGATCTTGCAAGAGCATACGCTGAGTGTTTTCTTCTCTCTCTCTCTCCAGGTAGCGACCATATCACGCCTTAATCAAGATAATAATATGGATGTATTGACCGAACCCGCTTGTTATACTGTACTGGGGAACGTTGGTCCCGCTCCAACTTATAATTGTTATAAGACCGAGAAGGATATAGAGGATTACCAAGATTCCCGTGCCGCCCAAACGAAGAAAGTGCATGATGATGCATATTCTTAGGGTGTGTTCATTACAAAGAACTGTTTCTCAGTATCCTCTACGTCCTGGGTATGAGATACCGGATCAGGATCCCAAATAAGTAATCTGTTACATGGGTTACAGATAGGTAGAGAACTGAGAACGGGTGATAAGTTTCAAGAGTTGGAAATGGTGCAATTGTTGCAGCCAAGATGTTGGCAGTTATCACCCTGTATTACCGAATACATTGATTCTGAACGAATGTTATTATATACCGAACCTGATATACAACATCATATCTGTCTCTTTTTGGTAAAGAAGGATATAATTTTGTATTGTTGGATAATGTTTTGAACATTTCCAATAATTTTGTATTGTTGGATAATGTTTTGAACATTTCCTATGAGAATGTATTGTTGGATAATGTTTTGAACATTTCCTATGAGAATGTATTGTTGGATAATGTTTTGAACATTTCTTATAAGAGTTGATCGGTTCAGGCACGTTATCTAAAAGCATATACGTTCTAAATTAAACCACAGTTCTTAACGTACAAAAACACACACAAGAGGAAGAGTTCAGAAATGAACGAATTCTTCTTGAGGCATTATAGACTAGGTCATATCAATACGACCCGACTAGATAAGTTACATTAAGATGCATATTTAAATAAGTTTTAATTTACATCTTGTGAGACTTGCCAGTCATGTCACAAAGATAATATGTCCAAAGCTCCGTTCACTGGAAATAGAGAAAGAGTTAGTAACTCTTGGGATTGATACATGATGATGTATGTAGGTCCCCTGTCTACATATGCCAAGACTGGTTCTTTGTACTTCATTACATTCACTGATGATCTCTCAAGATTCGGACATATGTTCCTGCTGAAACAGAAGTCTGATGCTTTTGAGAAATTCAATGAATATATATCAGAAGTAGAGAACCAAAAAGGATATAAGTATTAAGTCTTTTGATGTGCTCAGGGAGGAGAATACTTGTGCACGGAATTCCTGGACTATTCTAAAGGAGAATGAGATTCTCTCTCAGCATTACTCCTCCGTATACACCACAGCAAAACGGTGTATCGGGGCGAAGAAATAGCACCCTATTAGATATGGTGCGCTCTATGATGAGTACTACTGAGTTGCCTATTTCCTTTTGGGGGTTACGCACTTATGAAGCTGCATACCTATTGAATGGCGTTCCAACCAAATCAGATGCCCACCACTCCATATGTGATATGGTATGGGAAGAGCCCATCTCTTAAGTAAGTTAATATTTGGGGTTGTCCGGCCTATGTCAAAAGCAAAATCTGGACAAGCTCGGGGCCAGGTCAGTTCTATGGATGTTTGTTGGATATCTCTAGCATTCGCAAGGGAATATCTTCTACTACACCGAGGAACAAAAGGCGTTTTATTTCTCGACATGGCCACCTTTTTAGAAAAGGAATTTATTTTGGAAACAAATTAGTGGTCATGAGGTAGAACTGGAAGAAGTTCCAGCTATACAAACTACAGCTGATGATTTGGTAGAACCGGAGGATTCAATAGCTCCCAACGAACCTCATCCTCTCCGCCGATCTGGTAGCGTTTCTCACCCACCTGAGAGATACATTGGTTTCTCTATGAAAGTGGGAGCGAGGATTGCATCATGAGATGATGACCCAACTAGTTTCGAGCAGGCCATCAACAGTGGGGACTCTGTAAGAATGGCTGGATGCTATGTGATCTGAGATGGAATCTATGTACACCAACGAAGTATGGACTTTGGTTGCTATAACTGAGTGGTTATATCCCTATCAGGAGCAAGTATATCTTGAGGAGATTATTTGGTGTAGATGGAAAAGTTGAGACTTTCAAAGCTAGACTATTTATAAAAGGTTCTCGCAATTAACCAGGTATGGTTTTTGATGAAACCTTTTCTCCGGTACCTAAGCTTAAGTCTACACAGATTCTACTTGCCATTGCTACATACCATGAGTACGATATCTGGCGATTGGGTGTCATTACTGCTTTTCTTGATAGTGATTTAGAAGAGAGCGTCTATAAGTACACAGCCAGAGGGCTTCGTAGACAGTGGGAGCAGCGGAAATGTATGCAAGTTGCTTTATGCGATAATGCTGGCATCGCAGAGTTGGAACATCTATTTTGATGTAGTAGTCAAAGAATTTGACTTCATCAAAATGGTAGATGAACCTTGTATATATAAAAAGGTAGTAGAGAGTAAGGTGGTGTTCCTCGTACTGTACGTAGATGACATACTCTTGATAGGAAAGGAGTTTTCTATGCTACACTCGGTCAATCTCCTCTTATCACATTGATTCTCCATATAGGATCAAGATGATACCTCCTAGATCCAGGGATTTTGGATCTATGTGATAGATCTAAATGGATGTTAGGATTCTCACTAGGTGTAGTGAGATGGTATCAATCGATCCTGAGGAGAATCACTGGATAGCTTCCAGGGTGATAAGGTCGACTGAACGTCAGTTACAGGCATTATCTTTACCCTCAGTAGAGGGACGGTATGTTGGAAGAGTTCCAAGAAAGATATCGTGGCATACTAGACGATAAAGGCTTGATACATCACTACAAAAGATGCTACCAAAGAGGCAGTCTGGGTGTATATTAGTTCATGAGATGAACTTCGTTCCTACCATTGTGTGACAATGGAGTTGTGGCTTATTCCTGGGAACGTCCGTCCCATAAGTGATCCAGACATATTCTAAGGAAGGATCACCTGATCATGGAGATGGTTGATCTCCACGGGATCGAGGTTAGGAGAGTAGACTCAGAGGACAACACGGCTGATCCACTCACAAAGGCCTTTTCCCAGAGAGGTACTTTCATGGGATGGTTGAGTATGGGATACTACAATCACTGCTATCAGATGGCCCTAGTGCAAGTGGGAGATTGTTAGTTATATGTATGCCCTAGAGGCCATTGCTGTACATGAGATGTATATTGTATTGGATGCTCGGACATATATAGGGAGGGCTTTCTTGCTCGACATGATAGTATGCTATCTAGTTACTCTTTATCTTAACATGTACACTGATTGTCTCTCTGTTACATGTTGGTAAAGCCCTTAGAATGTGTACTTGACTACCAGGACTATGATGCAGATCAAACTAGTAGGGCCATGGTAGTCCATAAGTTCATCCTTTAATATCCCTAGTTGTGGGTGTATCGAGACGGGGCATCGATATAACAGAGTAGACTAGCGTATACCTTCTCGACCCATATAGATGGGCGATGGATGATCCCACATCCATTGCTGTTTGACATCAGAGATGGTATACGGGTGCTCAGTGAAGACTGGGTACACTGGACGGACTCACCGAGAACACCCAGATGGTATTATACCTCACGTCAGATGGCAGTTCTCTGGTGACACTGGTACAGTTTAGTCTGTAGACCCGAGATCATCATAGAGTCTTGTGTGATTCCTGTAAGTCCACGTTGCTCACCCCGGTTCTTACGGGGAGGCGGAAACGATGAAAAACAATAAATTTTGGCACAAGGCAACATGGACTCAAAAGCAAGGATCTTGGCTAAACTAGAAACTAGCAAACAAGTAGAGGCTTTAACAACTATGCGGTAGAAAATATACCTCACGAAACCGGTCCTTCGGGTCTTCTCTCCGCTGTCCGGCTCGTCCATCCATGCTCCGAGGGTCGATCCGGATCTAGGTCACCTCCGCGGCCTTCTTGAGTCGAAGACGATCCACCCGAGAGTTGTACACCGAGCTCCACCTCAAGCCGAGGCAACTAGGGCAACGAGATCGCTAATCTAGATACCCTAGGTTGTGTAGAAGAGAAAGATGGAAGTTTTTGTCTATGTGGATTCTTTTTCTCTCAACACATGAGATCAAAAGAATTTTCAAGAGGAGGAAGATGAAGGAGAAACTCTAGCAACCATGGAGCTTTTCTTTTCTTCTCACTTCAAGAGAGAGATTGAGAAGAGAATTATGAAAAGATAAACTAAAGGAAAATGAATCATGGTTGCAATAATACACTAAAACTATCATTACTAATCCTATTATGATATAGTTGATGCTATATTGAATTGACCATTTTCATAACTCAAGAATTAAAAAGAAAATCAATGAAGAGTGTAGACCTCTCTTGAAGGTCAATGGTCAACATAGTCAACGGGTCAACAAAGTCAAGAGTGGACTAAGTGGTCAAATGGTCAATGCAATTAGCCATCACTAATCTATCACTAAAAGGATTAGTAAACAATGTCTCCGGCTCATAATGGTTTTGACCAAACGAATTGTCAAAACCCTAATGAGTTTGCCACATTACGATTTTGGCCGAACCAATTGCCAAAACCCTAATGGGGCACCTCCTCCTTTATCGCTCCTCAAAACTGTGCATACACACCCGCATTCCGTAAAATGCGAATGCACAGAAGACAAATCAAATCCATCCGTGCAATACTAGGATCTGGCTTAAACCAAAGCCCACTAGTATTGCCTGCCCGGACAGCATACGCACACGAGTGTACGTAAGTGATCGTAGCCCTGCCGTAAAACCATACGGCCTCTACACGTTTCGCTCAGTGTAGGGAAACTCTCTGTGTGGGACTCTAAAGACTCGACACTACGCTGGCAGTTGGTTTAACCACAGACCGCAAGCGGCACTAGCTGTACGTAACGGTCCCCAGGTAGATGTCGATAAGAAGGCCGATGAGGTAAACCCATCCGAACTCCTACTGAGCCTGTATGTGACAATTTCCGTACAGTCCGGTCTGTTCGTATGATACATCGCATGGCGGGCCTAGGGGGGCGGTGAACGTCAGTCCCCTAATAGCGGTACAAGTCGTGTCGGAGTGTAGCCCAGAACACCCTGAGATAACACTGGAAACCTACCAGTATATCTCGCTTGCCCTGGCCAGGGACTACTTGTGTAATGGCTCTCGTAGACACAGCGCGATGTCAACCCCCAATACCGGGAGAGACGAATCCTGTCTAACCGTCACTGCCTCCAAGTGCTTCGGGACTGCACCCAACTACTACCTGTTTGCACGACTCCTTTGAGCCGTGGTAGGGTAGTAATCTAAGTACAATGGGAACACACTCGAGGCGAAGTGACAGTGTCAAGTCAGCGGTCTAAGCTGTACTCATGTCACCTGGGAACTGATAACTAACGATAGGTATAATACCAACCAACAGTTCCCGACGAGTCCTGTCCAGTGTACTCGTAACCTAACGAGCACCCGCATACTATCTCAAGTGCGACGTACTGATGGCTGTGGGACAGACCGTCTCCCCCGCTGGGATGAGAAGCGCATACGCTAGTCTACTCCGGAGTATCGATGCCCTGTCTCGATAGTCCTACGACTAGGGACCTGTATAAGGATGTGCTTATGGATTACCCAGCCCCCACGAGTGTTAGCGCCATCACAACGCTGGTAATCAAGCAAAGATCCTAAGGGCTCTACTAATATTTATATAAGCTATATGCTGAAAGAAACACATGCACATATTGAAGTAGAGACAAACCAAGTAGCATACTACCATTTTGAGCAAGATTCTCTATACAACTGTGAATATCCCAAGCTTCCATTAAGTAATATATAAGCTAGTATGATACAGTAATGACCTCTAGGGCATATACACTAACAATCTCCCACTTGCATTAAGGCCATGTACTGGCGTATCGAAGACTTATCATCTCGATCAGCCGCTCAAACTGAGTCTGGGGTGGGGCCTTCGTGAGTGGATCTGCAGTGTTGTTCTCCGTATTTACTATCTTCACCTCAATCTCCCGGCGATCTACGATCTCCCTGATCAGGTGGTACCACCTCAAAATGTGCCTGGACTTCTTATGGGACCTGGGTTTCTTCGCTAAAGCTATAGCGCCGTTGTTGTTGCAATACAGCGGTATTGGATCAACAATGGTAGGAACCACCTGAAGCTCCGTGAGGAACTTCTTCATCCAGACAGCTTCCTTTACGGCATCGCAAGCAGCTATGTACTCCGCTTCAATAGTTGAGTCAGCAACGGTCTCCTGCTTGGAACTCTTCCAGCAAACCGCCCCTCCATTGAGGGTAAAGACATGACCCGACATGGACTTGGAGTCATCCTTGTCACTCTGGAAGCTGGAGTCAGCAAAGGCCTCGAGCTGGAGGTCTTTTCCGCCATACACCAAGAACATCTCCTTAGTCCTTCTCAGGTACTTGAGAATGTTCTTTACCGCTATCCAGTGTTTCTCCCCTGGGTTCGACTGATACAGGCTTACAACGCTCAATGCGTATGCTACATCTAGTCTGGTACATAACATCGCATACATTATAGAGCCTACCGCAGAAGCGTAGGGTATAATAGACATGCGATCCCTTTCCAAATCAGTCTTGGGAGACATCTCTTTGGAGAGGGTGATCCCATGACAAGCCGGTAAATTACCGCGCTTGGAATCTTCCATACTGAATCTTTTCAGTATGGTATCAATGTACCTTGACTGTGAAAGTCCCAACATCCTTTTAGATCTATCACGATAGATCTGGATCCCCAGAATATAGTTGGCATCGCCCAGGTCCTTCATGGAGAACCTCTGCAACAAGAATCCTTTGACTGACTGTAGCATAGGAATATCATTTCCTATTAGGAGAATGTCATCCACGTACAAAACGAGGAATACTACAGTTCTCCCTACAATCTTACTGTAAATGCATGGTTCATCTGGGTTTTTGATAAAGTCGAATTCTTTGACAGTATCATCAAAGCAGATGTTCCAACTCCGCGATGCCTGCTTAAGTCCATAGATGGACTTGAGCAACTTGCACACTTTACCGCTGCTCCCACTCTGAATGAATCCCTCCGGCTGATCCATATAGACGCACTCTTCCAAATTTCCATTTAGAAAAGCCGTCTTTACGTCCATCTTGTTGGAGATAGTGCCCTCATAGTCAATTATTGGATCGCAGGTACGTGATTGCAATGATTGCGGAGGACCTATCCCGGTAGCACAGTCTTACTCAAGATGATAGTATGCTATCTGGTTTGCCTTTATCAGTCGTGTACATGTTCAGGTGACTGATTGCATGTTACACTTTGATAGAGCCCTTAGGATCTTGCTTTACTACCAACAGTATGATGGCGATCATATACGTGAGAGTTGGGTAGTTTATATGCATATCCTTAATTGTGGTCCCTAGTCGTGGGAGTTTCGAGACAGAGCATCGATACTCCGGAGTAGACTAGTGTGTACAGTCAAGACCCCGACGAGGGGCGGTGGCCGGTCTCACAAGCCACTGGTGTCAGTTGGATCACCTAAGATGTATACAGGTGCTCATTGGGTTATGAGTACACCGGACAGGACTCGCCGGGAATCTGCTAGTTAGTACTATACCTATCGTCGGATAGCAGTTCCCTGGTGACATGTGTACAGGTTAGTTCATCGACCTGAGGTCGTCATTTGTCTCGTGTGAGTTCCCACTGTGCTTTGATTTCTACCCTACCACGGCTCAAAGGAGCCGTGCAAACAGGTAGCTTTTGGGTACAGTCCCGAGCCATATGGAGGCACGTGAGCGGATCGGCAGGGGATTCGTCTCTCCCGGTATTGGGGGCGAGGTCGTGCTGTGTCTAGGAGAGCCATTACACAAATCCATGGCCATGGTAGGAGATTTACTGGTAGGTACTCCAGTAGTATCTCAGGGTGTATTTGGGCTTCACTCCGACACGACTTATACTGCTATTGGGGGTCTGACGTTACTAGCCCCCTAGACAGATATGCGATACTCATGGACGAACGGACCGGACTGTATATACATTGTCACTGTTAGGCTCAGTAGGGTTTTCCGGATGAGTGCGCTCATCGGCATCCCTTGAGGTCAGTCCATGGGCAGCCGTTACGCATAGCTAGTGCCGCTGACGGTTTGTGGTTAAACCCACTGCCAGGGTACTGACGAGTCATTAGAGTCCCCCACAGACAGTTTCTCAAGTTCGGGCGAAACGTTGTAGAGGCCGTATGGTTTTATGGCAGGGTTCGGAAAATGCACGTGCGTTTACGCACGTGTTATTTTTCGGGCAGATAATACTTGTCGGCTTTGGTATAAGCCGGATCCGAGTATTATATTGAGTAGGTATAATATCTTTGTCTCAGTTGCATTTGTATTCGGTCGTAATACAAATGCGGGTATATTTATACAGTTTCGGGGTTATCCTGAAAGTCGTTTCAGGATCACTTTTGGAAGTTGCCAGTTTCCAGTTTTCTATCAGCCGTCTTTTAACATTTGGTTAAAGGCGGATTTATCTTTTCTTGGATGAGAGTGAGTCGTGCTTCTAGAAGATTCTAGAAGGTTCTAGAATTTGTGACAAGGATTATGACACATACTTTGTATTCAACCATTTCTTGTTTTGGTTAAGATCTTTATGCTAGATATTATTATGTGTTCACATATGATATTTATCCTATGGTCACCCCCCCTCTCCTACGGTCACCTCCCTCATTCTATAAAGAGGCCGGCCCCTCCCTCTCTCTCATGTTTTGTTGATTTCATTTGTAGAAAAAGATAATGATAGTTTGGGGTGTATGGAATTTACAGCTCATTTCATTCCATCACCCGATTTCCACGGCAACTTCATTAACCGATCGTCCACGGACTTGGACGAAGTGAGACAAAGTCATCTACTCATTCTCTACATCAATCTTGGTCGTCTCTTTTAGCAAACTTGACGATCGAGTTGCCTCGAGTCAGAGGCGGGAGCTCGTTTAAAGAATCGGTGATGTGGTGCCACCTCGATGAGGAGATCGGAGATCGACGAGATCGGAGCAGCCGCAACGGAGCGTGGGATGATGGTTGAAGAACGAAGGACTCGGATCGTTCGGTATAACCATTCTACACTCCTTACAGTTTGTTAGTTTAGCATTAATGGCAGATCCGGGTTAAAGTATACCATAGCGCCAGTTAAAAGTTTTTTGTTCCGCATTTTGGCGTCTGTAGACTGCCGGGGCGCTAGTGTAGACTTACACATCTGCCAGATTTCATAATCGTGGAAGGCAGCAATGGCAAGAAGGATCCGAATGGATTTCAGCATAGCCACTGGAGAAAAGGTCTCGTCATAGTCCAAACCAGGTCTTTGACGAAAACCCTTTGCAACAAGTCTAGCTTTATAGGTCTCAACCTGCCCATCTACACCAATCTTCTTTCTGAAGATCCATTTGCAGCCTACGGGTTTTACCCCATCTGGAGAAAAGTCCAAAGTCCAAACTTTGTTGGTGTACATGGACTCCATCTCGGCCCGCATTGCATCCAGCCATTTTACCGAGTCGCCGCTCTGAATGGCTTGCTGGAAGCTAGTAGGCTCACCATAATCCATAGTGCAATCTTCTCTATCCCCGTCTATGAGAAAACCGTAGTATCTCTCGGGCGGATGAGACTGCCTACTACTCCTGCGGAGTGGCGCTGGGATGTCCGGTTCTTTCGAACCCTCTGGTTCTACTAAGCTTTCAGTAATAGCTTGTGGTTCTGGAATTTCTTCCAGTTCTATTGCGCTCCCACTTATCTGGTTTTCCAAAAACTCAGTTTCCAAGAAGCGGGCATGACGAGAAACAAAAACCTTTTGTTCCTCTGCGTAATAGAAAAGATACCCTTTGGAGTTCTTTGGGTATCCCACAAACTTACACTGTACTGAACGTACCTCGATCTTGTCCGCATGCTGCTTTTTTAAAAAAGCTGGACATCCCCATGTCTTAATGTGATTAAGATAGGGTTTCTTCCCACACCACATCTGATATAGTGTAGTAGGCACAGTCTTAGTTGGAACTTGGTTCAAAAGGTATGCAGCTGATTCTAGTGCATAACCCCAGAAGGATCGCGGCAACTCAGCCTTACTCATCATGGAACGAACCATATCCAATAGGGTTCGATTCCTCCTTTCCGATACACCGTTGTGTTGTGATGTGTATGGAGGAGTAAACTGAGAGAGAATTCCATTCTCTTTTAAGAAGCCCAGAAACTCGGCACTCAAGTATTCACCACCTCGATCAGATCTCAGTGTCTTGATACTTTTGCCTGTTTGTTTTTCAACTTCATTCTTGTATTCCTGAAATTTCTCAAAGGCCTTGGATTTGTGCTTCATCAAGAAGACATGCCCATACCTAGAGAAATCATCTGTGAAAGTAATGAAGTATGAATAACCACTTCGCGCATGTGTAGACATTGGACTACACACGCCACTGTGTATGAGTCCCAAGAGCTCGCTCGCTCTTTCTCCGTGTCCAGTGAACGGAGTCTTTGTCATCTTTCCCATGAGACAAGATTCAGAAGTGACATAGGACTGATACTCGAAAGGATCCAAGTATCCTTCTTTATGTAACTTTGTTAACCGTGTCTCATTAATATGACCCAGTCTACAATGCCATAAGAAAACCTGATTTAAATCCGGAGACTTTCTTTTAAGTGTGTTCTGGACACTGAAGACCTGAGCTTGATTCAAAACGTATATACCGTTTTTCAATGTACCTGACCCAATCAGAACTTGATTTAGGTTGATGTTTACTACATCGCTTACAAAAGTAAAATGATATCCTTCCTTAGAAAGTAAGGATACAGATGTTACAAGTCGCACCTGGTACATAAAAACAGTCACGCAGAATCAATATCTGCCCAGTTGTCAGTCCTAGATGATATTCCCCTACGGATTCAGCATACATGCTCATTCCGTTAGCAACCCTGAGAGTCATATCACCTTTCTTGATAACCCTACGGTTTCTCAGAGCCTGTAACGAATTACAGATATGAGATCCTGATCCGGTATCCAATACCTAGGAAGTAGGGTTAACTGGCATACAGTTCTCTATTACAAACACACCCGAAGCCGAATCCACAACATGCTTCGAATTCTGGCTACTGGCTTTGCAAGCCCTGCAATCCTTCTGCCCATGTTCATTCCCGTAACAATAGGAACATCCCTCTTTTACTCCATCCATTCCCGAAACTTCTGCCCTTTCCTTTCTTTCTACTTCCCTGGTTTCTTTCAGGGTAGTAGGTAGAGACTGTTGAACTAAGTCAGCATCTGACCCGTTCTTCAACGTGGTCTTCAGGTCCGAGAGCTCAAAAGAGCTGGTCTCTGTAAGGATGTTGCCCCTTACAGATGACCCGATAGCCAACCTCGCTGGAAGCAATTCGTTCGAGGTCTCATATCTTGCGATACGAGATTGCTCTCCATATAAATCATTGTTATGGAGGAAGATAGAAACTGAGTCCATCTTCTCGTACTGCCTCTGGTATGTACCATCAACTGAGGCTAACACGAGGCACTTGGCTTTCGCACAGTCTTCTTCCGATGTCCTACGGATATCAATATCCGTGACAGGGGAAACTGGACCTGAGACGGCAGGGGTTGGATCAGTCAAGAGGTGTCCCAGCTTGTCATGGGCAATGGACATCTGGACAGACCTTTGTCAGTCATAACAGTCAGATTAAGTCATTTTATTATCTAGATGTAACCTAGGTGCGGTCACTGGGTCGCTGCAATTAAGAGAGAGAGAAGAAAACACTTAGCATGATGCTCTTGCAAGTTTAGATTGGTTTTTAATTTATCTAAACAGGATGGCTCCCACTGTCTCTCGAATCCCTCCTCAAACCATAAAGGAAGAATTATTCGGGATCATTCTCACCGTACAATACTTGCTTAACCGTTCAGCCAGGCCAGTGTCGGTACTTCGAGGGAGGTTTTCCAACGCTTTCGCGAAGTTCCTTAATTAAGTAACCTTTTTTCCCTGTGGGCGTAGCCCCGCTAACACCTTTCTAGACACCTACTAGGTTTATAGCATTGATCGTTAAGTGAGAAAGTTCCCGAGGAGTAGCATATACTTACAGTAGGATCGGGATCCAAATATCATCGCGTGACAAAACTGAAGGAATCCTACTAGAATCATCACGCTCCAAATGGTATGCAGCGCTAGCAAGTTTCAGTTCTTTTGAAACTCCCGATGTGGATTTTTTGTCCCATGCTCTTATGACCTTGACTTTGGCCAACAAATCATAAGTCACATGTCAAGTTCTACCCGTCATTATCCAGGTTAATTTGAACCCACCCGCACATACCCTTGACTTTGGCCAACAAGGCAGTACGACTGTCCTAAACCAACGCATCTATCTATGCTACATATGAATATCCAATAGCTACCAAACACTGTGCCTTGACTTTGGCCAACAAACACAACTTGAATACTATTGACTATCCATACGAAATGACGGAGGTCTACGAATGGTTTTGGCGAAACCGTGAACGTAGTGAACTTGATATAATCGATGGAACGAGATAGCTTTTTAAAAGGAGTGGTTCAAGCTCCGCGTTTAAAAGCTGGTTTTTGAAAAGAACCGAGTGGTTTTGAAAGTGCTCCAACGACTTTTACTTGGTTTATTTTCTTGCATTAATTCCAATGCGTCCCATCATTTAATCCTACCATTACAGAAAACAACCAAAATATGGCATACGCTTATGCCATCCGCATTCGCCACGGGGTCCCGTCATCACCCGTTAGGTTACTTAACTAACGACAGAGCGGGGGCTAGACTAGCGCGGATGCAAAACATAAGCAACACCTAAATAGATATCATATATAGATATATAGCAATGATAGCCAATCCAGATCACATATGAACACTTTGGATATACTAGGAATCCGCGATTCGTTCGAGCCTGCAACGAAAAACAGATTACACGGTCGCGATGAATAGCCAAACCCCACCCTAGACCCCTACGGGTGCGGCAAACTACCCGCCAAGTACCCGAAGCGAAGCAACCTCCCTCAACCCGTGAGTAGGCCACTCGGCACTTCGAGATACCCGGTCGTTTGTGCACCCCTCCTTGGGTCTAACCAAGGAAAAAAAACAGTAAAAAGAAATTATACAATGACGCTACAACCCCGACCCGGTTGTGCGGCCAAACAAATAATATTAC
This sequence comes from Agapanthus africanus, assembly GCA_030015575.1. Taxonomy (NCBI): domain Eukaryota; kingdom Viridiplantae; phylum Streptophyta; class Magnoliopsida; order Asparagales; family Amaryllidaceae; genus Agapanthus; species Agapanthus africanus. The sequence goes on from JASDDO010000022.1 coordinate 394,576,701, forward strand.
ATCAATTAAAAAATTTTACAATGAATGAAAGAAAAAGAAACTCTCATCTCACACCCATTCCCGGCTATTCATCCGCGACAATCCAACGAGTTCATATACACAAACCATCAACATTACAGATCACAGATATGTATAACCCCCACTAATCGACGTATAGCGATTAGCGGACGTTCACATCACAGATAATATCCATTAGCCAAAGTCTACGGAATATCGATCAAAATACGGATTTTTAACCACCCCAAAAGTCAATTTGTTCTCTGGAAAATCTGGGTAGAAACAACATGTATTAAAAATCCCAAAACAACCAAATAAGAATACTGCAGCAAAACGGAGTCGCGGCCGAGTCAACACGGCCGCGGATCCGCGGCCAAACCCATGGTTTGGCCGTGTTTCCGCGGTGAGTTGGCCGAGTCAGAGGCTTAGTTTTGTTGTGTGTTCTATAAAAACCCTGAGACGAATTTTCATGTATGTTAAATTATTTTTACAGCAGTATAAAAATTCGACAGAAACATGGTTTTTACCGGACTTGTTTTGTGATTTTTTCCGATCGATATTCCTAACACTTTGCTAACTTACTAGTTTATGTTTAGCTAGGCTCTAATACCACTGTAAGTCCATGTTGCTCACCCCGGTTCTTACGGGGAGGCGGAAACGGCGAAAAACAATAAATTTTGGCGCAAGGCAACATAGACTCAAAAGCAAGGATCTTGGCTAAACTAGAAACTAGCAAACAAGTAGAGGCTTTAACTACTATGCTGTAGAAAATATACCTCACGAAACCGGTCCTTCGGGTCTTCTCTCCGCTGTCCGGCTCGTCCATCCACGCTCCGACGGTCGATACGGATCTAGGTCACCTCCGCGGCCTTCTTGAGTCGAAGACGATCCACCCGAGAGTTGTACACCGAGCTCCACCTCAAGCCGAGGCAACTAGGGCAACGAGATCGCTAATCTAGATACCCTAGGTTGTGTAGAAGAGAAAGATGGAAGTGTTTGTCTATGTGGATTCTTTTTCTCTCAACACATGAGATCAAAAGAATTTTCAAGAGGAGGAAGATGAAGGAGAAACTCTAGCAACCATGGAGCTTTTCTTTTCTTCTCACTTCAAGAGAGAGAATGAGAAGTGAATTATGAAAAGATTAACTAAAGGAAAATGAACCATGGTTGCAATAATACACAAAAACCATCATTACTAATCCTATCATGATAAAGTTGATGCTACATTGAATTGACCATTTTCATAACTCAAGAATTAAAAAGAAAATCAAAGAAGAGTGTAGACCTCTCTTGAAGGTCAATGGTCAACACGGTCAACGGGTCAACAAAGTCAAGAGAGGTCTAAGTGGTCAAATGGTCAATGCAATTAGCCATCAATAATCTATCACTAAAAGGATTAGTAAACAATGTCTCCGGCTCATAATGGTTTTGACCAAACGAATTGTCAAAACCCTAATGAGTTTGCCACATTACGGTTTTGGCCGAACCAACTGCTAAAACCCTAATGGGGCACCTCCTCCTTTATCGCTCCTCAAAACTGTGCATACACACCCGCATCCGCATTCCGTAGAATGCGAATGCACAGAAGACAAATCAAATCCATCCGTGCAATACTAGGATCTGGCTTAAACCAAAGCCCACTAGTATTTCCTGCCCGAACAGCATACGCACACGAGTGCACGTAAGTGATCTTATCCCTGCCGTAACCATACGGCCTCTACACGTTTCGCTCTGTGCAGGGAAACTCTCTGTTTGGGACTCTAAAGACTCGACACTACGCTGGCAGTCGGTTTAACCACAGACCGCAAGCGGCACTAGCTGTACGTAACGGTCCCCAGGTAGATGTCGATAAGAAGGCCGATGAGGTAAACCCATCCGAACTTCTACTGAGCCTGTATGTGACAATCTCCGTACAGTCCGGTCTGTTCGTCTGATACATCGCATGGCGGGCCTAGGGGGCGGTGAACGTCAGTCCCCTAATAGCGGTACAAGTCGTGTCGGAGTGTAACCCAGAACACCCTGAGATAACACTGGAAACCTACCAGTATATCTCGCTTGCCCTGGCCAGGGACTACTTGTGTAATGGCTCTCCTAGACACAGCGCGATGTCAACCCCTAATACCGGGAGAGACGAATCCTATCTAACCGTCTCTGCCTCCAAGTGCTTCGGGACTGCACCCAACTACTACCTGTTTGCATGACTCCTTTGAGCCGTGGTAGGGTAGTAATCTAAGTACAGTGGGAACACACTCGAGGCGAAGTGACAGTGTCAAGTCAGCGGACTAAGCTGTACTCATGTCACCTGGGAACTGATAACTGACGATAGGTATAATACCAACCAACAGTTCCCGACGAGTCCTGTCCAGTGTATTCGTAACCTAACGAGCACCCGCATACTATCTCAAGTACGACGTACTGACGGCTGTAGGACAGACCGTCTCCCCCGCTGGGATGAGAAGCGCATACGCTAGTCTACTCCGGAGTATCGATGCCCTGTCTCGATAGTCCTACGACTAGGGACCTGTATAAGGATGTGCTTATGTATTACCCAGCCCCCACGAGTGTGAGCGCCATCACAATGCTGGTAATCGATCAAAGATCCTAAGGGCTCTACTAATATGTATATAAGCGATATGTTGAAAGAAACACATGCCCATATTGAAGTAGAGACAAACCAAGTAGCATACTACCATTTTGAGCAAGATTATCTATACAACTGTGAATATCCCAAACATCCATTAAGTAATATACAAGCTAGTATGATACAGTAATGGCCTCTAGGACATATACACTAACAATTCCCACTGTGCTTTGGTTTCCACTTTACCACGTCCAAGAGGGCGTGCAAAACGGTGGTTTTTAGGTACTGTCCCGAGTAACATGGAGGCAATGAGCGATAGGAGGGGTTTCGTCTCTCCCGATATTTGGGGGTTGATATTGTGCTGTGCTCAATTAGCCATAACAGGGAAGTTCCTGGCCAGGGCTGATTTAGAGATTTACCGGTAAGTGTTACCAGTAGTTTATCGACCCATTATGAGCCTCATATCTGCATGACTTATCGGTCATTGGGGTCTGACATTTACCACCCCTAGACTTGATATGCAACATATCAGACGAGGAGACCGGACTGTACGGCAAGTGTTACCGTCAGGCTTTTGCAGGAGTTGGAGAGGGCTTGCTTGCTGATCTTCTAATCGCTCAATACCTGGGTAACCATTACGTCCCGCTAGTACCGCTGACGGCTTATTGGTGCTTGATGTGATCATTACCTACTTCCATCGTATTGACGAGTCTTTAGATTTCTACATAGAGGTTTTACTGGCTCAGTCAAAACGAAATAGGAGCACATATGTGATATGTGCGAGACCGAGAATTATGCGTGTATGTGATACCGTATTCTATTTTCGCGACTTTTGTATTGGTCGGTTATATGTGATATAGCCGGGTTATCGAATCAAGTGTTGATTCGATAAGTTGGTACATTTTATATTAGTCGGTTATATGTGATATAGCGGGGTTATTAAATCAAGTGTTGATTTGATAATTTAGTGTGTAATTGTATATTTTATATACTAATTTACATTAACTAATATTAGCTCACTTAAGCATTTATTATTCTCACATGTGCACACTTAATATATATGTGATGTATATTAATTGTGTTTTATTTATTTTATCATGGTTGTTGATACACACCACATGGGTGTATGAGACTTACACCATACTAATTATAATGTAAGGTTTTTATATTTAAAGTAATTCCAAATTAGTGGATAATTAGCCACATGCATGAAGCTTTGAGAAGCTTGTGGATGCTTTGACTATGTCCACTAATTCTGTTTTACTTGAGATATTTATTAACCTAACCATTATAATTAAGTCATGGTTATTTCTCTACATGAGTTAGTATATGATACAAACTCACCCATGGTGATTTCTCTCACCTCACAAGTTCATTCTCATTTTCTATTGAGCTCAACTTCTTCTTCCATGAGAAAAGCTTGCTAGGTTTTCAAAAGAGAGAAAAATATAAAGAGATAAATAAAACTAAAGTCAGCCCATTTCCTATTTCATCACCCTCTACTAGATTAGCACTTTAGTATAGGGTGTTAGCTTCACTAATCATTCATTAGTGAAGTAGTAGCTTGACTTGGTATCCCCTCGATGTAGATCATCTTCGGCCTCGAAGACTTCAAGCAAGATCGTTCTTTTCACCTCGTGAAGTCATGGATGAGTCCGGGAGTTCGACGATCGCAGCGAAGGGACTAAAACAAGGAGCTTTTGAAGTGAAGGACTGATCTACAAAGGTTGTATTTCTATTTCACTTAGTTGTAAATGGTTTACTATAGTTTCCGTATGCTTTTTTAGTTAACGGTTTCAGTTTAGCGTTCTTAGAAACGGCTAATTTTTGAAAATAGCATGGACGATGCTTTCCGAAACCTTGCTGCCGTCGATAGGAACCCTACACTTGATACCTCTAGAACCTCATGGTGGTGCTAAGGTCGACTTTCATAGTATCAGAGCGAAGCTAGAACATTAGGGTTACTTGTAGCGACGTTAGAAATCTGCCGTTGTTGTCGCGCAAAAACTGCCGATGAAAACAATTTCAAAATTGATGTTTTGAGTTGTTTGCACACTCCGCGGGCTCACAGTTTGAACCGAGAAGCCACAGGGTGAAGTGTGCGCACCTTGGGGAATCCCCAGGGGGGAACAAACGGCTAGGCCCACTCCCCAAGCCCACCACAAGGTGGTATTGGCGGTGGGGACTCGAAGTCCCATGCCTCACCCCCTGGACACCTCGTAGTGGCCTCGCCGGTGCGATACCCCCTCTATGTCCCCTATTCAATACATAATTTTGGGATCTTCGCCTCCGCGAAGATTCGGGCGGGTTTCGAGTTCGTTTCGACTACCAGATTGGCTTAAAACGATCGGTTTTGGAACTTTAACTCACTGGATTTTTCAAGTCATGGAAAAATTGGTTAAGTTTGCAAATTGCATGTAGAATTCTAATGTAGCGGTTACTATATAAGCTTTGTGATGTGTGATACAATTATTAGAATCCGGATTAATTATTTTTTTGGAAACTAGTTAGTATATTGAAAAGCTAGCCTTTTAGTCTCAATTGATCGATTGCCACGAAGTTTTGATTCGGATCAAAACTCCGTCGCAATTGGTATTTTACGGGATCACTAAGTCGGGAATCTTGTTGAATTATCCGACAACCAATTAAAAAGATTTTTCAATTTGAAACTAAAATGCAAGTTTTATAAGTTAGGAATGAAATCCGGAATATGAGACATTCCAGATTTATGATGTCTAAGGATATTGCGGATTCTAATTATTGTAATTTTCTGTTTTCTTTTCTGCGACCGTAAGTGTAATATGTGAGGTATCCCAATCTCGTTGCTATATGTCAACAAGATTTAAGGATACGCATATTTGCTTACGTTGATGATATGTGATATCATGTGTTATTGTTGATATGATTTATTGGATCGTCGTGAAAGAATAGCCGGGGGGGTTTATGTAAGATGAGGGTTTTATTTTCATTCATGTAAAATTTGTATGTAATATTCTTTTATTGGGGCACTTCCGGGTTGAGGATGATGTCACCATTATTATATACTATTTACTTTTCCGTATTAGGATAGACCCAAGGCGGGGAGCACAAGTAACCGGGTTCTAGAGTCCAGTGAAAGACCATCTTAAGGAGTTGTGACCGGGTCTCCTAACTCTAGAATTGGCAGGGTTACTTGCCGCTCTCGTAGTGGTTTAGGGTTGTGGGTTTGGATATTCATCATCATTGTGGAATCCGTGTTTTACATTACTGGCTAAATTTAAAACATGGACATCCTAGTATATCCAATATTTCATATGTATCTTCTGCTGCTTGATTCTGTGATGTTGATCATATAACCGTGTGAGATGAATGTACTATTATATATATGATATATAATAAACGTTGCTTATGTTTTGCACCCGCGCTAGTCCAGCTCACGCTCTGTCGGTAGTTAAGTAATCTAACGGTGCATGACGGGGGCCCGTGGCAAATGCGGATGGCATAAGTGTACGTTCTATTTTCATTTCATTTATCTGTAATGTTTAGGAAATATTAATTGATGGGACTTCATTAATGTGATTAATGAAAAGAAAGAAACCAAAAGATGTTGTAGAATCAAATTTTCAAAAAGGGTAGCTCTAGTTTTTGCTTTGCATAGTGGTATTCCTTGATGAACATCCAGCACCTCATTTGATGAGGAAAGAGCCGAGATCCCTTCACCGCGAGTGACCTCTTTAGCGAAACTAGCAAATGCTACAACCCACTCGGTTTTGTTTTTCATTGCTTCTCTAGTTCTTGTTTTGCATAGTGGTATTCCTGAATATCCTACACCTAATTCGATGAGGAAAGAGCCGAGATCCCTTCACTGGGAGTGACCTATTTAGCAAAACTAGCAAAAGCCTCAAGAACACTCCTTTTCAAAATCATTAGATTCTACAACGATATCAAGTTCATTATGCTCATGGCTTTCTTAAAAACCTGCGTAGCCCTCCGTCATTTCAGATAAGTACTATTTAGTATTCGTGCTGTGTTTGTTGACCTCCGTCAAGACGTAGTGTACGGTAGCTGATTAGTGTTTATCTGCCAGTATGTGATGCGATTGGATTAGGGTAGTCGTGCGGCCTTGTTGACCTCTGTCAAGGGTCATGCGGGTGGGTTTAATTCAATGAAGAAATGAACGGGCTGAACTTGACTAGCGGCCTATGGTTTGTTGACCTCCATTAAGATCATAGGAAGCTAAGGGTAAAAACCATTATCGGGAATTTCAAGTGTTAAAATTTTTAATGATATTGCATACCTTCTTTATGATAGTTGAATCCCGATACCCACTGCGAGTAAGAGTTACTCCTTGGAGAGTTTTGCAATTTACAATTAGCTAATCCAGTAGGTGTCTAGAAAGGAGTCAACGGGGTTTTGCTTATAAGAAAACGAGGTTTATTTTAATTAGGTCTGTGCGAAAGCTCGGGAACCTCCCTCGGAGTACCGATACCTTCCTGGCCGAACGATTGGCGAACCTGTTGGATGTAATTAATCCTGGCTAATCTTACCTTTTAGGGTTTGGAGGAAGATTTGATAAAAATAGTGGGAGCCATCCTGATTAGATAAAATAACAAATTTAATCTTGCAAAGAGCGCACGCAAATTGATTATCCTTCTCTCTCTCCTGGTAGCATCCAATGAAATTCCTTAATCAAGATAATAATATGGATGTTTTGACCGAACCTACTTATTATACTGGGCTAGGTTCCGCTCTACCTTATGATTGTCATAAGTCTGGGCAAGGAATAGGGGAATGTTTGGATTCCCATGCTACCCAATTGAAGAATTAGCATGTTGATGCATTTGTCTTCGGGTGTGTTCGTTACCAAGAACTGTTTCTCAGTTAACTTTACGTCCTGGGTATTAAATACTGGATCGGGATCCCAAATATGTAATTTGTTACATGGGTTATAGACAGGTGGAGAACTGCGAAAGGGTAATATATCTCTAGTAGTAGAGAATGGTGCAATTGTTGCAGCCAAAGCAGTTGGCAGATATCTCCTGGTGTTACTAATGTTAGTGTATATGCCCTAGAGGCCATTACTGTATCATACTAGTTTGTATATTACTTAATGGAAGCTTGGGATATTCACCTTGTATATACAATCTTGCTCAAAATAGTAGTATGCTACTTGGTTTGTTTCTACTTCAATGTGTACATGTGTTTATTTTTGTATATCGCCTATACACATTAGTGGAGCCCTTAGGATCTTTGCTTGATTACCAACGATGTGATGGCCGTCACACTAGTGGGGCTGGGTAATCTATAAGCACATCCTTATACAGGTCCCTGGTCGCAGGACTATCGAGACAGGGCATCGATACTCCGGAGTAGACCAGCGCATGCGCTTCTCATCCCAGTGTGGGAGACGGTCCGTCCCACAGCCGTCAGTACGTCGTACTTGAGATAGTATGCGGGTGCTCGTTAGGTTACGGGTACACTGGACAGGACTCGTCGGGAACTGACTAGTTGGTATTATGCCTATCTTCAGTTATCAGTTCCCAGATGACATGAGTATAGCTTAGTCCGCTGACTTGACACTGTCACTTCGCCTCGAGTGTGTTCCCACTGTACTTTGATCACTACCCTACCACGGCTCAAAGGAGTCGTGCAAACAGGTAGTGGTTGGGTGCAGTCCCGAAACACTTGGAGGCAGTGACGGTTAGACAGGATTCGTCTCTCCCGGTATTGGGGGTTGACATCGCGCTGTGTCTAGGAGAGCCATTACACGAGTAGTCCCTGGCCAGGGCTAACGAGATATACTGGTAAGCTTCTAGTGTTATCTCAGGGTGTTTTGGACTTCGCTCCTGAACGACTTGTACCGCTATTGGGGGACTGACGTTTACCGCCCCCTAGGCCCGCCATGCGATGTATCAGACGAACAGACCGGACTGTACGGAGAATGTCACACTCAGGCTCAGTAGGAGTTCAGATGGGTTTCGCCTCGTCGGTCTTCTTGTCGGCATTACCTGGGGACCGTTACGCACAGCTAGTGCCGCTTGCGGTCTGTGGTTAAACCCACTGCCAGCGTAATGTCGAGTCTTTAGAGTCCCACACAGAAAGTTTTTCGCCTTTAGGCAAAAGAGTAGAGGTCGCATGGTATTGCGACAGGTCGCATGGTTTTGCGACAGGGTTCGGTCACATCCGTGCACTTGTGCACGTACAGTGTCCGGACAGTTTACACTAGCGGGCTTTGGTTTAAGCCAGATCCTAGTGTACCTTTTGGGATTGGATTTATCCAGTATGCATTCGTGTTCCTCGGAACGCGGATGCGGGTGTGTATGCACAGTTGACAGGGAGGCAGACGCAGCGGATTCTCATTAGGGTTGTTGACAGTTGACCGTTGACTATTTGACTTTTTGCTCAACTCTAATGAGAATATGATATGTGATTAACTATTATATTAATTAAGTATTATGGTGATATGGTTGTTGACTTTTGTTGACTTTGTTGACTTGTTGACTTTGTTGACCGGTTGACTAGGCTTGACTAGTTGACCATCATGATAACCATAGCCATCATTTCATGGCAAAGACTTTTGCTTGCTTGCTCATTTGTGCAAAATGAGTGCATGAAATGATATGGTTATGGTTGCTTCAACCATCACATAAGACTTTTTTGGTATGATGAGTTATCATGACTTTGGATTATGAGAGGGTGAGAGACAAAAGAGTTGCTCATTCTTTCTTGCTCATTCTCTCTCTTGTTTTTGAGCTCTCTTGTTTTGCTCTCACCATCTTCCTCTTGCTCCCTCTCTTGACTCTATGGTTCTCTTGTCTCAAGAGTTGAGAATCAAGAACCATAGATAAAATCCCATACAAACTCTTCTCTACTCACTCTAGTTCACAAGGTTTAGCAAACCGAGTGAACTAGTTTCTTCAAAGAACGAAGAAGGAGCCAAAGGTTGGAGCTTTCAGGTGGATCTATCTTCGGCGTACGGAGACGGCGGGAAGAAGCCAATCCGGACCACCATCGGAGCTTGAAGACGAAGGAGTTCAAGACAAGCAAGGTATAACCCCCTAACCGAGTAGCTAGAAACTCGTAGTTAGGTTGTTAGATAGATGTTTAACCAAGATCCGGGTTTTAGGTCCATGTTACCACCTCTATAAAAATCGTTTTTAACCAAATTCCGCATTCCCGAAAGTACCGGGAGAGGTAGCATGGACTTACAGTGGTATCAGAGCCTAGTTAAACTCTATCTAACATGTTAGCAAGTAACTAGGAGATCAATCAAAGAAAAAGTCCCGAAAACGAACCCCAAAATTCGATGTTTCTGTCGATTTTTATACTGTTGAAAAGTTGATTATTTTCACACCTAAAATCGGCTCAGGCTTTTGTGTGAACACCCACCAAAATTGGTCCAACGATCGAGTCAAAGCGCCGCGGAAATGCAGATGCAAAATATACATATGAATGCGAAGGAAGAAAGCTTACCGAGCACACCCCCAAACTTAAACTTGACAGTGCCCTCACTGTCAGGCTATACCAAGAGGGTCAAAATTGCCGGCGCTCCCTAGAAACAAATTATATACAAAACAAAAAGGAAAAATATATACAAAAAAGTGTTCCCCCCAAACTTAAGTAAAACAGTGTTTCCACTGTTAAGCGTTGAAATTCAGGATTTAGGGGGGAAAGAACAGTATCAAGCTATACAAGGCCTTACACAGGCCAAAAGTGAGCACCAACCATTCAAAGATTTTATCGCTATAATGTAAAGGTTGGTGGAAGAAGGCGTAGAGAAAAGAGAAGGACAATACGCGAGACCGTATGCGAAGAGAAGCGGGATACGGTCTCGGTATATGAGAGGAAGAAGAATGGCGAAAGGGAAAAAGAAATGGAATACGAACTTGAGGGTGCAAATGGAGTAAATAGATTAGCACAATTTGTGATGACCGATGTATGAAAAGCGATTGTGCTAATATATTTACCCGTCGAGAAATGGGGTCAAATCCCTCAAGGTTCGTGAGAAACCATGGGTACGCCGAACTTGGTAAACCAGACATAGGAAATGTAAGTGATACGGGTTCTTGCAAGGTCGGAACGATGGAAAGGATGGAGGGAAGTGGTTGAGGAAGGGTATCGGTTAAGGGTTCAGGAGGGTGTACACAGTCAGTGGAAGGATTAGGATGAATTGGAAAATCCGACTCATCAATTAAAACTGGTTCATACTCAAAACTATCCTCAATATTCTCCTCAAAATTTAGCACATCCATGCACTTCTTTTCAAATTCCGGACGCATATGGGGTTCGGGAAAAACATTTAATGACTCGGGATGATGATTTGAAGAGACAAACTCAGCCAAATCTACGGGTTCATCATCCAAAATATCCCCAGCGTCAATATCCTCAATCAAGTGAAAATCAAAATTCTCTGACACCTCATCAAAAGCATGGATATTAATCGATTCTGGTTCTAAGATATAGGTGTAGAGGTCAAAAGGATTAGGTATGGTTTCACTTGGAAGGGACCCTTCACAATCGGGCAAATCAAACACTACGAAGTCGCACAACTCAATCATCATTCTATCTTCAATTGATAAATCATGTGGAACACTAGATAGACATTCAAAATCAGAGTTGTGGGAGTCAATGTGGACCGGGTAGGCTTGATTCGGAAGGGGGTACAGCTCACTCTCTCCACTCAAATTCACAGCCTGTCCTACCGCCTCTTCATACATTGGAAAATTTGGAGCTAGTTGAAAACTAGCTACCGGGTCACTAGGTTGTATGAGGGCGGCCATGGACGTATTCAAATCCATCATCTGTTGGCTTGACGCTACCCTAAAGTCTTCCAAGGATTGTTCTAGACTAGACATTGGTTGTGAAGGGGTTTTAGTAAAATATTCAAAGTTGTTTGGATACTGAAAACTCCCAAATGGCGGTTCTGATGCAATGTCTAGGGAAGGTGCAAAAGTAGGGTAGGATTGGTAGGAATTGAATGGCTGGACAGGAGCAGGATCAACATTTGGATAAGAAGGTGAATGGAATTGTTGATCCCAAGAATTTGAAGTGGTGAAAGGAGTGAAAGATCGGCTACGGGATTGTTCAATACGTTCAGCGATGGACAAAGGACGACTTGCAGAAGGGGTATCAACATAAGCGGGTGTGGGAGGTTGAAAAGGTTGATACAAAGTGGAATGAGGAGTGCAAGTGTTTGTCCTAGACGCTGCTATGCGATCTTTCAGTGAAACTTTGGGCATGGAGGGGTCGTTCGATGTTCGGCCAAAGCAAGAACCGTATGAAGTAATGTCTGGTTGTGGGTACCAAAGTTCGGCAAGAGTTTTGCGAGGTGGAGTACCCATGATATGAAGAGAGAGAAAGAAAGGTAGAGAAAAGGAGGGGAAAAAGAATGTGATATATATATATATATTTTTTTAATTTTTTTTTGTTTAACAAAAGAATGAAGTATACACAAAAAGTAATATGGACAAAAAACAATCACGAAACAAAAATATCACACACCTAATCGTTCTAGGGTTCACCTAGGTCAACTAGACCTGCTCTAGAACTTAATTGTCGAAGTAAAACTGTGTCGAGAAACAGGCTCAAGATACACTGATCACGAGGCCAGGTAAGTGCAGAGATAAGGGGAGGTTTTCCAACGCTTTCGCGAAGTTCCTTAATTAAATAACCCTTTCTCTTTTGGCGGTTTCGCCGTTAACACTTTCCTAGACACCCCGTAAACAATATACCGTTAAGCAAGGTTCTAAACACAGTTAACTTCTCCTAGTGAGCGCGAAGTCCTTAAGGCTTAAAGTCTAGTTTCTTTTAAATTTGTGTGGGTAAACGTTATGCGCACGTTCGTGATTTGTGGGCCACGGAAAAGGTGATGAAATCCTTTACCGTATGTTGTGGGGTTCGCTTGCCCTTAAGTCCGTATTAATGTATGCAATGCGCAATTCAAAAATTCTATAAAGAATCAAACAATCGTTTTTTTTAGTTTAAGCGCAGCGCTGCAACAAATACGGGTTAGTCAATTTTTAGTGTTTGCTAGCGAACTTGCAAAGAATCCTGCAAAGAATAGTATATTGGAAGCGTCGGATTTGAGAAGAAGGTGTTAGTAAAATACGTACCGTTAAGTTTTGGGTTAGGAAACCCCCGTTGAATCAAATCCGGTAAGCTTGAAAAGTTCGCTTGCGCGGGTCAAACTACCCGGATCTTTGGCACTGTACTTCGTAATCACCTTAACCTTGAATGTACACTTTGCTCCCCACGATCGCAGTTTGTGAATTCGCAAAAATCTGCACACTTGCCCACAAGAATTATAAAAAAAACAAAAAGAATTATATATATATTTTTTATATATATATACAAAAAGAGTATTAACCCGAATAACAAGAAATAAAATACGCTACCGTCTCCCCGGTAAAGAACATTCTCAAGTACCCGAGAAAGACTAAGGAGATGTTCTTGGTGTATGGCGGAAAAGACCTCCAGATCGAGGCCTTTGCTGACTCCAGCTTCCAGAGTGACAAGGATGATTCCAAGTCCATGTCGGGTTTTGTCTTTACCCTCAATGGAGGGGCGGTGTGTTGGAAGAGTTCCAAACAGGAAACCGTTGCAGACTCCACGATGGAAGCGGAATACATCGCTGCATCTGATGCCGCAAAAGAAGCTGTCTGGATAAGGAAGTTCTTGAAAGAGCTTCAGGTGGTTCCGTCCATTGTTGATCCAATACCTCTGTATTGCGACAACAACGGGGCTATAGCATTAGCGAAGGAACCCAGGTCCCATCAGAGATCCAGGCACATCTTGAGGCGGTATCACCTGATCAGGGAGATCGTGGATCGCCAGGAGATCGAGGTTCGGAGAGTCGCTTCAGAAGATAACACTGCAGATCCATTCACCAAGGCCCTACCCCAGACTCAGTTCGAGCGGCTGATCGAGATGATAGGTCTTCGATACGCCAGTACATGGTCTTAGTGCAAGTGGGAGATTGTTAGTGTATATGCCCTAGAGGCCATTACTGTATCATACTAGTTTGTATATTACTTAATGGAAGCTTGGGATATTCACCTTGTATATACAATTTTCCTCAAAATAGTAGTATGCTACTTGGTTTGTTTCTACTTAAATGTGTAAATGTGTTTATTTTTGTATATCGCCTATACACATTAGTGGAGCCCTTAGGATCTTTGCTTGATTACCAGCGATGTGATGGCCGTCACACTAGGGGGGCTGGTGATCGCACGCTTTTGGAGTGTCGGATGTTCAAAGAATTTAAGTGTAACCGCGATCAGGACGGTGTCGCTTTGCAGCTAGCCGGTTGAGCACGGGTCGGTGCACAGGGAGATGGTGTTATCTTACCTTCTTGTCTTTGACGAGTCAATAAAGAATCTGTATGAGTTTGTTCTATCCTATGTGTTTATCTGCAAGTATAAAGTTGTTAAGAAAAGATACGAGATTATAAGCTAAAGAAATCCGTACTCAAAACCTTTGAGCCGAGTCTTGACCAATTGAAGCTAAGCAATTGGCAACAACGTGGATTAGGGGATTTAAGCGCGGTATTCGTGGAATCCGGCTTATTTACCCCTGTCCTTCCGTTCTTTTCTCTTGCTTTCGCCTCCGGCCAAACCGAACGCAACCGGTCGCGGTTAGGAATCACCGTTACCTTGTCAGGGTACGGTGCCTAACGGAGCGTTTGCGTATGGTTTGGACGAAGTTCAAATGGAAAATAACGGGAAAAGGAATTGGCAAAGAAATGTTAACTTATAATACCGTATTTTATCTTAACAACAATAATTACATACATTCACAAAAGAGGACCAAAAAGAGAGGACAAAAAGAAAAGAACAAAGAAAAGAAAAGATTACAAGAAAGAAAGTGCATGAATGTAAATTGCAAGTAATTAAAGTGCATGGAAATAAATTGCAAGTAATTAAAGACAAGAATGAAAAATGCAAGAAAGTAATTACAAGAACCATAGAACTCAAAACAAGCATGGGATCAATAGCCAACCCTTAAACTTGCAATCTCAATGAAGAGGTTGCAAGATCAAGGGAAGGGTAGAGAACGCATGTGAATTGAAGCGCTAAGGCGAGAACGAAATGATACAACCCCTTGAGACCAATGACCAAAACTTAAACTTGCAAGCTCGCTTAAAAGGTTGCAAGATCAAGTTAAGGTAGAGAGCTCAAGAGGGAAGCTTAAACAAAAAGAATAATACAAAAAACCTTCATCTTTATTCACATCCACAAAAAAGCTTCTCACTTACAATTTCATGGAAGAGGAATGAAGAAGAAGAAGAAAAAGAACTAAATCCTACAAAAGAATGGAGAACCAAGAATGACCCTTGGCTTTGGCAAGTTCTGCTGTATTTATAGGCAGGGAGATGAAGACCTAGGGCAACCATCAGAATATACATGTAAAGAACAAACTGCCCCCAAAAGACCAACTTCTGACAAGTCTACATGACCGCGGATCCGCGGCCTAGACCCCCCTTTGGCCGCGGATCCTCGGCCGTATAGTTGAGTTAGGCTTTCTGGTTTTTTGGGATTCCCTGATCTTCTGTCCCCTTTATTCTGATATATGTATTTTCTGGAAATTTCTTCACGAATTTTCTAGAATTTCTGTTGAGGGAAAGGTGGACTTTTGTGGATGCTTTTGTCATGATTGCCTCGAGCTCCGCGTAGATCTCTTGGATTTTGTGCTACCATTGAGCCTTGTTCATGAGGATGACATCGATTTGACATTTTGTCTTCCTAAACTGGTATCTGGCAACATACGGATGACGAGCGGAGACCGTGTTTTCTCAGTAGTTGGCAGGAACCCGGATTTTGTCGTGTTTTCCATGAATTTCACCGTTTTAGAACCGAGCACCTGTATCCTGCAAATATGTAACAAACACGGATTAAAAGCACCTACCTATAAACAACCGAGCGTAAGAATGGGCGGTATAAAATGCAGTATTCTGTGATGAACAGCTGGGTAATCTATAAGCACATCCTTATGCAGGTCCCTGGTCGCAGGACTATCGAGACAGGGCATCGATACTCCGGAGTAGACCAGCGCATGCGCTTCTCATCCCAGTGTGGGAGACGGTCTGTCCCACAGCCGTCAGTACGTCGTACTTGAGATAGTATGCGTGTGCTCGTTAGGTTACGGGTACACTGGACAGGACTCGTCGGGAACTGACTAGTTGGTATTATTCCTATCGTCAGTTATCAGTTCCCAGGTGACATGAGTACAGCTTAGTCCGCTGACTTGACACTGTCACTTCGCCTCGAGTGTGTTCCCACTGTACTTTGATCACTACCCTACCACGGCTCAAAGGAGTCTTGCAAACAGGTAGTGGTTGGGTGCAGTCCCAAAACAGTTGGAGGCAGTGACGGTTAGACAGGATTCGTCTCTCCCGGTATTGGGGGTTGACATCGCGCTGTGTCTAGGAGAGCCCTTACACGAGTAGTCCCTGGCCAGGGCAAACGAGATATACTGGTAGGCTTCCAGTGTTATCTCAGGGTGTTTTGGGCTTCGCTCCGGCACGACTTGTACCGCTATTGGGGGACTGACGTTTACCGCCCCCTAGGCCCTCCATGCGATGTATCAGACAAACAGACCGGACTGTACGGAGAATGTCACACTCAGGCTCAGTAGGAGTTCAGATGGGTTTCGCCTCGTCGGTCTTCTTGTCGGCATTACCTGGGGACCGTTACGCACAGCTAGTGTCGCTTGCGGTCTGTGGTTAAACCCACTGCCAGCGTAATGTCGAGTCTTTAGAGTCCCACACAGAAAGTTTTTCGCCTTTAGGCAAAAGAGTAGAGGTCGCATGGTATTGCGACAGGTCGCATGGTTTTGCAACAGGGTTCGGTCACATCCGTGCACTTGTGCACGTACAGTGTCCGGACAGTTTACACTAGCGGGCTTTGGTTTAAGCCAGATCCTAGTGTACCTTTTGGGATTGGATTTATTCAGTATGCATTCGTGTTCCTCGGAACGCGGATGCGGGTGTGTATGCACAGTTGACAGGGAGGCAGAGGCAGCGGATTCTCATTAGGGTTGTTGACAGTTGACCGTTGACTATTTAACTTTTTGCTCAACCCTAATGAGAATATGATATGTGATTAACTATTATATTAATTAAGTATTATGGTGATATGGTTGTTGACTTTTGTTGACTTTGTTGACTTGTTGACTTTTGTTGACTTGTTGACTTTGTTGACCGGTTGACTAGGCTTGACTAGTTGACCATCATGATAACCATAGCCATCATTTCATGGCAAAGACTTTTGCTTGATTGCTCATTTGTGCAAAATGAGTGCATGAAATGATATGGTTATGGTTGCTTCAATCATCACATAAGACTTTTTTGGTATGGTGAGTTATCATGACTTTGGATTATGAGAGGGTGAGAGACAAAAGAGTTGCTCATTCTTTCTTGCTCATTCTCTCACTTGTTCTTGAGCTCTCTTGTTTTTCTCTCACCATCTTCCTCTTGCTCCCTCTCTTGACTCTATGGTTCTCTTGTCTCATGAGTTGAGAATCAAGAACTATAGATAAAATCCCATACAAACTCTTCTCTACTCACTCTAGTTCACAAGGTTTAGCAAACCGAGTGAACTAGTTTCTTCAAAGAACGAAGAAGGAGCCAAAGGTTGGAGCTTTCAGGTGGATCTATCTTCGGCGTACGGAGACGACGGGAAGAAGCCAATCCGGACCACCATCGGAGCTTGAAGACGAAGGAGTTCAAGACAAGCAAGGTATAACCCCCTAACCGAGTAGCTAGAAACTCGTAGTTAGGTTGTTAGATAGATGTTTAACCAAGATCCGGGTTTTAGGTCCATGTTACCACCTCTATAAAAATCATTTTTTACCAAATTCCGCATTCCCGAAAGTACCGGGAGAGGTAGCATGGACTTACAACTAACTGGTAATACATTGATTGTTAGCGACTGTTATTTCGTACCAATAAATATTGGGAATATTTTCCTAAATCAAGTATTGATTGGGTAAGGTACTTTGTATAACAGTGTACACGTTCTGAATCAAAACACAGTTCAAACGTACAAAACATACACAAGAGGAACAGTTCAGACTTGAACGAAGTCTTCTTGAGACATTATAGTCTAGGTCATATCGATGAAACAAGACTAGATAAAGTTCCATAAGGATGTATATTTGAATCCATTCGAATCTACATCTTATGAAACTTGCCAGTCATGTCTCAAAGACTAGGTGACCAAATCTCCGTTTACTGGAAACGGAGAAAGAGCTACTGAACTCTTGGACAGATACATAGTGATGTATGCGGTCCTATTGTAAGGTTACGGCAGTGTCCCGGCCATCAATCCATGGCCAATCGCGGAACAAAAACTTTAAAAATCCGGCGCTAACGGAACGCTAATCGACGGATCATACAATTAACCTTATACTAGTTTACTGTAAAGAGTTTAGAGATTATACCTATCGATCCGTGTCCTTCAGTCTTCAATCTCTGTCCAAAGCTTGTCGCGGCTCCTTCGAACAAGTTCGCTCTCCGGTCTCCCTCGTCGAAGAGGATCCACGTCGAGGATTAGTAATATAGGCCCCCGCTTCAAAACCAATGCAACTCGAGCATCCAGTTTTCCAGCCTAGATGCAAAAGATGAAGTAAAGAGAGTGTGTGATCATTTTGTCTCAATACACCCAATGATTCTCAATGTAAGTCTACGCTAGCGCCCCGGCCGTCTACAGACGCCAAATGCGGAACAAAAACTTTTAAACTGGCGCTATCGTATACTTTAACACGGATCTGCCATTATTGCTAAACTAACAAACTGTAAAGAGTGTAGGAATGTTATACCGAACGATCCGAGTCCTTCGTTCTTCAACCATCATCCCACGCTCCGTTGCGGCTGCTCCGATCTCGTCGATCTCCGATTCCTTCGTCGAGGTGGCACCACATGATCGGTTCTTTAAACGGGCTCCCGCCTCTGACTCAAGGCAACTCGATCGTCAAGTTTGCTAAAAGAGACGACCAAGATTGATGTAGAGAATGAGTAGATGACTTTGTCTCACTTCGTCCAAGTCCGTGGACGATCGGTAAATGACGTTGCCGTGGAAATCGGGTGATGGAATGAAATGAACTGTAAATTCCATACACCCCAAAACTATCATATCTTTTCTAACCGAATGAAACATCAAGTGAATCGAGATCGATCAAGAGAGAGAGAGAGGGGCCGGCCACCTTATAAGGAAGAGGGGGGTGACCGTAGGAGGAGGGAGGTGACCATAAACCAAAAGCTTCTCACTAAAATATCTTAAGCCAAAACAAAATGCATTAATGAAAAAGGATGAGTCATTTAGAAACATTGAACTAAAAACCCTAGTCACCAAAAGCTTTAATGACACCATTAATGCCTAATGAGTCATGAAGCCAAGTCATCACCCTAGTCACCATATCTAGAAACTTCTAGAAGCACGACTCATCATATCTGAAGAAAAGATAAATCCGTCTTTAACAGAATGTTAAAAGACGGCTGATAGAAAACTGGAAACTGGCAACTTCCAAAAGTGATCCTGAAACGAATTTCAGGACAACCCCGAAACTGTATAAATATACCCGCATTTGTATTACGATCGAATACAAATGCAACTGAGACAAAGATATTATACCTACTCAATATAATAATCGGATCCGGCTTAAACCAAAGCCGACCAGTATTATCTGCCCGAAAAATAACACGTGCGTAAACGCACGTGCATTTTCCGAACCCTGCCATAAAACCATACGGCCTCTACAACGTTTCGCCCGAACTTGGGAAACTGTCTGTGGGGGACTCTAATGACTCGTCAGCACCCTGGCAGTGGGTTTAACCACAAACCGTCAGCGGCACTAGCAATGCGTAACGGCTGCCCACGGACTGACCTCAAGGGTGGCCGAGGAGCGAACTCAAGGGAGACCGATGAGAGAACTCCAACGAAAACCTTACTGAGCCTAACAGTGACAATGTATATACAGTCCGGTCCGTTCGTCAATGAGTATCGCATATCCGCCTAGGGGGCTAGCAACGTCAGACCCCCAATAGCAGTATAAGTCGTGTCGGAGTGAAGCCCAAATACACCCTGAGATACTACTGGAGTACCTACCAGTAAATCTCCTACCATGGCCATGGATTTGTGTAATGGCTCTCCTAGACACAGCACGATCTCGCCCCCAATACCGGGAGAGACGAATCCCCTGCCGATCCGCTCACGTGCCTCCATATGGCTCGGGACTGTACCCAAAAACTACCTGTTTGCACGACTCCTTTGAGCCGTGGTAGGGTAGAAATCAAAGCACAGTGGGAACTCACACGAGACAAATGACGACCTCAGGTCGATGAACTAACCTGTACACATGTCACCAGGGAACTGCTATCTGACGGTAGATATAATACTAACTAGCAGATTCCCGGCGAGTCCTGTCCGGTGTACTCATAACCCAATGAGCACCTGTATACATCTTAGGTGATCCAACTGACACCAGTGGCTTGTGAGACCGGCCACCCCCCCTCGTCGGGGTCTCGACTGTACACACTAGTCTACTCCGGAGTATCGATGCCCTGTCTCGAAACTCCCACGACTAGGGACCACAATTAAGGATATGCATATAAACTACCCAACTCTCAGGTATATGATCGCCATCATACTGTTGGTAGTAAAGCAAGATCCTAAGGGCTCTATCAAAGTGTAACATGCAATCAGTCACCTGAACATGTACACGACTGATAAAGACAAACCAGATAGCATACTATCATCTCGAGTAAGACTGTCCTACCGGGATAGGTCCTCCGCAATCATTGCAATCACGTACCTGCGATTCAATAATTGACTATGAGGGCACTATCTCCTACAATCTCCCACTTGCACTCAAGGCTAATATTGCGATGTCGACTACTCACAGCCCGTGTGAAACCGAACATCCAACTCCTCTACTAATCAGTTTCACAAAGCCCGTTTGTAAAACTATTGTGTTCGAGAAATAGCCTCAGTGAGTGGATCCGCCTAGATGTATCTTTCTATATCTCTCTTAATCTCAAATTCGCGGAGAAAACCATCTCCCGAATTGAGTAATACCTGTCTTAGAACATGTCTGGATATCTGATGGGACCTTAGTTCATAAATGAACTCCATATCCAAACTTCTTAGACTGAATCGATCACTGAACCTAATCAGTATCGGGCACCTTGCTTCCCACAGTATCCTCTTGGACCACCTGTCCATAATACTGTCCCTCTTTGTCAGAGGGAAAAACTAAAACTCTGACAGTCACTCTGTCATCCACGTCACCTTTGAAGCCTGGAATGATAATCGTCTCCCGAAGGAGGCTGCCGTCATCAAATCCGTAGAACATGTACTTATGTTCTAAAACTGCTTCCTTATGTTTCTCCAGGATTGGATTAATACAAACTTATTGCGTCTAGTGCAAAACCAACATTTGGTGTGGTACTTGATATCTCATGATTGACTCAATTGCCTAAGCAAGTGATCTGCCAATCATGCACATCCCTCTCCCCTTTAGTCTGTAAGACACCTTTAGAGAGGGTGACTCCATCACCTGCAGGTACACCACCATGCTAGGAGTCAACTATTCCAAAAACCATTAGAATATCTGTCAAAGTACCCACATTGGGAAACTACCCAAATCCAGATCTAAAACCATAGATCTAGAAACCAGAATGTCAAATATTATATCCATATCCTGTCTGGAGAAACAACTGTGTGACGACCACAGTACAACCGATCGTAGTATAGGAATTTTACTTCCTATTCTGTGTATGTCATCCAGATACCATGACATCACACCCTACTACCTTCTTAACTGATCCATCCCCTATTCTGATTGAAGTCAAACCCATGACTGTCACATCAAAATTAGATGATCTATCTCCGCTATAACTGCTCAAGTCTATAAATAGATATAAGCATCTTGCCCACTATGCTTCCGCTGCTCCCACTGACTACGACAACCCTCCTACCGGGTCTCATATCCTGGAACAACAGTAATGTCAAGTCTTGGCAGATAAGAACCTCCCTGTCACCGTCCTTGAGGCTACCGAAGTACCTCTCGGGTGTCTGAGGTTACCTACCATACCTGCGGAGTGGCTATTGGAATGTCAAACCTGATCGAATATATAGGTCCTATTAAATTTTCCATAATCGTTCGTGGTTCTGGAATCACTTCCAGTTCTACCATACTCCCACTACTGTTTTCTGAAAAAGATCCATTTTTACTAAAACTGTGGCAAGTGAAGAACAATATCACTATTGATCTTCCAAATGGTAGAATATCAACCCTCGTCATAGCCAGGGTCAACCCACAAACAACCATTACAGAAACGTGCCCTGAGTTATCCAGAGTCTGGTTTTAAGCATAAGCTGGACAACTCCCCGTACCTTAATTTCTTTTAAGGTACGATCCATTCTATATCCAATACAGAAACTTTGGCACTTATTTAATTGGAACCAGATTCAAATCATGCAGCTGTGTCCAGTGCATATCAACTTAATGGAAAGAGGCTAATCAGCATTACTCAACTTAGGAATCCATCCAATTATGAGTAACCTGAAAGAGAAACACGTTTCTCAAAATCATCACTATCATCTGAATACCAATCACAAGAATCTACATCTTCGATCTCTTTGAAGAATCCCGATACTTGTGATACCTGGTTCTCTACTTTATTCTTATACCCACAACTTTTCAAAACTTAGACCATGTATTTCTACGAAACACTTGTCTAAAAACTAGAGAAGTTATAAGTAAACAGAACAAAGCACGAGGACCTACCCCTTTGTCCTGAAGGACACTTGGACAACATACAATACTCTGTATAAGTCCGCTGAGTTGAACAACTCAAAACCTGTGCGTTGTAGGTAGAAAACTGTACCCTGGCGATTTCCTCAAATATCACCAATTACAACGAATTCCGATATAATGAGGATGATCACCTAATTCCCAATATCTTACTCCCACTCATCATCTGTAAAACCATACAGATATGAGAATGAAACCTGGTAAATACATACCCTTGGAGTAAGTGTCTAATCGGGAAAACAGTTTTTCTTTAACAATGCACTGAAACATGAAAAATGTTTCGTAGGGGTATCCTGGTATTCATAGTAATGCCTCTTCCATAATCCAATTCATGACTTTAACCGTATATTTTATTGCCATCTCTCCAAATCCCTTTACTTGTCTTTAGTCATTACCTTCTGCACACCATCGTTAGGCTAAATGGTTTTCTTCCTTCCCTACCGTTCGGCACCAGCCTATGGTTTGGAAGAAGACTATCCAGTAAGCATAATAGGTGTACCCTCCTAAACCAAGGAGTACTAGCAACTGAGAGAAGGTGATGATAAAGGACAACTGAATAATACCTTATTCTTTTAAAGGTGAAATAGGAGTGGCGATGAAGTACGCGGTTTTGGTCGTGAATGATATCAGTCGCAATTTACTTTGCCCTCTTTCTAATCCCTTTATTTTGTCTTTACATATTACCTTCTGCACACCCTTCTTAGGCTAATTGGTTTTCTTCATTCCCTACCTTTCGGCACCAGCCTATGGTTTGGAATAAGACTATCCAATAAGCGTAATAGGTGTACACTCCTAAACCAAGGAGCTCTCGCAACCTGAGAGAAGGTGATAATAAAAGAAAACTGAATAAACCAATTCTATTTCTCCTGAACCTGGATCCATCCTCGAAGATGTCCCTTCGAGTTCGTATATAACCATACGATGGATCTATCCAATGGAAGTGGATATCCGTAGTAATACGGGTGTTCTGAGAAATTCAAAGGGTAAAAGAAGGAGTGGCAATGACTTATGCAACTCAGACAATCCAAAAGCCAGTATTTTAAGAAGGTTCGGTCAACCTGGTCACTGAGTGATAGTCTAGGGTCGGTCAAAGGTCGCTGCCAAAGAGAGAGAGAAAAGAAACACTCTGCGTGCACTCTATCCTAGATCAGAATGGTCATCACTTTATCTAATCCAGAAACCTCCCACTGTCCTGTCAAATTCTCCTCCAAACCTAAAGAAGAATCAATCGGGATCACCCGAAGAGTAAACCAACTCATCAGTGGGAATCGGGATCCAACTCTCATCGCATGTTAACGTGATGGAATGCATCCACGTTATTCATACTCCAGAAGGTATGCGCATACTTGGCAAGTTTCAGTTTCTTTAGAAACTCCCGATATCATTTTCTTGCCCCATGCTCTTATGACCTTGGCGAAAGTCAACAAATCATAAGTCACATGTCAAGTTCTGCCCGTCATTATCTTGTTAATTTGAATCCACCTGTACATACCCTTGATGAAAGCCAACAAGGTAATACGACTGTCCCAAACCAACTCATCTATCTATGCAACAAATGAATACCCAGCAGCTACCAAACACTATGCCTTGACGAAAGCCAACAAACATAGCTTGAATACTACTGACCATCCATAAGAAACGACGGAGGGCTACGACTGGTTTTTGGCGAAAAACCTTTAACGTAGTGAACTTGATATCGCTGAAGGAACCTGATAGCTTTTTTTATAAAAATATAGTGGCGAAAACCTTTTGCTAAAGAGGTCATTCCCGGTGAAGGAATCTCGGCTCTTTCCTCATGGAATGAGGTGCAGGATATTCCACTGAATACCGCTATGCAAAGCAACATGTAATCGACTATAGTAAAGTTATTACCCAGACGCAAACTTCTGTCCAAGGGGTCTTTCCCGATGAAGGGATATCAGCCCTTGCCTCGTCGAATGAGGTGCTGGATATTCACACCGAATACCGCTATGCATAACAAAAGAAAACTTCTTTGCAATAACACCTTTTTAAAATTGTTCCAACAACTCAAACAGGTTTGTTTTACTTTGCATTGATCAGAATCAACGCAGTCCCATCATTCAATCACACCAGAAAAGAACGAAAATAAAATGTACGTATATGCCATCCGCATTCGTCACTGGGTCCCGTCATCACCCGTTAGGTTACTTAACTAACGACAGAGCGGGGACTGGACTAGCGCGGGTGTAAAACATATACAACATCTAATAGTATATAAACCAATATACATAATCGCTCCAGGCGTGATAATATGCAACATTACAGAAAAGTAATAAGCATCACAGAACAATACAGATAATCTGGGATCCCCGAGTTTCACAGAGCCGCTGCTGAAACTCGACGTTCCCCTATCGTGTGGATAGCCTGTGCAATGAAACCTAGACCCCTACGGGTGCGGCAAGTTACCCGCCAAAACCTGAAGCGAGATAGTCCCCCACAGCATAATGAATGGAACACCCGGCACTTCACGGAATCCGGTAAATTGAGCACCCCTCCTTGGGTCAACCTGTACCCCCTACGAGTGCGGCGAATAGTCTGCCAATTCTGAAGTAGGGACCCTCTGCCTCTCAAAGCCATGAGATGCGGTCCCGTTGCTTTCCCGAACCCGGCTATCCGTGCACTCCGTCTCGAGGCAAAACCTAGTACAGTAATGAAAAATAGTACAATAGGTACATCGACCGCAACCTGGTCGTGCCCCAAAAGAATATTATACAACAGGCAGTGACGGCTGTCCACAAGTTGGACGCTCGCCCCGCAATATCAAATGTACAAATAAACTCAAACTGTACTACCATTGCACACTGCTATCCACCACGACAAATCCGCAACATCACAGCACAACACAGAACATCAACGCGAATGTCATGTTCGCAAACCCGTCTAAAAGAACTATAGCAATCAGACGCGGTTTACCGATCAAATGACATTCCCGGTCGGAGATATAATGTAAGCACTGTAAACTAACGTGTTTAAATTTCGATCGACCAAAGACCAAATATCAAAAAGTGGGCCCCACTGCTTACTGGTGAACAGTAACAAAATCTGGGCCAAAACTATATTTACCAAAAACCCCAAAATCCAACACAGAACCCACTGACCAAATTTGGGAGCACGTGCTCCCCACGTGGCCGCGGAAGCGCGGCCAAACCATGGGTTTGGCCGCCTTTCCGCGGCAGCTTGGAGGAGTTACGACCCCAAATTTTGTCGTAGCTCTTAGAATTCCCTGCACAGATTTTTAAGACATCCAGAAATAAATTTTGAGACCGTTTAAAATTAACAGAAACTGTCAGGTAGGAATTTTGCAATTTTTGTTTTTCGGTTCGATCGAAGTTTTAAACGCGTTAGCACAAGTTAGCATAGCAAAATGGTGAGGCTCTGATACCACTGTAAGTCTACGCTAGCGCCCCGGCCGTCTACAGACGCCAAATGCGGAACAAAAACTTTTAAACTGGCGCTATCGTATACTTTAACCCGGATCTGCCATTATTGCTAAACTAACAAACTGTAAAGAGTGTAGGAATGTTATACCGAACGATCCGAGTCCTTCGTTCTTCAACCATCATCCCACGCTCCGTTGCGGCTGCTCCGATCTCGTCGATCTCCGATTCCTTCGTCGAGGTGGCACCACATGATCGGTTCTTTAAACGGGCTCCCGCCTCTGACTCGAGGCAACTCGATCATCAAGTTTGCTAAAAGAGACGACCAAGATTGATGTAGAGAATGAGTAGATGACTTTGTCTCACTTCGTCCAAGTCCGTGGACGATCGGTAAATGAAGTTGCCGTGGAAATCGGGTGATGGAATGAAATGAACTGTAAATTCCATACACCCCAAAACTATCATATCTTTTCTAACCGAATGAAACATCAAGTGAATCGAGATCGATCTAGAGAGAGAGAGGGGCCGGCCACCTTATAAGGAAGAGGGGGGTGACCGTAGGAGGAGGGAGGTGACCATAAACCAAAAGCTTCTCACTAAAATATCTTAAGCCAAAACAAAATGCATTAATGAAAAAGGATGAGTCATTTAGAAACATTGAACTAAAAACCTGTAACATTTTCAAAAAGATAAAATATTAATTTTGGGAATTTTTATAATTTAATATTATTTTATCGATTATTTTAATATTAAATCTATAATTAAATGCAAATAAATAGGAAAGATTTGAGGAAAATTATGGAAAATTCTAAAATAGGGTAAATTAGTGAATTATGACATTTTTAAGTTTTTGTGATTAGTTTGACACTGATTTAGTGCTAATCGCGATTAAAATCGCTAATCGGGTTTTTTTGACTTTTTGTGCAAAACATGCACATATCACTTTTTTCTACACTTGTGCATTTTTCTTGCCATGATTTATCATTTGGGCTTACTATTCTTGTGAGAAGGATTATGGTTTAAAAGAAAAAGGAAAAGAAAAGAGAAAAGGATTAAAGAATTGGTAGTAGGTGAGAGAGAGAGGCATGGACCTTTGACTAAACCCTTAGCCATTGTTTTTCTCCTCTCATTTCCTCCCCCTCTCCCATGCTTGCTGCTGCTGCCTCTCCTCCATCTTCCTCCCCTCTTCAACTCCTCAAATCATCTCTAAATCAACCCCAAAACCTCACACTCATTTCATTAAAATTGTGCACAAGCCCGAGACCTACATGATGGACTAAGAAAGCATGGATTTTGGCCACTAGGGGCAACTCAAGAAAATTCTTGAGTTGCCAAATGAGGTATTTTTCTGAACCATTAGCTTAGTTATAGCATTCCCTTGACCCCATGTTTAGTTTTTAATCGATATTGTGTGATATTATGGAATTGAGAATAACCTAGTTAGGGTTTGAGGGAACTTGTGTTGTATTGAGAAATTAAGCTCAGTTAAGGTTATACCAACACCTTAGTATATGAATTGGAACCCAAAACCTGAAGCTAGAACCAGAATACGGATTTTAGAAACCGATATCGGGGAAATTGTGTAATCTGTGAGGGTTAATTGGAATCTGCTATCATACGAGGCACCTGAAAATAAAGTTGAGTGGACAGTGACATGTGCAGGCACCAGAGAACCATCACCCCAAACCCTAGCTCCCCACTCCACTTCGAGGCTGCCGGAATTCCCATTCTGGCCGCAATTTGCGGCCAGACCAGTGAGGAATCTCCTCGTTTTGCATGTCTGGCCCTATTTCCTCTAGTATTGACCCTGGGTACTTCTAGTTTTGACAGATTCTATCTAGGGAAAAATCTGGGACATATATCCTAAGTTGCTATTTTGGATTCGTGTTTCCGTATTCCGTATTTTCATTTCTGCATTGGTGTGTTTCGTTTTACCTCGACTATTTGGCGTTTATACGACGATATAGAGGGTTTATTGATGGTTTGAAGGCGTGCCATAGGTTCTCACCTATAGGCCCCTTATCGTATCGTTTTGGGGTTTCATATGCCGTTTTAGCTTGGATTTGGTTTTAATGCGCATATACGATATTTTGATGTGTAGGTACCCATGAAGACTTCGGGACGACAAGCAAAACGCGTGGTGGCATCGAAAGATAAAGACGCAGGTGAGTAGATTATATCTACAGGGGGAAGTCGGGTGGATGGCGTATAGCACCCCCGCAGTCCGTAATTAGTACTATGTAGTATATTTATGCGTGTGATAGTTATAGTGTGTTATGGTTAGTTAGGGGTAGAAATAAGTAGCATAGCTCCTAGTTGCGAACCATAGGATAGATTTGCACCCACACGTATACACTTGTGTGTTTCTTGTACTTGCACTGTGGTTGATGATATGGAATGACTTGGAGATGAGTCGATGATGTGGGCTTTGTGCCGCGAGATCGGTGATTTGATATGATTCGTTTTTGGGATACGAAATGTGATTCTTGCGGGCTTGGGATATGTGTTTATCCCCGCATTCATACTTTGTTGATGGTATCGACTTGTACTAGACATAGAGTAGTACCCCCAGACTATATGATCTGATGATAGTGATACCTGTTATGTGACGAGATAATGAGATGTTGACCCGTACCCAGCTATTGGGATGCCGTACGACGATTTACCGTGCGAGCCTATATTGATGATAGATCCGCGCTCATGACTCGAGAATGTCAGATGATATACTGTATCGTACGCGATACTATTGAGGCGGGATCACCGACTTACATATATTTATATATATCGACTCAGATGTTAGGCGGCTTCCCTACCTGTAGCTCAGCTTGTTAGTTCAGCCGTATAGTTTAGCATAGTAGTTGACATTAGACTAGACCGAGTCATACCTATTTCAAAACTAACGAATCGGGGATATTTTAAAGATAAGCAGAAGGGTTATACGGATATTTTCAAAAGACGTACCTTTTCATAAAAACACCGTAGCCCTATTTTCAAAACCCTATGATTCGTGTTATTTCAAAAGACACCAATTGCAGGACTTATAAAAGATTAATGCAGATTAGTTATAGTTGCGTCTAGTATTCAGCTTCCGCTCATTTTTGTGGTTCTCTTCGCATCGCATGCTTATATTATGTTTCGTACTACATTATTGATTTCATGCTGTTAGGACACCAGCACCATTACCGATGATGCGTATGTACCACGTACACTTACTTGCCGGCTCACACACATCTTCATCGGTAATTGCTATGCCACGTACACTTTAGAAATACTATTGCATTGATATAGGTTGTTAGCAAATATTTAGACAGGATGTAAGTGTACTCGCCTTATATGCTAGATTAGACATTGTAATTATTACCTGCTACTTCCTGCATACTGTTATTCATTGTTATGCCGCATTCATGGATTCTCATGTATATATTCACTATTTTGCATGCTATTGAAGTTTGGATTTGGATTTCTATGGGATTTCTGGATTTGGAGGAAAACCGCAAAAACACAAATAAACATATTCTCTCTTTTAAAATAAAAAGTGCGGTTTTCCCATAATGTATGAGTCGTCCACCATGAGTTTGCTGATGGATTTGGAAACCCGATTCGAGGAGACGGATGAACCGTTTCGGGTACATGGTGGACCCGATACGGTACCCCGGGGCAAGAGGAATGTGGTGATGACGTTGAGCCTGGCAGGGGAGTACTACCTACCGGTGATTTTACCCGACACGCCGGATATCCGGAGGATACCGTCGTAGTCTTGAGATTTATGGTAGGGGCCGGTCTGGACTGACGGCGCCCTAGATATTGTGGTTGAGACTTTGAGATATCGAGATATTGGGATTTCGTTTGTGCCGATGCTAGGCACAGTTTTATGCTGATTTCATTATGGTACCTCATTTTAAAAATACAAGGGAAATCTCACTAAAGTATGAAAACAGTTGCTTCATGTAAATGTATTCTGTTTTCTCGCATTCATATCTCATTCATATGCTATATTATTATCTGAGGCACTGACACAGACACATGAGATTGCGCTCGGGTTAGATATTTATCCTAGCCTTGCTATAGGCTGCATGTTTTTTATTGAGGATTTTATATACTGATCGTATTGACCTAGGATTATGTCTTGCTTTCGGTTTCCGCTTGTAGATGTTTCTATTCACGAGTTGGCAACTCACCCCCGTTGTGCCACAGTTCTTGCAGGTTCTGCCGTACAGGTTTCTTTGCGGCATTTCTGGCACACTACCTTCTTGAGGGTGATTTGTTTTGGTAGGTGGATTCTTTCGCATCAAGAACCACCATTGTATTTATTTTATTCATTGTATCGAGTATTTCCATCAACCAAAACTTGTGTTTTGTTTCAGACCTAGACTTTAGTGTTGTATATTTCGACCTTAGAGTCGCGCTTAGTAGTATTGCGGTTTCTCGTTGCTTTTGAGCTCTCTTTTGGATTTGATCCTCGCCACTTGGCGTTGTATATTATTGTTGCATGTGTGGTTGTGACCGTCTATTGACGAAGAGCTAGCTCCCGCTTGGGGATGCCTTATCATTGCATATATATTGTTATTTTTGTTGTACCCCATTCGGGGCCAGTTTTACAAAAGAAACTCTGCCGAAATTTTTAGAAAAGACTTACCGTTTTTAAAAACGCACTTTCGGCTTAGTTATTTAAAAACCTTGATTTCAAACATGTTTTCTTCACTTCTTTAAACCAGTTTCCTTACCTATTCTTAAAAATGGTTTTAGATTTCTGGGCTTTTGGCTTACTTGGATCAGATGGAGTCCTATAGGCTTCATATGGTTCAAGGGCCAGTCACGTGCTCTTTCGGGTCGTGACAAAGTTGGTATCAGAGCGCTAGGTTTACCTTGGTTCGAGTCTGAGTTTGACTATGTGGATCCTAGGGCGTTGTTTATATACGGAACTTAGGCTTGACCTTACGGAACTTAGACTTGGTCGAGGGGGTGTTAGACCCGAACTTTCGTCGCGTAGGATGACCCTTGGTTGATGGAATATGTGACTAAAGTAGAGTGACGTACCGTTGGTATGTTCCGCGGCATACTTACGACACGCCACTCCGCTTAAGGAACCTTAGGATGTGCATATTTTTGAGATCAGTGATTCTTTTTATATCCAGGATCATACATCCATTTGAGATTCCCGATTCTACTAGTTTCATGATCATACCTTCATTGATGCTGTTCCTTCCTATGATCATGTATCCACTCTGGATCTGTTGTTTCCTTTTTGCCATTGATGTGATCTTTTGATACTCGATTGAGGTTCCTGTCACCGTGTTTGAGCACAGTTTGGGCTGCTGCTAGGGTTACGGCCGGTGTGAGCTCGTTTGGTACGAGGGCCGACCATTGTGTTTTCTGGTGACATGGGAACGTCTCGAGTTAGTGTTGGTGATTGTGACCTCTAGTGGAGGCGAGTGCTTGGTCTTGCACCGGATGATCGGGCCATTGTTAGAGCTGCCAGTTGAGAGAGGACTGTTGATGTACAGCATACCTCAGAGATTGTGATGTCGCCTATCGTGCAGACAGATGGACCAGCTGTTGCTTAGATTGACAGGATGTCGGTTCCGAAGCTTACGAGCTGAGATTGCCGGAGCTTTCAGGCAGATATGAGACAGATGATAGCTAGTCTACCCGATTTGAGAGACGAAGGTGATTCGTTCGATTTTGTGCCGGAGCGGACCCAGTTGAGTTGAAGATTTCCAGGGTGGAGAGTCTTACTCAGATCTAGAGCAGACAGATTCGGAGATGACCGCCGATGTGTTGCCTTTCCTGGAGGATTGAGGCGTTGTTCGGCGTACAGGCGTATGAGCCAGTTGCTGCTGCAAATGACGAGATATCGCCCAGATGGTTGGGGCTACTGCAGCATGAGCATGTTCTTGGAGTTATAATAGCGAGTCGCTAGTCACCTGAGGATAAATGACTAGGACGTGTGGTGAGTTCGCTTACCCCGATGCGAGGTCATCAGATAGATTGTTTCCAGCTAGAGACGACTTCACGCAGATTCGTTGAGAGTCGATTGAGACGATCGAATGTCAGGAACCTATTTTCCAAGTTTAAAGTATACGGAAAGACATGTAGGTGATTCTATGGACCCTCTAGAAGAATGAAACCCTAACTCGACTTAATGACCGTGTGAAAGCCTTTGAACCTTCGGGTTTGCGGCGGTTCCTCGGCGCCATTAGTGAGGCTTGGGTTTGCCCTTCTACGGCTGGACCACCGACGCTGTGGCATGTACTCGATACTATTAAACTGTACCCGAGATGTGAGCTCTTGGGGGATCATGAGGATCTGACGAGTCGATCGGATGGTTCGACATCTTTCGGATATCATGTGATGGGATGCTTGCTTGGGAGACTCCAGATACGAGTATAGCCGTTGGAGCACAGTCCATGCAGCCGCGATGAGACGAGTCCGAATCAGTCGATATTGAAGCAGAGTGAAGAAAAGAGTTCGCAAGAGATTTCGACGAGATGACGTCCCACTCCGCTGACATCAGAGATGTGATACGCACCCAGAGGCGTGGAATATGGATATATCTTCCAGAAAGAAGCGCGATAAGCATACAGCCGTTCCGGAATGAGAAATTGCTTCAACAATGGATGGTGACTTCCGGGCAATTCGGCAGGAATGGGATTTGAGAGAGAACCTCGACAGGACCCTTCTGGAAAACGATACGAGAAGACCTAGACCAGGAGTGGTCGTATTGCGCACACCCAGCAAGACAGAGTTCAGCCTTGTCGACGAGGTGGTTGACCTGGTTCGGATAAAGGAACTTAACCAGATGCGTTGTGAATTGATCAAGGACGGACGAGTGATGAGTATTCCTTCGATGGTTGGGACGTGTTCCCGAGGACCTGTTCGGCCTGACATCTTCTACAGAATGATGAAGCTACAGAGTACGCGATTTCGAGTCCGTGCGAGAGACTTCAGATTGACCGTGGCCGAGGACAGTGCAGTGCGTAGTAGCTTGGCGTGACACCATAGTGGACGACGATAGAGACAAGTGGAACCAGAGGTTCGAGCGAGACGCTGACGAGCTGTCATTACTTTCCGTCGAGACTAGAGACCTGATATGCTTACAGAGGCGTTGGGATGCGACCAATTTCCGAGAAAATGTTGTGCTGAGGACACAGATGTCCATTGAGTGAAAAGAGAGTATGCAAGAGTACCAGCCTTCGTACAGTTCGGCTTAGGCATGATTGGAAGAGACCCTGAGCAGGATTCCTTCCAGGACATTGCTGCAATGATGTTTGCACCCAGGATCAGATGTGTGACGTGCTTTCAGAGAGCCAGAGGCCGACGCCAGTGATATGCTGCCTTACGAGTGGTCATGAGGTTTGACCGAGAGGTGACCAGAGAAGTGCCAGAACGGAATCGTCCCCGTTAGCACACCTGACAGGGCCGATGAGCCGATTGACCGCGTGATAGGTAATCCGCAGAGAAGATAAGGACCCAGGGTCAGAGGACGCCAGACCGTGAGCAAGAGGCACGTGGATATCCTGCGCTGCTAGCAGTGGATGCACCGACTCCTTCTCGACCTCGAAGGAGGAACTACCGACGACGGTATTTATGATTTGTGATTTTGTGATTCGATTATCACGTATCCGTCGTTTTGGATTTCGGTATTTTGGGCGTTCTGTTTACATGATTTGGTTTTGATGACTGAGTTTCATGATATTCGTTTCATGCACCCACTGGATATTTATATATTTTGCGCATAGTTATTACATTCGAGGTATTGATTGTGATTTCACGCCTATCTTATACAGTGATTTGCTTTACACATCCAGCATAATTTTCATGCACCTTTAGTGTTTTGATATACGATTTTGGTGCACGCCAGATGCACTAAATCGGGATTCTTCGTGCATGTCACATGCACCTGATTTTCTTTCTGTCAGGCGCACACGTTGCCTACGACAGATGTTCCGTGCACACCAGTTGCACGCAGATGTTGTTTTGTACACCTGTTTGACACATATATGGATTTTGATTCCTTGCGCACCAGACGCATAGGATATTCTTATATATGCATTTTGGGAATTGATTTCTAGTAGAGCAGTACATTTTTATGATATTCTCTCTGTATTGATGTTTTCGGAGCCCCGACAAAATGGATTATACTGAAATTGTTTTTGTATTGGGGGTTTAAATTTAAATTCGGGGACCGAATTTCTTTAAGGGGGGTAGATTGTAACATTTTCAAAAAGATAAAATATTAATTTTGGGAATTTTTATAATTTAATATTATTTTATCGATTATTTTAATATTAAATCTATAATTAAATGCAAATAAATAGGAAAGATTTGAGGAAAATTATGGAAAATTCTAAAATAGGGTAAATTAGTGAATTATGACATTTTTAAGTTTTTGTGATTAGTTTGACACTAATTTAGTGCTAATCGCGATTAAAATCGCTAATCGGGTTTTTTTGACTTTTTGTGCAAAACATGCACATATCACTTTTTTCTACACTTGTGTATTTTTCTTGCCATGATTTATCATTTGGGTTTACTATTCTTATGAGAAGGATTATGGTTTAAAAGAAAAAGGAAAAGAAAAGAGAAAAGGATTAAAGAATT
The DNA here is from genome assembly GCA_030015575.1 of Agapanthus africanus. Lineage (NCBI taxonomy): Eukaryota > Viridiplantae > Streptophyta > Magnoliopsida > Asparagales > Amaryllidaceae > Agapanthus > Agapanthus africanus. Next base: position 394,611,069 of record JASDDO010000022.1, read on the forward strand.
GGTAGTAGGTGAGAGAGAGAGGCATGGACCTTTGACTAAACCCTTAGCCATTGTTGTTCTCCTCTCATTTCCTCCCCCTCTCCCATGCTTGCTGCTGCTGCCTCTCCTCCATCTTCCTCCCCTCTTCAACTCCTCAAATCATCTCTAAATCAACCCCAAAACCTCACACTCATTTCATTAAAATTGTGCACAAGCCCGAGACCTACATGATGGACTAAGAAAGCATGGATTTTGGCCACTAGGGGCAACTCAAGAAAATTCTTGAGTTGCCAAATGAGGTATTTTTCTAAACCATTAGCTTAGTTATAGCATTCCCTTGACCCCATGTTTAGTTTTTAATCGATATTGTGTGATATTATGGAATTGAGAATAACCTAGTTAGGGTTTGAGGGAACTTGTGTTGTATTGAGAAATTAAGCTCAGTTAAGGTTATACCAACACCTTAGTGTATGAATTGGAACCCAAAACCTGAAGCTAGAACCAAAATACGGATTTTAGAAACCGATATCGGGGAAATTGTGTAATCTGTGAGGGTTAATTGGAATCTGCTATCATACGAGGCACCTGAAAATAAAGTTGAGTGGACAGTGACATGTGCAGGCACCAGAGAACCATCACCCCAAACCCTAGCTCCCCACTCCACTTCGAGGCCGCCGGAATTCCCATTCTGGCCGCAATTTGCGGCCAGACCAGTGAGGAATCTCCTCGTTTTGCATGCCTGGCCCTATTTCCTCTAGTATTGACCCTGGGTACTTCTAGTTTTGACAGATTCTATCTAGGGAAAAATCTGGGACATATATCCTAAGTTGCTATTTTGGATTCGTGTTTCCGTATTCCGTATTTTCATTTCTGCATTGGTGTGTTTCGTTTTACCTCGACTATTTGGCGTTTATACGACGATATAGAGGGTTTATTGATGGTTTGAAGGCGTGCCATAGGTTCTCACCTATAGGCCCCTTATCGTATCGTTTTGGGGTTTCATATGCCGTTTTAGCTTGGATTTGGTTTTAATGTGCATATACGATATTTTGATGTGTAGGTACCCATGAAGACTTCGGGACGACAAGCAAAACGCGTGGTGGCATCGAAAGATAAAGACGCAGGTGAGTAGATTATATCTACAGGGGGAAGTCGGGTGGATGGCGTATAGCACCCCCGCAGTCCGTAATTAGTACTATGTAGTATATTTATGCGTGTGATAGTTATAGTGTGTTATGGTTAGTTAGGGGTAGAAATAACTAGCATAGCTCCTAGTTGCGAACCATAGGATAGATTTGCACCCACACGTATACACTTGTGTGTTTCTTGTACTTGCACTGTGGTTGATGATATGGAATGACTTGGAGATGAGTCGATGATGTGGGCTTTGTGCCGCGAGATCGGTGATTTGTTATGATTCGTTTTTGGGATACGAAATGTGATTCTTGCGGGCTTGGGATATGTGTTTATCCCCGCATTCATACTTTGTTGATGGTATCGACTTGTACTAGACATAGAGTAGTACCCCCAGACTATATGATCTGATGATAGTGATACCTGTTATGTGACGAGATAATGAGATGTTGACCCGTACCCAGCTATTGGGATGCCGTACGACGATTTACCGTACGAGCCTATATTGATGATAGATCCGCGCTCATGACTCGAGGATGTCAGATGATATACTGTATCGTACGCGATACTATTGAGGCGGGATCACCGACTTACATATATTTATATATATCGACTCAGATGTTAGGCGGCTTCCCTACCTGTAGCTCAGCTTGTTAGTTCAGCCGTATAGTTTAGCATAGTAGTTGGCATTAGACTAGACCGAGTCATACCTATTTCAAAACTAACGAATCGGGGATATTTTAAAGATAAGCAGAAGGGTTATACGGATATTTTCAAAAGACGTACCTTTTCATAAAAACACCGTAGCCCTATTTTCAAAACCCCATGATTCGTGTTATTTCAAAAGACACCAATTGCAGGACTTATAATAGATTAATGCAGATTAGTTATAGTTGCGTCTAGTATTCAGCTTCCGCTCATTTTTGTGGTTCTCTTCGCATCGCATGCTTATATTATGTTTCGTACTACATTATTGATTTCATGCTGTTAGGACACCAGCACCATTACCGATGATGCGTATGTACCACGTACACTTACTTGCCGGCTCACACACATCTTCATCGGTAATTGCTATGCCACGTACACTTTAGAAATACTATTGCATTGATATAGGTTGTTAGCAAATATTTAGACAGGATGTAAGTGTACTCACCTTATATGCTAGATTAGACATTGTAATTATTACCTGCTACTTCCTGCATACTGTTATTCATTGTTATGCCGCATTCATGGATTCTCATGCATATATTCACTATTTTGCATGCTATTGAAGTTTGGATTTGGATTTCTATGGGATTTCTGGATTTGGAGGAAAACCGCAAAAACACAAATAAACATATTCTCTCTTTTAAAATAAAAAGTGCGGTTTTCCCATGATGTATGAGTCGTCCACCATGAGTTTGCTGATGGATTTGGAAACCCGATTCGAGGAGACGGATGAACCGTTTCGGGTACATGGTGGACCCGGTACGGTACCCCGGGGCAAGAGGAATGTGGTGATGACGTTGAGCCTGGCAGGGGAGTACTACCTACCGGTGATTTTACCCGACACGCCGGATATCCGGAGGATACCGTCGTGGTCTTGAGATTTATGGTAGGGGCCGGTCTGGACTGATGGCGCCCTAGATATTGTGGTTGAGACTTTGAGATATCGAGATATTGGGATTTCGTTTGTGCCGATGCTAGGCACAGTTTTATGCTGATTTCATTATGGTACCTCATTTTAAAAATACAAGGGAAATCTCACTAAAGTATGAAAACAGTTGCTTCATGTAAATGTATTCTGTTTTCTCGCATTCATATCTCATTCATATGCTATATTATTATCTGAGGCACTGACACAGACACATGAGATTGCGCTCGGGTTAGATATTTATCCTAGCCTTGCTATAGGCTGCATGTTTTATATTGAGGATTTTATATACTGATCGTATTGACCTAGGATTATGTCTTGCTTTCGGTTTCCGCTTATAGATGTTTCTATTCACTAGTTGGCAACTCACCCCCGTTGTGCCACAGTTCTTGCAGGTTCTGCCGTACAGGTTTCTTTGCGGCATTTCTGGCACACTACCTTCTTGCGGGTGATTTGTTTTGGTAGGTGGATTCTTTCGCATCAAGAACCACCATTGTATTTATTTTATTCATTGTATCTAGTATTTCCATCAACCAAAACTTGTGTTTTGTTTCAGACCTAGACTTTAGTGTTGTTTATTTCGACCTTAGAGTCGCGCTTAGTAGTATTGCGGTTTCTCGTTGCTTTTGAGCTCTCTTTTGGATTTGATCCTCGCCACTTGGCGTTGTATATTATTGTTGCATGTGTGGTTGTGACCGTCTATTGACGAAGAGCTAGCTCCCGCTTGGGGATTCCTTATCATTGCATATATATTGTTATTTTTGTTGTACCCCATTCGGGGCCAGTTTTACAAAAGAAACTCTGCCGAAATTTTTAGAAAAGACTTACCGTTTTTAAAAACGCACTTTCGGCTTAGTTATTTAAAAACCTTGATTTCAAACATGTTTTCTTCACTTCTTTAAACCAGTTTCCTTACCTATTCTTAAAAATGGTTTTAGATTTCTGGGCTTTTGGCTTACATGGATCAGATGGAGTCCTATAGGCTTCATATGGTTCAAGGGCCAGTCACGTGCTCTTTCGGGTCGTGACAAAACCCTAGTCACCAAAAGCTTTAATGACACCATTAATGCCTAATGAGTCATGAAACCAAGTCATCACCCTAGTCACCATATCTAGAAACTTCTAGAAGCACGACTCATCATATCTGAAGAAAAGATAAATCCGTCTTTAACAGAATGTTAAAAGACGGCTGATAGAAAACTGGAAACTGGCAACTTCCAAAAGTGATCCTGAAACGAATTTCAGGACAACCCCGAAACTGTATAAATATACCCGCATTTGTATTACGATCGAATACAAATGCAACTGAGACAAAGATATTATACCTACTCAATATAATAATCGGATCCGACTTAAACCAAAGCCGACCAGTATTATCTGCCCGAAAAATAACACGTGCGTAAACGCACGTGCATTTTCCGAACCCTGCCATAAAATCATACGGCCTCTACAACGTTTCGCCCGAACTTGGGAAACTGTCTGTGGGGGACTCTAATGACTCGTCAGCACCTTGGCAGTGGGTTTAACCACAAACCGTCAGCGGCACTAGCAATGCGTAACGGGTGCCCACGGACTGACCTCAAGGGTGGCCGAGGAGCGAACTCAAGGGAGACCGATGAGCGAACTCCTCCGAAAACCCTACTGAGCCTAACAGTGACAATGTATATACAGTCCGGTCCGTTCGTCAATGAGTATCGCATATCCGCCTAGGGGGCTAGCAACGTCAGACCCCCAATAGCAGTATAAGTCGTGTCGGAGTGAAGCCCAAATACACCCTGAGATACTACTGGAGTACCTACCAGTAAATCTCCTACCATGGCCATGGATTTGTGTAATGGCTCTCCTAGACACAGCACGATCTCGCCCCCAATACCGGGAGAGACGAATCCCCTGCCGATCCGCTCACGTGCCTCCATATGGCTCGGGACTGTACCCAAAAACTACCTGTTTGCACGACTCCTTTGAGCCGTGGTAGGGTAGAAATCAAAGCACAGTGGGAACTCACACGAGACAAATGACGACCTCAGGTCGATGAACTAACCTGTACACATGTCACCAGGGAACTTCTATCTGACGGTAGATATAATACTAACTAGCAGATTCCCGGCGAGTCCTGTCCGGTGTACTCATAACCCAATGAGCACCTGTATACATCTTAGGTGATCCAACTGACACCAGTGGCTTGTGAGACCGGCCACCGCCCCTCGTCGGGGTCTCGACTGTACACACTAGTCTACTCCGGAGTATCGATGCCCTGTCTCGAAACTCCCACGACTAGGGACCACAATTAAGGATATGCATATAAACTACCCAACTCTCACGTATATGATCGCCATCATACTGTTGGTAGTAAAGCAAGATCCTAAGGGCTCTATCAAAGTGTAACATGCAATCAGTCACCTGAACATGTACACGACTGATAAAGACAAACCAGATAGCATACTATCATCTCGAGTAAGACTGTCCTACCGGGATAGGTCCTCCGCAATCATTGTAATCACGTACCTGCGATCCAATAATTGACTATGAGGGCACTATCTCCAACACTCAACACATGAGATGGAATGGGTGGAGGTGAAGAAGAAGCCATTGTTAAGAAAGTTGTGAGCTCAAGTCTTTTGCTAAAAGAAAAAACAACTAAAGAAAGTGTCTGCAGTTTTTTCTTGTATGTTGTGTGACGTATTTGTGAGAGGCCACTAAAGAAAATTCCCTCCTAAAAATGAGCAGCCACTTGCATAAAAATATCTCAACTCAAACAAAAACATTGCAAGACCCAATACCATGAGTCACCAATGTGCACATGCCACCATTAATGCCCAAGCCAAAACTTATGCTCACAATTTCCATCACAATAAAACATTAACCCAAATGTTTAAACAAAAAAGATAATGACATCTTCTAAAGTAAACTCGTAACGAAATACAAGAATACCCATCATTCGTATGTACATACCTACATCCGTATTCCGACTGAATAGGAATGCAACGAGATGGAAATAATCCAACAATATAATACTAGGATCTGGCTTAAACTAAAGCCTACTAGTATTATCCGTCCTATCATGATCCATGCACAAGTGCACGAATATGAACGAACCCTGCCATAAAACCATACGACCTCTACAACGTTTGGCCCGAACAAGGGAAACCCTCTGTGTGGGGCTCTAAAGACTCGTCAATACGCTGGCAGTGGGCTTAACCAGATGCACGTCAGTTGCACTAGCTGTACGTAACGGCTTCCTAGGTATTGAGCTAAAGGGAAGCCGACGAGCGTACTCATCCTGAAACCCTACTGAGCCTGACAGTGACAATATCCGTATAGTCTGGTCCGTTCGTCTATGACTATCGCATATCGAGTCTAGGTGGTGGATAAAGTCACACCCTTAATAACGCGACATTTACTGTCGGTATGAAGCCAATCACCAACTAAGAAACTACTAATCCGAATTAGTAATTTTCCACTACCCCGACCGAGGATTTCTGGTGATGGCCACCCGTGCACTCCGTGACATCAACCACCAATACCGAGAGAGACGAATCTCCTAACGATCCGTTCACTGCCTCGATGTATCTCGGGACAGTACCCAACTAAAACCTGTTTGCACGACTCCTTTGAGCCATGGTAGGGTAGTAATCAAAGCACAGTGGGAACTCACACAAGACAAATGACGATCTCAGGTCGATAGACTAACCTGTACACATGTCACCACGGAACTACTATCTGACAATAGGTATAAAACCAACTAGAATGTTCGCGGTGAGTCCGTCCGGTGTACTCATAACCCAATAAGCACCTGTATACATCTTAGGTGAACCAACTAACACCAATGGATTGTGAGACCGACCACCGCCCCCTTGTCGGGATATGTAAACACTAGTCTACACTTAGAGTATCGATGCCCAGTCTCGAAACTCCCACGACTTGGGACACTTTAAGGATGTGCTTATAGACCACCCAACTCCTACGTATATGATCGCCATCATACTGCTGGTAGTCAAGCAAGAATTCTATTGGCTCTATCAACATGTAATAGTGATCTGTAATGTCACCTGAAGCATATACATGATGATAAAGACAAAGAAGATAGCACACTATCATCTCGAGTAAGACTGTTCTACCAGTATAGGTCCTCCCTCAATCATTGCAATCACGTGCTTGTGATCCAATAATTGACTTGAGGGCACTATAGCCAACAATCTCCCACTTGCACTTAAGGCTAATTATTGCGGTGTCGCATACTCACAGCCCGTGTAATACCGAACACCCAACTTCTCTACTAATCAGTTTCACAAAGCTCGTTTGTAAAACTATTGCGTTCGAGAAATAGACTCGGTGAGTGGATCCACTCTAATGTTTCTTTCTATGTCTCTCTTTATCTCAAGTTCGTGGAGAAAGCCATCTATCGAAATGAGCAATACATGTCTTAGAATATGCCTGGATATCTGATGGGAACTAGTTCACAAATGAACTACATATCCAGTAAAATTCTTAGACTGTATCGTCAACTGAATTTAATCAGTATCCTGCGCCATGCCTCCCTCAGTATTCGCTTGGACCACCTGTCCAAGATACTGCCCATCGTCAAGAGGGAAAACTATAACTCCAACAGTCACTCTGTCATCCAGGTCACCTTAGAAGACTGGAATGATAACCGTCTCCCGAAGGAGGCTGTCGTTACCATATCCCTAGAACATCCATTTATGTTCAAAAACTGCTTCCAAACGCTTCTCTAGGAATGAATTAATATATCAACTTATTGCATCTAGTGCAAAAACAACATCTGGTGTGGTACTTGATATCTCATGATTGACTCAATTACCTAAGCAAGAGATATGCCAATCATGCACATCCCTCTCCCGTTTAGTCTGTAAGACACCTTTAGAGAGGGTGACTCCATCACCTGCAGGTACACTACCATGCCAGGAGTCTTCCATTCTAAAACACCTTTAGAATAGTGTCAAAGTACTCAGATTGGGAAATTACTCAAATCTAGATCTAAAACCATAGATCTAGTTACTAGAATGCCTGATATAATATCCATATCCTATGTGGAGAAACCACTGTGTGACAACCACAGTATAACTGATTGTACTATAGGAATTTCACTTCCTACAAAGTGTATGTCATCCAAATACCAGGACATACCACCCTACTACCTTCTTAACAGATCCATCTCTTATTTTGATGAAGTCAAAGCCTATGACTGTCACATCAATAGATGATCTATCTCCGCTATATCCGCTTTAGTTTATCAATAGACACAAGCAACTTGTCCACTATGCTTCCGCTGCTCCCACTGACTACAACAACCCTCTGGCAGAGTCATATACACGTGAACTTCTAAAGCTAGTTTAGAACGACGCTATACTCATCCTCCTGTTGGGTCTCATTGTCTAGAACATCTGTAATGACAAGTCTGGGTAAACAAGAACCTCTCTGTCACCGTCTTTGAGGATACTGAAATACCTCTCGGGTGGCTAAGTTTACCCAACATATCTGCGGAGTGGTTAGTGGAATGTCAAACCCGATTGAATCTTTAGGTTCTATTAAATTTTCAGTAATCGTTTGTGGTTCTGGAATCATTTCCAGTTCTACCATACTACCACTACTGTTTTCTGAAAAAGTAGATTTTACTCAAACTGTGGCGAGTCAAGAACAATATCACTATTGATCTTCGAGATGGTAGAAAGTTACCCCTCGTGTATATGACTCTGCCAAGCTTATAGGTTTCTGAGATTTAACAGATGGCAACAGTGAGGACTGTTCATACCAGAATATTGCATTTTAATACCGTTCATTCATTATATATTTTTTGTATATATCGGTACTTTTAACAGGTGTTTTCTCAGTAATATAGATTACATGTATCCGTGAAAAAATACTGGAAATACATTCAAAATCACGGATATATCATTTGTGAGCAGACATTGCAACCAGAACCGCAAACCGACCGATGTCCCAAGAGTTATTTTGCAAACAAGTGTGTGCACAATATTTTGGTCCAACACATAGCATGTGTGCACACTAACTCTTGGGGCTTGGACCATGGACCTAGGGGGCTTCCATGACACACTCAAGTGGGCTATATGGTGTGATGTGCATTTATTACAAAAAGTAGTGATGTGATGCATAGCTACTTATTTCCCTCCAAGATCTGGATGCATACCAAGTCAAATTTGAGAAATCCAGCAACACTAAAGTCATACTGGAGACAACCCCAGTACACCACAGGAGCACGATCCCATGTTCTTGGATTTGACCCGAGCACATGCTCATTTTTGCGGAGGTCGCCGGCCGTACTGCCTCATGTGGGCCCTATTTTCTCACAATCCATCCCTTGCTGCCACGTAGCCCTATTTATATTGTTTATTTTTTTTTCTTTTGTGCCTATATATAGCAGGCCGTGGGCAAGGGTTCATGGTCTCACTTTTGTCCAAGTTTTATAATTCATTTTCCAAGTTTTACACTTTTGTTCTTGTTTTCTTTTTAGTTCTTGTACATAGCTTAGTCCCCTTGAGCTCCTTGTCTTCACTTGATCTTGCAACCTCTTCATTGAGCTTGCATGTTTAAGTGTTAGCTATTGATCTCAAGGGTTTGTATCTTCATTTTGGAATCAATAAAGCTCTCTTTTGTGCCTTCATTCACCATGAGTTCTTTGCCATCACTTGATCTTGCAACCTCTTCATTGAGCTTGCAAGTTTAAGTGTAGATTATTGAATCCATGTCTTGTGTTTTGTTCCATGGTTCTTAGTAGTTTCTTTCTTGCACTTTTCTTTCTTGCTCTTTTACATTCATGCAATTTATTACCTTGCTTTATTTTCATGCACTTACTTACTTGTAATGTTTTCTTTTCTTTTCTTTGTTCTTTTGTCTCTCGTTTTGGTTTGTGTTGTGAATGGTTGTTAATATGGTGTTGTTAGGAATAAATACGATCTTGTAAGTTAAGGTTTCCGTTTTCCATTTTCTTTTCCCGAATTTTCCATTGAACTCTGTCGAAACGTTACGCAAGCGCTCCGTTAGGCACCCTACCCTACCAAGGTAACGGTGATTCCTAACCGCGACCGGTTGCGTTTAGTTTGGCCAGAGGCGAAAGCAAGAGATAAGAACGGAAGGACAATGGTCAATAAGCCGGATTCTACGAATACCGTGCTTAAATCCCCTAATCCACATTGTTGCCGATTTCTCTAGTTTCAATCGTTAACTTCGGCTCAAAGGACTTGAATACGGAATCCATTAACTTACATTATCCTATCGTTTCCTAACAAGCGTTACTTTGCATATAAATGTAGGGTAGATAAAGAACTTTCCGCCCTCGCACATTAACTCGTTGTAACAAGAACGTAAAACGCTCCGTCTCCGTGTGGATCGACCTGTGCTCAACCGGCTAGCTTCAAAGCGACACCGTCGTGATTGCGGTTAACTTTAATTCTTTCAATCAAATGGTGTCGTTGCCGGGGAGACGGTAACATTTTTATTTTTGTTATTTCGGGTTAATCATTGTACATCTCACTTATACAACTAACCCTATTTTCAAAAACAAACATAAAAATCAAAAAAATTCAAAACCAAACAAAAAACTAACTTAGATAACTTTGTTTTGTTCTCTGGAATTCTTACCTGCTTGCACTCTGGCTCTGAACTAAAAAATCAAACAATATCAGTGTGATACTAGTAGAACAGTATGTTCACAGAACAAATTTGGAGCCCAATCTCCAATGAAAAACCAGCGACATCACCTCCATTTCCGGCGTCGCCGGCCAAAGCTCCTCATCTTGCCTCCAAACTTTCCTCTATGCTCCATTGTTCTGTTTCTTTTCCCATTTTTATTGTTTGGTTTTTATAATTTTTAGTGTGCAGCTATTTGGGCATTCGTATCGCTTTTTCGCACAAATATCCGTTTTTCCGACATTTGTAGATTTTTGCGGATTTACGAACTCCGATCGTGGGGAGCAAAGTGTACATTCAAAGCTAAGGTGATTAAAAGGTATAGTGCCAAAGATCCGGGTAGTTTGACCCGCGCAAGCGAACATTCCAAGCTAATCGGATTTAATTTCAACACGGGTTTCTAAACCCCAAAATTTATCGGTACGTACTTCTTTAACACCTTCTTTCTCAAATCTGAGGCATCCACTATAATATCTTTGCAGGATTCTTTGCAAGTTCGCTACCAAACGCCAAAATTAACTACCCCGTATTTGTTGCAGTGCCGAGTTTAAACATAAAAAAATGATTGTTTGAAATTTTGAACAAATTTTTACATTGAATTGCGCATTGCATAAATTAATACGGACTTAAGGTCAAGTTAACCTCAGAAGATACGGTAAAGGATTTCATCACCTTTTCCGTAGCCCATAAATCACGAAAACTGTGCAGAAACGTTTACCCGCACAAATTTTAAAAGAAACTAGATTTTAAGCCTTAAGGACTTCGCGCTCACTAGGAGAAGTTAATTATGTTTAGAACACCACTTAACGGTATGTCGTTTACGGGGTGCCTAGGAAAGTGTTAACGGCGAAACCGCCAAATGTGAAAGGGTTATTTAATTAAGGACCTTCACGAAAGCGTCGGAAAACCTCCCATTATCACTGCACTTACCTGGCCTCGTGATCAGTATATCTGTAACACCTTAAGATGTGTTTAGTGGGTAATTATATTTAAATAAAGGGTTTTTAATAAAAAGTTTACCAAATTGGGTTTCAAATATTTTTCCAAATTTAATAAATATTTTTCTAGAATTTTCCTAAGCTTGCACACACATGTGCATGTAAACTAGAGTTTAAAAATAAGGTAATACCATGATTAGCAACCATGGTGGGTTTAATCATGGGGATTAAGTCTTTTGGGTTTTAATTAAGTTTATTTGGTTAATGGATGGTTGCTTTAATTTGAATTTCCTTTTGGAGTGTTGACTTGGTGAGAATGAGAGAGAGAGAATGCATCATGGCAAAAGCCATGCTTGCATTTAATGAAGAAAGAGAGAGAGAGTGGAGGGGTTGACCATGGGGATTATCTTTTCTTTTCCTCTCATTCTTGTGTTTTTTGTCTCAACCTCTCACTCATACACTCACACACACACACACCCCTCACAGCAGCAGCAGCAGCAAACTCAGCAGCACCACCTCCAGCTTCAGCAACAGCAGCTCAGGAAACAGCAACAGCAGCTACAGGCAGCAGCAACAGGACCCCAGCAGCTCCATTCCCTCTTCTTCTTCTCCTTCTACTTGCTTATTGTTGGATATATGTATGCCCTAGAGGCCATTATGTGATAGTGGATGTATCTATACATGTATATATATTCAGTTTACATTCTTGCTCGACATGATAGTATGCTATCTGGTTCTTCTTTATCTGACATGTTGATTTGATCATGCTTTTATTCATTCTTACATGCTGATAAAGCCCTGAGGATATCGGCTTGACTACTCTGATTATGATGGAGATCATACTAGTGGGACATCTGTAGTCTATAAGCATATCCTGGAACGTCCCTAGTCGTAGGTATATCGAGACGGGGCATTGATATACCAGAGTAGACTAGCGTATATGATACTGGACCCATACGATGGGCGATGGATGTTCCCACATTCATCGATGTTTGACATCAAGATCATATACGGGTGCTCAGTGGTGACTGGGTACACTGGACGGACTCACCGAGAACTCCTATATGGAATTATATCTATCGTCGGATAGCAGTTCTCTGGTGACACTGGTACAGGTTAGTCTGTAGACCCGAGATCGTCATGGAGTCTTGTGTGTTCTCCCACTGTATTTTGATTGCCACCCTACCACGGCTCTACTGAGTCGTGCAAACAGGTGGCCGTTGGGTACAGTCCCGAGACACACGAAGACGATGAGCGATAGGAGGGGTTTCGTCTCTCCCGGTATTGGGAGTTGATGCTGTGCCCGACTGGTTATAACAGCAAGTCCCTGGCCAGGGCTGCTGAGATTTGCTGATTAGTGTTATCAGTAGTTTCTCGATCTGTTATAGACCATTCACCGGCACGACTTGTTGAGTTATTAGGGTCGACGTTACCATCCCTAGGCTCAATATGCAGCATATCTGATGAAGAGACCGGACTGTACGGTAGTGTTGCCGGATGGCTCGACGGGAGTTGTAACAGGTTTGCTTGTTTTCTTCTAATCGCTCAATACCCGGGTGGCCGTTACGTTTAGCTGACCGCTTGTGGCTTGGGGGTGCTTGATATGATCATCACCCACTGCCGGCGTATTGACGAGTCTTAGAGTCCCACATAGTAGTTACCTAGTCCAGGCGAAACGTTGTGGTGCGCGTATGCGATATGCGCTTGGACCTGATTAAAATGCGTGTATAGGATACCGTATATTAATTGGGAGTCTTGCTAATGGTCGGGTCATATGTGATATGACCGGATTAGTGAATCAAGTATTGATTCATCATTAGTTTCTCACTACAAATCCTATCTTGTTTATTTTGGATGTATGCATGCATGTATGCATTCTTTCTTGTTCATGCACATATGGATGTGCAAGCACACATGCATACATACATCATTTTCTCATGGTTGTTTATACAATGAGAATGGTGGATATATAAGAATTACACCATGGTTATTTTTGGATTATTATTGGATTTAAATTAAATCAAAAGGAAATGAAAAATGGGTTAAATCATTTAAGAGTTTCTACACTCTTCTAAACTCTACCATGCTCACCTAACTTTTAACCCATGGTTTATTTTCTTATTATGCTTTTAACTTAAATCAAATGATATCTTTAAATCTAACCATGGTTGGTTATGAGAAAGAAAAATATATATAGTTATTTTTCTTTTCTCTTTCAAGGATAATTCATTCTCTTCTTCACAAAAAAGACCACCATCTTCATCAACCTCCATGCTTTGCTCTCTAGTTCTTATAAGAGAGTAAAATACTCATAAAAATAGGATTTTGAAGTGAGATCCATTGCCACAACATCATTCTAATCAAGTTTAGCCGACTTGATTAGAGTGTTCTCTTGGTTTTTCCAAATTTGCTAGCTTGGACGGGAAACTCCGGGTGGATCGTCGTGGACGTAAGAGGACAACAAGAGGACCTTCTTCCAACACCCAAGAGCCTAAGGAGTGAAGCAAAAAGGGGAGCTACAAAGGTTGTAGCCTTCAAACCCTAATCTTTTCTAGCTTAATGTTTAATAACCCTAATTTTCTAGGATCAATCCATTTGCATGTTAGTTTAGCACCTTAAAAATTATAACTTTGGGTCATGTGATGCTTCAAAACTCTTCATAGGGTGCTAGGCTAACCTAGGATTGGTATCAGAGCCGACCTAGAACATTAGGCGATGTTTTAGCGAAGTAAAAAATCCGATCGAAACAAAATACGAACTTATGGGACACTCTCTGGAAGTTTTTTGAAAACTGACATTTTTCCGAATTAAAAATACTCAAAAAATATAGCAGGTAAATATAAGACAAACTGGAAAATTCGTGCCCATGAACAGTACTTTTGGCCGCGGAACCGCGGCTTAAGCAAGCTTAGGCCGCGGATCCGCGGCCATATAAGGGGATCTTTGACCAATTTTTGCACAGTGTTTTTCTTTACCTGCTATAGTATATTTTGAGTATGTTTGATCTGAATCTGCTGTTGAAAAATTCTGGAGATGTTTTTGGACTCGTAGTTTCGATCGGAATTTTCATTTCGTTTTCTTTTCCGGGTAAACTAGAAAATATTGAAGTGTTTGAACGAATATCATTTACTCAATATTCACGGGGTTTAAATAGTTTGGAGATACGTGCAAGTCTTTTTGCGGTGGTCCCTCTAGAAGACAACAAACCTTAACTCGATTATGTGACCGTCTCGAACTGCCCTTTGAACCCTAGGGTTTGGGGCAGTACGGCGTGCCACATGTGAGGCGTTGGTTTGACCCTTCTACGGCTGGACCGCCACTACTGTGTCACACTCCGGATCTTTTGAACCCTGCTCAAGTGTTGAGCTTTAGTGAATCTTGGGTGCTTGATTGTTCGTTCGAAAACTTTAATACTGTCTGTTTGTCTGGAATGTGATACAATATGTGGAATGCATATGGTTTAGGCATGAAATACAAAATATGTGATATTTCGCATTTATGATGTCTAAAGAGAATCTGGATTCCAAATATTGTAGTTTTACACTTTCTTTTCTGTGACCGTAAGTGTAGTATGTACGATATCGCCGGTTTCGTTGCTATACATCAACGATAATCGGGGTACGCATACTTACTTACGTTGATGATATGTGATATTATGTGTTGCTGAGGTATGATGTGTAGGATTGTCGCGATCGAATAGCCGAAGGTTTTTGTGAGATGAGAGTTTTGTATTTTCATTCATGTAAATTCAAATGTAATGTAATATTCTTTTATTTGGGGCACTTCCAGGTTGCGGTTGTGTCACCAGTGTTGTATATTATTTACTTTTCCGCATTAGGATGGACCTAAGGAGGGGAGCACTGGTGACCGGGTTCTGGGGTTCAGTGGGAGGCCATCTCGAGGAGTCGAGACCGAGTCTCCTAAACTCCAGGATTGGTAGGGTCACTTGCCGCTCTCGTAGGGGTCCAGGGTGTGGGCTTGGCTATTCATCGCGACTGTGGAATCCGTATTTTCTATTCTGGCTAAATACTAAATACGGACGTCCTAGGATATCCCACGTTATATCTATGTTTCTGCTGCCTGTGTTCTATGATATCTGAGACGAATGACATATTATATATATGATATATAGTAGACGTTGCTTATGTTTTACACCCGCGCTAGTCCCGTCCCGGTATGCCGTTAGTTAAGTAACCTAACGGTGCATAACGGAACATTGCGGCGAATGCGGATGGCATAAGCGTACGTGTTATTTTCGTTTCTTTTCTGTGATTGGCTTAAGGACATAAATGATGGGATTACATTAATGTGATTAATGTAAAGAAAATAAACCTAAAAAGATGTTGTAGAATCGGATTTAAAAACTGCTCGGCTTTTTATGAAAAAGCTACATTTCAAAACTGCGGAGCTTAAGCCACTCCTTTTGAAAAACTGTTTGATTCTACAACGATATCAAGTTCAAAGCGTTAAAGATTTTCTTAAAAATCATTCGCAACCCTCCGTCAATTTAAGAAGTAGAGTACTTAGTATTCGTGCTACGTTTGTTGACTTTAGTTAAGGCGTAGTATACGGTAGCTAAGTGATGTCTTCCTACACTGCATATGATGCAGATTAATTAGGACATTCATGCGACTTTGTTGACCATAGTTAAGGGTCATATGGATGGGTCTAATTAATCAAGAAATGACGGGTAGAACTTGACTGGTACTTATGATTTGTTGACCATAGTTAAGGTCATAAGTACTAGGGGTAAAAATTACATCGGGAATTTCAAGTGTTGAAATTTGCAATGAGATTGCATACCTTCCATATGATGGTTGGATCCCGATCCCACTGTGGGCAATAGTTGCTCCTAAGAGAGTTTTACAGTTTACAATTAGCTAACTCATTAGGTGTCTAGAAAGGTGTTAACGGGGCTCCGCCTCTGGGAAAACGAGGTTTACTCTAATTAGGTCCGTGCGAAAGCACGGGGAACCTCCCTCAAAGTACCGACACTTGCCTTGCTGAACGGTTAGCGAAGTTGTAGACTGTAATTAATCCTGGTTAGTTTTTCTTTTTAAGGTTTGAAAGAAAAACTTGATAAAAAGCAGTGGGAAACATCGATTAGACAAGATAATAAACCAATCTAATCTGTGCAAGAGCTTTCGCTGAGTGTATTCTTTTCTCTCTCTTAATGGCATATAACAATGACTGGACTTAAGCTTCTACTAGATAAAAACAAACTGAATGGGACCAACTATAAAGACTGGCTAAGGAATCTGAAGATCGCCTTGACTTATGATAAAGTATCATATGTCCTCACGGCTTCAGCCCCGCCCGTCCCAGGTCCAAAATCCTCAGTTGCGGACATTGAAGTCCGTAAGACATGGGATGCTGACTGTGCCACGGCAAAATGCCTCGTGCTTGCATCGATGGACAACGCACATCAAAAGCAGCATGAGGACATGGACATTCACGGAATACTGCTCCATACAAAGGAGTTGTATGGGGAGCAATCCCGCGTATTACGATACGAAGCATCAAAGAAACTGTTTCAGATGCGAATGGCCCCTGGCACACCAGTAGGAGACCATGTTTTGAAGATGATAGCTCTTATAGAAGAGCTTGAGGACCTTGAATGGACAATGGACAACGAACAATATATAGATATTATTCTGCAGTCCCTCCCCTCCACCTTTGCTCAGTTCATAGTGAACTTTAACATGCATGGCATGGAGAAGGAACTCCCTGAACTCCTTAATATGTTAAGGAGTGCAGAGAGCACTATGAAGTCAGCAAAGACTCCCGTTATGACCATTGGACAGTCTTCTTCTTCTCGCCCAAAAGCTATGGCCAAGGGAAAGAAAAAGAAGAAACCCACTAATCCTAAGGGAGGAGTCAAAAATGTGAAGGGAAAGGGAAAGTCCACGGCTGGAGACCTGGGGAAGGGCGAGTGTTTTCATTGCCACAAGACAGGACATTGGAAGCGCAATTGCACGGAGTACCTAAGTCTCAAGAAGAAGCATGGTGATGCTTCTGCTTCAGGTGCGTTTGTGACTGAAAACTGTTTTTCTATAAACTCTGCTTCCTGGGTATTGGATACCGGTTCAGGTTCTCACATTTGCAATTCTATGCAGGGGCTGAGAAATAGCAAGGTTTTGAAGACAGGTGACCATACTCTCCGTGTTGGAAATGGTTCCAATGTACATACAGTCGCAGTGGGAGAGTATCACTTGGGGTTGCCGTCTGGATGTATTTTGATTTTGAATCCATGTTATTTTGTACCTAGTATGCTATGTAATATAATATCCGTTTCTTTGTTGGACAATGAAGGGTATAATTTTGTGTTGCAGAACAATGTTATGAATATTCGCCTAAATCAAATGTTGGTTGGGTATGGTACACTTAATAACGGAATATATGTCCTAAATCAACACACAGTTTTCAGTATACAACACACTAATAAAAGAAAACTTTCAGAATTAAATGAAGCTTTTCTTTGGCACTGTAGACTTGGTCATATTAACGAAACAAGACTAAACAAGTTACACAAAGATGGATATTTAAACTCTTTTGAATATAAATCTTATGCGACTTGCCAGTCTTGTATCAAGGGTAAAATGACCAAAACTCCGTTTACCGGACGCGGAGAAAGAGCTACTCAGCTCCTGGGCCTCATACATAGTGATGTATGTGGGCCTATGTCTACACAGGCTAGAGGCGGTTTTTCATACTTCATTACATTCACTGACGATTTCTCAAGATTCGGTCATGTATTTTTATTAAATCACAAGTCCGACGCTTTCGAGAAATTCATTGAATATAAACAAGAAGTAGAAAAACAAACCGGCTTGAGTATTAAGATGCTTCGATCAGATCGAGGTGGAGAGTATCTCAGTATAGAATTTGCAAACTTCCTAAAAGAGAATGGGATTCTCTCTCAGCTCACTCCTCCTTACACACCACAGCACAACGGTGTGTCAGAACGACGGAATAGGACCCTATTAGATATGGTCCGATCCATGATGAGTGACGCTGAGTTACCAGTCTCGTTTTGGGGACATGCATTGGAGACTGCAGCGTTTCTGCTAAACAGGGTTCCAACCAAAGCCGTGTCTCCCATGCCATATGAGATATGGAATGGGAAGAGACCATCTCTTAAAAGAATTAAGATTTGGGGTTGCCCGGCCTATGTTAAAAAGCAGAATCCGGACAAACTCGAGACACGGTCAGTCATGTGTAACTTTGTAGAATATCCAAAGAATTCTTATGGATATCTGTTCTACCACAAAGAGGAACAAAAGGTGTTTGTTTCTCAGTATGCCACATTCTTGGAAAAAGAGTTTTTCACAGATAAAGATGATGGCAAGGTAGTAGATCTAGAAGAGGTTCTGGAGACACAAACTACAAATGACAATTTGGTTAAACCAGCTGTTGCAACAGAAACTGAAGAACCTCGGCCACTCCGTAGATCTGGTAGGACTTCTCGCCCACCGGAGAGGTACTACGGTTTCCTCATTGATGGTAACGGAGAAGATTGCATCATAGATGATGATGATCCTACCAGTTTTCAGCAAGCTATCACGAGTGGTGACTCTGTGAAGTGGCTGGATGCCATGAGATCCGAAATGGAGTCTATGTACACCAACAAAGTATGGACTTTGGACTTTGTACCGCCTGGGGTAAATCCTGTAGGGTGCAAATGGATCTTTAAAAGAAAGATTGGTGTGGATGGGCAGGTAGAGACCTATAAGGCAAGACTTGTGGCGAAAGGTTTTCGTCAAAGACAAGGTTTGGACTATGACGAAACATTTTCGCCCTTAGCCATGCTTAAATCCATTCGGATCCTACTTGCTATTGCTGCTCACTACGACTATGAAATCTGGCAGATGGACGTTAAAACGGCATTTCTAAATGGAGATTTAGAAGAATGCGTTTATATGGATCAGCCAGAGGGCTTCATTGACAGTGGGAGCAGCGGGAAAGCATGTAGATTGCTTAAATCCATATATGGGTTAAAGCAGGCATCTCGAAGTTGGAACATCTGTTTCGATGATGTCATCAAAGAGTTTGATTTCATCAAAAATCCAGATGAACCTTGTGTTTATAAGAAGGCTGTAGGAAGAGCTGTCACATTTCTCGTATTGTACGTGGATGACATTCTTCTGATAGGAAATGATATTCCTATGCTACAGTCGGTCAAATCATTCTTATCACTATGGTTCTCCATGAAGGACCTGGGTGATGCCACATACATCCTGAGCATAAGGATCTATAGGGATAGATCCAAAAAGTTATTGGGACTGTCCCAAACCAGGTACATCAACACCATCCTAAAGAGGTTTAGTATGGAAGACTCCAAGCGGGGTGCCTTACCCGCTTGCCATGGAGTCACTCTCTCCAAGGATTCTTGTCCAAAGACCGATGAAGAGAGAGCTCGCATGAGCATTATACCTTATGCTTCGGTAGTAGGATCTATAATGTATGTGATGTTATGTACACGCCCAGATGTAGCTTATGCACTTAGTGTTGTAAGCAGGTATCAATCCAACCCAGGGGAGAACCACTGGACAGCTTTGAAGAACATTCTTAAGTACTTACGAAGGACTAAATAATTGTTCTTGGTGTATGGTAATACAGATCTTCAAATGGAGGCCTTTACCGATTCGAGCTTCCAGAGCGATAAGGATGACAGCAAGTCTATCTCAGGGTTTGTATTTACCCTCAATGGAGGGGCGGTGAGTTGGAAGAGTTCCAAACAAGATATCGTTGCAGACTCTACGATGGAAGCTGGGTACATTGCTGCAAATGATGCCTCCAAGGAAGTCGTCTGGATGAAGAAGTTCGTCTCGGAGCTAGGAGTAGTTCCAACCATTATTGATCCAATACCTTTGTATTGTGACAATAATGGGGCGATGGCGTTAGCCAAGGAGCCCAGATCCCATCAGCGGTCCAGACATATCCTGAGGCGCTTTCATTTGATCCGGGAGATTGTAGATCGCCGCGAGATCGAGATTAAGAGAGTTGACACAAAGAACAACGCCGCGGATCCACTCACCAAGGCCCTCCCTCAGCCACAGCATGAGCGACTTTTTGAGATATTGGGTATGAGATACGCCAATAACTGGCCTTAGTGCAAGTGGGAGATTGTTGGATATATGTATGCCCTAGAGGCCATTATGTGATAGTGGATGTATCTATACATGTATATATATTCAGTTTACATTCTTGCTCGACATGATAGTATGCTATTTGGTTCTTCTTTATCTGACATGTTGATTTGATCATGCTTTTTTTCATTCTTACATGTTGATAAAGCCCTGAGGATATCGGCTTGACTACTCTGATTATGATGGAGATCATACTAGTGGGACATCTGTAGTCTATAAGCATATCCTGGAACGTCCCTAGTCGTAGGTATATCGAGACGAGGCATTGATATACCAGAGTAGACTAGCGTATATGATACTAGACCCATACGATGGGCGATGGATGTTCCCATATTCATCGATGTTTGACATCAAGATCATAAACGGGTGCTCAATGGTGACTGGGTACACTGGACGGACTCACCGAGAACTCCTATATGGAATTATATCTATCGTCGGATAGCAGTTCTCAGGTAACACTGGTACAGGTTAGTCTGTAGACCCGAGATCGTCATGGAGTCTTGTGTGTTCTCCCACTGTATTTTGATTGCCACCCTACCACGGCTCTACTGAGTCGTGCAAACAGGTGGCCGTTGGGTACAGTCCCGAGACACACGAAGACGATGAGCGATAGGAGGGGTTTCGTCTCTCCCGGTATTGGGAGTTGATGCTGTGCTGTGCCCGACTGGTTATAATAGCAAGTCCCTGGCCAGGGCTGCTGAGATTTGCTGATAAGTGTTATCAGTAGTTTCTCGATCTGTTATAGACCATTCACCGGCACGACTTGTTGAGTTATTAGGGTCGACGTTACCATCCCTAGGCTCAATATGCAGCATATCTGATGAAGAGACCGGACTGTACGGTAGTGTTGCCGGATGGCTCGACGGGAGTTGTAACAGGTTTGCTTGTTTTCTTTTAATCGCTCAATACCCGGGTGGCCGTTACGTTTAGCTGACCGCTTGCGTCTTGGGGGTGCTTGATATGATCATCACCCACTGCCGGCGTATTGACGAGTCTTAGAGTCCCACATAGGAGTTACCTAGTCCAGGCGAAACGTTGTGGTGCGCGTATGCGATATGCGCTTGGACCCGATTAAAATGCGTGTATAGGATACCGTATATTAATTGGGCGGCTTGCTAATGGTCGGGTCATATGTGATATGACCGGATTAGTGAATCAAGTGTTGATTCATCATTAGTTTCTCACTACAAATCCTATCTTGTTTATTTTGGATGTATGCATGCATGTATGCATTCTTTCTTGTTCATGCACATATGGATGTGCAAGCACACATGCATACATACATCATTTTCTCATGGTTGTTTATACAATGAGAATGGTGGATATATAAGAATTACACCATGGTTATTTTTGGATTATTATTGGATTTAAATTAAAGCAAAAGGAAATGAAAAATGGGTTAAATCATTTAAGAGTTTCTACACTCTTCTAAACTCTACCATGCTCACCTAACTTTTAACCCATGGTTTATTTTCGTATTATGCTTTTAACTTAAATCAAATGATATCTTTAAATCTAACCATGGTTGGTTATGAGAAAGAAAAATATATATAGTTATTTTTCTTTTCTCTTTCAAGGATAATTCATTCTCTTCTTCACAAAAAAGGCCACCATCTTCATCAACCTCCATGCTTTGCTCTCTAGTTCTTATAAGAGAGTAAAATACTCATAAAAATAGGATTTTGAAGTGAGATCCATAGCCACAACATCATTCTAATCAAGTTTAGCCGACTTGATTAGAGTGTTCTCTTGGTTTTTCCAAATTTGCTAGCTTGGACGGGAAACTCCGGGTGGATCGTCGTGGACGTAAGAGGACAACAAGAGGACCTTCTTCCAACACCCAAGAGCCTAAGGAGTGAAGCAAAAAGGGGAGCTACAAAGGTTGTAGCCTTCAAACCCTAATCTTTTCTAGCTTAATGTTTAATAACCCTAATTTTCTAGGATCGATCCATTTGCATGTTAGTTTAGCACCTTAAAAATTATAACTTTGGGTCATGTGATGCTTCAAAACTCTTCATAGGGTGCTAGGCTAACCTAACACTTATGAGATTTCTTGAGGGTATAACCTCTAAACTTATTCCTACTTTCGCTTAATTGAGTAGATTAGCTTCGATTAGCGATAGTTTTGTGTATTTAGTGCTTTATGTGGTGATTAGGGGGAAACTTGACCGAGTGATGTATGAATTGGTTTTAGTAAGTTGATGGAGTGTTGTTAGAGCCATGTTAACCTAGCTTAGCCCCCAATTGCACTGAAATACCACCAGATCCCAATTTGATGCAAATTCATCGTTTTTAATCAAATTTTGACTTTCTGTAAACTACTATCGACCTAGTGAGTTCAGAATAATTTTGTGATGACTGCAGTATAGTTGTTAGGTGCTGATCCCCAAGGTAGAACATGACCCAGAAAATCCATACTGTGGCCGCCAGAATATTGTTTCTGGCCTAAAATTGCGGCCAGATGGGGAGGGATTGGGTTGGGGTTTGTCTCTATTGGTGTCTGCTGCAACCCTTAGACTCATGGCATGCATAATTTTATTTGATTCTTGCTGTAGAAAAATCTGGAGCTATATACCTATTTCTCGTATTTTAAACCTTCGCGACACGCGTGATACATGCGTGGGTTTGGGGTTTCTGCGTATCACGACGCGTCGGGGTAGTTTCAGGTGCGTAATCACACGTTTTAGCGTATCGCGCACACACGCGCTTGGTTTGCGACGCGGGTTTCTAGTTTGACCTTAATATCACGTTTTTGTGGATTTGCGCTTATATGTGATATATTGTGTGATTCTAGGTTCGCAGGCGAGTGAGACGGACGCTGCGAAGAAGGGGAAGCAATTCGTCGGCTACACTTAGCGCGAGACTTCGGTGAGTAGATTTAACATCTACGGGGATATCGCCCGCATGGCGTTATGCGTCAGGGCTGAAAGGACTTTATAGTTATATGTTGCATTTACCCCATGGACTGTCATTGCTTACTGCATTCCCTGCTATATGTGAGTAAACTTAGAATTGATAGAACACCGCACTATTACTAACAGTTCATGTTGCACGAGCACTAATCTTCATGTTACACACACACCGTTAGTAATTTCCATGACACACTCACTGTAGAACTGCCATGATTATATTGCTGTAGTTCATTTCACAAATGATTCGAAACGATTTTCAAAGAAATCGGGAGCCGCATGATGTCTTTAAAAACGGAAACTATTTTTAAAAGCGGTTTCCCCTTGTACCTATATTATGGCTTGATGTACATAGCACATCACATTTGATTTACTTCTTGGTGTTGGATTTTCATGTGATTTCTGGTTTTGAGGATCGTGGGATTATTTAAGAAAAGATGCACTATTTGAAAACCCGGTTCCTCGTGATATGATATTTTGGTGCGTCCACCACGCGTTTTCTCGGTGCTGAGACGTGTGTTTGAAACCCGATTCGAGGAGTTGGATGATCCGTTTGCGGGTTCGTGGTGGACCCGGTATGGTTCCCCGGGGCGAGAAATGTTTTTCGTGGAGTAGACGATGAGCCTAGCAGGGTGGCGAGTACCTACCGGTGATTGGTTGGACCTGGCGGTTATCCGGAGGATACTGACCAGAGTCGAGAGATGGATGCGGGATGATCCGTACTGCCGGGGCCGAGGGCCGATACCGCAGACGGAGCCCGTGGGCTGATCCAGACTTACGGAGCCCGATATACGAGGATTTGCGTGTCGATGCTGGACACGAGTATTTTATGATATTTTGAGTGCCGACGTTGGGCACTCGTGATTCTCCGAGATTTACAGGATTTGAGGGCCGAGGAGAGTGTCGGCGCCTGAGTTATTTGGGATTTGGGGTGCAGTTTTGGGCACCGATTTTATATTCCACGTTGACATTCCGTGTAGATGTTATATTTCCCATGCTCAGCATTCATTAGTGTAACTCATCCTGCAGTTATATTACCTGATAGAGCACTTGCATGACTATTGCACATACTGCTTATCACGCATTGATATCATCTGCTGGCATATGATAGAGTAGCACAGTACGTGCATGCTCGCGATTACCTTTATATGTTATCTCTATTCACGAGTTGGCAACTCACCCCCGTTGTGCCACAGTATTTGCAGGTTGCCCCTCGGAGTAGTCGCGGCAGGCTGCCTTTTGCATCTTTTGGCAACAGATACCACTACAGTTGGTGCGAGAGCTGTTTTGCTTTTAGGTGGGTTGTGGTATCTGATTTCTTTTGTTGTACCCCTTTTGTATCTAGTATTCTCTATCTACCATATATGTACTGGACTTAGTGACAGTGTGAGGACGATGATGTATATTTCTTTGTATTTTGGTATCGAGCTCGTGGGAGCCGACGGTTTATTTATTGCAGTTTATTATTCTGTGATATTTACTTATTGCTCATTCTTCGCTACGGCGTCGTATATTACTCTTGTGATGATGGTTTCCGCCAGTGGGCGTGATTGCTTCTGTTTGGGAATGTTTTGGTTTCATTATATCTCATTTTCACTCATATCCTGTTTTATAGCCGATTTCGGGGTTACTTTTA
Organism: Agapanthus africanus; assembly: GCA_030015575.1. NCBI lineage: Eukaryota > Viridiplantae > Streptophyta > Magnoliopsida > Asparagales > Amaryllidaceae > Agapanthus > Agapanthus africanus. Next base: position 394,636,112 of record JASDDO010000022.1, read on the forward strand.
CAAAGGAAATGCTGCCAAAATTATATAAATGATAACGTAACTTTAAAAGAACTTATTGAACTATTTAAGGTTTTCTAAATGTCTTAATTAAATGTTTTCAACACTCGCTACTTTTAATTGGTTTTGATTTCTGGGTTCGGCTTACTTAGTCGCGTTACGCCTGTAGACATAGCGTGGTTAAGTGCCGGTCACGAGTCGAAATATTCGGGTCGTGACAATATCTTGAGCCCGTTTCTCGACATAGTTTTACTTCGCCAATCAAGTCTTGAGCAGGTCTAGTTGACCTAGGTGAACCTTAGACCGATTAGGTGTGTGGTATTTTTGTGTCGTGAATGTTTTTGTCCAGATTCTTTTTTGTATACTTCATTCTTTTGTTAATAACTAACTAAAAAACTTTTAAAAAAAACCACATTCTTTTCCCTTCCTTTTCTCTTATTCTTCTTCCTCTCATCATATCAAAGGTACCCCACCTAGAAAAACTCTTGCCGAACTTTGGTACCCACAACCAGACATTACTTCCTACGGTTCTTACTTTGGCCGAATTTCGAACGACCCCTCCATGCCCAAAATTTCTTTGAAAGATCGGATAGACGCGTCTAGGACTACAAATTGGACTCCGCAATCCACCTTGTATCAACCGTTTCAACCATCACCACCTTCTCACGTTTATACCCCTTTTTCGAGTCCTGTTGTAACTCCAAGACCCATGTCTATTGCTGAACATATTGAACAATCTCGTAACCGATCTTTCACTCCTTTCACCACTTCAAACTCTTGGGATCAACAATTCCATTCACCTTCTTATCCAAATGTTGATCCTACTCCTGTCCAGCCATTCAACTCCTACCAGTCCTACCCGACTTTTGCACCTTCCCTAGACATTGCTTCTGGACAGCCTTTTGGGAGTTTTCAGTATCCAAACAATTTTGAATCTTTTACTGAAACCCTTTCACAACCCATGTCTAGTCTAGAATAGTCATTGGAAGACTTTCGGGTAGCATCGTACCACCAGATGATGGATTTGAATGCATCTATGGCTGCCCTTATACAACCTACTGACCCGGTAGCTAGTTTCCAACTAGCTCAACATTTTTCAATGTATGATGAGGCGGTAGGACAGGCTGAGAATTTGAGTGATGAGAGTAAGTTGTACACCCTTCCAAATCAAACCTACCCATCCCAAATTGTATCTCACAACTCCGATTTTGAATGTCTATAAAGTGTCCCAAATGATTTACCAATTGAAGATAGAACGTTTAATGAGTTGTGCGACTTTGTAGTGTTTGATTTACCCGATTGTGAAGGGCCCCTTTCGAGTGAAACCACACCCAAACCTTTTGACCTCAACACCTCCATCTTAGAACCAAAATTGATTAAAATCCATGCTTTTAATGAGGTGTTTGAGAAAATTGATTTTCACTTGGTTGAGGATATCGACGCTGGGTATATTTCGAATGATGAAGCCGTAGTTTTGGATGAGTTTTTCTCTCCAATTCATCATCCCGAGTTATTAACCGTTTTTCCCGAACTACATATGCGTCTTGATTTTGATGATAAATGCATGGATGAGCTTAACTTTGAGGAAAATTTTTGAGGATATTTTTTAGGATGAACCGGTTTTGCTTGATGAGTCGGATTTTCCAATTCATCCTATCCCCTTCATTGACTGTGTACACCCTCCGGAACCTTTAACCAATAACCCTCCTCGATCACTCCCCTCTATCCTTTCCATCGTTCCGACCATGCAAGAAACCGTATCATTTTCATTTCCTGTGTCTGGTTTACCAAGTTCGGCTTACCCATGGTTTCTAATGAATCTTGAGGGATTTGACCCCATTTCTCGACGGGTTGATAGATTTGTTGGATATATTGCCATCAAAGTCAATTATTGGATCGCGGGTACGTGATTGCAATGATTGAGGGAGGACCTATACCGATAGAACAGTCTTACTCGAGATGATAGTATGCTATCTGGTTTGTCTTTATCATCATGTAGATGTTGATAGAGCCCATAGGATTCTTACTTGACTACCAGCAGTATGATGGCGATCATATATGTGGGAGCTGGGGTCTATAAGCACATCCTTAAAGTGTCCCTAGTAGTGGGAGTTTTGAGACAGGACATCGATACTCCAGAGTAGACTAGTGTATGCATTCGAGACCCCGACGAGGGGCGGTGGCCGGTCTCACAAGCCACTGGTGTCAGTTGGATCACCTAAGATGTATACAGGTGCTCATTGGGTTATGAGTACAACGGACAGGACTCGCCGGGAACATGCTGGTTGGTATTATACCTAGCGTCAGATAGCAGTTCCCTGGTGACATGTGTACGGGTTAGTTCATCGACCCGAGGTCGTCATTTGTCTCGTGTGAGTTCCCACTGTGCTTTGATTTATACCCTACCAAGGGTCAAAGGAGTCGTGCAAACAAGTATATTTTGGGTACAGTCCCGAGCCACGTGGAGGCAGTGAGCAGATCGTCGGGGATTCGTCTCTCCCGGTATTGGCGGTGAGATTGCGCGGTGTTTTGGAGAGCCATTACACGAAATCACTGGCCGGGGTAATCGAGATTTACTGGAATGTATTCCAGTAGTATCTTAGGGTGTTATGGGCTACTCTCTGACATGACTTATACAACTATTGGGGGTCTGACGTTTACCGGCCCCCTAGGCCATATATGCAATACTCATAGACGAATGGACCGGACTGTATGGATATTGTCACTATCAGGCTCAGTCGGTTTTCTAGATGGGTTCGCTCGTCAGCTTCCCTTTCAATCAATACATAGGCAACAGTTACGTACGGCTTGTACCTCTGACGTGCTAGTGGTTATACCAAGTGCCAGTGTATTGATGAGTCATTAGAGTCCTCCACAGACACTTTCCCAAGTTCGGGGGAAACGTTGTAGATGTCGTACGGTTTTATGGCAGGGTTCGGAAAATGCACGTGCGTTTTCGCACGTGTCATATTTCGGGCAGATAATACTGGTGGGCTTTGGTTTAAGCCGGATCCCGGTATTATACTGTGTAGATATAATATCTTTGTCTCAGTTGCATTTGTATTCGGTCGTAATACAAATGCGGGTATGTTTATACTGATACGGGGTTATCCTTAAATTCGTTTCAGGATCACTTTTGGAAGTTGGCAGTTTCCAGTTTTCTATCGCGCGTCCTTAACATTCGGTTAAAGACGGATTTATCTTTTCTTGAGATGTGTGTGGAAGGTTCTAGATTTGGTGATTAGGATTTGTGAGTCACTCATTTGCATTAATGGATAATGACGTGGCTTATGACTCATTAGTTTTCAATTAATGCTTTGATGACTAGATCATGATGATTCATTTGTTCATTAATGTGTTCATACAAGGTGTTAAGGTGAATCATTCATCTCATTTATTCTTGTGGTCACCTCCTAGCTCCTACACTCACCTCCCTTGCTCCATATATTTGGCCGGCCCCCTCTCTTGAGGATCATGGTTGTTCTTTTGGGAAAAAGATTAGGAATTAGATTCATGGAAATTTCATATGCCCATTTCTCATTTCCCCGATCCAAAAGGCAACTTCATTAACCGTTCGTCCGTGAAATTGGACGTAACGAGACAAAGTATTCTACTCATTCTCTACATCATCTTGGTCGTCTCTTTTAGAAAACCTGACGACCGAGTTACCTCGGTTCAGAGGCGGGAGCCCGTTTAAAGATCCGTCAAGGTGGTGCCACCTGGACGACGAGACTGGAGTTTTCAGAAGATCGAAGCCACCGCAACAAAGCGTGGGGTGATGGTTGAAGACCGAAGGACTCGGATCGTTCGGTATAAAATTTCTACCGACTTTGTAGTTTGTTAGTTTAGCTTTAATGGCAGATCCGGGTTATAGCAATCGATAGCGCCAGTTGTGTAAAAGTTTTGTTCCGCATTTGCCGTCTGTTAGACGGCCGGGACGCTACCGTAGACTCACAGTGGTATCAGAGCCTCACCTTTAAGCTATACTAACTTGTGCTAACGCGTTTAAAACATCGATCGAACGGATTTTCGAAAATCGCAATTTCATGTGTTAAAGTTTCTGTTAAATTTTAAATCTGTTCTAAAAATCATTTTGACCATACCAGAAAATCAAGCAGGCTTTTATTAGAAAATAGAAGAAATTCGATCCACTGATCTGACTGTACGGCCGCGGATCCGCCGCCAAAGCCATGCTTTGGCCGCGGAACCGCGTCCATCTTGGTGAATCAGTGGGCCAAATTTCATCTGTAGCTTCTACATGGGAAATTATGGTTTCTGGAACTGTTCTTTTGGGCCCCGTTTTTGTTACTGTACAACAGATGTACGTCGGGCCCATGTCGGGAAATTTTGTCGATCGAAATTTAAACGTGTTAGTTTACAGCATTTACATTATATCTCTGACCGGGAATGTCATTTGATCGGTAAACCGCGTCTGATTGCTATAGTTCTTTTAGACGGGTTTGCGAACGTGACATTCGCGTTGATGTTTTGTGTTGTGCTGTGATGTTGCGGATTTGTCGTGGTGGATAGCAGTGTGCAATGGTAGTGCTGTTTGGATTTATTTGTACATTTGATATTGCGGGGCGAGCGTCTGACTTGTGGACTGCCGTCACTGCCTGTTTGTATAATATTCTTTTGGGGCACGACCGGGTTGAGGTCGATGTACCCGTTGTACATATTTTTATTTCTGTACTAGGTTTACCCCGCTATGGAGTGCACGGATAGCCGGGTTCTGGAGGGAAACAGGTCCGTATCTCATGGTTTTGAGAGGCAGAGGGGCCTTACACTAGAATTGGCAGACTATTCGCCGCACTCGTAGGGGTACAGGTTGACCCAAGGTGGGGTGCTCAAGTTACCGGATTCCGTGAAGTTCCGGGTGGTCCATTCATTTTGCTGTAGGGGGCTTCCTAGCTTCAGGTTTTGGCGGGTAACTTGCCGCACCGGTAGGGGTCTAGGTTTCATTGCACAGGCTATCCACACGACCAGGGGAACGTCGGGTTTCAGTAGCGGCTCTATGAAACCAGGGATCCCAGATTATCTGTATTGTTCTATGATGCTTATTACTTTTCTGTAATGTTGCATATTATCACGCCTGGAGCGATTATTGTATATTGGTATATATACTATTAGATGTTGTATATGTTTTACACCCGTGCTAGTTCAGTCCCCGCTCTGTCGTTAGTTATGTAACCTAACGGGTGATGACGGGACCCAGTGGCGAATGCGGATGGCATATACGTACATTTTATTTTCATTCTTTTCTGGTGTGATTGATTGATAGGACTGCATTGATTCTTATCAATGCAAGGATAAAATAAACCTATATTTGATGTTGTTGGAACAAATTTTAAATGGTGTTATTACAAAGGTGTTTCCTTTTGTTTTGCATAGCGGTATTCAGTTAGAATATCCTGCACCTCATTCGACGAGGCAAGGGCCGAGATCCCTTCACCGGGAGTGACCCCTTGGGTAGAAGTTTGCGTCACGGTAATAACTTCAATATAGTCGATTACAAGTTGCTTTGCATCGAGGTATTCAGTTGGAATATCCTGCACCTCATTCCACGAGGAAAGAGCCGAGATCCCTTCACCGGGAGTGACTTCTTTAGCAAAAGGTTTTCGCCACTATATTTTTATAAAAACCTATCAGGTTCCTTCAACGAGATCAAATTCATTACGTTAAAGGTTTTTCGCCAAAAACCAGCCGTAATCCTCCGTCATTTCTCATGGATGGTCAGTAGTATTCAAGCTATGTTTGTTGGCCTACGTCAAGGGATAGTGTTTGGTAGCTGCTGTGTATTCATTTGTTGCATAGATAGATGCATTAGTTTAGGACAGACGTACAGCCTTGTTGGCCTACGTCAAGGGCATGCACGATGTCCTAAATTAATCAGGACAACGACGGGTAGAACTTGACATGTGGCTTATGATTTGTTGGCCTACGTCAAGGTCATAAGAACATGGGATAAAAATTACATCAGGAGTTTCAAACATCAGGAAACTTGCCAGACTTGAGCATACCTTCTGGAGTATGATGACATGAGTGGATCCTTCACGTTATCATGCGATGAGAGTTGGATCCCAATTCCCACTGATGAATTAGTTTACTCTATGGGTAATCCCGACTAATTCTTCTTTCAGGTTTGGAGGAGAATTTGAGATTACAGTGGGAGGTTTCCTAATTAGATAAAGTGATAACCATTCTGATCTACGTTAGAGTGCACGCAGAGTGTTTCTTTTCTCTCTCTTTGGCAGCGACCTTTGACCGACCCTAGACTATAACTCAGTGACCAAGTTGACCGAACCTTCTTAATATACTGGCTTTTGGATTGTCTATAGTTGCATAAGTCATTGCCACTCTTTCTTTTATCCTTTGTATTTCTCAGAACAACCTGTATTACTACGGATATCCACTTCTATTGGATAGATCCATCGTATGGTTATATACGAACTCAGAGGGTTTTCTTCGAGGATGGATCCAGGTTCAGGAGAAATAGAATTATTTTATTCAGTTGTCTTCTATTACAACCTTCTCTCAGGTTGCGAGGGCTCCTTGGTTTAGGAGAGTACACCTATTACACCTATTGGATAGTCTTATTCCAAACCATAGGCAGGTGCCGAAAGGTAGGGAATGAAGAAAAACAATTAGCCTAAGTAAGGTGTGCAGAAGGTAATATGTAAAGACAAATAAAGGAATTAGAAAGAGGGCAAAGTAAATTGCGACTACTAACATTCACGACCAAACCACGTATTTCATCGCTACTCCTACTTCACCTTTAATTTCTCCAGAACAACCCGTATCACTACGAACATCCAATTCCATTGGATAAATCCATCGTATGGTTATATACGAACTCGAAGGATATTTTTTGGAGGATGGATTCTGGTTCAGGAGAAAAAGGAATAAAGTTTATTCAGCTGTCTTTTATCATCACCTTCTCTCAAGTTGCGAGTACTCCTAGGATTAGGAGAGTACACTTATTATGCTTATTGGATAGTCTTCTTCCAAACCATAGGCAGGTGCCGAACAGTAGGGAAGGAAGAAAACCATTTAGCCTAATGATGGTGTACAGAAGGTAACGACTAAAGAAAAATAAAAGGAATTGGAAAGATGGCAGGAAAATATACGGTTAAATTCATGATTTGGATTATAGAAGTGGCATTACAAAGAATACCAGGATACCCCTTCGAAATATTTTCATGTTTCAATTACACTGTGCATTGTTAATTGTAAATTGATTTCCCAATTAAACCTTTACTCCAGGGTATGTATTTACCAAGTATGCTTCTCACATCTGTATGGTTTTTCAGATGATTGAGTGGGAGTAAGTTATTGGGAATTAAGTGATCATCCTCATTATATTGGAATTCGTTGTAATTGGTGATATTTGAGGAAATCGCCTAGGGACAGTTTTCAACCTACGACGCACAGGTTTTGAGTTATTAAACTTAGTTGACTTATACAGAGTATTGTATGTTGCCCAGTGTCCATCAGGACATAGGGGTTGTGTTAGTTATATGTATGCCCTAGCGGCCATTACTGTACATAAGATGTATATTGTAGTGGATGCTGGGACATATATAGGTAGGACTTTCTTGCTCGACATGATAGTACGCTATCTGGTTGCTTTTTATCTTAACATGTATACTTTCTATCTCTCTGATTACATGTTGATAAAGCCCTTAGGATATGTACTCGACTTCCAGGACTATGATGCAGATCATACCAGTGGGGCCTGGGTAGTCAATGAGTACATCCTTCATAGTTCGTAGTCGTGGGAATATCGAGACGGGGCATCGATATTCCAGAGTAGACCAGTGTATATCTTCTCGACCCATGTGATGGGCGATGGATGATCCCATATCCATTGGTGTTTGACATCGGAGATGGTATGCGGGTGCACAGTGGAGACTGGGTACACTGAACGGACTCGCCGAGAACTCCCAGATGGTATTATACCTCACGTCAGATGGCAGTTCTCTGGTGACACTGGTACAGCTTAGCCTGTTGACCCGAGATCGTCATAGAGTCTTGTGTGTCTCCCACTGTGCTTTGATTTCCACCTTACCACGGCTCTACTGAGTCGTGCAAATAGGTGGTTTTTGGGTACAGTCCCGATTCACATGGAGGCAATGAGCGATAGGAGGGGATTCGTCTCTCCCGGTATTGGGGGTTGATGTTGTGCTATGCTCGACTGGCCATAACAGGAAATCCCTGGCCAGGGTTGCAGAGATATACAGGTAAGAGTTATCAGTAGTTTCACGAATGTTATGGACCTTACGTCGGCATGACTTATCGAGCTATTGGAGTCTGACGTTTACCACCCCTAGGCGAGATATGCAACATATCAGACGAACAGACCGGACTATAGGGTAAGTGTTACTGGTTGGATTCACAGGAGTGTGAGCGGGCTTGCTCGTCGATCTTCTGATCACTCAATACCCGGGTGGCCGTTACGTTTGGCAGACCGCTTGCGCCTTGTGGGTGTTTGATATGATCATCACCTGCTGCCGGCGTATTGACGAGTCTTTAGAGTCCTACACAAAGGTTTCCTGGCTCAAGCGAAATGAAATAGGAGCGCATATGAGATATGTACGGGACCGAGAACAATGCATGTATGTGATACCGTATTCTATTCTCGCGATGAATGTATCGAAAGGTTGTATGTGATATAACCTAGTTATCTATTCAAGGATTGATTCGATAAGCCGATACATTGGATACTAGTCGGTTATATGCGACATGACCGGATCATTGAATCAAGTGTTGATTTAATGATTTAATGTATAATTATATATTTGATATATTACTTTGCATTAACTAGTATTGGTTCACTTAAATTGGATTTTCTCACTTGATGTACACAAGTTGTATATGTGATATACTTTTGTGCACAAGATTGTATCATGTTTGATGATACATGAATGTTAGTGTGTATGTTTAAATTAAACCATGGTTATGTGATGGTTAGCGTTTTCTTTTTCTTATCTATTTATTTATTTATTTTTGCAAAAGATTAAAGAGAAAATGGTGGCTTTCTTTATTTGTTATTGAAGCTTCTTGAAGCTTTGACCAAGTGGCCATTTTGTCTTCATGCTTAACCCTAACCCTTCCAATTAACCATGGTCTATTCTCTACACCTAATCATGGTTGCCATATGATAAGTGTTGATTTTATTTTCTATTTTATAATAACTTATCATATTCTTTTCATCATCTTCTTCTTCTTCAAATATGAAGAAAGCTTGCTCCATCAATGGCAACTTGTGAATATGAGTGAGAAATCCAAATCCAAAGTGAACCCACTTCCTATTTCTTCATCCTCTACCTCTTGCCAAGTAGTATATGGTGTTTTCTTCACAAGTTTCATGACTTGGTGAAGTGTGAGCTTGATCTTGTGATGCCTCGACGTAGATCATCTTCGGCATCGACGTCGACGACCTAGCCCGCCCATTTCTCCGATGAAGCCGATGCTAGAGTCCAAGATCCGATTTGGACAGCGAGGGGACTTCATCACGGAGCCTAGGAGGTGGAGGACCGGATCTACAAAGGTTGTAGCCTCTTTCCTTTAGCTATAATTCGATTACTTGCTTCGTATCGCCTATATATCTAGTTAACGATCCGTATTAGGGTTTGTAAGCACATGAAAATTTTGAATTGAGCATGTTTTGATCACTTGTGAGACTTCATTAGTGTGCCTAGGAACCCTTCAGTGGTATCAGAGCTTAGTTAGAGCCTTAGGCGAAGTCTAGATGACGTTTGAAACCCGATCGAACCCGAAACCCCAATTTTTCCATGCTCTCTGTACTTTTTTCAAAACTGTGCATTTTTCCACATTAAAAATATGCAGAAAATTAAGCAGGGTATTATATGAATTACTGCGAAATACGGGGGCCTAATTCAATTAAACCACCGCGGAACCGCGGCATGAGCCTGGCATTTGCGGCGGTTCTGCGGCCGTATGGTCTCCTCTTGCGTTGACTTTTGCACAGTAATTCCTATTTTCTGGTGCTGAGTTTTCTGGGAATTTTTAATTTTCACTCAAGAGTTGAGTTTTCTGGGATGTTTTGGGGCTTCGATGATTCGATCGGAAATTTCAAACTTTGTCTATGTGCTTTTCCGGATAATTTTTGAATTTGTTAAAAAGTTCGACCGGATATAAATACCCACTTTTTCCCCTGCCGGGAAATTTCCCATTGTTGAACTTTTCCGTAGTTTAACGACTTTCTAAGTAGTGCAAGTAACGCGATAGTCCCTCTAGAAGACAACAAACCTTAACTCGATTATGTGACCGTCTTGAACTGCCCTTTGAACCTTAGGGTTTGGGGCAGTACGGCGTGCCACATGTGAGGCGTTGGCTTGACCCTTCTACGGCTGGACCGTTGGTACTGAGGCACGAACTGATTGTTTTTAGACTTATTTCATGTGTTGGACTGTATCGGGAAAACTTGGGTGTTCGATTGTTCGATCAGAAAGTTTAACATTTTCTATTTATCTGGAATGTGATACAATAATTGGAATTCACAACTAGTTATGAGATGACTGAATGAATGTTATAAACACAGCACTTTAGTCTCACTTGATCGGTTGCCACGGAATTTTGATGCTATCAAAAGTCCGTCGCAATCACGTAGTGTACGCGGATACTCGCCGGGTAAACTTAATAGACAGCCTCACTCCATAGCCCCGACCAAGTGACTGTAGGAGAACCCCATCGCCGAAAGCATCCGTCCGGGTGCTCGCGGCAGCGGTGTTCCGCCTTGGTGCACTTCGTCGACGGTATCAGGGGTGCGGCCGCCTACTAAAGTTTGCGACGAGCATTCAATCAGTTTTTCGGGAATCCTGTTGAATTGCCCGACATGATATTGAAAAGTGTTTTCGATAATGAGACTAAAATGCGGGGTTTATAATTGTTAGGCATGCAATGTCTAAGTATTTCATTTGATTAGGCATACGATGTCTAAAGAGGTTGCGGATTCCAACTGTTGTAGTTTTACACTTTCTTTTCTGTGACCGTAAGTGTAATGTGTGATATCGCCGGTTTCGTTGCTATATGTCAACGACAATTGGTATGCGCATATTTACTTACGTTGATGACATGTGATGTTATGTGTTGCTGGATATGTTATATTGGATCGTCGTGTTCGAATAGCCGGGGGTTTTTATGTGAGATGAGAGTTTTTCATTTTCATTCATGTAAAAACTTGTATGTAATATTCTTTTATTGGGGCACTTCCAGGTTGCGGAAGATGTCACCGTTTGTATATTATTTACATTTCCGCATTAGGATAGACCCAAGGAGGGGAGCACAAGTAACCGGGTTCTGGGGTCCAGTGGGAGACCAACTCGAGGAGTCGAGTCTGGGTCTCCTAACCCTTGAATTGGTAGGGTTGCTTGCCGCTCTCGTAGGGGTCTAGGGGTGTGGGATTGGCTATTCATCACGACCGTGGAATCCGTGTTTTATACTGGCTCGTATTGAAAACACGGACGTCCTAGTATATCCAATATTTCATATGATATTTTCTGCTGCGTTATCTGTGATGTGATCATGTGATGTTCTGTGATAGATATAATATATAGTATATATGATATATTATATAGACGTTACTTATGTTTTACACCCGCGCTAGTGTTAGTGTATATGCCCTAGAGGCCATTACTGTATCATACTAGTTTGTATATTACTTAATGGAAGCTTGGGATATTCACAGTTGTATATACAATCTTGCTCGAAATGGTAGTATGCTACTTGGTTTGTCTCTGCTTTAATATGTGCATGTGTTTCTTTTAGCATATTGCTGGTATACATATTAGTAGAGCCCTTAGGATCTTTGCTTGATTACCAGCGTTGTGATGGCGCTCGCACTCGTGGGAGCTGGGTAATCTATAAGCACATCCTTATACAGGTCCCTGGTCGTTAGACTATCGAGACAGGGCATCGATACTCCGGAGTAGACTAGCGTATGCGCTTCTCATCCCAGTGTGGGAGACGGTCTGTCCCACAGCCGTTAGTACGTCGTACTTGGGATAGTATGCGGGTGCTCGTTAGGTTACGAGTACACTGGACAGGACTCGTCGGGAACTGTTGGTTGGTAATATACCTATCGTCAGTTATCAGTTCCCAGGTGACATGAGTACAGCTTAGTCCGCTGACTTGACACTGTCACTTCACCTCGAGTGTGTTCCCACTGCACTTTGATTACTACCCTACCACGGCTCAGAGGAGTCATGCAAACAGGTAGTTTTTGGGTGCAGTCCCGAAGCACTTGGAGGCAGTGACGGTTAGACAGGATTCGTCTCTCCCGGTATTGGGGGTTGACATCGCGCTGTGTCCAGGAGAGCCATTACACGAGTAGTCCCTGGCCAGGGCAAGCGAGATATACTGGTAGGCTTCCAGTGTTATCTCAGGGTGTTCTGGGCTTCACTCCGACACGACTTGTACCGCTATTAGGGGACTGACGTTCACCGCCCCCCTAGGCCCGCTATGCGATGTATCAGACGAACAGACCGGACTGTACGGAGATTGTCACATACAGGCTCAGTAGGAGTGCAGATGGGGTTCACCTCGTCAGTCTTCTTATCGACATTTACCTGGGGACCGTTACGTACAGCTAGTACCGCTTGCGGTCTGTGGTTAAACCCACTGCCAGCGTAGTGTCGAGTCTTTAGAGTCCCACACAGAGAGCTATTCGCCTTTAGGCAAAACGAGTAGAGGTCGCATGGCTTTGCGACAGGGTTCGTTCGCATCCGCGCACTTGTGCACGTTTGCTGTCCGGACAGTTTATACTAGCAGGCTTTGTTTTAAGCCAGATCCTAGTATATGATTTGAGATTGGTTTTTCTCATTGTGTTCGTGTTCCTCGGATCACGAATGCGGGTGCGTATGCACAGTTACTTGAGATTGAGGGAGAGGACCATGTTTAGGGTTAATGACTATTGTCATTTTATTAACCCTATTGTTTTTGTGTGTATTATTGTTAATTAATAATTAGCTTAATTATTGTGCATGGTTGTTGTTGTTGACACTTTGACTTTGTTGACTTGTTGACCAAGTTGACAATTTGACCATGATCATTTCATTTGGAAGATGCTCTTTGATCCTTGCAATTTGCATTAATGGTGAAATGATAATGGTCACCTCTTGATTAAGCCATGACAATTTTCTAGCTAATTATGTAATTAAAATAACTCACACATATTAGTGAGAATGGCTCACTATTTTTTCATTCTATCATATCTTTTCTCTCTCTTGTTCATCCTCTCCCTCAAGCTCTCTCCCTCTCATGTGTTGAGAAACAAAAAAGCTTGAGAAAAACCTTCACTTGATCTTCTCTACTCACTTCTAGGGTTCAAGTCTTAGCATTTCTTGCACTCTAGTTACTCCTAGCTTGGAGTTGAAGCTAAAGGTCGAGGCTTTCGGGTGGATCGTTCTTTGACGGAAGGAGACTAGCAAGGTGAGGCCTTTCTACCATTCCGACGAGCAAGGAGAGAAGGAGTTCGAGCCCAAGGTATAACCTTTCTACAACTTTGTTAGTTGTTAGTATTCTTTAGCTAGTTTTAGTTTAGTAAAGATCCTCACAAGCAAGGTCCATGTTGCCTAAGTCATTAAAAATCCGATTTTTATTATGTTTTCCGCCTCCCCGCAAGTACCGGGGTGGGCAACGTGGACTTACAGTGGTATCAGAGCCTAACTAAACTCAAACTAGCTAGGTAGTGAAGTGTAACGAAGTTTCGAAACCGAAAATCCAAAAACCGAACTTTGAAAAACCCTAGTTTCTGTTGAAATTTTTTCTGCTCAAAATAGAAAACTTTATATTTGTAATTTCATCTCAGGGTTTTCTAAAAACACCCATGAAAAACGACACAGAGATTCATCCAAACCGCCGCCCTTCCGCCGCACGAGGTAGGCTCGTGCCGCAGAAGCGCCGCGGTTTGATGTCCTCTCTGCATCGTTTTTCGTGCAGTGTCTTTCTGTGTTGATTTTGGGATTTTTAGGATATATATTATATGCCCAGATTTTCCAGAACTAAAATTTACTTTTGGGGGCCTATAAATCCGTATTTTTTCGGAACTTCACTACACTTTAACTACATTGGTTATATCTGTATTGCTTGCATGTATTGAACGTCGGCTAATCGCTATAAGACGATTAGTCGGGGTTATACATGATCTGTGATTGCTATTGGTTTGTGGATATGAATGGATTGGATTGTCGCGGGTGAATGGCCGGGGTGGATGTGAGATGAGCGTTGTTTTTTCTTTCATTCATTTGTAACATGTAAATTGATGTAATAATATTCTTTGTATGGCCGCACAACCGGGTCGGGGTTGTAGCCTTCATTGTATAATTCTTTTTACTGTTTTTGCTCCTAGGATAGACCCACGGAGGGGGTGCACAAACTACCGGGTACTCGAAGTGCCGAGTGGCCTACTCACGGTGGTGAGGAAGGTTGCTTCGCTTCGGGTGCTTGGCGGGTAGTTTGCCGCACCCGTAGGGGTCTTGGGTGGGGTATTGGCTATTCACCGCGACCGTGTAATCCGCTTTGCGTTGCAGGCTCGAACGCATTACGGATTCCTAGTATATCCAATGTATTCATCTGTGATCTGTAATGTCTATCATTGCTGTATATTTATATAATAACTATTTAGGCGTTGCTTATGTTTTACAGCCGCGCTAGCCCAGCCCCCGCTCTGTCGTTAGTTAAGTAACCTAACGGGTGATGACGGGGCCCCGTGGCGAATGCGAATGGCATAAGCGTACGTCATATTTTGGTTGTTTTCTGCAATGGTAGGATTAATTGATGGGACGCATTAAAAGAACTAATGCAAGAAATAAACCAAGTAAAAGTCGATTGGAACACTTTGAAAACCACTCGGTTCTTTTCAAAACTAAACTTTTAAACGCGGAGCTTGAACCACTCCTTTTAAAAGCTATCTCGTTCCATCGATTATATCAAGTTCACTACGTTCACGGTTTCGCCAAAACCATCCGTAGCCCTCCATCATTTCGGTTAAATATTCGGTAGTATTCAAGCTATGTATTTTGACCTCACGCCAAGGCATAGTGATTGGTAGCTGCCGGATATTTATCCGTTGCATAGATAGAATGCGTTGATTTGAGACAGTCGTACTGCCATTTTGGCCTACGTCAAGGGTAGGTACGGGTGGGTTCAAATTAACCAGGATAATGATGGGAAGAACTTGACATGTGACTTATGACATTTTGACCTCACGCCAAGGTCATAAGAGCATGGGGCAAAAATCCACATCGGGAGTTTCATAAGCACTGAAACTTGCTAGCGTTGCATACCATTTGGAGTGTGATGATCCTGGTAGGATTCCTTCGGTTTTATCACGCGATGATATTTGGATCCCGATCCTACTGTGAGTATATGCTACTCCTCGGGAAAACTCTCACTTAACGATCAATGCTATAAACCTAGTAGGTGCCTAGAAAGGTGTTAGCGGGGCTACGCCCACAGGGAAAAGAGGTTACTTAATTAAGGAACTTCGCGAAAGCGTTGGAAAACCTCCCTCGAAGTACCGACACTGGCCTGGCTGAACGGTTAAGCAAGTATTGTACGGTGAGAATGATCCCGGCTAATCCTTTTCTTTATGGTTTGAGAAGGGATTCGAGAAACAGTGGGAGCCATCCAGTTTAGACAAATTAAAAACCACTCTAAACTTGCAAGAGCATCATGCTAAAGTGTTTCTTTTCTCTCTCCTAATTGCAGCGACCATTCAACATGACCGGACTTAAGTTACTGTTAGATAAAAATATATTGACAGGGCCAAACTACAAAGATTGGCTCAGGAATGTCAAGATGGCGATCACTTATGACAAGCTGGGTTATATACTTACCACCAAAGCTCCCCCTGTCCCAGGTCCCACCTCCAGCGTCGCGGATGTAGAAATCCGTAAGACATGGGAGATAGATTGCGCGAGGGCCAGATGCCTCGTACTAGCCTCGATGGACAACGAACATCAGAGGAGGCACGAGAATATGGATCTAGAGTCCATATTTCTCCATACAAAAGAACTGTATGGAGAGCAGTCTCGTATCGCTAGATACGAAGTGTCGAAGAAGCTTTTTTCGGCAAGGTTGGCCGTCGGATCATCGGTAGCGGACCACGTGCTTAAGATGATCGGCTACATAGAGGAGCTCGCGGACCTAGGGACCACGTTGGAGAATGAACTCTATACCGATTTGATTCTCCAGTCCCTTCCTTCCACTTACGCCCAGTTCGTTCTTAACTTCAACATGCAAGGAAAGGAGGTTGAACTTGCCGAGCTTCTGAACATGTTGAGGACTGCTGAGGGCACCCTACAGAAGGGTAGGGAGACATCCACTTTGTTTGTAGGAGGATCTTCCTCTTCTAGGTCCAGGGCGAAAGCCAAGGGCAAGAAGAAGAAAGCCCCCGCCAAACCAAGAGGCGGTGTCGGTAAAGTGGATACGAAGGGAAAGGGTAAAGCAACAAAAGTAGCGGGGAAGATGGTGGGGAAGGAAGAATGCTTCTATTGTCACAAAAGTGGTCACTGGAAACAAGATTGCAAGGCTTGGAAATCCAGAACACAGGATTTGAAGCGAGTTGCAGCTTCAGCTTCAGGTGTGTATGTTATTGAAAACTGTCTATCAATAAACTCTACATCCTGGGTATTGGATACCGGATCAGGATCTCATATCTGTAATTCTTTGCAGGCGTTGAGAAAGCGTAGAGTTTTGAAGGCAGGTGACATGACCCTCAGAGTTGCGAACGGTGCTAGCATGGATGCAGAGGCCTTGGGGGACTATCACCTGGGATTATCTGATGGACACTTTTTGGTTTTGCGTAGTTGTTATTATGTACCAAATGCAACCTGTAATATCATATCTGTATCTTTATTATCTAAAGAAGGTTATGAATTTGCATTTGTAAGTAATGTAGTGAACATTCACCTTAATCAAGTTTTGATTGGGTCAGGTACATTGAACAACGGTATTTACGTTTTAAACCAACCGCAGGTTTTCAATATCCAGAATACACACAAAAGAAAGTCTCCAAAAATTAATAAAACTTTCTTATGGCATTGTAGACTGGGTCACATCAATGAGAGAAGATTGACTAAGTTACATACTGAAGGATATTTGGATCCGTTCGAATATCAATCGTATGCAACTTGTCAATCCTGTCTCAAAGGAAAGATGACAAAGGCTCCGTTTTCTGGACACGGAGAAAGAGCGAGCGAGCTCTTGGGACTCGTACACAGCGACGTGTGCGGTCCAATGTCTACACATGCGCGAAGCGGTTTTTCTTACTTCATTACTTTTACGGATGATTTCTCAAGATTCGGACACATCTTCTTAATGAAGCATAAATCCGAAGCTTTTGATAAGTTCCAGGAATATAAGAATGAAGTAGAAAAACAGACCGGCAAAAGTATCAAGATCCTAAGATCGGATCGAGGAGGAGAATACTTAAGTGCCGAATTCCTGAATTACTTAAAAGAGAATGGAATTCTCTCTCAGCTTACTCCTCCATACACTCCGCAACATAACGGTGTATCGGAGAGACGGAACCGGACCCTATTGGATATGGTACGGTCCATGATGAGTAACGCTGAGTTACCGCGATCGTTCTGGGGACATGCACTAGAAACAGCTGCATATCTTTTGAACCGTGTTCCCACTAAGACTGTGCCTACCACACCATATGAGTTATGGAGTGGGAAGAAACCCTATCTTCAATACTTGAAGATTTGGGGATGTCCAGCTTATGTCAAAAAGCAGCATACGGACAAGCTCGAGGCACGCTCAGTACTGTGCAAGTTTGTGGGATACCCAAAGAACTCCAGGGGGTATCTTTTCTATTACGCAGAAGAACAAAAAGTCCTTGTTTCTCGTAATGCCCATTTTCTGGAACATCAGTTTTTAGAAAAAGAAATAAGTGGGAGCGCAATAGATCTGGAAGAGATTCCAGAACCACAAACTATTACTGAAAGCTTAGGGGAACCAGAAGGTTCAAAAGAACAGGACATTCCTATGCCACTCCGCAGGAGTAGTAGGCAGTCTCATCCGCCCGAGAGATACTACGGTTTTCTCATTGATGGGGATAGAGAAGACTGCATCCTAGATTGTGATGAGCCTACCAGCTTCCAGCAAGCCATTCAGAGCGTCGACTCGGTAAAATGGCTGGATGCAATGCGGACCGAGATGGAGTCCATGTACACCAACAAAGTATGGACGTTGGACATTGCTCCAGACGGGGTAAAACCCGTAGGATGCAAGTGGATCTTCAAAAGGAAGATTGGTGTAGATGGACAGGTTGAGACCTATAAAGCTAGACTGGTAGCAAAGGGTTTTCGTCAGCGACTTGGTTTGGACTATGACGACACCTTTTCTCCAGTAGCTATGCTGAAATCCATTCGGATCCTTCTTGCCATCGCTGCTTTCCACGATTATGAGATCTGGCAGATGGACGTAAAGACAGCTTTTCTAAATGGTCATTTAGAGGAGTGTGTCTATATGGATCAGCCAGAGGGTTTCATTCAGGGTGGGAGCAGCGGAAAGGTGTGCAAGTTGCTCAAGTCCATTTATGGACTCAAGCAGGCATCGCGGAGTTGGAACATCTGTTTTGATGAGACGGTCAAAGAATTTGGCTTTATCAAAAATCCAGATGAACCATGCATCTATTGTAGATTTATAGCGAGAACTGTAGTATTCCTCGTTTTATACGTGGATGACATTCTCTTAATAGGAAATGACATTCCTATGCTACAATCTGTCAAGGGGTTCTTGTCACACAGGTTCTCCATGAAAGACCTGGGTGATGCCTCATACATTCTGGGTATCCGGATCTACCGTGACAGATCCAAGAAGATATTAGGACTCTCACAGTCCAGGTACATCGACACCATACTGAAGAGATTCAGTATGGAAGATTCCAAGCGCGGTAATCTACCGGCTTGTCACGGGATCACCCTCTCCAAAGAGATGTCTCCCAAGACTGATTTGGAGAGGGATCGCATGTCTATTATACCCTACGCTTCTGCGGTAGGCTCTATAATGTATGCGATGTTGTGTACCAGACCGGATGTGGCTTATGCACTGAGTGTGGTAAGCAGGTATCAGTCAAACCCTGGGGAGAAACATTGGATAGCAGTAAAGAACATTCTCAAGTACCTGAGAAGGACTAAGGAGATGTTCTTGGTGTATGGCGGAAAAGACCTGCAGATTGAGGCCTTTGCTGACTCCAGCTTCCAGAGTGATAAGGATGATTCCAAGTCCATGTCGGGTTTTGTCTTTACCCTCAATGGAGGGGCGGTGTGTTGGAAGAGCTCCAAACAGGAAACCGTTGCTGACTCGACTATGGAAGCGGAATACATCGCTGCATCTGATGCCGCAAAAGAAGCTGTCTGGATGAGGAAGTTCTTGAAAGAACTTCAGGTGGTTCCGTCCATTGTTGACCCAATACCTCTGTATTGCGACAACAACGGGGCTATAGCTTTAGCGAAGGAACCCAGGTCCCATCAGAAATCCAGACACATCTTAAGGCGGTATCACCTGATCAGGGAGATTGTGGATCGCCAGGAGATCGAGGTCCGGAGAGTTGCATCAGAGGATAACACAGCAGATCCATTCACCAAGGCCTTGCCCCAGACTCAGTTCGAGCGGCTGATCGAGATGATAGGTCTTCGATACGCCAGTACATGGCCTTAGTGCAAATGGGAGATTGTTAGTGTATATGCCCTAGAGGCCATTACTGTATCATACTAGTTTGTATATTACTTAATGGAAGCTTGGGATATTCACAGTTGTATATACAATCTTGCTCGAAATGGTAGTATGCTACTTGGTTTGTCTCTGCTTTAATATGTGCATGTGTTTCTTTTAGCATATTGCTGGTATACATATTAGTAGAGCCCTTAGGATCTTTGCTTGATTACCAGCGTTGTGATGGCGCTCGCACTCGTGGGAGCTGGGTAATCTATAAGCACATCCTTATACAGGTCCCTGGTCGTTGGACTATCGAGACAGGGCATCGATACTCCGGAGTAGACTAGCGTATGCGCTTCTTATCCCAGTGTGGGAGACGGTCTGTCCCACAGCCGTTAGTACGTCGTACTTGGGATAGTATGCGGGTGCTCGTTAGGTTACGAGTACACTGGACAGGACTCGTCGGGAACTGTTGGTTGGTAATATACCTATCGTCAGTTATCAGTTCCCAGGTGACATGAGTACAGCTTAGTCCGCTGACTTGACACTGTCACTTCGCCTCGAGTGTGTTCCCACTGCACTTTGATTACTACCCTACCACGGCTCAGAGGAGTCGTGCAAACAGGTAGTTTTTGGGTGCAGTCCCGAAGCACTTGGAGGCAGTGACGGTTAGACAGGATTCGTCTCTCCCGGTATTGGGGGTTGACATCGCGCTGTGTCCAGGAGAGCCATTACACGAGTAGTCCCTGGCCAGGGCAAGCGAGATATACTGGTAGGCTTCCAGTGTTATCTCAGGGTGTTCTGGGCTTCACTCCGACACGACTTGTACCGCTATTAGGGGACTGACGTTCACCGCCCCCCTAGGCCCGCCATGCGATGTATCAGACGAACAGACCGGACTGTACGGAGATTGTCACATACAGGCTCAGTAGGAGTGCAGATGGGGTTCACCTCGTCAGTCTTCTTATCGACATCTACCTGGGGACCGTTACGTACAGCTAGTACCGCTTGCGGTCTGTGGTTAAACCCACTGCCAGCGTAGTGTCGAGTCTTTAGAGTCCCACACAGAGAGCTATTCGCCTTTAGGCAAAACGAGTAGAGGTCGCATGGTTTTGCGACAGGGTTCGTTCGCATCCGCACACTTGTGCACGTTTGCTGTCCGGACAGTTTATACTAGCGGGCTTTGTTTTAAGCCAGATCCTAGTATATGATTTGAGATTGGTTTTTCTCATTGTGTTCGTGTTCCTCGGATCACGAATGCGGGTGCGTATGCACAGTTACTTGAGATTGAGGGAGAGGACCATGTTTAGGGTTAATGACTATTGTCATTTTATTAACCCTATTGTTTTTGTGTGTATTATTGTTAATTAATAATTAGCTTAATTATTGTGCATGGTTGTTGTTGTTGACACTTTGACTTTGTTGACTTGTTGACCAAGTTGACAATTTGACCATGATCATTTCATTTGGAAGATGCTCTTTGATCCTTGCAATTTGCATTAATGGTGAAATGATAATGGTCACCTCTTGATTAAGCCATGACAATTTTCTAGCTAATTATGTAATTAAAATAACTCACACATATTAGTGAGAATGGCTCACTATTTTTTCATTCTATCATATCTTTTCTCTCTCTTGTTCATCCTCTCCCTCAAGCTCTCTCCCTCTCATGTGTTGAGAAACAAAAAAGCTTGAGAAAAACCTTCACTTGATCTTCTCTACTCACTTCTAGGGTTCAAGTCTTAGCATTTCTTGCACTCTAGTTACTCCTAGCTTGGAGTTGAAGCTAAAGGTCGAGGCTTTCGGGTGGATCGTTCTTTGACGGAAGGAGACTAGCAAGGTGAGGCCTTTCTACCATTCCGACGAGCAAGGAGAGAAGGAGTTCGAGCCCAAGGTATAACCTTTCTACAACTTTGTTAGTTGTTAGTATTCTTTAGCTAGTTTTAGTTTAGTAAAGATCCTCACAAGCAAGGTCCATGTTGCCTAAGTCATTAAAAATCCGATTTTTATTATGTTTTCCGCCTCCCCGCAAGTACCGGGGTGGGCAACGTGGACTTACAGCTAGCCCTGCCCCGCTCTGCCGTTAGTTACCTAACCTAACGGTGCACGAGGGGACATCGAGGCGAATGCTGATGGCATAAGTGTACGTCATATTTATCTGTGATGTTTAGGTAACTTAAATTATGGGATATTCATTAATGAGATTAATGAAAGAAAATAAACCTAATTGATGTTGTGGAATCGAATTTCAAAATAAAACAGGTAGCTACAGTTCTTGCTTTGCATCGTGGTGTTCCTTGTAGAACATCCTGCACCTTATTCGATAAGGAAAGGACCGAGATCCCTTCACCGGGAGTGACTCCTTTAGCAATAACTGGCAGATGCTACAACTCTCGGTTTGTCTTTTGATTGCTTCTATAGTTTCTGCTTTGCACAGTGATATATATGATATATCCCGCACCTCATTCGACGAGGAAAGGGCCGACGATCCCTTCACCGGGAGTGACCCCTTTAGCAAAACTAGAAAAGCCTCAAAAACATTCCATTTAAAAACCATTTGATTCCGCAACGAGATCAAGTTCAAAGCGTTAAAGGTTTTCACAAAAACCATACGCAACCCTCCGTCATTTTAGGAAGTAGAGTACTTAGTATTCGTGCTGTGTTTGTTGACTTTAGTTAAGTCACAGTGTACGGTAGCTAAGTGATGTCTTCCTACACCGCATATGATGCGATTAGTTAGGACAGTCGCATGACTTTGTTGACCTTAGTTAAGGGTCATGTGGGTGGGTCTAATTAATCACGAAATGACGGGTAGAACTTGACTAGTACTTATGATTTGTTGACCTTAGTTAAGGTCATAGGTGCTAGGGGTAAAAACCTTTATCGGTAGTTTCAAGTGTTGAAACTTGCAATGAGATTGCATACCTTCTATGTGATAGTTGGATCCCGATACCCACTGCGAGTAATTGTTACTCCTGGGAGAGTTTTGCACTTTGCAATTAGCCGATCAAGTAGGTGTCTAGAAAGGTGTCAATGGGGTTACGCCTCTGGGAAAACGAGGTTTACTGTAATTAGGTCCGTGCGAAAGCACGGGGAACCTCCCTCAAAGTACCGACACTGGCCTGGCTGAAAGATTGGCGAACTTGTAGAGTGTAATTAATCCCGGCTAGTCTTTCCTTTTAGGGTTTGAAGGAAGATTTGATAAAAACAGCGGGAGCCATCCTGATTAGATAAAATAAATAACCAATCTGATCTTGCAAGAGCGCACGCAGAGTGTTTTCTTTTCTCTCTCTCCAGGTAGCGACCATATCACGCCTTAATCAAGATAATAATATGGATGTATTGACCGAACCCGCTTGTTATACTGAGCTGGGGAATGTTGGTCCCACTCCAACTTATAATTGTTATAAAACAGAGCAGGAAATAGGGGAATACCAGAATTCCTATGCCGCCCAAACGAAGAAAGTGGATATTATGCATCTCCTTCGGGTGTGTTCATTATAAAGAACTGTTTCTCAATATCCTCTGAATCCTGGGTATTTGATACCGGATCAGGATCCCAGATATGTAATCTGTTACATAGGGCTACAAAAAGGTAGAAAAACTGAGAACGGGTGATAAGTTTCATGAGACAGAAAACGGGGCAAGTGTTGCAGCCAAGTCTGTTGGTCACTGTCACCCTGTATTACCAATACATTGATTCTGAACAAATGCTATTAGATACCGAACCTGATATACAAAATCATATCAATCTCTTTATTTAATAAAGTAATGATAAAATTTTGTATTGCTGGATAATGTTTTGAACATTTCCTATATCAAAAGTTGACCGGTTCAGGCAGGTTATCTAAAAGCATTGACGTTCTAAACCAAACTACAGTTCCTAGTATACAGAACACACACAAGAAGAGGAGTTCAGAAATGAACGAATCCTTCTTGAGGCATTGTAGACTAGGTCACATCAATGCGACCCGACTGGCTGAAGTTACATTTTAGATGCATACTTAAATCAGTTTGAATTTACATCTTGTGAAACTTGCCAGTCATGTCACAAAGATTAGATGACCATAGCTCCGTTTACAGGAAACAGAGAAAGAGTTAATGAACTCTTGGGACTGATACATGATGATATATGTAAGGTCTCCTGTCTACACATGCCAGGACTGGTTCTTTATACTTCATTATATTCTCTGATAATCTCTCAAGATTCAGTCATATGTTCCTGTTGAAACATAAGTCCGAAGCTTTTGAGGTATTCACAGAATATAAGTTGGAAGTAGAGAACCAAAATACGGGTATAAGTATTATGTCCTATGATAAGATCAGGGAGGAGAATACTTGTGCATAGAATTCCTGGACTATTCTAAAAGAGAATGAGATTCTCTCTCAGTGTTACTCCTCTGAATACACCACAGCACAACGGTGTATCGGGGTGGAGCAATCGCACAATATTAGATATGGTGTGCTCTATGATGAGTACTACTGAGTTTCCTATTTCCTTTTGGGAGTTATGCGCCCGAGAAGCTGCATACCTATTGAATTAGGTTCGAATCAGATCACTGCCTACCATTCCATATGAGATATGGTATGGGTAGAGCCAATCTCTTAAGTATGTTAAGATTTGGGGTTGTCCGGCTTATGTCTAAAGCAAAATCCGGACAAGATCGAGGCGAGGTCAGTTCTGTAGAACTGGAAAGGTTCCAGCTATACAAAACTGCAGCTGATAATTTGACAGAACCAAAGGATTCAATAGTTTCCGATGAACCTCAGCCTCTCCGCCGATCTAGTAGGGTTCCTCACCTGCCTGAGAGATACCTCGGTTTCTCGATGACAGTGGGAGCGAGGAATGCATCATGAGATGATGACCTAACTAGTTTCGAGCGGGCCATCAAGAGTAGGGACTCTGTAAGAATGGCTGGATGCTTAGCGATTTGAGATGGAATCCATGTACACCAACAAAGTATGGACTTTGGTTGCGATATCTGAAAGGTTAAATCCCCATCAGGAGCAAGTATATCTTGTGAAGATTACTTGGTGTAGATGGAAAAGTTGAGACTTTCAAAGCTAGACTCGTTAAAGGTTTTCGTCATCGACCAGGCGTGGATAATGATGAAACCTTTTCCAGTAGCTGTGCTTAAGTCCATCCAGATCCTACTTGCCACGGCTACATACCATAACTACGATATCTGGCGGTTGGGTGCCCTGACTGCTTTTCTAAATACTGATTTAGAAGAGAATGTCTATAAGAACACAGCCAGAGGACTTCGTAAACAGTGGGAGCAACGGAAACGTGTGCAAGTTGCTTTACAGGATAAAGCAGGCATCGCGGAGTTGGAACATCTGTTTTGATGTGGTAGTCAAAGAGTTTGAGTTCATCAAAATGGTAGATGAACCTTGTATGTACAAAAGGCTAGTATGGAGTATGGTAATGATCCTCGTAGAGTACATGGATGACATACTCTTGATAGGAAAGGAGTTTCCTATGCTACGATCGGTCGATCTCCACTTATCACATAGATTCTCCATATAGGATCAAAGTGATACCTCCTAAATCCTAGGTTTTGGATCTATGAGATAGATCTAAATGGATGTTAGGATTCTCACTAGTTATAGTAAGATTGTATCAATTGATCCTGGGGAGAATCACTGGAAGGGTTCCAGGGTGATAAAGACGACTGATTGTCAGTCACAGGCATTGTCTTTACCCTCAGTAAAGGGACGGTATGTTGGAAGAGTTCCAAGCTAGATACCGTGGCAAACTAGACGATAAAGACTGGTAACATCGCTATTAAAGATACTACCAAAGAGGAAGTTTGGGTGTATATTAGTTCATAAGATGAACTAGGTTCCCACCATTGTGTGACAATGGAATTGTGGTTTGGCCAAGGAACCATGATCCCATCAGTGACCCAGACATATTCTGAGGAAGCATCACCTGATCATGGAGATAGTTGATCTCCAGGGTGATCGAGGTAAGGAGAGTAGACTTAGAGGACAACACAGCGGATCCCCTCACGAAAGCCTTTCCCCAAAGAGAGACTTTTATGGGATGGTTGAGTATGTGATACTGCAACCACTGCTACAGATGGCCCTAGTGCAAGTGGGAGATTGTTAGTTATATGTATGCCCTAGAGGCCATTACTATACATAGGATGTATATTGTAGTGGATGCTGGGACATATATAGGTACGACTTTCTTGCTCGACATGATAGTACACTATCTGGTTGCTCTTTATCTTAACATGTATACTTTCTATCTCTCTGATTACATGTTGATAAAGCCCTTAGGATATGTACTCGACTTCCAGGACTATGATGCAGATCATACTAGTGGGGCCTAGGTAGTCAATGAGTACATCCTTCATAGTTCCTAGTCGTGGGAATATCGAGACGGGGCATCGATATTCCAGAGTAGACTAGCGTATATCTTCTCGACCCATGTGATGGGCGATGGATGATCCCATATCCATTGGTGTTTGACATCGGAGATGGTATGAGGGTGCTCAGAGGAGACTGGGTACACTGAACGGACTCGCCGAGAACTCCCAGATGGTATTATACCTCACGTCAGATGGCAGTTCTCTGGTGACACTGGTACAACTTAGTCTGTTGACCCGAGATCGTTGTTCATATCATAATATTGCATTATTATATTCCTCATTCTTATTCTTTTTACAAATAAACAGGTGCTTTTGATGCATGTCTGCTACATATTACAGGTTACAGGTTCTTGGACAGAAAACAGTGAAAATGATGAAAAGACGATGCAAAAGTGGACTTTGACCAACAAACAGAAGACTCTTGATCAAGCCTATATCAAAGATAAAATTCACAAAGTACAAGGCAATGCAAGGTCCAAGATTACAAAGCAAACGGTTAAAAGTCCACCGCAATTATTCACTGGAGATCTGGAAGAAACATAGAAGCTATTTTAATAAAGAACCAAATAATAAGGAAGCCCAAAGATCCAAGGCCCAATACTTTCTTTTAAAGAGACATAAAATTTTTCCAAAACTTGAAGTCTACTTTGACTAGGTCTTCCTAAGGATATTTTGGTAAATGTAGACATGCAAATCAATTGTAACCTAGGGCTTCCTATTCTCTATAAATAGGAACTCTACTCATTGTAATTTCTGATGCCTCCCTATGCCTCCCTTCATTAATAAATTTTAGAATTCTTTTGGAGAGCATCGGTGTTTCTTTTCAATTCATGAATTCAGATCTGACAAACCTGCGTTGATGATTGGAGAGATGCATCAGTAAGTAGGTTATTTTCCTTGCAGTAGTTGTAGTTTTTCATATCTGCTCTAGGTAAATTATTTTCTCGCCTTAGTTTAATTTAGTTTAGCTTTTATTAACTTGCAATCGATGTTTTCTCTCTTTAATAAAATCATGTCTTTTTTCATCCCCTCAATGAGCGAGTAGTTTCCTCGCTTGTTAGGGTTAGGAATAGGGAAGGGTTTGAGAGATGAAGATCTCTCATCTCTTTTCGTTGCCAAACTTTTATGAACATTAGAACTCCATGCATACCTTCTTATTCCGCTCCCTACGGCACTCTACCCTCGAGGTAGCGGTGATACCGTAGTATAAAGGCCCGGATTTTAAGGTTTTCCATGGAGGTTAGGGTAAAGATTAAGAAAGGAAGGACAAGAATCTAGAGGAAGAATCAATCTTCCCAATCATCCTAATCCCCTTTGTTAAGATTTACCATAACACTAATATGATATATTTAATTAAAGGCATTGGAAAGAGATGTAGATCTTTGTTTACCAAATTTTCCCTAAACCTAATCCTAGTAAGTTTCTAATCCTAGTATCATACAACTTCAATTTTTAGATTTAATAATCAATCCGAACACCCTTCGGAATTAACTCGTTAGCGCGATTAGGAAATTCACAACATCCCTGTGGACCGACCCGTACTCACCGGCTAGCTGCAAAGCGACGCCGTTCTTGATTGCGGTTACAAATATTTTTGATCTATCTTTTAGAAAGCGCAAGCACGATAAATCTCAACCAATCAAATGGCGCCGTTGCCGGGGATGGCGTAGAATTTTCTTTTCGCAATTTCGGGTTAATCATAAAATTTAAAAAATCATAAAAATCTGAAAAATCCAAAAAAAAATATAAAAATATATCATTTGTTATTTTTGGAAAGGGTACTTTGTTGTTTGAATTTTGCAGGATTTACAATTAAGTTCGGATCTAGAAATCTCCAAAGATCAAAACAGCAAATAGACGATCCTATCAACAGAAGATTGCAACAACAGAGGAACAGAAAAAATTTGGAGGACCGAGTCAACAAGAAGAACAGCAGCGATCTTTTGGAGAGCAAAAAAAAAAAAAAAAAAATTTCTCCGAAGGCTCCAACCCGCGGCGGATCCGCGGTCGGAGGCGGCAATTTGCGGCGGTTCCGCGGTGGTGGCGACAGATCGGTTGCCAGAAAAAAAGGCAGATGCGCGGTTTAAAAAAAAAAAAAAACTGTTCTGCCACTGCAAATTTCTGTGAGTTTTCTCTCTCCTCCTCTGCAAATCTTGATATATCTTCTGTAAATTTGCCTACAGGATTTATTTGCGCTTTAAAAATATTTCTTTCCAAATAACAAATCTTATGTAGGATTCATTGCGCTATGCTTAAAATAAAAATTGATTGTAAGTGATCTTTTCTGATTTGCATATCATTAATCTTTTTGCTAAAATATCTTTCCAAATTAAGAGCAAGAGAAAAAAGGAAAGTTTTAATTAGAAAACTTGCAAACTTTAAAATTCACATAAAAAGATTTGATTGCAAGTGATTTACTGTTTTGCATATCTTTAATCGGATTTTAAGGGGCTTTTGACCAACTCAGATTGGGTGGGTATTTCATCACCCTTCCCAGGACCCCAGAAAACACCTAAAGCATTTGCATCGACCACGATTAATTAAAAAAAATACTAGACTCAGCCCTAAGGACGTCGAGCTCAATAGGAAAAGGACTAGTATAGGCATCGACCGTTTATCCTAACTGATTTTGCGGTGTCTAGGCTAATGGTTTTTAATTAGGCCCACTGTCGTGGTGGTTCCTTCCCACTTACCTGGCCGTACTTGTCGGTGAAGAGGCGGTTTGAGGTCCTATTTCTAGCCCTAATTAGGAGCTGTCTAGCAGACCTAGGTGACCCTAGATCTAGGTCTGATTGTGCATTTCTGGTTGATTGCATTTGTGTCTTAGCCCTTTATCGATTTTTTTTTTCTGCAAACAGTTCTAAATAAAAAGAAAAAAGAAATTTTTTTTAAAAAAAAAAAACTTTCAACTTTTGTCGCTGAAAAATCCTTGCACCACCTACCTTCTTCATCTTCTCTTTCTTCTATCATGGGTACCCCACATCATAAATCTCTTGCCGAACTTTGGTATCCCGAACCTAATTTTGCGTCGTTCGGAAATTTGTTCGGTCAATTTAAAGACGATCCTTCCTTGCCAAGAAAATCTTTGAAAGATCACATAGAGCAGTCTAGGAGAAACAGTTTGACTTTTCAACTCACTTTGTGTCAACCAAGTCAACCTTCACCACCTCCATATGTTGACACCACTTCTTCAAGTCATTCTGTCACTCCTAGGCCGATGTCCATTGCTGAGCATATTGCTCAATCTCGTAGCCGATCTTTCACCCCTCTCCACACATCTAGTTCTAGGGATTCGCACGACTATTCACCTTTTTATCCACATGTTGACCCTACCCCTGTCCAACCACCCACTTCCTACCAGTCCTACCCGACTTTCCCACCGTCACTAGACCCTGTTCCTACACAGCCTTTTGGGAATTTCACATATCCAAACAATTTTGAATCTTTTACCGAAATCCCCTCACCACCCAAGTCTAGTTTGGAAGAGGCGTTGGAGGCGTATATCGCAGCAACAAACAAAATGGTTAGGAATGTGGAAGCGTCCGTGGCCACCCTTATGCAACCTGCTGAACCGGTAGCTAGTTTCCAACCAGCTCCAAATTTTTCAATGTATGAGGCGGCAGTTGGACAGAGTGAGAATGAGAGAGGATTTTCAAATCAAACCTACCCTTACCCAATTGAAGCCCACAACTCCAGTTTTCCATCGAATGTCCTAAATGATTCACAAGTTCAAAATAAAAGCGAGTTGTGTGATTTTGTAGTGTTTGATTTGCCAGATTGTGAAGAACCCCTTTCGAGTGAAACCAGACTTAATCCTTTCGATCTTTACAACTCCACTCTAGAACCTAAATTGATAAACATCCATGCTTTTGAGGAAGTGTCTAAAGAAATTGACTTTCACTTGATTGAGAATATAGACGCCGGGAATATTTCGGATGATGAACCTGTCGATTTAATTGAAATTTTATGTTCAAATCATCATCCCGAGTTATTAAATGTTTCTCCCGAATCTCATATGCGTCTTCATTTTGATGATATTGGCATGGATAAGCAAATTTTTAAGGAAAATATTGAGGAGAATTATGAGGATAGTACTGAGGATAATATTGAGGTTGAACCATTTGCGTTTTATGTGTCGAATTTTCCAATACACCCTCCCAAATCCTTAACTGATACCCTTCCTCACTCACTTCCTTCCGTCCTTCCAATCGTTTCGACTGTGCAAGAGACCGTTACACTTTCATCTCCAATACCTAGTTCGACGTACCCATGTTTGCTCACGACTCTTGAGGGATTTAATCTCATTTTTTCGCGGGTTGATAGATTAGCACAATCGCTTTTTACACATCGGTCATTACAAATTGTGCTAATCTATACGCTCCATCCACACCCTCAAATTCGTATTCCCACTTTCTTTGGTTCTTCTAATCTTCCTGTAATGATATCGAGTGTTGATGAATCACAATCCGACATTTTGAGTTTGATAATTTTCAATTGGACCTTCGAGGAAAGTTTCGATGATATTTTCGCCGACGAACTCGCATTCTTAAATGATATGGATTTTGTGAGTAATCAACCTCCACTCGAAGAAGTAGAACCCCTACCATTTCTTCTTCCCCTCCGCCATTCTCCTCCACCGAGACCATATTATCCCTTTCTCTCCACACGGTCTCGTGTGCTTCTCATTTCTTTTCTTTCCCCTCCATTCTTTCACCAACTCTACCATTACCACGATAGAATTTTTGAATGGTTGGTGCTAACCTTTGGCTTGCGTAAGGCCAAGCTTAAGTTTGGGGGGAACCTTTGTATATATGTATATATATTTTTGTTTTCTTTTTCTATAAAAAAAAAATATTTCAAAACATTAAAAATATAAAAAAAAAATTATAAATAAATAAACAGGGGAGTGCCGGTATTTTGACCCTCTTGGTTTAGCATGACAGTGAGGACACTGTCAAGTTCAAGTTTGGGGGTATGCTCGGTACGTCTTCTTCCTTCGCATTCATTTGTACATATTTTTGCATTTGCATACTTATTTGAAAACCCATAAAAATTTGAAAAATTTCAAAAATTATAAAACTTAATGTATTCAATTTTGGCTAATTGACTTGAGTTTGACAGATAGGTTAACTGGTTAGGAACAACTAGATCTTAGACTTAGTAAATTAAAAACCCTAAAAATAACCTTCCTTAAAGTTTAACGGTAGAAAGTATATGCCTTGTAGTTTATTTAGAAATAGGCAAATTTTGAGTTCACTTCTTGGGCTAAGTCAAAATGAGGGAAGAGTATTGATGTTCTTATTAGAGTATAAGTTTGAAAAATAGTTCCTAGCTTAAGTCTAGATTCTGAAAATGTATACCCTACAATTTGCACAATCACGCACCTTGAAACTTGGAATAGTAGAAGAGACCTTGAAATGCTCTTGTCTAAAGTCCTTAGTATGAAAAAGTGTGAATGAATAAAAAAAAATGGATACTGGTTTTTGTGATTACTTAAGGCTGCAAAAATAGAAAAATACTTAGCGAGGGTGCTTCATCACCTAGTGCCTTAGACCAACTGGTTTGGGAGTCACTGCTAAGCCTTGGGTGTTGCAAAGACTAGGAAGTATGCTTTAAAGTGCAAACGCATTTTGTAATCGGTCGTTGGTACCTCAAGAAGTATTAACGGTCGCATGAAGGATGTGTAAGCAAATTTCATTTAAATTCACCTACTAAGAAGTGCTTTGGACAAAGGACGAGAGTACGATTGCTTGATTTGAATTTCCAAGTGTAGGGGTGATATTTACACACACGTGGGGATATGTGATTAGAGTTTAGATAAGAGAAAGGAATGAAGAATAGAACTTGTATCTTTAGTAGAGTTGATAGAAATTCCTAAGTGGAGATGTAACTCTAGAAGGAAAACTTAAGAAATGCCGAAAGCTAGGTAATTCTACAGGATATATGTAATCTTAAGTTAAATAATGAGGAAGTGTGAAGAATATGGGTGGATAATTTGCGAGTCAAAAGATAATAGAATTCCTTGTTAGAAAACCTAATTGGAGAACAAAAGTTAATGGGCCGAATTGATAGGATTTTGTGGGTAGTATCCGCTGAAAACCCTCAGGAGAAAACACTCCTCCTACTAGGGACACCTAGAGGTTTAACGGCTTGTTGCACGAGCTCAGTGCAATCGCGTTTCCCTGTGAAAGTGCGGTTAAGTTTTTGTAGAGAATAAAAAATAAGCTTGCTCGAGGACGAGCAAAAGATAAGTTTGGGGGTATTTGTTCATATCATAATATTGCATTATTATATTTCTCATTCTTATTCTTTTTACAAATAAACAGGTGCTTTTGATGCATGTCTGCTACATATTACAGGTTACAGGTTCTTGGACAGAAAACAGTGAAAATGATGAAAAGACGATGCAAAAGTGGACTTTGACCAACAAACAGAAGACTCTTGATCAAGCCTATATCAAAGATAAAATTCACAAAGTACAAGGCAATGCAAGGTCCAAGATTACAAAGCAAACGGTTAAAAGTCCACCGCAATTATTCACTGGAGATCTGGAAGAAACATAGAAGCTATTTTAATAAAGAACCAAATAATAAGGAAGCCCAAAGATCCAAGGCCCAATACTTTCTTTTAAAGAGACATAAAATTTTACCAAAGCTTGAAGTCTACTTTGACTAGGTCTTCCTAAGGATATTTTGGTAAATGTAGACATGCAAATCAATTGTAACCTAGGGTTTCCTATTCTCTATAAATAGGAACTCTACTCATTGTAATTTCTGATGCCTCCCTATGCCTCCCTTCATTAATAAATTTTAGAATTCTTTTGGAGAGCATCGGTGTTTCTTTTCAATTCATGAATTCAGATCTGACAAACCTGCGTTGATGATTGGAGAGATGCATCAGTAAGTAGGTTATTTTCCTTGCAGTAGTTGTAGTTTTCCATATCTGCTCTAGGTAAATTATTTTCTCGCCTTAGTTTAATTTAGTTTAGCTTTTATTAACTTGCAATCGATGTTTTCTCTCTTTAATAAAATCATGTCTTTTTTCATCCCCTCAATGAGCGAGTAGTTTCCTCGCTTGTTAGGGTTAGGAATAGGTAAGGATTTGAGAGATGAAGATCTCTCATCTCTTTTCGTTGCCAAACTTTTATGAACATTAGAACTCCATGCATACCTTCTTATTCCGCTCCCTACGGCACTCTACCCTCGAGGTAGCGGTGATACCGTAGTATAAAGGCCCGGATTTTAAGGTTTTCCATGGAGGTTAGGGTAAAGATTAAGAAAGGAAGGACAAGGATCTAGAGGAAGAATCAGTCTTCCCAATCATCCTAATCCCCTTTGTTAAGATTTACCATAACACTAATATGATATATTTAATTAAAGGCAATGGAAAGAGATGTAGATCTTTGTTTACCAAATTTTCCCTAAACCTAATCCTAGCAAGTTTCTAATCATAGTATCATACAACTTCAATTTTTAGATTTAATAATCAATCCGAACACCCTTCGGAATTAACTCGTTAGCGCGATTAGGAAATTCACAACATCCCTGTGGACCGACCCGTACTCACCGGCTAGCTGCAAAGCGACGCCGTTCTTGATTGCGGTTACAAATATTTTTGATCTATCTTTTAGAAAGCGCAAGCACGCTAAATCTCAACCAATCAATCGTCATAGAGTCTTGTGTGTCTCCCACTGTGCTTTGATTTCCACCTTACCACGGCTCTACTGAGTCGTGCAAACAGGTGGTTTTTGGGTACAGTCCCGATTCACATGGAGGCAATGAGCGATAGGAGGGGATTCGTCTCTCCCGGTATTGGGGGTTGATGTTGTGCTATGCTCGACTGGCCATAACAGGAAATCCCTGGCCAGGGTTGCAGTGATATACTGGAAAGAGTTATTAGTAGTTTCACGAATGTTATGGACCTTACGTCGGCATGACTTATCGAGCTATTGGGGTCTGACGTTTACCACCCCTAGGCGAGATATGCAACATATCAGACGAACAGACCGGACTATACGGTAAGTGTTACTGGTTGGATTCACAGGAGTGTGAGCGGGCTTGCTCGTCGATCTTCTGATCGCTCAATACCCGGGTGGCCGTTACGTTTAGCAGACCGCTTGCGGCTTGTGGGTGTTTGATATGATCATCACCTGCTGCCGGCGTATTGACGAGTCTTTAGAGTCCTACACAGAGGTTTCCTGGCTCAAGCGAAATGAAATAGGAGCGCATATGAGCTATGTACGGGACCGAGAATAATGCGTGTATGTGATACCGTATTCTATTCTCGCGATGAATGTATCGAAAGGTTGTATGTGATATAACCTAGTTATCGATTCAAGGATTGATTCGATAAGCCGATACATTGGATACTAGTCGGTTATATGCGACATGACCGGATCATTGAATCAAGTGTTTATTTAATGATTTAATGTATAATTATATATTTGATATATTACTTTGCATTAACTAGTATTGGTTCACTTAAATTGGATTTTCTCACTTGATGTACACAAGTTGTATATGTGATATACTTTTGTGCACAAGATTGTATCATGTTTGATGATACATGAATGTTAGTGTGTATGTTTAGATTAAACCATGGTTATGTGATTGTTAGGGTTTTCTTTTTCTTATCTATTTATTTATTTATTTTGGCAAAAGATTAAAGAGAAAATGGTGGCTTTCTTTGTTTGTTATTGAAGCTTCTTGAAGCTTTGACCAAGTCACCATTTTGTCTTCTTGCTTAACCCTAACCCTTCCAATTAACCATGGTCTATTCTCTACACCTAATCATGGTTGCCATATGATAAGTGTTGATTTTATTTTCTATTTTATAATAACTTATCATATTCTTTTCATCATCTTCTTCTTCTTCAAATATGAAGAAAGCTTGCTCCATCAATGGCAACTTGTGAATATGAGTGAGAAATCCAAATCCAATGTGAACCCACTTCCTATTTCTTCATCCTCTACCTCTTTCCAAGTAGTATAGGGTGTTTTCTTCACAAGTTTCATGACTTGGTGAAGTTTGAGCTCGATCTTGTGATGCCTCGACGTAGATCATCTTCGGCATCGACGTCGACGACCTAGCCCGCCCATTTCTCCGATGCTAGAGTCCAAGATTCGATTTGGACAGCGAGGGGACTTCATCACGGAGCCTAGGAGGTGGAGGACCGGATATAAAAAGGTTGTAGCCTCTTTACTTTAGCTATAATTCGATTACTTGCATCGTATCGCCTATATATCTAGTGAACGATCGGTATTAGGGTTTGTAAGCACATGAAAATTTTGAATTGAGCATGTTTTGATCACTTGTGAGACTTCATTAGTGTGCCTAGGAACCCTTTAGGTTGGTCCTCGTACTATATTCTATTTACTTGTGACTTCTCTAGTTTTTAGACAAGTGTTTCGTAGAAATACAATGTCTATGTTTTGAGAAGTTGTGGGTATAAGAATAAAGTAGAGAACCAGGTGTCACGAGTATCGGGATTCTTCAAAGAGATCGAAGATGTAGATTCTTGTGGTTGGTATTTTTATAGTAATGGTTTTGAGAAACTTGTTTCTCTTTCAGTTTACTCATAATTGGATGGATTCCTAAGTTGAGTAATGCTGATTAGCCTCTCTCCATTAAGTTGATATGCACTGGAGACAGCTGCATGATTTGAATCTGGTTCCAATAAAATATGTGCCATAGTTTCTATATTGGATATAGAATGCTTCATATCTTAATGATGTTAAGGTAAGGGGAGTTGTCCAGCTTATGCTTAAAACCAGACACTGGATAACTCAAGGCACGTTTCTGTAATGGCAGTTTGTGGGTTGACCCTAGCTTTGACGAGGGCTGATTTTCTACCATCTGGGAGATCAATAGTGATATTGTTCTTGACTTGCCACAGTATTAATAAAATGGATTTTTTCAGAAAACAGTAGTGGGAGTATGGTAGAACTGGAAGTGATTCCAGAACCGCAAACGATTACGGAAAATTTAATAGGACCTATATATTCAATCAGGTTTGACATTCCATTAGCCACTCCGCAGATATAGTGGGTAACCTCAGACACACGAGAGGTACTCCGGTGGCCACAAGGAAGGTGACAGAGAGGTTCTTGTTTACCCAGACTTGACACTACTATTGTTCCAGACTATGAGACCCGGCAGGAGGATATGTATAGCGTCGTTCTAAACTAGTTTTAGAAGTGTACGTATATATTATTATGCCAGAGGGTTGTCGTAGTCAGTGGGAGCAGCGGAAGCATAGTGGGCAAGTAGCTTATGTCTATTTATAGACTTGAGCAATTATAGCGGAGATAGATCCTCTAATTTTGATATGACAGTCATGGGTTTGACTTCAACAGAATAGGTGATGGAACTGTTAAGAAGGTAGTATGGTGTGATGTCTTGGTATTTGGATGACATACACAGAGTATGAAGTAAAATTCCTATACTACGATCGGTTGTACAGTGGTCGTCACATAGCTGTTTCTCCACAAAGGATATAAATATGATATCTGACATTCTGGTTGCTAGATCTATGGTATTAGATCTAGATTTAGGTAGTTTCCCAATGTGGGTACTTTGACAGTATTCTAATAGTATTTTAGAATAGTTGACTCCTGGCATGGTGGTGTACCTGCAGGTAATGGAGTCACCCTCTCTAAAGGTGTCTTACAGACTAAAGGGGAGAGGGACGTGCGTGATTGGCAAATCACTTGCTTAGGCAATTGAGTCAATCGTGAGATGTCAAGTACCACACCAGATGTCGTCTTTGCACTAGATGCGATAAGTTTATATTAATCCAATCCTGAAGAAACATACGGAAGCGATTATAGAACATAAATAAATGTTCTACGGATTTGATGACGGCAGCCTCCTTCGGGAGACGGTTATTATTCTAGACTTCAAATGTGACATGGATGACAGAGTGATTGTCTGAGTTATAGTTTTCCCTCAGACGAGGCACAGTATTATGGACAGGTGGTTCAAGAGGATACTGTGGGAGGCATAGTGTTGGACACTGATTAGTTTTAGTGATCGATACAGTCTAAGAAGTTTGGATGGAGTTCATTTATGAACTAGGTCCCATCAGATATCCAGACATATTCTGAGACAGGTATTACTCGATTCGAGAGATGGTTTTCTCCGCGAACTTGAGTTTAAGAGAGACATAGAAAGAAACATCGGGGCGGATCCACTCACTGAGGCTATTTCTCGAACACAATAGTTTTACAAACGGGCTTTGTGAAATTGATTAGTAGAGGAGTTGGATGTTCGGTATCACACGGGCTGTGAGTATGTGACATCGCAATAATAGCCTTAAGTGCAAGTGGGAGATTGTTGGATATAGTGCCCTTAAAGTCAATTATTGGATCGCAGGTACGTGATTGTAATGATTGAGGGAGGACCTATACCGATAGAACAGTCTTACTCGAGATGATAGTATGCTATCTGGTTTGACTTTATCATCATGTAGATGTTGATAGAGCCCATAGGATTCTTGCTTGACTACCAGCAGTATGATGGCGATCATATATGTGGGAGCTGGGGTCTATAAGCACATCCTTAAAGTGTCCCTAGTCGTGGGAGTTTCGAGACAAGACATCGATACTCCAGAGTAGACTAGTGTAAGCATTCGAGACCCCGACGAGGGGCGGTGGCCGGTCTCACAAGCCACTGGTGTCAGTTGGATCACCTAAGATGTACACAGGTGCTCATTGGTTTATGAGTACACCGGACAGGACTCGCCCGGAACATGCTGGTTGGTATTATACCTAGCGTCAGATAGCAGTTCCCTGGTGACATGTGTACAGGTTAGTTCATCGACCTGAGGTCGTCATTTGTCTCGTGTGAGTTCCCACTGTGCTTTGATTTATACCCTACCACGGGTCAAAAGAGTCGTGCAAACATGTATATTTTGGGTACAGTCCTGAGCCACGTGGAGGCAGTGAGCAGATCGTAGGGGATTCGTCTCTCCCGGTATTGGGGGTAAGATAGCGCGGTGTTTAGGAGAGCCATTACACGAAATCCCTGGCCAGGGTAATCGAGATTTACTGGAAGGTATTCCAGTAGTATCTCAGGGTGTTATGGGCTGCTCTCTGACATGACTTATATAGCTATTGGGGGTCTGACGTTTACCGGCCCCCTAGGCCGTATATGCGATACTCATAGACTAATGGACCAGACTGTACGGATTTTGTCACTGTCAGGCTCAGTAGGGTTTCTAGATGAGTTCGCTCATCAGCTTCCCTTCCAATCATACATAGGCAACAGTTACGTACAGCTTGTACCTCTGACGTGCTAGTGGTTATACCTAGTGCCAGTGTATTGATGAGTCATTAGAGTCCCTCACAGACACTTTCCCAAGTTCGGGCGAAACGTTGTAGATGCCGTACGGTTTTATGGCAGGGTTCGGAAAATGCACGTGCGTTTTCGCACGTGTCATATTTCGGGCAGATAATACTGGTGGGCTTTGGTTTAAGCCGGATCCCAGTATTATACTGTGTAGATATAATATCTTTGTCTCAGTTGCATTTGTATTCGGTCGTAATACAAATACGGGTATGTTTATACTGATACGGGGTTATCCTGAAATTCGTTTCAGGATCACTTTTGGAAGTTGCCAGTTTCCAGTTTTCTATCGCCTGTCTTTAACATTCGGTTAAAGACGGATTTATCTTTTCTTGAGATGAGTGTGGAAGGTTCTAGATTTGGTGACTAGGATTTGTGAGTCACTCATTTGTATTAATGGATAATGACGTAGCTTATGACTCATTGGTTTTCAATTAATGCTTTGATGACTAGATCATGATGATTCATTTGTTCATTAATGTGTTCATACAAGGTGTTAAGGTGAATCATTCATCTCATTTATTCTTGTGGTCACCTCCTAGCTCCTACACTCACCTCCCTTGCTCCATATATTTGGTCGGCCCCCTCTCTTGAGGATCATGGTTGTTCTTTTGGGAAAAAGATTAGGAATTAGATTCATGGAAATTTCATATGCCCATTTCTCATTTCGCCGATCCAAAAGGCAACTTCATTAACCGTTCGTCCGTGACTTTGGAAGTTACGAGACAAAGTATTCTACTCATTCTCTACATCATCTTGGTCGTCTCTTTTAGCAAACTTGACGACCGAGTTTCCTCGTTTCAGAGGCGGGAGCCCGTTTAAAGATCCGTCGACGTGGTGCCACCTGGACGACGAGATTGGAGTTTTCAGAAGATCGAAGCCGCCGCAACAAAGCGTGGGATGATGGTTGAAGACCGAAGGAATCAGATCGTTCGGTATAACATTTCTACCCACTTTGTAGTTTGTTAGTTTATCTTTAATGGCAGATCCGGGTTATAGTATGCGATAGCGCCAGTTGTATAAAAGTTTTTGTTCCGCATTTGCCGTCTGTTAGACGGCCGGGGCGCTACCGTAGACTCACAGGATTAGCACGATCAATTTTCACACATCAATCATCACAAATTGTGCTAATCTATTCACTCCATTTTCACCCTCAAGTTCGTACTCCATTTCTTTTTCCCTTCCGCTATTCTTCTTCTCATATACCGGGACCGTATACCACTTCTATCCCCGTACGGTCTCGTGTATTCTCTCTTTCATCTCCGCATTCTTTCACCAACCAACACACCATGGAGATAGAATTTTTGAATGGTTGGTGCTCACTTTTGGCCTGTATAAGGCTTTGTATAGATCAATACTGTTCTCTTCCCCCTAACTCTGAACTTTAATGCTTAACAGTGGAAACACTGTTTTACTTAAGTTTGGGGGGACACTTTTTGTGTATATATTTTTGGTTTCTATTTCTGTTTTGTATATAATTTATTTTTGGGAGCGCCGACAATTTTTGACCCTCTTGGTGTAGTCTAACAGTGAGGGCACTGTCAAGTTTAAGTTTGGGGGTGTGCTCGGTAAACTTTCTTCCTTCGCATTCATTTGTATATTCTGCATTTGCATACTTATTTAAAAACCCACAAAAATCGAATTTTTTTCCTAAATTATAAAAATTTTGTTGTCAAGTTACCTAATAGGGTAACTTAGATTTTTATTCTGAAAGTTTAGTTGATACATTAGAAATAACTAAATCCTATGCTTAGGAATTGAAAACCCTAAAAATAACCCTCATTCTGTTTAACCATGGTAATTATACATCCTTACATTTTTTTTTTAGAAGTAGGTAATTTTGAGTTCAGTTCTGGAGATAAGTCAAGATGAAGGGAATGTATTGAAGCTTTACTGAAGGATAAGTCTGAAAAATAGTTTCTATTCTTGAGTTCAAATTTAGAAAATATATACCCTACATACTGCACATACACGCACCTTGAAACTTGGGATAGTAGAGAATTCCTAGAAATACTCTTGCCTGAAAACCTAGTATGAAAGAAAAAACGGTATTTAAAGCTAACCACCAAAAGAGCATCATTGAAAAATATATATATCCGGTTATGAAAAAGAAAAATAAAATAAAAATAAATAAAGTCAAGACCTGGAAACTGCTATTTAAGCTTTAAGCTCACATATTCAATAATCGGCTGTTAGTGCCTCAAGAAGCATTAATAGTCGCATGAAAGGTGTGTGAGCAAATCCGTCCATCATTAAATGAAAAGAAGTAGTATTAGGTATTAGGGCAAGGGTGCTATAGCTTGAATTGAATTATTAAGTGTAGGGGTGAAAAATTTACACACACGTAGGGGTATACGATCGATATTTGGAGGAAAGATAAAAATGAAGAATAAGACTTATGTTTTCTGTAAAGTTGATAAAAATCCCTGATTTGAGACCGCACTTTAGAAGGAAAACTCAGGAGAACCAACATCTTTCTAAACTTTTTTTGGAATGTATAGGATCTGAGGTTAAATAGATAGGAGGTATGAAACATAAGGATTGGATATTTTTAACTTAGGATAATAGAATCTCTAACTTAGATACTAAACTATAGGGGTAGAATCAATGTTAACTTATGAAACTAGCTTGATGGGATTTTGTGGGTAGTATCCGCTGAAAACCCTCAGGAGACAACACTCCTCCTACTATGGACATCTAGAGATTTAATGGCTTGTTGCACGCGCTCAGTGCAATCGCGTTCCCTGCGAAAGTGAGGCTAGGATTTTGTTTGCTCGGGACGAGCAAAAGATATGTTTGGGGGTATTTGTTCATACCAGAATATTGCATTTTAATGCAGCTCATTCATTATCTTTTTTTTGTATATATCGGTACTATTAACCGGTGTTTGCTCAGTAATACAGATTATAGGTAACCATGAAAAAATACTGGAAATACATTAAAAATCACGGATATATCATTTGTGAGCTGACACTGCAACCAGAACCGCAAACCGACCGATATCCCAAGAGTTATTCTGCAAACAAGTGTGAGCATAATATTTTGGTCCAACACATAGCATGTGTACACACTAACTCTTGGGGCGTGGACCATGGACCTAGGGGGCTGCCATGACACACTCAAGTGGGCTAGTGCATGTGGGCTATATGGTGTGATGTGCATTTATTGCAAAAAGTAGTAATGTGATGCATAGCTACTTATTTCCCTCCAAGAACTGGATGCATACCAAGTCAAATTTGAGAAAACCAGCAACACCAAAGTCATACTGGAGACAACCCTAGTACACCACAGGAGCACGAGCCTATGTTC
This sequence comes from Agapanthus africanus, assembly GCA_030015575.1. NCBI lineage: Eukaryota > Viridiplantae > Streptophyta > Magnoliopsida > Asparagales > Amaryllidaceae > Agapanthus > Agapanthus africanus. The sequence goes on from JASDDO010000022.1 coordinate 394,677,835, forward strand.
TTGGATTTGACCCGAGCACATGCTCATTTTTTCCGAGGTCGTCGGCCGTACTGCCTCATGTGGGCCCTATTTTCTCACAGTCCATCCTCTGTTGCCACGTATCCCTATTTTTATTGTTTATTTTCTTTTCTTTTGTGCCTATATATAGCCGGCAGTGGGCAAGGGTTCATGGTCTCACTTTTGTCCAAGTTTTATAATTCATTTTCCAAGTTTTACACTTTTGTTCTTGTTTTCTTTTTAGTTCTTTTACACAGCTTAGTCCCTTTGAGCTCCTTGCCTTCACTTGATCTTGCAACCTCTTCATTGAGCTTGCAAGTTTAAGTGTTGGCTATTGATCTCAAGGGTTTGTATCTTCATTTTGGAATCAATAAAGCTCTCTTTTGTGATCATTCACCATGAGTTCTTTGCCATCACTTGATCTTGCAGCCTCTTCATTGAGCTTGCAAGTTTAAGTGTAGGTTATTGAATCCATGTCTTGTGTTTTGTTCCATGGTTCTTAGTAGTTTCTTTCTAGCAGTTTTCTTTCTTGCTCTTTTACATTCATGCAATTTATTACCTTGCTTTACTTTCATGCACTTAAATTCCATGCACTTACTTACTTGTAATATTTTCGTTTATTTTCTTTGTTCTTTTGTCCCTCTTTTTGGTTTGTGTTGTGAATGGTTTTTAATATGGTGTTGTTAGGAATAAATACGATCTTGTAAGTTAAGGTTTCTGTTTCCCATTTCCTTTTCCCATATTTTCCAATGAACTTCGTCCAAACGTTACACAAGCGCTCCGTTAGGCACCCTACCCTACAAAGGTAACGGTGATTACTAACCGCGACCGGTTGCGTTCGGTTTGGCCGGAGGCAAAAGCAAGAGATATGAACGGAAGGATAAGGGTTAATAAGCCAGATTCCATGAATACCATGCTTAAATACCCTAATCCATGTTGTTGCCGATTGCTCTAGCTTCAATCGTTTGGTTCGGCTCAAAGGACTTGAATACGGAATTCATTAACTTACATTATCCTATCATTTCCTAACAAGCTTTACTTTGCATATAACACGTAGGGTAGATAAAGGACTTTCCGCCCTCGCGCATTAACTCGTCGTAACAAGAACGTAAAATGCTCCGTCTCCCTGTGGATCGACCCGTGCTCAACCAGCTAGCTGCAAAGCGACACCGTCCTGATTGCGGTTAAATTTAATTCTTTCAATCAAGGACACTGTTGTAAACAAGTTTAGGGGAGGTTTGTGCTTATTTACGCATCACTTTGCATCATACTTTGCATAAGCACAAAACATAATAAAAATGTGTACATAAATAAGATAATAGAAGATTAGCAAGTGAAAAATTACATCTAAAAGATTGGGAAAATTTAAGAAAACCAAGAAATTTAGATGTTTTCTTAAACGAAACTAGTAATAAGTAGTTATGAGCCGTTGTCCTAAGGGTTAGTAAAATGAAGGAAGTCACTAATCTGAGGATAAAAATAAGTCCAAAAAATAGTTCCTATTCAGGAAGCCAAACATTTGAATGTGATACCCTACTATACGCACTTACACACGTCTTGAAACTCGGGATAGTAGAGGATACCTTGAAATGCACTTGTCTAAAAGCCAAAGTACGAAGAAAATAATAAATGAAGCATAAAAGTATAAAATGGTGAAGAAAAATGAACAATGGTTTTGTAATCACCAAGGGAACATAAAAAAAATATAGCAAGGGTGCTTCATCACCTAGTGCCTTAGACCAACTGGTTTGGGAGTCACTGCTAAGCCTTAGGTGTTGCAAGATGAGGAAAACACTAAATATGCCTAACCTGTGAGCACATTTAGTAATCGGTCGGTTAGTACCTCAAGAAGTATTAATGGTCAAATGAAAAATGTGTGAGCAAGTCCATCCAAAATATTCACCGACTAAAAAGTACTAAGGTAGATAGACATAGTATGGTTGGTTGAATTGAATTCTCCGAGTGTAGGGATGTCTCATACACACATGTAGGAATATATGATCGGTGTTTGGAAGAAAGGTATAAATGAAGAATAAAGACGATATTTTATTGAGAGATGATGTGATTTCTAACATCTTTTCATGACTATTAAGATAGGGCTCATGACAACCGAAAAGCTAGTGTAGTTGGAAACTCTAATTTTCAAAGTCTTTCTTTTATAATTCTTATCTTTATATGTAACTTTCACAGTTTCCCTTTTATTGTAAGATTTTGTTGGTGCAATCCGCTGAAAACCCTCAGATGACAACACTCCTCCTACTAGGGACACCTAAAGGTTTAAAGGCTTGTTGCACGTGCTCAGTGCAATCGTGTTGCCTACGAAAGTGTTCTAGTTAGTTTTTTCTTTTTGTTTTCTCCTTCTCTTGAATAAAAGATGTTTGCTCGAGACGATCAAAATTAAGTTTGGGGGAATTTTTTCAGTAGAAAATATTGCAATCTATAACATAACAATTTCCTCATTATTCTAACCATCTAAGGGTGTTTGTTATAAATATAATACGGATTACAAATTCATCTGCAAAAATACCAATTACCATGTGTTGTACATTATAACTGACATTATGAAGGAAATTGTGTGTAAATATTTCACGCATGATATTGTATATCTCAACACTTTCATTAAGATTTTGTGTAGAAAATTATTTAGGTCAAAGAACTGGAATCGCCAATTTACCAATAAAAAACAGGAAGTCAAAGACTTAAAATCTAGCAGAGATTCAGAAGCGATTAAATAATTCCAGAAATCAAAAGAACACCCAAAGACCAACACCAAGTCACCCAGGAAAATGAACCAGTGAACTCACAAAATGGTCGTGGAACCGCGGCCGATCCAGGCCAATTTGCCGTGGATCCGTGGCCGAGTTGGGGGCCCCGGTGATGAAACTTCTCCAGAACCTTCTATGTAACCTCCTAGCTTTCTCAAGATGCTTCATTACCATGTGGCTTCTTCTGGAAGGCACTGCATAACAACCAAGCTGATGAAGGAAGCTTAATTTGAGGCTATAAAAGGGGATCTAGATCTAATGTTAAAAGGTTGTTGAACATTGAACCAATTCACTACACAAGTTGAGTGACAAAACTTGTGATCCAAACCCAAATCCAATTAATATCAAGATCCATTAAGAGCAAAATCAAGCGACAATCGAAAATCCTTTATCGCAACGCCGATCATCATCAAGAGCAAGAGATCCGCGACCGATACACGACGCACGAAGATTGAGCCGAGCAAAGATCGACGAAAAATTCCATTTCAAAGGAGCGATCGAGAGCTAGTCTTGTAAACTCAAATTGAAAGGTGTAATTTGAAGGAGATTTAATAAAGGTGATAATTGTAATTCTCGCTTTCTTTACATTCTTGCATTATGAAATTTTCAAATCTTGATTCTTTAATTTTCATGATGCATGAGTGAAATCACCGCTTGTAAAGGAATCGAGAGAATCGGTAGATCTAATAATGATGAAATCCTAATACTAATCTTAAGCCTTATGAGAATTGTGAACTTTAGGAAAAAGAATCAGCAATGACCTAATTTTGATCAAGATCACGTTCTTGCTAATTTCGTTACAAATTAGGGATCAAATGATTGATGATTTTCTTTTCTAGAGGCTAGATTTGAATGATGATCAATGAAAAGACAAGGGATAGTGAAGGAGAAACCCTAGTTTCTTCAATAGATCCCTAATCTTCATTCAACGCCATCATTCATCTACAATTCATCAATAGATAAGATTCGTAATTTTTAGTATTCATCATTGCTCCTAACTCGATCGATTCCTACAAGCTATTCTTCATATTCTTGATAATTCAAATTGATATTGGACACTTTCTTGATTTCTTAATTCTTGAATATATTCTTGATTTTCTTGAAATGATAACTCATTTAAATCTCGAATTACTTTCTTGAATTTTTTTTTATATTTTCTTTCAATTCATCTAAAGTAAGATCGCACAAATCCTCGCATCTCAGTGGACGATCGTATTCATTAACGAGCTACATCTACACCGTTAATTGATTGTGGTTATAAATTATTTGGTTATGATAACACTTTTCTTTTCATTCGAATCAATCACAAGGAATAAGATCAATCAAATGGCGCTGTTGCCGGGGATTACGTCCTAATTTGTTCGTTATAGCTATTTGAGTTGAAATATTATTATTCCATCAGAATTTTAAATCAAAACCGCATCGTCTGCTTAACGATTAGTTGTGAATTTTGTAAGGAAATCTGGAATCTCTGCAGCAAGGGGAAAAATATTCAGATCATTCCAGAAAGGACAGAGGAGCAACAGGAGCAGCAGTACCAAAATTCGTGCAAAGAACTCTTCGTTGAACCGCGGAACTGCGGCCATTGCCTTGAAATTGCGGCGGAACCACGGCGAGATAGTCGATTAAGAGCTCCAGTTTTCTCAGGTATACTTCTTACTTTCTTATCTCCTCTCTACTCTTGTTCAATAACCATTTTCTGCAGGATTCTTTGCAAAAACATCGCCGCTAAAATAAAAATCTGTTGCGTGTTTTGAATATTGGTTGTTTGCATATTGTAACACTGAAATTAAGTAGCAAAGACTAAATTCAGATTCGGTAGGGATTTCAATACCCTTCCTAAGCCCCAAAAATCACAAACCCAGCATCCGCATCAGCCTCATTAACTAAAAAAATATCTAGACAAGACTCTAAAGACCATCGCGCTCAATTAGGACAGAAGAAGGTTGTGGGTAATCTATCGCTTATCCGCAATTTTTTTGTGGTTTTAAGGCAAGTGTGTCTAAGGCAAGTGGTTACTTAATTAGGCCCGCTACTTATGTAGCGGAGAACCTCCTACTTACCTGGCCACAGAAGGGATAAAGAGGAAGTAGAGGATTTATCATGCGATTTGTCTTCTGGAAGTCTAGGAGAGGTCGAGTGACTTGACCTAGATGACCATTAGATATAGGGTTGCTTGTGCATTGTTGTGTGATTTTTCAAAATCCGACTTTTTCAAAACGAACACCAAACCAACTTTTCTCTAATTATCACAATGCTGCCACTTGTGCTAAACCATTTAGTGCATGCTCGGCTGGACACGGGATTCTAGTGCCCGTCTTGTTCGTGTTTCTCCTATCGACTCCGAAGTCGATAATTCTACATCTTCTTTTTCATCACCTACCACATCCCCCGCGATGGACGGCATTCCATCAAACTTTAACACCATTCTGCCACCGCCTGCAGGTGCGCAGAATCCACCCCGCATCTCTCTCCAAGAGAGTTGCTACCTTATTCGAGGTCCTCTTTCTACCTGTCTTTCCATTCCACCAGCGAATGGAGATAATTTCGAAATCAAACCTCAATACATCAACCTTTTACCCAAATTTCACGGTCTCGAGTCTGAAGGCGCATATGTTTTTATTACCAAATTTGAAAACGTATGTGCTATGATAGGTACTTCACAACTTTTTATTGATGCCATGAGATTGCGTCTTCTCCCGTTCACTTTATGCGATTTAGCCGAGAAGTGGCTTTATAACACAGCTGCACAATCTATTTCAAACTGGGATGAATTCGTCATGGCTTTCCTTAAGAAATTCTACCCCAATAATAAGACTGCCCGAGTCCGTAGCGAAATAAATCAATTTACCCAGCTTCCCAATGGACAATTTTTGGAGTGTTTTGAACGCTTAAAGGATCTGTTAGTTCAATGTCCTCATCACGGAATCCATCGATAGGATCTGTGCAGAATCATATATGAGGGCATTAATCCTACAACAAAACAGGTGCTTGAATCCATGTGACAAGGCAATTTCATGTATAAAGACGATGGTGAAGCTTGGAAATTTTTAGAAAATTTCGCTGAAAAAACTTTACAATGGGAGAATGTAAGTCAATCATCGTCTAGGGGTGGTATTCATCAACTGGATGTTTCTATAGGAGTCAAAGATGAAATGGCAGCAATGCAAAAGAAGCTTGAAGCTATGGAACATAAATTTTTAATAGCCTCCCTAAATCAAATGACACTCCCCAAAACTGTCTGTGGATGCTGTTCTGATCCATCACATCTGACGGAAGAATGTCCATTGGATTCTCCGTTTCAAGGTCAAGAGCATACTAATGCTGCTTTCCAGCAAAGACCTAGAAACGATCCGTATTCTTCCACTTATAATCAGGGTTAGAGGAATCACCCTAATTTTTCTTCGAACAACCACCAAACTCAAAATACGATTCCAAACCAAAATAACTTTCAAAGGGTCCCTCGAAAACAACAGCATCCACTACAACTGACTCAGCACCCCTATCAATCACAAAACTTTCAAAATCCGGTAAACACTTCTGCACCGTACAATTCTTTGCAATTGACCGGTACTGATAATTCCTCTTCACTCGAACAACCCATGAATTTGATTCTGAAAAATTTCATGCAAGTTTCGGCTGAGATAATGTCTTCTGTCAATAATATTAAGAAAGATACTGCTTCTCAAGGTGAGAGTATTAAATCGATGGAAGCACAAATTGCACGATTGAATGCCGAAACGTGTGCTAGAGAGAAAGGGAAACTTCCATCTCAACCCGTACCGAATCCTGGACATTCACAACACTACAATGTGAATGCCATTACAACGTTGAGATCCGGAAGAGTGCTGAATAACAAAGTCGGTGAAGAGATTGATAATCATGATGATTTAATCAATAACACCCTGGCTTTCACTTCCACTTCTACTTCCACTTCTGACTCTTGTTCGTCTACCCCACCACCTTCTTGCGAGCCTATTCTTCGTTTTTCTCAAGGCTCGAACCCTCAGCATACTTCTTCTAGTCCACCAAAGACGATCCCCATTTCTATTCTAGGATCTGTTCCACATACACCACCTTCTCCAATGTTGGACCCAGCTATATTGCTAAAGCTCCTAATCCGAATCGTTTAAGGGGAAACAAATCGAGTCCACATATGGAGAAGATTATGAAAATGTTTAAACAGGTTAACATCAATATCCCTCTCCTAGATGCTATACAACAAGTCCCATCTTATGCGAAAATTCTTAAGGACTTGTGCACTAGGAAGAAGAAGACTCAGGTGCCCAAAAAGGTATTCATGACAAACAATGTTAGCACTGCTTTTACCTCACAGTTACCAAAGAAACGTAAGGACCCTGGCTGTCCTACAATCTTTATTTCTATTGGGCGTAAAAACATTAACCGTGCTTTATTTGACCTTGGCGCAAGTGTTAACCTGCTTCCATATTCTGTTTACGAGCAGTTAGGGACTGGAGAGTTGAAACCAGCTCATTGCACTCTTCAAATAGCAGACCGATCAATCACTAAACCTAGGGGTGAACTAGAGGATGCGTTGATTAAAGTCGGGGAATTTACATTCCTTGTGGAATTTATTGTTCTTGAAACACAGCCTGTAGCGAACCCACGGAACCAAATTCCGATGATTCTTGGTCGACCTTTCCTAGCCACTTCCAATGCTGTCATAAATTGTCGAAACGGTTCTATGATCCTATCCTTCGGGAAGATATCAATTGAGCTGAACATTTACAAGATTGAAGTCAGCCGTCTGAACCCCTTGCTCACATTCTTGATGTCTGTTCTGTCCACGAGATAGCTCTCGAAAGCTGCGAGGTTGATGAACTTTGCTTTGATGATCTCGACGACATTAGCACATCAATGTTTGATCTTGCACACAATAGTGAGGACACTTTTGACGAGTCCACTACTGAGTCTGAATCTTTTGACTCATCACTTTCCGAGTCTGTATTCTTTGCAGGCTACAAGCTTCTTCGTGAATCCGAATGTCATTCACTTACGCCACCTTCTATTGTTTCTCCACCGAATTAGATCTCAAATTGCTACCTTCTCATCTTAAATATGCATATTTAGATGAGAATGAGTCTTTACCCATGATCATATCAGCTTCTTTAGCCTTAGAGCAAGAGAACTCTCTTTTGATGGTCTTAAGATCTAATAGGCAGGCTTTTGGTTGGAAAATGGCTGACATCAAAGGGATTAGTCCGTTAGTTGTTGAACATCATATACATCTGATGAAGCCAAGCCAACCCGAGAACCACAAAGACGGTTGAATCCCGTCTTGAAGGATGCGGTAATGAAAGAAATCGTCAAATGCCTTGACAGTGGTATAATTTACCCAATCTCTGATAGCCAATGGGTAAGACCTATTCATGCAGTCCCTAAGAAATATGGCATCACGGTCATAACAAATGAGGCAAATGAGTTAATCCAGACTCACGCTCAAACAGGGTGGCGTGTATGTATTGATTATAGAAAACCCAATGCTGCAACGAGGAAAGACCACTTTCCTCTACCTTTCATTGACCAGATGTTAGAACGCTTAGCTGGACGTGAATATTATTATTTCATTGACGGATACTCTGGCTATAACCAGGTCCCTATTGCCAAAAAGGATCAAGATAAAACCACATTTACTTGTCCTTTTGGTACTTTTGCTTATAGACGCATGCCCTTTGGGTTATGCAATGCTCCCGCTATATTTCAGCGGTGTATGATTGGGATATTCTCGGACTTGGTCGAGAATTTTCTGGAGATTTTCATGGACGATTTCTCAATATTCGGAGATTCTTTTGATGACTGCCTATCTCATCTTTACGCAGTTCTTACTCGTTGTAAACATAAGAACTTAACCTTGAACTGGGAAAAATGCCATTTCATGGTCCAAGAGGGAATTGTGCTTGGACATGTCATTTCACGGAAAGGAATTAAGGTTGACAGAGCTAAAATAGATGTCATTCATAACCTTCCTCATCCCCAATGCGTCAAAGATATACGATCTTTTCTTTGCCATGCAAGCTTTTACAGGAGATTCATTAAGGATTTTAGCAAAATTGCTAGACCCTTAACTCTTCTCTTGGCGAAGGACACAACCTTTCACTTTGACTCGGATTGTGAGGCTGCATTTGACTCACTTAAGAATTCCCTCACTACAGCCCCCGTTCTATCATCTCCGGATTGGAATCACCCGTTTGAGCTAGTGTGTGATGCATCAGATTTTGCTGTTGGTGCAGTCTTAGGACATCACTTTGATAAGAGGCCACATGTGATTTATTATGAAAGTAAGACCCTGAATGATGCTCAAATTAATTATACAACCACTGAAAAATAACTTTTGGCAGTTGTATTTGCATTAGAAAAATTCAGGCCTTACTTGATTGGCTCCCCAATTGTTGTGCACACTGACCACTCCACCTTAAAACATCTTTTATCGAAGAAAGATGCTAAAGGTAGGTTAATACGTTGGATCCTTTTATTACAAGAATTTGATCTCGTCATTCGAGATAAGAAAGGATGTGAAAACGTAGTAGCCGACCATCTTTTGCGCATCTCTTCTTCACCTATGACCCTGCCAATTAATAACTCTTTTCCGGATGAACAACTCTTGAATGTATCCACTGAACCTTGGTTCGGGGATATTGTGAATTATCTTGCAATAGGACTTATTCCCCACGAATGGTCGAAACAGGACAAACATCGATTTCTATCCCAAGTAAAACACTTTTACTGGGATGAACCCTATTTGTTTAAGTATTGTCCTGACCAGATCATTCGCAGATGTGTCCCCAATGATGAATTCAAGAGCGTTCTATCTTTCTGGCATGATCTGGCATGTGGAGGTCACTTTGGTCCTTGAAAGACGGTGGAGAAGGTTTTGCAATGCTGTTTTTACTGGCCGACATTATTCAAAGATGTATTTGATCATTGCAAAACCTGTCCACAATGTCAACATACGGGTAGGATTTCTCGGAGAAATGAGATGCCACTTCAATCGATCTTGGTGGTTGAAATTTTCGACGTTTGGGGTATGGATTTTATGGGTCCTTTTTCTAACTCTTTTAGGAATTTGTACATATTGCCTACGGTTGATTATGTCTCGAAATGGGTGGAAGCTATTCCTTGTCACACTAATGACAACAAGGTTGTCATTAAGTTCCTTAAAGAAAATATCTTATCGCGATTAAGACACCCTCGCGCTATCATTAGCGATAACGGGACACATTTCTGTAATAGGTCTTTCGAGACTTTGATGCATAAATATGCAATCAACCACAAACTTTCGACACCCTACCATTCCCAAACGAGCGGGCAAGCTGAGATTTCCAACAGACAAATCAAACAAATTTTGGAGAAAACGGTTTCTAAAAACTGAAAAGATTGGTCAACCAAATTGACGGATTCTCTTTGGGCATTCCGTACTGCATATAAAACTAATCTCGGTATGTCTCCTTATCGTCTAGTGTTTGGTAAGGCTTGCTACCTTCCGGTCGAGATTGAGCATAAAGCAATGTGGGCCATTAAAGAACTGAACTTTGACTTAAATCAAGCCTGCAATTTTCGGAAGCTACAATTAAACAAGCTAAGAGAACTCCACGATGAAGCTTACGATAATGCTGTAATTGTAAAAAATCGGACTAAGGTATTTCATGATAAAAACATTTTGAGAAAAACTTTTACCCCAGATCAACAAGTCTTTCTTTACGATTCACGTCTCCATCTTCATGCGGGTAAGCTACGATCTCGGTGGAAAATGACCTTTTGTTGTGCGGTATGTATACCCACACGGGGCAGTTGAGGTTGGAAATGTTGAAAACGGTACAATTTTCAAAATAAATGGGCATAGATTAAAACTGTATTTTTCCACTGACCCCTCGGAGGAGCTCTTGTTTTTACACGAGCCGCTTTATAATGACTGATTTTCCTCCACCTCACATCCATGTCGTGGTAATATTGTCTCATCTTTTAGAATAGAGGTGAGTCAACTTGTATATACATATAAAAAATATACAAATAAAATATAAATAAAAAAATTGTACAGAAATAAAGAATAAGTTTGGGAGAGAATTACACGTTCACCTATTCTTGTACTCCGTTAATAAATTTTTCCTCCTAAGCTTACAGGTTTCTGAGGTTTAACAGATGGCAACAGTGAGGACACTGTTGTAAACAAGTTTGGCGGAGGTTTGTGCTTATTTACGCATCACTTTGCATCATACTTTGCATAAGCACAAATCAAAAAAAAATGTGTATATAAATAAGATAATAAAAGATTAGAAAGTGAAAAATTACATCTAAAAGATTGGAAAAGTTTAAGAAAACCAAGAAATTTAGTTGTTTTCTTAAACGAAACTAGTAATAAGTAGTTATGAGCCGCTGTCCCAAGGGTTAATAAGATGAAGGAAGTCACTAATCTGAGGATAAAAATAAGTCCGAAAAATAGTTCCTATTCTGGAAGCCAAACATTTGAATGTGATACCCTACTATACGCACTTACACACGTCTTGAAACTCTGGATAGTAGAGGATACCTTGAAATGCTCTTGTCTAAAAGCCAAAGTACGAAGAAAATAATAAATGAAGCATAAAAGTATAAAATGGTGAAGAAAAATGAACACTGGTTTCGTAATCACCAAGGCAACATAAAAAAAATATAGCGAGGGTGCTTCATCACCTAGTGCCTTAGACCAACTGGTTTGGGAGTCACTGCTAAGCCTTAGGTGTTGCAAGATGAGGAAAACACTAAATATGCCTAACCTGTGAGCACATTTAGTAATCGGTCGGTTAGTACCTCAAGAAGTATTAACGGTCGAATGAAAAATGTGTGAGCAAGTCCATCCAAAATATTCACTGACTAAAAAGTACTAAGGTAGATGGACAAGAGTATGATAGCTTGAATTGAATTCTCCGAGTGTAGGGATATCTCTTACACACATGTAGGGATATATGATCGGTGTTTTCAAGAAAGGTAGGAATGAAGAATAAAGACGATGTTTTATTGAGAGATGATGTGATTTCTAACATTTTTTCATGACTATTAAGATAGGGCTTATGAAAACCGAAAAGCTAGTGTAGTTGGAAACTATAATTTTCAAAGTCTTTCTTTTATAATTCTTATCTTTATATGTAACTTTCACAGTTTTCCTTTTATTATAGAATTTTGTGTGTGCAATTCGCTGAAAACCCTCAAGAGACAACGCTCCTCCTACTAGGGACACCTAGAGGTTTAAAGTCTTGTTGCACGTGCTCAGTGCAATCGTGTTGCCTACGAAAGTGTGCAAGTTGGTTTTTTCTTTTTATTTTCTCTTTCTCTTGAATAAAAGATGTTTGCTCGAGACAATCAAAATTAAGTTTGGGGGAATTTTTTCAGTCAAAAATATTACAATCTATAACATAACAATTTCCTCACTATTCTAATCTTCTAAGCGTGTTTGTTATAAATATAACACTGATTACAAATTCATCTGCAAAAATACCAATTACCATGTATTGTACATTATAACCGGCATTATGAAGGAAATTGTGTGTAAATATTTCACGCATGATATTGTATATCTCAACACTTTTCATCAAGATTTTGTGCACAAAATTATTCAGGTCAAAGAACTGGAATCGCCAATTTGCCGATAAAAAAACAGCAAGTCAAAGACTTAAAATTTGACAGAGATTCAGAAGAGATTAAATGATTCCAGACATCAAAAGAACACCCAAAGACCAACACCAAGTCACCCCAGGAAAATGAGCCAGTGAACTCACAAAATGGCTGCGGAACAGCGGCCGATCCAGGCCGATCCGCCGCGGATCCGCGGCCGAGTTGGGGGCGCCGGTGACGAAACTTCTCCAGAACCTTCTCTGTAACCTCCTAGCTTCCTCAAGACGCTTCATTACCATGTGGCTTCTTCTGGAAGGCTCTGCATAATAACCAAGCTTATGAAGGAAGCTTAATTTGAGGCTATAAAAGGGGATTTAGATCTAATGTTAAATGGTTGTTGAGGGGTTGTTGAACATTGAACCAATTCACTACACAAGTTGAGTGACAAAACTTGTGATCCAAACCCAAATCCAATCAAAATCAAGATCCATTGATAGCAAAATCAAGCAACAATCGAAAATCCTTTATCGCAACGCCGATCATCATCATGATCAAGCGATCCGTGATTGATCCACGACTCACGAAGATCGAGCCAAGCAAAGATCGACGACAAATTCCCTTTCAAAGGAGCGATCGAGAGCTAGTCTTGTAAACTCAAATTGAGAGGTTTAATTTGAAGGAGGTTTAATAAAGGTGATAATTGTAATTCTCGCTTTCTTTACATTCTTGCATTATGAAATTTTCAATTCTTGATACTTTAATTTTGATGACGCGTGAGTGAAATCTCCGCTTGTAAAGGAATCGATAGAATCGGTAAATCTAATGATGATGAAATCCTAATACTAATCTTAAGTCTTATGATGATTGTGAACTTTAGGAAAAAGAATCACTAATGACCTAATCTGGATCGATATCACGTTCTTGCTAATTTCGTTGCAAATTAGGGATCAAATGATTGATGATTTTCTTTGCTAGAGCCTAGATTTGAGTGATGATCAATGAAAAGACAATGGATAGTGAAGGAGAAACCCTAGTTTCTTCAATAGATCTTTAATCTTCATTCATCGCCATCGTTCTAGCTACAATTCATCAATAGATAAGATTCGTAATTTTTAGTATTCATCATTGCTACTTACTTGATCGATTCCTATAAACTATTCTTCATATTCTTGATAATTCAAATTGATATTGGACACTTTCTTGATTTCTTAATTCATGAATATATTCTTGATTTTCTTGAATTGAAAACTCATTTAAATCTCGAATTAGTTTCTTGAATTTTCTTTTATATTTTCTTTCAATTCATCTAAAGCAAGATCGAACAAAACCCCGCATCTCAGTGGACGATCCGTATTCATTAACGAGCTACGTCGACACCGTTAATTGATTGCGCTTATAAATTCTTTGGTTGTGATAACACTTTTCTTTTCATTCGAATCAATCACAAGAAATAAGATCAATCACTACCCGTCTGAAATGACGGAGCGCTACGAATGGTTTTTGGCGAAAAACCTTTAACATAATGAACTTGATATCGTTGAAGGAACCGGATACCTTTTTACTAATATATTGTGGCGAAAACTTTTGCTAAAGAGGTCACTCCAGGTAAAGGTATCTCGGCTCTTTCCTCGTGGAATGAGGTGCAGTTTATTCCCACTGAATACCGTGATGCAAAGAAAAAAAGTAATCGACTATAATGAAGTTATTACCTTGACAAACTTCTGCCCAAGAGGTCACTCCCGGTAAAGGGATCTCGGCCCTTGCTTCGTCCAATGAGGTGCTGGATATTCATAACCGAATACATCTATGCACAACAAAAGAAAACGTCTTTGTAATAAAAAATTTTGAAAATTTGTTCCAAAAACATCGAATAGTTTTGTTTTCCTTGCATTGATCCGAATCAATGCAGTCCCATCAGTTAATCACACCACAAAAGAATGAAAATATCATGTATGTATATGCCATCCGCATTCGCCACTGGGTCCCGTCATCACCCGTTAGGTTACATAACTAACGACAGAGCGGGGACTGGACTAGCGCGGGTGTAAAACTTATACAACATCTACTAGTATATATATAGAAATATATAATAATTACTCCAGGCGTGATAAATGCAACATCACAGATAAGAAATAACCATCACAGAACAATACAGATAATCTGGGAGCCCCGGGTTTCCTTTCAGCCACAAGTGAAACCTGACGTTTCCCTTGTCGTATGGATAGCCTGTGCAATGAAAATCTAGACCCTTACGAGCGTGACAAGTTACCCACCAAAACTAGAAGCGAGGCAGCCCCCTTCATCAAAGTGAATGGGTCACCCGGCACTTCACGGAATATGGTAACTTGGGCACCCTTCCATGGGTCAACATGTACCCCCTACGAGTGCGGCGAATAGCCCGTCAATTCTAGAGTGACGTCCCCTCTTTCTCAACGCCATGATTTGCGGGCTCGTTGCCCTTTAGAACTCGACTATCCGTGCACTCCACCGCGGGGTAATCCTAGTATAGAAAAGAAAATATGTACAACGGTGACATCGACCTCAACCCAGTCGTGCCCCAAACAAATAATATACAAACAGGCAGTGACGGCAGTCCACATGTCGGATGCTCTCCCCGTGATATCAAATGTACAAATAAAACTGTATTACTATTACATCCAAGCTATCCACCATGACAAATCCGCAACAACACAGCACAACACAGAACATCAATATGAATGTCACGTTCACAAACCCGTCTAAAAGAACTATAGCAAATAGATAAGTTGTACCGCTCTAATGACATTCACGGTCGCAGATAGAAATGTATGTACCGTAAACTTTAAACAATGTTAGAAATATCGAGTTCGAAATAACCCCGAATAGCCCCCAAACAGCTAGATAAAACCATATCAAAACTGGGCTAAATTAGCAATACCATTGTACCAATATTCCAGAGACTAAACCACAACCCAAATACGAAATCCAGAGGCCTTCCCCACGACGGCTAGCTCGGGTTTTTAGGGAATGTGCTCGGTTTTTTCAGGTAGAAGTGGCTCGTATTTGGTGTGTGGTCTAGTGGTGACCTAAGTAGTCTTCTGCAGTTACTAAAAACGTTTTAGAAGACACATAAAATTTTGACAGAAACTGGAATATGGTTGGTATTGAATTGGAGTTGTTTTGGTTTCGATATTTTAACATCGTCTAAGAATAAGAGTTGCTTCATTCCTATTGATACCGGTTTGGGCTACACCCAGATTTTTATAAAAAAATTACAGTCTTTTATAAAAACAACCAACTAGTATGTGGTTAATGGGTTGGCTCTGATACCATGTAAGGTTACGGCAGTGCCTTGGCCATCAATCCGTGGCTAAACGCGGAACATAAACTTTAAAAATCCGGCGCTAACGGAACCCTAATCGACGGATCGTACCATTAACCCTATACTAGTTAACTGTAAAGAGTTTAGAGATTATACCAATCGATTCGTGTCCTTCGGTCTTCAATCTCTGTCCCAAGCTTGTCACGGCTGCCTCGAACATGTTAGCTCTCCTTCCTCCCTCGTCGAAGAGGATCTACGTCGATGATTAGTAATACGGGCTCCCGCTTTAAAACCGAAGCAACTCGGAAATCCAGTTTGCTAGCCTAGAAGCTCAAGATGAAGTAGAGAGAGTGTGTGATCATTTTGTCTCAATACACCCAATGATTCTCAACACATGAGATGGAATGGGTGGAGGTGAAGAAGAAGCCATTGTGAAGAAAGTTGTGAGCTCAAGTCTTTTGCTAAAAGAAAAAAAACAACTAAAGAAAGTGTCTGTAGTTTTTTCTTGTATGTTGTGTGAGGTATTTGTGATAGGCCACTAAAGAAAATTCCCTCGTCAAAATTGAGCAGCCACTTGCACACAAATATCTCAACTCAAACAAAAACAATGCAAGCCTCAATACCAGGAGTCACCAATGTACACATGCCACCATCAATGCCCAAGACAAAACTTATGCTCACAATTTCCATCACAATAAAACATTAACCCAAATGTTTAAACAGAAAAAGGGAATGGCATCTTCTAAAGTAAACTCGTAACGAATTACAAGAATACCCCTCATCCGTATATACATACCTGCATCCGTATTCCGACTGAATACGAATGCAACGAGACGAAAATAATCCAACAATATAATACTAGGATCCGGCTTAAACCAAAGCCCACTAGTATTATCCGTCCGAGCCTGATCCGTGCACAAGTACATGAATATGATCAAACCCTGCCATAAAACCATACGGCCTCTACAACGTTTCACCCGAACCAGGGAAACCCTCTGTATGGGACTCTAAAGACTCGTCAATACGCTGGCAGTGGGTTTAACCACAAGCACGTCAGTGACACTAGCTGTACATAACGGTTGCCCAGGTATTGAGCGAAAGGGAGGCTGACGAGCGAACTCATCCTGAAACCCTACTGAGCCTGATAGTGACTATATCCGTACAGTCCGGTCCGTTCGTCTATGACTATCACATATCGAGTCTAACGGGGTGGATAAAATCAGACCCCTAATAACACGACATTTAGTGTCGGTATGAAGCCTATCACCAACTGAGAAACTAATGATCCGAATCAGTAATTCTTCACTACCCTGGCCGAGGATTTTTGGTGATGGCCATCCGTGCACTCCGCGACATCAACCCCCAATACCGGGAGAGACAAATCCCCTGATGATGCGCTCACTGCCTCCATGTGGCTTGGGATTGTACCTAACTAAAACCTGTTTGCATGACTCCTTTGAGCCGTAGTAGGGTAGTAATCAAAGCACAGTAGGAACTCACACAAGACAAATGACGATCTAAGGTCGATAGACTAACCTGTACACATGTCACCATGGAACTACTATCTGACAATAGGTATAATACCAACTAGCATATTCCCGGCGAGTCCGTCCGGTGTACTCATAACCCAATGAGAACCTGAATACATCTTAGGTGAACCAACTAACACCAATGGCTTGTGAGACCGGCCACCGCCCCTCGCCGGGGTCTCGATCCGTATACACTAGTCTACTCTTGGAGTATCGATGCCCAGTCTCGAAACTCCCACGACTAGGGACACTTTAAGTATGTGCTTATAGATGTAACATTTCAGAAAATAAAATATTATTTTTGGGAATTTAGATAATTAAATAATGAATTATTATAAATATTTTAAGGTATGGAGATTAGTTTAACGAAAGGGGTATAATTATATACCGATAGTTTGGAAAACATTCGGAGAATTCATAAGAACTATTGATTTTGAAAGGGGTTATAAGAATGGAGCATTGATAGATTTTCTTATAATTAATTATATTCTATGTTAATGCTAAACTCGATAAACTTTCACTAATCTTTCATTAACCATGATTATGCATCTTGGCATGCAACAAAGCATGTTACAAACCTTATTACACTTTTATGTGACCATGGTTTCATTTGCAATGAAATGGTTTTTGATTTTTGTTTTAAAAATAAAAAGGAGAAATGAAAAAGAAAAAAGGTTTTAAAATTTGAGATATTTTGTGACGAAGAGACATTGAGGTATGGGCAAGAGAGAGGGGAGAGAGAGAGAGGGTGAGGGGTCTCCTTGACTTGGCTCATTTTTCTTCACTCATTTTCTTCATTCTTTTCCTCCTTCTCCTTCACCATGGCTGCCTTCTCCCTCCACCTCCTCTACCTCCCCACTAGAACCCCAAATCCACATCAAAACCATGTATTACCTTCATTAAAAATGTACACAAGCTCACTACAAGCATGGTGGACTAAGCAAGATGAGATTTTGAGCACTTAGGGCAACTCAAGAATTTTCTTGAGTTGCCAAATGAGGTAATTCTTTCACCATTTATGTAGTAATTCATTTCCTTTAGCATCTATGTTAGTTTAGAAGTGATTAAGTGAGCTTTAGTGGTCTTGGAAAATTCCAAGATCAAGTTCAGGGGATTCTTGTGTTGTTATTGTGCAAGTGAGTCTAATTGGTGACTACAAACCCTCTTTAGTGTTAAAAACCTGGATACAACAGAACCTAGGCCATGAAACTAGAGTTTGAATCTTTCCGTGTCGGTTTTTGTAGTTGTGAGGCCTACAGAGAATCTGGAGTGACATGAGACCTTTACGGGAAAAACTAGCAACTCTATAGACCTAGATTTAACACTAGGAGACCACCCTGAGAAGACGAGACCCCAACTCCTTTCTTTGGCCGGCCAGAACGTATTATTTGCTGATGTCGCCGGGTCATCTGTGGGTTTTGGTGCTAGGATTGGTTCTGTAGCTCACATACCCCATAGGCTACCCTACTGTATTGCTTATTTATACTAATTTTACCTACTGGGGATATTGGTATTGGTATGTACTAGACTTTAGAACGGTACTCCTAATTCAGGATATTATGATAATGATACCATATGAATAATGAGGTATATGTGATTTTTGACCCGTACCCCGATTTGGGATGCCGTACGATGGATTTTACCGTACGAGGTATAGATATGGTGATTGATCCGCACTCTTGATTCGAGGATGTCGTATTATATATTTTACCGTACGTGGCGCTATTGAGGCGGGATCGCCAACTACTAGATATATCGACTCGGAATTTAGGTGGATTTCCTTACCCTTTCGATCAGTCTCTTAGTTTAGTCTTGTAGTTTTTTAGGTAGATGTTAGACTGGACTCGAGTCATACTTATTTTCAAAACTAACGAATCGTGAGTATCTTAAAGACGGTACGAGGGATACTACGGATTTTTCAAAGGACGTATCTTTTCTCAAAGACCCCGTAGCCCCTATTTTTATAAAACCACGATTCGTGCAACTTCTAACACCAAAAACTGTATGACTCGTATATAGAAATGTATATTCTTCAATGTTGCGTTTACTATTCACTTTCCATTATACTCATGTTCTCATTGCATTGCTTGTTTATACATGTGTTTCCTTAACCATCATGATCTCGTTGGTTAGGACACCAGCACCAATACCGATGATGCGTATGCCCACGAACACTTGCTTGCCGGCTCACACAGATCATCATCGGTAATTTTCATGTCACGTACACTTTAGAAATATTACTTCATTGATATTGTTAGTGTGATATACCCTAGAGGCCATTATTGTATTGTACCAGTTTGTATATTACATTTTGGAAGCTTGGGATATATACACAGATTTATAAAATTCTTGCTCAATATGGTAGTATGCTACTTGATTTGTATCTATCTTAATATGTGTATATGTTTCTTTTGATATATCACTGATATATATTGATAGAGCCCTTAGGATGTTTGCTTGACTACCAGCGTTGTGATGGCAGTCACACTTATGGGGGTTGGGTAGTCTACAAGCACATCCTTATACAGGTCCCCATTCGTAGGATTATCGAGACAGGGTATCGATACTCCGGAGTAGACTGGTGAGTACGCTTCTCGTCCCAGCTGGGGAGATGGTCTGTCCAACAGCCATCAGTACGTCGTACTGGAGATAGTATGCAGGTGCTCATTAGGTTAAGAGTACACTGGACATGACTCGTCGAGAACTGTTGGTTGGTACTATACCTATCGTCAGATAATAGTGTTAGTCTACGGTAGGGCCCCGGCCGTCTATCCGATGCCAAAATGCGGATTACTTCATTGATATCATTTCTGTATCTTTGATTTCTAAAGAAGGTTATGAATTTGCGTTTGTAAGGAATGTTATAAACATTCACCTTAATCAAGTTCTGATTGGGTCAGGTACATTAAGCAATGGTATATACGTATTAAACCAACCACAGATTTTCAATGTCCAGAATACACACAAAAGAAAGTCTCCGGAAATAAATCAGACTTTCTTATGGCATTGTAGACTGGGTCACATCAATGAGTGAAGCTTGACGAAGTTACATACAGAAGGATATTTGGATCCGTTCGAATATCAATCGTATGCCACTTGTCAATCCTGTCTCAAAAGAAAGATGACAAAGACTCTGTTCACTGGACACGGAGTAAGAGCGAGCGAGCTCTTGGGACTCGTACACAGCGACGTGTGCGGTCCAATGTCTACACATGCGCGAAGCGGTTATTCTTACTTCATTACTTTTACGGATGACTTTTCAAGGTACGGTTATGTCTTCTTAATGAAACATAAATCCGAAGCCTTTGGAAAATTCCAGGAATATAAGAATGAAGTAGAAAAACAAACCAGCAAAAGTATCAAGACACTAAGATCTGATCGAGGTGGTGAATACTTGAGTGCCGAGTTCCTGGATTACTTAAAAGCGAATGGAATTCTCTCTCAGCTTACTCCTCCATACACTCCGCAACATAACGGTGTATCGGAGAGACGGAACCGAACCCTATTGGATATGGTACGGTCCATGATGAGTAAAGCTGAGTTACCGCGATCATTCTGGGGATATGCACTAGAATCAGCTGCATACCTTTTGAACCGAGTTCCAACTAAGACTGTGCCTACTACACCATATCAGATGTGGTGTGGGAAGAGACCCTATCTTAATCACATTAAGACATGGGGATGTCCAGCTTTTGTCAAAAAGCAGCATGCGGACAAACTCGAGGCACGCTCAGTACAGTGCAAGTTTGTAGGATATCCAAAGAACTCCAAGGGATATTTCTTCTATTGCGAAGAGGAACAAAAGATTTATGTTTCTCGTCATGCCCACTACTTGGAAACTGAGTTTTTGGAAAATCAGATAAGTGGGAGCGCAATAGAACTGGAAGAAATTCCAGAACCATGAGCTATTACTGAAAGCTTAGTAGAACCAGAGGGTTCGAAAGATCATGACATTCCTGCGCCGCTCCACAGGAGTAGTAGGCAGTCTCATCCGCCCGAGAGATACTACGGTTTTCTCATATGCGGGGATAGATAAGATTGCATCATTGATTATGATGAGCCGACTAGCTTCCAGCAGGCCATTCAGAGCGTTGACTCGGTAAAATGGCTGGATGCAATGCGGACCGAAATGGAGTCCATGTACACCAAAAAAGTATGGACGTTGCTCCAGATGGGGTAAAACCCGTAGGATGCAAGTGGATTTTCAAAAGGAAGATTGGTGTAGATGGACAGGTTGAGACCTATAAAGCTAGACTGGTTGCAAAGGGTTTTTGTCAAAGACCTGGTCTGGACTATGACGAAACCTTTTCTCCAGTGGCTATGCTGAAATCCATTCGGATCCTTCTTGCCATTGCTGCCTTCCACGATTATGAGATCTGGCAGATGGACGTAAAGACCGCTTTTCTAAATGGAAATTTAGAGGAGTGTGTCTATATGGACCAGCCAGAGGGTTTCATTCAGAGTGGGAGCAGCGGAAAGGTGTGCAAGTTTCTTAAGTCCATCTATGGAGTAAAGCAGACATCGCGGAGTTGGAACATTTGTTTTGATGAGACGGTCAAGGAATTTGGCTTTATCAAAAATCCAGATGAACCATGCATCTATAGTAGATTTGTAGCGAGAACTGTAGTATTTCTCGTTTTATACGTGGATGATATTCTGTTAATAGAAAATGACATTCCTATGCTACAATCTGTCAAGGGGTTCTTGTCACACAGGTTCTCCATGAAAGACCTGGGTAATGCCTCATACATTCTGGGGATCCGGATCTATCGTGACAGATCCAAAAGGATACTGGGACTCTCACAGTCCAGGTAGATCGACACCATACTGAAAAGATTCAGTATGGAAGATTCCAAGCACGGTAATCTACCGGCTTGTCATGGGATCACCCTTTCCAAAGAGATGTCTCCCAAGACTGATTTGGAAAGGGATCGCATGTCAATTATACCCTACGCTTCTGCGGTAAGCTCTATAATGTATGCGATGTTGTGTACCAGACCAGATGTAGCTTATGCACTGAGTGTGGTAAGATGGTATCAGTCAAACCCTGGGGAGAAACACTGGATAGCGGTAAAGAACATTCTCAAGTACCTGAGAAGGACTAAGGAGATGTTCTTGGTGTATGGCGGAAAAGACCTCCAGATCGAGGCCTTTGCTGACTCCAGCTTCCAAAGTGACAAGGATGATTCCAAGTCCATGTCGGGTTATGTCTTTACCCTCTATGGAGGGGCGGTGTGTTGGAAGAGTTCCAAACAGGAAACCGTTCTGACTCGACGATGGAAGCGGAATATATCGCTGCTGCAGATGCCGCAAAAGAAGCCATCTGGATAAGGAAGTTCTTAACTGAACTTCAGGTGGTACCTATGTATGGCGACAACAACGGGGCTATAGCTTTAGCAAAGGAACCCAGGTCCTATCAGAAATCCAGACACATCTTGAGGCGGTATCACCTGATCAGGGAGATCGTGAGTCACCAGGAGATCGAGGTTTGGAGAGTTTCTACGGAAGATAACACTGCTGATCCACTCACAAAGGCCTAACCCCAGACTCAGTTCGAGCGGCTGATCGAGATGATAGGTCTTCGATACGCCAGTACATGGCCTTAGTGCAAGTGGGAGATTGTTAGTGTATATGCCCTAGAGGCCATTATTGTATCATACTAGTTTGTATATTACTTAATGGAAGCTTGAGATATTCACCTTGTATAGACAATCTTGCTCAATATAGTAGTATGCTACTTGGTTTGTTTCTACTTCAATGTGTACATGTGTTTTTTTTACTATATCACCAATACACATTAGTGGAGCCCTTAGGATCTTTGCTTGATTACCAGCGTTGTGATGGCAGTCACACTCGTGGGGGCTGGGTAATCTATAAGCACATCCTTATGCAGGTCCCTAGTCGCAGGACTATCGAGACAGGGCATCGATACTCCGGAGTAGACTAGCGTATGCGCTTTTCATCCCAGTGTAGGAGACGGTCTGTCCCACAGCCGTCAGTACGTCGTACTTGAGATAGTATGCGGGTGCAAGTTAGGTTACGAGTACACTGGACAGGACTCGTCGGAAACTGTTGGTTGGTACTATACCTATCGTCAGTTATCAGTTCCCAGGTGACATGAGTACAGCTTAGTCCGCTGACTTGACACTGTCACTTCGCCTCGAGTGTGTCCCCACTGTACTTAGATTACTACCCTACCATGGCTCAAAGGAGTCGTGCAAACAGGTAGTAGTTGGGTGCAGTCCCGAAGCACTTGGAGGCAGTGACGGTTAGACAGGATTCGTCTCTCCCGGTATTGGGGGTTGACATCGTACTGTGTCTAGGAGAGCCATTACACGAGTAGTCCCTGGCCAGGGCAAGCGAGATATACTGGTAGGTTTCCAGTGTTATCTCAGAGTGTTCTGGGCTACACTCCGACACGACTTATACCGCTATTAGGGGACTGACATTTACCGCCCCCTAGGCCCGCCATGCGATGTATCAGACAAACAGACCGGACTGTATAGAGATTGTCACATTCAGGCTCAGTAGGAGTTCAGATGGGTTTCACCTCGTCAGTCTTCTTGTCGGCATCTACCTGGGGACCGTTACGCACAGCTAGTGCCGCTTGCGGTCTATGGTTAAACCCACTGCCAGCGTAGTGTCGAGTCTTAGAGTCCCACACAGAAAGCTATTCGCCTTTAGGCAAAAGAGTAGAGGTCGCATGGTTTTCCGACAGGTCGCATGGTTTTGCGACAGGGTTCGGTCACATCCGTGCACTTGTGCACGTTCAGTGTCCGGACAGTTAACACTAGCGGGCTTTGGTTTAAGCCAGATCCTAGTGTACGTTTTGGGATTGGTTTTATCTCATTTGTATTCATGTTCCTCAGAAGGCGGATGCGGGTCTGTATGCACAGTTGACAGAGAGACAGAGGCAGAGGATTCTCATTGGGGTTGTTGACTGTTGACTATTCACTGTTGACCATTCACTTTTGCTAAACCCTAATGAGAATAAGAAATATGATTAATGATAATATTAATTAAGTATTATTGTGTCATGGTTGAGATGAGGGGTTGACTTTGTTGACTTTGTTGGCCGGTTAACTAGGTTGGACTAGTTGACCATCATCATTATATTGGCTATCATTTCATGGCAAAGACTTTTGCTTGTTTGTTTGATTTTGCAAAATGAGTGCATGAAATGATATGGCCATTTTGACTTGAACCATCATATAATACTCAATTACTATTATGAGTAATCATGGTATTGGATTATGAGAGCTTGGATGGCAAAAGAGTTACTCATTCTCTAATTACATTTCTCTCTCTTGCTTGAGCTCTCCCTCTTGCTCTCTCTCTAGCTCAAGGCAACACCCTCTCATGAGTTGAGAAACATTGTCTTAGAGATAAAAGAAAACACAAATCACTTCACTACTCATCCTAGTTCACAAGGTTTAGCAAACCAAGTGTTCTAGTTTCTTCAAGTTTGAAGAAGAAGCCAAAGGTAGAAGCTTTCAGGTGGATCCCTCTTCGGCGCAAAGAGACGACGAGGTGAGGCCGATCCGTACACTGGAAAGAGTTGAAGACGAAGGAGTTCAAGGAAGGTATAGCCCCCTAACCGAGTAGGTAAAACTCTAGTTAGGTTGTTAGGTAGTTGTTTAACAAAGATCCGTATTTTGAGTCCATGTTACCACCTCTTGAAAAATCTTTTTTCATCATTTCCGCTAGCCCGTAAGTACCGGGAGAGGTAACGTGGACTTACACTAGCTGTACGTAACGGGCTACCAGGTATTGACTAAAAGGGAGGTCGATGAGCGGACTCATCCTGACACCCTACTGAGCCTGTTAGTGACAATATCCGTACAGTCCGGTCCGTTCTTCTATGAGCATCGCATGTCGGGCCTAGGGGGTTGGTAAAAGTCTGGCCCCCAAAAACGGTACAAGTCTTGTCGGAGTGTAGCCCAGAACACCCTGAGATACTACTGGAATACCTACCAGTAAATCTCCTACCTTTGCCAAGGACTTCGTGTAATGGCTCTCCTAGACACAGCGCGATCTCACCCCCAATACCGGGAGAGATGAAACCCCTGTCGATCCTCTCACTTCCTCCATGTGGCTCGGGACTATACACAACTAATACCTGTTTGCACGACTCCTTTGAGCCGTGGTAGGGTAGTAATAAAAGCACAGTGGGAACTCACACGAGACAAATGACGATCTCAGGTTGATGAACTAACCTGTACACATGTCACCAAGGAACTGCTATCTGACGTCAGGTATAATACCAACTAGCATGTTCCTGGTGTAAGTCTAAGGTAGCGCCCCGGCCGTCTACAGACGCCAAATGCGGAACAAAAAACTTTTTAACTGGCGCTATCGTATACTTTAACCCGGATCTGCCATTATTGCTAAACTAACAAACTGTAAAGAGTGTAGAACGGTTATACCGAACGATCCGAGTCCTTCGTTCTTTAACCATCATCCCACGCTCCGTTGTGGCTGCTTTGATCTCGTCGATCTCCGATCTGCTCGTCCAGGTGGCACCACGTCACTGATTCTTTAAGCGGGCTCCCGCCTCTGACTCGAGGCAACTCGGTCGTCAAGTTTGCTAAAAGAGACGACCAAGAATGATGTAGAGAATGAGTAGATGACTTTGTCTCACTTCGTCCAAGTCCGTGGACGATCGGTAAATGAAGTTGCCATGGGAATCGGGTGATGGAATGAAATGAGCTGTGAAATTCCATCCACCCCAAAATCTATCATATCTTTTCAAATGAAAACTCAAATAAGTAAGAGAGAGAGGAGGGGCCGGCCATATATATGGAGAGGGGGTGAGTGTAGGAGAGAAGAGGGTGACCATAAAAAGCTTCTCACAAAAAAATCAAGAACAAATATCCTAAGGATAAACAAGAATCATTAATGTCAAAGCATGAGTCATAATACACCTCATCAAGACATTAATGACCCCATTAATGCACTAATGACTCACCATGCCAAGTCACCCTTTCTAGAACCTTCTAGAAGCATGACTCACCCTCATCCAAGAAAAGATAAATCCGTCTTTAACCGAATGTTAAAAGACGGCTGATAGAAAACTGGAAACTGGCAACTTCCAAAAGTGATCCTGAAACGACTTTCAGGATAACCCCGTAACTGTATAAATATACCCGCATTTGTATTACGACCGAATACAAATGCAACTGAGACAAAGATATTATACCTACTCAATATAATACTCGGATCCGGCTTAAACCAAAGCCGACCAGTATCAACTGCCCGAAAAATAACACGTGCGTAAACGCACGTGCATTTCCGAACCCTGCCATAAAACCATACGGCCTCTACAACGTTTCGCCCGAACTTAGGAAACAGTCTGTGGGGGACTCTAATGACTCGTCAGTACCCTGGCAGTGGGTTTAACCACAAACCGTCAGCGGCACTAGCTATGCGCAACGGCTGCCTATGGACTGACCTCAAGGGAGGCCGATGAGCGAACTCATCCGGAAACCCTACTGAGCCTAACAGTGACAATGTGTATACAGTCTGGTCCGTTCGTCTATGACTATCGCATATCTGCCTAGGGGGCTAGCAACGTCAGACCCCCAATAGCAGTATAAGTCGTGTCGGAGTGTAGCCCAATAACACCCTGAGATACTACTGGAATACCTACCAGTAAATCTCCTGCCATGGCCATGGACTTTGTGTAATGGCTCTCCTAGACACAGCACAACCTCGCCCCCAATACCGGGAGAGACGAATCCCCTGCCGATCCGCTCACGTGCCTCCATATGGTTCGGGACTGTATCCAAAAACTACCTGTTTGCACGACTCCTTTGAGCCGTGGTAGGGTAGAAATCAAAGCACAGTGGGAACTCACACGAGACAAATGAGGACCTCAGGTCAATGAACTAATCTGTACACATGTCACCAGGGAACTGCTATCCGACGATATGTATAATACCAACTAGCAGATTCCCGGCGAGTCCTGTCCGGTGTACTCATAACCCAATGTGCACCTGTATACATCTTAGATGATCCAACTGACACCAGTGGCTTGTGAGACCGGCCACCGCCCCTCGTCGGGGTCTCGACTGTACACACTAGTCTACTCCGGAGTATCGATGCCTTGTCTCGAAACTCCCACGACTAGGGACCACAATTAAGGATATGCATATAAACCACCCAACTCTTACGTATATGATCGCCATCATACTGTTGGTAGTAAAGCAAGGTCCTAAGGGCTCTATCAAAGTGTAACATGTAATCAGTCACCTGAACATGTACACGACTGATAAAGGCAAACCAGATAGCATACTATCATCTTGAGTAAGACTGTCCTACCGGTATAGGTCCTCCGCAATCATTGCAATCACGTACCTGCGATCCAATAATTGACTCTGAGGGCACTATCTCCAACAATCTCCCACTTGCACTCAAGGCTAATTATTGCGATGTCGACTACTCACAGCCCGTGTGAAACCGAACATCCAACTCCTCTACTAATCAGTTTCACAAAGCCTGTTTATAAAACTATTGTGTTCGAGAAATAACCTCAGTGAGTGGATCCGCCTAGATGTTTCTTTCTATATCTCTCTTGATCTCAAGTTCGCGGAGAAAGCCATCTCCTGAATTGAGTAATACCCGTCTTAGAATATGTCTGGATATCTGATGGGACATAGTTCATAAATGAACTCCAAATCCAAACTTCTTAGACTGTATCGATCACTGAACCTAATCAGTATCCGGCACCATGCCACCCACAGTATCCTCTTGGACCACCTGTCCATAATACTGTCCCTCGTCAGAGGGAAAACTATAACTCTGACAATCACTCTGTCAACCATGTCACCTTTGAAGCCTGGAATGATAACCGTCTCCCGAAAGAGGCTGCCGTCATCAAATCCGTAGAACATGTACTTATGTTCTAAAACTGCTTCCTTATGTTTCTCTAGGATTGGATTAATACAAACTTATTGCATCTAGTGTAAAAACAACATCCGGTGTGGTACTTGACATCTCATGATTGACTGAGTTGCCTAAGCAAGTGATCTGCCAATCATGCCCATCCCTCTCCCCTTTAGTCTGTAAGACACCTTTAGAGAGGGTGACTCCATTCCCTGCAGGTACACCACCATGCCAGGAGTCATCTATTCTAAAAACCATTAGAATACTGTCCAAGTACCCACATTGGGAAACTACCCAAATCCAGATCTAAAAAACCATAGATCTAGAAACCAGAATGTCAAATATTATATCCATATCCTGTCTGGAGAAACAACTGTGTGACGACCACAGTACAACCGATCGTAGTATAGGAATTTTACTTCCTACTCTGTGTATGTCATCCAGATACCATGACATCACACCCTACTACCTTCTTAACAGATCCATCCCCTATTCTGATGAAGTCAAACCCATGACTGTCACATCAAAATTAGATGATCTATCTCTGATATAACTGCTCAAGTCTATAAATAGATATAAGCATCTTGCCCACTATACTTCCGCTGCTCCCACTGACTACGACAACCCTCCTACCGGGTCTCATAGCCTGGAACATCAGTAGTGTCAAGTCTGGGTAGATAAGAACCTCCCTGTCACCGTCCTTGAGGCTACCGGAGTACCTCTCGGGTGTCTGATGTTACCCACCATATCTGCGGAGTGGCTAATGGAATGTCAAACCTGATTGAATATATAGGTCCTATTAAATTTTCCATAATCGTTCGCGGTTCTGGAATCACTTCCAGTTCTACCATACTCCCACTACTGTTTTCTGAAAAAATCCATATTACTAAAACTGTGGCGAGTCAAGAACAATATCACTATTGATCTTCCAAATGGTAGAATATCAACCCTCGACATAGCCAGGGTCAACCCACAAACAGCCATTACAGAAACGTGCCCTGAGTTATCCAGAGTCTGGTTTTAAGCATAAGCCGGACAACTCCCCGTACCTTAATATTTTTTAAGGTACGAACTATTCTATATCCAATATAGAAACTTTGGCACTAATTTAATTGGAACCAGATTCAAATCATGCAACTGTCTCCAGTGCATATCAACTTAATGGAAAGAGGCTAATCAGCATTACTCAACTTAGGAATCCATCCAATTATGAGCAACCTGAAAGAGAAACAAGTTTCTCAATCCCATTACTATCATCTGAATACCAATCACAAGAATCTACATCTTCGATCTCTTTGAAGTATCCCGATACTTGTGACACCAGGTTCTCTACTTTATTCTTATACCCACAACTTTTCAAAACTTAGACCTTGTATTTCTACGAAACACTTGTCTAAATACTAGAGAAGTCATAAGTAAACAGAATATTGTACGAGGACCTATCCCTTTGTCCTGATGGACACTGGACAACATACAATACTCTGTATAAGTCCGCTGAGTTAAACAACTCAAAACCTGTGCGTCGTAGGTTGAAAACTGTACCCTGGCGATTTCCTCAAATATAACCAATTACAACGAATTCCGATATAATGAGGATGATCACCTAATTCCCAATAACTTACTCCAACTCATCATCTGTAAATCCATACAGATACGAGAATCGAACCTGGTAAATACATACCCTGGAGTAAGTATCCAATCGGGAAAACAGTTTTCCTTTAACAATGCACTGAACCATGAAAATGTTTCGTAGGGGTATCCTTGTATTCATAGCAATGCCTCTTCCAAAATCCAATTCATGACTATAACCGTATATTTCTTTGCCATCTCTCCAAATCCCTTTATTTGTCTTTAGTCGTTACCTTCTGTACACCATCGTTAGGCTAAATGGTTTTCTTCCTTCCCTACCGTTCGGCACCAGCCTATGGTTTAGAAGAAGAAGATCCAGTAAGCATAATAGGTGTACCCTCCTAAACCAAGGAGTACTCGCAACCTGAGAGAAGGTGATGATAAAAGACAACTGAATAATACCTTATTCTTTTAAAGGTGAAATAGGAGTGGCGATGAAGTACGCGGTTTTGGTCGTGAATAATAACAGTCGCAATTTACTTTGCCCTCTTTCTGATCCCTTTATTTTGTCTTTACATATTACCTTCTGCACACCCTACTTAGGCTAATTGGTTTTTTTTATTCCCTACCTTTCGGCACCTGCCTATGGTTTTGAATAAGACTATCCAATAAGCGTAATAAGTGTACTCTCCTAAAACAAGGAGCCCTCGCAACCTGAGAGAAAGTGATGATAAAAGACAACTGAATAAACCAATTCTATTTCTCCTGAACCTGGATCCATCCTCGAAGAAGTCCGTTCGAGTTCGTATATAACCATACGATGGATCTATCCAATGGAAGTGGATGTCCGTAGTAAAACGGGTGTTCTGAGAAATACAAAGGGTAAAAGAAGGAGTGGCAATAACTTATGCAACATAGACAATCCAAAAGCCAGTATTTTAAGAAGGTTCGGTCAACCTGGTCACTGAGTCATAGTCTAGGGTCGGTCAAAGGTCGCTACCAAAGAGAGAGAGAAAAGAAACACTCTGCGTGCACTCTAACCTAGATCAGAATGGTTATTACTTTATCTAATCCGGAAACCTCCCACTGTCCTGTCAAATTCTCCTCCAAACCTGAAAGAAGAATCAATCGGGATCACCCGAAGAGTAAACCAACTCATCAGTGGGAATCGGGATCCAACTCTCATCGCATGATAACGTGATGGAATGCATCCACGTTACTCATACTCCAGAAGGTATGCGCATACTTGGCAAGTTTCAGTTTCTTTAGAAACTCCCGATATGATTTTTGCCCCATGCTCTTATAACCTTAGTTTTGGTCAAAATGTCATAAGTCACATGCCAAGTTCTACCCGTCACTATGTTGTCAATTTGAACCCACCCGCACATGCCCCTGGCTTTGGCCAAATGGCAGAACGACTGTCCCAAACCAACTCATCTATCTATGCAACAAATGAATGCTTTAACTTTGGCTAAAATGCATAGCTTGAATACTACTGAATACCCAAAAGAAGTGATGGAGGGCTACGGCTAGTTTTTGGCGAAAAACCTTTAACGTAGTGAACTTGATATCGCTGAAGGAACCTGATAGCTTTTTAAAATATAGTGGCGAAAACCTTTTGCTAAAGAGGTCACTCCCGGTAAAGGGATCTCGGCTCTTTCCTCGTGGAATGAGGTGCAGGATATTCCACTGAATACCGCGATGCAAAGCAACTTGTAATCGACTATAGTGAAGTTATTACCCTGACGCAAACTTCTGCTCAAGGGGTCAGTCCCGGTGAAGGGATATCGGCCCTTGCCCCGTCGAATGAGGTGCAGGATATTCCACTGAATACCGCTATGCAAAACAAAAGGAAACGTCTTTGTAATAACACTTTTTAAATTGTTCCAACAACTACAAACAGGTTTGTTTTACTTTGCATTGATCAGAATCAACGCAGTCCCATCAATCGATCACACCAGAAAAGAACGAAAATAAAATGTACGTATATGCTATCTGCATTCGTCACTGGGTCCCGTCATCACTCGTTAGCTTACTTAACTAACGACAGAGCGGGGACTGAACTAGCGCGGGTGTAAAACATATACAACATCTAATAATATATAAACCAATATACAATAATCGCTCCAGGAGTGATAATATGCAACATTACAGAAAAGTAATAAGCATCACAGAACAATATAGATAATCTGGGATCCCCGAGTTTCACAGAGCCGCTGCTGAAACTCGACGTTCCCCTGTCGTGTGGATAGCCTGTGCAATGAAACCTAGACCCCTACGGGTGCGGCAAGTTACCCGCCAAAACCTGAAGCGAGGCAGCCCCCTACAGCATAGTGAATGGACCACCCAGCACTTCATGGAATCCGGTAATCTTGGACACCCCTCCTTGGGTCAAACTGTACCCCCTACGAGTGCGGCGAATAGTCTGCCAATTCTAGAGTAGGGCCCCTCTGCCTCTCAAAGCTATGAGATGCGGACCCGTTGCCCCTCCAGAACCCGGCTATCCGTGCACTCCGTCGCGGAGCAAAACCTAGTACAGTAATGAAAAATAGTACAACAGGTACATGGATCGCAACCTAGTCGTGCCCCAAAAGAATATTATACAACAGGAAGTGACGGCAGTCCACAAGTTGGACGCTCGTCCCGCAATATCAATTGTACAAATAAACTCAAACTGCACTACCATTGCACACTGCTATCCACCACGACAAATCCGCAACATCACAGCACAACACAGAACATCAACGCGAATGTCACGTTCGCAAACCCGTCTAAAAGAACTATAGCAATCAGACGCGGTTTACCGATCAAATGACATTCCCGGTCGTAGATATAATGTAAGCACTGCAAACTAACATGTTTAAATTTCGATCGACTATATATTAAGAAGTGGGCCCCACGAACATCTGTTGAACAGTAACAAAATCTGGGCCCAAAATATCTATAACAAAAACCCCAAATTCCAACAGAGAAGACACCGTACAAATTTGGTGCATTGATCACATAGAATGGCCGCGGATGCGCGGCCAAACCATGGGTTTGGCCGCGATTCCGCGGCAATTTTGAGAGATCACTTGCCCAAATTTTCACAGTGTGCTTAGAAAACCTTGCAGAACTTTTTGTGATATTTAGAATAATTTTAGGACATCATTTAAAATCGACAGAAACTGTGAAAATAGAAATTTGCAGTTTTTGATTTCCGGTTCGATCGATGTTTTAAACGCGTTAGCACAAGTTAGTAAAGCAAAATGGTGAGGCTCTGATACCACTGTAAGTCTACGGTAGCGCCACGGCCGTCTACAGACGCCAAATGCGGAACAAAAAACTTTTTAACTGGCGCTATCGTATACTTTAACCCGGATCTTCCATTATTGCTAAACTAACAAACTGTAAAGAGTGTAGAAAGGTTATACCGAACGATCCGAGTCCTTCATTCTTTAACCATCATCCCACGCTCCGATGCGGCTGCTTTGATCTCGTCGATCTCCGATCTGCTCGTCCAGGTGGCACCACGTCACTGATTCTTTAAACGGGCTCCCGCATCTGACTCGAGGCAACTCGGCCGTCAAGTTTGCTAAAAGAGACGACCAAGAATGATGTAGAGAATCAGTATATGACTTTGTCTCACTTTGTCCAAGTCCGTGGACGATCGGTAAATGAAGTTGCCATGGGAATCGGGTGATGGAATGAAATGAGCTGTGAAATTCCATACACCCCAAAATCTATCATATCTTTTCAAATGAAAACTCAAGTAAGTAAGAGAGAGAGGAGGGGTCGGCCATATATATGGAGAGGGGGTGAGTGTAGGAGAGAAGAGGGTGACCATAAAATGCTTCTCACAAAAAAATCAAGAACAAATATCCTAAGGATAAACAAGAATCATTAATGTCAAAGCATGAGTCATAATACACCTCATCAAGATATTAATGACCCCATTAATGCACTAATGACTCACCATGCCAAGTCACCCTTTCTAGAACCTACTAGAAGCATGACTCACCCTCATCCAAGAAAAGATAAATCCGTCTTTAACCGAATGTTAAAAGACGGCTGATAGAAAACTGGAAACTGGCAACTTCCAAAAGTGATCCTGAAACGACTTTCAGGATAACCCCGTAACTGTATAAATATACCAGCATTTGTATTATGACCGAATACAAATGCAACTGAGACAAAGATATTATACCTACTCAATATAATACTCGGATCCAGCTAAAACCAAAGCCGACCAGTATCAACTGCCCGAAAAATAACACGTGCGTAAACGCACGTGCATTTTCCGAACCCTGCCATAAAACCATACGGCCTCTACAACGTTTCGCCCGAACTTAGGAAACTGTCTGTGGGGGACTCTAATGACTCGTCAGTACCCTGGCAGTGGGTTTAACCACAAACCGTCAGCGGCACTAGCTATGCGTAACGGCTGCCCATGGACTGACCTCAAGGGAGGCTGATGAGCGAACTCATCCGGAAACCCTACTGAGCCTAACAGTGACAATGTATATACAGTCCTGTCCGTTCGTCTATGAGTATCGCATATCTGCCTAGGGGGATAGTAATGTCAGACCGCCAATAGCAGTATAAGTCGTGTCGGAGTGTAGCCCAATAACACCATGAGATACTACTGGAATACCTACCAGTAAATCTCCTGCCATGGCCATGGACTTTGTGTAATGGCTCTCCTAGACACAGCACGACCTCGCCCCCAATACCGGGAGAGACGAATCCCCTGCCGATCCGCTCACGTGCCTCCATATGGCTCGGGACTGTACCCAAAAACTACCTGTTTGCACGACTCCTTTGAGCCGTGGTAGGGTAGAAATCAAAGCACAGTGGGAACTCACACGAGACAAATGATGACCTCAGGTCGATGAACTAACCTGTACACATGTCACCAGGGAACTGCTATCTGACGATATGTATAATACCAACTAGCAGATTCCCGGCGAGTCCTGTCCGGTGTACTCATAACCCAATGAGCACCTGTATACATCTTAGGTGATCCAACTGACACCAGTGGCTTATGAGACCGGCCACCGCCCCTCGTCGGGGTCTCGACTGTACACACTAGTCTACTCCGGAGTATCGATGCCCTGTCTCGAAACTCCCACGACTAGGGACCACAATTAAGGATATGCATATAAACCACCCAACTCTCACGTATATGATCGCCATCATACTGTTGGTAGTAAAGCAAGGTCCTAAGGGCTCTATCAAAGTGTAACATGTAATCAGTCACCTGAACATGTACACGACTGATAAAGGCAAACCAGATAGCATACTATCATCTTGAGTAAGACTGTCCTACCGGTATAGGTCCTCCGCAATCATTGCAATCACGTACCTGCGATCCAATAATTGACTCTGAGGGCACTATCTCCAACTCCTGGCGAGTACTGTCCGGTGTACTCATAACCCAATGAGCACCTGTATACATCTTAGGTGAACCAACTGACACCAATAGCTTATGAGACCAGCCACCGCCCCTCGTCGGGGTCTCGACTGTATACACTAGTCTACTAATGGAGTATCGATGCCCAGTCTCGAAACTCCCACGACTAGGGACCACTTTAAGGATGTGTTTATTGACTACCTAACTCCCACATATATGATCGCCATCATACTGCTGGTAGTCAAGCAAGAATCCTAAGGGCTCTTTCAAAGTGCAATAGTGACCTGTAATGTCACCTAAAGTATGTACATGATGATAAAGATAAACCGGATAGCATACTATCATCTCGAGTAATACTGTCCTACCGGCATAGGTCCTCCCTCAATCATTGCAATCACGTGCCTGTGATCCAATAATTGACTCTGAGGACACTATATCCAACAATCTCCCACTTGCACTCAAGGCTAATTATTGCGATGTCGCATACACACATCCCGTGTGATACCGAACACCCAACTCCTCTACTAATCAGTTTCACAAAGCCCGTTTGCGAAACTATTGCATTCGAGAAATAGCCTTAGTGAGTGGATCCGCCATAATGTTTCTTTCTATGTCTCTCTTTATCTCAAGTTCGCGGAGAAAGCCATCTCCCGAAATGAGCAATACCTGTCTTAGAATATGTTTGGATATCTGATGGGACCTAGTTCATAAATGAACTCCAAATCCTAACTTCTTAGATAGTAATGTCAGACCGCCAATAGCAGTATAAGTCGTGTCGGAGTGTAGCCCAATAACACCATGAGATACTACTGGAATACCTACCAGTAAATCTCCTGCCATGGCCATGGACTTTGTGTAATGGCTCTCCTAGACACAGCACGACCTCGCCCCCAATACCGGGAGAGACGAATCCCCTGCCGATCCGCTCACGTGCCTCCATATGGCTCGGGACTGTACCCAAAAACTACCTGTTTGCACGACTCCTTTGAGCCGTGGTAGGGTAGAAATCAAAGCACAGTGGGAACTCACACGAGACAAATGATGACCTCAGGTCGATGAACTAACCTGTACACATGTCACCAGGGAACTGCTATCCGACGATATGTATAATACCAACTAGCAGATTCCCGGCGAGTCCTGTCCGGTGTACTCATAACCCAATGAGCACCTGTATACATCTTAGGTGATCCAACTGACACCAGTGGCTTATGAGACCGGCCACCGCCCCTCGTCGGGGTCTCGACTGTACACACTAGTCTACTCCGGAGTATCGATGCCCTGTCTCGAAACTCCCACGACTAGGGACCACAATTAAGGATATGCATATAAACCACCCAACTCTCACGTATATGATCGCCATCATACTGTTGGTAGTAAAGCAAGGTCCTAAGGGCTCTATCAAAGTGTAACATGTAATCAGTCACCTGAACATGTACACGACTGATAAAGGCAAACCAGATAGCATACTATCATCTTGAGTAAGACTGTCCTACCGGTATAGGTCCTCCGCAATCATTGCAATCACGTACCTGCGATCCAATAATTGACTCTGAGGGCACTATCTCCAACTCCTGGCGAGTACTGTCCGGTGTACTCATAACCCAATGAGCACCTGTATACATCTTAGGTGAACCAACTGACACCAATGGCTTATGAGACCAGCCACCGCCCCTCGTCGGGGTCTCGACTGTATACACTAGTCTACTAATGGAGTATCGATGCCCAGTCTCGAAACTCCCACGACTAGGGACCACTTTAAGGATGTGTTTATTGACTACCTAACTCCCACGTATATGATCGCCATCATACTGCTGGTAGTCAAGCAAGAATCCTAAGGGCTCTTTCAAAGTGCAATAGTGACCTGTAATGTCACCTAAAGTATGTACATGATGATAAAGATAAACCGGATAGCATACTATCATCTCGAGTAATACTGTCCTACCGGCATAGGTCCTCCCTCAATCATTGCAATCACGTGCCTGTGATCCAATAATTGACTCTGAGGACACTATATCCAACAATCTCCCACTTGCACTCAAGGCTAATTATTGCGATGTCGCATACACACATCCCGTGTGATACCGAACACCCAACTCCTCTACTAATCAGTTTCACAAAGCCCGTTTGCGAAACTATTGCATTCGAGAAATAGCCTTAGTGAGTGGATCCGCCATAATGTTTCTTTCTATGTCTCTCTTTATCTCAAGTTCGCGGAGAAAGCCATCTCCCGAAATGAGCAATACCTGTCTTAGAATATGTTTGGATATCTGATGGGACCTAGTTCATAAATGAACTCCAAATCCTAACTTCTTAGATTGTATCGTCATCTGAACTTAATCACTATCCTGCGTCATGCCTCCCTCAGTGTCCGCTTGGATCACCTGTCCAAAACACTGCCCCTCGTCAGAGGGAAAACTATAACTCTGACAGTCACTCTGTCATCCAGGTCACCTTGGAAGCCTGGAATGATAACCGTTTCCTAAAAGAGGCTGTTGTTATCAAATCCTTAGAACATTCACTTATGTTCTAAAACTGTTTCCGAACTTTTCTCCAGGATAGGATTAATATCAACTTATTGCATCTCATGCAAAAACAACATCTGGTGTGGTACTTGACATCTCATGATCAACTCAATTGCCTAAGCAAGTGATCTGCCAATCATGCACATCCCTCTTCCCTTTAGTCTGAAAGATACCTTTAGAGAGGGTGACTGCATCACCTGCAGGTACATCACCGTGCCAGGAGTCGTCCATTCTAAAACACCTTTAGAATGTTGTCTAAGTACCCAGATTGGGATACTACCTAAATCCAGATCTAAAACCATAGATCTAGTAACCAGAATGTCTGATATTATATCTATATCCTATGTGGAGAAACCACTGTGTGACGACCAAAGTATAACCGATCGTAGTATAGGAATATCACTTCCTACTCTGTGTATGTCATCCAAATACCAGGACATCACACCCTACTACTTTCTTAACAGATCCATCCCCTATTCTAATGAAGTCAAACCTATGACTGTCACATCAGAAATAGATGATCTATCTCCGCTATATCTGCTTTAGTCTAAAAATAGACACAAGCTACTTGTCCACTATGCTTCCGCTGCTCCCACTGACTAAGACAACCCTCTGACAGAGTCATATACACGTACACTTCTAAAGCTAGTTTAGAACGATGCTATACTCATCCTCCTGCTGGGTCTCACAGTCTGGAACAACAGCAATGGCAAGTCTCGGTAAACAAGAACCTCCCTGTCACCGTCCTTGAGCATACCGAAGTACCTCTCGAGTGTCTGAGGTTACCCACCATAACTGCGGAGTGGCTAATGGAATGTCAATCCTGATTGAATCCTTAGGTCCCTATTAAATTTTCAGTAATCGTCTGTGATTCTGGAATCACTTCCAGTTCTACCATACTCCCGCTACTGTTTTCTGAAAAAATACATTTTTATCAAAACTATGGCGAGTTAAGAACAATATCACTATTGATCTTCCAGATGGTAGAAAGTAAACCCCCGTCATAGCCCGGGTCAACCCACAAACAACCATTACAGAAACGTGCCTTGAGTTATCCAGAGTCTGGTTTTAAGCATAAGTCGGACAACTCCCCGTACCTTAACATTGTTAAGATCTGAACTATTCTATATCCAATATAGAAACAGAGGCACTGATTTAATTGGAACCAGATTCAAATCATGCAGCTGTCTCCAGTGCATGTCTACTAAATGGAGAGAGGCCGATCAGCATTATTCAACTTAGGAGTGCATCCAATTATGAGTAACCTGAAAGAGAAGCAAGTTCTCATAATCATTACTATCAACTGATTACCATACACAAGTATCTACATCTTCGATCACCTTGAAGAATGCTGATACTTGCAACACCTGGTTCTCTACTTTATTCTTATACCTATAACTTCTCAAAACTTAGACCTTGCATTTCTATGAAACACATGTCTAAGAACTAGAGAAGTCACAAGTAAACTGAATATAGTACAAGTACCAACCCCTCTATCCTGATGGACACTGGACAACATACAATACTCTGTATAAGTCCCCTGAGTCTAATAACTCATTCCCTGTGTGTCGTAGGTTGAAAACTGTACTTATGGTTCAGAAGAATTACACCGCTGTTTAATGCTCCTTACCTAACCATCCACTGATATAGGTAAATGTCATAGACATAATTTCAAAAAGTTATATCTCACTTTATAAAAATAAACGTACAGATATATCAATTTGAAATTGGTGCATAACAACGGATATTCAAAACCAAATATTTGTCGTCAGGCAAACAACCCAGGTGATTTCCTCAAATATCACCAATTACAATGAATCCCGATATAATGAGGATGATCACCCGATTTCCAATAACTTACTCACACTCATCATCTGTAAAACCATACAGATGTGAGAATCATACCTGGTAAATACATACCATGGAGTAAGTACCTAATTGGGAAATCAGTTTTCCTTTACCAGTACACAGTGAAACTGAAACATGTAAATGTTTCGAAGGGGTATCCGGGTATTCTTAGTAATGCCTCTTCCATTATCAGATACGCAACTGTAACCTTATATTTCTTTGCCATCTCTCCAAATCCCTTTATATGTCTTTAGTCATTACCTTCTGTATACCCCTTTAGGCTAAATGGTTTTCTTCCTTCCCTACCGTTCGGCATCAGCCTATAGTTTGGAAGAAGACTATCCAATAAGCGTAATAGGTGTACTGTCCTAATCCTAGGAGCACTCGGAACCCGAGAGAAGGTAAAGATAAAAGACAACTGAATAAAACTTTATTCCTATTTCTTCTGAACTATAATCCATCGCCGAACTGGAACAAGTTCCTTCGAGTTTGTATATAACCATACGATGGAGTATACAATAAACTGTGGATATTCGTAGTGATACGGAGTGTCTTGGAGAAATACAAAGGTGAAGTAGGAGTGGCGATGAAATACTTGGTTTGGTCGTGAATGATAGCAGTCGAAATTTACTTTGCCCTCTTACTAATCTCTTTATTTGTCTTTACTTAATACCTTCTGTACACCTTTTAGGCTAAATGGTTTTCTTCATTCCCTACCGTTCGGCACCTGCCTATGGTTTGGATGAAGACTATCCAATTAGTTTAACAAGTGTACCGTCCTAATCCAAGGAGCACTCGCAACCTGAGAGAAGGAAAAATGAAAAGACAACTGAATAGTCCTATTCATTTTCTCCAGAACCGGAAACCATCCTTGAATCTGGAACAAGTTCCTTCGAGTTCGTATATAACCATACGATGGTTTTATCCAATGGAAGTGGATGTTCGTAGTAATATGGGGTGTTCTGGAGAAAAGGGTAAAAGTAGGAGTGACAATGAGGTATGCAACTCTGACAATCTAAAAGCCAGTGTTTTAAGAAGGTTCGGTTAACTTGGTCACTGAGTCATGGTCTAGGGTCGGGCCATGGTCGCTGCCAAAGAGAGAGATAAAAGAAACACTCAGCGCACACTCTAACCTAGATCAGAATGGTTATCAATTTATCTAATCAGGAAACCTCCCACTGTAACCTCAAATTCTCCTCCAAACCTGAAAGAAGAATTAGTCGGGATCACCTGAGGAGTAAACCATCTCATCAGTGGGAATCCGGATCCAACTATCATCGCATGATAACGTGATGGAATCCACTCACGTTATCACACTCCAGAAGGTATGCGCATATCTGGAAAGTTTCAGTTTCTTTAGAAACTCCCGATGTGATTTTTACCCCATGCTCTTATGACCTTGACGAAGGTCAACAAATCATAAGTCACATGTCAAGTTCTACCTGTCATTGTCCAGGTTAATTTGAACCCACCCGTACAAGACCTTAACGAAGGTCAACAAGGCTATACGTGTAAGTGCACGTTGCGACCCCCGGTGCTTACGGGGAGGCGGAAACGGTATAAAAAACAAATTTTTATCGCAAGGGGCAACATGGACTAAACAAGGTCGGGATCGTGTCTAAACTAAACTAGCAAGTATACAAAGGAGCGTTAGCTACTCGGATGAAGATGGTTATACCTAAACTTGAACTCCTTCTTCTTCAAACTTTGTGGAGGTTGATGGTTCTTTCCTCGTAGCCTTCTTCCGTCGAAGATGGATCCACCTGAGGGTTCAACCTTTGGGCTCTTCCTCGAACTTTGAGTGAACTAGGATCTCCGGCTTGCTAAACCTTGAACCCTAGCGAGAATAGAGAGTATCTATGGGGTGCTTTCTTTTTCATGGTGAGGGATTCTCAACACATGAGAAGGAATAACCTTGAGCTTGAGGAATAAGAAGATGAAATGAAGAGAGAGAATGATTATGATAGCATGAGCTATCTTTTTCCTTTTGCAACCATAAAGCAAAAGAAAAAGAATTATCTAATTAATAATAAAAATGAAAAGGAAATAGTTGATGGAAGGTTTAGGAATGACCATTATCATTTCAAACATTAAATGGTTTTGCAAGAATCAAAAAGCATCTTGCTTTTGTAATGATGATGGTCAAAACTTCAACCATGGTCAACAAGTCAACCATGGTCAACAAGTCAACATAAAAACCAACCATGACACAATTTCATTTTATTAATATTATTAATTGATATAACATAAATCCATTAGGGTTTGGAAAAAGACGACTGTCAACTGTGCATACGCACCCGTTCCGAAACCCTAATGAAAGTCCTATTCCTCTTCCTCAAATAACTGTGCATACACACCTGCATCCTTGTTCCGAGGAACATGAATACTGAGAGATAAAAGCAACCCCAAAACATATACCGGTATCTGACTCAAACCAGAGCCATCCAGTAATATCCGTCCGGACTCCAAACGTGCACAAGTGCGCGGATGAGAACGAACCCTGTCGCAAAACCATGCGACCTCTACTCTGTTTTGCCCAGAGGCGAATACCCTCTGTGTGGGACTCTAAAGACTCGACACTACGCTGGCAGTGGGTTTAACCACAGACCGCAAGCGGCACTAGCTGTGCGTAACGGTCCCCAGGTAGATGTCGACAAGAAGGCTGACGAGGTGAAACCCCATCTGAACTCCTACTGAGTCTGAATGTGACAGTCTCCGTACAGTCCGGTCTGTTCGTATAATACATCGCATGTCGGGCCTAGGGGGCGGTAAAACGTCATTCCCCTAATAGCGGTACAAGTCGTGTCGGAGTGAAGCCCAAAACACCCTGAGATAACACTGGAACCTACCAGTATATCTCGCTTGCCCTGGCCAGGGACTACTCGTGTAATGGCTCTCCTAGACACAGCGCGATGTCAACCCCCAATACCGGGAGAGACGAATCCTGTCTAACCGTCACTGCCTCCAAGTGCTTCGGGACTGCACCCAACCACCACCTGTTTGCACGACTCCTTTGAGCCGTGGTAGGGTAGTGATCAAAGTGCAGTGGGAACACAATCGAGGCGAAGTGCCAGTGTCAAGTTAGCAGACTCAGCTGTACTCATGTCACCTGGGAAATGATAACTGACGATAGGTATAATACCAACCTGTCAGTTCCCGACGAGTCCTGTCCAGTGTACTCGTAACCCAACGAGCACCCGTATACTATCTCCAGTACGACGTACTGATGGCTGTGGGACAGACCATCTCCCACACTGGGATGAGAAGCGCATACGCTAGTCTACTCCGGAGTATCGATGCCCTGTCTCGATAGTCCTGCGACTACAGACCTGTATAAGGATGTGCTTATAGATTACCCAGCCCCCACTAGTGTGACTGCCATCACAACGCTGGTAATCAAGCAAAGATCCTAAGGGCTCCACTAATGCGTATAAGTGATATACTGAAATAAACGCAAGTACACATTGAAGTAGAAACAAACCAAGTAGCATACTACTATATTGAGCAAGATTGTTTATACAAGGTGAATATCCCAAGCTTCCATCAAGTAGTATACAAACTAGTATGATACAGCAATGGCCTCTAGGGCATATACACTAACAATACGACTGTCCTAAACCAACGCATCTATCTATGCAACAGAAAGGTAACAAGCAGCCACCATTCACCATGCCTTGATGAAGGTCAACAAACATAGCAT
The DNA here is from genome assembly GCA_030015575.1 of Agapanthus africanus. NCBI lineage: Eukaryota > Viridiplantae > Streptophyta > Magnoliopsida > Asparagales > Amaryllidaceae > Agapanthus > Agapanthus africanus. Next base: position 394,720,948 of record JASDDO010000022.1, read on the forward strand.
GAATACTAAGTTCTACCCGTCTGAAATGACGGAGGGCTACGAATAGTTTTTGGCGAAAAACCTTTAACGTAATGAACTTGATATCGTTGGAGGAACCGGATAGCTTTTTATAAAAATATAGTGGCGAAAACCTTTGCTAAAGAGGTCACTCCCGGTGAAGGGATCTCGGCTCTTTCCCCATAGAATGAGGTGCAGGATATTCCAGCTGAATACCACTATGCAAAGCAAAAAGGCAATCGGCTATAGTGAAGTTATTACCCTGACGCAAACTTCTGTCCAAGGGGTCACTCCCGGTGAAGGGATCTTGGCCCTTGCCTCGTCGACTGAGGTGCTTGATAGTCATAACCGAATACCACTGTGCAAAACAAAAGAGAATGTCCTTGCAATAACAGCTTTTTGAAAAATGTTCCAACAACATCAAACAGGCTTGTTTAGTTTGCGTTGATCCAAATCAACGCAGTCCCATCAATTAATCACACCACAAAAGAACGAAAACATGATGTACGTATATGCCATCCGCATTCTCCACTGGATCCCATCATCACCCGTTAGGTTACTTAACTAACGACAGAGCGGGGACTGGACTAGCGCGGGTGTAAAACATATACAACATATACTAGTATATATATCAATATATAATAATCGCTCAAGGCATGATAAAATGCAACATCACAGAAATGTAATAAGCATCACAGAACAATACAGATAATCTGGGATACCGGGGTTTTCTTTGAGCCGCAACTGAAACCCGACGTTCCCCTGGTCGTGTGGATAGCCTGTGCAATGAAATCCTAGACCTCTACGGACGCGGCAAGTTACCCGCCAAAACCAGAAGCGAGGCAATCCCCTTCAACAAAGTGAATGGACCACCCAGCACTTCACGGAATCCGGTAACTTGTGCACCCCTCCTTGGGTCAACCTAAACCCCCTGCGAGTGCGGCGAATAGCCCTCCAATTCTACAGTAAAGCCCCCTCCGTCTCAAAGCCATGAGATGCGGGCTCGTTGCCCTCTAGAACCCGTCTATCCGTACACCCCACCGCGGGGTAATCCTAATACAGAAAGTTAAATATATACAACGGGTACATCGACCTCAGCCCAGTCGTGCCACAAAAGAATAATATACAAACAGGCAGTGATGGCATTCCACATGTCGGACGCTCGCCCCACAATATCAAATGTACAAATACAACCAAACTGTACTACCATTGCATCCATGCTATCCACCATGACAAATCCGCAACATCACAGCACAACACAGAACATCAACGTGAATTTCACGTTCGCAAATCCGTCTAAAAGAACAATAGCAATTAGACAAGATTTACCGTTCGAATGACATTCACGGTCACAGATATAAAGTAAGCACTGTGAACTATCTTATTTAAAATTTTTGATCGACAAAATTTCCCGAAGTGGGCCCCAAGCACAAATCCAGCACTCAAAATAATCTGGGCCAAAACTAAATATTCCAAAAACCACATTTCCACACAGAAGACCACCACAAGAAAAATTGTGCAATAAAGCCCCAGAACTGCGGCCAAAACGTGGGTACGGACGCAGTTCCGCGGTGCTACAGTGAGAACTTTGTACAAAATTTCTGCAGTGGTCTTAGAAAAGCCTGCCTGATTTCTGACATACCCAAAATAATTTTTAGACCAAAAAAAATTCGACAGAAACTTAAGAATTGGAAATGCGGTTTTGGAAAATTCGGCCGATCGATGTTTTAAGCAAGTTAGAACAAGCTAGTAAAGGTTAATGGCGTGGCTCTGATACCATGTTAGTCTACGGTAGCGCCCCGGCCGTCTATCCGAGGCCAAAATGCGGAAACGAAAACTTTTTCTAAACTTGAAACTGGCTCTATCGCAGAATTTAATCCTGGATCGAACCATTAACCTATAACTAGCAAACTAGAGAAGGGTTAGAAAAGCTGTACCGATCGATCCGTGTCCTTCGGTTTTTGGCCACCAACCCAAGCTCCTCGCGGCATCTCCGATCTCCGGTCTCCTCGTCGGAAAGGGCACCACATCTTCGAGTCTTTTTACGAGGTCCCGCCTCTGAACCGAGGCAACTCGGACACGAAGTTTGCTAGCCAACGTATCCAAGATTGTTGTAGAATATACGTATAACGCTTTGTCTCAAGGGTTAATCGAAGTTGCCTTTAGGAAGTGTGAGGAGAAATGAGCATTGGAATTGAGCTAAGGATTTTTGTGCAAGAAATGAGATCAATTTTCCCATACCCAAAAGAATGAGGCTCTCCAAAAAAAATGGCTCGGCCATGGCTATGAGGAAATGGTTATGGTGGTGAGCATAAGCATAAGTGTGATGATAATGAGGAAAAAATGTCACACCAAAACCTTTCCAATCCATTCACATTAATGCAAGCAATGATGCACAAAAGAATCAATCTCATCCAAGATCATTCCAGAATTCTGCTGGGGCCCCAGCACCACAAAAAAAACCTCCTTTACTAATTTCCACATTTGGAAAGAACCCCCTCACAAGCAAGAAAAATCAGCCAAGAAGGAATGAAAGAAAAATGGCCGAAACGGAATGCAAACTGGAAACTTCAAAAAGCGATCCCGTAATAAATTACAGGATAACCCCGCAACTGTATCTACATACCTGCATTTGTATTTCGACCGAATACAAATGCAGTGAGACAAAATCTATACAGTATAATACTAGGATCCGGCTTAAACCAAAGCCCGCTAGTATTATCCGTCCGAACCATGACACATGCACAAGTGCACACGTATGTTCGAACGCTGCCATAAATCCATACGGCCTCTACAACGTTTCGCTCGAAACTTGAGAAACTGTCTGTGGGGGACTCTAAAGACTCGTCAATACTTTGGCTGTGGATTTAACCACTAGCACGTCAGTGCTACTAGCTGTACGTAACGGGCTACCAGGTATTGACCAAAAGGGAGGTCGATGAGCGAACTCATCCTGACACCCTACAGAGCCTGTCAGTGACAATATTCGTACAGTCCGGTCCGTTCGTCTATGAGCATCGCATGTCGGGCCTAAGGGGTTGGTAAAAGTCAGACCACCAAAAGCGATACAAGTCGTGTCTTAGTGTAGCCCAGAACACCCTGAGATACCACTGGAATACCTACCAGTAAATCTCCTGCCTTGGCCAAGGACTTCTTGTAATGGCTCTCCTAGACACAGCGCGATCTCACGTCCAATACCGGGAGAGGCGAAACCCCTGCCGATCCGCTCACTGCCTCTATGTGGCTCGGGACTGTACCCAACTAAAACCTGTTTGCACGACTCCTTTGAGCCGTGGTAGGGTAGTAATCAAAGCACAGTGGGAACTCACACGAGACAAATGACGATCTCAGATCGATGAACTAACCTGTACACATGTCACCAGGGAACTGCTATCTGACGTCATGTATAATACTAACTAGCATGTTCCCGGCGAGTCCTGTCCGGTGTACTCATAACCCAATGAGCACCTGTATATATCTTAGGTGAACCAACTGACACCAATGGCTTGTGATACCAGCCACCGCCCCTCGTCGGGGTCTCGAATGTATACACTAGTCTACTAATGGAGTATCGATGCCCGGTCTCGAAACTCCCATGACTAGGAACCACTTTAAGGATGTGCTTATAGACTACCCAACTCTCACGTATATGATCGCCATCATACTGCCGGTAGTCAAGCAAGAATCCTAAGGGCTCTATCAAAGTGCAATAGTGACCTGTAATGTCACCTAAAGCATGTACATGATGATAAAGATAAACCAGATAGCATACTATCATCTCGAGTAAGACTGTCCTACCGGCATATGTCCTCCCTCAATCATTACAATCACATGCATGTGATCCAATAATTGACTCTGAGGGTACTATATCCAACAAATAGTTCCCATGTGACATGAGTACAGCTTAGTCCGTTGACTTGATACTGCCACTTGGCCTCAAGTGTGTTCCCACTGCTCTTAGATTACTACCCTACCACGGCTCTATTGAGTTGTGCAAACAGGTAGTAGTTGGGTGCAGTCCCGAAGCACTTAGAGGCAGTGACGGTTAGACAGGATTTGTCTCTCCCGGTATTGGGGTTTGATATCGCGCTGTGTCTAGGAGAGCCATTACACAAAGTCCCTGGCCTGGGCAAGCGAGATTTACCAGTAGTGTTTCCTGTAGTTTCTCAGGGTGTTCTGGGCTACACTCCGACACGACTTGTACCGCTATTAGGGGTCCGACGTTTTCCACCCCCTAGGCTCGACATGCGATACTCTTAGACGAACAGACCGGACTGTACGGAGATTGTCACATTTAGGCTCAGTAGGAGTTCGGATGGGTTCACCTCATCGGTCTTCTTATCGGCATCTACCTGAGGACCGTTAGGTATAGCTAGTACCGCTTGCGGCCTATGGTTAAACCCACTGCCAGCGTAGTGTCGAGTCTCTAGAGTCCCACACAGAGGGTTGTTCACCTTTGGGCGAAAAGAGATAGAGGTCGTATGGTTTTGCTACAGGGTTCGTTCACACATGCGTACTTGTGCGCGTTTGGTGTCCAGGCAATTGATACTAGTGGGCTTTGGTTTAAGCCAGATCCTAGTATTTGTTTTAGGATTGGTCTAGTCTCATTGTATTCGTGTTTCTATGGAACACGGATGTGGGTATGTATGTACAGTTGACAGGGGCTGAGAGGGAGACACCTAATTAGGGTTTTGACCATTAACTTGATCAAAACCATAATGAGAAGGAGGAATATGATTAATAGTTTTAATTAAGGATAATTGTATCATGGTTAGAGTTGGGTTGACTATTTGACTTGTTGACTCACATTGACTTAGATATTTTCTTTTGTTGAGCATGAGATATTTCTTGAAGCATGCTTAGCATTAATTATGAAATGATAATGGTCAAATCAACTCACCATCACAATTTTCTTAATTATTATTATCATCATATATTTCTCATATGTGAGCTTTGTTCTCTCATTCTCTCATTATCTTTCTCTTTTATGGTTTGCTCTCCCTCTTCCTCTCTCAAAGTTTTAATCTTTCATGTGTTGAAAATCAAAAGCTTTTGAGACTAAACCACCAAAATACTTCTTTACTCACTCTAGGGTTCTTAGTGTAGCAAGCCAAGCACTCTGGTTACTTCATTGTTGAGGCAGAAGCTCAAGGTAGAGGCCTTCGGGTTGATCGTTCTTAGACCTAGAGAAGAAAACGAGGAGGAGCCACCTACACCACTCCAAGGAGCTAGCAACTAGGAGGACCACAACAAGAAGAGAAGGAGTTCAAGAACTAGGTATAACCATTTAACCTAGTAGTTAAAACTCCATATTAGTTTGTTAGCTTTTGTTTAGCAAAGATCCTTCATGGTTAGTCTATGTTTCCTTTAAGAAAAATTTGATTTTTACCTATTCCGCCTTCCCGTTAAGCACCGGGGTGGGTAACATAGACTTACAGATATAACTTGCTAGCTCATAGTTCCGATATATCATTACTATGCTAGTTTAGATATTGCATTCTTTGTAGATACCCATGCATGTATATATATTCATTTGTCATGCAATATTATGGGGCTTTATGCCGGTAATTCACTTTTTATTTACTCTCGAGTTTGGGATTTCGGATTTTCCATGAGATTTCTAGATTTGGAGAAAACGCAAGGATTTTATAAACTCATTATCATTTCTAAGATAGAAATTTGCGGTTTTCTCGTGATATGATGTGAGAGGTGTCCATAATGAGTTTTCTCGGTTCTTGAGCGGGATCATACACCCGATTCGGGAAGGAGGATGAACCGTATGCGGGTGCATGGTGGACCCGGTGCGGTACCCCCGAGTAAGATGGTCGTAGATGATGGCGTTGAGCCTGGCAGGGGAGCACTACCGACCGGTTATTTGTGACGCGGCGGATATCCGAAGGATACCGACGTAGTCTTGAGATTTGATTATATGGGCAAGTCCGGATTGCCGAAGCCCGAGATTTGATGATATGGGCCAGTCCGGATTACCAGAGCCCATGATATTGAGATATTGGGATATATATTTTGTGTCGATGCTTGACACGGATTCTCTTTTGATTTCATTGATGGTACTTCGGTTTTTATACAAAAATCTCACTGAGATAAGAAAACAGTTTTCTCATACACGATCTATTTTACTTTCATTCTTAATACATTAGTACATCATATTTATGACATGTTACAACCTGAGGCACTGACACGAGCACTTGGTATTATACTTATGTTTAGATGATTACCTTTGCCATTATTAGATGTTTCGGGTTATATTTTATGAGGATATTATTGTATGACCTAGGAGAGAGTCATACATGCGATTTCTTCTCGGTGATGTTTTCTACTCATGAGTTGGCAACTCACTCCCGTTGTGGCACAGTTTCTTGCAGGTTTGGCCGTATAAGTTTCGTTGGGGTTTGCTAGCACACTGCTTCCTTCCGAGTGATTGCTTTGGTAGGTGGGTTCACTTGCATCGTGACCACGTTATTTCATTTGTATCTAGTAAACTCCATCAACCAGACTTGTATATTTGATAGACTTCGAAGACCAGCTGTATATTCTTTCGACCTTAGCGTCGCGCGCTTGTATTATTATGGTTCTTCTCTGGTTTTCTTGAGGATGTTGGTTTTCTTTCTGAGTTTTGATCCTCGCCCTTCGGCGTTGTTTACTATATTGCTTGCGTGGTTGTTCCGCCAATAGGTGAAGATCTAGCTCCCGCTTGGGGATGCCCTGTTATTATTGTTTGTGATTTGTCATGACCTGAAATTTAGTTCGTGGCCGGCACTTAAATCACGCAACATCTAAAGCCGCAACGTAAATTAAGCAAGCCGAAGCCCAGAAATCTAAACCTTTTTAAGAAAATAAAAGAGGTGAAGTTTTGAAATTAAGGTATCATGAAATCCAAAGGTTTTCTTAAATCCATAGATAAAGGAACATGAAAAATGCAAGTGGATTTTACTAGTTGAAAAACAGGTTTTGTCTTTTTAAAAATTTTGGCAACACCTCCTTTGTATATTTTGATCCAAAACCACATATACATAACAACAATAAAGGCATCCCCAAACGGAAGCTAGCTCTTTGCCGCGGAATCACAACCACGCAAGTCATAATATATGTATACGACGCCCAATAGCGAAGATCAACACAAAGGAAAATGAAAAGTAAGACATCAAACCCACCAAGTGACTATATAACCTATCGTTCTAAGTCTCGCTACCACAAGTCTTTCTAAGTCTTTCTATTTATACAAAAACTCGTTTCTAATTGATGGAGTTAACTAGATACAACAGGAATATTAATACAATAGTGGGTACGATCCAGTTGTCCCACCTACCAAAGCAAATCACTCGGAAGCAAGCTGTGTGCCAGCGATGCCACTACTGATCCATGCGGTCAACCTGCAAGAACTGTGGCACAACGGGGGTGAGTTGCCAACTCGTGAGTAGAAAACATCATCAGGTAGAAATTGAATAAAACAACGATTCCTTGGTCAACTATATCATAAAGGTAATACTATAATATCTAGGGTGACCGTATTTGCATATGTGCCAACAATATAATCAATGCCTATCTGCATGTGGATGACATCTATGTGTCCATCAATGACACAACAACATCATGGATGTAAATATCATGAAAGCATATGCACGTAAATATCATGAAAGCACATGCATGTAACTATGAGGGTATCAACCAACGTATCTCCATCAATGACACATCAAAATCATGGAACCTGAGTGTCCAACACCGACACTCAAAACGTCATTAAACCCGTGTCCAATATCGATACGTAAATCCTTATATCTCGGGCTCCGTCAGTCCGGATCGGCTTATAACATTTCACGACTCCGGTCGGTATCCTCCGGATAACCGCCGAGTCCAAATACTATCACCGGTAGGAAGTGCTCCCCAGCCAGGCTCACTGCCTTACCATACGAGTCTTCTTGTAAGTCCATGTCACGCACCCCACGAACTTGCGGGGAGGCGGAATATATGAAAAACGATCATCAAAGCTTCATAACACGGACTTGAGCGCATGAATCGTGTTTAAAACGTTACTAGCATACTACGAGAGGTTTAACTACTCGGATTCGAAGTTATACCTCACGTTACTTTTCCTTCGGGTCTTCATCGCTGTCCTCCACTCCTCGTAGGCTCCTTGTAACATCGGCACCTCAACGGCTTCCTCGAGTCAAAGACGATCCACCCGAGAGCTCCAACGCCACGCTTGATCTCTAACTTGAGATAACTAGGTTGCTCAAAGTGCTAATCTAAGCTACCTAGGGAATATAGAGTGAGGTTATGGATGTATTAGTCTATCTAATCCTTGATCTCAATACATGAGAGGGGAGGATTAGGTTTTCAGGAGAGAGATTGAGGAGAGAGAAGGTGAGCATAAGTTATGAATAAAAAAAGCTTCTCACTTCTAATATATTATGAAGCATAAGAAAATCAAAAAGAATAAATCAAAATGCATTATCATCATGCTTCATTAAATATATGCAATGAATCATCAAGTGAGTCATTAAGCAATAAATGCTTCATTCACTCACTTGAATGATTCATCTAAGTGAGTCACAAATTCATTAAATGTTAATGCCACCTTACCCTCCATGTCATCATCCATCTAGAAGTTTCTCGACAAATTATGAGAACGCCCCTCCTATCCGTGAAAACACGGAAAAACTTTAGACTGTATAAATCCAAAAACCTGATACTAGAATCTTGCTTAAACCAAAGCCGACTAGTAAAAACTGTCCGAACGTCGTACGTGCGTAAACACACGTATGCGTCCGAACCCTTATCGTAAAACCATACGACCTCTATATCGTTTCGCCTGGAGCAGGGAAACGATCTGTGTGGGACTATGAAGACTCGACACTATGCTGGCAGTGGGTTTAACCACAGACCGCAAGCGGCACTAGCTGTACGTAACGGTCCCCGGGTAGATGACGATAAGAAGGCCGATGAGGAAACCCATCCGAACTCCTACTGAGCCTAATGTGACAATCTCCGTACAGTCCGGTCTGTTCGTCTAAGACTATCGCATATCTAGCCTAGGGGGTGGCAAGCATCAGTCCCCTAATAGCGGTATAATTCGTGTCGGAGCGTAGCCCATTACACCCTGAGAAACTACTGGAACCTACCAGTAAATCTCGCTTGACCTGTCCAGGGACTTTGCGTAATGGCTCTCTGACACAGCGCGATATCAACTCCTAATATCGGGAGAGACGAATCCTTTCTAACCGCAACTTCCTCCAAGTGCTCGGGACTGCACCCAACTGCTACCTGTTTGCACGACTCCTTTGAGCCGTGGAAGGGTAGCAATCTAAGAATAGTGGGACACACTCGAGGCGAAGTAGCAGTGTCACGTCTGCGGAATATGCTGTACTCATGTCACCTGGGAACTGTTACTGACGATTGGTATAATACCAACCAACAGTCCCCCTGCGAGTCCTGTCCGGTGTACCCGTAACCTAACGATCACATGTATACTATCTCCAGTACGACGTACTGATGGCTTTGGGACAGACCATCTCCCCAACTTGGATGAGAAGCGTACACACTAGTCTACTCTGGAGTATCGATGCCCAGTCTCAATAATACTACGACTAGGGACAAGTATACGATGTTGCTTATAGACTACCCAGCCCCCACTAGTGTGACTGCCATCACAACGCTGGTAATCAAGCAAAGATCCTATGGGCTCTACTAATATGTATAAGTGATACGTTACAAGAAACATATGTACATATTAAAGTAGACACAAACCAAGTAGCATACTACCATTTTTAGCAAGACTGTATATACAACTGAGAATATCCTAAGCTTCCATTAAGTAATATACATACAAGTATGATACAATAATGGCCCCTAGGGCATATACACTAACAATCTCCTACTTGCATTAGGGCCATGAGCTGGCATATCGTAGACCTATCATCTCGAATAGCCTCTCGAACTGCGTCTGAGGAATGGCCTTTGTGAATGGATCAGCAATGTTATTCTCTGTCTCTACTCTCTTTATCTCGATCTCCCGGCGATCTACAATCTCCCTGATCATGTGATACCGCCTTAAGATGTGTCTGGATTTCTGATAGGACCTGGGTTCCTTCGCTAAATCTATAGCGCCGTTGTTGTCACAATACAGAGGTATTGGATCAACACTGGTAGGAACCACCTGAAGTTCTGTGAGGAACTTCTTCATCAAGACAGCTTCTTTTGCGGCATCGCAAGCAGCTATGTACTACGCTTCCATCGTTGAGTCAGCAACGGTCTCCTGTTTTGAACTCTTCCAAAAGACCGCCCCTCCATTGAGGGTAAAGACATAACCCGACATGGACTTGGAGTCATTTTTGTCACTCTGGAAGCCGGAGTCGGCAAAGGCCTCAATCTGGAGGTCTTTTCCGCCATACACCAAGATCATATCATTAGTCCTCCTCAAGTACTTGAGAATGTTCTTTACTGCTATCCAGTGATTCTCCCCTGGGTTTGCCTGATACCGGCTTACAACGCTCAATGCGTATGCTACATCTGGTCTGGTACATAACATCGCATACATTATAGAGCCTACCGCTGAAGCGTAGGGTATAATTGACATGCGATCCCTTTCCAAATCAGTCTTGGGAGACATCTCTTTGGAGAGGGTGATTCCGTGACAAACCGGTAGGTTACCGCGCTTAGAATCTTCCATACTGAATCTCTTCACTATGGTGTCTATGTACCTGGACTGCGAGAGTCCCAACATCCTCTTTGATCTATCACGATGGATCCGGATCCCCAGAATGTAGGTGGTATCACCCAGGTCTTTCATGGAGAATTTCTGTGATAAGAATCTTTTGACTGACTGTAAGATAGGAATATCATTTCCTATTAGGAGAATGTCATGCACGTACAACACGAGGAATACTACAGCTCTCCCTACAATCTTACTGTATATTCATGGTTCATCTGGATTTTTGATAAAGTCGAATTCTTTGACAGCATCATCAAAACAGATGTCCCAGCTCCGCGATGCCTGCTTTAGTCCATAAATGGACTTAAGCAACTTGCATACTTTAACGCTACTCCCACTCTGAATGAATCCCTCTGGTTGATCCATATAGACGCTCTCTTCTAAATTACCATTAAGAAAGGCCGTCTTTACGTCCATCTGCCAGATTTCATAATCGTGGAAGGCAGCAATAGCAAGAAGGACCCGAATGGATTTAAGCATAGCTACTGGAGAAAAGGTTTCATCATAGTACAAACCAGGTATTTGACGGAAACCCTTTGCAACAAGTCTAGCCTTGTAGGTTTCAACTTGTCTATCTACACCAATCTTCTTTTTGAAGATCCATTTGCATCCTACGGGTTTTACCCTATCTGGAGCAATGTCCAAAGTCCATACTTTGTTAGTGTACATGGACTCCATTTCGGTCCGCAGTGCATCTAGCCATTTTACCGAGTCGCCGCTCTGAATGGCTTGCTGGAAGCTAGTAGGCTCATCATAGTCAATAGTGCAATCCTCTCTATCCCCGTCTATGAGAAAACCATAGTATCTCTTGGGCGGATGAGACTGCCTACTACTCCTGCGGAGTGGCACTGGGATGTCCTGTTCTTCTTGAACTTCTGGTTCAACCAAACTTTCAGTAGTAGTTTGTGGTTCTGGAATTTCTTCCTGTTCTATTTCGCTCCCACTTGTTTCCTTTTCTAAAAATTTAGTTTCCAAGAAGTGGGGATGCTGAGAAACAAAAACCTTTTGTTCCTCTGCGTAATAGAAAAGATACCCCCTGGAGTTCTTTGGGTATCCCACAAACTTACACAGTACTGAGCGTGCCTCGAGCTTGTCCGTATGCTGCTTTTTTACAAAATCCGGACATCCCCATGTCTTAAGATACTTAAGACAGGGTTTCTTCCCACTCCACATCTGATATGGTGTGGTAGGCACAGTTTTGGTTGGAACCTTGTTCAAAAATATGCAGCTGTTTCTAGCGCATAACCCCAGAAAGATCGCGGCAACTCAGCCTTACTCATCATGGAACGAACCATATTTAATAGGGTTCGATTCCTCCTTTCTGATACACCGTTGTGTTGTGGTGTGTATGGAGGAGTAAGCTGAGAGAGAATTCCATTCTCTTTTAAGTAGACTCGGCACTTAAGTATTCACCACCTCGATCAGATCTCAGTGTCTTTATACTCTTGCCTGTTTGTTTTTCCACTTCATTCCTGTATTCTTGGAATTTCTCAAAGGCCTCAGATTTATGCTTCATTAAGAAGACATATCCATACCAAGAGAAATCATCCGTAAAAGTAATGAAGTAGGAATAACCACCTCTCGCATGTGTAGACACTGGACCGCATACGTCACCGTGTATGAGTCCCAAGAGCTCGCTTCCTCTTACTCCGTGTCCAGTGAACGAAGTCTTTGTCATTTTTCCTTTGAGACAGGATTGACAAGTTGCATATGTTTGATATTCGAACGGATCCAAATATCCTTCTTTATGTAACTTAGTCAACCTTCTCTCATTGATGTGACCTAGTCTACAATGCCATAAGAAAGCCTGATTTAATTCCGGAGACATTCTTTTAAGTGTGTTCTGGATATTGAAAACCTGAGCTTGAGTTAATATGTATATGCTGTTATCTAATGTACCAGACCCAATCAGAACTTGATTTAGGTGGATGTGTACTACATCGCTTACGAATGTAAAATCATATCCCTCTCTAGAAAGTGAGGATACTGATATGATATTACAAGTCATACTAGGTACATACAGACAGTTACGTAGAATCAATATCTGCCCACTTGTCAAACCTAGGCGATATTCTCCCACGGATTCAGCGTCCACGCTTATTCCGTTTGCAACTCTGAGAGACCAATCACCTACCTTTATAACTTTACGGTTTCTCAAAGCATGTAATGAATTACAGATATGAGATCCTGCTGCGGTATCAAGTACCCAGGAAGTAGAGTTAATTAACAAACAGTTCTCAATTACTAACACACTTGAGGCTGAAGCCACAACATGCTTCGTATCCTGGCTACTGGCTTCTAAAGCCCTGCAATCTTTCTTCCTATGCCCAATCCCATAACAATAGGAACGTCCCTCTTTTACTATATCCAGTCCCGAAACTTTTGCCCTTCTCTTTCCTTCTACTTCCCTGGTTTCCTTCAGGGTAGAAGGTAGAGACTGTAGAATCAAGTCAGTATCTGACTCATTCTCCAACGTGGTCTTCAGGTCCTTGAGCTGATCAATATAGCTAGTCATTGTAAGGACGTTGTCCCCTACAGATGACCCGACGGCCAACCTCGCTTGAATTAATTCGGTCGAGGTCTCATATCTTGTGATATGAGATTGCTCTCCATATAAATCTTTGTTATAGAGAAAGATGGAAACTGAGTCCATCTTCTCGTGCTGCTTCTGGTATACACCATCAACTGAAGCTAACACGAGGCACTTGGCTTTTGCTATATCTTTTTCCCTCGTCTGGCGGATATCCATATCCGTGACGGTGGAAACTGGACCTAGGACGGCGGGATCTTGAGTAGAAATAGGGTGGTCCAGCTTATCATAGGCAATGGACATCTGGAAAGACCTTTGCCAGTCATATAAGTCAGATTCAGTCAATTTGTTATCTAGATGTAATCTATGTGTGGTCACAAGGTCGCTGCAATGAGAGAAAGAGAAGAAAACATTTTAGCATGATGCTCTTGCAAGTTTAGATTGGTTTTTAGTTTATCTAAACTGGATGGCTCCCACTGTTTCTCGAATCCTTCCTCAAACCAAAAAAGAAGAATTAGCCAGGACTATTCTCACCGTACAATACTTGCTTAACCGTTCAGCCAGGTCAGTGTCGATACTTCGAGAGAGGTTTTCCAACGCTTTCGCGAAGTTCCTTAATTAAAGAACCACTTTTCTCTGGGGGCGTAACCCTTCTGACACCTTTCTAGGCACCTACTTGGTTTATAGCATTGATCGTTAAGTGACGAATCTCCTGATAAGTAGTATATACTCACAGTAGGATCGGGATCCAAAATATCATCGTATGATAATGTTGAAGGTATCCTACCAACATTCATCAAACTCCAAAATGGTATGCATCTCTCTGCAAATTTCAGTTTCTTTAGAAATTCCCAATGTGGATTTTTGCCCCAAGCTCTTATGACCTTGACAAAGGTCAACAAATCATAAGTCATATGTCAAGTTCTACCCGTCATTATCCAGGTTAATTTGAACCCACCCGTACATACCATTGACGAAGGTCAACAAGGTAATACGACTGTCCCAAACTAACGCATCTATCTATGCAACATATGAACACCCAACAGCTACCAATCACTATGCCTTGACGAAGGTCAACAAACACAGCTTGAATACTATTGAATATTCATATGATATGACGGAGGGCTACGAATGGTTTTGGCAAAACCGTGAACGTAGTGAACTTGATATAATCAAAGGAACCTGATACTTTTTAAAAGGAGTGGTTAATGCTCCGTAATTAAAAAATCTGCTCTTTTAAAATAACCGAGTTGTTTCTTTTAAATTTGTTCCAACGATTGAACTTTGGTTTATTTTCTTTGCATTATAATAATGCGTCCCATCATTTATCCTATCATTGCAGAAAACAACGAAAATATCACGTCCTCTTATGCCATCCGCATTCGCCACTGGGTCCCGTCTTCACCCGTTAGGTTACTTAACTAACGACAGAGCGGGGGCTGGGCTAGCGCGGGTGTAAAACATAAGTGACGTCTAATAGCTATTGATCAGTCGAAAATAATGTATTTTTAACACGGCAATTTCCCTATCATTTGCACTCATTTAGAAGTGTTCGGTATTCATATTTCACATATTAGCAAAACAGTCCTGAAATATCAGATTGCATGTGTTAGACTCTAAAACCGACATTTCTGAGGAAATTGTGTGTTTATCATGGCATCGCATCATCCCTATATTGCGCAACACTTGTCTCGAGAATTGTGCAGGAAAATCCAGAAGAAAAGCCAAAATTGTCATTTTGCTGATCAAACATTACGCCAACTCAAAGACCTGAGCACTGGTAGCAATACAGAAGGCCAAATGAAATTCAACACATCAAAACAAGGCCCAAATATTATAGAGGGAATTACCAGAAAAGATCAAAGCCCAAGGCCTACAAAGAGCCACGGAACAGCGGCAGGAGCCGGCTTGCGCCGCGGTTCCGCGGCGTTTTGGCCACGTCAGCAAGTCATTTTCAGTGCGCAATTTGTATCTCTGGGCCCACATTCCTTTCTGATACTTCAAATTCCAGAAGGATCTCGAAGCTATTGCCAGATCAGCAAAGATCATTAAGCAAGGCTAATCTTAATTAAGCTCCTCACAAACTATTTCTAGAAGCTCCCTCCTAACTAAACACATCTAGAAGCTTCTCCTCTAACTAACTTTTGGAGGGAAATTCAAATTTCCTCAACAAACTTTTTGAGGGAAACTTAAAATTTGAAATCCTAGATCTAGGGTTTGGATATCTATAAATAGAAGCCTAGACCTAGGGTTAAAAGGGAATCAATCTTTAGTTAGTTAATCTCCCATTCCTAAATCTCTTTCTTCATCATCTTCTTCCACAAGTCTAGTGACAAGACTTATGCGAAACCTAACCCCAATTCCACTCCAAATTCAAGATCTTGAGTACCAATCAAGCAAGAAGCCCTTCAACCTTTTAGGAGCGGAGCCGATCTCCAATCGAGCAAGTGATCCAAGCCGATCCGCGACTCACAGAGCCGAGCGAAGCCAAATCAACGATCGAGTTCTTCCTCTTGTAGTTCTTGAGCGAATGTAATGAAATTGTTGATATAAATAAAAGGTGAAATTCTTTAATCTTGTTTTCTTTAAATTCTTGCATCATGATTCGATCTCAATTTGTAATTGTAGTTCTTGTTGTGATGTTTGAGTAAAACTCCGCTCGTTAAGGAGTCCAGAAGATCAATAGAATGATGATGTAACAAATCTTAATACGATTTTTGAGTCCTACGAGTTTTGTAGACCCTAGCAAGTTCAAGAATCGATGACCTAGTTTCGTTGCGATGTTTTCTTGATTGTGATCGCTCGAAATTAGGGATCTACGATCGTTTCTTGAATTTACTAGAGGCTAGAATGTGAATGATATCGACGAATGAACAAGGGATAAATGATGAAACCTTAGTTTCACTAGAGATCCCTAATTCTCGTCGATCATCATCGATTTAGTATCAATTCATCGAAGGATAAGAATACGTCATCGTAAGATTACATCACATCTATAGATCCGATCGATTCCTACGAGCCTCATTTCGATTCTTGATATTTGGTTTGGAAAAATCAACAAACTATCAATTCTTGATTCTATCTTTTTCTTGTTATTAGATCTAGATTTTTCTAATTCTTGAACTTCAATTCTTTAAATCATGAATTGTTTTGTTTTGTTTTCTTTAAAGTTTCGACTCATCTAATTCAAAAGACGAACGATTACACTTTCACTGTGGACGATCCGCACTCACTTACAATCTACATCCGACACCGTATATGATTGCGGTCAAAAATATTTTTGGTTGTGATTTCTTTACAATTTTCACATACACAATCCGAAATCGTTTCAACCAGCTATCATATATAGATATTGTACATTAGTCAGACGCAATAATAAGCATTCCAGATCACAGATGAACTTTATTGGATATACTAGCAATCCGCATTTTCTTTGAGCCTGCAATAAAAGACGGATTACACAGTTGTGAAGAATAGCCATTACCCCAACCCTAGACCCCTAAGGGTACGACAAACCACCCGCCAAGTACCCGAAGTGAAGCGGTCTCCCTCAACAACGTGAGTAGGCCACTAAACACTTCAACGTACCCGGTAGTTTGTGTACCCCGCCTTGGGTCTATCCTAGGAGCAAAATCAGTAAAAAGAAATAATACAACTGTGGCTACAACTCAAACTGGATGCGCCCCGCAAAAGAATATTACATCATATTTCATTTACATCGAATGAATGAATATTAAACCCATCTCAAACCCCGGCTAATCATCACAACACTCCAATCAAGTCCATATGCACAAACAGTAAATATTAAAGAAATGTGCAACCCCCTGCCAACCGACATACTAGAAGTTAGGGGAGGTTTACGAACACATTAAACATTACAGATAAAAACCCAATTAGCAAATAACTTAGAACATCGATCGACAACCTTTATCCGTGTCTACCCCAAAAGCAAACCTGCATTGAAGTAACTTGGGTAGAAACGAACATACAGGAAACCAAAACACCAAAAAATATGAATTACTGAGCAAATCCGAGTCAACTCGGAGTTGACTCGGCGGCGGATCTACGGCCAAAAGAACTATCTTTCCGCGGATCCCCGGCCATCTAACCGAGTTGCAATCTCGTATTTTCCCAGAATTCTTATATTTCCCTGCTGTGAATTTTAAGACATATCAAATATTTTTTTCGACACGTTTAAAATTTATAGAAACTGTTAGGGTTCTGGCGTTTCGTTTTCGTGTTTTCCGTCGATCGAACATCTAATTAGTTGCTAACAAGCTAGTAATGGTTTGGTTGGCTCTGATACCACTATAAGTCCATGTCACGCACCCCACGAACTTGCGGGGAGGCGCAATATATGAAAAACGATCATCAAAGCTTCGTAACACGGACTTGAGCGCACGAATCGTGTCTAAACCGTTACTAGCATACTACGAGAGGTTTAACTACTCGGATTCAAAGTTATACCTCACGTTACTTGTCCTTCGGGTCTTCATCGCTGTCCTCCACTCCTCATAGGCTCCGTGGAACATCGGCACCTTAACGGCCTCCTCGAGTCAAAGACGATCCACCCGAGAGCTCCTACACCAAGCTTGATCTCTAACTTGAGATAACTAGATTGCTCAAAGTGCTAATCTAAGCTACCTAGGGGATATAGAGTGAGGTTATGAATGTATTAGTCTATCTAATCCTTGATCTCAACACATGAGAGGGGAGGGTTAGGGTTTCAAGAGAGAGAAATTGAGGAGAGAGAAGGTGAGCAAAAGTTATGAATGAAAAAAGCTTCTCACTTCTAATATATTATGATGCATAAGAAAATCAAAAAGAATAAATCAAAATGCATTATCATCATGCTTCATTAAATATATGCAATGAATCATCAAGTGAGTCATTAAGCAATAAATGCTTCATTAACTCACTTGAATGATTTATCTAAGTGAGTCACAAATTCATTAAATGTTAATGCCACCTTACCCTCCATGTCATCATCCATCTAGAAGCTTCTCGACAAATTACGAGAAAGCCCCTCCTATCCGTGAAAACACGGAAAAACTTTAGACTGTATAAATCCAATAACCTGATACTAGAATCTGGCTTAAACCAAAGCCGACTAGTAAAAACTGTCCGAACGTCGTACTTGCGTAAACACACGTATGCGTCCGAACCCTTGTCGTAAAACCATACGACCTCTATATCGTTTCTCCTGGAGCAGGGAAACTCTTTGTGTGGGACACTAAAGACTCGACACTACGCTGGAAGTGGGTTTCACCACAGACCGCAAGCGGCACTAGCTGTACGTAACGGTCCCCAGGTAGATGTCGATAAGAAGGCCGATGAGGAAACCCATCCGAACTCCTACTGAGCCTGATGTGACAATCTCCGTACAGTCCGATCTTTTCGTCTAAGACTATCGCATATCTTGCCTAGAGGGCGGCAAGCGTCAGTCCCCTAATAGCGGTATAAGTCGTGTCGGAGCGTAGCCCATTACACCCTGAGAAACTACTGGAACCTACCAGTAAATCTCGCTTGCCCTGGCCAGGGACTTTGCGTAATGGCTCTCTGACACAGCGTGATATCAACTCCCAATACCGGGAGAGACGAATCCTTTCTAACCGCCACTGCCTCCAAGTGCTTGGGACTGCACCCAACTGCTACCTGTTTGCACGACTCCTTTGAGCTGTGGTAGGGTAGCAATCTAAGAATAGTGGGACACACTCGAGGTGAAGTAGCAGTGTCAAGTCTGCGGACTATGCTGTACTCATGTCACCTGGGAACTGTTAACTGACGATTGGTATAATACCAACCAACAGTCCCCCTGCGAGTCCTGTCCGGTGTACCCGTAACCTAACGAGCACCTGTATACTATCTCCAGTACGACGTACTGATGGCTGTAGGACAGACCATCTCCCCAACAGGGATGAGAAGCGTACACACTAGTCTATTCTGGAGTATCGATGCCCAGTCTCGATAATCCTACGACTAGGGACAAGTATAGGATGTTGCTTATAGACTACCCAGCCCCCACTAATGTGACTACCATCACAACGCTGGTAATCAAGCAAAGATCCTATGGGCTCTACTAATATGTATAAGTGATACGTTACAAGAAACATATGCACATATTAAAATAGACACAAACCAAGTAGCATACTACCATTTTTAGCAAGACTGTATATACAACTGTGAATATCCCAAGCTTCCATTAAGTAATATACATACAAGTATGATACAATAATGGCCCCTAGGGCATATACACTAACACTTCTTACCCCGGGGTATCTCACCGGGTCCACTATTTACCCGCAGTCGGTGCCTACCTCTTCTCGAATCGGGTATCACAAACCAATCTCAAAACTGAGAAAACTCATGGTGGACGCCTCAAAATATCATATCAAGAGAAATCGGGGTTTTAAAACAATAAATAATTTCCTTTGAAATTTTACCACGGTTCTCAAATCCAGAATCTCATGAAAACAACATCTCAATGCGTATAATCATAAAGCATGATGTATGCAAACATAGAACAGAAATATGAGTATATCAAGTATATCATGCGACATGGAATGATGATGTAAACATAGCAAGTATATCATGCAACATAGCATAATGATGGACAATTCTACTGTGTAAGTGACATAGCAATTATCGATGATGAAAGTGTGTGAGCCGGAAAATTTGTGTAAGTGTAACATACACATCATCGATAATGGTGTAGGTGTACTAGCACAGGTACATATATAGTGAGATGAGAATATCATGAACGTAGCATCAAGTAAATCGTAGGCTCAATCCTATAAGGTATATGTATCTATAACATAACCGAGTTGGTGGGTCTATCAATCGGCATCCAGCCTCATAACATCACGTATGGTATAATCTATCGTACGACATTCTCTAGTCAAGGGTATGGATCAATCATCAGATAATACTCATCACGCACGGTAAATCATCATACGGCGGCATTAAACAATTAGGGATTGTATCAACCTATATGATAATGAGGGTATGGACCTAACGTCTCGTACGACATTTCACTCATTATTAACATCATTATCCATATATATATATATATATATACCATCTCTTAGGTCACATCCGTATCAATCTCATATCGTGGGACCGACAAAGGTATCAATTATCTCTTATCGACTCGCATCCATATAACTGCATATCACACCAAGTCATCATATCACATCGTATACTCTTTTCATCATATTAATATCTAGCATCAAGTCATCTTGCATATACATTCTATCTTATAAATCTCATGTCACGCTACTCTAAATCTCATACTTATTCTCGTGCACTACATATAATTATATATCGTGATTCACATTTACGCTTCACATCCTTATATAAATCTTTGAGACATCCTTATCAATCATATCATTTCATACTAAACCTTTAATCATATCCATGGGTTCCTAGTATAGGTTTCTCCGACCATATTCATAAGTCTCTAACATGGTTTCCTTAACCATATTCTATATATAACGGTTTCCATTATAATTTGCGAGGGTGCTATACGCCATCCATCCGACTTCCCCCGTAGATATAAATCTACTCACCTGCAATACTCATTGTTCAGCCGTAGTCGATGTGCTTCGTCATCTCGAAATCCACGTGAAGGTACCTACAATAAATATACAATCGCAAATGTTATTAAAATCAAGTCCGGAAAACCAATATGGCACACTGTGCGCTCATAGGTTAGAACCTATTGCCTACGCATGCAAAAACAAACAAACAACCATCGTCGTTGACGTACAAACATCCAACGACCCAATACAATATCAAATACCAAATCTCAATTTCATAAATCCAAAATACCAAATTCAGCAACTCAGGAAATCCCTCCCAGATTTCATCTTAGGTCAATTGGGACAAAACTAGCAAGTACAGGGAGTTGTTTATAGGGGTTAGCAGCTACAGGCAAAAACCCAATCCCAGTCACCACTAAAAATCTGGCGACAACACCTATTTTTCCAAGCTCGCCGGCTATATGGAGGAATTGGCATCTCGTGCTTCGGTGGTGGTCTTCTTGTCGTTTGTCTAGGTCTATAGACTTGCTAGATTTTCTCATAAATGCCCCAGATAGCTCCAGATTCCCTATAGTCCAATAATACCTCAAAAAACCGACATGGAACAAATCCTAAGTTCGTGTATCAGGTTGAAATCTCTATTTTTGTCCAGTAAAATCATCATTAAGGTCGTACAAACTTTCACAACACTTCAATTTACCAACTACAAGTCAAGTTTCCCACTAAACCCTAACTTGGAATTTCTAAGTTCACAAATCCACACTTAATCAATTTTAAACTAAAATAGAAATTAAAGAAACTAAATTGCTAAGCTAATCAAGAATTTTCTTGAGTTTCTCAAAGTCTTCAAAATACAACTTTGAAAGGTCTAAGATGTTGAGGAAGAAGTGATGATCATTTTTAATGAAGGGAAAATAGGGTTTTGAGGTGGTTTCGGGGATGAACCATGGAGGTAGAGGAGGTGGAGGAAGGAATGAAGAAGATGAAGGAGAGAAGTGAAGAAGGAAAATGAAATGAAGAGTTTTGGTCAAGGGTGGAAGCCTCTCTCTCTCTTTCTCACTCTCTCTCATGCACTCACATAGCATGCCATGCCCAAGTCATGAGTGTGTCCCCTCTCTCTCCTCAATAATTCTCTTTCTTTTCTAAAACCAAATATCAAAAAATGTCAATGAAACAACATGCGACCAAATGCAACATGTCATGGTGTAACACGTTAGAATGTGATTAGTGTTAATTAAGCGATAATGCGGGTTTTCTGTAAAAAGTTTACCAATTTGGTTTCGTCACATTTTATAACAATTAATTAATATTTTATTATTTTTTTGTTATGGATTGCACGCACGTGTGCACGTTAATATGAGGGTTAGTTTGTATTAATCTCCTTAGTGACCATGACAACCTTAACCAAATCCTTTCCTTGCTTAACCTTAAACCCTTGATATTTGTGTGAGGAGGAGATATTTCCATTGTTTGTTTTGGATTGGGAAGAGGTGACAAGATGACTCATGAGAGTCATGGATTGCAATTAATGAGGAGAGGGGGAGGGTAGATGCAAGGTGCACTTACCCTACACTCACCTCTCATCTCTTAAACAACTCGCACACTCTCATTCTCCCTCACTCTATCACTTTCTCATTATTTCCTCATTCCCTCAACCCTCAAACTGAACTCTCACTACCCCATCACTAAAACCTTTCTAAACTTCACAAAAATCCTATTAACACACTTCAAAAGTCTTGATTTAGCTACTAGGATCCCTTGGAGCTTGGAAAGCTAGGATCTTTGAGCTTGTGTTGTTAGGTAATGATCTCTATCTGTTAAATAAGTCTTTTTAATATTGTGTAGCTTGTAAGTTTCAGTTTAGAATGCGTAAAGTTTCATTTTAGTGCAAATATCATATTTTTTGTGTAGTTTGGGTCTCGGATGAATCTGCTATCAAACCAGGTTTTTGTTGGAAAAGTTCCCATCATAGTGACCTAGTGTAGTGACCTAGAACCCACCATAAAAACCTGAGACAATTCCATGAGCAGTAGGCCACGATTTTATTGCTTCTGGCCGCAATTTGCAGCCAGACTGGGGAGTTTGGGTTTGTGTTTTGGGCGTAGGTCTCTGGGATTGCGTGTAGTCTTGTGGAACTTGCAACTTTTACCAATTGTTTGGGTAGCAAAATCTGAGATCACTTTGTTAGTTTCTAGTATTTTGACTACGCGCGTTACGTTATCCGACACAGTTCGTATTCTTGTGTAGCTGTTGCTTTTGGGTTGGTTTCGTAGTGTCGCTACGCATGTTAGCCACTAGATGAACACTTGAGAGTATGTTTGGAGTTGGTGCGTTGGTCAAACGTAGTGGTTACGTGTTATTGGTCGATTGCTAATATGAACTTGTTATATTGTTGTTTTATGATCTTAGGGACGAAGGCGGGGACTTCGGACGGTGCGAGGAAGGGAAAGCGAGTGGTTGGCTTTACTTAGTCCAAGATCATTAGTGAGTAGATTTAACATCTACTTGGGAATCGCCCGCATGGCGTTATGCGTCAGGGCTAGATATGATATGATATTAGTCGTATATTTATATTGCATATATAAAGATTGTGCATAAAACTTTATTGCATATTATTACTTGTTGTGCTTGGACTTGTACTCATTGGACACTGCATTATTATTGACGGTTCATGTTGCAAGAGCAAAAATTGTATGCTACACCCACACCGTCTTTAATTGCCATGACACGTACAACACCTATACATACGTGATATTGTATTGGTTAGGGACATTGAGACATGATCCTTATTTTCTTTGTGCATATGAGATATAACATACCTGTATATCTATATGCTTACACATATGCCTTGCTAAACCTTGATATAGCTACACATATACCTGGAAGGTATTGCATCATTATTGACATGTATATACACACAGCTTGCTACAGCTATACATATACCTGGAGGGTATTGCATCACTATTGACATGTATATACACATACCTTGCTATGCTACAACTACACCTCTACCTACATGGTATTACATCATTATTGACGGGGTATACACATATGAGACATAGCTACATGTACATCATACCTACATACTTACATGTACACCCATATACCTTGATATAGCTACACATATACCTGGAGGGTATTACATCATTATTGATAGGTATTACTCATATCTTGCTATAGCTACATGTTCACCTTTATATGATGATGCGTTTGATTTTGGAAAAATTAGGAACTGCATGATATATTTAATAATTTTTTGCAGTTAAATAGCAGTTTTTCCTTTATATGCTCATATTACTGTTTCATGTTGCATATATTATATTTCATGGATTTCCACATTGAGATATGGATTTCATATCATGTTTTCTGGATGTTTTACTCCTGATGATATATATCAGTGGTATGGGATGCTGTTATATATTTGTATATATATCAGTGGTATGGGACGCTGTTATATATGTATATATATAATATATCATCGTAATGATCTATGCAAGTATTCTTATTCTTTAATTGATATTTTGATGCATCCACTCTGAGACTTGTGTTAGAAAACCGATACGTGGATCACTAGTGTCGATATTGAACACTTAGGTTCCGAGGAACGTATGGATATGGGGATTTCGAGTGTCGGAGCTGGACACTTAGGTTCCGTGAGACGTACCGATACGTTGATCACGAGTGTTGATGTTGGACACTTAGGTTTCGAGGAACTTATGGATATGAGTATTTATGAGTCGATGATGGATGCTTGTTTTCATGATGTTTTCAGGTGTCGATGTTGGATACCCAGGTTCCATGGGACTTACAGGTTATAAAGGCCGATCTGAGGGCCGATTTGAGGAAAATGGGATTTAGATTGTCTTGATGGACACTGGTCCTGCCACGATGAGGATTCCATGAGGATGACATGTTTTATCCCATACTCCGCATTTATTTGATATGCATTGCTTCATGTATTAGTAGTACCTGATAGAGTACCTTTCATGACTGCTGCATATACACATTTCCATTTATTGCTACCAGTTTGCGTGTGATAGATTATCGCAGTACGTGCATACTTGCGATTACCTGCATATGTTATTTACTATTCACGAGTTGGTAACTCACCCCCGTTGTGCCACAGTATTTTGCAATTGCCCCTTAGAGCAGTCGCGGCAGGGCTTCTTCATCACATCATATCATCTTTTGCAGCGGATACCGCTACGGCTGACTGTATGCAGTTTTGCTAGGTGGGTTTTGCGGTTATCCGATGATGCTCATTTTTATATTCGTTGTATCTAGTACTCTCCATCTACTACTTCATGTATTGACTTAGAGACGAGTTGTGAGGACGATATTGGATATTATTTGTGACTTTAGAGATCTTTCATGCTGTTTCACTTTATATCGTCTTTTTCTTCGCTACGGCGTCGTATATCTGTTGTGGTGGTTGTTTTCCGCCTTTGAGCGTGGATTTGCTCCCGTTTGGGGATGCTTTACTTATATCTTTCGTTGTACCCTTTTTGTGGCTAGATTTTACAAAGGAGGTGCTGCTAAATTTTTAAACAAAGTAAATTTGGAATTTAAAGATTTATATTTTAGATTCCAAAAGTTTTAACAATGTTATTATCACTTACTACTTTTGATGGTTTAGATTGCTGGGTTTTCGGCTTACTTAAATTGCGTTACACCTGTAGACGTTACGTGGTTTAAGGGCCGTCACGTGTTAAATTTCGGATGATGACAAAGTTGGTATCAGAGCGCTAGGTTTTACCTTTTGGAGTGTAGGATGACCTTGGTATGATGGAGTAGGTAGCTTAAGTAGAGCGATGTAGCGTGTGTATGTCCGCGGTATACTTACGACATGGTACTCCGCCTAAAGTGACCTAAGTACTAATTGCTTGAAATTCCTTCCGTGATTATACATATCCTTGTGATTCGATTTCCGTGTTTATATCGAATCCTATTTCCATTATAGCCTTTATTCCGCCGATGACTATGAGGGCTCAGAGAGAGGCTGCGAGAGCCATGGTCAAAGTCGACTCATTTGGGACGAGGACTGAGCAGGACGGTACGCTTGCTGCACAGGAGCAGATCGATCTGCCTTTGATAGATCGTATCGCTAGGCTTGAGACAGATATGCAGGACTTGCGCCAGATGATGAGGTCGTTGGTTGAGTCGAGTCGAATGCAGAGATAGGAGGTTGCTACCCCTGTTACCCAGTTATTCCTTGCTATCAGCACACAGCATTATGTCTCATATACAGCAGCAGTGGACGCAGCCTTACTTGATGAGGCGCGTCTTCCTGAGACTTTGGGAGTTTAAGGACCGAGGAGGGCTCGTACAGGTGTATCAGCCCAGAGACAGATGCTTAGTCGTCGCGACAGATGTCGTTTACATCGCAAGAGGAGCAGAGGCTTGGGACGAGGACAGTTGTATAACTCTTATCCCCAGGAGGGTCAGCAGCCACCGTTTAGATGTTTCCGGTGCGGGAGTGTCCATTACCTCGTCAGAGATTGTACCTTGGTATGCCAGAGGAGTGTAGCAGTACCATATGTTACCTTACCACCTTCACCTCAGGGAGCTTTGCCCCTTGTGCCTGTTGTCGCACCACGTCAGACTTATGTTCAGAGAGGTCGTGGTCGCGGAGGGTTCGTTCAGAGAGTACAGGATGGTAGAGGTGGAGGACAGCTAGTTGTGGGTAGAGGGCAGGCATGAGCGTTTTCTTATACTCATCGGGACACGCGGGCGTCCAATGCAGAGTTTTTAGGTATTTTTATTCGTATGTTCTTTTGCGCATGTTTGTTCATTCAGGATCTATGCACTCGTTTGTTCTACACACTTCGTGCCATGGTTGGGCCGAGAGTCGTATATGCTATATCAGTTGTTTGTTGTGTTTACTCCTGTTAGCGATCCTTTAGTTGTGCGACACGTGTTTCAGTCATGTGCCAATTGGGTAGGAGATAGAGATTCGTCCGTCGATTCGATCCTTCTAGAGATATTGGACTTTGACGTTCTCCTGGGCACGGACTAGTTAGCTACGTGCTATGCGTCTATGGACTGCCGCGAGAAGACAGTCAGGTTTTGTTTTCCCGGCGAGCCAGTTCTTGTTGTGCAAGGGACAGTGGTGCCGTCCCTCGCAGCTTTATTTCAGCCTTTTACTGTAACGTTTTAGAAATTGTTATGTGAATTTTTCTGTTTTTGGGTAAAATTGTCGGTATTTTTCTGTTTTTAAACCGACTGTGATCAAACGGCCGTATAGACTTGCCAGCATCTAGTTTAGATAAAATAAAGCTAGTGCGCAAGCTTTGGGGTTATATGGAACGTTTTGGTTCAATTTGAATTTTTCCCATTTTTAATATTATTTTATTGTGGTATTCACATTTTGGGAAATTTTCTCTTAAGTCTTCTTTTCAAAAATTAAGTTTGAGTTAATAAAACCTTTCACATAGCATCTAGATATTTGTATGGGTTTTTGATTTAAATTTAAAAGAAAAGGAAATGAAATGAATGAGGTGGCATGTGCATGGATGTAGGTGTAAAGGCATTTATGTGTGCATTTATTGCTTTTCTTGCTAGAATCATCCACACAATTCCTCACCCTCTCCTCCTTGGCCGAGACCTCCCTCTCTCTTCTGCCCTTGACCATTTCCTTCTCCATTTGCATCAATTCAAAGCTCATTAAATCCCCAAAATCCCAAAATCTCACAAAAATCTTATCCTTCACCTCTTGGATGCCGTGGAGCTAGGCAAAGCTTGGATCTTTGGGTTCTTGAGAATAGGTAATGGTCCCTATCTGTTCTTTATTTAGTTTTTTTACTTTATAGCTAGTTAGTTTCAGTTTAGATAAGGTATGGTTAGGATTTGTGTGTAATATCGTATTTTAGTGTCGATTTGCGATATCTGTGACCTGCTGTAATCCCGAGAAAATACTAGAAAACCAAACATTTTAGTTGTGTTGTACCTGTGACCATAGGCTTTCACCTGAGACACGAGACCCATCCCACCGGCCAGGGCCGGCGACGTCTGAAGCGGATTCCAGCGAGATCGGCTCGGGGAAAGGGTTTGGGTTTGGGTTTTCTGGGTAGGTGTCTGAAGTGGTTTTGGTATATTTGGTTATGTTTATTTGTTTAGTTTTCGCAGTATGCAAAATCTAGGATCACTTAGATAAGTTGTAGTGTTTTGTGTTCGCGCGATACGTTATACGACACGGATCGTGCACTTTGGGTGGTTTTGCTCTTAAGTTGTTTTCGTCGTGTCGCTACGTACGTTAGCCGCAATACGAACACTTGAGAGTATGTTTTGTGTTGTTGCGTCGGTCTAATGTAGTGTGTACGTGTTTTAGGGTTATTATTAATATACACTTGTTTTATTGTCTTAATATTGTAGGTTCGCAGGCGGGGACTACGGACACAGCTACAAAGGGGAAAACAGGTGGTTGGCTACACTTAGCCAGGAGTGTTGGTGAGTAGATTTAACATCTACAGGGGAATCGCCCGCATGGCGTTATCCGTCTGGGCTAGAGATGTTACTTTTGTCGCATATTCTATGTCAGATGTAAAATTGCGCATTTACCCTACTTCTTAGCTAGTGTTATGCTTAGACTAGTATCCTTAGGACACTGCACCATTATTGACGGCTTATGTTGCACGAGCACTGATTGTATGCCACACACACCGTCAATAATTGACATGCCACGCACAACCCACATATAGAAATGATATTGCTTGGTTAGGAACATTAAGACATTGATTCATAGTTCTTATCACATATGACATTTAGCATACCTGTATATCCACATGCTTACACATATGCCTTCACATACTTACGTGTTAGATACCTGTAGACCTATAGAGTATCGTACCATTAGTGATAGGTACATACACACTTTATGTCATAGCTACAGGTATACCTTGCTCACATACTTCACTTATACCCAGGGGGTATACTGCATCATTACTTATAGGTAGATACATATATCTTTCTATACCTTTATGTTGCACATATATCTGGTTATAGCTACATGTTTACCTTTACTTGATGTTATTTTAGAATTGGAGAGATTAGGAACCGCATGATATTATATTAACATGTTACAGTTAATTGCGGCTTTTCCTTTATATGCTCGCATTTCAGATTTATGATGCGTATATTATATTCATGGATTTTCGCATTAAGATATGGATTTTTCATGATGTTTTCTGGATTTGGGGACCGTGGGAGTTCATGAAATTATGCATTATTTGAAAAACCCGGTTTCCCTTGATATGATATTTCAGCATCCACCATGAAATTTATCAGTTCTGATTATATACTCCATACGAGGAGTGGTGCCGTATGAGGGTACATTGTGGGGCCCGGTACGGTTCCCCTCGACAAGATGATCGATGGTCCATGCCCGATTGAGCCTGGAAGGTGGGCAAGTACCTACTGGTGATATTACCAATGACTCGGCGGTTATCATGGGGATACCGACGGGAGTCATGTGCGTATGGATACGTCGAGAGGCGAGGGTCAGAGCTAGGCACTCGAGCTTTCGGGATAGCGTATGATACGTACCTATCAGGGGGCCAGCCATGGAGACAGCACCTGATAGATCAGCATTTCTGTGTCGATGCTTGACACATTGATTTCATGATATTCTTTTTACTCTTTTGTATATATAACAGGGGATTAGGCCGCTGTTATATATGCTCTTACACCAATATTAGTGGAATGGGACGCTAATATATGTGTATTGACATTAAATTATATACATCACCATATTTATTCATGCAAATGTACCTAGAATGTAAAGGACTCATTGACATTGGATTTAGGACATTTGAGAATTTATTTGATATTGATTATAGGATATATATGAGATTGCTGATTTTGTACACTCGTGATATGTGAGATCTACTTGTTGTTGTACATTCGGGGTATACGAGATATACTTGATATTGTACATTCGGGGTATACGAGATATACTTGATATTGTACATACGGGATATATGAGATCTACTTGATGTTGTACATTCGGGGTATACGAGACATACTTGATATTGTACATACGGGATATGTGAGATCTACTTGATGTTGTACATTCGGGGTATACGAGATATACTTGATATTATACATACGGGATATGTGAGATCTACTTGATGTTGTACATTTAGGATATGTGAGACTGACTTGATATGATAGCCAAATTGGGGGCTGATTGGAAGAATTGGGATTTGGAATGTCTTGATGGATTTTGTTCCTACCATGATGTCAGGGTTCCATGGAAATGACATGTTTCATTCCATACTCTACATTTATTGTTTATGCACTGCTTCATGTATTAGTAGTACCTGTTAGAGTACCCTCCATGACTGTTGCATTTACACACCTTTATTCATATCATTTCTTCATGTATTAGTAGTACCGATATAGTACCTTACATCATGCTGCATACAGATTGTCATATTATTACCGCTTTATGTGTAGTTGTACCTGTTAGTGTACCTTTCATGATTATTGCATTACATATGACCATTTATTGATATTAAATGCTTATGTTAGATTCGCGTTGTACGTGCTTACTCGCGATTACCTGCATATGTTATTTACTATTCACGAGTTGGCAACTCACCCCCGTTGTGCCACAGTGTTTGCAGGTGTTCCTCAGGATAGTCAGAGGCAGGCTATTTTCATCCATCGTATCATCTTTGGCTGCGGATACCACTTCGCCAGACATTGTGCAGTTTTTCCTAGGTGGGTTTTGTGGTTATCCGATGTTGTATTGTATATTCGTTGTATCCATGTACTCTCTATCTACCAGTATTATGTTGAATTAAAGACTTGGTGTGAGGACGATATTGTATATTATTTTGTGACTTGGAGGTTTTTATTCGGTTTTATTTATATCGTCTCTTTCTTCATTACGGCGTCGTATATCTGTTGTGGTGATTGTTTTCCGCTGTTGGGCGTGGATTTTTCTCCCGTTTGGGATGCTTTTACTTACATATTATGTTGTACCCATTTTTGGGGTTGGTTTTTACAAAGGAGGTGCTGCCAAAATTTTAAGAAATAAAAGTGAGACTTTAAAGAATTTGGGTTGTGATTTCAAGGGTTTTGAAAATACTATTATCACTTTCTTATTACTTTTGATGGTTTAGATTGCTGGGTTTTGGCTTTATTTTACTACGTTACGCCTGTAGATGTTGCGTAGTATTAGGACCGTCACGTGCCAATTTCGGGTTGTGACAAAGTCGGTATCAGAGCGCTAGGTTTTACCTTTCGGAGTGTAGGATGACCTTGGTATGATGGAGTAGGTAGCTTATGTAGGGTTCCTAGGCACTCTCAAGAGGTCTCACAAGGCATCAACCATGCCAATTTCAAAAATACGGTGCCGAGAAACCCTAGACTACGGATCGTTGGCTAGAATTCTAGGCGACAAAGCAACTAGTTAACTACTTTAACTAAGAGTACGGATATACAACCTTTGTAGATCCAGTCCTCCACCTCCACGGCTCCGTGATGAAGTCCTCTCCGCTGTACAAATCGGATCCCGGGCTCTAGTGTCGGCTTCATCGGAGAAATGGGCGGGCAAGGTCGTCGGCTTCGTGCCGAAGATGATCTACGTCGAGGCATCACTAGATCAAGCTCCAACTTCACCAAGTCAAGAAACTTGTGAAGAAAACACACTCTACTACTTGGCAAGAGTTAGAGGATGAAGAAATAGGAAGTGGGTAGACTTTAGAATTGGATTTCTCACTCTAATTCATCAATCACCATTGATGGTCAAGCTTTTTCTTCTTGTGAAGAAGAAGAAGAAGATGAAGAAAGAATTATGATAAGTTATTAAAATGAAATGGAAAATGAATACTTATCATAATATTAACCTTAGTTTAGTGTAGAGAATGGACCATGGTTAGATATGATGGTTAGGGTTAAGCAAGAGACAAGAATGGTGGACTAGGTCAAAGTTTCATGAAGTTTCAACTAAACAACAAAACTAGCAACCATTCTTTTCTCATCTTTTCAAAATAAATAAATAAATAAGTAAGAAAAGAAAACCCTAATCATTAGTTTAACCATGGCTTAATTCTTTACACTTAACCAAGTATACATGTATCATCAAACATGATACAATCAAGTGCACAAAAGTATATCACATATACAACTTGCACAATTCAAGTGAGAAAATCCATTTAAAGTGAACCAATACTAGTTAATGCAAAGTAACATATCAAATATATAATTATGCATTAAATCATTAAATCAACACTTGATTCAATGATCCGGTCATGTCGCACACAACCGACTAGTATACAATGTATCGGCTTATCGAATCAACGCTTGAATCGATAACTAGGTTATATCGCATACAACCATTCGATACATTCATCGCGAGAATGGAATACGGTATCACATACACGCATTATTCTCGGTCCCGCACATATCTCATATGCGCTCCTATTTCGTTTCGCTTGAGCCAGGAAACCTCTGTGTAGGACTCTAAAGACTCGTCAATACGCAGGCAGCAGATGATGATCATATCAAACACCCACAAGCAGCAAGCGGTCTGCTAAACATAACGGCCACCCGGGTATTGAGCGATCAGAAGATCGACGAGCAAGCCCGCTCACACTCCAGTGAATCCATCCAGTAACACTACCGTACAGTCCGGTCTCGTCGTCTGATATGTCGCATATCTTGCCTAGGGGTGGTAAACGTCAGACCCCAATAGCTTGATAAGTCGTGTCGATATGAGGTCTATAACAATTCGAGAAACTACTGGTAACACTTACCAGTAAATCTCGGCAACCCTGGCCAGGGATTTCCTGGTATAGACAATCGAACACAGCGCAACATCAACTCCCTATACCGGGAGAGACGAATCCCCTCCTATCGCTCATTGCCTCCATGTGATTCGGGACTGTACCCAAAAACCACCATTTTGCACGCCCTCTTGGACATGGTAAGATGGAAATCAAAGCACAGTGGGAACCACACAAGACTCTATGACGATCTCGGGTCAACAGACTACTCTGTACCAGTGTTACCTGAGAACTGCCATCTGACGTAAGGTATAATACCATCTGGGAGTTCTCGGCGAGTCCGTCCAGTGTACCCAGTCTCTACTGAGCACCCGTATATCATCTCTAATGTCAAACACCAATGGATATGGGATCATCCATCGCCTATCTGTATGGGTCGAGAAGGTATACGCTAGTCTACTCTGGTATATTGATGCCCCGTCTCGATATACCCACGAATAGGGACTTTGAAGGATGTACTTATGGACTACCATGTCCCCACTAGTATGATCCGCATCATAGTCCAGGTAGTCAAGTACACATCCTAAGGGCTTTACCAACATGTAACAGAGAGACAATCAGTATACACGTTAAGGTAAAGATCAACCAGATAGCATACTATCATGTCGAGCAAGAAAGTCCTCCCTATATATGTCCCATCATCCACTATAATATACATCCTATGTACAGTAATGGCCTCTAGGGCATACATATAACTAACAATCTCCCATTTGCACTAGGGCCATCTGTAGCAGTGGTTGTAGTATCTAATACTCAACCAAGTCTCTCTCTGGGAATAGGCCTTCGTGAGTGGATCCGCCGTGTTATCCTCTGAGTCTACTCTCCTTCCATAGATCCTCTGGAGATCAACCATCTCCACGATCAGGTGACACTGCCTTAGAATATGTTTGGATCACTGATGGGACCGGGGTTCCCGGGCCAGAGCCACAACTCCATTGTCACACAATGGGAGGAACATAGATCATCTCATGAACCAATATACACCCAAACTGCCTCTTTGGTAGCATCTTAAGTAGCGATGTATCCTGCCTTTATCGTCTAGTATGCCACGGTATCTAGCTTGGAACTCTTCCAACAAACCGTCCTTTTACTGATGGTAAAGACAATGCCTGCGACTGACATTCAGTCGTCTTTATCACCCTGGAACCCTTCCAGTGATTCTCCCCAGGATCGATTGATACCATCTCACTACAACTAGTGAGTATACTAACACCCAAATAACATCTATCTCATAGATGAAAACTCAGGATGGAGGAGGTATCACATTGATCCTATCTAGAGAATCCTTGTGATAAGCGGAGATTGACCGAGCGTAGCATAGGAAACTCCTTCCCTATCATGAGTATGTCATCCACGTACTCTACGAGGATCACCACCATACTCCCTACTACCTTTTTTTATATACAAGGTTCATCTACCATTTTGATGATGTCAACTTCCTTGACTAATCCATCAAAACAGATGTTCCAACTCCGCGATGCCTGCTTTATCCTATAAAGCATCTTGCACACGTTTCCGCTGCTCCTACTGTCTACGAGGCCCTCTGGCTGTGTACTTATAGACGCACTCTTCTAAATCAGTATTTAGAAAAGCAGTCATGACACCCAACCGCCAGATATCGTAGTCATGGTATGTAGCCGTGGCAAGTAGTATCTGGATGGACTTAAGCATAGGTACTGGAAAAGGTTTCATCATTATCCATGCCTGGTCAATGACGAAAACCTTTAACAAGTCTAGCTTTGAAAGTCTCAACTTTTCCATCTACACCAAGTAATCTTCTCAATATATACTTGCTCCTGATGGGGATTTAACCCTTCAGATATAGCAGCCAAAGTCCATACTTTGCTAGTGTACATGGATTCCATCTCAGATCCCTAAGCATCCAGCCATTCTTACAGAGTCCCACTCTTGATGGCCAGCTCGAAACTAGTTGGGTCATCATCTTATGATGCATTCCTCGCTCCCACTGTCATAGAGAAACTGGAGTATCTCTCAGGTGGGTGAGGAACCCTACTAGATCGGCGGAGAGGCTGAGGTTCGTTGGTTACTATTGAATCTTTCGGTTCTACCAAATCATCAGCTGAAATTTGTATAGCTGGAACCTTTCCAGTTCTACATAACTGACCTTGCCTCGAGCTTGTCCGGATTTTGCTTTTAGACATAGGCCGGACAACCCTAAATCTTAACTAGCTTAAGACATGGGCTCTTCCCATATCATATCAAATATGAAGTGGTAGGCAACTGATTTGATTTGAACCCTTTTCAATAGGTATGCAGCTTCTCAAGTGCATAACTCCCAAAAGGAAATAGGTAACTCAGTAGTACTCATCATAGAGCACACCATATCAAATAGGGTGTGATTGCTCCACCCCGATATACCATCGTGCTATGGTGTATCCGGAGGAGTAATGCTGAGAGAGAATCTCATTCTCCTTTAGAATAGTCCAGGATTTCCGTGCTCAAGTATTCTCCTCCTTGATCTCATCAAAGGACATAATACTTATACCCGTATTTAGGTTCTCTACTTCTAACTTATATTCTATGAATATCTCAAAAGGTTCCGACTCATGTTTCAACAGGAACATATGACTGAATCTTGAGAGATCATCAGAGAATGTAACGAAGTACAAAGGACCAGTCCTGGCATGTGTAAACAGGAGACCTTGCATACATCATCATGTATCGGTCCCAAGAGTTCACTAACTCTTTCTCTGTTTCCAATAAACAGAGCTATGGTCATCTTATCTTTGTGACATGACTGGCGAGTTTCACAAGATGTAAATTCAAACTGATTTAAATATGCATCTATATGTAACTCTAGCTAGTCGGGTCACATTGATCTGACCTAGTCTACAATACCTCAAGAAGAATTCGTTCATTTCTGAACTTTTCCTCTTGTGTGTGTTCTATATACTAAGAACTGTAGTTTGATTTAGAACATTAATGCTTTTAGATAACGTGCCTGAACCGATCAACTTTTGATATAGGAAATGTTCAAAACATTATCCAACTATACAAAATTTTATCATTTCTTTACTGATAAAGAGACTGATATGATTTTGTATATCAGGTTCGGTATCTAATAACATTCGTTCAGAATCAATGTATTCTGGTAATACAGGGTGACAGTGACCAACAGACTTGGCTGCAACTCGTGCCCCGTTTTCTGTCTCATGAAACTTATCCCCCGTTCTCAGTTTTTCTACCCTTTTGTAGCCCAATGTAACAAATTACATATCTGGGATCCTGATCCGGTATCATATATCCAGGATGCGGAGGATACTGAGAAACAGTTCTTTGTAATGAACACACCCGAAGATGATGCATCATATGCACTTTCCTCGTTTGGGCGGCACGGGAAATCTGGTATTCCCCAATTTCCTGCTCTGTCTTCTAACAATTATAAGTTGGAGCGGGACCAACGTTCCCCAGCTCAGTATAACAAGCGGGTTCGGTCAATTATCCGTATTGTTATCTTGATTAAGGCGTGATATGGTCGCTACCAGGAGAGAGAGAGGAGAAAACACTCAGCGTGCGCTCTTGCAAGAATAGATTGGTTATTATTTTATCTAATCAGGATGGCTCCCACTGCTTTTTTTCAAATCTTCCTTCAAACCCTAAAAGGAAAGACTAGCCGGGATTAATTACACACTACAAGTTCGCCAATCTTTCAGCCAGGCCAGTGTCGGTACTTTGAGGGAGGTCCCCCGTGCTTTCGCACGAACCTAATTAATGTAAACCTCGTTTTCCCAGAGGCGTAACCCCGTTGACACCTTTCTAGACACCTACTTGATCGGCTAATTGTAATGTATAAAACTCTCCCAGGAGTAACTCTTACTCGCAGCGGGTATCGGGATCCAACTATCTCATAGAAGGTATGCAATCTCATTGCAAATTTCAACACTTGAAATTCCTGATAATATTTTGCCCCTAGCGTCCTATGACCTTGACGGAGGCCAAACAACCCATAGTCCGCTAGTCAAGTTCAACCCGTACATTTCTTGATTGAATTAAACCCACCCGCACGATCCTTGACGGAGGACAAACAACGCCGTACGAATACCCTAATCCAATCGCATCATATGCTAGCAGATAAGCACTAGTTAGCTACCGTACACTACGCCTTGACGGAGGCCAAACAACCGCAGCACGAATACTAACTAGTACATATCTGAAATGATGGAGGGCTACGACAGGTTTTTCTGAAAACCTATTGCGTAATGAACTTGATATCGTTGTAGGATCGAATGAATTTTGAAATGGAGTGTTTTTGAGGCTTTTCTTGTTTTGCTAAAGGAGTCACTCACGGTGAAGGGATCGTCGGTCCTTTCCTCGTCGAATGAGGTGCGGGATATATCATATATATCACTGTGCAAAGCAAGAACACTTAAAAGCAATCAAAAGACAAACCGAGGGGTGTAGCATCTGCCAGTTATTGCTAAAGGAGTCACTCCCGGTGAAGGGATCTCGGTCCTTTCCTTATCGAATAAGGTGCAGGATATATCACATATACCGCTGTGCAAAGCAAGAACTGTAGCTACCTGTTTTATTTTGAAATTCGATTCTACAACATCTTAGGTTTCTTTTATTTCATTAATCTCATTAATGAAGTCCCATCATTTCAGTACCTAAACATCACAGATAAATACGACGTACACTTATGCCATCCGCATTCGCCTCGATGTCCCCTCGTGCACCGTTAGGTTAGGTAACTAACGGCAGAGCAGGGCAGGGCTAGCACGGGTGTAAAACATAAGTAACGTCTATATAATATATCATATATACTATATACTGTATCTATCACAGAACATCACATGATCACATCACAGATATCGCAGCAGAAGAAACATATGAAACATTGGATATACTAGGACGTCCGTGTTTTCAATACGAGCCAGTATAAAACATGGATTCCACGGTCGTGATAATAGCCAATCCCACACCCCCTAGACCCCTACGAGAGCGGTAAGCAACCCTGCCAATTCTAGGGTTAGGAGACCCGTACTCGACTCCTCGAGTTGGTCTCCCACTGGACCCCAGAACCCGGTTACTTGTGCTCCCCTCCTTGGGTCTATCCTAATGCGGAAAAGTAAATAATATACAAAGGGTGACATCTTCCGCTACCTGGAAGTGTCCCAAATAAAAGAATATTACATACAAGTTTTTATATGAATGAAAATGAAAAACACTCATCTCACATAAAAACCCCCGGCTATTCAACCACGACGATCCAATATAACATATTCAGCAACACATAACATCACATGTCATCAACGTAAGTAAATATGTGCATCCCAATTGTCGTTGACATATAGCAACGAAACCGGCGATATCACATATTACACTTACGGTCACAGAAAAGAAAGTGTAAAACTACAACAGTTGGAATCCGCAATCTCTTTAGACATCGCATGCCTAATCAAATGAATTACTTAGACATCACATGCCTAACAATTATAAACCCCGCATTTTAGTCTCATTATCGAAAACACTTTTCAATACCAAGTCGGGTAATTCAACAAGATTCCCGACATTTTGATCGAATGCTCGTCGCAAACTTAAGTAGGCGGCCACACCCCTGATACCGTCGACGAAGTGTACCAAGGCGGAACACCGCTGCTGGGAGCACCCGAACGGATGCTTTCGGCGACGGGGTTCTCCTACAGTCACTTGGTCGGGGCTATGGAGTGAGGCTGTCTATTAAGTTTACCGGCGAATATCCGCATACGCTACGTGATTGCGACGGAATTTTGATCGCATCAAAATTCCGTGGCAACCGATCAAGTGAGACTAAAGTGCTGTGTTTATAACATTCATTCAGTTATCTCATAACTATTTGTGAATTCCAATTATTGTATCACATTCCAGATAATTAGAAAATGTTAAACTTTTCGATCGAATATTCAAACACCCAAGTTTTCCCGATACAGATCAACACATGAAACAAGTTTAAAAACATCCACTTCATGCCTCAGTACCAACGGTCCAGCCGTAGAAGGGTCAAGCCAAACGCCTCACATGTGGCACGCCGAACTGCCCCAAACCCTAAGGTTCAAAGGGTAGATCAAGACGGTCACATAATCGAGTTAAGGTTTGTTGTCTTCTAGAGGGTCCATTGCGTTACTTGCACTACTTAGAACGTCTTTAAACCACGGAAAAATCCAACACTTGGAAATTTTCCGGCAGGGGAAAAGTTGGGTATTTATATCCGGTCGAACTTTTTAACAGTTTCCAAAATATCCGGAAAAACACATAGACAAAGTTTGACAATCCGATCGAATGCACGAACTCCCAATACAACCCAAAATACTCAACTCTTGATTTCAGATTAAAAATTCCCAGGAAAACCAGCACTGAAAAATAGGAGTTACTGTGCAAAATTCAATGGGAGATAAGACTAAAGGGCCGCGGAACAGCCGCATTAGCACGCTAATGCCGCGGTTCCGCCGCACTTTAGAAAGATCATTAGGTAATGTTTGCATCGTAATTCTTATAATTTCCTGCTGAATTTTCTGCATATTTTTAATCTGGAAAAAACCCAATTTTTGGAAAAAGCCCAAAGAGCAAATTAGGGTTTGGGTTTCGGTCCGATCGGACTTCCAATTCCGTCTACGCATCGCCTAAGGCTCTAGCTAGTCTCTGATACCACTGTAGGGTTCCTAGGCACACTCAAGAGGTCTCACAAGGCATCAACCATGCTAATTTCAAAAATACGGTGCCGAGAAACCCTAGACTACGGATCGTTGGCTAGAATTCTAGGCGACAATGTAACTACTTAACTACTTTAACTAAGAGTACGGATATACAACCTTTGTAGATCCGGTCCTCCACCTCCACGGCTCCATGATGAAGTCCTCTCCGCTGTACAAATCGGATCCCGGGCTCTAGTGTCGGCTTCATCGGAGAAATGGGCGGGCAAGGTCGTCGGCTTCGTGCCGAAGATGATCTACGTCGAGGCATCACTAGATCAATCTCCAACTTCACCAAGTCAAGAAACTTGTGAAGAAAACACACTCTACTACTTGGCAAGAGTTAGAGGATGAAGAAATAGGAAGTGGGTAGACTTTAGAATTGGATTTCTCACTCTAATTCATCAATCGCCATTGATGGTCAAGCTTTTTCTTCTTGTGAAGAAGAAGAAGAAGATGAAGAAAGAATTATGATAAGTTATTAAAATGAAAAGGAAAATGAATAATTATCATAATATTAACCTTAGTTTAGTGTAGAGAATGGACCATGGTTAGATATGATGGTTAGGGTTAAGCAAGAGACAAGAATGGTGGACTAGGTCAAAGTTTCATGAAGTTTCAACTAAACAACAAAACTAGCAACCATTCTTTTCTCATCTTTTCAAAATAAATAAATAAATAAGTAAGAAAAGAAAACCCTAATCATTAGTTTAACCATGGCTTAATTCTTTACACTTAACCAAGTATACATGTATCATCAAACATGATACAATCAAGTGCACAAAAGTATATCACATATACAACTTGCACAATTCAAGTGAGAAAATCCATTTAAAGTGAACCAATACTAGTTAATGCAAAGTAACATATCAAATATATAATTATGCTTTAGATCATTAAATCAACACTTGATTCAATGATCCGGTCATGTCGCACACAACCGACTAGTATACAATGTATCGGCTTATCGAATCAACGCTTGAATCGATAACTAGGTTATATCGCATACAACCATTCGATACATTCATCGCGAGAATGGAATACGGTATCACATACACGCATTATTCTCGGTCCCGCACATATCTCATATGCGCTCCTATTTCGTTTCGCTTGAGCCAGGAAACCTCTGTGTAGGACTCTAAAGACTCGTCAATACGCAGGCAGCAGATGATGATCATATCAAACACCCACAAGCCGCAAGCGGTCTGATAAACGTAACGGCCACCCGGGTATTGAGCGATCAGAAGATCGACGAGCAAGCCCGCTCACACTCCAGTGAATCCATCCAGTAACACTACCGTACAGTCCGGTCTCGTCGTCTGATATGTCGCATATCTTGCCTAGAGGTGGTAAACGTCAGACCCCAATAGCTCGATAAGTAGTGTCGATATGAGGTCTATAACAATTCGAGAAACTACTGGTAACACTTACCAGTAAATCTCAGCAACCCTGGCTAGGGATTTCCTGTTATAGCCAATCGAACACAGCGCAACCTCAACTCCCTATACCGGGAGAGACGAATCCCCTCCTATCGCTCATTGCCTCCATGTGATTCGGGACTGTACCCAAAAACCACCGTTTTGCACGCCCTCTTGGACGTGGTAAGATGGAAATCAAAGCACAGTGGGAACCACACAAGACTCTATGACGATCTCGGGTCAACAGACTACTCTGTACCAGTGTCA
The DNA here is from genome assembly GCA_030015575.1 of Agapanthus africanus. Lineage (NCBI taxonomy): Eukaryota > Viridiplantae > Streptophyta > Magnoliopsida > Asparagales > Amaryllidaceae > Agapanthus > Agapanthus africanus. The sequence goes on from JASDDO010000022.1 coordinate 394,761,908, forward strand.
CCAGAGAACTGCCATCTGACGTAAGGTATAATACCATCTGGGAGTTCTCGGCGAGTCCGTCCAGTGTACCCAGTCTCTACTGAGCACCCGTATATCATCTCTAATGTCAAACACCAATGCTTATGGGATCATCCATCGCCCATCTGTATGGGTCGAGAAGGTATACGCTAGTCTACTCTGGTATATCGATGCCCCGTCTCGATATACCCACGACTAGGGACTTTGAAGGATGTACTTATGGACTACCATGTCCCCACTAGTATGATCCGCATCATAGTCCAGGTAGTTAAGTACACATCCTAAGGGCTTTACCAACATGTAACAGAGAGTCAATCAGTATACACGTTAAGGTAAAGATCAACCAGATAGCATACTATCATGTCGAGCAAGAAAGTCCTCCCTATATATGCCCCAGCATCCACTACAATATACATCCTATGTACAGTAATGGCCTCTAGGGCATACATATAACTAACAGCTTAAGCAGAGTAACGTAGTGTGTGTATGTCTGCATCATACTCACGATGCGGTTCTCCGCCTAAAGTGACCTAAGTAAAAATTGCTTGAAATTCCATCCTTGATGATACATATTCTTGTGATTCGATTTCCGTGTTCATATCGAATCCTAACTCTATTATAGCCTTTGCCGCCGACGACTATGGGGACTTAGAGAGGTGCAGCGAGGGCCGAGGTCAGTATTGACTCGGGGAGAGCGAGGACTGACCAGGATGGCACGCTCCTTGCACAGGTGCGGACGGTTTCGCCTTCGACTAATGTTATCGTTTTGCTTATGGCCGAGATGCAAGACTTGAGCCAGACAATGAGTTCTTTGGTTGAGGCCATTCGAGTACAGCGACAGGTGGTTGTCACCCCTGTTACCCAGTTGTTCCTTGCGGTCAGTACACAGCATTCCGTCACCTACATAGCACCAGTGGATGCAGCCCCAGTTGACGAGACACGTCTTCCTGAGACTTTAGGAGTTTCGGATCAGAGGAGAGTGTTAGTTATATGTATGCCCTAGAGGCCATTACTGTACATAGGATGTATATTGTAGTGGATGCTGGGACTTATATAGGGAGGACTTTCTTGCTCGACATGATAGTATGCTATCTGGTTACTCTTTACCTTAACGTGTACACTGATTGTCTCTCTGTTACATGTTGGTAAAGCCCTTAGGATGTGTACTTGACTACCTGGACTATGATGCGGATCATACTAGTGGGGACATGGTAGTCCATAAGTACATCCTTCAATGTCCCTAGTCGTGGGTGTATCGAGACGGGGCATCGATATACTAGAGTAGACTAGCGTGTACCTTCTCGACCCATACAGATGGGCGATGGATGATCCCATATCCATCGGTGTTTGACATCAGAGATGATATACGGGTGCTCAGTAAAGACTGGGTACACTGGACGGACTCGCCGAGAACTCCCAGATGGTATTATACCTCACGTCAGATGGCAGTTCTCTGGTGACACTGGTACAGGTTAGTCTGTAGACCCGAGATCGTTATAGAGACTTGTGTGGTTCCCACTGTGCTTTGATTTCCACCTTACCACATCCAAGAGGGCGTGCAAAACGGTGGTTTTTGGGTACAGTCCCGAATCACATTGAGGCAATGAGCGATAGGAGGGGATTCGTCTCTCCCGGTACAGGGAGTTGATGTTGCGCTGTGTTCGATTGGCTATAACAGGAAATCCCTGGCCAGGGTTGCTGAGATTTACTGGTAAGTGTTACCAGTAGTTTCTCGAAGTGTTATAGACCTCATATCGACACGACTTATCGAGCTATTGGGGTCTGACGTTTACCACCCCTAGGCAAGATATGCGACATATCAGACGAACAGACCGGACTGTACGGTAGTGTTACTGGTTGGATTCACAGGAGTGTGAGTAGGCTTGCTCTTCGATCTTCTGATCACTCAATACCCGGGTGGCCGTTACGTTTAGCAGACTGCTTGCGGCTTGTGGGTGTTTGATATGATCATCACCTGCTGCCGGCGTATTGACGAGTCTTTAGAGTCCTACACAGAGGTTTCCTGGCTCAAGCGAAACGAAATAGGAGCGCATATGAGATATGTGCGGGACCGAGAATAATGCGTGTATGTGATACCGTATTCTATTCTCGCGATGAATGTGTCGAATGGTTGTATGCGATATAACCTAGTTATCGAATCGAAGATTGATTCGATAAATCGATACATTGGATATTAGTCGGTTATATGCGATATGACCCGATCGTTAAATCAAGTGTTGATTTAATGATTTAATGCATAATTATGTATTTGATATATTACTTTGCATTAACTAATATTGGTTCACTTTAAATGGATTTTCTCGCTCGGATGTGCGCATTGCATATGCGATATGATTTTTTGCACTTGCTTGTATCATGTTTGATGATACATGCCTTTTGGTTAAGTGTAAAGAATTGAACCTTGGTTAATGAAATGGTTAGGGTTTACTATTTGCTTATTCATTTAAACCATTTATTTATTCTTTTGGAGAAAGAAAAGCATAATGAGAAAATGGTGGCTTTCTTTGTATGTATTATGAAGCTTCATGAAGACTTTGACCAAGTGACCATTTTTTCTCATGCTTAACCCTAACCATTCCATTCAACCATGATTAAATCTCTACACTAAACCATGGTTCAATTATGATAAGTATTCTTTTTACTTTCATTTTCAGAATAACTTATTATAACTTTATCTTCTTCTTCTTCTTCATCTTCAATGAAGAAACCTCCACTTCATCAATGGTGATTGATGAAGATGAGTGAGAAATCCAATTCTAAAGTCTACCCACTTCCTATTTCTTCATCCTCTACCTCTTGCCAAGTAGTAGAGTGTGTTTCCTTCACAAGTTTTCATGGCTTGGTGAAGGTGGAGCTTGATCTAGTGATGCTTCGACGTAGATCATCTTCGGCACGTCGTCGATGACCTAGCCCGCCCATTTCTCCGATGAAGCCGACCCAAGAGCCCGGATTTCGTTTTGGACAGCGAGGACACTTCATCATGGAGCTATGGAGGTGGAGAACCGGATCTACAAAGTTTGTATTTCCGTTACTCTTAGTTAAGTAGTTAACTAGTTGCTTTTTCACCTAGAAATCTAGCCGACGATCCGTACACTAGGGTTTCTCGGCATCGTGATTTTTGAAATTGGCATGGTTGATGCCTTGTGAGACCTCTTGAGAGTGCCTAGGAACCCTACAGTGGTATCTGAGCCTAGCTAGAGCCTTAGGCGATGCGTAGACGGAGTTAGAAGTCCGATCGACCCGAAACCCCGACTTTAAAATGCTCTCTGGACATTTTTGTAAAATGTGGATTTTTGCAAATTAAAAATATGCTGAAAAATCAGCAGGTATATCTAAGAATTACGATGCAAAAATTACCTAATGATCTTTCTAAAGTGCGGCGGAACCGCGGCATTAGCGTGCTAATGCGGCCCTTCCGCGGCCCTTTTGTCTTATCTGCCATTGAATTTTACACAGTAACTCCTATTTTTCAGTGCTGGTTTTCCTAGGAATTTTTAATCTGAAATCAAGAGTTGAGTATTTTGGCTTGTATTGGGAGTTCATACATTCGATCGGATTGTCAAACTTTGTCTATGTGTCGTTCCGGATAATTTTTTTGAATATGTTAAAAAGTTCGACCGGATATAAATACCCAATTTTTCCCCTGTCGGGAAATTTCCAAGTGTTGGATATTTCTGTAGTTTAATCACGTTCTAAGTAGTGCAAGTAACACGATGGTCCCTCTAGAAGACAACAAACCTTAACTCGATTATCTGACCGTCTTGAACTACCCTTTGAACCTTCGGGTTTGGGGCAGTACGGCGTGCCACATGTGAGGCGTTGGCTTGACCCTTCTACGGCTGGACCGTTGGTACTGAGGCACGAACTGAATGTTTTTAGACTTGTTTCATGTGTTGATCTGTATCGGGAAAACTTGGGTGTTCGATTGTTCGATCGGAAAGTTTGACATTTTCTATTTATCCGGAATGGGATACAATAATTGGAATTCACAAGAAGTTATGAGATAACTGAATGAATGTTATAAACGTAGCAGTTTAGTCTCACTTGATCGGTTACCACGGAATTTTGATGTGATCAAAAGTCCGTCGCGATCACGTAGCGTACGCGGATACTCGCCGGTTAAACTTAATAGACAGCCTCGCTCCATTGCCCCGACCAAGTGACTGTAGGAGAACCCCGTCGCCGAAAGCATCCGTTCGGGTGCTCGCGGCAGCGGTGTTCCGCCTTGGTGCACTTCGTCGACGGCATCGAGGGTTCGGCCGCCTACTAAAGTTTGCGACGAGCATTCGATCAGGTTATCGGGAATCTTGTTGAATTGCCCGACTTGATTTTGAAAAGAGTTTTCGATAATGAGACTAAAATGCGGGGTTTATAATTGTTAGGCATGCGATGTCTAAGTAATTCATTTGATTAGGCATGCGATGTCTATGCAGGTTGCGGATTCCAACTGTTGTAGTTTTACACTTTCTTTTCTGTGACCGTAAGTGTAATATGTGATATCGCCGGTTTCGTTGCTATATGTCTACGACAATTGGGATGGACATATTTACTTACGTTGATGACATGTGATGTTATGTGTTGCTGGATATGTTATATTGGATTGTCTTGTTTGAATAGCCGGGGTTTTTTTATGTGAGATGAGTGTTTTTCATTTTCATTCATGTAAAAACTTGTATGTAATATTCTTTTATTGGGGCACTTCCAGGTTGCGCAAGTTGTCACCCGTTGTATATTATTTACTTTTCCGCACTAGGATAGACCCAAGGAGGGGAGCACAAGTAACCGGGTTCTGGAGTCCAGTGGGAGACCAACTCGAGGAGTTGATTCCAGGTCTCCTAACTCTAGAATTGGTAGGGTTGCTTGCCGCTCTCATAGGGGTCTAGGGGTGTGGGTTTGGCTATTCATCACGACCGTGGAATCCGTGTTTTATACTGGCTCGTATTGAAAACACGGACGTCCTAGTATATCCAATATTTCATATGATTCTTCTGCTGCGATATCTGTGATGTGATCATGTGATGTTCTTTGATAGATACAGTATATAGTATATATGATATATTATATAGGCGTTACTTATGTTTTACACCCGCGCTAGCCCTGCCCCGCTCTGCCGTTAGTTACCTAACCTAACGGTGCACGAGGGGACATCGAGGCGAATGCGGATGGCATAAGTGTACGTCGTATTTATCTGTGATGTTTAGGTACTGAAATGATGGGACTTCATTAATGAGATTAATGAAATAAAAGAAACCTAAGATGTTGTAGAATCGAATTTCAAAATAAAACAGGTAGCTACAGTTCTTGCTTTGCACAGCGGTATATGTGATATATCCTGCGCCTTATTCGATAAGGAAAGGACCGAGATCCCTTCACCGGGAGTGACTCCTTTAGCAATAACTGGCAGATGCTACACACTCGGTTTGTCTTTTGATTGCTTTTAAGTGTTTTTGCTTTGCACAGTGATATATATGATATATCCCGCACCTCATTCGACGAGGAAAGGACCGACGATCCCTTCACCGGGAGTGACTCCTTTAGCAAAACTAGAAAAGCCTCAAAAGCACTCCATTTCAAAATCATTCGATCCTACAACGATATCAAGTTCATTACGCAATAGGTTTTCAGAAATACCTGTCGTAGCCCTCCGTCATTTCAGATATGTACTGGTTAGTATTCGTGCTACGTTTGTTGACCTCTGTCAAGGCGTAGTGTGCGGTAGCTGATTAGCGCTTATCTGCATAAGCATATGATGTGATTGATTTAGGGTAGTAGTGCGACCTTGTTGACCTCTGTCAAGGGTCGTGCGGGTGGGTTTACTTCAATCAAGAAATGACGGGTTGAACTTCACTAGCAGCCTATGGTTTGTTGACCTCTGTCAAGGTCATAGGACGCTAGGGGAAAAATATTATCGGGAATTTCAAGTGTTGAAATTTGCAATGAGATTGCATACCTTCTATGAGATAGTTGGATCCCGATACCCGCTGCGAGTAATTGTTACTCCTGGGAGAGTTTATACATTACAATTAGCCGATCAAGTAGGTGTCTAGAAAGGTGTTAACGAGGTTACGCCTCTGGGAAAACGAGGTTTATATTAATTAGGTTCGTGCGAAAGCACGGGGGACCTCCCTCAAAGTACCGACACTGGCCTGGCTGAAAGATTGGCGAACTTGTAGTGTGTAATTAATCCCGGCTAGTCTTTCCTTTTAGGGTTTGAAGGAAGATTTGATAAAAAGCAGTGGGAGCCATCCTGATTAGATAAAATAATAACCAATCTATTCTTGCAAGAGCGCACGCTGAGTGTTTTCTTCTCTCTCTCTCCTGGTAGCGACCATGTCACGCCTTAATCAAGATAATAATACGGATTATTGACCGAACCCGCTTGTGATACTGAGCTGGGGAACGTTGGTCCCGCTCCAACTTATAATTGTTATAAGACAGAGCAGGAAATTGGGGAATACCAGATTTCCCGTGCCGCCCAAACGAAGAGAGTGCATGCTGATACATTATCTTCGGGTGTGTTCATTATACAGAACTGTTTCTCAGTATCCTCCGCATCCTGGGTATATGATACCGGATAAGGATCCCAGATATGTAATCTGTTACATAGGGCTACAAAAGGGTAGAAAAACTGAGAACGGGTGATAAGTTTCATGAGACAGAAAACGGGGCAAGTGTTGCAGCCAAGTCTGTTGGTCACTGTCACCCTGTATTGTAATACAATGATTCTGAACAAATGTTATTAGATACCGAACCTGATATACAAAATCATATCAGTCTCTTTATCAGTAAAGAAACGATAAAATTTTGTATTGTTGGATAATGTTTTGAACATTTCCTATATCAAAAGTTGATCGGTTCAGGCACGTTATCTAAAAGCATTGATGTTCTAAATCAAACTACAGTTCTTAGTATATGGAACACGCACAAGAGGAAGAGTTCAGAAATGAACGGATCCATCTTGAGGTATTGTAGACTAGGTCATATCAATGCGACCCGACTAGCTAAGTTGCACAAAGATGCATATTTAAATCTGTTTGAATTTACATCTTGTGAAACTTGCCAGTCATGTCACAAAGATATAATGACCATAGCTCTGTTTATTGGAAACAGAGAAAGAGTTAATGAACTCTTGGGACTGATACATGATGATGTATGTAAGGTCTCCTGTCTACACATGCCTGGACTGGTTCTTTATACTTCATTACATCCTTTGATGATCTTTCGAGATTCAGACCTATGTTCCTGTTGAAACACAAGTCCGAATCTTTTGAGATATTCACAGAATATAAGTTAGAAGTAGAGAACCAAAATAAGGGTATAAGTATTATGTCCTTTGATGTGATCAAGGAGGAGAATACTTGAGCATGGAAATCCTGGACTATTCTAAAGGAGAATGAGATTCTCTATCAGCATTACTCCTCCGTATACACCATAGCACGATGGTATGTCGGGGCGGAGCAATTGCAACCTATTCGATATGGTGTGCTCTATGATGAGTACTACTGAGTTACCTATTTCCTTTTGGGAGTTATGCACTTATGAAGCTGCATACCTATTGAATTAGGGTTCGAATCAAATCAAAGCCTACCATTTCATATGTGATATGGAAAGGGAAGAGCCCATATCTTAAGTTAGTTAAGATTTGGGGTTGTCCGGCCTATGTCTAAAAGCAAAATCCGGACAAGCTCGAGGCAACGTCTGTTATGTAGAACTGGAAACGTTCCAGCTATACAAACTGGAGTTGATGATTTGGTAGAACCGAAGGATTCAGTAGATTCCAACGAACCTCAGCCTCTCCGCCGATCTAGTAGGGTTCCTCACCCACCTGAGAGATACTTCGGTTTCTCTATGACAGTGGGAGCGAGGAATGCATCATGAGATAATGACCCAACTAGCTTCGAGCTGGCCATCAGGAGTGAGACTCTGTAAGAATGGATGGATGCTTATCGATCTGAGATGTAATCCTTATACACCAACAAAGTAAGGACTTTGGTTGCTATATCTGAAGGGTTAAATCCCCATCAGGAGCAAGTATATCTTGAGAAGATTACTTGGTGTAGATGGAAAAGTTGAGACTTGTTAAAGGTTTTCGTCATTGACCAGGTGTGGATAATGATGAAACCTTTTCCAGTACCTATGCTTAAGTCCATCTAGATCCTACTTGCCACGGCTACATACCATGACTACGATATCTGGCGGTTGGGTATCATGACTGCTTTTCTAAATACTGATTTAGAAGAGTGCGTCTATAAGTACACAGCCAGAGGGCCTCGTAGACAGTGGGAGCAGCGGAAACGTGTTCAAGATGCTTTATAGGTTAAAGCAGGCATCGCGGAGTTGGAACATATGTTTTGATAGATTGTCAAAGAGTTTGACATCATCAAAATGGTAGATGAACCTTGTATAAACAAAAAGGTAGTAGGGAGTATGGTGGTGATCCTCGTAGAGTACGTGGATGACATACTCTTGATAAGAAAGGAGTTTCTTATGCTACGCTCGATCAATCTCCGTTTATCACAACGATTCTCCGTGTAGGATCAAAATGATACCTCCTAAATCCTGAGTTTTGGATTTATGAGATAGATCTAATTGGATGTTAGGATACTCACTAGTAGTAGTGAGATGGTATCAATCGATCCTGGGGAAAATCACTGGAAGTGTTCCAGAGTGATAAAGACGACTGAATGTCAGTCGCAGGCATTGTCTTTACCCTCAGTAAAGGGACGGTATGTTGGAAGAGTTCCAAGCTAGATACCGTGACATACTAGACGATAAAGGCTGGATACATCGCTACTTAAGATGCTACCAAAGAGGCTGTTTGGATGTATAATGGTTCATGAGATGAACTGCGTTCCTACCATTGTGAGACAATGGAGTTGTGGCTTATGCCAAGGAACGCCGGTCCCATCAGTGATCCAGACTTATTCTAAGGCAGTATCACCTGATCATGGAGATGGTTGATCTCCAGATTGATCGAGGCAAGGAGAGCAGACTTAGAGGATAACGCAGCGGATCCACTAACGAAGGCCTATTCCCAAAGAGAGACTTTTATGGGATGGTTGAGTATGAGATACTATAACCACTGCTACAGATGGCCCTAGTGCAAGTGGGAGATTGTTAGTTATATGTATGCCCTAGAGGCCATTACTGTACATAGGATGTATATTGTAGTGGATGCTGGGACATATATAGGGAGGACTTTCTTGCTCGACATGATAGTATGCTATCTGGTTACTCTTTACCTTAACGTGTATACTGATTGTCTCTCTGTTACATGTTGGTAAAGCCCTTAGGATGTGTACTTGACTACCTGGACTATGATGCGGATCATACTAGTGGGGACATGGTAGTCCATAAGTACATCCTTCAATGTCCCTAGTCGTGGGTGTATCGAGACGGGGCATCGATATACCAGAGTAGACTAGTGTGTACCTTCTCGACCCATACAGATGGGCGATGGATGATCCCATATCCATCGGTGTTTGACATCAGAGATGATATACGGGTGCTCAGTAAAGACTGGGTACACTGGACGGACTTGCCGAGAACTCCCAGATGGTATTATACCTCACGTCAGATGGCAGTTCTCTGGTGACACTGGTACAGGTTAATCTGTAGACCCGAGATCGTTATAGAGTCTTGTGTGGTTCCCACTGTGCTTTGATTTCCACATTACCACGTCCAAGAGGGCGTGCAAAACGGTGGTTTTTGGGTACAGTCCCGAATCACATGGAGGCAATGAGCGATAGGAGGGGATTCGTCTCTCCCGGTATAGGGAGTTAATGTTGCGCTGTGTTCGATTGGCTATAACAGGAAATCCCTGGCCAGGGTTGCTGAGATTTACTGGTAAGTGTTACCAGTAGTTTCTCGAAGTGTTATAGACCTCATATCGACACGACTTATCGAGCTATTGGGGTCTGACGTTTACCACCCCTAGGCAAGATATGCGACATATCAGACGAACAGACCGGACTGTACGGTAGTGTTACTGGTTGGATTCACAGGAGTATGAGCGGGCTTGCTCGTCGATCTTCTGATCGCTCAATACCCGGGTGGCCGTTACGTTTAGCAGAACGCTTGCGGCTTGTGGGTGTTTGATATGATCATCACCTGCTGCCGGCGTATTGACGAGTCTTTAGAGTCCTACACAGAGGTTTCCTGGCTCAAGCGAAACGAAATAGGAGCGCCTATGAGATATGTGCGGGACCGAGAATAATGCGTGTATGTGATACCGTATTCTATTCTCGCGATGAATGTGTCGAATGGTTGTATGCGATATAACCTAATTATCGAATCGAAGATTGATTCGATAAATCGATACATTGGATATTAGTCGGTTATATGCGATATGACCGGATCGTTAAATCAAGTGTTGATTTAATGATTTAATGCATAATTATGTATTTGATATATTACTTTGCATTAACTAATATTGGTTCCCTTTAAATGGATTTTCTCGCTCGGATGTGCGCATTGCATATGCGATATGATTTTGTGCACTTGCTTGTATCATGTTTGATGATACATGCCTTTTGGTTAAGTGTAAAGAATTGAACCTTGGTTAATTAAATGGTTAGGGTTTACTATTTGCTTATTCATTTAAACCATTTATTTATTCTTTTGGAGAAAGAAAAGCATAATGAGAAAATGGTGGCTTTCTTTGTATGTATTATGAAGCTTCATGAAGACTTTGACCAAGTGACCATTTTGTCTCATGCTTAACCCTAACCATTCCATTCAACCATGATTAATTCTCTACACTAAACCATGGTTCAATTATGATAAGTATTCTTTTTACTTTCATTTTGAGAATAACTTATTATAACTTTATCTTCTTCTTCTTCTTCATCTTCAATGAAGAAACCTCCACTTCATCAATGGTGATTGATGAAGATGAGTGAGAAATCCAATTCTAAAGTCTACCCACTTCCTATTTCTTCATTCTCTACCTCTTGCCAAGTAGTAGAGTGTGTTTCCTTCACAAGTTTTCATGGCTTGGTGAAGGTGGAGCTTGATCTAGTGATGCTTCGACGTAGATCATCTTCGGCACGTCGTCGATGACCTAGCCCGCCCATTTCTCCGATGAAGCCGACCCAAGAGCCCGGATTTCGTTTTGGACAGCGAGGACACTTCATCATGGAGCTATGGAGGTGGAGAACCGGATCTACAAAGGTTGTATTTCCGTTACTCTTAGTTAAGTAGTTAACTAGTTGCTTTTTCGCCTAGAAATCTAGCCGACGATCCGTACACTAGGGTTTCTTAGCACCGTAATTTTTGAAATTAGCATGGTTGATGCCTTGTGAGACCTCTTGAGAGTGCCTAGGAACCCTACAGAGAGCTCGTGCAGGTGTGCCAGCCCATAGACAGAGGTTCAGTCGTCATGACAGGTTTCGTGCTCGTCATGGGGGTACATGAGGCTTGAGGCGAGGACAGTCGTCTAGCTCTTATCCCCAGGATGGTCAGCAGTTTTCGTCCGGATGTTATCGGTGCAGGAGTTTGGGTCATTGGGTTCGAGTTTTTACTGAGCCACGTAGTCGCGAGGCAGCTATACCGTAGAGAGGAAGATTTCAGCCTGTTTCGGGTAGAAGGCAGAATCGGGAGCTTGCTTCTACTAATTGGGACGCGTGGGCGTCCAATGCTGAGTTTGCAGGTACTCTAAATTCACATGTTCCTTGATGTACTGGTTTGTTTTTCACCCTTCGTGCCGTGGTTGGGACGAGGATCGTATTAGCTAGATCAGCCACTTATTGTATTAATTTCTGGCAGCGATTCTTTTGTTGCGCAACACGTATTTCAGTCGTGTGCCAATAGGTTAGGAGATTCATCCGTCACGTGATCCTTCTAGAGATGTTGGATTTGACGCTCTCCTGGGCACGGACTGGTTAGTTACGTGCTAGGAGTCCGTGGACTACCACGAGAAAATAGTCAGGTTTGTTTTCCCGGCAAGCCAGTTCTAGTTGTGCAGAGGGACAGTGGTGCCGCCTCTCACAGCTTGAATTCAGCCTTTTTCGCTAGTTGGCATTTGAGGAGGAGATGTCGTGGATTCATGGCGTTCATTCGTGATACCGAAGCCACAGTGGATTTGTTGGACCGGGTTTGTAACATTTCAGAAAATATAAAATATTATTTTTGGGAATTTAATATTAAAATAATATATTTCCCGAAAACGGCCGATTTGCGAAATTGGGGTTTTCGAAAAAAGGTATAAATATATACCAATAATTGTGAAATAAATAGAAATTAAAATGATTTATTCATTTAAAAATATATTTAAAGGATTTGGCAATTTTAAAATTTATTATATGCAGTTTCGATAAAAACCCGATTAGTGTACTGCTAATCGCGATTTAGCCAAATCCGCATTTCTACAGTTTTCATGGTTAGTGCACCATGACATGTTACATGTTATTTCATTTGTTCGTTTTATGTTAGGGTTGGGCTTTTAGGTGAGAAAAGAAAAGAAAAGAAAAGAGAAATGATTGAGGAGAAAGTCAAAAGGGGACATAATGATGACATGGAAAGGGAGTGGGTGAGAATTATAGTGAGAGAGGGGGGGCTGCCTTGGCCATTTTCTCCCATCATTTTCTTTCCCTCTTCATCTCCCTCAACTCTACATCCCTCCATCTTCTACCCTCTTGATCCACCCCAAAAACCTTGCTAAAACCCTATACCCTTTCACAAAAAAATGATCACCTCCTCACCCTCATCGCTATGAACCAAGAAAAGTCGGATTTTGACAACTTTGGGACTTCTACGGTTTTGTTTGGGAGTGACCATGAGGTATATCTCTTTTCATTTAGAGTAGTTGTGATTTCCTAGCTTTTTTTTATGTTTAGAAGTCGTTTAGTGATGGATCTGTGAACTTTGAAATCCCAAGAGAAGAGTTTGGGAAATTGGTGATGTTTTGTGGCTGTCAATTAGACTTGTGAGGTGATGCTTAACCTGGACCATAGCTTAGAAACCAAAATATGGATTTGGGAATTTAGTTCATGTCGGTTTGTGAGAAATTTGGGTGTGCAGGGAAATCTGGAGCAAACCGGGGGATTTTTGAGAGTAACAAACAACTCTAGGGGCCAAATTAAGGTATTAGGAGGCCACCTTGACGAGACGGACACAACCTGAGTAGGGGGACCAGAGGAGGCCGGTTTTTTTGATGATGTGGCAGGCCACATGGTGACTTGGGGTGTCGGGGTTGGCCCAGTATCTCAAATACATCATATACAACACCCTAGACTTGTTTGTGCAACTCTTTTTGGCCTGAATCAAAATCTGGAGCACTTTAGTGTGGTTTTTGGCTATGTTTCCGTATTTTGAAATGTTTAGTTTTGATATTTGAATTTGTATTTGGTTGTCGCATGTTTGTACATCGACAACAAGGGTTGTTTGGTTGATTTTGTACGCGTATGCTATAGGTTCTAACCTACAAGCAAGGCGCGTGCCGTTTTGGATTTCAGAACTTGATTTTAATAGCGTTGCGATGTGTGTTGTTATTTTAGGTACCTTCGTGTGGATTCCGAGGCGACGGAGCGTGGAGTCATCGACTTCGGCAAGCCAAGACTAAGGTGAGTGGATCTATATCCACAGGGGAAGTCGGGTGGATGGCGTATAGAACCCCCGCAAAGTATTGATGGAAAACTGATTATAGAATATGGTTAGGAAACCAAGGTTAGGAAAATAGGGTTATAGTAAATGATTGTTAGTGATACCATATTAGAAACTAGAGGATAGTTAGAAGTGATATGTTACTACTATCATAGAATGACGTTTAGCGATATTGCCGTTTATGATACTGTAGGACTAGATAGTCGATGTAGATGTGTCATCCGAACCATACCTTTTTCTAAACCGAAGAATCGTATGTATCTTTTAAATATATACCTTGAGGGATGTTATGGATTTTCAAATGATATCTTTTTCTTAAAAACACCGTAACCCCTATTTTCAAAACTACGATTCGCTTCTTTTAAAAATCTGCTTGTATGGTTCGGGTGTGTATGCTAGATTAGATACCTATACTTATAGTATAGATAGAATGTTTAGGTAAACTCGACTTGTTATGAGATATAAATGCGATGAAAGAATATATGATGATATGTGGTATACTGATGCGAGTCGATCGAGATGATTTATACCATGCCAGTCCCCTGATATGAGATTATTGTGGATATGAACCGGGACATAGGTACACACACACACACACACACACACACACACACATATATATATATATATAGAATGTTGTGAATCATGGATGATAGGCCGTACGTGATTTCAGGCCGTACCCTTATTTGTCGTATAGGAAGATAGGATCCCTATTAGCTTAATGCCGCCGTACGATGATTTTCCGTGCATGATGAGTTTGAATTGATGATTGATCCAAACCCTTGACTAGAGGTTTCCGTATGATGGATCATACCGTACGCGATGTTGTTAGGCTGGATGCCGATTGATAGATCCCCCGACTTGGTCATATTAGATACGTATACCCGTCAGCATTTGCATATGATTTACCTTATGCTGAATTCATGATATTATTATTGCATCACATATACCTGTGATAGTACATCTGCACCATTATCGATGATGCGTATGTCACACGTACACAGTTTATAGGCTCACACACTTCATCATTGATAATTGCCATGTCACTACACAGTAGGATTGCTACATCATGATATGACTCTTCGCATAACCTGCTTGCGCATTTACATTGATACATTCATACTTGCGGATATACACATTTGTATATCCATATTCATGTACATATACATTGATACATTTATACTTGCGGATATACACATTTGTATATCCATATTCGTGCACATATACATTGATACATTCATACTTGCGGATATACACATTTGTATATCCATATTCGTGCTCATATACATTGATACATTCATACTTGCGGATATAAACATTTGTATATCCATATTCGTGAACATATGCATTGATACATTCATACTTGCGGATATACACATTTGTATATCCATATTCGTGTACATATACATTGATACATTCATACATGCGCACATACACATTGTATATCCACATTGGTGCACATATACAATGATACATTTATACTTGCGCACATAAACATTGTATATCCACATTGGTGCACATATACATTGATATATTCATACTTGCGCACATACATATTGTATATCTATATCGGTGCACGTATATATTGATATATCCATACTTGCGCATATATACACTTGTATATCTATATTGGTGCACACATACATTGGTACATCTATACTTGCGCATATACATATTGTACCCACATATATCACTGGTTTTATTGGGAGATTGGTAACCGCAGGATATATTTTAAAAACTGGAATCATTTAAATGAGCGGTTTTTCCTTAATATGTCATATCAATGTTCCCTGTTGCATGATATATTGATATGCTTACATTTCTGTTATACGTCGCTTACATCATGCTTTACGCTTTTACGCATTGAGATATGCTATTTTCATGAGATTTCTGGAATTGAGAACCGTGGCTGTTTCAAAAGAAAGCATGTATTGTTTTAAAAACCCGGTTTCTCTTGATATGATATTTCAGTGCGTCCACCGTGTGTTTTCTCGGTTCTGAGAGTGGCATGTGAAACCCGATTCGAGGAGCGGTAGGCACTGTCTGCATGTACATGGTGGACCCGGTGAGGTACCCCGGAGCAAGAAGACTCATACATGTTAGACGGGGAGCCCGGCACGGGAGCACTACCTACCGGTGATAGTATTTAGACTCGGCGGTTATCCGGAGGATACCGACCGGAGTAGCAAGGTGGATATGAGGGCCGACCAGGGTGTGTGGTGCCTGAGGGCCGATCTGAGGATGCGGCGCCTGAGATATATTGAGGATTTACGTGTCGATGCTGGGCACGGTTTTCATGATGTTTCGAGTATCGATGCTGGACACTCAGGTTCAATGATTTTGAGGTGTCGCGAGGGACACATGTTGATTTACATCCTCACATTTCCATACATATGCTTTTATGATATTTACATGCATGATGTTGTTGTGTCAGTGGTTGACACGTGGACGAGATCCACAAGCATACATACATTGATTATATGAGTGGAATAGATCCACATGCATACATGCATTGATTATATGAGTGGACGAGATCCACATACATACATAATTTGATTATATGGGCGGACGAGACCCACTTGCATACTTGCATTGACTATACTGTTGGATGTTATACACATGCATATAGGTATTGACTACCTTGTTAGCACATATACAGACCCGGTCACCGTAGATATCATAGTATTACCTTTATGATATAGTTGACCTAGGCGTCGTTGTTTATTCGATTTCTATCTGTTGATATTTTTTCTACTCACTAGTTAGCAACTCACCCCCGTTGTGCCACAGTTCTTGCAGGTTGACCGCTTGGATCAGTAGCGGCTTCGCTGGAACACAGTTGTATTCGGGTGTTTTGCATTGATAGGTAGGACACTTGTATCGTACCCACTCTTGTATCTATATTCTTATTATATCTAGTTAGCTCCATCAATCAAAAGTTGTAATTGTATAAGTGATGAGACTTAGTGAGACTTGTAGTTGTGGGATTTGAGCGATGGGTTTTATATTCACTTTTGGGGTTATATATTGCTCATTTCTTTATCTTTTTGTGGTGAACTTCGCCGTTGGGCGTCGTATACTTATTTATACTGTATTGCGTGGTTGTGATCCGCCGTTTGGAGAAGAGCTAGCTCCCGCTTGGGGATGCCATTATTCTTATTAAGTATTTATGGTTTTGGATCAAAATATACAAAGGAGGTGCTGCCAAAATTTTTTAAAAGACGAAACATGTTTTCAAACTAGTAAATTTCACTTGCATCATTCACGTTCCTTTTCTATGCATTAAGAAAACTTGATTTCATATACCTTTATTTCAAAACCTCATCTCCTTTATTTTTCTAAAAGGTTTAGATTTCTGGGTTTCAACTTACTTGAATTCTGTTACGCCTTTAGACGTTGAGTGATTTAAGTGCTGGTCACGAGCCAATATTTCAGGTCGTGACAAATTTGGTATCAAAGTGCTAGGTTTAACCTTGTTTCGAGTCTATGTTTGACTATGCGGAGTCTAGGGCGCGTATGTATTTCGAAACCTAGGCTTGACCTTACGGAACTTAGACTTGAACGGGGGGGGGGTATTAGACCCGAACTTTCGTTTAATAGGCTGACCCTGATTGATGGAGTAGGTAGCTTGAGTAGAGTGACCTACCGTACGTTTGTTCCGCGGCATATTCACGATACGATACTCCACTTAAGACACCTTAGGATGTACATATTTTGAGATCAGTGATTCTCTTCGTATTCATGATTATACATCCATTGGAGATCCTCGATTCTATTAGTTCCATGATCATACTTTCATTGATTCCTTTCCTTCTTATGATCATGTATCCATTCTGGCTCTGTCGTTTCCTCTTGTGCTGTTGATCTGTTTTCGTCGATACTTGATTGAGGTTCCTGTCACCACGGTTTGAGCACAGTTTGAGCTGCTGCTAGTGTTGCGGTCAGGGAGAGCTCGTCCGGTACGAGGGCTGACCATTGTGTTTTCTGGTGACATGAGAACGTCTCGAGTTAGTATTTTATGTTGTGACCTCTTGTAAAGGCGGTTGTTTGGTTTCACACTGGATGATCGAGCCATTGACAGAGGCTGCCAGTTGCGAGAGGACTATTGATGTACAACATGCCTCGGAGATTTTGATGTCGCCTACCGTGTAGACAGGTGACCCAGCTGTTGCTGAGATTGATGGGATGAAACTTCCAGAGCTTATGAGCTAAGATCGCCGGAGCTTCCAGGAAGAAATGCGACAGATGATAGCTAGTCTACCCCGACTTGAGAGACGAAGGTGATTCGTCAGATTGATGCACCGACGCAGGCCCAGTTGAGTTGAAGATTTCCAGTGTGGAAAGAATCTTACTCAGACCCAGAGCAGACCGATCCAGAGATGACCGCCGATGCATCGCCTTTCCTGGAGGATTGAGGCATTGTTTAGCATGTGGGCGAAGAATAGTCACATGTGGTATTGGTGAAGCTAAAAGGTTCGAACGAGTGCCAGGACACCATTTTCCCAAGTTTAAAGTGTTCGGAGGAACATGCAGGTAATTCTGTGGACCCTCTAGAAGAATGAAACCCTAACTCGACATGATGACCATGGAACCGCTTTGAACCTCAGGGTTTGTGGTAGTTTAGCGGTGCCATCAGTGAGGCTTGGGTTTGCCCTTCTACGGTTGGTCCAGAGGTGTTGTGGTATGTAACAGATATTTTTAGACTGCGCTCAGGTGTTGAGCTTTTGGAAAATTTTGGGACCTCGATGACTTGATCGAAAAGTTTGACGTCGTCCAGATACCATGTGATAAGAGATCAGTAAGCTGACCAGCTTCGGATAGAGGACCTCACCCCGATGCGTTGTGAGTTGATCAAGAGCGGGCGAGTATTGAGTATTCCTCCGATGGTAGGGACGAGTTCCCGAGGACGTGTTCGGCCAGATATTTTCTACCGAGTGATGAAGATACCGAGTTTGTGACTTGAGTCCGTGTGAGAGACTCCGGATTGACAGAGGCCGAGAACAGTTGCAGTACGCAGATAGCATGGCGTGACGTCATGGTGAGAGATGATAAAGACAAGGGGAGCCAGAGGTTCATGCGAGATGCTGACGAGCTGTTGCTACTCCCCATCGAGATCAGAGACCTGATAAGCTTACAGAAGCGTTCGGATACGACTAATTAACGAGGAAATGTGTGCGGAACACGCAGATGTCCAGAAAAGAGGGAAGATTATGCAAGAGTACCAGCCTCCGTACAGTTCGGCATAGGCGAGATCGGAAGAGACCTTGAGCAGGATTCTTTCCGGAACACTGCTGCAATGAGATTTGCACCCAGCATCAGATGGGTCAAGTGTATTCAGAGGACCAGAGGCCAACGCCAGTGAAGTGCTGCCCTACGAGTGGTCGTGATAATTGACCGGGACATGATCAGAGAAGTGCTGGAACGGAATCGTCCCCGTTAGCACACCTGACAGGGTTGATGAGCCGATGGATTGCGAGATTGGTAATCCACAGAGAAGATAAGGACCCAGAGACAGAGGACGCCGGGCCGTGAGCGGGAGGCGAACGTATGTTCTTGCCCTTCCAGTTTTAGGCGCACCGATTTATTTTTCGACATCGTAGGAGGTGTACCTCGATGTCCTTTGTTGTGATTTGCGTTTGTGATCCGAGTATTACACTTAAATCACTTGGATTTGAGTTTTGATGAGGAGTTTCCTGATATTGATTTCGTGCACCATGGTTGCACCTACTGGGTATTTATATTTTTGCGCATAGTTATCGCACCTTATATATATTTTATACACCGTTATGTTGATTTGCGATTTGCGCATATCTATTACACTTGAGATTTGGTTTTGTGCCTTGGCTGCACATGTCTATGATTTCGTGGATTTTATACGGTGATTTGATTTTGTCCGTGTGGTACGCACTCGATTTGATTTTTGCACTCGGTATAGCTTATATGTGCTTGCAGTGCATTGATTTGTATTTTGTGCACGCAGTTGCATACGTTTACAATTTTATACACCTTGGTGTACTCGGTGTTGCTTTTATGCGTTTGAGTTATTGATTTTATTTCGTGCAATTGCTGCACCAGATTCGTATTATGCACATTAGTTGCACTAGATTTGCATTTCTTGAATTTGTTGCACCGGACGGGTATTTATGCGTTTATCGCACTGAATTTATACTCCGTACCTTGGTTGCACCCGATTTATATCCTTGAGCATTCGTTTTACCAGATTTGTATTTTCGTGCGCGTTGGCACTTGCCGTTCGTTTTCGTGCATGCTACTGCACTATATGCTTTTACGGACCCGACGTGTTTTGGTTGGATTTTGCGCATATTAGGCGCTTGATTTTGGATTTTGTGCACATC
The DNA here is from genome assembly GCA_030015575.1 of Agapanthus africanus. Classification (NCBI taxonomy): domain Eukaryota; kingdom Viridiplantae; phylum Streptophyta; class Magnoliopsida; order Asparagales; family Amaryllidaceae; genus Agapanthus; species Agapanthus africanus. Next base: position 394,781,905 of record JASDDO010000022.1, read on the forward strand.
GTATGCACTTGAGTGAGGTTTTACTCGTGCATGTGTGATGCTCTTGATTTAGATTTCTTCCGTGCATATTGGATGCGATTTCACTCGTGCGGGACATATGCACTTGGGTTGGATTTTCGCGCATGTTGGGCGCATGATATGAGATGTGATTCTGTGCACACCGGATGCATGGGATTGATGATTTTAGTGCACTTTAGATGCACTTAATATTGTTATCATGCACACCCGTTGCACTGGACAAATGCTTTCGTGCACACCCGTTGCACTTAGTTTACTTTTCGCACATTGGTAACACTTGTGTTTGGGTTTGATTTCCATGCGCACCAGACGCATGTGATCGCAGTTCGATTTTGAGTTTTTACTCAATTTCATGAGCACTTGACGCGATGTGTTGTGTTATTTCTGCGTTTTCCATGACTTCGGAGCCCCGTTGATTTGAGCTGATTATTGAAATGTTTTAGATTTTGGGGGTTTAAATTTAAATTCGGGGACCGAATTTATTTAAGGGCGGAAGATTGTAACATTTCAGAAAATATAAAATATTATTTTTGGGAATTTAGTATTAAAATAATATATTTTCCGAAAACTGCCGATTTGCGAAATTGGGGCTTTCGAAAAAAGGTATAAATATATACCAATAATTGTGAAATAAATAGAAATTAAAATGATTTATTCATTTAAAAATATATTTAAAGGATTTGTCAATTTTAAAATTTATTAAATGCAGTTTCGATAAAAACCCGATTAGCGCACTGCTAATCGCGATTAAGCCAAATCCGCAATTCTACAGTTTTCATGGTTAGTGCACCATGACATGTTATATGTTATTTCATTTATGCGTTTTATGTTAGGGTTGGGCTTTTGGGTGAGAAAAGAAAAGAAAATAAAATAAAAGAGAAATGATTGAGGAGAAAGTCAAAAGGGGACATAATGATGACATGGAAATAGAGTGGGTGAGAATTATAGTGAGAGAGAGGGGGGCTGCTGCCTTGGCCATTTTCTCCCATCATTTTCTTTCCCTCTTCATCTCCCTCAGCTCTACATCCCTCCATCTTCTATCCTCTTGATCCACCCCAAAAACCTTGCTAAAACCCTATACCCTTTCACAAAAAAATGATTACCTCCCCACTCTTATCGCTATGAACCATGAAAAGTCGGATTTTAACAACTTTGCAACTTCTAAGGTTTTGTTTGGGAGCGAACATGAGGTATATCTGTTTTCATTTAGAGTAGTTGTGATTTTATAGCTTTTGTTTAAGTTTAGAAGTCGTTTAGTGATGGATGTGTGAACTTTGAAATCCCAAGATAAGGGTTTGGGAAATTGGTGATATTTTATGGCTGTCAATGAGACTTGTGAGGTGATGCATGACCTGGACCATTGCCTAGAAACCAAAATATGGATTTGGGAATTTATTTCATGTGGTTTTTGTTGGAGATAGTGCCCTCAGAGTCAATTATTGAATCACAGGCACGTGATTGCAATGATTGATGAAGGACCTATGCCGGTAGGACAGTCTTACTCAAGATGATAGTATGCTATCTAGTTTACCTTTATCATCGTGTACTGCTTCAGGAAACCTTACAGGTCACTATTGCGCGTTGATAGAGCCCTTAGGATTCTTGCTTGACAGCCAGCAGTATGATGGCGATCATATACGTTGGAGCTGGTAGTCTATAAGCACATCCTTAAAAGGTCTCTAGTTGTGGGAGTTTCGATACAGGGAATCGATACTCCAGAGTAGACTAGTGTATACAGTCGAGACCCCGACGAGGGGCGGTGGCCGGTCTCACAAGCCATTGGTGTCAGTTGGTTCACCTAAGATGTATACAGGTGCTCATTGGGTTATGAGTACACCGGACAGGACTCGCCGGGAACATGCTAGTTGGTCTTATACCTGACGTCAGATAGCAGTTCCCTTGTGACATGTGTACAGGTTAGTTCATCGACCTGAGATCGTCATTTGTCTCGTGTGAGTTCCTACTGTACTTTATTACTACCCTACCATGCTCAAAGGAGACGTGCAAACAGGTTTTAGTTGGGTACAGTCCCGAGCCACATGGAGGCAGTGAGCGGATCTGCAGGGGTTCGTCTCTCCCGGTATTGGGGGTGAGGTCGCACTGTGTCTAGGAGAGCCATTACACGAAGTCCTTGGAGAAGGAAGGAGATTTACTGGTAGGTATTCCAGTGGTATCTCACGGTGTTCTGGGCTACACTCCGACACAACTTGTACCGCTTTTGGGGGTCTGACTTTTACCAACCCCCTAGGCCCGCCATGCGATGCTCATAGATGAACGGACCGGACTGTACGGATATTGTCACTGACAGGCTCAGTAGGGTGTCAGGATGAGTTCGCTCATCGACGTCCCTTTTGGTCAATACCCGGTAGCCCGTTACGTATGGCTAATACCTATGACGTGCTAGTGGTTAAATCCACAACCAAAGTATTGACGAGTCTTTAGAGTCCCCCACAGACCGTTTTTCTCAAGTTTCAGGCGAAACGCTGTAGAGGCCGTATGGAGATATGGCAGGGTTCGGTCATATACATGCGGTATTGCACGGATCATGATCGGACGGATAATACTAGCGGGCTTTGGTTTAAGCCGGATCCTAGTATTGTACAGTGTAGATTTTGTCTCATTGCATTTGTATTCGGTCGGAAAACAAATGCGGGTATTTATATACAGTCGCAGGGTTTTCCTGTAATTTATTACGGGATCAGTTTTTTGAAGTTGCCAGTTTGCTTTCCGTTTCAGCCTTTTTCCTTTGTTTCCTTTCTTTGGCTGAAATTTGGTGGAATGGGTTATTTGCAATTGTGCATTTAACAAAGAAGAGGACTTTTATGGCACATGATGGTTTCATGATGGTTGCACCATCCCTTGACTTCATTGATTCATCATTGCTTGACTTGCTTGATGAGATGGTTCATGATTATATTCTCTCATCATCACTCATCATTCTTTCTTCACATTTCTTATGGTTACCTCCTCACTCCTCTTGTGCTCACCCCCCCTTGTATATTTCCTTCCTCTTTTTCTTGTAAGGGGCCGGCCACTTTGAGAGAGAGGGGGGAGATGAGGATTTTTTGTGGGGAGAAAATCATTCATGTCATATTTCTTTGATTGCCACAAAAATTCCATAGTTCATTTCCTCCATCAAATGGCAACTTCATACCCCAATGAGACAAAGCTTTCTACACTTCATCTATAGTATCCTTGGGCACGTCGACTCGCCAACTTCGTGCTCGAGTTGCCTCGGTCCAGTGGTGGGAGCCCGTAAAAGAACCCGGCGATGTGGTGCCCTTCCGACGAGGAGATGAAGACCGGAGATTCCGCGGGGAGATCGGGACGACGACGAGAAGACCGAAGGACACGGATCGCTCGGTATATCTCTCTACCCTTTCTCTAGTTAGCAAGCATTAGGTTAATGGCTCGATCCGGGTTTATAGTGCGCGGTGGTGCCGGTTTACAAGTTTAGTAAAAGTATCATTTACTCATTTTGGCCTCGGATTGACGGCCGGGGCACCGCCGTGCACTTACACTGGTATCAGAGCCACGCCATTAACCTAGTCTAGCTTGCTCTAACGTGTTTACAAGTTCGATCGAACGGATTTTCCGAAAACCCGATTTCTAAAGCACTGTTTCTGTCGAAATTTTATAATTGTCAAAAAATTATTTGGTGCATTTCAAAAATACAGGCAGGGTTTTCTATGCAATCTGGGAAAATTTGGTGCGGTGTTGTTCCTGTTCAGCCGCGGAACCGCAGCCTTACCACTGCTTTGGCAGCGGTTCCGCCGCAGTAAAGTGGGATCACTGCACCATATTTCTTCGGTTGGTTGCAGTGTTAGAAATGGGGTTTTTGGTACATTATTTTTGGGCCCATATTTTCTTTGAGTACTGCAGTTTTTCTTGGGGCCCACTTGGGAAAATTTAGTCGATCGAAAATTTTAAACATGTTAGTTCACAGTATTTACATTATATCTGCGACCGTGAATGTCATTTGATCGGTAAATCCGGTCTAACTGTTATAGCCCTTTTAGACGGATTTGCGAACGTGACATTCACGTTGATGTTCTATGTTGTGCTGTGATGTTGCGGATTGGTCGTGGGGGATAGCCTGGATGCAATGTTAGTACAGTTTTGGTATTTTTATGTACATTTGATATCGCGGGGCGAGCGTCCGACATGTGGACTGCCGTCACTTCCTTTTTGTATATTATTCTTTTGGGGCATGACCGGGTTGAGGTCGATGTACCCATTATATGTATATTTTTACTTTCTGTACTAGTATTACCCCAAGGTGGGGTGCACGGTTAGCCGGGTTCTATAGGGCAACAGGCCCGCATCTCATGGCGTTGAGACGGAAGGGGCTTCACTGTAGAATTGGCGGGCTATTCGCCGCACCCGTAAGGGGTACAGGTTGACCCAAGGAGGGGTGCCCAAGTTACTGGATTCCGTGAAGTGCTGGGTGGTCCATTCACGTTGCTGAAAGGGGCTGCCTCGCTTCAGGTTTTGGCGGGTAACATGCCGCGCCCGTAGGGGTCTAGGATTTCATTGCACAGGCTATCCACACGACCAGGGGAACGTCGGGTTTCAGTAGCGGCTCTATGAAACCCGGGGATCCCAGATATCTGTATTGTTCTGTGATGCTTATTACATTTCTGTGATGTTGCATTTTATCATGCCTTGAGCGAATATTATATATTGATATATATACCAGTAGATGTTGTATATGTTTTGCATCCGCGCTAGTCCAGTCCCCGCTCTGTCGTTAGTTAAGTAACCTAACGGATAATGACGGGACCCAGTGGCGAATGCGGATGGCATATACGTACATCATTATTTTCGTTCTTTATTGGTGTGATCAATTGATGGGACTGCGTTGATTCAGATCAATGCAAGCTAAACAAACCTATTCCGATGTTGTTGGAACAATTTTCAAAAAGCTGTTATTGCATGGGCGTTCTCTTTTGTTTTGCACAGTGGTATTCGGTTATGAATATCCAGCACCTCAGTCGACGAGGCAAGGGCCGAGATCCCTTCACCGGGAGTGACCCCTTGGACAGAAGTTTGCGTCAGGGTAATAACTTCACTATAGCCGATTACTTTTGCTTTGCATCGTGGTATTCAGTTGGAATATCCTGCACCTCATTCTACTGGGAAAGAGCCGAGATCCCTTCACCGGGAGTGACCTCTTTAGCAAAGGTTTTCGTCACTATATTTTTATAAAAGCTATCCAGTTTCTTCAACGATATCAAGTTCATTACGTTAAAGGTTTTTCGCCAAAAACCATTCGTAGCCCTCCGTCATTTCAGACGGGTAGCACGTAGTATTCATGCTATGTTTGTTGGCCTTAGTCAAGGCATAGTGTATGGTAGCTGCTTGTTACCTTTCTGCTGCATAGATAGATGCGTTGGTTTGGGTCAGTCGTATAGCCTTGTTGGCCCTAGTCAAGGGCTTGTACGGGTGGGTTCAAATTAACCTGGACAATGACGGGTAGAACTTGACATGTGACTTATGATTTGTTGGCCTTAGTCAAGGTCATAAGAGCATGGGGAAAAAATCACATCGGGAGTTTCTAAAGAAACTGAAACTTACCAGATATGCGCATACCTTCTGGAGTGTGATAACGTGAGCGGATTCCGTCACGTTATCATGCGATGATAGTTGGATCCCGATTCCCACTGATGAGTTGGTTTACTCCTCAGGTGATCCCGACTAATTCTTCTTTCAGGTTTGGAGGAGAATTTGACGGTACAGTGGAAGGTTTCCTGATTAGATAAATTGGTAACCATTCTGATCTAGATTAGAGTGCACGCTGAGTGTTTCTTTTCTCTCTCTCTTTGGCAGCGACCATGACCCGACCCTAAGACTATGGCTCAGTGACCAAAATTAACCGAACCTTCTTAAACACTGGCTTTTGGATTGTCAGAGTTGCAAACCTCATTGCCACTCCTACTTTTACCCTTTTTCTCCAGGACACCCCGTATTATTACGAACGTCCACTTCCATTGGATAAAACCATCGTATGGTTATATACGAACTCGAAGGAATTTATTCGAGGATGGTTTCCGGCTCTGGAGAAAACGAATAAGACTATTCTGTTGTCTTTTCCTTTTACCTTCTCTCATGTTGCGAGTACTCCTTGGTTTAGGAGATAGTATACCTATTACGCAAATTGGATAGTCTTCTTCCAAACCTTAGGCTGGTGCCGAACGGTAGGGAATGAAGAAAACCAATTAGCCTAAACGGTGTACAGAAGGTATTAAGTTAAGACAAATAAAGGGATTAGTAAGAGGGCAAAGTAAATTGCGACTGCTATTCACAACCATACCAAGTATTTCATTACCACTCACATTTCACCTTTGTATTTCTCTAGGACACTCCGTATCACTACGAAGATCCACAGTTTATTGGATACTCCTTCGTATGGTTATATACGAACTCGAAAGGAACTTGTTTCAGTTCGGGGATGGATTCTGGTTCAAGAGAAATAAGAATAAGGTTTTATTCGGTTGTCTTTTATCTTCACCTTCTCTCGCATTGCGAGTGCTCCTAGGATTAGGACAGTACACCCATTACGCTTATTGGATAGTCTTCTTCCAAACCATAGGCAGGTGCTGAAGGGTAGGTAAGGAAGAAAACCATTTAGCCTAAGAGGGTGTACAGAAGGTAATGACTAAAGACATATAAAGGGATTTGGAGAGATGGCAAAGAAATATACGGTTACAGTTGGGAATCTGGATAATGAAAGACGCATTACTAGGAATACCCGGATACCCCTACGAAACATTTCAATGTTTCAGTCTCACTGTGTAGTGTTAAAAGAAAACTGATTTCCCAATTAGACACTTGCTCCAGGGTATGTATTTACCAGGTATGATTCTCACATCTGTATGGTTTTACAGATGATGAGTGGGAGTAAGTTATTGGGAATTAGGTGATCATCTTCATTATATTGGAATTCGTTGTAATTGGTGATATTTGAGGAAATCGCCTGGGCTGTTTGCCGGACGGCAAATATTTGGTTTTGAATATCCGTTGCTATGCAGCAATTTCAAATTGATATATCTGTACGTCCATTTTTATAGGGTGAGATATAACTTTTTGAAATTATGTCTATGACATTTGCCTATATCAGTGGATGGTTAGGTAAGGAGCATTAAAACAGCGGTTTAATTCTTCTAAACCATAAGTACAGTTTTCAACCTACGACACACAATGAATGAGTTATTAGATCCAAGGGACTTATACAGAGTATTGTATGTTGTCCAGTGTCCATGAGGACAGAGGGGTTGGTTCTCGTACAATATTCGGTTTACTTATGACTTCTCTAGTTTTTAGACAGGTGTTTCGTAGAAACACAGGGTCCAAGTTTTGAGAAGTTATAGGTATGTGGATAAAGTAGAGAACCAGGTGTTGCAAGTATCGGGATTCTTCAGGATGATCGAAGATGTAGATACTTGTGTATGGTATTCAGTTGATAGTAATGATTAAGAGAACTTGCTTCTCTTTTAGGTTACTCATAATTGGAAGCATTCCTAAGTTGAGTAACGTTGATCGGCCTCTTTCCATTTAATTAACATGCACTGGAGACAGCTGCATGATTTGAATCTTGTTCAATTAAATCAGTGCCTCTGTTTCTGTATTGGATATAGAACGGTTCATATCTTGACATTGTTAAGGAACGGGGTGTTGTCCGGCTTATGCTTAAAACTAGACTCTGGATAACTCAAGGCACATTTCTGTAATGGTTGTTTGTGGGTTGACCCGGGCTATGACAAGGGTTGACTTTCTACCATCTGGAAGATCAATAGTGATATTATTCTAGACTCGCCACAGTTTTAATAAAAATGGATTTTTTCAGAAAACAGTAGTGGGAGTATGGTAGAACTGGAAGTGATTCCAGAACCGCAAACGATTACTGAAAATTTGATAAGAACCTAAAGATTCGATATAGTTTGACATTCCATTGGGCACTCTGCAGATATGGTGGGTAACCTAAGGCACCCGAGAGGTACTCTGGTAGCCTCAAGGACGGTGACAGGGAGGTTCTTGTTTACCCAGACTTGTCATTGCTGTTGTTCCAGGCTGCGAGACCCGGCAGGAGGATGAGTATAGCATCGTTCTAAACTAGCTTCAGAAGTGTACGTGTATATGACTCTGCCAAAGGGTTGTCGTAGTCAGTGGGAGTAGCGGAAGCATTGGTGGACAGGTGGCTTATGTCTATTTATAGACTAAAGCAGATATAGCGAAGATAGATCATCTATTTCTGATGTGATAGTCATAGGTTTGACTTCATCAGAATAGGGGATGGATCTGTTAAGAAGGTAGTAGGGTGTGATGTCCTGGTATTTGGATGACATACACAGAGTAGGAAGTGAAATTCCTATACTACGGTCGGTTATACTTTGGTTGTCATACAGTAGTTTCTCCACATAGGACTTGGATATTATATCAGACATTCTGGTTACTAGATCTATGGTTTTTGATCTAGATTTGGGTAGTTTCCCAATCAGGGTACTTAGACAACATTCTAAGGGTGTTTTAGAATGGACGACTCCTGGCACGGTAGTATACCTACAGGTGATGGAGTCACCCTCTCTAAAGGAGTCTTACAGACTAAAGGGGAGAGGGATGTGCATGATTAGCAGATCACTGGCTTAGTCAATTGAGTCAATCATGAGATGTCAAGTACCACACCAGATGTTGTTTTTGCACGAGATACAATAAGTTGATATTGATCCAATCCTGGAGAAACGATCGGAAGCAGTTTTAGAACATAAGTGGATGTTCTAGGGATATGATAACGACAGCCTCATTCGGGTGACAGTTATCATTCCAGGCTTCCAAGGTGACTTGGATGACAGAGAGGTTGTCAGAGTTATAGTTTTCCTTCTGACGAGGGGCAGTATTTTGGACAGGAGGTCCAAGGGGATACTGAGGGAGGCTTGACGCAGGATACTGATTAAGTTCAGTTGATGATACAGTCTAAGAAGTTTGGATTTGGAGTTCATTTTTGAGCTAGGTCCCATCAGATATCCAGACATATTCTAAGACAGGTATTGCTCATTTCGGGAGATGGCTTTCTCCGCGAACTTGAGATAAAGAGAGACATAGAATGAAAAATCAAGGTGGATCCACTCACTGAGGCTATTCCTCGAACACATTAGTTTCTCAAACTGATTTTGTGAGACTGATTAGTAGAGGAGTTGGGTGTTCGGTATCACACGGGCTGTGAGTATGCGACATCGCAATAATTAGCCTTGAGTGCAAGTGGGAGATTGTTGGAGCTAGTGCCCTCAGAGTCAATTATTTGATCACAGGCACGTGATTGCAATGATTGATGGAGGACCTATGCCGTTAGGACAGTCTTACTCAAGATAGTATGCTATCTGGTTTACCTTTATCATCGTGTACTGCTTCATGTGACCTTACATGTCACCATTGCGCGTTGATAGAGCCCTTAGGATTCTTGCTTGACAGCCAGCAGTATGATGGAGATCATATACGTGGGAGCTGGTAGTCTATAAGCACATCCTTAAAAGGTCCCTAGTCATGGGAGTTTCGAGACAGGGCATCGATACTCCAGAGTAGACTAGTGTATACAGTCGAGACCCCGACGAGGGGCGGTGGCCGGTCTCATAAGCCATTGGTGTCAGTTAGTTCACCTAAGATGTATACAGGTGCTCATTGGGTTATGAGTACACAGGACAGGACTCGCCGGGAACATGCTTTTTGGTCTTATACCTGACGTCAGATAGCAGTTCCCTGGTGACATGTGTACAGGTTAGTTCATCGACCTGAGATCGTCATTTGTCTCGTGTGAGTTCCCACTGTACTTTGATTACTACCATACCACGCTCAAAGGAGACGTGCAAACAGGTTTTAGTTGGGTACAGTCCCGAGCCACATGGAGGCAGTGAGCGGATCTGCAGGGGTTTGTCTCTCCCGGTATTGGGGTTGAGATCGCTGTATCTAGGAGAGCCATTACACGAAGTACTTGGCCAAGGCAGGAGATTTACTTGTAGGTATTCCAGTGGTTTCTCAGGGTGTTCTAGGCTACACTCCGACACGACTTGTACCGCTTTTGGGGATCTGACTTTTACCAACCCCCTAGGCCCGCCATGCGATGCTCATAGACGAACGGACCGGACTGTACGGATATTGTCACTGACAGGCTCAGTAGGGTGTCAGGATGAGTTCGCTCATCGACGTCCCTTTTGTTCAATACCCGGTAGCCCGTTACGTATGGCTAATACCTATGACGTGCTAGTGGTTAAATCCACAACCAAAGTATTGACGAGTCTTTAGAGTCCCCCACAGACCTTTTTTCTCAAGTTTCGGGCGAAACGCTGTAGAGGCCGTATGGAGATATGGCAGGGTTCGATCATATACATGCGGTATTGCACGGATCATGATCGTACGGATAATACTAGCGGGCTTTGGTTTATGCCGGATCCTAGTATTGTACAGTGTAGATTTTGTTTCATTGCATTTGTATTAAGTCGGAATACAAATGCGGGTATGTATATACAGTCGCTGGGTTTTCCTGTAATTTATTACGGGATCGTTTTTTTGAAGTTGCCAGTTTGCTTTCCGTTTCGGCCTTTTTCCTTAGTTTCCTTTCTTTTGCTGAAATTTAGTGGAGGGGGTTATTTGCAATTATGCATTTAACAAAGGAGAGGACTTTTATGGCACATGATGGTTTCATGATAGTTCTACCATCCCTTGACTTCATTGATTCATCATTTCTTGACTTTGCTTGATGAGATGGTTGATGATTATATTCTCTCATCATCACTCATTATTTTTTCTTTACATTTCTTATGGTTAACTCCTCACTCATCTTGTGCTCACCCCCTTGTATATTTCATTCCTCTTTTTCTTGTAAGGGGCCGGCCACTTTGAGAGAGAGGGAGGAAGATGAGGATTTTTTTGTGGGGTGAAAATCATTCATCTCATATTTCTTTGATTGCCAAAAAAATTCCATAGTTCATTTCCTCCATCAAATGGCAACTTCATACCCCAATGAGACAATGCTTTCTACACTTCATCTACAGTATCCTCGGGCACGTCGACTCGCCAACATCGTGCTCGAGTTGCCTAAGTCCAGAGGTGGGTGCCCGTAAAAGAACCCGGCGATGTGGTGCCCTTCCGACGATGAGATGAAGACCGGAGATTCCGCGGGGAGATCGGGACGACGACGAGAAGACCGAAGGACACGGATCGCTCGGTATAACTATCTACTCTTTCTCTAGTTAGCTAGCATTAGGTTAATGGCCCGATCCGGGTTTATAGTGCGCGGTGGTGCCGGTTTACAAGTTTCGTAAAAGTATCGTTTCCTCATTTTGGCCTCGGATTGACGGCCGGGGCGCCGCCGTGCACTTACTGTTGGAGATAGTGCCCTCAGAGTCAATTATTGGATCACAGGCACGTGATTGCAATGATTGATGGAGGACCTATCCCGATAGGACAGTCTTACTCGAGATGATAGTATGATATCTGGTTTATCTTTATCATCGTGTGCTGCTTTAGGTGACCTTACAGGTCACTATTGCGCGTTGATAGAGCCCCTAGGATTCTTGCATGACTGCCAGCAGTATGAGTGCGATCATATACGTGGGAGCTGGGGTCTATAAGCACATCCTTAAAAGGTCCCTAGTCGAGGGAGTTTCGAGACAGGGCATCGATACTCCAGAGTAGACTAGTGTATACAGTCGAGACCCAGACATGGGGCGGCAGCCGGTCTCACAAGCCACTGGTGTCAGTTGGATCACCTAAGATGTAGACAGGTGCTCATTGGGTTATGAGTACACCGGACAGGATTCGCCGGGAAAATGCTAGTTGGTCTTCTACCTGACGTCAGATAGCAGTTCCCTGGTGACATGTGTACAGGTTAGTTCATCAACCTGAGATCGTCATTTGTCTCGTGTGAGTTCCCACTGTACTTTTATTACTACCCTACCACGCTCAAAGGAGACGTGCAAACAGGTTTTAGTTGGGTACAGTCCCGAGCCACATAGAGGCAGTGAGCAGATCTACAGGGGTTCGTCTCCCCCGGTATTGGGGGAGAGGTCGCTGATCAGTCGAAAATAATGTAATTTTAACACGGCAATTTCCCCATCTTTTGCACTCATTTAGAAGTGTTCGGTATTCATATTTCACCTATTAGCAAATCAGTCATAAAATATCAGATTGCATGTGTTAGACTTTTAAACCGGCACTTTAAGGGAAATTGACAGCATTTCGTGGCATCGCATCATCTCTGTATTTGCGCAACACTTGTGTCGAGATTTGTGCAGGAAATTGCAGGAGCAAAGTCAAAAGAAGCTGATCAAAAATACACCAACTCCATGATTTCAGATCTGGTAGCAATCAAAAGGGAGAAATACAGTTCAACATATCAGAAAATAGCCCAAGTGTTAGGACCAACAATCACCAGAAGAACCTAGCCATGAAGCCACTAATGCGCCGCGGAACCGCGGCGGGAGCCGGCTTGCGCCGCGGTTCCGCGGCGCTTCTGCCACGTCATCGCTTCATTTTTAGTGCAAAATTTTCAGCTCTGGTCCCACATTCCTTTCTGATATGTCAAATTCCAGAAGGACCTCGAGGCTACTGCCAAATCAGCAAAGATCATTAAGCAAGGCCAATCCTAATTAAGCTCCTAACTAATATCTTCAAGAAGCTCCCTCCTAACTAATCACATCTTGAAGCTTCTCCTCTAACTAACTTTTGGAGGGAAATTCAAATCTCCTCAACAAACTTTTGGAGGGAAACTTAAAATTCAAATCCTAGATCTAGGGTTTAGATGTCTATAAATAGGAACCTAGATCTACGGGTTGAGGTTGTTCTGGAGTTAGCTAATTATTCATTAATCTTTAGTCTTCTTCAATTCTTCATCTTCTTCCACAAGTCTAGTGACAAGACTTGTGCGAAACCCTAACCTTAATTCCACTCCAAATTCAAGATCTTGAGTACCAAATCAAATGGCGCCGTTGCCGGGGATCGAACGCTAATTGTTCGTATTTTGAAATTTGAGTTGAAAATTTTATTCCATTATAATTTTTAGATCTAAACTCGTACAAGCCCTAATACGTGTGTTGTAATTTGATTGCGAGAAATCTGGGATCCTTGGAGCTGGAGTAAATTTTTTCTAAAATTTCCAGAGAGCTGAGGAATTCAGGTGAAACATTGTCAAGAAATTGTGTGCAGAGATTCCACAATTCAACCGTGATTCCGCGGCAATACACCCCCTCCTGCGGCGGTTCCGCGGCAATCCTGCTGCATCACTGCACCAAACTTTCTCTGTAAGCTTCTCACTTTCTTATCTCCTCCCTTATCTGCTCCAATTAAAATTTTGTGCAGGTTTCTTTGCAAATAGATCGCAGCGCCGTAAAAAGCAAAATAAATTGTGCGTGTTTTTTATTTTTGGTTGTTTGCATATTAATATGGAGATTAAGGGGCAAAGACCAAATCCAGATTAGGTGGGGAGTTCATTACCCTTCCTAAGCCCCGAAAATCGCAAAACTTGCATCCGCATTTACCCTAATTAACTAAAAAAATATCTAGAGATGACTCTAAGGACCGTCGCGCTCACTTAGGACAGAAGAAGGCCGTGGGTAATTCATTGCTTATCCGCGTTTTTTTGTGGTGTCTAAGGCAAGTGTGTCGAAGGCTACTGGTTATTAATTAGGCCCAGTACTTACATAGTGGAGTACCTTCCCACTTACCTGGCACTTACCTGGCCACAGGGGGACAAAGAGGCAGTGGAGGATTTATCCTGCGACTTATCTTTTGGCAGTTAGGAGCGGTCTAGAGTTTGACCTAGGTGACCACTAGAATTAGGGTTTTGTGTGTTGCCTCATATTTTCAAAAATCCGTCCAATTTTCAAAACAAACACCGCATTCATATTATTCCCCTAATTATAAATTCACGCTGCCACTTGTACTAACCCTTTTTAGTGCAAGATAGGCTGGACACGGGATTCTAGTGCCCGTTAAGTCCGCGTTTCCTTTTATCGACCCAAAAGTCGGTATTTCTACATTTACCCTTTCTTTTACCCACCACCACACCCACATCGATGGATCCACCTCCATCGAATTTCTTTTCCACTAATCTGCCGCCGTCCGTTGGTGCGCAGAATCCACCTCGCATCTCTCTCCAAGAGAGGTGCTATCCAACACGAGGCCCCCTTTCCACCTGTCTTTCCATTCCATCAGCCAACGGGGAAAATTTTCAAATAAAACCCCAATACATCAACCTTCTACTAAAATTTCACGGTCTCGAGTCTGAAGACGCATACGTGTTTATCACGAAATTTGAAAATGTATGCGCAATATTGGGTACCTCACAGCTTTCTGTGGATGCTTTACGTCTACGTCTTCTCCCATTTACCTTGTGCGATTTAGCCGAGAAGTGGCTATATAACACTACCGCACATTCCATTTCAAATTGGGATGAATTCGTCAAAGCATTCCTTAAGAAATTCTACCCACATCAAAAGACAGCACGAGTCCGTAGCGAAATCTATCAATTCACCCAGCTTCCAAATGAAACATTTTCAAAATGTCTTGAACGTTTCAAGGATCTGTTAGTCCAATGTCCACATCACGGCATCCCGAGATGGGAACTGTGCCGAATCATTTATGATGGCATTAATCCTAACACAAGACAGACCCTTGAATCAATGTGTCAAGGCAACTTTATGACTAAAGATGATGGGGAAGCCTGGAAATTTCTAGAAGATTTCGCTGAAAAATCTTTACAGTGGGAGGGTGTGAGTCAATCGTCTAGGGATGGCAATGATATTTCCATAGGAATTAGAGCGGAAATTTCAGCTTTACACAAGAAATTTGACGCTATGGAAAATAAATTTTTAGCCGCCACCCAAAATCAAATGTCACTCTCCAAAACTGTATGTGGCTGCTGTTCTGATCTGTCTCACTTGACGGAAGAATGTCCGTTTCAAGGTCATGAGCATACCAATGCCGCATTTCAAAGACCTAGAAACGATCCATCTTCCTCCACATATAATCAGGGTTGGAGGAATCACCCTAACTTTGCTTGGAACCAATCCCAATCTCAAAACACGGTTCCAAACACGAATCATTTCCAAAGGGTCCCTCCACCACAACAGCAGCCACCACTTCAATTGAGTCAGCACCCCTTCCAAGCACAAAACTTTCAAAATCCGGCCAACACTTTTGCACCGTCTAGTCCTTTGCAATTGACCGGTACAGATAATACCTATGCACTAGCACAAACCTTGGATACTTTCATGAAACAATCCATCCAAGGGACGGCAAGTTTGCAATCTTCCGTCGAGAATGTGATAAAGATCATTGTCTCTCAAAATGAGAATATCAAATCGATGGAAGAACAAATTGCACAAGTAAAAGCCGAAATGCGTGCAAGAGAGAAAGGGAAACTTCCAGCTCAACCTTTACCCAATCCTGGCTATTCACATCATGTGGATGCAATCACGTTGAGATCTGGAAGAGTGCTTGACACTCACGTTGGGGAAGAGTTTGATGATACTGATAAATCAATCAATAACACCCCGGCTGAGACCTTTCCTCACACACACACTTCTAATTCTGATCCTTGTTCTTCTACCCCACCATTTTCTTACGAGCCTATTCTTCGTTTCCCAAAAAGCTCGCCACCTCAGTCCACCTCTTTTACTCCTCCACGGACGATCCCCACTTCTATTTTGGGATCGGGTCCACACACACTTCCTTCTCCTATGATGGACCCAGTGCTTATTGCTAAAGCACCTTATCCTAATCGGTTAAGGGCTAACACACCGAGTCCACATATGGAGAAGATTATGAACATTTTTAAGCAAGTTAACATCAAAATCCCTCTCCTAGATGCCATCCAACAAGTTCCGTCCTATGCGAAAACTCTTAAGAACTTGTGCAGTAGGAAGAGGAAGACTCAGGTGCCCAAGAAGATTTTCATGGCAAAAACAGTAGATACGGCCTTCCCCCAGCAATTACCGAGGAAACGTAAGGATCCTGGATATCCTACTATTTCCATTTCTATTGGGGGAAAACACATTAACCGTGCTCTACTAGACCTTGGCGCTAGTGTTAACTTGCTTCCTTATTCAGTTTATGAGCAACTAGGTATCGGAGAGTTGAAAGCAACTCATTGCACTCTCCAGATGGCTGACCGATCTATCACCAAACCTAGGGGTGAACTGGAGGATGTGTTAATAAAAATCGGGGAATTCATATTCCCTGTGGACTTTATTGTAATTGATACACAGCCTGTAGCGATCCCACGGAATCAAATTCCGGTGATTTTAGATCGCCCCTTTTTGGCCACTTCCAACACTATAATCAACTGTCATAATGGTTCTATGACCCTATCTTTCTGGAATAGGTCAATAGAGCTGAACATTTACAAGTTGGGAAGTGTACCCTCCGAACCTACTGCTCAGGTATGTTCTGTCGACTTAATGGATGTCGACAGCAGCGAATTTGATGATCCTCCTGATATCGATCTTGACTCTTTTCATACGTTATTGTTTGACCCAACTATGTATCATACACATACGGACTCTTCTACCGAGATATCCGGGTCAACAATTAACACTGATTATGAACTGTTTTTAGAGTCTGAAGATCACCCCGTACTTTGTGATGACATTATTCATCGGGGGATTGATGGAACTTTTGAGGAAATCTTCGCTGATGAACTCGCATTGCATCATTTGCATATCATCTGCATAAGCACAAAACATTTTTTCAAAACCTATAAAATTTTAAAAATTTCAAAAAGATAAAAATATTTTTTGTACATAAATAAGATAATAAAAGTTTAGATAGTGAAAAATTACATCCATGAGATTAGAAAAATTTAAGAAAACTATGAAAATTAGAAGTTTTCTTATACGAACTAGTAATAAGTAGTTATGAGCCGTTGTCCCAAGGGTTAGTAAGATGAAGGACGTCACTAATCTGAGGATAAAAATAAGTCTGAAAAATAGTTTCTATTTTGGAAGCCAAACATTTTGAACGTTGATACCCTGCTATTCGCACTTACACACGTCTTGAAGCCTGGGATAGTAGAGGATACCTTGAAATGCTCTTGTCTTAAAGCCGATGTATGAAGGAAATAAAAAAAATGAAGAAAATATAAAGTGGTGAGAAAAATGGACACTGGTTTTGTTATCACCGAGGGCAATAAAAAATATATAGCGAGGGTGCCTCTTCACCTAGTGCCCTAAGGCCAACTGGTCTGGGATTCACTGCTAAGCCTTAGGTGGTGCAAGACGAGGAAAATACACCAAGTAAGCAATCACAGGAGTAATCGGTCGGTTAGTACCTCAAGAAGTATTAACGGTCGCATGAAAGTGTGTGAGCAATCTTATCTAAATATTCATTAATTAAAAAGTACTAAGGCTGATGGGCAAGAATATGATAGCTTGAATTGAATTCTCCGGGTGTAGGGATGTCTTTACACACACGCAGGGTGATATGATCAATGTTTGGAAGAAAGATAGGAATGAAGAATAAGACGATGTTTTGTTGAGGGAGAACGTGATTTCTGACATCTTTTAATGACCATTAAGATAGGGCTCATGACAACCGAAAAGCTAGCTTAGTTGGAAACCCTAATTTTCAAGGCTTTTCTATTACAATTCTTTTCTTTAAATGTAATATTCATGATCTATCTTTTATTATTGGATTTTGTGGGTGCAATCCGCTGAAAACCCTCAGGAGACAACACTCCTCCTACTAGGGACACCAAGAGGTTTAAAGGCTTGTTGCACGTGCTCAGTGCAATCGTGTTGCCTACGAAAGTGTGCTAGTTAGTTTTTTCTCTTTCTTTATTTTCTCCTTATCTTTTTAATAAAACATTCGCTCGAGACGATCAAAATTAAGTTTGGGGGAATTTGATCAGTCGAAAATAATGTAATTTTAACACGGCAAACAGGTTTTAGTTGGGTACAGTCCCGAGCCACATAGAGGCAGTGAGCAGATCTACAGGGGTTCGTCTCCCCCGGTATTGGGGGAGAGGTCGCTGATCAGTCGAAAATAATGTAATTTTAACACGGCAATTTCCCCATCTTTTGCACTCATTTAGAAGTGTTCGGTATTCATATTTCACATATTAGCAAATCAGTCATAAAATATCAGATTGCATGTGTTAGACTTTTAAACCGGCACTTTAAGGGAAATTGACAGCATTTCATGGCATCGCATCATCTCTGTATTTGCGCAACACTTGTGTCGAGATTTGTGCAGGAAATTGCAGGAGCAAAGTCAAAAGAAGCTGATCAAAAATACACCCACTCCATGATTTCAGATCTGGTTGCAATCAAACGGGAGAAATACAATTCAACATATCAGAAAATAGCCCAAGTGTTAGGACCAACAGTCACCAGAAGAACCAAGCCATGAAGCCACTAATGCGCCGCGGAACCGCGGCGGGAGCCGGCTTGCGCCGCGGTTCCGCGGCGCTTCTGCCACGTCATCGCTTCATTTTTAGTGCAAAATTTTCAGCTCTGGTCCCACATTCCTTTCTGATATGTCAAATTCCAGAAGGACCTCGAAACTACTGCCAGATCAGCAAAGATCATTAAGCAAGGCTAATCCTAATTAAGCTCCTAACTAATCTCTTCTAGAAGCTCCCTCCTAACTAATCACATCTAGAAGCTTCTCCTCTAACTAACTTTTGGAGGGAAATTCAAATCTCCTCAATAAACTTTTGGAGAGAAACTTAAAATTCAAATCCTAGATCAAGGGTTTAGATGTCTATAAATAGGAACCTAGATCTAAGGGTTGAGGTTGTTCTGGAGTTAGCTAATTCTTCATTAATCTTCAGTCTTCTTCAATTCTTCATCTTCTTCCACAAGTCTAGTGACAAGACTTGTGCGAAACCCTAACCCTAAAGTGCTGGGTGGTCCATTCACGTTGCTGAAGGGGGCTGCCTCGCTTCAGGTTTTGGCGGGTGACTTTCCGCGCCCATAGGGGTCTAGGATTTCATTGCACAGGCTATCCACACGACCAGGGGAACGTCGGGTTTCAGTAGCGGCTCTATCAAACACGGGGATCCCAGATATCTGTATTGTTCTGTGATGCTTATTACATTTCTGTGATGTTGCATTTTATCACGCCTTGAGCGAATATTATATATTGATATATATACTAGTAGATGTTGTATATGTTTTGCATCCGCGCTAGTCCAGTCCCTGCTCTGTCGTTAGTTAAGTAACCTAACGGGTAATGACGGGACCCAGTGGCGAATGCGGATGGCATATACGTACATCATTATTTTCGTTCTTTATTGGTGTGATCAATTGATGGGACTGCGTTGATTCGGATCAATGCAAGCTAAACAAACCTATTCTGATGTTGTTGGAACACTTTTCAAAAAGCTGTTATTACAAGGGCATTCTCTTTTGTTTTGCACAGTGATATTCAGTTGGAATATCCTGCACCTCAGTCGACGAGGCAAGGGCCGAGATCCCTTCACCGGGAGTGAACCCTTGGAGAGAAGTTTGCGTCAGGGTAATAACTTCACTATAGCTGATTGCCTTTTGCTTTGCACAGTGATATTCAGTTGGAATATCCTGCACCTCATTCTACGGGGAAAGAGCCGAGATCCCTTCACCGGGAGTGACCTCTTTAGCAAAGGTTTTCGTCACTATATTTTTAAAAGCTATCCGGTTCCTTCAACGATATCAAGTTCATTACGTTAAAGGTTTTCGCCAGAAACCATTCGTAGCCCTCCGTCGTTTCATACGGATAGTCAATAAGTATTCAAGCTGTGTATGTTGGCCAAAGTCAAGGCACAGTGATTGGTAGCTATTGGGTATTCATATGCAGCATAGATAGATGTGTTGGTTTGGGACAGTCGTACTACTATTTTGGCCAAAGTCAAGGGTATGTACGGGTGGGTTCAAATTAACCTGGAGAATGACGGGTAGAACTTGACATGTGACTTATGATATGTTGGCCAAAGTCAAGGTCATAAGAGCATGGGGTAAAAATCACATCGGGAGTTTCTAAAGAAATTGAAACTTGCCAGATATGCGCATACCTTCTGGAGTGTGATGACGTGAGCGGATTCCGTCATGTTATCACGCGATGATAGTTGGATCCCGATTCCCACTGATGAGTTGGTTTACTCCTCGGGTGATCTCGACTAATTCTTCTTTCATGTTTGGAGGAGAATTTGACGGTACAGTTGGAGGTTTCCAGATTAGATAAATTGGTAACCATTCTGATCTAGCTTAGAGTGCACGCTGAGTGTTTCTTTTCTCTCTCTCTTTGGCAGCGACCATTGACCCGACCCTAGACTATGACTCAGTTGTAAGTCCACGTTACCTCTCCCGGTTCTTTCGGGCTTGCGGAAATGGTGAAAAACGATTTTTAGGGTTTAGGTAACATGGACTACGAAAATGGATCTTGGCTAAACTACACACTAGAAACTAAAAAGAGAGTTATCTACTCGGTTAGGGGTTATACCTCAACTTGAACTCCTTCTTCTTGGACTCTTTGTAGTGGTCGGATGTTGCTTTCCTCGTTGCCTTCTCTTGTCGAAGATGGATCCACCTGACGGTTTCTTCTTTGAGCTCTTTTCTCGAACTTTGAGAAAAACTAAAGTCTCCGGCTTGCTAGACCTTCAACCTTAGGAAGAGTAGAGAGTGGCTTTGGGTGTTTTATCTCCAAGGAGAGGTTTCTCAACTCATGAGAATGATTCTCCTTGAACTAGAGGAGGAGGAAGATGAAGAGAGGAGAGAGAATGGTTATGATAAAATGAGAATAGTTTTACAACCATAACAATATATGTGAATTATCAAATTAATAATATTAATCCAAAATGAAAAAGGTGATGGTTGGATTGATAAGACCATTATCATTTGACATTAAATGATTTTGCAAAGATCAAAGAGCATCTAGAAAAGAAATGATGATGGTCAAAGTTTCAACCATGGTCAACTAGTCAACCTTGCTCAACAAGTCAACAAACCCAACCATGACACAATTTCATTTAAATAACATTATTAATTGATATATCACAAATTCATTAGGGTTTGGAAAAAGACGACTGTCAACCGTGCATACGCACCCGTTCCAAAACCCTAATGAAAAACCTCTTCCTCCGCCTCAATCAACTGTGCATACACACCCGCATTCGTGTTACGAGGAACATGAATACTATGAGATAAAACTAACCCCAAAGCATATACTAAGATCTGGCTCAAACCAGAGCCCGCTAGTAATGTCTGTCCGGACGCCAAACGTGCACAAGTGCGCGGATGTGAACGAACCCTCTCGCAAAACCATGCGACCTCTACTCTGTTTTGCCCAAAGGCGAATAACCCTCTGTGTGGGACTCTAAAGACTCGACACTATGCTGGCAGTGGGTGTAACCACAGACCGCAAGAGGCACTAACTGTACGTAACGGTCCCCAGCTAGATGCCGATAAGAAGACTGACGAGGTAAACCCATCTGAACTCCTACTGATCCTGAATGTGACAATCTCAATACAGTCCGGTCTGTTCATCTGAGAACATCGCATGGCGGGCCTAGGGGGCGGTAAACGTCAGTCCCCTACTAGAGGTACAAGTCGTGTCGGAGTGTAGCCCAGAACACCTGAGATAACACTGGAAACCTACCAGTCTATCTCGCTTGCCCTGGCCAGGGACTTTATGTAATGGCTCTCCTAGACACAGCGCGATATCAACCCTCAATACCGGGAGAGACGAATCCTGTCTAACCGTCACTGCCTCCAAGTGCTTCGGGACTGCACCCAAAAACTACCTGTTTGCACGACTCCTTTGAGCCGTGGTAGGGTAGTAATCAAAGTACAGAGGGAATACACTCGAGGCGAAGTGACAGTGTCAAGTCAACGGACTAAGCTGTACTCATGTCACCTGGGAACTGATAACTGACGATAGATATAGTACCAACCAACAGTTCCCGACGAGTCCTGTCCAGTGTACTCCTAACCTAACGAGCACCCGCATACTATCTAAAGTACGGCGTTCTGACGGCTGTGGGACAGACCGTCTCTCAAGCTGGGATTAGAAGCGTATACGCTAGTCTACTCCGGAGTATCGATGCCCTGTCTCGATAGTCCTACAACTAGGGACCTGCATAAGGATGTGCTTGTGGATTACCCAGCCCCTACGAGTGTGACTGCCATCACAACGCTGGTAATCAAGCAAAGATCCTAAGGGCTCCACTAATGTGTAAAGGCGATATGCTAAAAGAAACACATGCACACATTAAAGCAGAAAAAAACCAAGTAGCATACTACTATATTGAGCAAGATTGTCTATACAAGGTGAATATCCCAAGCTTCCATCAAGTAATATACAAACTAGTATGATACAGTAATGGCCTCTAGGGCATATACACTAACAATCTCCCACTTGCACTAAGGCCATGTACTGGCGTATCGAAGACCTATCATCTCGATCATCCGCTCGAACTGAGTCTGGGGTAAGGCCTTTGTGAATGGATCAGCAGTATTATCTTCCGTAGCAACTCTCCGAACCTCGATCTCCTGGCGACCCACGATCTCCCTGATCAGGTGATACCGCTTCAAGATGTGCCTGGACTTCTGATGGGACCTGGGTTCCTTTGCTAAAGCTATAGCCCCGTTGTTGTCGCAATACAGAGGCATTGGATCAACAATGGACGGAACCACCTGAAGTTCTATCAAGAACTTCCTCATCCAGACGGCTTCTTTTGCGGCATCAGATGTAGCGATATATTCCGCTTCCATCGTCGAGTCAGCAACGGTTTCCTGTTTGGAACTCTTCCAACACACCGTCCCTCCATTGAGGGTAAAGACATAACCCGACATGGACTTGGAATCATCCTTGTCACTTTGGAAGCTGGAGTCAGCAAAGGCCTCGATCTGGAAGTCTTTTCCGCCATACACCAAGAACATCTCCTTAGTCCTTCTCAGGAACTTGAGAATGTTCTTTACCGCTAACCAGTGTTTCTCCCCAGGGTTTGACTGATACCTGCTTACCACACTTAGTGCATAAGCTACATCTGGTCTGGTACACAACATCGCATACATTATAGAGCCTACCGCAGAAGCGTAGGGTATAATAGACATGCGATCCCTTTCCAAATCAGTCTTGGGAGACATCTCTTTGGAGAGGGTGATCCCGTGACAAGCCGGTAGATTACCGTGCTTGGAATCTTCCATACTGAATCTTTTCAGTATGGTGTCGATGTACCTGGACTGTGAAAGTCCTAATATCCTCTTGGATCTGTCACGATAGATCCGGATCCCCAAAATGTAAGAGGCATCACCCAGGTCTTTCATGGAGAACCTGTGTGACAAGAACCCTTTGACAGATTGTAGCATAGGAATGTCATTTCCTATCAAGATAATGTCATCCACGTATAAAACGAGGAATACGACAGTTCGTGCTACAAATCTACTATAGATGCATGGTTCATCTGGATTTTTGATAAAGCCAAAATCTTTGACCGTCTCATCAAAACAGATGTTCCAACTCCGCGATGCCTGCTTTAGTCCATAGATGGACTTAAGCAACTTGCACACCTTCCCGCTGCTCCCACTCTGAATGAAACCCTCTGGCTGGTCCATATAGACACACTTCTCTAAATTTCCATTCAGAAAAGCGGTCTTTACGTCCATCTGCCAAATTTCATAATCGTGGAAGGCAGCAATGGCAAGAAGGATCCGAATGGATTTCAGCATAGCCACTGGAGAAAAGGTTTCGTCATAGTCCAAGCCAGGTCTTTGACGGAAACCCTTTGCAACAAGTCTAGCTTTATAGGTCTCAACCTGTCCATCTACACCAATCTTCCTTTTGAAGATCCAATTGCATCCTACGGGTTTTACCCCATCTGGAGCAACGTCCAACGTCCATACTTTGTTGGTGTACATGGACTCCATTTCGGTCTGCATTGCATCCAGCCATTTTACTGAGTCAACGCTCTGAATGGCCTGCTGGAAGCTAGTCGGCTCATCACTATCAATGATGCAATCCTCTCTATCCCCGTCTATGAGAAAACTGTATCTCTCGGGCGGATGAGACTACCTACTATTCCTGCGGAGCGGCGTAGGAATGTCCTGATCTTTAGAACCTTCTAGTTCTACTAAGCTTTCAGTAATAGCTAGTGGTTCTGGAATTTCTTCCAGTTCTATTGCGCTCCCACTTATCTGATTTTCCAAAAACACAGTTTCCAAGAAGTGGGCATGACGAGAAACAAAAACCTTTTGTTCCTCTTCGCAATAGAAGAAATGTCCCTTGGAGTTCTTTGGATATCCCACAAACTTGCACTGTACTGAGCGTGCCTCGAGTTTGTCCGCATGCTGCTTTTTGACAAAAGCTGGACATTCTCATGTCTTAATGTGCTTAAGATAGGGTTTCTTCCAACACCACATCTGATATGGTGTGGTAGGCACAGTCTTAGTTGGAACTCGGTTCAAAAGGTATGCAGCTGATTCTACTGCATATCCCCACAATGATCGCGGTAACTCGGCGTTACTCATCATGGAACGTACCATTTCCAATAGGGTCTGGTTCCGTCTCTCTGATACACCGTTATGTTGCGGAGTGTATAGAGGAGTAAGCTGAGAGAGAATTACATTCTCTTTTAAGTAATCCAGGAACTCGGCACTTAAGTATTCACCAACTCGATCAGATCTTAGTGTCTTGATACTTTTTCCTGTTTGTTTTTCCACTTCATTCTTATATTCCTGGAATTTTCCAAAGGCATCGGATTTATGTTTCATTAAGAAGACATAACCGTACTTTGAAAAGTCCTCCGTAAAAGTAATGAAGTAAGAATAACCGCTTCGTGCATGCGTAGACATTGGACCGCACACGTCGCTGTGTACGAGTCCCAAGAGCTCGCTCGCTCTTACTCCGTGTCCAGTGAACGAAGACTTTGTCATCTTTCCTTTGAGACAGGATTGACAAGTTGCATATGATTGATATTCGAACGGATCCAAATATCCTTCTGTATGTAACTTCGTCAACCTTCTCTCATTGATGTGACCCAGTCTACAATGCCATAAGAAAGCCTGATTTGATTCCGGAGACTTTCTTTTGTGTGTATTCTAGATATTGAAAATCTGTGGTTGGTTTAATACGTATATTCCAATGTTTAATGTACCTGACCCAATCAGAACTTGATTAAGGTGAATGTTTACAACATTACTTACAAACGCAAATTCATAACCTTCTTTAGAAACTAAAGATACAGAAATGATATTACAAGTTGCATTGGGTACAAAATAACAATTACGCAAAACCAAAACGTGTCCATCTAACAACCCCAGGTGATAGTCCCCCACGGACTCAGCATCCATGCCAGCTCCGTTCGCAACTCTTAGGGTCATATTACCTGTCTTCAAAACTCTACGGTTTCTCAACGCCTGCAAAGAATTATAGATATGAGATCCTGATCCGGTATCCAATACCCAGGAAGTAGAGTTTATTGATAGACAGTTTTCAATAACATACACACCTGAAGCTGAAGCCGCAACACGCTTCAGATCCTGTGTTCTAGCCTTCCAAGCCCTGCAATCTTTCTTCCAGTGTCCACTCTTGTGATAGTAAAAGCATTCTTCCTTTCCCACAAGTTTTCCCGCTTCCTTTGTTGCTTTTGCCTTTCCATTCGTATCCACCTTACTAACACCGCCCCTTGGTTTGGCGAGGGTTTTCTTCTTCTTTCCCTTGGTTTTCGCCTTGGACCTAGAAGATGAAGATCCTCCTACAAACAAAGTGGATGTTTCCCTACCTTTCTGTAGGGTGCCCTCTGCACTCCTCAGCATGTTGAGGAGTTCTGAAAGTTCAACTTCCTTTTCTTGTAAGTTGAAGTTCAGGATGAACTGCGCGTAAGTGGAAGGAAGGGACTGGAGAATCAAGTCCGTATAGAGCTCATTCTCCAACGTGGCCCCAAGGTCCGCGAGCTCCTTAATGAAGCCAATCATCTTAAGCACGTGTTCCGCTACCGGTGATCCGATGGCCAATCACACCGAAAACAGCTTTTTCGAGACTTCGTATTTGGCGATATGGGATTGCTCCCCATACAGTTCTTTTGTTTGAAGAAATATGGATTCAAGGTCTATATTCTCGTGCCTCCTCTGGTGGTCATTGTTCATAGAGGCAAGCATGAGGCACTTGGCCTTCGCGCAATCAATCTCCCAAGTCTTACGGATTTCCTTATCCGAGACGCTGGAGGCGGGACCTGGGGCAGGGGGAGCTTTGGTGGTAAGGAGATACCCCAACTTGTCGTAAGTGATTGCCATTTTGACATTCCTGAGCCAATCTTTGTAGTTTGGCCCTGGCAGTATGTTTTTATCTAGTAGTAACTTAAATCCAGTCATGTTGTTTGGTTGCTGCAATTAGGAGAGAGAGAAGATACACTTTAGCATGATGCTCTTGCAAGTTTAGAGTGGTTTTAATTTGTCTAAACATGATGGCTCCCACTGTCTCTCGAATCCCTCCTCAAACCAAAAAGGAAGAATTAGTCAGGATCAATCTCACCGTACAATACTTGCTTAACCGTTCAGCCAGGCTAGTGTCGGTACTTTGAGGGAGGTTTTCCAACGCTTTCGCGAAGTTCCTTAATTAAGTAACCTCTTTTCCCTGGGGGCGCAGCCCCGCTAACACCTTTCTAGACACCTACTAGGTTTATAGCATTGATCGTTAAGCGAGAATTTTCCCGAGGAGTAGCATAAACTCACAGTAGGATCGGGATTCAAATATCATTGCGTGACAAAACTGAAGGAATCCTACCAGAATCATCACACTCCAAATGGTATGCAGCGCTAGCAAGTTTCAGTTCTTTTGAAACTCCCGATGTGGATTTTTGCCCCATGCTCTTATGACCTTGACTTTGGCCAACAAATCATAAGTCACATGTTAAGTTCTACCCGTCATTCTCCAGGTTAATTTGAACCCACCCGCACCTACCCTTGACTTTGGCCAACAAGGCAGTACAACTGTCCCAAACCAACACATCTATCTATGCTGCACATGAATACCCAATAGCTACCAATCACTATGCCTTGACTTTGGCCAACAAACATAGCTTGAATACTATTGACCATCCATGTGAAACAACGGAGGGCTACGAATGGTTTTGGCGAAACCGTGAACGTTGTGAACTTGATATAATCGATGGAATGAGATAGCTTTTAAAAGGAGTGGTTTAAGCTCCGCGTTTAAAAGTTATTTTGAAAAGAAACCGAGTGGGTTTTGAAAGTGTTCCAACGACTTTTACTTTGGTTTATTTTTCTTGCATTAATTTTAATGTGTCCCATCAATTAATCCTACCATTGCAGAAAACAACGAAAATATGACGTACGCTTATGCCATCCACATTCGTCACGGGGTCCCGTCATCACCCGTTAGGTTACTTAACTAACGACAGAGCGGGGGCTGGACTAGCGCGGATGCAAAACATAAGCAACGCCTAAATAGATATCTACATATAGATATATACATTCGTCACATGCAATGATAGCCATTCCAGATCACAGATGAATACATTGGATATACTAGGAATCCGCAATTCGTACGAGCCTGTAACGAAGAGCGGATTACACGGTCGCGATGAATAGCCAAACCCCACCCTAGACCCCTACGGGTGCGGCAAACTACCCGCCAAGTATCCTAAGCGAAGCAACCTCCCTCAACGACGTGAGTAGGCCACTCGGCACTTGGAGGTACCCGGTAGTTTGTGCACCTTACCTTGGGTCTATCCTAGGAGCAAAAACAGTAAAAAGAAATTATACAATGACGGCTACAACCCCGACCCGGTTGTACGGCCAAACAAATAATATTACATCAATTTACATATTACAAGAATTGAAAGATAAACAAAACTCTCATCTCACAATTCCCCCCGGGTATTCATCCGCGACAATCCAACGAATTCATATACACAATCCATCAACATTACAGATCACAGATATGTATAACCCCCACTAATCGACGTATAGCGATTAGCAGACGTTCAATACATATATAACATTACAGATATAACCCATTTGCCAAAGTCTACAGAAAATCGACCAAAATACGGATTTGTAACCATCCCAAAAACAAATTTTTTCTCTGGAAATTCTGTGCAGAAACAAACCATCTCAAAAATCACAAAATACCACCAGAAACAAACTGCAGGAGAAACGATCCACGACCGAGTCAACTCGGCCGCGGATCCGCGGCAGAAGCAAGCTTCTGCCGCGGAATCACGGTGAGTTGGTCG
Organism: Agapanthus africanus; assembly: GCA_030015575.1. Taxonomy (NCBI): domain Eukaryota; kingdom Viridiplantae; phylum Streptophyta; class Magnoliopsida; order Asparagales; family Amaryllidaceae; genus Agapanthus; species Agapanthus africanus. The sequence goes on from JASDDO010000022.1 coordinate 394,810,142, forward strand.
GTTCGCTGGATCGTTTTTCTTGCCTGTTCTTTAAAAATCCTGAGCCGATTTTGAAGACATGATTTATTATTTCTGGAGCAGAAATAAAAATCGGCAGAAACTAGGATTTTCAAGGGAGTTTCGCGGTTTTTTGTCCGGTCGAAATTCTAGATACTTTGCTAACATGCTAGGGTGTGTTTAGTTAGGCTCTGATACCACCGTAAGTCCATTTTACCTCTCCCGGTTCTTTCGGGCTTGCGGAAATGGTGAAAAACGATTTTTAGGGTTTAGGTAACATGGACTACGAAAGCGGATCTTGGCTAAACTACACACTAGCAACTAACAAGAGAGTTATCTACTCGGTTAGGGGTTATACCTTAACTTGAACTCCTTCTTCTTGGACTCTTTGTAGTGGTCGGATGGTGCTTTCCTCGTTGCCTTCTCTTGTCGAAGATGGATCCACCTGAGGGTTTCTTCCTTGAGCTCCTTTCTCGAACTTTGAGAAAAACTAAAGTCTCCGGCTTGCTAGACCTTCAAACATAGGAAGAGTAGAGAGTGGCTTTGGGTGTTTTATCTCCAAGGAGAGGTTTCTCAACTCATGAGAATGATTCTCCTTGAACTAGAGGAGGAGGAAGATGAAGAGAGGAGAGAGAATGGTTATGATAGAATGAGAATAGTTTTACAACCATAACAATATATGTGAATTATCAAATTAATAATATTAATCCAAAATGAAAAAGGTGATGGTTGGTTTGATAAGACTATTATCATTTCACATTAAAAGATTTTGCAAAGATCAAAGAGCATCTAGAAAAGAAATGATGATGGTCAAAGTTTCAACCATGGTCAATTAGTCAATCTTGGTCAACAAGTCAACAAACCCAACCATGACACAATTTCATTCAAATAACATTATTAATTGATATATCACAAATTCATTAGGGTTTAGAAAAAGACGACTGTCAACCGTGCATACGCACCCGTTCCAAAACCCTAATGAAAAACCTCTTCCTCTGCCTCAATCAACTGTGCATACACACCCGCTTTCGTGTTCCGAGGAACATGAATACTATGAGATAAAACTAACCCCAAAGCATATACTAGGATCTGGCTCAAACCAGAGCCCACTAGTAATGTCTGTCCGGACGCCAAACGTGCACAAGTGCGCGGATGTGAACGAACCCTGTCGCAAAACCATGCGACCTCTACTCTGTTTTACCCAAAGGCGAATAACCCTCTTTGTGGGACTCTAAAGACTCGACACTACGCTGGCAGTGGGTTTAACCACAGACCGCAAGCGGCACTAGCTGTACGGAACGGTCCCCAAGTAGATGCCGATAAGAAGACTGACGAGGTAAACCCATCTGAACTCCTATTGAGCCTGAATGTGACAATCTCCGTACAGTCCGGTCTGTTCGTATGAGAACATCGCATGGCGGGCCTAGGGGGCGGTAAACGCCAGTCCCCTACTAGCGGTATAAGTCGTGTCGGAGTGTAGCCCAGAACACCCGAGATAATACTGGAAACCTACCAGTCTATCTCGCTTGCCCTGGCCAGGGACTTTGTGTAATGGCTCTCCTAGACACAGCGCGATATCAACCCCCAATACCGGGAGAGAGGAATCCTGTCTAACCGTCACTGCCACCAAGTTCTTCGGGACTGCACCCAAATACTACCTGTTTGCACGACTCCTTTGAGCCGTGGTAGTGTACTAATCAAAGTGCAGTGGGAACACACTCGAGGCGAAGTGACAGTTTCAAGTCAACGGACTAAGCTGTACTCATATCACCTAGGAACTGATAACTGACGATAGGTACAGTACCAACCAACAGTTCCCGACGAGTCCTGTCCAGTGTACTTGTAAGTGCACGGCGGCGCCCCGGCCGTCAATCCGACGCCGGAATGCGGAAACGAAACTTTTTACGAACTTGTAAATCGGCACCACAGTGCACAAAATTCCCGGATCGAGCCATTAATCTAGTTCTAGCTAACTAAAGAACGGGTAGAGAGATATACCGAGCGATCCGTGTCCTTCGGTCTTCTCGTCGTCATCCCGATCTCCCCGCGGAATCTCCGGTCTTCAACTCCTCGCCGGAAGGGCACCACGTCGCCGGCTTCTTTTACGGGCTCCCGCCTCTGGACCGAGGCAACTCGGGCATGAAGTTAGCGAGCCGACGTGCCCAAGAATTGCTGTAGAATGCGTGTAGTGCTCTATGTCTCATTTTGGGGTTTGAGGAAGTTGCCTTTGGTGGAGGAAATGAACTATGGAATTTTTGTGATGAACTTGGGGATTTTTGCAAGCATGAGAGAACCAAAAATCCCCCACAAAAAAATGGGCAGCCCCCTCTCCTTGGCCGGCCATGGCATGAGGAAGAGAGTGAGAGGAGAGTCCCAATAATCCAAGGGAGAGCAAGAGAAAAAACTATCATGCATGATAGAGAAAAAGATGTGATGATGATCAATTATCATCACAACCATAACCTCACTCCAAATCAACCATCATGAACCCAAAGTTAATCAATGATGAAGTCAAGAAAGTCAAGGGATGGTGCAACCATCATGACACAACAAAATGCAAAGAACACCCTCCAAAATGCTTATTTGCAGAAATGCAAATAAGCCATCCTCCACCAATCTTCAGCCAATGAAAGATACAAAGAAATATGGCCGAAACGGAAAACAAACTGGCAACTCCAAAAAACTGATCCCGTAATAAATTACAGGAAAACCCCGCTCTGTATATACATACCCGCATTTGTATTCCGACCGAAATACAAATGCAATGAGACAAAATCTATACTGTACAATACTAGGATCCGGCTTAAACCAAAGCCCGCTAGTATTAACCGTCCGATCCTGATCCGTGCAATGCCGAACGTATCTGATCGAACCCTGCCATATCTCCATACGGCCTCTACAGCGTTTCGCCCGAAACTTGAGAAACTGGTCTGTGGGGGACTCTAAAGACTCGTCAATACTTTGGTTGAGGATTTAACCACTAGCACGTCAGAGGTATTAGCCTATACGTAACGGGCTACCAGGTATTGACCAAAAGGGACGTCGATGAGCGAACTCATCCTGACACCCTACTGAGCCTGTCAGTGACAATATCCGTACAGTCCGGTCCGTTCGTCTATGAGCATCGCATGACGGGCCTAGGGGGTTGGTAAAAGTCAGACCCCCAAAAGCAGTACAAGCCGTGTCGAAGTGTAGCCCAGAACACCCTGAGATACTATTGGAATACCTACAAGTAAATCTCCTGCCTCGGCCGAGGGCTTTGTGTAATGGCTCTCCTAGACACAGCGCGACCTCACCCCCAATACCGGGAGAGACGAACCCCTGAAGATCCGCTCACTTCCTCCATGTGGATCGGGACTGTACCCAACTAAAACCTGTTTGCACGTCTCATTTGAGCGTGGTAGGGTAGTAATCAAAGTACAGTGGGAACTCACACGAGACAAATGACGATCCTCAGGTCGATGAACTAACCTGTACACATGTCACCAGGGAACTGCTATCTGACGTCAGGTATAAGACCAACTAGCATGTTCCCGGCGAGTCCTGTCCGGTGTACTCATAACCCAATGAGCACCTGTATACATCTTAGGTGAACCAACTGACACCAGTGGCTTGTGAGACCGGCCACCGCCCCTCGTCGGGGTCTCAACTGTATACACTAGTCTACTCTGGAGTATCGATGCCCTTTCTCGAAACTCCTACGACTAGGGACTTTTTAAGGATGTGCTTATAGACTACCAGCTCCAACGTATATGATCGCCCTCATACTGCTGGCAGTCAAGCAAGAATCCTAGGGGCTCTATCAACGTGCAATAGTGACCTGAAAGGTCACCTAAAGCAGTACACAATGATAAAGGTAAACAAGATAGCATACTATCATCTTGAGTAAGACTGTCCTACCGGGATAGGTCCTCCCTCAATCATTGTAATCACGTGCCTGTGATCCAATAATTGACTCTGAGGGCACTATATCCAACAATCTCCCACTTGCACTCAAGGCTAATTATTGCGATGTCACATAGTCACAGCCCGTGTGATACCGAACACCCAACTCCTCTACTAATCAGTCTCACAAAACCCGTTTGCGAAACTATTGCGTTCGAGGAATAGCCTCAGTGAGTGGATCCGCCTTGAAGTTTCTTTCTATGTCTCTCTATATCTCAAGTTCGCGGAGAAAGCCATCTCCCGAAATGAGCAATACCTGTCTTAGAATGTGTCTGGATGTCTGATGGGACCTAGCTCATAAATGAACTCCAAATCCAAACTTCTTAGACTGTGTCGTCAACTGAACTTAATCAGTATCCTGCGCCATGCCTCCCTCAGTATCGCCTTGGACCACCTGTCCAAAATACTGCCCCTCGTTAGAAGGAAAACTATAACTCTGACAACCTCCCTGTCGTCCAGGTCACCTTGGAAGCCTGGAGTGATAACTGTCTCCTAAATGAGGCTGTTGTTATCATATCCCTAGAACATCCACTTATGTTCTAGAACTGCTTCCGATTGTTTCTCCAGGATTGGATCAATATCGGCTTATTACATTTACTGCAAAAACAATATCTGGTGTGGTACTCCACATCTCATGATTGACTCAATTGCCTAAGCAAGTGATCTGCCAATCATGTACATCCCTCTCTACTTTAGTCTGTAAGACACCTTTAGAGAGGATGACTCCATCACCTGCAGGTATACTACCGTGCCAGGAGTCGTCCATTCTAAAGCACCTTTAGAATGCCGTCTAAGTACCCTGATTGAGAAACTACCCAAATCTAGATCTAAAACCATAGATCCAGTAACCAGAATGTCTGATATAATATCCAAGTCGCATGTGGAGAAACCACTGTGTGACAACCAAAGTATAACCGATCGTAGTATAAGAATATCACTTCCTACTCTGTGTATATCATCCAAATACCAGGACATCACACCCTACTACCTTCTTAACAGATCCATCCCCTATTCTGATGAAGTCAAACCTATGACTGTCACATTAGAAATAGATGATCTATCTCCGCTATATCTGGTTTAGTCTATAAATAGACATAAGCCACTTGTCCACAATGCTTCCGCTGCTCCCACTGACTACGACAACCCTCTGGAAGAGTCATATACACGTACACTTCTAAAGCTAGATTAGAATGACGCTATACTCATCCTCCTGCCGGGTCTCACAGTCTGGAACAACAGCAAAGGCAAGTCTGGGTAAACAAGAACCTCCCTGCCACCGTCCTTGAGGCTACCGGAGTACCTCTCGGGTGCCTGAGGTTACCCATCTTATCTGCGGAGTAGCCAATGGAATGTCAAACCAGATTGAATCATTAGGTTCTTATTAAATTTTCAGTAATTGTTTGCGGTTCTGGAATGACTTCCAGTTCTACCATACTCCCACTACGGTTTTCTGAAAAAATCCATTTTTGTTAAAACTGTGGCGAGTCTAGAACAATATCACTATTGATCTTCCAGATGGTAGAAAGTCAACCCTCGTCATAGCCTGGATCAACCCACAAACAGCCATTACAGAAACGTGCCTTGAGTTATCCAGAGTCTGGTTTTAAGCATAAGCCGGAAAACTCCCCGTACCTTAACATCGTTAAGATATGAACTGTTTTATATCCAATATAGAACCAGAGGCACTGATTTAATTGAACCAGATTCAAATCATGCAACTGTCTCCTGTGCATGTCAACTAAATGGAAGGAGGCCTATTGTCACGACCCGAAAGAGCACGTGACTGGCCCTTGAACCATATGAAGCCTATAGGACTCCATCTGATCCAAGTAAGCCAAAAGCCCAGAAATCTAAAACCATTTTAAGAGTAAGTAAAGAAAACTGGTTTTAAGAAGTAAAGAAAACATGTTTGAAAATCGAGTTTTTTTTTAAATAACTAAGCCGAATATGAATTTTTAAAATGTGTAATTTTTCCTAAAAATTTCGGCAGAGTTTCTTTTGTAAAAACTGGCCCCGAACGGGGTACAACAAGAAACAATATATATAACATGATAAAAGGCATCCCCAAGCGGGAGCTAGCTCTTCGTCAATCGATGGTCACAACCACATAAGCAACAACAATATACAACGCCAAAGGGCGAGGATCTAAACTGAAAGAAAACTCAAAAACAGCCAGAAAACCGCAATACTACTAGCGCAACTCTAAGGTCGAAATAATACAACACTGAAGTCTAAGTCTGAAAGAATATACAAGTTTTGGTTGATGGACAATTCTAGATACAATAATAATACAGAAACAATGGAGGTTCTGATACAAAAGAACCCACCTATCCAAGCAATTCACCCATAAGGAAACAGTGTGCCAGAAATGCCGCTAAGGAATCTGTACGGCAAACCTGCAAGAACTGGGGCACAACGGGGGTGAGTTGCCAACTCGTGAATAGAAAGATATCTACAAGCAGGAATCGAATGCATGACCCATCCTAGGTCAAACGATAACATACAAATAAACCTCAATATGAATAAAGCTGAAGCATGCTAAACTGGCAATGTAATCTCTATACATGAATGTAGTGCCAAGTGCTCGTGCTAGTGCCTCAGGTAATAGCATGTCATGAATATGAGGTATGAATGCATGAAAGCAGAATACATGTAAATGAAGAAACTGTTTTCATAATTTAGTGAGATTTCCCTTGTATTTTTAGTTGAGGTATCATAATGAAATCAGCATAAAACAGTGCCTAGCATCGGCACAAAACGTAATCCCAATATCTCGATATCTCTGTATCACAGTCTCTGTACCTCGAAATCTCGAAATCTCAATCATAATATCTAGGGCGCCGTCAGTCCAGACCGGCCCCTACCATCCATCTCAAGACCACGACGGTATCCTCCGGATATCCGACGCGTCGGGTAAAATCACCGGTAGGTAGTGCTCCCCTGCCAGGCTCACATCGTCATCACCACGCGCTTCTTGCCCCGGGGTACCTTACCGGGTCCACCATGTACCCGAAACGGTTCATCCGTCTCCTCGAATCGGGTTTCCAAATCCATCAGCAAACTCATGGTGGACGACTCATACATCATGGGAAAACCGCACTTTTTGTTTTAAAAGAGAGAAAATGTTTATTTGTGTTTTTGCGGTTTTCCTCCAAATCCATAAAATCTCACGGAAATCCAAATCCAAAACATCAATAACACGTAAAATAATGAATATATGCATGAGAATCCATGAATGCGGCATAACAATGAATAACAGTATGCAAGAAGTAGCAGGTAATAACTACAATGTCTAAACTATTAGCTAATAGGCTATGTCAAGCAATAATATTTTCTAAGGTGTACGTGACATGGCAATTACCGATGAAGATGTGTGTGAGCCGGCAAGTAAGTGTACATGGTACATACGCATCATCGGTAATGGTGCTGGTGTCCTATCAGCATGATATTAATAACGGAGTATGAAGCATAATATAAGAATGCGATGCAAAGCGAAACACAAAACAAGAGTGGGAGCTGAAACTAGACGTAACTAAAACTAATCTGCATTAATCTAACATAGTCCTATAAATGGTGCCCTTTGAAATAACACGAATCATGGGGTTTGAAAATAGGGGCTACGGTGTTTTTATGAAAAGATACGTCTTTTGAAATATCCGTAGGATCCCTTGGCTGTCTTTTTAAAATACCCACGATTCGTTAGTTTTGAAATAGGTAGGAGTCTAATCTAATCTAACGACTACACTAAACTATACGGCTGAACTAACAAGCTGAGCTACAGGTAAGGAAACCGCCTAACATCTGAGTCGATACCTATACATACCTGTATATACATTAGTCGGTGATCCCGCCTCAATAATATCATATCCGATATCATATCTACAATCAGACATCCCAAGTCAAGAGTGCGGATCAATCATCAAAATATAGCTCGTACGTAAATCCGTCGTATGGCATCCAAAATCTGGGTACGGGTCAATTTCACATTCAATCACACTATTTATCTGGTATCCTCTTTATCAAAAGTCATGATCGGGGTACTGATCCACGTTTAGTGCAACATTAATACCATCAATGTATGCATGCAGGTATAAGAATCACTATGCCAAAGACCCGCAAAAACATCATGTCGTATCTCAATACGAACCAAATCACATCACCGATCTCCTGGCCTCAAGCCCAATCTCCTCGACTCATCCCAAATCCCAATTACTATCCTCAAATCCAGTATATAAACACATAGTCCCATACCCATGTGTAGATATACACACCATCATATGGAAGAATGAATGCAAGAATGTGTGTAAGTATATGTGTAAGTGTAGGTATGAGTGCAATCGCTACTCTAGGGTTCGCAATATACTACACCGATATAACCATAGCATCAAGAATACCATTATACTAACAATAACCCTAAACAACACATAAAAAAATATACGTGTGTATACGTATTCGTATACGACACCACGGACTGCGGGGGTGCTATACGCCATCCACCCGACTTCTCCCCGTAGATATAAATCTACTCACCTGGTCCTCGCTAGCCGGTACCGACGTCGCCACGCGCTTGCTTGTCGTCTCGAAGTCCACATGGGGGTACCAACATATCCTAACGTACCATATCACATTAAAACTAAATTCGAAATCGAAACGGCATACGAAAATCAAATCGGCACGCGTATCACGCATAGGTCCAAACCTATCGCCCACGCATGCAAGAATAGTCAAACCAACCCTCGATGTCGATGTACGAACGTCAAACCATCGAGAAAAACATCAAACATACCAATCATGGTTTCACAAATCACTAATTATATATGAAATAGGATTTAAATCATTAAAACATTAAAATTAATCAATTCGTTTTATTTCTCAAAAACCTAGTTAGCAAAAGTTTTCGTTTTAATTCGAAACTTGATGTTTTAACAAAACTAATGCCCAATATATTCACTAAATATCTTAATTAGGTCATATAAACCACTTCTATATTTTTATGACACTAATTTGTAAAAATTCAGAAATTCTAGTTTGCAATTATACCCAAATTTCAACCATTTTAGCAAAAATACATAAACAACAATTTAGCTTGGATTTGCATGATCTAAAACATTAAAATACAATTTATAATGTTAATAATGTGATAAAAACCCTAACCGTATTTTTAATCTCACATTCTAATTCAATTTTAAAAAAACTAGTAAGCATGAATACTAGAAAATTGACGCAACCATCGCGGATTTGCGACAAAAAAACTACAATCTAGCATGAGCAACCAATCCACACTACAAGCAATCTACCACACTCAAATAATCCACAAGCAATGCTTCAATTCCCATTTCCAAAATCAACACCTTCTCTTGATTTTTTTATAAACTAGCAACAACAACAATTTCACACTTCAAATAACTAATTTAGCATATACAAGCTACAATTTAACCATTAGATAAAAATTATACCTCCAATTTTGAAACCCTAGGTTGCTCTAGACACCAAAGACACCTCCTTTCTCCATGCTTTAAACCAATTTGGGTGTGAGGAGGGATATAAATAGGATTTGCTTTGAATTTGTGAAGAAATTGTGGATTTTTTTTAATGTGTTTTGAGATGAAATTTGAGGCCAAAAGAGATGGGAACATGGGGGGAAATGGGGCTGTTGGAGCTCAGATTTCGGCCATGGGAGGAATGGGGAATGGGTGAAAAATTTTCAAGTCAAAGCCCTCCCAAATTACCATAATACCCCCACCTACTTTACTATATATAAAAACCCTTATTTTAACTCATTTCATCACATGATTTAAGGTCAAAAAGAGAGAAATAAAATTCTTGGGCTGATACAATAGTGTGGGGCCGGCCAAGGGGAGTGAGGGTGAGTGTGAGAGACTTTACAAAAAATTCTATGCAAAAAGACCCCCCACAATACCATATTTGCAAGTTTTAGTTCAAAATAACTATATTTTTGTTTTCCATAAAATAAATCAATTAAAACTTGAAATAAAATGCTAAAAATTTATGTTACAACTAGATTTTAATTAACATGATTTTAAAGATTAAAATTAGCCCATTTAAAATTGTATTTATCGCTAATTTAATGTATTTTCTTACCGGCTTAAAATAATATTAAAATAATATTTTTTTCAAAAATTTAAAATTTCACCAGTGGCTCAATAAACACCAAATACTAGTAATTACATAGCTAGAATATGTATATTTAATTTTATAATAAAGATATTTGCATTTTGACTTTTTTACAGAAAACCCCCTTATTTTACCGTTTTTTCGAAATTTCACCGAAACGATTTTCAAAACGTTACAATCTTCCCCCCTTAAAGAAATTCGGTCCCCGAATTTAAATTAAAACTTCCCCCAAATACTAAAATATTTCAGCCAAAACCATCAAATCGCCGGGGCTCCGAAATCATAAATACATAAAACAAATCGTAGCACAACGCATGCGCATGAAAAATGAGCATATAACTCAAATCAGAACTCCGTCAAGCATCCCGCAATCATCGGAGTCATAGTGAAGACACAATGTCTAAATCAAAAATGAAAATCAATATGATATACATCATTAAAACATCTGGAAGCAATGCATGCCAAATCTTCTTCAAATCGCTGTGCGACGCTCGCAGCACTGCACAGTGGCGGACGTCTATTGTAGGAAAATAACTACACACATATATATATATATATATATATATATATATATCCTTCATTTAATATGTACGTTCCGCCGTTTTGGAAACAATTTAGAAGGGTCTCCTTGTTTTAAACATTTCGTGTCATATCAGACACGTAGGTAAATACTGAGACTATAGCTCGCCTTTTGGAAATCCCTTCAATAACTATCAATGCATGCAAAATATATTCAGGTACTGTCTCCTGACTAGTCCTGCTCAGTACAAAAACTCATAGCAATCATCATAAAAACGTACTGCTCTATACGAAATAAATCCCAAAATATGCACATGAATGCTACGTGCGTCTGGTGCGCACGGAAATCAAAATCCATATATGTGCCATATATGCGCACAGAAACAACATCTAAGTGCATCGGGTGTGCACACAACATCTGTCATAGGCAACATGTGTGCCTGACAGCAAAATCAGGTGCATCTGACATGCACGAAAAATCTCGAATTAGTGCATATGGTGTGCACCAAATCGTATCTCGTAACAGGCGCCCAACAGGCGCTAAAAATCCAATCCGGTGCATAAAATGCACAAAACGAATGTCGCGCATCACCCTCAAAATCGAAATCCAGTGTATCCAAGTGCACAAAATACATGTCACTGCACTGCCAGCATATATAAACTATACAGAGTGCAGGAACCAAATCGCGTGCGTGCATACGCACAAAATCAACTCAACTGTTTAAAACCGTAAAATCACAAACATGTGAAACTAAAGCACGAAAACGATATCAAGTGCAACACTGTGCAAAGATCGTAAATCCTCAATCATCAAAATCAAATCACACGAATACATCACCCAAAACATCGAAATTAATAATGGCGGAACAGTACCGCTCAAGTGCATCCTCTAAGAATCTCGGGCCAACTGTCGCGGTCACTAGTGGGACGTCTCGTCGATGATCATATACTCTGGCCTGCTGGTGTGCGTAACATGACTACTCCTGGGTCCAAGTCTTCTCCGTGGATTACCAATCTCATAATCCATCGGCTCATCGGCCCTGTCAAGGCAGCATATTACTGGCGTCGGCCTCTGGCTCTCTGAATGCACGTGACACATCTGATCCTGGGTGCAAGTATCATCGCAGCAGTATCCTGGAAGGAATCCTGCTCACTGCCACTTCCATGTCTCGTCTCTGCCAACTGTCCGGAAGTCATTGTCCTTTCCTATATCTGCATCTTTCTCTGGAACGACTGCATACTCATCGCGACTCCTTCTGGAAGGTAAGTCCAAGTACCATGCCTCGGCATGCGCATCGCCTCTCTGATGTCGACGGAGTGGAACGTCATCTCATCTAGATCTGGTGCGAACCTCTTATTCCACTTTTCTCTAATGTCGTCTGCTTTGGACTCGTCTCGTCGCGGCTGCATGGACCGAGCTCCAACGGCTATCCTCGTATCTGGAGTCTTCCAAGAATGCATCTCACCACCTAGCATCCGAATTAAGTCGAGCCATCCGATCGAGTCGTCAAAACCTCACAATCCCCCAAGAGCTCAACCTCTTGGGCACAGTTTAATAGTATCGAGTACATACCACAGCATCGGTGGTCCAGCCGTAGAAGGGCAAACCCAAGCCTCACTAATGGCGCCGAGGAACCGCCGCAAACCCTAAGGTTCAAAGGCTTTCACACGGCCATTAAGTCGAGTTAGGGTTTCATTCTTCTAGAGGGTCCATAGAATCACCTGTATGTCTTTCCGTAAACTTTAAACTTGGAAAATGGGCTCCTGACATTCGATCGTCTCTATCGACTCTCAACGAATCTGCGTGAAGTCGCCTCTAGCTGGAATCAATCTACCTGATGGCCTCGCATCGGGGTAAGCGAACGAACCACACGTCCTAGTCGTTCATCCTCGGTGACTAGCGACTCACTATCATGTCTCCAAGAACATGCCTATGCTGCAGTAGCTCCAATCATCTGGGCGATATCTCATCATTAGTAGCAACAACGGGCTCCTTCGTATATACGCTAAACAGCGCCTCAATCACCCTGGATAAGCGACATATCAACAGTCATCACATCCTGGCTGGCCTCTATCAGTGGCTCAATCCTCTGGTGCCAATCAGCACAACCGGAAAATCTCGCAATAGCGATCTGTCAAACGCTCATAGTGCGGAAACACAAAAAGACGACGCCTCAAAATGCAATCGTATGCCTCTGGAATCACGCCCTGGTCAGTCCTCGTCCACGACAAGCTCATGCTGACAACTCGAACCGTAGCTCACTCTGCCCGTGCAATCGCGGCAGCAAAACCACAACCAGTATCGATGAAGACAGATCATAGGAAGGAATTTGATACAATGCAAGGAAATGTACAACCTAAGGTTTCTTAAGCGGAGTGGCGTGTCGTAAGTATGCCGCGGAACATACCAACGGTACGTCACTCTACTTTAGTCACCTATTCCATCAACCAAGGGTCATCCTACGCGAAGAAAGTTCGGGTCTAATACCCCCCCGACCAAGTCTAAGTTCCGTAAGGTCAAGCCTAAGTTCCGTATATATACACACGCCCTAGGCTCCACATAGTCAAACTTAGACTCGAACCAAGGTCAACCTAGCGCTCTGATACCAACTTTGTCACGACCCGAAAGAGCACGTGACTGGCCCTTGAACCATATGAAGCCTATAGGACTCCATCTGATCCAAGTAAGCCAAAAGACCAAAATCTAAAACCATTTTAAGAGTAAGTAAAGAAAACTGGTTTTAAGAAGTAAAGAAAACATGTTTGAAAATCGAGTTTTTTTTTAAATAACTAAGCCGAATATGAATTTTTAAAAGGTGTAATTTTTCCTAAAAATTTCGGCAGAGTTTCTTTTGTAAAAACTGGCCACGAACGGGGTACAACAAGAAACAATATATATAACATGATAAAAGGCATCCCCAAGGGGGAGCTAGCTCTTCGTCAATCGACGGTCACAACCACATAAGCAACAACAATATACAACGCCAAAGGGCGAGGATCTAAACTGAAAGAAAACCCAAAAACAGCCAGAAAACCGCAATACTACTAGCGTAACTCTAAGGTCGAAATAATACAGCACTGAAGTCTAAGTCTGAAAGAATATACAAGTTTTGGTTGATGGACAATTCTAGATACAATAATAATACATAAACAATAGAGGTTCTGATACAAAAGAAACCACCTATCCAAGCAAGTCACCCATAAGGAAACAGTGTGCCAGAAATACCGCTAAGGAATCTGTACGGCAAACCTGCAAGAACTGGGGCACAACGGGGGTGAGTTGCCAACTCGTGAATAGAAAGATATCTACAAGCAGGAATCGAATGCATGACCCATCCTAGGTCAAACGATCACATACAAATAAACCTCAATATGAATAAAGCTGAAGCATGCTAAACTGGCAATGTAATCTCTATACATGAATGTAGTGCCAAGTGCTCGTGCTAGTGCCTCAGGTAATAGCATGTCATGAATATGAGGTATGAATGCATGAAAGCAGAATACATGTAAATGAAGAAACTGTTTTCATAATTTAGTGAGATTTCCCTTGTATTTTTAGTTGAGGTATCATAATGAAATCAGTATTAAACAGTGCCTAGCATCGGCACAAAACGTAATCCCAATATCTCGATATCTCTGTATCACAGTCTCTGTACCTCGAAATCTCGAAATCTCAATCATAATATATAGGGCGCCGTCAGTCCAGACCGGCCCCTACCATCCATCTCAAGACCACGACGGTATCCTCCGGATATCCGACGTGTCGGGTAAAATCACCGGTAGGTAGTGCTCCCCTGCCAGGCTCACATCGTCATCACCACGCGCTTCTTGCCCCGGGGTACCTTACCGGGTCCACCATGTACCCGAAACGGTTCATCCGTCTCCTCGAATCGGGTTTCCAAATCCATCAGCAAACTCATGGTGGACGACTCATACATCATGGGAAAACCGCACTTTTTATTTTAAAAGAGAGAAAATGTTTATTTGTGTTTTTGCGGTTTTCCTCCAAATCCATAAAATCTCACAGAAATCCAAATCCAAAACCTCAATAACAAGTAAAATAATGAATATATGCATGAGAATCCATGAATGCGGCATAACAATGAATAACAGTATGCAAGAAGTAGCAGGTAATAACTACAATGTCTAAACTATTAGCTAATAGGCTATGTCAAGCAATAATATTTTCTAAGGTGTACGTGACATGGCAATTACCGATGAAGATGTGTGTGAGCCGGCAAGTAAGTGTACATGGTACATACGCATCATCGGTAATGGTGCTGGTGTCCTATCAGCATGATATTAATAACGGAGTATGAAGCATAATATAAGAATGCGATGCAAAGCGAAACACAAAACAAGAGTGGGAGCTGAAACTAGACGTAACTAAAACTAATCTGCATTAATCTAACATAGTCCTATAAATGGTGCCCTTTGAAATAACACGAATCATGGGGTTTGAAAATAGGGGCTACGGTGTTTTTATGAAAAGATACGTCTTTTGAAATATCCGTAGGATCCCTTGGCTGTCTTTTTAAAATACCCACGATTCGTTAGTTTTGAAATAGGTAGGAGTCTAATCTAATCTAACGACTACACTAAACTATACGGCTGAACTAACAAGCTGAGCTACAGGTAAGGAAACCGCCTAACATCTGAGTCGATACCTATACATACCTGTATATACATTAGTCGGTGATCCCGCCTCAATAATATCATATCCGATATCATATCTACAATCAGACATCCCAAGTCAAGAGTGCGGATCAATCATCAAAATATAGCTCGTACGTAAATCCGTCGTATGGCATCCCAAATCTGGGTACGGGTCAATTTCACATTCAATCACACTATTTATCTGGTATCCTCTTTATCAAAAGTCATGATCGGGGTACTGATCCACGTCTAGTGCAACATTAATACCATCAATGTATGCATGCAGGTATAAGAATCACTACGCCAAAGACCCGCAAAAACATCATGTCGTATCTCAATACGAACCATCCCAAATCCCAATTACTATCCTCAAATCCAGTATATAAACACATAGTCCCATACCCATGTGTAGATATACACACCATCATATGGAAGAATGAATGCAAGAATGTGTGTAAGTATATGTGTAAGTGTAGGTATGAGTGCAATCGCTACTCTAGGGTTCGCAATATACTACACCGATATAACCATAGCATCAAGAATACCATTATACTAACAATAACCCTAAACAACACATAAAAAAATATACGTGTGTATACGTATTCGTATACGACACCACGGACTGCGGGGGTGCTATACGCCATCCACCCGACTTCTCCCCGTAGATATAAATCTACTCACCTGGTCCTCGCTAGCCGGTACCGACGTCGCCACGCGCTTGCTTGTCGTCTCGAAGTCCACATGGGGGTACCTACATATCATAACGTACCATATCACATTAAAACTAAATTCGAAATCGAAACGGCATACGAAAATCAAATCGGCACGCGTATCACGCATAGGTCCAAACCTATCGCCCACGCATGCAAGAATAGTCAAACCAACCCTCGATGTCGATGTACGAACGTCAAACCATCGAGAAAAACATCAAACATACCAATCATGGTTTCACAAATCACTAATTATATATGAAATAGGATTTAAATCATTAAAACAATAAAATTAATCAATTCGTTTTATTTCTCAAAAACCTAGTTAGCAAAAGTTTTCGTTTTAATTCGAAACTTGATGTTTTAACAAAACTAATGCCCAATATATTCACTAAATATCTTAATTAGGTCATATAAACCACTTCTATATTTTTATGACACTAATTTGTAAAAATTCAGAAATTCTAGTTTGCAATTATACCCAAATTTCAACCATTTTAGCAAAAATACATAAACAACAATTTAGCTTGGATTTGCATGATCTAAAAAATTAAAATACAATTTATAATGTTAATAATGTGATAAAAACCCTAACCGTATTTTTAATCTCACATTCTAATTCAATTTTAAAAAAACTAGTAAGCATGAATACTAGAAAATTGACGCAACCATCGCGGATTTGCGACAAAAAAACTACAATCTAGCATGAACAACCAATCCACACTACAAGCAATCTACCACACTCAAATAATCCACAAGCAATGCTTCAATTCCCATTTCCAAAATCAACACCTTCTCTTGATTTTTTTATAAACTAGCAACAACAACAATTTCACACTTTAAATAACTAATTTAGCATATACAAGCTACAATTTAACCATTAGATAAAAATTATACCTCCAATTTTGAAACCCTAGGTTGCTCTAGACACCAAAGACACCTCCTTTCTCCATGCTTTAAACCAATTTGGGTGTGAGGAGGGATAGAAATAGGATTTGCTTTGAATTTGTGAAGAAATTGTGGGTTTTTTTAATGTGTTTTGAGATGAAATTTGAGGCCAAAAGAGATGGGAACATGGGGGAAAATGGGGCTGTTGGAGCTCCGATTTCGGCCATGGGAGGAATGGGGAATGGGTGAGGGAATTGGTGAAAAATTTCCAAGTCAAAGCCCTCCCAAATTACCATAATACCCCCACCTACTTTACTATATATAAAAACCCTTATTTTAACTCATTTCATCACATGATTTAAGGTCAAAAAGAGAGAAATAAAATTCTTGGGCTGATACAATAGTGTGGGGCCGGCCAAGGGGAGTGAGGGTGAGTGTGAGAGACTTTACAAAAAATTCTATGCAAAAAGACCCCCCACAATACCATATTTGCAAGTTTTAGTTCAAAATAACTATATTTTTGTTTTCCATAAAATAAATCAATTAAAACTGGAAATAAAATACTAAAAATTTATGTTACAACTAGATTTTAATTAACATGATTTTAAAGAATAAAATTAGCCCATTTAAATTTGTATTTATCGCTAATTTAATGTATTTTCTTACCGGCTTAAAATAATATTAAAATAATATTTTTTTCAAAAATTTAAAATTTCACTAGTGGCTCAATAAACACCAAATACTAGTAATTACATAGCTAGAATATGTATATTTAATTTTGTAATAAAGATATTCGCATTTTGACTTCTTTTACAGAAAACCCCCTTATTTTACCGTTTTTTCGAAATTTCACCGAAACGATTTTCAAAACGTTACATCTATCAGCGTTACTCAACTTAGGAATGCTTCCAATTATGAGTAACCCAAAAGAGAAGCAAGTTCTCTTAATCATTACTATCAACTGAATATTATTCACAAGTATCTACATCTTTGATCACCTTGAAGAATCTCGATACTTGCAATACCTGGTTCTCTACTTTATTCATATACCTATAACTTCTCAAAATTCGGACCCTGTGTTTCTACGAAACACTTGTCTTAAAACTAGAGAAGTCATATGTAAACAGAATCTAGTATGAGGACCAACCCCTCTGTCCTAATGGATGCTGGACAACATACAATACTCTGTACAAGTCCTTTGAGTCTGATAACTCATTCCCTGTGTGTCTTAGGTTGAAAACTGTACTTATGGTTAAGAAGAATTACACCGCTGTTTTATGCTCCTTACCTAACCATCCATGATATAGGTAAATGTCATAGACATAATTTCAAAAAGGTATATCTCACTCTATAAAAATAACCGTACAGATATGTCAATTTGAAATTGGTGCATAACAGCGGATATTCAAAACCAAATATTTGCCGTCCGGCAACCAACCCAGGTGACTTCCTCAAATATCACCGATTACAACGAATCCCGACATAATGAGGATGATCACCTAATTCCCAATAACTTACTCCCACTCAACATCTGTAAAACCATACAGATGTGAGAATCATACCTGGTAAATACATATCCTAGAGTATGTATCTAATCGGGAAATCAGTTTTCCTTTAACAGTACATAGTGAAACTGAAACATTGAAATGTTTCGTAGGGGTATCCTGGTATTCCTAGCAATGCCTCTTCCATTATCCAGATTCACAACTGTAACCGTATAATTCTTTGCCTTCTTTCCAAATCCCTTTATATGTCTTTAGTCATTACCTTCTGCACACCCTCTTAGGCTAAATGTTTTTCTTCCTTCCCTACCGTTCGGCACCAGCCTATGGTTTGGAAGAAGACTATCCAATATGCATAATGGGTGTACTGTCCTAATCCTAGGAGCACTCGCAATGCGAGAGAAGGTGAAGATAAAAGACAACCAAATAAACCTTATTCCTATTTCTCCTGAACCAGAATCCATCCCCGAACTGGAACAAGTTCCTTTCGAGTTCGTATATAACCATACGATGGAGTATCCAATAAACTGTGGATCTTCGTAGTGATACGGAGTGTCCGGGAGAAATACAAAGGTGATTTAGGATTGGCGAAGAAATACTTGGTTTGGTCGTGAATAGCAGTCGCAATTTACTTTGCCCAATTACTGATCCCTTGATATGTCTTTACTTAATACCTTCTGTACACCATCGTTATGCTAATTGGGTTTCTTCATTCCCCACCGTTCGGCACCAGCCTAAGGTTTGGAAGAAGACTATCCAATTTGCGTAATAGGTGTACTATCTCCTAAACCAAGGAGTACTCGCAACCTGAGAGAAGGTAAATGGAAAAGACAACTGAATAGTCCTATTCATTTTCTCCAGAACCGGAAACCATCCTCGAATAAATTCCTTCGAGTTCGTATATAACCATACGATGGTTTTGTCCAATGGAAGTGGACGTTCGTAGAAATACAGGGTGTCCTGGAGAAATGGGTAAAAGTAGGAGTGGCAATGAGGTATGCAACTCTGACAATCCAAAAGCCAATGTTTAAGAAGGTTCGGTTAATTTTGGTCACTGAGTCATAGTCTAGGGTCGGGTCAATGGTCGCTGCCAAAGAGAGAGAGAGAAAAGAAACACTCAGCGTGCACTCTAACCTAGATCAGAATGGTTACCAATTTATCTAATCTGGAAACATCCCACTGTACCGTCAAATTCTCCTCCAAACCTGAAAGAAGAATTAGTCGGGATCACCCGAGGAGTAAACCAACTCATTAGTGGGAATCAGGATCCAACTATCATCGCATGATAACGTGACGGAATCTGCTCACGTTATCACACTCCAGAACGTATGCGCATATCTGGCAAGTTTCAGTTTGTTTAGAAACTCCCGATGTTATTTTTGCCCCATCCTCTTATGACCTTGACGAAGGCCAACAAATCATAAGTCACATGTCAAGGCCAACAACAAATCATAAATCATAAGGCCAACAAATCACAGCCCCATGCTCTTATGACCTCCCGATGTCATAAGTCACATGTCATTCTCCAGGTTAATTTGAACCCACCCGTACTACTTGCTACCCGTCTGAAACGACGGAGGGCTACGAATGGTTTCTGGCGAAAAACCTTTAACGTAATGAACTTGATATCGTTGAAGGAACTAGATAGCTTTTATGAAAATATAATGACGAAAACCTTTGCTAAAGAGGTCACTCCCGGTGAAGGGATCTCGGCTCTTTCCCTATAGAATGAGGTGCAGAATATTCCAACTGAATACCACGATGCAAAGCATAAGTAATCGGCTATAGTGAAGGTATTGCCCTGACGCAAACTTTTTGTCCAAGGGGTCACTCCCGGTGAAGGTATCTCGGCCCTTGCCTCGTCGACTGAGGTGCAGGATATTCCAACTGAATATCACTGTGCAAAACAAAAGTGAACGTCCTTGCAATAACAACTTTTTGAAAAGTGTCCCAACAACATCATAAAAGGTTTGTTTAGTTTGCATTGATCCGAATCAACGCAGTCCCATCAATTGATCACACCAATAAAGAACGAAAATAATGATGTACGTATATGCCATCCGCATTCGCCACTGGGTCCCGTCATTACCCGTTAGGTTACTTAACTAACGACAGAGCGGGGACTGGACTAGCGCGGATGCAAAACATATACAACATCTACTAGTATATATATCAATATATAATATTTCGCTCAAGGCGTGATAAAATGCAACATCACAGAATTGTAATAAGCATCACAGTACAATACAGATATCTGGGATCCCCGGGTTTCACAGAGCCGCTACTGAAACCCGACGTTCCCCTGGTTGTGTGGATAGCCTATGCAATGAAATCCTGGACCCCTACGGGCGCGGCAAGTTACCCGCCAAAACCTTAAGCGAGGCAGCCCCCTTCAGCAACGTGAATGGACCACCCGGCACTTCACGGAATCCGGTAACTTGGCACCCCTCCTGGGTTAACTTGTACCCCCTACGAGTGCGGCGAATAGCCCGCCAATTCTAGAGTGAGGCCCCCTCCGTCTCAATGCCATGAGATGCGGGCCCGTTGCCTTCTAGGACCCGGCTATCCGTGCACCCAACCTTGGGGTAATCCTAATACAGAAAGTAAAATATACATACAACGGGTACATCGACCTCGACCCGGTCGTGTCCCAAAAGAATAATATACAAACAGGCAGTGACGGCAGTCCACATGTCGGACGCTCGCCCCGCAATATCAAATGTACATATAAAACAAAACTGTACTAGTATTGCATCCAGGCTATCCCCCACGACCAATCCGCAACATCACAGCACAACACAGAACATCAACGTGAATATCACGTTCGCAAATCCGTCTAACCGGGCTATAGCAATTAGACAGGATTTACCGATCAAGTGACATTCAGGGTCGCAGATATAATGTAAATACTGTGAACTAATGTGTTTAAAATTTTCGATCGATCAAATTTACCCTAGTGGGCCCCCAAGCACTACTATAGCACTTAAAGAAAATTTGGGCCCAAAAAGAATATTCCAAAAACCCCATTTCCAAGATAGAGACAAAACTGCAAATTTTGGTGCACTGTTCCCTTAATACTGCGGCGGAACCGCGGCCGGAACAGGGGTATGGCCGCGGTTCCGCGGTGCTACAGGAAGATCAGTGAACCAAAATTTCACAGAATATTTAAAAATGCCTGCACGATTTTTTGACATGCTCAGAAAAATTTTTGGAGCACAAAATAAAATCGACAGAAACTGTTCATTTGAAAATGCGGTTTCGGAAAATCCGTTCGATCGAACTTGTAAACACGTTAGAGAAAGCTAGACTAGGTTAATGGCGTGGCTCTGATACCATGTAAGTGCACGGCGGTGCCCCGGCCGTCAATCCGACGCCGGAATGCGGAAACGAAACCTTTTACGAACTTGTAAACCGGCACCACCGCGCACAAAATTCCCGGATCGGGCCATTAATCTAGTTCTAGCTAACTAAAGAACGGGTAGAGAGATATACCGAGCGATCCGTGTCC
Organism: Agapanthus africanus; assembly: GCA_030015575.1. Classification (NCBI taxonomy): domain Eukaryota; kingdom Viridiplantae; phylum Streptophyta; class Magnoliopsida; order Asparagales; family Amaryllidaceae; genus Agapanthus; species Agapanthus africanus. Next base: position 394,832,002 of record JASDDO010000022.1, read on the forward strand.
TTCGGTCTTCTCGTCGTCGTCCCGATCTCCTCACGGAATCTCCGTTCTTCAACTCCTCGCCGGAAGGGCACCACATCGCCGGCTTCTTTTACGGGCTCCCACCTCTGGACCGAGGCAACTCGGGCACGAAGTTGGCGAGCCGACGTGCCCAAGAATTGCTGTAGAATGCGTGTAGTGCTCTATGTCTCATTTTAGGGTTTGAGGAAGTTGCCTTTGGTGGAGGAAATGAAATATGGAATTTTTGTGATGAACTTGGGGATTTTTGCAAGCATGAGAGAACCAAAAATCCCCCACAAAAAAATGGGCAGCCCCCTCTCCTTGGCCGGCCATGGCATGAGGAAGAGAGTGAGAGGAGAGTCCCAACAATCCAAGGGAGAGCAAGAGAAAAAACTATCATGCATGAGAGAGAAAAAGATGTGATGATGATCAATTATCATCACAACCATAACCTCACTCCAAATCAACCATCATGAACCCAAAGTCAATCAATGATGAAGTCAATAAAGTCAAGGGATGGTGCAACCATCATGACACAACAAAATGCAAAGAACACCCTCCAAAATGCTTATTTGCACAAATGCAAATAAGCCCTCCTCCACCAATCTTCAGCCAATAAAAGATACAAAGAGATATGGCCGAAACGGAAAACAAACTGTCAACTCCAAAAAACTGATCCCGTAATAAATTACAGGAAAACCCCGCTTCTGTATATACATACCCGCATTTGTATTCCGACCGAAATACAAATGCAATGAGACAAAATCTACACAGTACAATACTAGGATCCGGCATAAACCAAAGTCCGCTAGTATTAACCATCCGATCCTGATCCGTGCAATGCCGCACGTATCTGATTGAACCCTGCCATATCTCCATACGGCCTCTACAGCGTTTCGCCCGAAACTTGAGAAACTGGTCTGTGAGGGACTCTAAAGACTCGTCAATACTTTGGTAGAGGATTTAACCACTAGCACGTCAGAGATATTAGCCTATACGTAACGGGCCACCAGGTATTGACCAAAAGGGACGTCGATGAGCGAACTCATCCTGACACCCTACTGAGCCTATCAGTGACAATATCCGTACAGTCCGATCCGTTCGTCTATGAGCATCGCATGGCGGGCCTAGGGGGTTGGTAAAAGTCAGACCCCCAAAAGCGGTACAAGTCGTGTCGGAGTGTAGCCCAGAACACCCTGAGATACTACTGGAATACCTACCAGTAAATCTCCTGCCTCGGCCGACGGCTTTGTGTAATGGCTCTCCTAGACACAGTGCGACCTCACCCCCAATACCGGGAGAGACGAACCCCTGAAGATCCGCTCACTGCCTCCATGTGGCTCGGGACTGTACCCAACTAAAACCTGTTTGCACGTCTCCTTTGAGCGTGGTAGGGTAGTAATCAAAGTACAGTGGGAACTCACACGAGACAAATGACGATCCTTAGGTCAATGAACTAACCTGTACACTTGTCACCAGGGAACTGCTATCTGACGTCAGGTATAAGACCAACTAGCATGTTCCCGGCGAGTCCTGTCCGGTGTACTCATAACCCAATGAGCACCTATATACATCTTAGGTGAACCAACTGACACTAGTGGCTTATGAGATCGGCCACCGCCCCTCGTCGGGGTCTCGACTGTATACACTAGTCTACTCTGGAGTATCGATGCCCTGTCTCGAAACTCCCACGACTAGGGACCTTTTAAGGATGTGCTTATAGACTACCAGCTCCCACGTATATGATCGCCCTCATACTGCTGGCAGTCAAGCAAGAATCCTAAGGGCTCTATCAACGTGCAATAGTGACCTGTAAGGTCACCTAAAGCAGTACACAATGATAAAGGTAAACCAGATAGCGTACTATCATCTTGAGTAAGACTGTCCTACCGGGATAGGTCCTCCCTCAATCATTGCAATCACGTGCATGTGATCCAATAATTGACTCTGAGGGCACGATCTCCAACAGTACTCGTAACCTAACGAGCACCCGCATACTATCTCAAGTACGGCATACTGTCGGCTGTGGGACAGACCGTCTCCCAAGCTGGGATGAAAAGCGTATACGCTAGTCTACTCCAGAGTATCGATGCCCTGTCTCGATAGTCCTACGACCAGGGACCTGCATAAGGATGTGCTTGTGGATTACCCAGCCCCCATGAGTGTGACTGCCATCACAACGCTGGTAATCAAGCAAAGATCCTAAGGGCTCCACTAATGTGTAAAGGCGATATGCTAAAAGAAACACATGCACACATTAAAGCAGAAACAAACCAAGTAGCATACTACTATATTGAGCAAGATTGTCTATACAAGGTGAATATCCCAAGCTTCCATCAAGTAATATACAAACTAGTATGATACAGTAATGGCCTCTAGGGCATATACACTAACATCAGTGACCAAAATTAACCGAACCTTCTTAACACTGGCTTTTGGATTGTCACAGTTGCAAACCTCATTGCCACTCCTACTTTTACCATTTTCTCCAGGACACCCCGTATTACTACGAACGTCCACTTCCATTGGATAAAACCATCGTATGGTTATATACGAACTCGAAGGAATTTATTCGAGGATGGTTTCCGGTTCTGGAGAAAACGAATAGGACTATTCAGTTGTCTTTTTCCTTATACCTTCTCTCACGTTGCAGTTCTCCTTGGTTTAAGAGATAGTACACCTATTACGCAAATTGGATAGTCTTCTTCCAAACCATAGGCAGGTGCCGACCGGTAGGGAATGAAAAAAACTAATTAGCCTAACGATGGTGTACAGAAGGTATTAAGTAAAGACATATCAAGGGATTAGTAAGAGGGCAAAGTAAACTGCGACTACTATTCACGACCAAACCAAGTATTTCATTACCACTCCCACTTCACCTTTGTATTTCTCCAGGACACTCCGTATCACTACGAAGATCCACAGTTTATTGGATACTCCATCGTATGGTTATATACGAACTCGAAAGGAACTTGTTCCAGTTCGGGGATGGATTCTGGTTCAGGAGAAATAGGAATAAGGTTTATTCGGTTGTCTTTTATCTTCATCTTCTCTCGCATTGCGAGTGCTCCTAGGATTAGGACAGTACACCCATTATGCTTATTGGATAGTCTTCTTCCAAACCATAGGCTGGTGCCGAACGCTAGGGAAGGAAGAAAACCATTTGGCCTAAAGGGGTGTACAGAAGATAATGACTAAAGACATATAAAGGGAATTGGAGAGATAGCAAAGAATTATACGGTGGCAGTTGTGAATCTGATAATGGAAAAGGCATTACTAGGAATACCAGGATACCCCATCGAAACATTTCAATGTTTCAGTTTCGCTGTGTACTGTTAAAAGAAAACTGATTTCCCAATCAGCTCTAGCTCCAGGGTATGTATTTACCAAGTATGATTCTCACATCTGTATGGTTTTACAGATGATGAGTGGGAGTAAATTATTGGGAATTAGGTGATTGTCCTCATTATATCGGGATTCGTTGTAATTGGTGATATTTGAGGAAATCGCCTAGGTTGTTTGCCGGACGGCAAATATTTGGTTTTGAATATCCGCTGTTATGCATAAATTTCGAATTGATATATCTGTACGTCTATTTTTATAGAGTGAGATATAACTTTTTGAAATTATGTCTATGACATTTACCTATATCAGTGGATGCTTAGGTAAGGAGCATTGAACAGCGGTGTAATTCTTCTTAACCATAAGTATAGTTTTCAACCTACGACACACAGGGACTGAGTTATTCAACTCAGGGGACTTATACAGAGTATTGTATGTTGTCCAGTGTCCATTAGGAAGAGGGGTTGGTCCTCGTACTATATTCGGTTTACTTATGACTTCTCTAGTTTTTAGGCAAGTGTTTCGTAGAAACGCAAGGTCCGAATTTTGAGAAGTTATAGGTATAAGAATAAAGTAGAGAACCAGGTGTTGCAAGTATCTGGATTCTTCAAGATGATCGAAGATGTAGATACTTGTGTATGGTATTCAGTTGATAGTAATGGTTAAGAGAACTTGCTTCTCTTTCAGGTTACTCATAATTGGAAGCACTCCTAAGTTGAGTAATTCTGATCGGCCTCTTTCCATTTAGTTGACATGCACTGGAGACGGCTGCATGATTTGAATCTGGTTCAATTAAATCAGTGCCTCTGGTTCTATATTGGATATAGAACAGTTCATATCCTAACGATGTTAAGGTACGGGGAGTTGTCCGTCTTATGCTTAAAACCAGACTCTGGATAACTCAAGGCACGTTTCTGTAATGGCTGTTTGTGGGTTGACCCAGGCTATGACGAGGGTTGACTTTCTACAATCTGGAAGATCAATAGTGATATTGTTCTTAACTCGCCACAGTTTTAAGTACAATGGATTTTTTCAGAAAACAGTAGTGGGAGTATGGTAGAACTGGAAGTGATTCCAGAACCGCAGACGATTACTAAAAATTTGATAAGAACCTAAAGATTCAATTTAGTTTGACATTCCATTGGCCACTCCGCAGATACGGTAGGTAACCTTAGGCACCCGAGAGGTACTCCGGTAGCCTCAAGGACGGTGACAGGGAGGTTCTTGTTTACCCAGACTTGCCATTGCTGTTGTTCAAGGCTGTGAGACCCGGCAGGAGGATGAGAATAGCGTCGTTCTAAACTAGCTTTAGAAATGTACGTGCATATGACTATGCCAGAGGGTTGTCGTAGTCAGTGGGAGCAGCGGAAGCATTGGTGGACAAGTGGCTTATGTCTATTTATAGACTAAAACAGATATAGCGGAGATAGATCATCTATTTCTGATATGACAGTCATAGGTTTGACTTCATCAGAATAGGAGATGGATCTGTTAAGAAGGTAGTAGGGTGTGATGTCCTGGTATTTGGATGATATACACAGAGTAGGAAGTGATATTCCTATACTACGATCGGTTATACTTTGGTTGTCACACAGTGGTTTCTCCAAAAATGACTTGGATATTATATCAAACATTCTGGTTACTGGATCTATGGTTTTAGATCTTGATTTGGGTAGTTTCCCAATCTGGGTACTTAGACAACATTCTAAAGGTATTTAGAATGGACGACTCCTGGCATGGTGGTGTACCTGCAGGTGATGGAGTCACCCTCTCTAAAGGTGTCTAACAGAATAAAGGGGAGAGGGATGTGCATGATTGGCAGATCACTTGCTTAGGCAATTGAGTCGATCATGAGTACCACACCAGATGTTGTTTTTGCAGTAGATGCAATAAGTCGATATTGATCCAATCCTGGAGAAACGGTCGGAAGCAGTTTTAGGACATAAGTGGATGTTCTAGGGATATGATAACGACAGCCTCATTTCAGGAGACAGTTATCGTTTTAGGCTTCCAAGGTGACATAGATGACAGATTGGTTGTCAGAGTTATAGTTTTCCTTCTGACGAGGGGCAGTATTTTGGACAGGTGGTCCAAGGGGATACTGAGGGAGACATGACACAGGATACTGATTAAGTTCAGTTGACGATACAGTCTAAGAAGTTTGGATTTGGAGTTCATTTATGAGCTAGGTCCCATCAGACATCCAGACACATTCTAAGACATGTATTGCTCATTTCGGGAGATGGCTTTCTCCACGAACTTGAGATATAGAGAGACATATAAAGAAACATCAAGGAGGATCCACTCACTAGGGATATTCCTCGAACGTAATAGTTTCGCAAACGGGTTTTGTGAGACTGATTAGTAGGGGAGTTGGGTGTTCGGGCTATGAGTATGCGACATCCTAATAATTAGCCTTGAGTGCAAGTGGGAGATTGTTGGAGATAGTGCCCTCAGAGTCAATTATTGGATCACAGGAACGTGATTGCAATGATTGATGGAGGACTTATCCCAATAGGACAGTCTTACTCGAGATGATAGTATGCTATCTGGTTTATCTTAATCATCGTGTACTGCTTTAGGTGACCATACAGGTCACTATTGCGCGTTGATAGAGCCCCTAGGATTCTTGCTTGACTGCCAGCAGTATGAGGGCGATCATATACGTGGGAGCTGGGGTCTATAAGCACATCCTTAAAAGGTCCCTAGTCGAGGGAGTTTCGAGACAGGGCATCGATACTCCAGAGTAGACTAATGTATACAGTCGAGACCCCGACGAGGGGCGGTGGCCGGTCTCACAAGCCACTGGTGTCAGTTGGATCACCAAAGATGTATACAGGTGCTCATTGGGTTATGAGTACACCGAACAGGACTCGCCGGGAACATGCTAGTTGGTCTTATACCTGACGTCAGATAGCAGTTCCCTGGTGACATGTGTACAGGTTAATTCATCGACCTAAGATAGTCATTTGTCTCGTGTGAGTTCCCACTGTACTTTGATTACTACCCTACCACGCTCAAAGGAGACGTGCAAACAGGTTTTAGTTGGGTACAGTCCCGAGCCACATGGAGGTAGTGAGCGGATCTGCAGGGGTTCGTCTCTCCCGGTATTGGGGGTGAGGTCGCGCTGTGTCTAGGAGAGCCATTACACGAAGTCCTTGGCCAAGGAAGGAGATTTACTGGTAGATATTCCAGTAGTATCTTAGGGTGTTCTGGGCTACACTCCGACACGACTTGTACCGATTTTGGGGGTCTGACTTTTACCAACCCCCTAGGCCCGCCATGCGATGCTCATAGACGAACGGACCAGACTGTACGGATATTGTCACTGACAGGATCAGTAGGGTGTCAGGATGAGTTCGCTCATCAACGTCCCTTTTGGTAAATACCTGGTAGCCCATCACGTATGGCTAATACCTCTGACGTGCTAGTGGTTAAATCCACAACCAAGGTGTTGACGAGTCTTTAGAGTCCCACACAGACCGTTTTCTCAAGTTTCGGGTGAAACGCTGTAGAGGCCGTATGGAGATATGGAAGGGTTCGATCAGATACGTTCGGTATTGCACGGATCATGATCGGACGGTTAATACTAGCGGGCTTTGGTTTAAGCCGGATCCTAGTATAGTACTGTGTAGATTTTGTCTCATTGCATTTGTATTTCGGTCGGAATACAAATACGGGTATGTATATACAGTAGCGGGGTTTCCTGTAATTTATTACGGGATCAGTTTTCTGAAGTTGCCAGTTTGCTTTCCGTTTCGGCCATTTTCCTTTGTATCTTTCCTCGGCTGAAAATTGGTGGAGGAGGGCTTATTTGGAAATATGCAAACAAGGATTGTGGAGGGTGGTCTTTGCATATTGTTGTGTTATGATTGTTCTACCACCATTGACTTCATAAGTTCATGATTGGTTGACTTTTTGGAGTAATCATGGTTGTTGATGATGAGAAGAGTGATGGTTGTTGTAGTAATGATTTTTCCTCATCATAACCCTTTTCTCTCTCTTTGATTATTGGCTCACTCACTCACCTCATGGATACTCTCTCCTCTTTCATTCTCATGAAAGCATTGTAAGTGCACGGCGGCGACCCGGCCGTCGATCCGACGCCGGAATGCGGAAACGAAAAACTTTGCGAACTAGCAAATCGGCACCACCGCGCACAAAAATCCCTGATCGGGCCATTAACCTAGCTACTGGCAAACTAAAAGATGGGTAGAGAGTTATACCAAGCGACCTGTGTCCTTCGATCTTCGTCTCCACTCCGATCTCCCGCGGAATCTCCGTCCGTCACCTCATCGTCGGAAAGGGCACCACGTAGCCGGTTTCTTTTACGGGATCCCACCTCTGGACCGAGGCAACTCGGGCGTGAAATTGGCTAGCCGACGCGTCTAAGATTTACTGTAGATGTAGTGTAGAATACTATGTCTCTTTTAGGGTTTATGTTGCCATTGAAGGATGGAGGTGAAGAAATAATCTTTGGAGAGAGGTGTGTGATTTTTGGTAGCAAGCGTAGAATAAAAATGAGATGAATGAATTTCTCTCTCACACAAATGAACCCTCTCCCTCCCTCTAGTGTGGCCGGCCCCTCCTCCATGGTGGAGAGAAAAAGAATGAATATCCAATAGAAGAAAAGAAAAGATAATGCTAGATAAAAGTCACACCCATTTCACATTTCAATCCTTTCACAAAACCATCACAATAAATGCAAAGGATGAGATTAAAATGGAATCTCATGATGATAAGAATATCATAATGAAGCTACAAATGCAAGAAACCCCTCCACAATAAGTTATTTGTGTTGCGCCACGGCAGCGCCCCGGCCGTCTTACCGAGGCCAAAATGAGGAATCAAAATTTTTCCTTACTCGGAAACCGGCGCTACCGCGGACAATGAAAACCCGGATCGTTAACCATTAACCTAATGCTAGCTAACAAGAGATGGGAAGAGAAGTATACCAAGTGATCCGAGTCCTCCGGTCTTCTCGTCATCGTCCCGATCTCCCGTAGAAAGTCTAGTCTCCATGCCATCGCCTCCTCGCCGGAAGGGCACCACATCGCCTCCGTCTTTTACGGGCTCCCGCCTCAATACCGAGGCAACTCGAGCATGAAGCCGGCAAGTCGACATGCCCAAGAAGTGCTGTAGAATGTAGTGTAGATGATGCTTGTCTCTTTGGGGTTTGTTGCCTTTGAAGATGATGGAGGAATCAAGATTAGAAAAATGGTGCTTGCATTTTTCTAGCATGAAAGTGAGATCAAGAATGAAACTCTCAAGATGAAGCTCTCATCTTCTTTTTCTCTCAAAATGTCTTCAATCATTTTCTTAGAATGAGAATGGTGGAGGAAAGAATTACATAAGCAAGAAGGAGGTGAGTGTAGGAAAAGAGAGAGGGTGACCATATCCAAAACCTCATCATAACAATCTCACATCAACTCTAATCACAACTAATCAACAAAAAGCAAGTGATGAGAATGGTATCAAAAGATGCTTTCATAATTAAAACATATGCAAGAAACCCCCTCCTCAAATGTAATTTGCAAAACTGCAAATTACCCCCTCCATCAGAAAAGTCCGGCCGGGAAAGAACAAAGGAAAACCGGCCGGAACGGAATGCAAACTGGCAACTCTAGAAAACTGGTCCCATAATAAATTACAGGAAAACCCCGATACTGTGCATACACACCCGCATCTGTATTCCGTCCGGATACAAATGCAATGAGACAAAATCTACACTGTACTAAACCAGGACCGGCTTAAGCCAAAGCCGGCTAGTAATATCCGTTCGATCCTGATCCGTGCAATACCGCACATATCAGATCGAACCCTGCCATATCTCCATACGGCCTCTACAGCGTTTCGCCCGAAAGCTTGAGTAACTGTAAGTGTGGTGGACTCTAAAGACTCGTCAATACTATGGCTGTGGATTTAACCACTAGCACGTCAGAGGTATAAGCCAATACGTGACCGGCCACCAGCTATTGACCAAAAGGGACGTCGATGAGCGAACTCATCCTGACACCCTACTGAGCCTGTCAGTGACAATATCCGTACAGTCCGGTCCGTTCGTCTATGAGCAACGCATGGCGGGCCTAGGGGTTGGTAGAAGTCAGACCCCCAAAAGCGGTACAAGTCGTGTCGGAGTATAGCCCAGAACGCCCTGAGATACTACTGGAATACCTACCAGTAAATCTCCTGCCTCGGCCGAGGGCTTTGCGTAATGGCTCTCCTAGACACAGCGCGACCTCACCCCCAATACCGGGAGAGACGAACCCCTGAAGATCTGCTCACTGCCTCCATGTGGCTCGGGACTGTACCCAACTAAAACCTGTTTGCACGACTCCTTTGAGCCGTGGTAGGGTAGTAATCAAAGCACGGTGGGAACTCACACGAGACAAATGACGATCCTCAGGTCGATGAACTAACCTGTACACATGTCACCAGGGAACTGCTATCTGACGTCAGGTATAAGACCAACTAGCATGTTCCCGGCGAGTCCTGTCCGGTGTACTCATAACCCAATGAGCACCTGTATACATCTTAGGTGAACCAACTGACACCAGTGGCTTATGATACCGGCCACCGCCCCTCGTCGGGGTCTCGACTGTATACACTAGTCTACTCTGGAGAATCGATGCCCTGTCTCGAAACTCCTACGACTAGGGACCTTTTAAGGATGTGCTTATAGACTACCAGCTCCCACGTATATGATCGCCATCATACTGCTGGTAGTCAAGCAAGAATCCTAGGGGCTCTATCAACGTGTAATAGCGACATGTCAGGTCACCTAAAGCAGTACACGATGATAAAGATAAACCAGATAGCATACTATCATTTCGAGTAAGACTGTCCTACCGGGATAGGTCCTCCCTCAATCATTGCAATCACGTGCCTGTGATCCAATAATTGACTCTGAGGGCACTATCTCCAACAATCTCCCACTTGCACTCAAGGCTAATTATTGCGATGTCGCATACTCACAGCCCGCGTGATACCGAACACCCAACTCCTATACTAGTCTGTCTCACAAAACTCGTTTGCGAAACTATTGCGTTCGAGGAATAGCCTCAGTGAGTGGATCCGCTGTGATGTTTCTTTCTATGTCTCTCTATATCTCAAGTTCGCGGAGAAAGCCATCTCCCGAAATGAGCAATACCTGTCTTAGAATGTCTGGATGTCTGATGGGACCTAGCTCATAAATGAACTCCAAATCCAAAATTCTTAGACTGTATCGTCAACTGAACTTAATCAGTATCCTGCGCCATGCCACCCTCGGTATTGCCTTGGACTATCTGTCCAAAATACTGCCCCTCGTCAGAAGGAAAAACTATAACTCTAACAACCTCCTTGTCGTCCATGTCACCTTGGAAGCCTGGAATGATAACTGTCTCCCAAATGAGGCTGTCGTTATCACATCCCTAGAACACACACTTATGTCCTAAAACTGCTTCCGATTGTTTCTCCAGGATTGGATTAATATCAACTTATTGCATCTACTGCAAGAACAACATCTGGTGTGGTACTTGACATCTCATGATTCACTCAATTGCCTAAGCAAGTGATCTGCCAATCATGCACATCCTTCTCCCCTTTAGTCTGTAAGACACCTTTAGAGAGGGTGACTCCATCAACTGCAGGTACGCTACCGTGCCAGGAGTCGTCCATTCTAAATACTCATAGAATGCTGTCAAGGTACCCAGATTGGGAAACTACCCAAATCTAGATCTAATAACCAGAATGTCTGATATAATATCCAAGTCCTGTGTGGAGAAACTACTGTGTGACAACCAAAGTATAACCGATCGTAGTATAGGAATATCACTTCCTACTCTGTGTATGTCATCAAATACCAGGACATCACACCCTACTACCTTTCTTAACAGATCTATCCCCTATTCTGATGACGTCAAACCTATGACTGTCACATCAGAAATAGATGATCTATCTCCGCTACATCTGCTTTAGTCTATAAATAGACATAAGCCTGATGTCCACCAATGCTTCCGCTGCTCCCACTGACTACGACAACCCTCTGGCAGAGTCATATAGACGTGCACTTCTAAAGCTAGTTTAGAACGACGCTATACTCATCCTCCTGCCCGGTCTCGCAGGCTGGAACAACAACAATGGCAAGTGTAGGTAAACAAGAACTTCCTTGTCACCGTCCTTGAGGCTAATGAAGTACCTCTCGGGTGCCTGAAGTTACCCACCGTATCTACGGAGTGGCCAATGGAATGTCAAACCAGATTGAATCTTTAGGTTCCTTATCAAATCTTCAGTAATCATTTGCGGTTCTGGAATCACTTCCAGTTCTACCATACTCCCACAACTGTTTTTCTAAAAAATGTGGCGAGTCAAGAACAATATCTCTATTGATCTTCCAGATGGTAGAAAGTCAACCCTCGTCATAGCCTAGGTCAACCAACAAACAGCCATTACAGAAACGTGCCTTGAGTTGTCCAGTGTCTGGTTTTAATCATAAGCCGGACAACTCCCCGTACCTTAACATCGTTAAGATATGAACTGTTCTATATCCAATATAGAACCAGAGGCACTGATTTAATTGAACCAGATTCAAATCATGCAGCTATCTCCAGTGCATGTCAACTAAATGGAAGGAGGCCGATCAGCGTTGCTCAACTTAGGTATGCTTCCAATTATGAGTAACCTGAAAGAGAAGCAATTTCTATTTATCATTACTATCAACTGAATACCATACACAAGTATCTACATCTTTGATCACTTTGAAGAATCCCGATACTTGCTACACCTGGTTCTCTACTCTATTCAAATACCTATAACTCCTCAAAACTTAGACCCTGTGTTTCTACGAAACACATGTCTAAGAACTAGAGAAGTTAAAAGTAAACAGAATATAGTATGAAGACCAACCCCTCTGTCCTAATGGACACTGGACAACATACAATACTCTGTATAAGTCCGCTGAGTCTAACAACTCTTTCACTGTGCGTCGTAGGTTGAAAACTGTACTTATGGTTAAGAAGAATTACACCGCTGTTTGATGCTCCTTACCTAACCATCCACTGATATAGGTAAATGTCATCGACATAATATCAAAAGGTATATCTCACTCTATGAAAATAGACGTACAGATATATCAATTTGAAATTGGTGCACAACAGCGGATATTCAAAACCAAATATTTGCCGACCGGCAAACAGCCAAGATGATCTCCTCAAATATCACCGATTACAACGAATCCCGACATAATGAGGATGATCACCCTATTCCCAATAACTTACTCCCACTCATCATCTGTAAAACCATACAGATGTGAGAATCCAACCTGGTAAATACATACCCTGGAGCAAGTGTCTAATCGGGAAATCAGTTTTCTTTTAACAGTACACAGTCGAACTGAAACATTGAAATGTTTCGATGGGGTATCCTGGTATTCCTAGTAATGCCTCTACCATTATCCAGATTCACAACTGTAACCGTATATCTCTTTGCCATCTCTCCAAATCCCTTTATATGTCTTTAGTCATTACCGTCTGCACACCCCTTTAGGCCAAATGGTTTTCTTCCTTCCCTACCGTTCGGCACCAGCCTATGGTTTGGAAGAAGACTATCCAATAAGCATAAAAGGTGTACTGTCCTAATCCTAGGAGCACTCGCAAAGCGAGAGAAGGTGAAGATAAAAGACAACCGAATAAACCTTTTTCCTATTTCTCCTGAACCAGAATCCATCCCCGAACTGGAACAAGTTCCTTTCGAGTTCGTATATAACCATACGATGGAGTATCCAATAAACTGTGGATCTTCGTAGTGATACGGAGTGTCCTGGAGAAATACAAAGGTGATTTAGGATTGGCGAAGAAATACTTGGTTCGGTCGTGAATAGCAGTCGCAATTTACTTTGCCCTCTTACTAATCCCTTGCTTTGTCTTAATCTTAATACCTTCTGCACACCGTTTAGGCTAATTGGTTTTCTTCATTCCCTACCGGTCGGCACCAGCCTAAGGTTTGGAAGAAGACTATCCAATTTGCGTAATAGGTGTGCTATCTCCTAAACCAAGGAGTACTCACAACTTGAGAGAAGGTAAAAGGGAAAAGACAACTGAATAATCCTATCCGTTTTCTCCAGAACCGGAAACCATCCACGAAGTCCTTCGAGTTCGTATATAACCATACGATGGTTTTGTCCAATGGAAGTGGACGTTCGTAGTAATACGGGGTGTCCTGGAGAAAAGGGTAAAAGTAGGAGTGGCAATGAGGTTTGGAACTCTGACAATCCAAAAGCCAGTGTTAAGAAGGTTCAGTCAACTTGGTTACTGAGTCATAGCCCTAGGGTCGGGTCAATGGTCGCTGCAAGAGAGAGAGAGAAAAGAAACACTCAGCGTGCACTCTAACCTAGATCAGAATGGTTATCATTTTGTCTAAACTGGAAACCTCCCACTGTACCTCAAATTCTCCTCCAAACCTGAAAGAAGAATTAGTCGGGGTCACCCGAGGAGTAAACTAACTCATCAGTGGGAATCGGGATCCAACTATCATCGCATGATAACTTGACGGAATCCACTCAAGTCACCACACTCCAGAAGGTATGCGCATGTCTGGCAAGTTTCAGTTCTTTTGAAACTCCCGATGTGATTTTTACCCCAAGCGGTTTATGACCTTGACTAGGTCAACAAACCATAAACCGCCAGTCAAGTTCAACCCGTCATTATTCTGGATTGCATTAAACCCACCCGTACGTGCCCTTGACTAGGTCAACAAGGCCGCACGACTGTCTTAACCAATCCCACTTATGCAACAAACAAGTACCACTCAGCTACCGAACACTACGTCTTGACTAGGTCAACAAACGCAGCACGAATACTAAATAATACCTGTAGGAAATGACGGAGGGCTACGGCTGGTTTTTGGCGAAAAACCTTTAACGTAATGAACTTGATATCGTTGAAGGAACTGCATAGCCTTTTATAAAAATATAGTGACGAAAACCTTCGCTAAAGAGGTCACTCCCGGTGAAGGGATTTCGGCTCTTTCCCCGTAGAATGAGATGCAGGATATTCCAACTGAATACCACGATGCAAAGCAAAAGTAATCGGCTATAGTGAAGTTAATGCCCTGACGCAAACTTCTGTCCAAGGGGTCACTCCCGGAGCAGGATATTCCAAATGAATACCACGATGCAAAACAAAAGTGAACGTCCTTGCAATAACAGCTTTTTGAAAAAGTGTTCCAACAACATCAGAATAGGTTTGTTTATCTTGCATTGATCTGAATCAACGCAGTCCCATCAATTGATCACACCAATAAAGAACGAAAATAATAATATACGTATATGCCATCCGCATTCGCCACTGGGTCCCGTCATCACTCGTTAGGTTACTTAACTAACGACAGAGCGGGGACTGGACTAGCGCGGATGCAAAACATATACAACATCTACTAATATATATACCAATATATAATTTTCGCTCAAGGCGTGATAAAATGCAACATCACAGAAAAGTACAGCATCACAGAACAATACAGATATCTGGGATCCCCGGGTTTCACAGAGCCGCTGCTGAAACCCGACGTTCCCCTGGTCGTGTGGATAGCCTGTGCAATGAAATCCTAGACCCCTACGGGCGCGGCAAGTCACCTGCCAAAACCTGAAGCGAGGCAGCCCCCTTCAGTACCGTGAACGGACCACCCAGCACTTCACGGAATCCGGCAACTTGGGCACCCCTCCTGGGTCAACCTGTACCCCCTACGAGTGCGGCGAATAGCCCGCCAATCCTAGAGTGAAGCCCCCTCCGTCTCAATGCCATGAGATGCGGGCCCGATGCCCTCTAGAACCCGGCTATCCGTGCACCCCTCCGCGGGGTAATCCTAGTACAGAAAGTAAAATATACATACACCGGGTACATCGACCGCAACCAGGTCGTGCCCCAAAAGAATAATACAATCAGGCAGTGACGGCAGTCCACATGTCGGACGCTCGCCCCGCAATATCAAATGTACATATAAAACAAAACTGTACTAACATTGCATCCAGGCTATCCCCCATGACCGATCCGCAACAACACAGCATAAACATAGAACAACAACGTGAAAATCACGTTCGCAAATCCGTCTAACCGGGCTATAGCAGTTAGACAGGATTTACCGATCAAGTGATATTCACGGTCGCAGATATAATGTAAATACTTTGAAATAATGTGTTTAAAATATCCGATCGATCAAATAATTAACAAGTGGGCCCCCAAGCAATACTGTAGCACTCACAGAAATTCTGGGCCCAAATTTAATATTCCAAAACCCCCAAAATAAGCCCACAATCCCACTGGAAAAATTGGACACAGTGAGGACACTGAAGTGCGGCGGAACCGCGGCCCAAGGAGGGGTTTGGCCACGGTTCCGCGCTTGACTAATCGACTGACTGTGTCGAATTTTTACAGAAGTCTTATATATTCTTGTACATCAGTTTTATACAACCTGAAAAATTTTTTGAGCAAGAAAAAAATTAACAGAAAACTGATGTGAAAGAAAACGCGTATTTTAGGAATTTTTGCCGATCGGAAATGTAAAACACATTAGACAAAGCTAGGCAAGGTTAATGGCGTGGCTCTGATACCATGTTGCGCCACGGCAGCGCCCCGGCCGTCTTACCGAGGCCAAAATGCGGAATCAAAATTTTTCCTCACTCGGAAACCGGCGCTACCGCGGACAATGAAAACCCGGATCGTTAACCATTAACCTAATGCTAGCTAACAAGAGATGGGAAAAGAAGTATACCAAGTGATCCGAGTCCTCCGGTCTTCTCGTCATCGTCCCGATCTCCCGCGGAAAGTCTAGTCTCCATGCCATCGCCTCCTCGCCGGAAGGGCACCACATCGCCTCCGTCTTTTACGGGCTCCCGCCTCAATACCGAGGCAACTCGAGCATGAAGCCGGCAAGTCGACATGCCCAAGAAGTGCTGTAGAATGTAGTGTAGATGATGCTTGTCTCTTTGGGGTTTGTTGCCTTTGAAGATGATGGAGGAATCAAGATTAGAAAAATGGTGCTTGCATTTTTCTAGCATGAAAGTGAGATCAAGAATGAAACTCTCAAGATGAAGCTCTCATCTTCTTTTTCTCTCAAAATGTCTTCAACCATTTTCTTAGAATGAGAATGGTTGAGGAAAGAATTACATAAGCAAGAGGGAGGTGAGTGTAAGAAAAGAGAGAGGGTGACCATATCCAAAACCTCATCATAACAATCTCACATCAACTCTAATCACAACTAATCAACAAAAAGCAAGTGATGAGAATGGTATCAAAAGATGCTTTCATAATTAAAACATATGCAAGAAACCCCCTCCTCAAATGTAATTTGCAAAACTGCAAATTACCCCCTCCATCAGAAAAGTCCGGCCGGGAAAGAACAAAGGAAAACCGGCCGGAACGGAATGCAAACTGGCAACTCCAGAAAACTGGTCCCATAATAAATTACAGGAAAACCCCGATACTGTGCATACACACCCGCATCTGTATTCCGTCCGGATACAAATGCAATGAGACAAAATCTACACTGTACTAAACTAGGACCGCCTTAAGCCAAAGCCGGCTAGTAATATCCGTTCGATCCTGATCCGTGCAATACCGCACGTATCAGATCGAACCCTGCCATATCTCCATACGGCCTCTACAGCATTTCGCCCGAAAGCTTGAGTAACTGTAAGTGTGGTGGACTCTAAAGACTCGTCAATACTATGGCTGTGGATTTAACCACTAGCACGTCAGAGGTATAAGCCAATACGTGACGGGCCACCAGCTATTGACCAAAAGGGACGTCGATGAGCGAACTCATCCTGACACCCTACTGCGCCTGTCAGTGACAATATCCGTACAGTCCGGTCCGTTCGTCTATGAGCATCGCATGGCGGGCCTAGGGGGTTGGTAGAAGTCAGACCCCCAAAAGCGGTACAAGTCGTGTCGGAGTGTAGTCCAGAACGCCCTGAGATACTACTGGAATACCTACCAGTAAATCTCCTGCCTCGGCCGAGGGCTTTGCGTAATGGCTCTCCTAGACACAGCGCGACCTCACTCCCAATACCGGGAGAGACGAACCCCTGAAGATCCGCTCACTGCCTCCATGTGGCTCGGGACTGTACCCAACTAAAACCTGTTTGCACGACTCCTTTGAGCCGTGGTAGGGTAGTAATCAAAGCACAGTGGGAACTCACACGAGACAAATGACGATCCTCAGGTCGATGAACTAACCTGTACACATGTCACCAGGGAACTGCTATCTAACGTCAGGTATAAGACCAACTAGCATGTTCCCGGCGAGTCCTGTCCGGTGTACTCATAACCCAATGAGCACCTGTATACATCTTAGGTGAACCAACTGACACCAGTGGCTTATGAGACCGGCCACCGCCCCTCGTCGGGGTCTCGACTGTATACACTAGTCTACTCTGGAGAATCGATGCCCTGTCTCGAAACTCCTACGACTAGGGACCTTTTAAGGATGTGCTTATAGACTACCAGCTCCCACGTATATGATCGTCATCATACTGCTGGTAGTCAAGCAAGAATCCTAGGGGCTCTATCAACGTGTAATAGCGACATGTCAGGTCACCTAAAACAGTACACGATGATAAAGATAAACCAGATAGCATACTATCATTTCGAGTAAGACTGTCCTACCGGGATAGGTCCTCCCTCAATCATTGCAATCACGTGCCTGTGATCCAATAATTGACTCTGAGGGCACTATCTCCAACAATTTGCACTCTTGCAAATAACCCCCTCCAACGGAAAGTCCGGCCACGAAAGAACAATGGAAAACCGGCCGGAACGGAATGCAAACTGGAAACTTCAGAAAACTGATCCCGTAATAAATTACAGGAAAACCCCGCGACTGCATATACTTGCCCGCAATTGTATTCCCACTGAACACAAATGCAAAGAGACAAAACTACACTGTCTAATACTTGGATCCGGCTTAAGCCAAAGCCGGCTAGTAAAATCCATCCAATCACGATCCGTGCAATACCGCACGTATCTGATCGAACCCTGCCATATCTCCATACGGCCTCTACAGGATTTCGCCCGAAACTTGAGTAACTGTGTGTGGTGGACTCTAAAGACTCGTCAATACTATGGCTGTGGATTTAACCATTAGCACGTCAGAGGTATTAGCCATACGTGACGGGCTACCAGCTATCGACCAAAAGGGACATCGATGAGCGAACTCATCCTGACACCCTACTGAGCCTGTCAGTGACAATATCCGTACAGTCCGGTCCGTTCGTCTATGAGTATCGCATGGCGGGCCTAGGGTGTTGGTAGAAGTCAGATCCCCAAAAGCGGTACAAGTCGTGTCGGAGTTTGGCCCAGAACACCCTGAGATACTACTGGAATACCTACCAGTAAATCTCCTGCCTTGGCCAAGGACTTTTCATGTACTGTCTCTCCTAGACACAGCGTGACCTCACCCCCAATACCGGGAGAGACGAACCCCTGCAGATCCGCTCACTGCCTCCATATGGCTCGGGACTGTACCCAACTGAAACCTGTTTGCACGTCTCCTTTGAGCGTGGTAGGGTAGTAATCAAAGCACAGTGGGAACTCACACGAGACAAATGACGATCTCAGGTCGATGAACTAACCTGTACACATGTCACCAGGGAACTGCTATCTGACGTCAGGTATAATACCAACTAGCAGGTTCCCGGCGAGTCCTGTCCGGTGTAATCATAACCCAATGAGCACCTGTATACATCTTAGGTGATCCAACTGACACCATTGGCTTGTGAGACCGGCCACCGCCCCTCGTCGGGGTCTCGACTGTATACACTAGTCTACTCTGGAGAATCGATGCCCTGTCTCGAAACTCCCACGACTGGGGACCTTTTAAGGATGTGCTTATAGACCCTAGCTCCCACGTATATGATCGCCCTCATACTGCTGGTAGTCAAGCAAGAATCCTAGTGGCTCTATCAACGTGTAATAGCGACTCGTAAGGTCACCTAAAGTAGTGCACGATGATAAAGATAAACCAGATAGCATACTATCATCTTGAGTAAGACTGTCCTACATGTATAGGTCCTCCTCAATCATTGCAATCACGTGCCTGTGATCCAATTATTGACTCTGAGGGCACTATATCCAACAATCTCCCACTTGCACTCAAGGATAATTATTGCGATGTCAAATACTCACAGCCCGTGTGATACCGAACACCCAACTCCTCTACTAGTCAGTCTCACAAAGCTCGTTTGCGAAACTATTGTGTTCGAGGAATAGCCTCAGTGAGTGGATCCGCTCTGAAGTTTCTTTCTATGTCTCTCTTTATCTCAAGTTCGCGGAGAAAGCCATCTCCGGAAATGAGCAATGCCTGTCTTAGAATGTGTCTGGATATCTGATGGGACCGAGTTCATAAATGAACTCCAAATCCAAACTTCTTAGACTGTATCGTCAACTGAACATAATCAGTATCCTGCGCCATGCCTCCCTCAGTATCTGCCTTGGACCACCTGTCCAAAATACCGCCCCTCGTCAGAGGGAGAACTATAACTCTGACAGCCATTCTGCCATCCAGGTCACCTTGGAAGCCTGGAATGATAACTGTCTCCCGAAGGAGAATGCTGTTATCATATCCCTAGAACATCAACTTATGTTCTAAAACTGCTTCCGACTGTTTCTCCTGGATTGGATCAATGTTAACTTATTGCACCTACTGCAAAAACAACATCTGATGTGGTACTTGACATCTCATGATCGACTCAATTGCCTAAGCAAGTGATCTGCCAATCATGCACATCCATCTCCCCTTTAGTCTGTAAGACACCTTTAGATAGGGTGACTCCATTACCTGCAGGTACACCACCATGCCAGGTGTCGTCCATTCTAAATACTCTTAGAATGCTGTCTAAGTACCCCGATTGGGAAACCACCCAAATCGAGATCTAAAACCATAGATCTAGTAACCAGAATGTACGATATAAGATCCAATTCCTATGTGGAGAAACTACTGTGTGACAACCAAAGTATAACCGATCGTAATATAGGAATATTACTTCCTACTCTGTGTATGTCATCAAAAACCAGGACATCACACCCTACTACCTTCTTAACAGATCCATCCCCTATTCTGATGAAGTCAAATCTATGACTGTCACATCAGAAATAGATGATCTATCTCCGCTATATCTGCTTTAGTCTATAAATAGACATAAGCCACTTGTCCACTATGTTTCCGCTGCTCCCACTGACCACGACAACCCTCTGGCAGAGTCATATAGACGTACACTTCTAAAGCCAGTTTAGAACGACGCAATACTCATCCTCCTGTCGGGTCTCACAGTCTGGAACAACAGCATTGGCAAGTCTGGGTAAACAAGAACCTCCCTGCTACCGTCCTTGAGCATATCGAAGTACTTCTCGGGTGCCTGAGGTTACCCACCATATCTGCGGAGTGGCTAATGGAATGTCAAACCAGATTGAATTTTTAGGTTCTTATCAAATCTTCAGTAATCGTTTGCGGTTCTGGAATCACTTCCAGTTCTACCATACTCCCACTACTGTTTTCTGAAAAAATTCATTTTTAATTTAAACTATGGCGAGTAAAGAACAATATCACTATTGATCTTCCAGATGGTAGAAAGTCAACCCTCGTCATAGCCCGGGTCAACCAACAAACAACCATTACAGAAACGTGCCTTGAGTTATCCAGAGTCTGGTTTTAAGCATAAGCCGGACAACTCCCCGTACCTTAACATCGTTAAGATATGAACTGTTCTATATCCAATACAGAAACAGAGGCACTGATTTAATTGAACCAGATTCAAATCATGCAGCTGTCACCAGTGCATGTCAACTAAATGGAAGGAGGCCGATCAGCGTTACTCAACTTAGGAGTGCTTCCAATTATGAGTAACCTGAAAGAGAAGCAAGTTCTCTTAATCATTACTATTAACTGAATACCATACACAAGTATCTACATCTTCGATCACCTTGAAGAATCCCGATACTTGCAATACCCAGTTCTCTACTTTAATCTTATACTTATAACTTCTCAAAACCTGGACCCTGCGTTTCAACGAAACACCTGTCTAAGAACTAGAGAAGTCACAAGTAAACAGAATATAGTACGAGTACCTACCCCTCTGTCCTAATGGACACTGGCCAACATACAATACTCTGTATAAGTCCCTTGAGTCAAATGACTCATTCACTGTGCGTCGTAGGTTAAAAACTGTACTTATGGTTAAGAAGAATTACACCGCTGTTTAATGCTCCTTACCTAACCATCCACTGATATAGGTAAATGTCATAGACATAATTTCAAAAAGGTATATCTCACTCTATAAAAATAGATGTACAGATATATCAATTTGAAATTGGTGCATAACAACGGATATTCAAAACCAAATATTTGTCGTCCGGCAAACAACCCAGGTGACTTCCTCAAATATCACCAATTACAACGAATCCCGATATAATGAGGATGATCACCTAATTCCCAATAAGTTACTCCCACTCATAATCTGTAAAACCATACAGATGTGAGAATCAAACAAGGTAAATACATACCCTGGAGCAAGTGTCTAATTGGAAAATCAGTTTTCTTTTAAGAGTACACAGTGAAACTGAAACATTAAAATGTTTCGATGGGGTATCCCGGTATTCCTAGTAATGCCTTGTTCATATCAGATTTTTGCATTTTCATACCGCCCAATTTTTATCACATTGCATATCCGTAGATACTCTTGAGCCGTGTTTGCTAGTCAATTGCAGGATACAGGTTCTCGGTTCTAAAACGGTGAAATTCATGGAAAACACGACAAAATCCGGGTTCCTGCCAACCACAGATAAAACACGGTCTCCGCTCTTCATCCGTATGTTGCCAGATACCAGTTTAGGAAGACAAAATGTCAAATCAATGTCGTTTTCATGCACAAGGCTCAATGGCAGCACAAGATCCAAGAAATCTACGCGGAGCTCGAGGCAATCATGACAAAAACATACACAAAAAGTCCACCTTTCACTCAACAGAAATTCTGGAAAAATCGAAAAGACAATTTGAGAAAATACATAAACCAGAATAAAGTACATGAAAAACCAGGGAAGCACAAAAAAGAAGACAGCCCAATTCATCTATATGGCCGCGGAACCGCGGCCAAAGTGGGGTCTAGGCCGCGGTTCCGCGGCCGTTCTGGCGCCAAAGGAGATGGGCTTTGGGGGGTATGTTGGTGTTTTCATGTGTGTTCTGATGGTTGCCCTAGATTTCCATTCTCCAGCCTATAAATAGCCCAGAACTTTGAGAAGGAAAGAGTCCATTCTTGTATTTTCTTTTTGCTAGGTTTTAGATTACATGTTCTTCTTCTTCTCATCTCTTCTCCATTAAACTTGAGTGAGCTTTGTGAGTGAAGAATGGAGAATAAAGAAGATCATTTTATTATCATGCTTGGCTTACTCTTGCTATAATTGTTGTAACTTTAATTCATTAAGTAGTTGTTGTTATTTTCTTGTTGTTTCTTTCTTCTCTCTTTTTCTTTATCCTTAATACGTCAATGATGCTTACGCTCGATCCTCGCCAAGGTGAGGTCGCAAATAGCTAGTCGTATTCTTCTAATCTCTTTCTTTCTATCTTCCTCTTTTGTTTTGTTTTTGTTTTTCCGTATCATGATGTGTGAGTAGTTCATACTTGTTAGGGTAGGATAAAGAAAGTTTGAGAGAAGGAAATCTCTCTCACTCTTTCCTTGCCCAACAGCTTAAATCGACTCCTGTTAATTGAACCACAATCCGCTCCTTACGGCACCCTATCCTACATGATAGCGGTGATTCCGTAGTGACACCGGTTGTGGTTGAATTAACCGGAGGTTATGGCTAAGAGCCAAGAACGGACGGACAAGCACCAAAAGGAAGGACTTATGCGTTGGAAAGCCTAGCTTATACTCGCAAGTTCCTTCCTAGTCGTGCTAATCTCCGTTGTTGCCGATTACCGTAACACCGATATTAAGAGGGGGCAACGAAAGATGAGGAGACTCCTAACTCAAACTAACCTAATCCTAACCCTAACAAGCTCTCTTTAAATATCAACTCAACACTTAGATAACCACAACAAAATCTGAACTCTCGGACTTAACTCGTTAAAACACATTGAAAAAGACTCCCATCTCCCTGCGGACGACCCGTACTCAACCGGCTAGCTACAAGCGAAACCGTCTTGATTGCGGTATTTAAACTAAAACTTGGACACGCAGAACCTCTACCAATCAAATAGCGCCGTTGCCGGGGAGACGGTAGTTTATTTCCTTGTGTAATTTCGGGTTAACTTGTGAATATAACCAAAAAACAAAACAAAAAAATATACATTGTAAAAAAAAACCATCTTGTTGTTTTTTGATTAGCTTTTGTGCAAGTGTGCAGGAAAATACGAAGTTCAAGATCGACGCCAAAGACGTCGGATAATACGGAGTTTAAGTACAGTGCCAAAGACGTGGGAAGATAGACCCACATTTCGTGGCTACACCGTGACGGACAAAACGAAGCATCCGGTCTACTGTAAAAATCTGGAGCAGATACAGTGAGCAAATCAGAATTCCATACATCCAGACAAGCAGAGAACAACCACAGCAGCAGACCCAAAATTTTTGGAAGCCCGATCCCTCCATACAGCCGCGGAACCGCGGCCTTAGCACCTGTTTGGCCGCGGGACCGCGGCCATTTGTTGGCTTCAGTGGTCCAAAATTTGGGTACTTCTCTCTCCTTCCCTACTCCTCTGGACTCCAATAAACTATGTTTTCTGCAGCCTTCTTTGCGCAAATTCTTCTCCCGCTTCTAATAAACTGTTCTTGTGCAGGATTCTTTGCGCCGCAAAATAAAAATTGTTTGCAGTTGATTTGTTACTACTTTGCATTTCTTTAATACGGACTTAAGGGGCTTGAAACCAATCCAGATTGGGTGGGGATTTCATCACCCTTCCCAGGACCCCAAAAATCACTAAAGCATATGCATTGTCCATTGTAAATTAAAAAATACTAGACTTCAGCCCTAAGGACGTCGCGCTCATTAGGAGAAGATAAACCGTGTTTAGAACCTCGCTTAACGGTATTTTGTTTACGGGGTGTCTAGGAAAGTGTTAATGGCGCAACCGCCGAAAGAGAAAGGGTTATTTAATTAAGGAACTTCGCGAAAGCGTTGGACAACCTCCCCTTATCTCTGCACTTACCTGGCCTCGTGATCAGTGTTTTTTTAAGCCCGTTTCTCAACACTGTTTAACTTCGACAATCAAGTTCAGGAGCAGGTCTAGTAGACCAAGGTTACCCTAGATCTAGGTGTGATTGTGCAAATCTTGTTTGTGATTGCTTAAGCCGTATTTCCGTACATATTTCTGTAAAAATCTTTCTAAAAGAAAAAAAGAAAAAAAATCAAAAACTTTTATAAAAACTTGCCCTTTTGTCGCCAATTCCATTTTTCACCCACCACCCATCACCTTTCTCCATTGACGTTTTCTTACCCTCACCTTCTCCGCTTTGACTATACTAAACTCGTTTAGTGTATGTCCGCTTGGACTCAGGACACTAGCGCCCGTCTAGTCCGCGTTACGTTAGTCGCTACCGACTACGCGATCGACTCAGACGTCGATACTCCGTCCACTCCTCTTTCACCCCTTCCTTTGCCGGCCAACTCCGACGTTGACCGGAATTCTGTTCATACACCTTCACCTTCACCTTCACCTTCACCAACCTCTTCTTCCGCGATGTCGGGATTTAATCCGAACATCTCTTTGACCACCGCTGGATTGGCTCCACCTCCTATGGAGACCAATCTCCCAACACCTCCGCCTGTTGTAGCGCCACAGCGAATCGCGCTCCAGGATCGTTTCTATCCCACCCGTTTTGCACTTCCCACATGCCTTTCTCTTCCTCCGGCCAATGGGGACAACTTTGAAATTAATCCCCATTTCATCAACATGCTTCCACGTTTTCATGGGCTTGAATCTGAAGATGCCTATATCTTCATCAATAAATTTCAAAACGTTTGTGCCATGATGAAAACCACCCAGCTGTCGGACGATGCTATACGTCTACGGGTCATTCCGTTCACTTTATGCGATCTCGCTGAAAAATGGCTGTATAGCACCGCTTCCCACTCAATCACCAGCTGGGACGAGTTTGTTAAAGCGTTTCTAAAAAAATTCTATCCGAATCATAAAACCGCAAGGATTCGAAAGGAAATCAACCAATTCTCTCAGCTTCCTTCTGAACCCTTCTGGAAGTGCTTTGACCGGTACAAAGACCTTCTTGTTCAGTGTCCTCACCACGGTATAGAGAAATGGCAGCTCTGCCAAACCTTATACGAGGGCCTGAACCCAGCAACGAAGCAGTTGTTGGAAACCATCTGTCAGGGCCACTTCATATCGAAATCTGACGAGGAAGCATGGCAGTTCTTTGACGACCTTGCGGAGCAAACGCTACAATGGGAGAGCACCAGACCAACTTCTTCTTCTTCTTCTACCTCCACTTCTACCGGTCAGTCTAGGGTAGGAATCCACCAACTTGATGTCTCTATTGCGATGAAAGCTGAAATGGCTGCAATAACAAGAAAGCTTGAAGCGATAGAGAGCAAATTTTCTGCTCCTGCCCCCACCCCTGTTCTCCCCCTTCGTACCATATGCGTTTGTTGTTCCAATCCTTCTCACTTGACCGAAGAGTGTCCTTACAATCCACCATCGCAAGGACAGGATCAGGTTAATGCATTCCAGCAAAGACCGAGGACTGATCCATACTCTTCCACCTACAATCCCGGCTGGAGGAACCACCCCAATTTCGCCTGGAATCAGAATCAGAATCAATTCCAAGGCAACAATTTCCAAAGGGTCCCTCCGCCGCAACAACAAGCGCAACAACAAACTCAACACCAATATCAGCAGCCCTTCCAACCCCAACCTTTCCAAAATAAGACGAACAACTTTGCACCCAACAATTCTTTTCCACCAAACAACTTTGTTCCGTCAAACAACGATAAGGTTTCCTCGCTCGAACGAAGTCTGGAGGCATTTTATAAACAATCGACTCAATCCACCGCCAACATCCAGTCTTCCATTCAATCTTTAGTGCAACACACTGCCGCACACGGGCAAAGCATCAAGACCATCGAGGCCCAGATTGCACAGCTGAACGTGGCCTTAAGCAAGCGAGAGAAGGGGAAGCTCCCGTCCCAGCCACTCCCAAATCCCGGTCACCCACATAATGCACATGTTGCTCTTGAACAACAGAATCATAATGTGAGTGCCGTGACCACACTGAGATCGGGAAGGATGCTGCAAAACAACATTGGCAAACGAATCAACGATGATACCCCGGCCGCTGCTGCTTCTTCTTCTTCTTCGTCTTCTGAGCCTATTCTCCGTTCTTCACAAGGCTCTCCTTCCTCTTCTTCTGCTCTGAACGGACCCACTTCTCACTCCACGAAGACACCTATTCTGGGATCCGTTCCAACTCCACAATCTCCTCCTCCAGCATCAGACTCAACCAATTTTCAAAATGTTCCATTTCCAAACTGGTTGAAGTCTAATAAACAAAATCCTCAAATGGAGAAGATTCTGGAGTTATTTAAGCAGGTTAACATTAACATTCCTCTTTTAGATGTTGTCCAACAAGTCCCGTCCTACGCGAAAATCTTAAAGGACTTGTGCACAAAAAAGAGGAAGCCTCAGGTACCCAAGAAAGTTTTCTTGGCTAGTGCTGTGAGTGATGCCCTTACCCAATCTTTACCACAAAAACGGAAGGACCCTGGCTGTCCTACGATTTCAATTACTATTGGGGATAAGAACATCAACCGCGCACTATTAGATCTTAGTGCCAGTGTTAACCTGCTACCATATTCAGTATACGAGCAATTAAGCGTCGGAGAGCTGAAACCCACGCACTACACTCTCCAAATGGCCGACCGATCGATCACCCATCCTAGGGGTGAGCTAGAGGATGTGTTGAGAAGAGTCGGGGACTTCATATTCCCCGTTGACTTCATTGTATTAGATACACAGCCTGTAGCTAACCCCCGGAATCAAATTCCGGTGATACTCGGTCGCCCATTTCTCGCAACCTCAAATGCTGTGATCAATTGTCGCAATGGTTCGATGAACCACTCTTTTGGAAATATGACGATTGAACTCAACATTTTTAGGTTGGGAAATCAGCCCGCCGAACCTAATGCTCATATACTGGACGTCTGCTCTGTTAGTTGTATGTATGCCCTAGAGGCCAGTATTGTACAGATGTTGTATATTATATTGGATGCTTGGACATATATAGAGATGACTTTCTTGCTCGATATGATAGTATGCTATCTGGTTACTCTTTATCTTAACATGTACACTAGTCTCTTTATACTGTCTTATAGTTACATGTTGGTAAAGCCCTTAGGATGTGTACTTGACTACCTGGACTATGATGCGGATCATACTAGTGGGGACATGGTAGTCCATAAGTACATCCTTCATGGTCCCTAGTCGTGGGTGTATCGAGACGGGGCATCGATATACCAGAGTAGACTAGCGTATACGCTTCTTGACCCATGTGATGGGCGATGGATGATCCCATATCCATTGATGTTTGACATCAGAGATGGTATACGAGTGCTCAGTGGAGACTGGGTACACTGGACGGACTCGCCGAGAACTCCCAGATGGTATTATACCTCACGTCAGATGGCAGTTCTCAGGTGACACTTGTACAGGTTAGTCTGTAGACCCGAGATCGTCATAGAGTCTTGTGTGATTCCCACTGTGCTTTGATCTCCACCTTACCACGTCTATGAGGGCGTGCAAAACGGTGGTCTTTGGGTACAGTCCCGAGTCACATGGAGGCAATGAGCGATAGGAGGGGTTTCGTCTCTCCCGGTATTGGGGGTTGATGTTGCGCAGTGCTCGATTGGCCGTAGCAGGGAAGTCCCTGGCCAGGGCTGATAAGAGATTTGCTGGTAAGTGTTACCAGTAGTTTCTCGACCCGTTACGAGCCTCACATCGGCACGACTTATCGGGTTATTGGGGTCTGACGTTTACCACCCCTAGACTTGATATGCGACATATCAGACGAAGAGACCGGACTTTACGGTAAGTGTTACTGGTCGGATTCGCATGAGTGTGAGCGGGCTAGCTCGTCGATCTTCTGATCGCTCAATACCCGGGTGGCCGTTACGTTTAGCAGACCGCTTGCGGCTTGTGGATGCTTGATATGATCATCATCTGCTACCGGCGTATTGACGAGTCTTTAGAGTCCTACACAGAGGTTTCCTGGTTCAAGCGAAACGAAATAGGAGAGCATATGAGATATGTGCAGGACCGAGAATGATGTGTGTATGTGATACCGCATTTCATTCTCGCGATATATGTTTCGATTGGTTATATTCGATATGACCTAGTTATCGAATCATTGATTCGATAAATCGATGCATAGAATACTAGTCGGTTATGTGCGACATAACCGGATCATTGAATCAAGTGTTGATTTAATGATTTAATGTATAATTATATATTTGATATATTATTTTGCATTAACTAGTATTGGTTCACTTTAAACGGATTTTTCTCACTTGATGCACATTGTATATGTGATATACTTTAGTGCACATTTTTGTATCATGTTTGATGATACTTGATCATTTTGTTAAGTGTATAGAATTAATCCATGGTTAATTTGATAATTAGGGTTTTGCATATTTATTTATTTGTTTGTTTATTTATTTATTTGAAAAATATAAAGATGAGAATGGTGGCTTTCTTTGTCATTAGTTGAAGCTTCATGAAGCTTTGACTTTTAGCAACCATCCTTATCTTCTTGCTTAACCCTAACCCATCCTAGTGACCATGGTTTATTCTCTACACTTAACCTAGGTTAGAACATGATAAGTATTTGATTTTATTATTCTTTTTAATAATACTTATCATATTCTATTTTTGCTTCTTCCTTCTTCTTCAAGAGAGAAAACAAGATGCCATCAATGGCAACTTGAGCAAAAGTGAGAGAATTCCAAATCTAAAGTGAACCCATCTCCTATTTCTTCACCCTCTACCTCTTGCCAAGTTGTTTTGGGTGTTCTCTTCACAAGTTTCACTACTTTGTGAAGTCGGAGCTTGAGCTTGTGCAACCTCGACGTAGATCGTCTTTGACACGAAGCCGACGACCTATTCCGCATATTATTCCGATGAAGCCTTCAAGAGAGTCCAAGGTTCAAGATGGACAGCGAGGAGACTTCGTTGCGGAGCCGTGGAGGTGGATATCCGGATCTTCAAAGGTTGTAATTTCCGTATACTTATAGTTAAGTGTTAACTAGCTTTTCTTTTCGCCTAAAATTCTAGCAACGATCCGTAGTCTAGGGTTTCTCGGCACAAAAATTTTAAATTGGCATGTCAGATGCCTTGTTAGACCTTACTAGAGTGCCTAGGAACCTTTCACTGGTATCAGAGCCTAGCTAGAGCCTTAGGCGAAGTCCCGACGGAATTTGAAGTCCGAACGAACCCGAAACCCCGAATCAAACTTGCTCTCTGTCCAGATTTTAAAATTGTGGATTTTTCAAGATTAAAAATATCCAGAAAATCAAGCAGGGTTTTCTAGGAATTACTGTAAAATTCGTGGACCTAATTCTACTTTACCACCGCCCTTCCACGGCACGAGCATGGCTTGTGCGGCGGAAGAGCGGCCGTTTTGTCGTGTTGTGAAGTGTTGGTTGCACAGTAACTCATAAAATACAGTGCTGGTTTTCCTGGGTATTTTTAATAATTTTTCAAGAGTTGAATTTTCAGCAGTTGTTTTGGGGATTCGGAGTTTCGATCGGAATATCAAATTTTGTCTGTGTGGCTTTCCGGATAAATTTTAGACTATGTTAAAAAGTTCGACCGGATATAAATACCCAATTTTTTCCCTGTCGGGAAATTTCCAAGTGTTGGATTTTTCCGTATTTTAACGACGTTCTAAGTAGTGCAAGTAACGCGATGGACCCTCTAGAAGACAACAAACCTTAACTCGATTATGTGACCGTCTTGAACTGCCCTTTGAACCTTCGGGTTTGGGGCAGTACGGCGTGCCACATGTGAGGCGTTGGCTTGACTCTTCTACGGCTGGACCGTTGGTACTGAGGCACGAACTGAATGTTGCTAGACTTATTTCATGTGTTGGACTGTATCGGGAAAACTTGGGTATTCGACTGTTCGATCGGAAAGTTTAACATTTTCTGTTTATCTGGAATGTGATACAATAATTGGAATTCACAAACAGTTATGAGATAACTGAATGAATGTTATAAATTTAGCACTTTAGTCCCATATGATATTGAAAAGAGTTTTCGATAATGAGACTAAAATGCGGGATTTATATCTGTCAGGCATGTGATGTCTAAAGAAGTTGCGGATTCCAATTGTTGTAGTTTTACACTTTCTTTTCTGTGACCGTAAGTGTAGTATGTTCATATCGCCGGTTTCGTTGCTATACGTCAACGACAATTGGGGTATGCATACTTACTTACGTTGATGACATGTGATGTTATGTGTTGCTGGATATGTTATATTGGATCGTCGTATTCGAATAGCCGGGGGTTTTTATGTGAGATGAGTGTTTTTCATTTTCATTCATGTAAAAACTTGTATGTAATATTCTTTTATTTGGGGCACTTCCAGGTAGCGGAAGTTGTCACCTTTTGTATATTATTTACTTTTCCGCATTAGGATAGACCCAAGGAGGGGAGCACAATTAACCGGGTTCTGGGGTCCAGTGGGAGACCAACTCGAGGAGTCGAGTCTGAGTCTCCTAACCCTAGAATTGGCAGGGTTGCTTGCCGCTCTCGTATGGGTCTAAGGGTGTGGGATTGGCTATTCGTTACGACCGTGGAATCCGTGTTTTATACTGGCTCGTATTGAAAACACGGACGTCCTAGTATATCCAATATTTCATATGTTTATTCTGCTGCGATATCTGTGATGCGATTCTGTGATGGATTTAGTATATGATATATATGGTATATTATATAGACGTTACTTATGTTTTACACCCGCGCTAGCCCTGCCCTGCTCTGTCGTTAGTTACCTAACCTAACGGTGCACGAGAGGACATCGAGGCGAATGCGGATGACATAAGTGTACGTCATATCTATCTGTGATGTTTAGGTATATAAATGATGGGACTTCATTAATGTGATTAATGAAAGATAAGAAACCTAAGATGTTGTAGAATCAGATTTTAAATAAAACAGGTAGCTACAGTTCTTACTTTGCATAGCGGTATATATGATATACCCTGCACCTTATTCGATGAGGAAAGGACCGAGATCCCTTCACCGGGAGTGACTCCTTTAGCAATAACTGGCAGATGCTACACACTCGGTTTGCTTTTGACTGCTTTTGCATTTTTGCTTTGCACAGCGATATATATGATATATCCCGCACCTCATTCAACGAGGAAAGGACCGAGATCCCTTCACCGGGAGTGACTCCTTTAGCAAAACTAGAAAAGCCTCAAAATCACTCCATTTCAAAACTTCATTTGATTCTACAACGATATCAAGTTCATTACGCTCATGGTTTTCAGAAAAACCTGGCGTAGCCCTCCGTCATTTCAGATAACTACTATTTAGTATTCGTGCTGCGGTTGTTTGGCATGCGTCAAGGCGTAGTGTACGGTAGCTAACTAGTATTTATCTGCTTATGCATATGATGCAGATTGGATTAGGGTATTCGCACGGCGTTGTTTGGCATGCGTCAAGGGTCGTGCGGGTGGGTTTAATTCAATCAGGAAATGACGGGTTGAACTTGACTAGCGGACTATGGTTTGTTTGGCATGCGTCAAGGTCATAGCACGCTAGGGGCAAAAGATTATCGGGAATTTCAAGTGTTGAAATTTGCAATGAGATTGCATACCTTCTATGAGATAGTTGGATCCCGATACCCACTGCGAGTAAGAGTTACTCCTGGGAGAGTTTTACACATTGCAATTAGCCGATCAAGTAGGTGTCTAGAAAGGTGTTAACGAGGTTACGCCTCTGGGAAAACGAGGTTTACATTAATTAGGTTCGTGCGAAAGCACGGGGGACCTCCCTCAAAGTACCGACACTGGCCTGGCTGAAAGATTGGCATACCTGTAGTGTGTAATTAATCCCGGCTAGTCTTTCCTTTTAGGGTTTGGAGGAAGATTTGATAAAAAGCAGTGGGAGCCATCCTGATTAGATAAGATAATAACCAATCTGATCTTGCACGAGCATACGCTAAAGTGTTTTCTTCTCTCTCTCTCCAGGTAGCGACCAGTTCATGCCTTAATCAAGATAATAATATGGATGTATTGACCGAACCCGCATGTTATACTGTGCTGGGGAACGTTGGTTCCGTTCTTTCTTATAAGAGTTATAGGAATGAACAGGATATAGGGGAATACCAGGATTCCCATGCCACCCGAATGAAGAAAGTACATGTTGATGCATTTTCTTCGGGTGTGTTCGTTACTGAGAACTGTTTCTCTATTTGCTCTACGTCCTGGGTATTGGATACCGGGTCGGGATCCCATATATGTAATCAGTTACATGGGCTAAGGAAAGGTAGAGAGAACTTGGAGAAGGTGATAAAGACATTAGAGTTGGAAATGGTGCAATTGTTGCAGCTAAGACTGTCGGGGAATATCACCTTGTATTACCAACTGGTAATACATTGGTTCTGAACGAATGCTATTACATGCCGAACCTGATATGCAACATTATATCGGTTTCTTTATTAAGTAAAGAGGGATATAATTTTGTATTACAGGACAATGTTATGAACATTTTCCGTAACCAAAAGTTGGTTGGATCAGGCACGTTGTGCAATGGCATTTATGTTCTAAATCAATCAACGGTTCTGAGCATAACAAACACACACAAGAGGAAGAGTTCTGAACTCAACGAATCCTTCTTGTGGCATTGTAGACTGGGTCACATCAATGCGACACGACTTGCTAAGTTGCATAAAGATGGATATTTAAATCCGTTTGAATTTTCATCCTATGACACTTGCCAGTCATGTCTCAAAGGCAAGATGACCAAAACTCCGTTTACGGGACATGGAGAAAGAGTTACCGAACTCTTGGGACTTATACATAGTGATGTATGTGGTCCCATGTCTACACATGCCAGGGATGGTTCTTCATACTTCATTACATTCACTGACGATCTCTCTAGGTTCGGGAATGTGTTCCTGATGAAACACAAATCAGAAGCTTTTGAGAAATTTAGGGAATATAAACAAGAAGTTGAGAACCAAACCGGAAAAAGTATTAAAATCCTACGATCTGATCGAGGAGGGGAATACTTGAGCAATGAATTCCTGGACTTCCTAAAAGAGAATGGGATTCTCTCTCAGCTGACTCCTCCATATACACCACAGCACAACGGTGTATCTGAACGGAGAAACCACACCCTATTAGATATGGTGCGCTCAATGATGAGTACAGCTGAGTTACCTATTTCCTTCTGGGGACATGCGCTTGAGACAGCCATGGACCTATTGAATAGAGTTCCTACCAAATCAGTGCCTACCACTCCATATGAGATATGGAAAGGGAAGAGACCACATCTTAATTATATTAAGATATGGGGTTGTCCAGCCTATGTCAAAAGACAAAATCCGGACAAACTCGAGGCAAGATCTGTCCTATGTAAGTTTGTAGGATATCCCAAAAATTCACAAGGGTATATCTTCTACCACCCCGAGGAACAAAAGGTGTTTGTTTCTCGACATGCCACTTTCTTAGAAAAAAGTTTTCTTATGAAACAGATAAGTGGCATTGAGGTAGAACTGGAAGAGGTTCCAGCGACACAGACTACAACAGAAGATTTGGTTGAACCAGAGGATTCCGTAGTTCCCGATGAACCCCAGCCACTCCGCCGATCTAGTAGGGTTCCTCGCCAACCTGAGAGATACTACGGTTTTCTCATGGACGATGGGAGCGAGGATTGCATCATGGAGGATGATGACCCAACTAGCTTCGAGCAGGCCATCACGAGTGGGGACTCGGTGAAATGGCTGGATGCTATGCGGTCTGAGATGGATTCCATGTACACCAACAAAGTATGGACTTTGGATGTTGCTCCTGAAGGGGTAAAACCCATTGGGAGCAAGTGGATCTTCAAGAAGAAACTTGGTGTAGATGGGAAAGTGGAGACTTTCAAAGCTAGACTTGTAGCAAAGGGTTTTCGTCAAAGACCAGGTGTGGACTATGACGAGACCTTTTCTCCACTGGCTATGCTTAAATCCATCCGGATCATGCTTGCCATCGTTGCATATCATGATTACGAAATCTGGCAAATGGATGTTAAGACCGCCTTTCTAAATGGTGATTTAGAAGAGTGCGTGTACATGACTCAGCCAGAGGGCTTCGTAGACAGTGGGAGCAGCGGGAAGGTGTGCAAGCTGCTTAAATCCATTTATGGATTAAAGCAAGCATCGCGGAGTTGGAACATCTGCTTTGACGTCGTTATCAAAGAGTTTGATTTCGTCAAAAATCCAGATGAACCTTGTATCTACAGGAAGGTGGCAGAGAGTAAGATTGTCTTCCTCATATTGTACGTGGACGACATACTCTTGATAGGAAATGATATTCCTATGCTGCAATCGGTCAAGCTCTTCTTATCACAAAGATTCTCAATGAAAGATCTTGGTGATGCCTCCTGCTTATTGGGAATTAGGATCTATAGAGATAGATCCAAACGGATTTTGGGATTGTCCCAATCCAGGTACATTGACACCATACTAAAGAGGTTTAGTATGGAAGAGTCCAAGCGTGGGAACTTACCCACGATCTCTGGAGTCACTCTCTCCAAAGAGATGTCTCCCAAGACTGATTTGGAGAGAGCTCGCATGCAAGGGATACCCTATGCTTCGGCAGTAGGCTCTATCATGTATGCGATGCTATGTACCAGACCCGATGTAGCATACTCACTAAGTATAGTGAGCAGGTATCAAGCTGATCCTGGAGAGAGTCACTGGACAGCTGTGAAGAGCATTCTCAAGTACTTGCGAAGGACTAGAGATATGTTCTTGGTGTATGGTAACGGAGAACTCCAAGTGGAGTCCTTTACCGATTCGAGCTTCCAGAGTGATAAGGACGACTCTAAGTCGCAGTCGGGCTTTGTCTTTACCCTTTACGGAGGGGCGGTTAGCTGGAAGAGTTCCAAGCAGGAAACCGTGGCAGACTCGACGATGGAGGCTGAATACATCGCTGCCAACGATGCTGCTAAAGAAGCTGTCTTGATCAAGAAGTTCATTTCTGGACTTGGAGTGGTTTCATCAATTGAGCATCCAATACCTTTGTATTGCGATAACAATGGAGCGGTGGCTTTAGCCAAGGAACCCAGGTCCCATCAGCGATCCAGGCATATTCTGAGGCGGTATCACCTGATCCGGGAGATAGTTGATCGCCGGGAGATCGAGGTCAGGAGAGTTGACACGAATAATAACACGGCGGATCCACTCACGAAGGCCATTCCCCAGACACAGTTTGAGAGACTCTTCGGGATGCTCGGTATGCGATACTACAGCAGCTGGCCCTAGTGCAAGTGGGAGATTGTTAGTTGTATGTATGCCCTAGAGGCCAGTATTGTACAGATGTTGTATATTATATTGGATGCTTGGACATATATAGAGATGACTTTCTTGCTCGATATGATAGTATGCTATCTGGTTACTCTTTATCTTAACATGTACACTAGTCTCTTTATACTGTCTTATAGTTACATGTTGGTAAAGCCCTTAGGATGTGTACTTGACTACCTGGACTATGATGCGGATCATACTAGTGGGGACATGGTAGTCCATAAGTACATCCTTCATGGTCCCTAGTCGTGGGTGTATCGAGACGGGGCATCGATATACCAGAGTAGACTAGCGTATACGCTTCTTGACCCATGTGATGGGCGGTGGATGATCCCATATCCATTGATGTTTGACATCAGAGATGGTATACGGGTGCTCAGTGGAGACTGGGTACACTGGACGGACTCGCCGAGAACTCCCAGATGGTATTATACCTCACGTCAGATGGCAGTTCTCAGGTGACACTTGAACAGGTTAGTCTGTAGATTAAGAGATCGTCATAGAGTCTTGTGTGATACCCACTGTGCTTTGATCTCCACCTTACCACGTCTATGAGGGCGTGCAAAACGGTGGTCTTTGGGTACAGTCCCGAGTCACATGGAGGCAATGAGCGATAGGAGGGGTTTCGTCTCTCCCGGTATTGGGGGTTGATGTTGCGCAGTGCTCGATTGGCCGTAGCAGGGAAGTCCCTGGCCAGGGCTGATAAGAGATTTGCTGGTAAGTGTTACCAGTAGTTTCTCGACCCGTTACGAGCCTCACATCGGCACGACTTATCGGGTTATTGGGGTCTGACGTTTACCACCCCTAGACTTGATATGCGACATATCAGATGAAGAGACCGGACTGTACGGTAAGTGTTACTGGTCGGATTCGCAGGAGTGTGAGCGGGCTAGCTCGTCGATCTTCTGATCGCTCAATACCCGGGTGGCCATTACGTTTAGCAGACCGCTTGCGGCTTGTGGATGCTTGATATGATCATCATCTGCTACCGGCGTATTGACGAGTCTTTAGAGTCCTACACAGAGGTTTCCTGGTTCAAGCGAAACGAAATAGGTGCGCATATGAGATATGTGCAGGACCGAGAATGATGTGTGTATGTGATACCGCATTTCATTCTCGCGATATATGTTTCGATTGGTTATATTCGATATGACCTAGTTATCGAATAATTGATTCGATAAATCGATGCAAAGAATACTAGTCGGTTATGTGCGACATAACCGGATCATTGAATCAAGTGTTGATTTAATGATTTAATGTATAATTATATATTTGATATATTACTTTGCATTAACTAGTATTGGTTCACTTTAAACGGATTTTTCTCACTTGATGCACATTGTATATGTGATATACTTTAGTGCACATTTTTGTATCATGTTTGATGATACTTGATCATTTTGTTAAGTGTATAGAATTAATCCATGGTTAATTTGATAATTAGGGTTTTGCATATTTATTTATTTGTTTTTTTATTTATTTATTTGAAAAAGATAAAGATGAGAATGGTGGCTTTCTTTGTCATTAGTTGAAGCTTCATGAAGCTTTGACTTTTAGCAACCATCCTTATCTTCTTGCTTAACCCTAACCCATCCTAGTGACCATGGTTTATTCTCTACACTTAACCTAGGTTAGAACATGATAAGTATTTGATTTTATTATTCTTTTTAATAATACTTATCATATTCTATTTTTGCTTCTTCCTTCTTCTTCAAGGGAGAAAACAAGATGCCATCAATGGCAACTTGAGCAAAAGTGAGAGAATTCCAAATCTAAAGTGAACCCATCTCCTATTTCTTCACCCTCTACCTCTTGCCAAGTTGTTTTGGGTGTTCTCTTCACAAGTTTCACTACTTTGTGAAGTCGGAGCTTGAGCTTGTGCAACCTCGACGTAGATCGTCTTTGACACGAAGCCGACGACCTATTCCGCATATTATTCCGATGAAGCCTTCAAGAGAGTCCAAGGTTCAAGATGGACAGCGAGGAGACTTCGTTGCGGAGCCGTGGAGGTGGATATCCGGATCTTCAAAGGTTGTAATATCCGTATACTTATAGTTAAGTGTTAACTAGCTTTTCTTTTCGCCTAAAATTCTAGCAACGATCCGTAGTCTAGGGTTTCTCGGCACAAAAATTTTAAATTGGCATGTCCGATGACTTGTGAGACCTTACTAGAGTGCCTAGGAACCTTTCATGCTCGATCCAGGAGATCACCCCAGAAGAGTGTGAATTCGAGGAGTTTCTGTTTGATCACGATAATTTTGACGCCACTAGTGCGTTTCTCTTCGAACCTGCTGCTGTTTCTGCGCCTGACAACGAATACGAGTGTTTCACGTTCTCGAACGATCTTAGCTGCGCACAACCCGAGTTTGAATCCTTCGACTTTCCGGATGAGTTACCTGAACCATCCAACTCGGTTGCCTACACTCGTTTTGAACCTTTGCTGGAATCCTTTGAGTTCGAGACCTTTGCACCAATCTTGCCTTCCATCGTTTCTCCTCCAACGCTCGAACTCAAGCCTTTGCCGTCTCACCTTAAGTACGCTTACTTGGGTGAGAACGAGACCCTCCCTGTCATCATCTCGGCTTCTCTAGCTCCCGAGTAAGAGAAAGCCCTTCTCGCGGTCTTGCACAGCAACAGGCAAGCTTTTGGCTGGTCCATAGCGGACATCAAGGGGATTAGTCCCCTGATCGTTGAGCATCACATTCATCTGATGGATGATGCCAAACCAGCCCGGGATCCACAAAGACGTCTTAATCCAGTCATGAAGGAGGCTGTGAAGAAGGAGATCGTCAAATGTCTAGATAGTGGTATCATTTACCCTATCTCTGATAGCCAGTGGGTTAGCCCCATTCACGTTGTCCCCAAGAAGTCGGGCATCACGGTCATAACCAACGAGGCGAATGAGTTAATCCCTACTCGCACCCAAACTGGATGGCGAGTTTGCATTGATTACAGAAAACTCAACGCCGCAACGCGGAAAGACCACTTTCCGCTACCTTTCATTGACCAAATGCTTGAACGATTGGCCGGACACGAGTACTACTGCTTTCTTGATGGCTACTCCGGCTATAATCAAATTCCCATCGCCGAAAAAGACCAGGACAAGACCACTTTCACTTGTCCTTTCGGCACGTTTGCATATCGACGCATGCCCTTTGGGTTATGCAATGCACCCGCTACCTTCCAGCGGTGTATGATGGTGATTTTCTCAGACATGGTGGAAAAATTTCTGGAGATTTTCATGGATGACTTCTCCATCTTCGGCGATTCCTTCAACGAGTGTTTGCTGCATCTTGACGCTGTCCTTACCCGATGTAAGGACAAGAATCTCACATTGAATTGGGAGAAATGCCACTTCATGGTGCGCGAAGGTATTGTCTTAGGGCATATCATCTCTCAAAATGGCATAGAGGTTGACAAAGCAAAGATTGAGGTCATTTCCAATCTGCCTCCTCCCCGATGCGTCAGAGATATCCGAGCCTTCCTTGGCTATGCCGGTTTCTATAGACGGTTCATCAAGGACTTTAGCAAGATTGCTAGGCCCTTGACTCTTTTGCTGGCCAAGGACACGCCATTCGACTTCAACTCGAGCTGTGTGACTGCATTCGAGTCACTGAAACACTCACTCACTTCTGCTCCCGTTCTTTCTTCACCTGACTGGACGCACCCATTCGAGATTATGTGCGATGCATCCGACTTTGCCATTGGTGCTGTCCTTGGACAACACATCAACAAAATGCCGCACGTGATCTATTACGCGAGCCGAACCCTGAACGACGCCCAACTCAACTATACAACAACTGAGAAGGAATTCTTAGCTGTTGTATTCGCTTTAGAAAAGTTCAGGCCCTACCTCATCGGCTCTCCAGTCATTGTCTACACAGACCATTCTGCTCTGCGCCATCTTTTTGCGAAGAAAGATGCAAAATCTCGGTTAATACGTTGGATCCTCTTGCTTCAAGAGTTTGACCTTGTCATTAAGGACAAACGAGGATGTGAAAACGTAGTTGCCGACCATCTCTCATGACTTCCTTCTTCGCCTTCGCTTCCAATTCCGATCAACGACGTTTTCCCGGATGAACAACTCTTGACAGTATCTTGCGAACCCTGGTTCGCAGATATTGTGAACTATTTGGCCACGGGATTACTACCGACTGAATGGTCGAGTCAGGACAGACTTCGCTTCTTATCCTAAGTAAAACACTTTTACTGGGACGAACCATATTTGTTCAAGTACTGTCCCGACCAGATTATTCGTCGGTGTGTCCCTAACGAGGAATTCAAGAGTGTGCTGTCATTTTGCCACGATCAAGCATGTGGCGGGCATTTTGGGCCCAGAAAGACAGCTGAGAAGATCTTGCAATGTGGTTTCTACTGGCCACAACTCTTCAAAGACGCTCATGACTATTGCAAGACTTGCTCCCGGTGCCAACACATGGGCCGGATATCCCGGAGGAACGAGATGCCGCTGCAACCAATCTTGGTTGTGGAGATTTTCGATGTTTGGGGGATAGACTTCATGGGGCCGTTTCCCAGCTCTTTTGGGAACTTGTACATTCTTCTAGCTGTTGATTACGTCTCTAAATCGGTCGAGGCTGTGCCCAGCCGGACTAACGACAACAAGGTTGTCGTTTGGTTCCTTAAAGAAAACATTTTCTCCCGGTTTGGGCACCCCCGAGCGATCATTAGCGACAATGGAAGTCATTTCTGCAATAAAACTTTCGAAGCCTTGATGCGGAAATACTCCATTAATCATAAGCTCTCTACACCCTACCACCCCCAAACCTGTGGGCAGGCCAAAGTTTCAAATCGGCAAATCAAGCAGATACTGGAGAAGACGGTTTCCAAGAACCGTAAGGATTGGTCGCTGAAACTCACTGATGCCCTTTGGGCATTTCGAACCGCTTATAAGACCGACCTTGGCATGTCTCCCTATCGGGTTGTGTACGGAAAAGCCTGCCACCTTCCTGTCGAAATAGAGCATCGCGCATTTTGGGCGATAAAGGAGCTGAATCTGTCTCTCGAAGATGCAGGCAGCCATCGGAAGCTGCAGTTGAACGAACTGAGCGAGCTTAGGGATGAGGCTTACGATAACGCGGTTGTCATTAAGAATCAAACGAAGGTGTTTCACGATAAACACCTTTTACAAAAAACCTTCGTACCTGGTCAGCAGGTACTGCTTTACGACACCCGACTTCACTTCCATCCAGGAAAGCTCAGATCTCGCTGGAAAGGGCCGTATTTTGTGCGGAATGTGTATCCGCAAGGCGCTGTGGATTTGGAAAATCCAAAGGACGGTTCATTTTTCAAAGTGAACGGACACCGATGCAAACCGTACCTTAGCGCCGAACCAACAGAGGAGCTCCTGTTCTTACAGGAGCCGGTTTACCCTGAATGATCTTCCTCGCCTACCTCCAAACTTCGATAATCCAGCCAAGAACAGTGGACACTGTTCCAAATAAGTTTGGGGGTATGTACAAACCATTTTGTATATATTTGTGTATATTCTTTTTCTTTGTTTTAAAAAAAAAAATAAAAAAACACATAAAAATTTGTGTATCGCTAACCGACAATTTTGACCCTTCAACTGATCTCTTCATGCAATGACAGTGAGGACACTGTCCAGTTTAAGTTTGGGGGTACGCTCGGTACGCATTTCTTACCTTCGCATTCATATGTATATTTTGCATCTGCATATTAAAATCCATAAAATCCATAAAAATCTGAAAATTTTATAAAAATATAAAAACTTTTCTGTCAAGTTAGCTAGTGGAAAAACTCTGATTCAACATTTCGACGGTTTTTGTTTGGAAAGATAGGAATAACTAAATCTTATGTTTAGATTCTGAAAACCTGAAAGATAACTCTCCTTTGAAGTTAACTATAGCTGATATACGTCTTTACATCACACTACACGTGTCGTGAATTTTGGGAATTAGATGACAAGTCTTTCATGTTTAAACTTTTAAACAGATAAATGATTTTCTGAGGATCAAATAGGTTTGTTCTGAAATAAGTAATGTCAAGAATAGTTTATGAAGTAAAGCGAATATGAAGGAATGTTATTGATGCCGTAATTGGAGCTAAGTCTGAAAAATAACCTATCTGAAACTTGATTGGAATGATTACACACCAAACCCACTAAACACGTCTTTTATCCAAAAAAATAATTGAACTGCCGGTTATATCTCCGTTCGTATTAAATTATCTGATTTTCATGCCAAACTGTCTTTTGTTTTTGGACCTAGGTAACTTGAGTAATTAAGTCCGCTGGGGTGTTTCTACACCTAATGCCCTAAAATCAACTGGTTTGGGTGCATTAGCCCAAAGCTCGCTAAGAAGCCTAGAAAGTCCAGTTTAAAACAAAGTCAAGCAAGTGTTCTCTCCGAGTTAAAATTCCTAACGGTTCTTTGTGTGAGAATAATCTTGATAAAAGACAGGCTTTTAAAAAAAATTTAACGGAGATATGAAGGTTTTATTCTATGATAAAGACTATTGCACGTTCACAGAGGTGTGTATGAAATGAAAACAAGAAAAAGGTTGAGTGAAAAATACGACTTAGTTTCCTGTTAAGGAAGATAGAAATTCTGAAGTTGAAACCTTACTGGAAAACGAAACTTGAAAAATGCTTAACTCTTTATAAAACTTATGTGATCCTTTTAAAATTGTTATCTGGGCTTTATTGTGCGACATGATGACTTTAATCGATCCTTCTGGAACTTAACGACACTATTTGCACTGCACGTAAAGACATATAAAATCTGTAGTTAAATAAGAAGCGAGATGTGAAAAATAAAGGTTCGATAGTCTAGACTTAGGATTATAGAATTGTTATTTTCTGAAACAAAACCTTAGGGTTTGAATCTTAGTTATTTTACAAAACCAACTTGACCGGATTTTGTTGGTAGTATCCGCTGAAAACCCTCAGGAGACAACACTCCTCCTACTAGGGACACCTAGAGGTTTAACGGCTTGTTGCACATGCTCAGTGCAATCGCGTTCCCTGCGAAAGTGAGGTTAGGAAATTTTTTGTGAATAAATTGGCTTTTCTCGGGACGAGCAAATGATAAGTTTGGGGGTATTTGTTCATATCAGATTTTTGCATTTTCATACCGCCCAATTTTTATCACATTGCATATCCGTAGATACTTTTGAGCCATATTTGCTAGTCAATTGCAGGATACAGGTTCTCAGTTCTAAAACGGTGAAATTCATGGAAAACACGACAAAATCAGGGTTCCTGCCAACCACAGATAAAACACGGTCTCCGCTCTTCATCCGTATGTTGCCAGATACCAGTTTAGGAAGACAAAATGTCAAATCAATGTCGTTTTCATGCACAAGGCTCAATGGCAGCACAAGATCCAAGAAATCTACGCGGAGCTCGAGGCAATCATGACAAAAACATCCACAAAAAGTCCACCTTTCCCTCAACAGAAATTCTGGAAAAATCG
This sequence comes from Agapanthus africanus, assembly GCA_030015575.1. Lineage (NCBI taxonomy): Eukaryota > Viridiplantae > Streptophyta > Magnoliopsida > Asparagales > Amaryllidaceae > Agapanthus > Agapanthus africanus. Next base: position 394,875,351 of record JASDDO010000022.1, read on the forward strand.
TAAAGACAATTTGAGAAAATACATATACCAGAATAAAGTACATGAAAAACCAGGGAAGCACAAAAAAGAAGACAGCCCAATTCATCTATATGGCCGCGGAACCGAGGCCAAAGTGGGGTCTAGGCCGCGGTTCCGCGGCCGTTCTGGCGCCAAAGGAGATGGTCTTTGGGGGGTATGTTGGTCTTTTCTTGTGTGTTCTGATGGTTGCCCTAGATTTCCATTCTCCAGCCTATAAATAGCCCAGAACTTTGAGAAGGAAAGGGTCCATTCTTGTATTTTCTTTTTGCTAGGTTTTAGATTACATGTTCTTCTTCTTCTCATCTCTTCTCCATTAAACTTGAGTGAGCTTTGTGAGTGAAGAATGGTGAATAAAGAAGATCATTTTATTATCATGCTTGGCTTACTTTTGCTATAATTGTTGTAACTTTAATTCGTTAAGTAGTTGTTATTTTCTTGTTGTTTCTTTCTTCTCTCTTTTTCTTTATCCTTAATACGTCAATGATGCTTACGCTCGATCCTCGCCAAGGTGAGGTCGCAAATAGCTAGTCGTATTCTTCTAATCTCTTTCTTTCTATCTTCCTCTTTTGTTTTGTTTTTGTTTTTCCGTATCATGATGTGTGAGTAGTTCATACTTGTTTGGGTAGGATAAGGGAAGTTTGAGAGAAGGAAATCTCTCTCACTCTTTCCTTGCTCAACAGCTTAAATCGACTCCCGTTAATTGAACCACAATCCGCTCCTTACGGCACCCTATCCTACATGATAGCGGTGATTCCGTAGTGAGACCGGTTGTGGTTGAATTAACCGGAGGTTATGGCTAAGAGCCATGAACGGACGGACAAGCACCAAAAGGAAGGACTTATGCGTTGGAAAGCCTAGCTTATACTCGCAAGTTCCTTCCTAGTCGTGCTAATCCCCGTTGTTGCCGATTACCGTAACACCGATATTAAGAGGGGGCAACGAAAGATGAGGAGACTCCTAACTCAAACTAACCTAATCCTAACCCTAACAAGCTCTCTTTAAATATCAACTCAACACTTAGATAACCACAAAAAAATCTGAACTCTCGGACTTAACTCGTTAAAACACATTGAAAAAGACTCCCATCTCCCAGCGGACGACCCGTACTCAACCGGCTAGCTACAAGCGAAACCGTCTTGATTGCGGTATTTAAACTAAAACTTGGACACGCAGAACCTCTACCAATCATGCCTCTTCCATTATCCAGATTCACAACTGTAACCGTATATCTCTTTGCCACCTCTCCAAATCCCTTTATATGTCTTTAGTCATTACCTTCTGTACACTCCTTTAGGCCAAATGGTTTTCTTCCTTCCCTACTGTTCGGCACCGGCCTATGGTTTAGAAGAAGACTATCCAATAAGCATAATGGGTGTACTGTCCTAATCCTAGGAGCACTCGCAATGCAAGAGAATTTTAAGATAAATGACAACCGAATAAACCTTATTCCGATTTCTCCTGAACCAGGATCCATCCCCGAACTGGAACAAGTTCCTTTCGAGTTCGTCTATAACCATACGATGGATTATCCAATAAACTGTGGATCTTCTTAGTGATACGTAGTGTCCTGGAGAAATACAAAGGTGATTTAGGATTGGCGAAGAAATATTTGGTTTGGTCGTGAATAGCAGTCGCAATTTACTTTGCCCTCTTACTAATCCCTTTCTTTGTCTTTACATAATACCTTCTGTACACCACCGTTAGGCTAATTGGTTTTCTTCATTCCCCACCGTTCGGCACCTGCCTATGGTTTGGAAGAAGACTATCCAATTTGAGTAATAGGTGTACTATCTCCTAAACCAAAGAGTACTCGCAACCTGAGAGAAGGTAAAAGGAAAAGACAACTGAATAGTCCTATTCGTTTTCTCCAGAACCAGAAACCATCCTCGAATTCCTTCGATTTCGTATATAACCATACGATGGTTTTGTCCAATGGAAGTGGACGTTCGTAGTAATACGGGGTGTCCTGGAGAAAAGGGTAAAAGTAGGAGTGGCAATGAGGTTTGCAACTCTGACAATCCAAAAGCCAGTGTTAAAGAAGGTTCGGTCAACTTGGTCACTGAGTCATAGTCTAGGGTCGGGTCAATGGTCGCTGCCAAAGAGGGAGAGAAAAGAAACACTCAGCATGCACTCTAACCTAGATCAGAATGGTTGTCACTTTATCTAATCTGGAAACCTCCCACTGTAACGTCAAATTCTCCTCCAAACCTGAAAGAAGAATTAGTCGGGATAACCCGAGGAGTAAACCAACTCATCAGTGGGAATCGGGATCCAACTATCATCGCATGATAACGTGACGGAATCCGCTCACTTTATCACACTCCAGAAGGTATGCGCATATCTGGCAAGTTTCAGTTTCTTTTGAAACTCCCGATGTAGATTTTTGCCCCATGCTCTTATGACCTTGACTTTCGCCAACATATCATAAGTCACATGTCAAGTTCTTCCCGTCATTATCCAGGTTGATTTGAACCCACCCGTACATAACCTTGACTTTGGCCAAAATAGTAGTACGACTGTCCCAAACCAACGCATCTATCTATGCTGCATATGAATACCCAATAGATACCAATCACTGTGCCTTGACTTTGGCCAACATACACAGCTTGAATACATATTGACTATTCATATGAAACGACGGAGGGCTACGAATGGTTTCTGGCAAAAACCTTTAACGTAATGAACTTGATATCGTTGAAGGAACCGGATAGCTTTTAAAAATATAGTGACGAATACCTTTGCTAAAGTGGTCAGTCCCGGTGAAGGGTTCTCGGCTCTTTCCCCGTAGAATGAGGTGCAGGATATTCCAACTGAATACCACGATGCAAAGCAAAAGTAAACGGCTATAGTGAAGTTATTTCCCTGACGCAAACTTTTTTCCAAGGGGTCACTCCCGGTGAAGGGATCTCGGCCCTTGCCTCGTCGACTGAGGAGCAGGATATTCCAACTGAATACCACTGTGCAAAACAAAAGTGAACGTCCTTACAATAACAGCTTTTTGAAAAATGTTCCAACAACATCAGAATAGGTTTGTTTAGCTTGCATTGATCCGAATAAATGCAGTCCCATCAATTGATCACACCACAAAAGAACGAAAATAATGATGTACGTATATGCCATCCGCATTCGCCACTAGGTCCCGTCATCACCCGTTAGGTTACTTAACTAACGACAGAGCGGGGGCTGGACTAGCGCGGATGCAAAACTTATACAACATCTACTAGTATATATATATCAATATATAATATTTTGCTCAAGGCGTGATAAAATGCAACATCACAGAAATGTACAGCATCACAGAACAATAGAGATATCTGGGATCCTCGGGTTTCATAAAGCCGCTACTGAAACCCGACGTTCCCCTGGTCGTGTGGATAGCCTGTGCAATGAAATCCTAGACCCCTACGGGCGCGGCAAGTTACCCGCTGAAACCTGAAGCGAGGCAGCCCCTTTCAGCAACGTGAATGGACCACGCAGCACTTCACGGAATCCGGTAACTTGGGCACCCCTCCTTGGGTCAACCTGTACCCCCTACGAGTGCGGCGAATAGCCCGCCAATTCTAGAGTAAAGCCCCCTCCGTCTCAAAGCCATGAGATGTGGGCCCGTTGCCCTCTAGAACCCGGCTATCCGTGCACCCCACCTTGGGGTAATCCTAGTACAGAAAGTAAAATATACATACAACGGGTACATCGACCTCGACCCGGTCGTGCCCCAAAAGAATAATACAAACAGGCAGTGACGGCAGTCCACATGTCGGACGCTCGTCCCGCAATATCAAATGTACATATAAAACAACACTGTACTAACATTGCATCCAGGCTATCCCCCACGACCAATCCGCAATATCACAGCAAAACACAGAACATCAATGTGAATGTCACGTTCGCAAATCCGTCTAAATGGGCTATAGCAGATAGACTAGATTTACCGATCGAATGACATTCACGGTCGCAGATATAATGTAAATACTGTGAACTAACATGTTTAAAATATCCGATCGAACAAATTTACCGAAGTGGGCCCCAAGCAGTACTGTAGCACTTACAGAAAATCTGGGCCCAAACAGAATATCTCAAAACCCCTATTTTCTATTCAAAAGCCCACTGGAAAAATTTGGCCCAGCGTTGACTTTTTCCCACCGCTGAACCGCGGCCAAACCCCTGGTTTTCGCAGAACGCTTAAAATTGTCGCAGAACACTTAAAATTTCCGCGGTCGTACTAAAGCTTCACCTCACCAAATTTTCGCAGAACGCTTAAAATTGTCTGCACATGTTTCGGAAACAACCTGAAAAATTTTTTGAGACGAAAATAATTCGACAGAAAATTGTGCACACGAAATACGGTTTTTGGGATTTTTGTTCGATCGAGTCTTTAAACATACCAGAGCAAGCTAGGCAAGGTTAATGGCTTGGCTCTGATACAAATGTAAGTGCACGGCGGCGCCCCCGCCGTCAATCCGACGCCGGAAACGCGGAAACGAAAAAGTTTGCGAAACTTGCAAACCGGCACCACCGTGCACTAGAAACCCGGATCGGGCCATTAACCTAGCTACTAGCAAACTAAAAGAAGGGTAGAGAGTTATACCAAGCGATCCGTGTCCTTCGGTCTTCGTCTCCACTCCGATCTCCCGCGGAATCTCCGTCCGTCACCTCATCGTCGAAAAGGGCACCACGTAGCCGGATTCTTTTACGGGCTCCCACCTCTGGACCGAGGCAACTCGGGCGCGAACTTGGCTAGCCGACGCGTCCAAGATTTGTTGTAGATGTAGTGTAGAATACTATGTCTCTTTTGGGGTTTATGTTGCCATTGAAGGATGGAGGTGAAGAAATAATCTTTGGAGAGAGGTGTGTGATTTTTGGTAGCAAGCATAGAATAAAAATGAGATGAATGAATTTCTCTCTCACACAAATGAACCCTCTCCCTCCCTCTAGTGTGGCCGGCCCCTCCTCCATGGTGGAGAGAAAAAGAATGAATATCCAATAGAAGAAAAGAAAAGATAATGCTAGATAAAAGTCACACCCATTTCACATTTCAATCCTTTCACAAAACCATCACAATAAATGCAAAGGATGAGATTAAAATGGAATCTCATGATGATAAGAATATCATAATGAAGCTACAAATGCAAGAAACCCCTCCACAATAAGTTATTTGCACTCTTGCAAATAACCCCCTCCAACGGAAAGTCCGGCCGCGAAAGAACAATGGAAAACCGGCCGGAACGGAATGGAAACTGGCAACTTCAGAAAACTGATCTCGTAATAAATTACAGGAAAACCCCGCAACTGCATATACATGCCCGCAATTGTATTCCCACTGAACACAAATGCAAAGAGACAAAACAATACTGTCTAATACTAGGATCCGGCTTAAGCCAAAGCCGGCTAGTAAAATCCGTCCAATCACGATCCGTGCAATACCGCACGTATCTGATCGAACCCTGCCATATCTCCATATGGCCTCTACAGCGATTCGCCCGAAACTTGAGTAACTGCGTGTGGTAGACTCTAAAGACTCGTCAATACTATGGCTGTGGATTTAACCACTAGCACGTCAGAGGTATTAACCATACGTGACGGGCTACCAGCTATCGACCAAAAGGGACGTCGATGAGCGAACTCATCCTGACACCCTACTGAGCCTGTCAGTGACAATATCCGTACAGTCCGGTCCGTTCGTCTATGAGTATCGCATGGCGGGCCTTGGGGGTTGGTAGAAGTCAAACCCCCAAAAGCGGTACAAGTCGTGTCGGAGTTTGGCCCAGAACACCCTGAGATACTACTGGAATACCTACCAGTAAATCTCCTGCCTTGGCCAAGGAATTTTCATGTACTGGCTTTCCTAGACACAGCGCGACCTCACCCCCAATACCGGGAGAGACGAACCCCTGCAGATCCGCTCACTGCCTCCATGTGGCTCGGGACTGTACCCAACTGAAACCTGTTTGCACGTCTCCTGTGAGCGTGGTAGGGTAGTAATCAAAGCACAGTGGGAACTCACACGAGACAAATGACGATCTCAGGTCGATGAACTAACCTGTACACATGTCACCAGGGAACTGCTATCTGACGTCAGGTATAATACTAACTAGCAGGTTCCCGGCGAGTCCTGTCCGGTGTACTCATAACCCAATGAGCACATGTATACATCTTTGGTGATCCAACTGACACCAGTGGCTTGTGAGACCGGCCACCGCCCCTCGTCGGGGTCTCGACTGTATACACTACTCTACTCTGGAGAATCGATGCCTTGTCTCGAAACTCCCACGACTGGGGACCTTTTAAGGATGTGCTTATAGACCCCAGCTCCCACGTATATGATCGCCCTCATACTGCTGGTAGTCAAGCAAGAATCCTAGGGGCTCTATCAACGTGTAATAGCGACTCGTAAGGTCACCTAAAGCAGTACACGATGATAAAGATAAACCAGATATCATACTATCATCTTGAGTAAGACAGTCCTACCGGTATAGGTCCTCCCTCAATCATTGCAATCACGTGCCTGTGATCCAATAATTGACTCTGAGGGCACTATATCCAACAAGCATGGCCGGACAAGATGAGGGTGGGGCTGCCCATTATATTTGTGGGGGATTTTTGGTTCTCTTGTGCTTGCAAAAATCCCCAATTTCATCTCTAAAATGCTATCATCTCATTCTTCCACCAAAAGCAACTTCCACAACCCCAAAGAGACATAGAGTTCTACAGTTAACCTACAGCACCCTTCGGCACGTCGGCTCGCCAACTTCATGCCCGAGTTGCCTCGGTCCAGAGGTGGGAGCCCGTAAAAGAAGACGGTGACGTGGTTCCCTTCCGGCGAGGAGGTGAAGACCGGAGATTCCGCGGGAGATCGGGACGACGACGAGAAAACCGAAGGACACGAATCTCTCGGTATATCTCTCGACCCGTTCAGTGCGCGGTGGTGCCGGTTTAAAGTTTAAAGAAAAGCATCATTTCCGCATTCCGGCGTCGGATTGACGGCCGGGGCGCCGCCGTGCACTCACACTTACAGGTTTTATTAGAAATTTGGGTGTGCAGAGAAATCTGGAGCAAACCGGGGGATTTTTGAGAGTAGCAAACAACTCTAAGGGACAAATTAGGGTATTAGGAGGCCACCTTGACGAGACGGACCCAACCTGAGCAGGGGGACCATAGGAGGCAGGTTTTATTGATGATGTGGCCGGCCACTTGGTGACTTGGGGTGTCGGGGTTGGTCCAGTAGCTCAAATACATCATATACAACACCCTAGACTTGTTTGTGCAACTCCTTTTGGCCTGAATCAAAATCTGGAGCCCTTTAGTGTGGTTTTTGGCTATGTTTCCGTATTTTGAAATGTCTAGTTTTGATATTTGGATTTGTATTTGGTTGTCGCATGTTTGTACATCGACAATAAGGGTTGTTTGGTTGATTTTTTTACGCGTATGCTATAGGTTCTAACCTACAAGCAAGGCGCGTTCCGTTTTGGATTTCAGAACTTGATTTTAATAGCGTTGCGATGTGTGTTGTTATTGTAGGTATCTTCGCATGGATTCCGAGACGACGGAGCGTGCCGTCATCGACTTCGGCAAGCGAAGAGTAAGGTGAGTGGATCTATATCCACGGGGGAAGTCGGGAGGATGGCGTATAACACCCCCGCAAAGTATTGATGGAAAACTGATTATAGAATATTGTTATGAAACCAAGATTAGGAAACTAGGGTTATAGTAAAGGATAGTTAGTGATACCAAATTCGAAACTAGAGGATAGTTAGAAGTGGTATGTTACTACTATCATAGGATGACGTTTAGCGATATTACCTTTTAGGGTACTGTAGGACTAGATAGTCGATGTAGATGTGTCATCCGAACCATACCTTTTTCTAAACCGAAGAATCGTATGTATCTTTTAAATATATACCTTGAGGGATGTTATGGATTTTCAAATGATATCTTTTTCTTAAAAACACCGTAACCCCTATTTTCAAAACTACGATTCGCTTCTTTTAAAAATCTGCTTGTATGGTTCGGGTGTGTATGCTAGATTAGATACCTATACTTATAGTATATATAGAATGTTTAGGTAAACTCGACTTGTTATGAGATATAAATGCGATGAAAGAATATATGATATGATGATATGTGGTATACGGATGCGATTCGATCGAGATGATTTATACCATGTCGGTCTCCTGATATGAGATTATTGCGGATATGAACCGGGACATAGGTACATATATATATATATATATTTGTATATATAGAATGTTGTGAATCATGGATGACAGGTCGTACATGATTTCAGGCCGTACCCTCATTTTTCGTATAGGAAGATAGGATCCCTATTAGCTTAAAGCCGCCGTACGATGATTTTACGTGCGTGATGAGTTTGACTTGATGATTGATCCTTACCCTTGACTTGAGGTTGCCGTACGATAGATCATACCGTACGCGATGTTGGTAGGATGGATGCCGATTGATAGATCCCCGACTCGGTCATATTAGATACGTATACCCGTCAGCTTTGCATATGATTTACCTTGTGCTGCATTCATGATATTATTATTGCATCGCATATACCTGTGATAGTACACCTGCACCATTATCGATGATGCGTATGTCACACGTACACAGTTTATAGGCTCACACACTTCATCATCGATAATTGCCATGTCACTACACAGTAGGATTACTGCATCATGATGTGACTCTTCGCATAACCTGCTTGCGCATTTACATTGATACATTCATACTTGCGGATATACACATTTGTATATCCATATTCGTGTACATATACATTGATACATTCATACTTGTGGATATACACATTTGTATATCCATATTCGTGCACATATACATTGATATATTCATACTTGCGGATATACACATTTGTATATCCATATTCGTGCACATATACATTGATACATTCATACTTGCGGATATACACATTTGTATATCCATATTCGTGCACATATACATTGATACATTCATACTTGCGGATATACACATTTGTATATCCATATTCGTGTACATATACATTGATATATTCATACTTGCGCACATACACATTGTATATCCACATTGGTGCACATATACATTGATACATTCATACTTGCGCACAAACACATTGTATATCCACATTGGTGCACATATACATTGATATATTCATACTTGCGCACATACACATTGTATATCCATATCGGTGCACGTATACATTGATATATCCATACTTGCGCATATATACACTTGTATATCCATATTGGTGCACACATACATTGGTACATCTATACTTGCGCATATACATATTGTACCCACATAGATCACTGGTTTTATTGGGAGATTGGGAACCGCAGGATATATTTTAAAAACTGGAATCATTTAAATGAGCGGTTTTCCCTTAATATGTCATATCTTCCTTGTTGCATGAATTATTGATATGCTTACATTTCTGTTATTTGTCGCATACATCATGCTTTACGCTTTTACACATTGAGATATGCTATTTTCATGAGATTTCTGGATTTGAGAACCGTGGCTGTTTCAAAAGAAAGCATGTATTGTTTTAAAATCCCGGTTTCTCTTGATATGATATTTCAGTGCGTCCACCGTGTGTTTTCTCGGTTCTGAGAGTGGCATGTGAAACCCGATTCGAGGAGCGGTGGGCACCGTCTGTAGGTACATGGTGGACCCGATGAGGTACCCCGGGGCATGAAGACACGTATATGTTAGACGATGAGCCCGGCAGGGGAGCACTACCTACCGGTGATTGTATTTAGACTCGGCGGTTATCCGAAGGATACCGACCGGAGTAGCGAGGTGGATATGAAGGCCGACCAGTGTGTGCGGCGCCTGAGGGCCGATCTGAGGATGCGGCGCCTGAGATATATTGAGGATTTACGTGTCGATGCTGGGCACGGTTTTCATGATGTTTCGAGTGTCAATGTTGGACACTCAGCTTCCATGATTTTGAGGTGTCGCGAGAGACACATGTTGATTTACATCCTCACATTTCCATGCATATGCTTTTATGATATTTACATGCATGATGTTGTTGGGTCAGTGGTTGACACGTGGACGAGATCCACATGCATTCAAACATTGATTATATGAGTGGACGAGATCCACATGCATACATACTTTGATTATATGGACGGACGAGACCCACTTGCATACATGCATTGACTATACTGTTGGATGTTATACACATGCATATAGGTATTGACTACCTTGTTGGCACATATACAGACCCGGTCACCCTAGATATCATAGTATTACCTTTATGATATAGTTGACCTAGGAGTCATTGTTTATTCGATTTCTATCTGTTGATATTTTTTCTACTCACGAGTTAGCAACTCACCCCCGTTGTGCCACAGTTCTTGCAGATTGACCGCTTGGATCAGTAGCTGCTTCGCTGGCACACAGTTGTATTCGGGTGTTTTGCATTGATAGGTGGGACACTTGTATCGTACCCACTCTTGTATCTATATTCTTATTGTATCTAGTTAACTCCATCAATCAAAAGTTGTAATTGTATAAGTGATGAGACTTAGTGAGACTTGTAGTTACGAGATTTGAGCGATGGGTTTTATATTCACTTTTGGGGTTATATCTTGCTCATTTCTTTATCTTTTTGTGGTGAACTTCGTCGTTGGGCGTCGTATACTTATTTATACTGTATTGCGTGGTTGTGATCCTCCGTTTGGAGAAGAGCTAGCTTCCGCTTGGGGATGCCATTATTCTTATTATGTATTTGTGGTTTTGGATCAAAATATACAAAGGAGGTGCTGCCAAAATTTATAAAAAGACGAAACATGTTTTCAAACTAGTAAATTTCACTTGCATCATTCACGTTCCTTTTCTATGCATTAAGAAAACTTGATTTCATATACCTTTATTTCAAAACCTCACCTCCTTTATTTTTCTAAAAGGTTTAGATTTCTGGGTTTTAGCTTACTTGAATTCCGTTATGCCTTTAGACGTTGCGTGATTCAAGTGCTTGTCACGAGCTAATATTTCAGGTCGTGACAAAGTTACGAAAGTTTTCCGACGTCATTCCAGATGAGCCGGCGAAGCTTAGGGAGCTTAAGGATCAGCTGCAGAGTTGTTTGTTAGGGTGTTTGTGCGTCTGAGTGTTTCACATTGGGGAGCTCCTATTTCTGTTCGTCAAGGAGAAAGACGGCTGTTTGAGGTTGTGTATTGATGGATCGTAAATTGATCCGGCTTACGGTGCGATTAGGTATCATTCACCTCGCTTTGACGATTTCTTCGATCAGCTCAAGAGTGTAAGACATTTTCTAAGTAGTTTGGGATCAGGTCATCATTGTTGCGGGTTCTGAGTGATGGCATTCTGAATACTACTTGTGTGCATGCTACGGGAAGTTTGTGTGTGTTGGTGGTGTCATTGGACTCACCAATTCCCTAGCAGCATTCGTAGTTATGATGAACCAGATTTCTTCAGGCCGTTCCTCGACCAGTTATTGTTGTGTTATAATAACATTCTGATCTTTTCCTTGTGTTGTGAGGAATAGGAGCAGCACTTGAGGATTTGTTTTGCAGACATTGGGAAAGTGCCAGCAGTTTGCTAGATTCTCGGAGTGTTCCTTCAGGCTTGTTTTTGTTGACTCCTAGGTCTTGTAGTTACGGGAGACGGTTTTGTATGGTTCTGAGGAAGATCGTGGCCGTACAGCTTAGGCCCAGACTTGTGAGCAGGACGGAGGTCCGCAGATTTTTGGGCTTAGCAGGTTTTTACCGCCGTTTCGTGCAGGATTACTAGCGTATTGTTGCACCGTTGACTGGACTGACCTGGAAAGTGGTTCTTTTCTGTGGACTGCGGCATGTATGCGGAGTTTTCTGCAGTTGAAGATTCGGTTGACAACTGCATCAGTTCTTTCTTTGCTTCTGGTTCGGGTGACTTTGTTGTTTAACTGTGATGTTTCGCGAGTGGGGCTCGATTTTGTACTGATGTGACAATATAGAGTTATCGCTTTTGCTTCCCGACGGTTGGAGGAAGTACTAGCAGGATATCCCACCCATGATCTGGAGATGGCCGCGGTGGTCTTGCGTTGGAGATTTGGAAACACTACATGTTCGGAGAGTCGTGTCAGATTTTCACGGACCACCAGAGCTTAATATACCTCTTCCTGCAGCGGGTTTTGATTGTTGAGACAGCACCGTTGGATGGAACGTGTGGAGGATTGTGTCTGTGAGATCCTTTATTACCCTTGGCAAGGCGATTATGGTAGCTGATGCTGGAGTCGTAGGCCCGGGGTTAGCTTGTTCCGGTTGTGCGCAATTCAGAGACAGTCTTCTGCAGATTTACAGTTCTTGTATGATCGTGGAGTACATCTAGGTTCACCTCTACTGAGGGGACAGCTTACTCATGTCCGCAACCGACCACTTTTCCTTAAATCGCTTTCGCGAGGCACTGCCCGCCGACGCTCGTTCATCAGAGATTCTTGAGCATACTCGGCTGGGTAATGATTCGGAGTCCTTGATTTATGACCAAGATGTGCTACGTTTAGGGACGCGTTTGTGTGTACCTGTTGCTGATAGGCAGAGATGCGAAATCCTAGCACAGGCACATCAGTCAGCTTCGGTGTTCATTCAAGTTCCACCAACATTTGGCGTGACTTTTGAGATAGTTACTGGTGGATCGGGATGAAGAGTGAAGTTTTGAATTTCGTTTCAAGGTGTCTGTCTTGTTGTGTGCTTTGGTTGAGCATCTGAGACCGGCTGGAGAGTTGCAACCTTTAACCGTTCCGAAGTGGGAATGTGAGTAGATCTCCATGAATTTCGTTGTGGTGTCTACCCAGGTTTAGTAAGGGTATGACTCCATTCGGTTGTTTGTTGTCCGGTTATTCTCAGTTTGCTCAGTTGTTCTTTTTCATGCTTGTACGTACGTACATGTTGTTGTCGGCAGTTGGTATCGTCACTCGCCAGTGTTAGAGTTCTACTTCAATAGCTGTTATCAGGAGACACTCCAATTGGCAACCTTTAGGTTTTTTTGTTAGGTCGTGTCGATCACCAATCTGTTTTTCTGACTCTGCGTAGTAGGATTTTTAGGACCCCAGCTAGTCGAGAGACTTCGGAGATGATCCAGTTGGTTCAGGTTAGGATGATGACAGCCAGTGCAGACAACGGTCTTATGCCGACCATGGTGGTCGCGGACTTGGGTTCGCAGTGGGAGATCATGTATTCCTACAAACTTTCCGATGAATGACGTGTTGTGTTTTGGGAAGCTTATCCCAAGATTGAAGGTCCTTTTGAGATCCTCAAGCGAGTTAGTTTCGTTGCCTTTAACTTGGCACTTCCGCCCAGATTATTGAGTATTCACCCCGTATTCCTTGTGTCGATACTTTGCAAATACCTTCATGACTTTCTCACATGATTCAGCACCAGACCATTTAGCTTTGACTCGATCTTTTCGTTCACCCGCAGCCAATTGTGTTAGTGGCTCGGCAGGTGGAGGAACTTCGATCGAGGGTATTGCCATCTGTGGAAAGTTTTCTTGGACGTAGCCGTATAGTGAGGTGATCACTTAGGAGGCTGCGAGCGAGATATTAAACTTTGTAATTTTTTCTTTGAAGGTACACTTAGTGAGAATTTTAAATTCGGTGACGAATTTTTATAACGTGGGGAGATTGTAACGTTTTAGAAATCGTTATGTGATTTTTTCCGTTTTTGGTTAAAATTGTCGTTATTTTCTGTTTTTAAACCGACTGTGTTCAAACGGCCATATAGACTTGCCAGCACCTAGTTTAGCTAAAATAAAGCTAGTGCGCAAGCTTTGGGGTTATATGGGACGTTTTGGTTCAATTTAAATTTTTCCCAATTTTAATAATATTTTATTGCGGTATTCACATTTTGGGAAATTTTCTCTTAAGTCTTCTTTTCAAAAATTAAGTTTAAGTTAATAAAACCCTTCACATAGCATCTAGATATTTGTATGGGTTTTTGATTTAAATTTAAAAGAAAAGGAAATGAAATGAATGAGGTGGCATGTGCATGCATGTAGGTGTGAAGGCATTTATGTGTGCATTTATTGCTTTTCTTGCTAGAATCATCCACACAATTCCTCACCCTCTCCTCCTTGGCCGAGACCTCCCTTTCTCTTCTGCCATTAACCATTTCCTTCTCCATTTGCATCAATTCAAAGCTCATTAAATCCCCAAAATCCCAAAATCTCACAAAAATCTTATCTTTCACCTCTTGGATGCCTTGGAGCTAGGAAAAGATTGGATCTTTAGGTTCTTGAGGATAGGTAATGGTCCCTATCTATTCTTTATTTATTTTTTGTGCTTTGTAGCTAGTTAGTTTCAGTTTAGATAAGGTATGGTTAGGATTTGTGTGTAATATCGTATTTTAGTGTCGATTTGCGATATCTGTGACCAGCTGTGATCCCGAGAAAATACTAGAAAACCTAACATCTTAGTTGTGTTGTACCTGTGACCATAGGCTTTCTCCTGAGACACGAGACCCATCCCACCGGCCAGGGCCGGCGACGTCTGAAGCGGATTCCGTCGAGATCGGCTCGGGGAAAGAGTTTGGGTTTGGGTTTTTCTGGGTAGGTGTCTGAAGTGGTTTTGGAATATTTGGTTCTGTTTTTTTATTTGGTTTTCTCAGTATGCAAAATCTGGGATCACTTAGGTAACTGGTAGTGTTTTGTGTTTGCGCGATACGTTATACGACATGGATCGTGCACTTTTGGTGGCTTTGCTCTTAAGTTGTTTTCGTCGTGTCGCTACGTACGTTAGCCATAATATGAACACTTGAGAGTATGTTTTGTGCTGTTGCGTCGGTCTAATGTAGTGTGTACGTGTTTTAGGGTTATTATTAATAGACACATGTTTTATTGTCTTAATATTGTAGGTTCGCAGGCGGGGACTACGGACACAGCTACAAAGGGGAAAACAGGTGGTTGGCTACACTTAGCCAGGAGTGTTGGTGAGTAGATTTAACATCTACAGGGGAATCGCCCGCATGGCGTTACACGTCTGGGATAGAGATGTTACTTTTGTCTCATAATCTATGTCAGATTTAGAATTGCGCATTTACCCTACTGCTTAGCTAGTGTTGTGCTTGGACTAGTATCCTTAAGACACTGCACCATTATTGACGGCTTATGTTGCACGAGCACTGATTGTATGCCACACACACCGTCAATAATTGACATGTCACGCACAACCCATATATAGAAATGATATTGCTTGGTTAGGAACATTGAGACATTGATTCATAGTTCTTATGACATATGACATTTAGCATACCTTTATATCCACATTCTTACACATATGCCTTCACATACTTACGTGTTAGATACCTGTAGACCTATAGAGTATCGTACCATTAGTAATAGGTACATACACACTTTATGTCATGGCTACAGGTATACCTTGCTCACATACTTCACTTATACCCTGGGGGTATACTATATCATTACTTATAGGTAGATACATATATCTTGCTATACCTTTATGTTGCACATATATCTGGTTATAGCTACATGTTTACCTTTACTTGTTATTTTAGAATTGGAGAGATTAAGAACCGCATGATATTATATTAACATGTTACAGTTATTTGTGGCTTTTCCTTTATATGCTCGCATTTCAGATTTATGATGCGTATATTATATTCATGGATTTTCGCATTGAGTTATGGATTTTTCATGATGTTTTCTGGATTTGGGGACCGTGGGAGTTCATGAAATTATGCATTATTTGAAAAAGACGGCTTCCCTTGATATAATATTTCAGCATCCACCATGAGATTTATCGGTTCTGATTATATACTCCATACGAGGAGTGGTGACGTATGAGGGTACATGGTGGGGCCCAGTTGTTGGAGATAGTGCCCTCAAAGTCAATTATTGGATCGCTGGTACGTGATTGCAATGATTGAGGTATGACCTATACCGATATGACAGTCTTGCTCGAGATGATAGTATACTATCTGGTTTGTCTTTATCATCGTATACATGCTTTAGTTCTCTATTGTATGTTGATAGAGCCCATAAGATTCTTGCTTGACTGCCAGCAGTATGATGGTGATCATATACGTGGGAGCTAGGGTCTGTAAGCACATCCTTAAAGTGTCCCCAGTCGTGGGAGTTTCGAGACAGGGCATCGATACTCCAGAGTAGACTAGTGTATACAGTCGAGACCCCGACGAGGGGCGGTGGCCGGTCTCACAAGCCACTGGTGTCAGTTGGATCACCTAAGATGTATACAGGTGCTCATTAGGTTATGAGTACACCGGACAGGACTCGCCGGGAACATGCTAGTTGGTATTATACATATCGTCAGATAGCAGTTCCCAGGTGACATGTGTACAGGTTAGTTTGTCGACCTGAGATCGTCATTTGTCTCGTGTGAGTTCCCACTGTGCTTTGATTTCTAACCTACCACTCTCAAAGGAGACGTGCAAACAGGTAGTTTTTGGGTACAATCCCGAGCCACATAGAGGCAGTGAGCGGATCGTCGGGGATTCGTCTCTCCCAGTATTGGGGGTTGATGTCGCACAGTGCACGGGTGGCCATCACTAGAAATCCTCGGCCGAGGTAATGGAGAATTACTGATTTGGATCAGTAGTTTCTCAGATGGTGATGGGCTTCATGCCGACACGATTTATCGCGTTATTAGGGGTCTGACTTTATCCACCGCCCTAGAGTCGATATGCGATACTCTATAGACGAACGGACCGGACTGTACGGATATTGTCACTGTCAGGCTCAGTAGGGTTTATGGATGAGTTCGTTCGTCAACTTCCCTTCCAATCAATACATAGGAAAACGTTATGTACAGCTCGTACCTTTGACGTGCTAGTGGTTATACCCAGTGCCAGTGTGTTGATGAGCCATTAGAGTCCCCCACAGACCGTTTCCCAAGTTCGGGCGAAACGTTGTAGAGGCCGTATGGTTTTATGGCAGGGTTCGGAAAATACACGTGCGTTTTCGCACGTGTCGTTTTTCGGGAAGATAATACTGGTAGGCTTTGGTTTAAGCCGGATCCAAGTATTATACTGTGTAGATATAATATCTTTGTCTCAGTTGCATTTGTATTCGGTCGTAATACAAATGCGGGTATGTTTATACTGTTCCGGGGTTATCCTGAAATTCGTTTCAGGATCACTTTTGGAAGTTGCCAGTTTCCAGTTTTCTGTCAGCCGTATTTAACATTCGGTTAAATGCGGATTTATCTTTTCTTGAGATGAGTGTGGAAGCTTCTAGATGATGACTAGGATGGTGACTACGCTAGTGAGTCATTAGTGCTTTACATGTTCATTTAATGTTTTAGATGACAAGGTTAGTGATTCATTATATGCATTAAATGTGTTCATACAAGGTGTAATTGTGACCCATTCTTTCTTTAATCTTGTGGTGACCTTCCCCTCTCCTAAACTCACCTCCCCCTCTAGTATTAGTGGCCGGCCCCTCCCTTATAGTGAGGACATGGTTGTTGTTTTGAAAAGATATAAGTTTTGGTGCATAGAAATTAGATGTGATCAGTTTCTCTTTTCACCCGATCCAAAAGGCAACTTCATTAACCGTTCGTCCATAGCTTTAGACGTAACGAGACAAAATGTTCCACTCATTCTCTACATCAATCTTGGTCATCTCTTTTAGCAAACTTGATGATCGAGTTGCCTCGGTTCAGAAGCGGGAGCCCGTTTAAAGATCCGTCGACGTGGTGCCACCTGGACGAGAAGACTGGAGATTCAGGAGATCGGAGCAGCCGCAACAAAGCGTGGGATGATGGTTGAAGACCGAAGGACTCGGATCGTTCGATATAACATTTCAACCCACTTTGTACTTTGTTAGTTTAGCTTTAATGGCAGATCCGGGTTATAGTACGCGATAGCGCCAGTTGTAAAAAGTTTTTGTTCCGCATTTGGCGTCTATTAGACGGCCGGGGCGCTACCATAGACTTACAGTGGTATCAGAGCCTCACCATTAAGCTATACTAACTTGTGCTAACACGTTTAAAATATCGATCGAATGGATTTTCGAAAACCGCAAAATTCCATGTTAAAGTTTCTGTCGATTTTTAAAATTGTCTAAAAATTATTTTGCATATACTAGAAAATTAAGCAGGCTTTTTTAAGGAACCAGAAGAAAAAAGACCCACTGAGTCGACCAAACCGCCGCGGAAACGCGGTCAAAGCCCGTATTGGTGACTTAGTGGACCATGTTTCTTCTGTTGTTTCTACATGATAAATTGTGGTTTCAGGTACTGTTCTTTTGGGCCCTGATTTTGTTACTGTACAGAAGATGTACGTGGGGCCCACTTCGGGAAATTTTGTCGATCGAAATTTTAAACTTGTTAGTATACAGTACTTACTTTATATCTCCGACCGGGAATGTCATTCGAGCGGTAAATTGCGTCTAATTTATATCGTTCTTTTAAACGGATTTGCGAACGTGACATTCGCGTTGATGTTCTGTATTGTGCTGTAATGTTGTGGATTTGTCGTGGTGGATAGCAGGGTGCAATGATAGTGCTGTTTAGATTTAATTGTACTTTTGATATTGCGGGGCGAGCGTCCAACATGTGGACAGCCGTCACTGCCTGTTTGTATATTATTCTTTTAGGATACGACCGGGTTGAGGTCGTTGTACCCGTTGTACATATTTTTATTTCTGTACTAGGTTTATCCCGCGAAGGAGTGCACGGATAGCCGGGTTCTGGAGGGCAACGGGTCCGTATCTCATGGATTTGAGAGGCAGAGGGGCCTCACTCTAGAACTGGCAGACTATTCGCCGCACTTGTAGGGAGTACATGTTGACCCAAGGAGGGGTGCTCAAGTTACCAGATTCCATGAAGTGCCAGGTGGTCCATTCATTTTGCTGTAGGGGGATGCCTCGCTTCAGGTTTTGGCGGGTAACTTGCCAAACCCATAAGGGTCTAGGTTTCATTGCACAGGCTATCCACACGACCAGGGGAACGTCGGGTTTCAGTAACGGCTCTGTGAAACCCGGGGATCCCAGATTATCTGTATTGTTCTGTGATGCTTATTACTTTTCTGTAATGTTGCATATTATCACACCTGGTGCGATTATTGTATATTGGTATATATACTATTAGATGTTGTATATGTTTTATACCCGCGCTAGTCCAGCCCCCGCTCTGTCGTTAGTTACGTAACCTAACTGGTGATGACGCGACCCAGTGAAGAATGCGGATGGCATATACGTACATTTTATTTTCGTTCTTTTCTGGTGTGATTGATGATAGTTCTGCGTTGATTCTTAACAATGCAAGACAGAACAAACCTATATTTGATGTTGTTGGAAAAAAATTTAAAAGTGTTATTACAAAGACGTTTCTTTTTGTTTTGCATAGCGATATTCAGTTAGAATATCCTGCACCTCATTCGACGAGGCAAGGGCGGAGATCCCTTCACCGGGAGTGACCCCTTGGGAAGAAGTTTGTGTCAGGGTAATAACTTTAATATAGTCGATTAACAAGTTACTTTGCATCGCGGTATTCAGTTGGAATATCCTGCACCTCATTCCACGAGGAAAGAGCCGAGATCCTTTCATCGGGAGTGACCTCTTTAGCAAAAGGTTCTCGCCACTATATTTTTATAAAAAGCTATCAGGTTCCTTCAACAAGATCAAGTACATTACGTTAAAGGTTTTTCGCCAAAAACCAGCCGTAGTCCTCCGTCATTTCTTATGGATGGTCAGTAGTATTCAAGCTATGTTTGTTGACCTTCGTCAAGGCATAGTGCTTGGTAGCTGCTAGGGTATTCATTTGTTGTATAGATAGATGTGTTGGTTTGGGACAGTCGTATAGCCTTGTTGACCTTCGTCAAGGGCTTGTACGAGTGGGTTCAAATTAACATGGACAATGACGAGTAGAACTTGACATGTGACTTATGATTTGTTGACCTTCGTCAAGGTTATAAGAGCATGGGACAAAAATTTACATCGGGAGTTTCAAACAAACAGCAAACTTGCCAGGCATGCACATACCTTCTGGAGTGTGATAACTTGAGTGGCTTCCATCAAGTTATCATGCGATGATAGTTGCATCCCGATTCTCAATGATGAGTTGGTTTACTCTTCGGGTGATCCCGACTAATTCTTCTTTCAGGTTTGGAGGAGAATTTGAGATTACAGTGGGAGGTTTCCTGATTAGATAAAGTGATAACCATTCTGATCTTGGTTAGAGTGCACGCAGAGTGTTTCTTTTCTCTCTCTCTCATTGGCAGCGACCTTTGACCGACCCTAGACTATGACTCAGTGACCAAGTTGACCGAACCTTCTTAAAATACTGGCTTTTGGATTGTCTAAAGTTGCATAAGTCATTGCCACTCCTTCTTTTACCCTTTGCATTTCTCAGAACACCCTGTATTACTACGGATATCCACTTCCATTGGATAGATCCATCGTATGGTTATATACGAACTCGAAGGGACTTCTTCGAGGATGGATCCAGGTTCAGGAGAAATAGAATTGGTTTATTCAGTTGTCTTTTATTATCACCTTCTGTCAGGTTGCGAGGGCTCCTTAGTTTTGGAAAGTACACCAATTACGCTTATTGGATAGTCTTATTCCAAACCATAGGCTGGTGCCAAAAGGTAGGGAATGAAGAAAACCAATTAGCCTAAGTAGGGTATACAGAAGGTAATAACTGAAGACAAAATTAAAGGGATTAGAAAAGGGGCAAAGTAAATTGCGACTGCTAAATATTCACGACCAAACCACGTACTTCATCACCACTCCTATTTCACCTTTGCTTTTTTCCCAGTTCGGGAAAAATAGAATAAAGTATTATTCAGTTGTCTTTTATCATCACCTTCTCTCAGGGTGCGTGTACTCCTAGTATTAGGAGAGTACACCTATTATGCTTACTGGATAGTCTTCTTCCAAACCATAGGGTGGTGCCGAACGGTAGGGAAGGAAGAAAACCATTTAGCCTAACGATGGTGTACAGAAGGTAAAGACTAAAGACAAATAAAGGGATTTGGAGAGATGGCAAAGAAATATACGGTTAAAGTCATGAATTGAATTGTGGAAGAGGCATTACAAGGAATACCAGGATACCCCTACGAAACATTTTTCATGTCTCGGTGCATTGTTAAAGGACAACTGATTTACCGATTAGATACTTACTCCAGGGTATATATTTACCAGGTATGATTCTCACATCTGTATGGTTTTACAGATGATGAGTGGGAGTAGGTTATTGGGAATATGGGGATTATCCTCATTATATCGGAATTCGTTGTAATTGGTGATATTTGAGGAAATCGCCTGGGTACAGTTTTCAACCTACGACGCACAAGGTTTTGAGTTATTCAACTCAGCGGACTTATACAGAGTATTGTATGTTGTCCAGTGTCCGTCAGGACAGAGGGGTAGGTCCTCATACTATGTTCTGTTTACTTATGACTTCTCTAGTTTTTAGACAAGTGTTTCATGGAAATACAAGGTCTAAGTTTTGAGAAGTTGTGGGTATAAGAATAAAGTAGAGAACCAGATATCGCAAGTATCGAGATTCATCAAAGAGATCGAAGATGTAGATACTTGTGAATGGTATTCAGATGATAGTAAAAGTTTTGAGAAACTTGTTTCTCTTTCGGATTACTCATAATTGGATGTACTCCTAAAGTTGAGTAATGCTGATTAGACTCTCTTCATTAAGTTGATATGCACTGAAGACAATTGCATGGTTTGAATCTGGTTCTAGTTAAATTAGTGCCTTTATTTCTATATTGTATATAGAATGGTTCATATCTTAAAGATGTTAAAGTAAGGGGAGTTGTCCAGCTTACGCTTAAAACTAGACACTGGATAACTCAAGACACGTTTGTGTAATCGTTGTTTGTGGGTTGACCCTGGCTTTGACGAGGGTTGACATTTCTACCATCTGGAAGATCAATAGTGATATTGTTCTTGACTCGCCACAGTTTTAGTAAAATGGATTTTTTCAGAAAACAGTAATGGGAGTATGGTAGAACTGGAAGAGATTCCAGAACCGCAAACGATTACGAAAAATTTAATAGGACCTATATATTCAATCAGGTTTGACATTCCAATAGCCATTTCGCAGACATGGTTGGTAACCTCAGACACCCAAGAGGCACTCCGGTAGCCTCAAGGACGGTGACATGGAGGTTCTTGTTTACGCGGACTTGACACTACTGTTGTTCCAGACTATGAGACCCGACAAAAGGATAAGTATAGCGTCGTTCTAAACTAGCTTTAGAAGTGTACGTGTATATTATTCTGCCAGAGGGTTATTGTGGTCAGTGGGAGCAGCGGAAGCATAGTGGACAAGTTGCTTATGTCTATTTATAGGCTTGAGCAGATACAGCGGAGATAAGATCATCTATTTTTTATGTGAAAGTCATGTGTTTGACTTCATCAGAATTGGGGATGGATCTTTTAAGAAGGTAGTAAGGTGTGATGTCCTGGTATTTGGATGACATACACAGAGTAGGAAGTAAAATTCCTATACTACGATCAGTTGTACTGTGGTCGTTACACAATTGTTTCTCCACAAAGGATATGGATATAATATCTGACATTCTGGTTATTAGATCTATGGTTTTAGATCTAGATTTGGGTAGTTTCGCAATATGGGTACTTTGACAATATTCTAATAGTATTTTAGAATAGATGACTCCTGGCATGGTGGTGTACCTGCAGATGATGGAGTCACCCTCTCTAAAGGTGTCTTAAAGACTAAAGGAGAGAGGGATGTACATGATTGGCAGATCACTTGCTTAGGCAATTGAGTCAATCATGAGATGTCAAGTACCACACCAGATGTTGTTTTTGCACTTGATGCGATAAGTTTATATTAATCCAATCCTCAAGAAACATAAGGAAGCAGTTTAATAACATAAGTGCTTGTTCTACGGATTTGATGACAACAGCCTCCTTCGGGAAACGGTTATCATTCCAGGCTTCCAAGGTGACATGGATGACAGAGTGATTGTCAGAGTTATAGTTTTCCCTCTGACGAGGGACAGTATTATGGACAGATGGTCCAAGAGGATACTGTGGGAGGCATGGTGCTGGATACTGATTAGGTTCAGTTATCGATACAGTCTAAGAAGTTTGGATTTGGAGTTCTTTTATGTACTAGGTCCCATCAGATATTCAGACATATTCTCAGACAAGTATTACTCGATTCGAGAGATGGCTTTCTCCACAAACTTGAGATTAAGAGAGACATAGAATGAACCATCAGAGGCGGATCCACTCATTGAGGCTATTTCTCGAACACAAGAGTTTTACAAACTAGTTTTATGAAACTGATTAGTAGAGGAGTTGGGTGTTCGGTATCACACGGGCTGTGAGTATGCGACATCGCAATAATTAGCCTTAAGTGCAAATGGGAGATTGTTGGAGATAGTGCCCTCAAAGTCAATTATTGGATCACAGGTACGTGATTGCAATGATTAAGGCAGGACCTATACCGATATGACAGTCTTGCTCGAGATGATAGTATGCTATCTGGTTTGTCTTTATCATCGTATACATGCTTTAGTTCTCTATTGCATGTTGATAGAGCCCATAGGATTCTTGCTTGACTGCCAGCAGTATGATGGCGATCATATACGTGGGAGCTGGGGTCTGTAAGCACATCCTTAAAGTGTCCCTAGTCGTGGGAGTTTCGAGACAGGGCATCGATACTCCAGAGTTGACTAGTGTATACAGTCGAGACCCCGACGAGGGGCGGTGGCCGGTCTCACAAGCCTCTGGTGTCATTTGGATCACCTAAGATGTATACAGGTGCTCATTAGGTTATGAGTACACCGGACAGGACTCGCCGGGAACATGCTAGTTGGTATTATACATATCGTCAGATAGCAGTTCCCAGGTGACATGTGTTCAGGTTAGTTTGTCGACCTGAGATCGTCATTTGTCTCGTGTGAGTTCCCACTGTGCTTTGATTTCTACCCTACCACGCTCAAAGGAGACGTGCAAACAGATAGTTTTTGGGTACAGACCCGAGCCACATGGAGGCAGTGAGCGGATCGTCGGGGATTCGTCTCTCCCGGTATTGGGGGTTGATGTCACACAGTGCACGGGTGGCCATCACTAGAAATCCACGGCCGAGGTAATGGAGAATTACTGATTTGGATCAGTAGTTTCTCAGATGGTGATGGGCTTCATGCCGACACGATTTATCGCGTTATTAGGGGTCTGACTTTATCCACCTCCCTAGACTCGATATGCGATACTTTTTAGACGAACGGACCGGACTGTACGGATATTGTCACTGTCAGGCTCAGTAGGGTTTATGGATGAGTTCGCTCGTCAGCTTCCCTTCCAATCAATACATAGGCAAACGTTACGTACAGCTCGTACCTCTGACGTGCTAATGGTTATACCTAGTACCAGTTTGTTGATGAGTCATTAGAGTCCCCCAAGACCGTTTCCCAAGTTTGGGCGAAACGTTGTAGAGGCCGTATTGTTTTATGGCAGGGTTCGGAAAATGCACGTGTGTTTTCGCACGTGTCGTTTTCGGGCAGATAATACTGGTAGGCTTTGGTTTAAGCCGGATCCAAGTATTATACTGTGTAGCTATAATATCTTTGTCTCGGTTGCATTTGTATTCGGTCATAATACAAATGCGGGTATGTTTATACTGTTACGGGGTTATCCTGAAATTCGTTTCAGGATCACTTTTGGAAGTTGCCAGTTTCCAGTTTTCTATCAGCCGTATTTAACGTTCGGTTAAATGCGGATTTATCTTTTCTTGAGATGAGTGTGGAAGCTTCTAGATGATGACTAGGATGGTGACTAGGCTAGTGAGTCATTAGTGCTTTAAATGTTCATTTAATGTTTTAGATGACAAGGTTAGTGATTCATTATATGCATTAAATGTGTTCATACAAGGTGTAATTGTGACTCATTCTTTCTTTAATCTTGTGGTCACCTTCCCCTCTCCTACACTCACCTCCCCCTCTAGTATAAGTGGCCGGCCCCTCCCTTCTAGTGAGGACATGGTTGTTGTTTTGAAAAGATATAAGTTTTGGTGCATAGAAATTAGATGTGATCAGTTTCTCTTTTCACCTGATCCAAAAGGCAACTTCATTTACCGTTCGTCCATAAATTTGGACGTAACGAGACAAAGTGTTCTACTCATTCTCTACATCAATCTTGGTCATCTCTTTTAGCAAACTTGATGATTGAGTTGCCTCGGTTCAGAGGCAGGAGCCCTTTTAAAGATCCGTCGACGTGGTGCCACCTGGACAAGAAGACTGGAAATTCAGGAGATCGGAGCAGCCGCAACAAAGCGTGGGATGATGGTTGAAGACCGATGGACTCGGATCGTTCGGTATAACATTTCAACCCACTTTGTAGTTTGTTAGTTTAGCTTTAATGGCAGATCCGGGTTATAGTACGCGATAGCGCCAGTTGTAAAAAGTTTTTGTTCCGCATTTGGCATCTGTTAGACGGCCGGGGCGCTACCGTAGACTTACACCGGTACGGTTCCCCTCGGCAAGATGATCGATGGTCCATGCCGATTGAGCCTGGAAGGTGGGCAAGTACCAACCGGTGACATTACCAATGACTCGGCGGTTATCATGGGGATACCGACGGGTGTCATGTGCGTATGGATACGTCGAGAGGCGAGGGTCAGAGCTAGACACTCGAGCTTTCGGGATAGCGTATGATACGTACCTATCAGGAGGCCAGTCATGGAGACAACACCTCATAGATCAGCATTTCCGTGTCGATGCTTGACACATTGGTTTCATGATATTCTTTTTACTCCTTTGTATATATAACAGGAGATTAGGCCACTGTTATATATGCCCTTACACCAATATTAGTGGAATGGGACGCTAATATATGTGTAGTGACATTAAATTATATACATCACCATATTTATTCATGCAAATGTACCTTGAATGTAAAGGACTCATTGACATTGGATTTAGGACATTTGAGAATTTATTTGATATTGATTACATGATATATATGAGATTGCTGATTTTGTACACTCGGGATATGTGAGATCTACTTGATGTTGTACATTCGGGGTATACGAGAGATACTTGATATTGTACATACGGGATATGTGAGATCTACTTGATGTTGTACATTCGGGGTATACGAGACATACTTGATATTGTACATACGGGATATGTGAGATCTACTTGATGTTGTACATTCAGGGTATACGAGATATACTTGATATTGTACATACGGGATATGTGAGATCTAGTTGATGTTGTACATTTAGGATATGTGAGACTTACTTGATATGATAGACAAATTGGGGGCTGATTAGAGGAATTGGGATTTGGATTGTCTTGATGGATTTTGATCCTACCACGATGTCAGGATTCCGTGGAAATGACATGTTTCATTCCATACTCTACATTTATTGTTTATGCACTGCTTCATGTATTAGTAGTACCTGTTAGAGTACCTTCCATGACTGTTGCATTTACATACCTTTATTCATAACATTTCTTCATGTATTAGTAGTACCGATATAGTACCTTATATGATGCTGCATACAGATTGTCATATTATTACTGCTTCATGTGTAGTTGTACCTGTTAGTGTACCTTTCATGATTATTGCATTACATATGACCATTTATTGATATTAAATGCTTATGTTAGATTCGCGTTGTACGTGCATACTCGCAATTACCTGAATATGTTATTTACTATTCACGAGTTAGCAACTCACCCCCTTTGTGCCACAGTGTTTGCAGGTGTTCCTCAGGATAGTCAGAGGCAGGCTATTTTCATCCATCGTATCATCTTTGGCTGCGGATACCACTTCGCCTGACAGTGTGCAGTTTTGCCCGGGTGGGTTTTGTGGTGTCCGATGTTGTATTGTATATTCGTTGTACCCATATACTTTCCATCTACCAGTATTATGTTGACTTAGAGACTTGGTGTGAGGACGATATTGTATATTATTTTGTGACTTGGACGTTTTTATGTGGTTTTATTTATATCGTCTTTTTCTTCGCTACGGCGTCGTATATCTGTTGTGGTGATTGTTTTCCTCCGTTGGGCGTGGATTTTTCTCCCGTTTGGGATGCTTTTACTTACATATTATGTTGTATCCATTTTTGGGGTTGGTTTTTACAAAGGAGGTGCTGCCAAAATTTTAAGGAATAAAAGTGAGACTTTAAAGAATTTGGGTTGTGATTTCAAAGGTTTTGAAAATACTATTATCACTTTCTTATTACTTTTGATGGTTTAGATTGCTGGGTTTTGGCTTTCTTTTACTACGTTACGCCTGTAGACGTTGCGTAGTATTTGGGCCGTCACGTGCCAATTTCGGGTCGTGACATTTACGCTAGTAGGCTTTTGAGGAGAGGATGTCGAGGATTCTTGGCTTTGATTTGTGATACCGTAGCCACAGTGGATTCATTGGATCAGGTTCCTATCGTGCGAGGGTATTTCGACGTTGTTCCAGATCAGCCGGCGGAGCTTAGGGAGATTAAGGATCAGCTGCAGAGTTGCAAAATAGGGGGACTTGTATGTCTAAGTGTTTCGCTTTGGGGGGCTCCTATTCTGTTCGTCAAGGAGATGGACGGCAGTTGAGGTTGTGTATTTATTTTTGTCAATTCAACCGAGTTACGGTGCGGATTAGGCATCCTTTATCTCGCATTGACAATTTCTTTGATCATCTCCAGGGTGCGAGACATTTTTCTACGTTTGTTTTGGGATCAGGTCATCATTAGTTGCGGGTTCGGAGTGATGACATTCCGAGGACTGCTTTTGTGCGCGCTACGGGCTTTATGAGTTTTTGGTGGTGTCGTTGGACACACCAGTACCCTAACAGCATTCATGGATGTGATGAACTAGATTCTTCAGGCCGTTCCTCGACCAGTTTATTGTTGTGTTATAGATGACATTCTGGTCTTTTCCAATAGTCGAGAGGAACATGAGCAGCACTTGTGGATTGCTTTGCAGACATTGGGAGAGCGCTAGCTGCTTGCTAAATTCTTGAAGTGTTTCCATCAGGCTTGATGGTGTTGACTTCCTAGGTCATGTGGTTACGGGAGACGGTATTCGTATGGACCCGAGGGAGATCGAGACCATACAACTTGGGCCTAGGCTTGTATCAGGGACAGAGGTCCGCAAATTTTTGGGCTTAGCCGATTTTTACCGCCGTTTCGTGCAGGATTTCTTGAGTATCGCTGCACCGTTGACCGTACTGACAAGGAAGGGGGTTCCTTTTCTTTAGACTGGGCATGCATGCGGAGTTTTCTGCAGTTGAAGACTCGGTTGACGACTGCACCAATTCTATCCTTGCTTTCTGGATCGGGCGACTTTGTCGTTTATTGTGATGTTTCGCGAGTGGGGCTCGATTGTGTACTGATATAGCATGATAGTGTTATCGCTTATGCATCCCGACAGTTGGAGGAAGTACGAGCAGTATTTATCCTACTCATGATCTGGAGATGGCCGCGGTGGTCTTGCGCTGGAGATTTGGGGGACACTACTTGTACGGAGAGTCGTGTCAGATTTTCACGGACCACCAGATCTTAGTGTACATCTTCCTACAGTGGGATCTGGAGTTGAGACAGTGCCGTTGGATGGAGCTTGTGAAGGATTGTGATTTTGAGATCCTTTATTTCCCGTGGCAAGGCGATTGTGGTAGCTGATGCTTTGAGTCGCAGGCCCGGGGGTAGCTTGTTCAAGTTGTGCGCAGTTCAGAGACAGTCTTGTACAGATTTACAGTTATTTTGTGACCGTTGAGTACAGCTTAAGTTTGCCTCTACTGAGAGGAAAACTTGCTCATGTCCGCGTCCGTCTACTTTTACTTAATCGTTGTTGTGAGGGACAACCCGCCGATGCTCGTTTGCCTGAGATTCTTAAGCATGTTCGGCAGGGTATAGATTCAGAGTTCTTGATTTATGACCAGGGTGTGCTACGTTACGGTACTCGCTTGTGTATACCTAATATCGATGGATGGAGACGCGTGGTTCTAAAGCAGGCACATCAGTCAGCTTTCAGTGTTCATCCAAGTTCCACCGTGATGTGGCGTGACTTGAGAGATAGTTACGGGTGGGCAGGGATGAAGAGTGAAGTTTTGGATTTCGTTTTGAGGTGTCTGACTTGTTAGCGAGCTAAGGTTGGGCAATTGAGACCGGCAGGAGAGTTGCAACCTTTTTACCGTTCCAGAGTGGGAATGGGAAAAGATCTCCATGAATTTCGTCGTGGTGTCTACTCAGGATTAGACAGGGTGTGACTCCATTTGGGTGATTATTGTCCGATTATGCTCAGTATGCTCAGTTTTCTCAGTTGTTCTTCGGTAAGTTTGTGCATTTGCATGGAGTTCCTTCATGTGTTGTATCCAAAAGAGGCACCCAGTTCGCTAGCTGTCTTTGGTAGAAGCTTCAGGAAGCCTTGGGTACTGGTTAAGCTTTAGCTCCGCTTTCCATCCGTAGGACGATGGTCAGATAGAGCGGACTATGCAAACTCTGGAGGATATGCTTAAGCGTATGAACTAATGGTTTGTTGGCTGTGGGATCGTCACTTGCCATTGATTGAGTTCTCCTACGATAACTGTTATCAGGAGACATTTCAAATGGCAACTTTCAGGCCTTGTGTGGTAGGTTGTGTCGATCGCCACTCTGTTTTACTGACTCCGTGAGAGCAGGATTTTTGGACCCTAGCTAGTCCAGAAACTTCGGAGAAGATCCAGTTGGTTCAGGTCAGGATGAGAGCATGCCAGTGCAGACAGAAGTCTTATGCCGATAGTCGTTGTCGCAGACTTGAGTTCGCAGGGGGAGATCATGTATTCCTATGGATTTTTTCGCTGAAGTGGCGTGTTGAGTTTTGGGAAGCTTAGTCCCAGATTGTAGGTCCTTTTGAAATCCTTGAAGCGAGTTATTACTGTTGCCTATCGTTGGCACTTCCGCCCAGTTTTTTGAGTATTCACCCCATATTCCTTGTGTTGATACTTGCAAATACCTTCATGACCTTTCTCACATAATTTAGTACCAGACCATTTAACTTGGACGTGATCTTTTCGTTCACCGGCAGCCGATAGTGTTAGTGGATCGTCGGGTGGAGAAACTTCGGTCAAGGATCTTGCCATCTGTGGAGGGTTTTTTTGGCGTAGCCCGTCTAATGAGGGGATCACTTAGGAGGCTAGGAGCGAGATGTGGATGATTTGCACTCATCTCTTGGAAGGTATGCATAGTAAGAAATTTAAATTCGAGGACAGATTTTCTATAAGCGGGGGGGGGGGGGGGGGGGGAGGGGAGAGATTGTAACAACTTAGAATGCGATTAGTGTTAATTAAGCGATAATGCGGGGTTTCTGTAAAAAGTTTACCAATTTGGTTTCCTCACATTTTATAACAATTAATTAATATTTTATTATTTTTTTTTATGGCTTGCATGCACGTGTGCACGTTAATGTGAGGGTTAGTTTGTGTTAATCTCGTTAGTGACCATGACAACCATAACCAAATCCTTTCCCTGCTTAACCCTAAACCCTTGATATTTGTGTGAGGGGGAGATATTTCCATTGTTTGTTTTGGATTGGGAGAAGGTGGCAAGATGTCTCATGAGAGTCATGGCTTGCAATTAATGAGGAGAGGGGGAGAGTAAGTGCAAGGTGCACTTACCCTACACTCACCTCTCATCTCTTAAACACCTCACACACTCTCATTCTCCCTCACTCTATCTCTTTCTCATTATTTGCTCATTCCCTCAACCGTCAAACTGAACCCTCACTACCCCATCACTAAAACCTTGCTAAACTTCACAAAATTCCCATTAAAACACTTCAAAAGTCTTGATTTAGCCACTAGGATCCCTTGGAGCTTGGAAAGCTAGGATCTTTGAGTTTGTGTGGATAGGTAATGATCTCTATCTATTAAATAAGTCTTTTCAATGTTGTGTAGCTTGTAAGTTTCAGTTTAGAACGCGTAAAGTTTCGTTTTAGTGCAAATATCGTATTTTTTGTGTAGTTTTGGTCTCGGATGAATCTGCTATCAAACCAGGTTTTTGTTGGAAAAGTTCCGATCACAGTGACCTAGTATAGTGACCTAGGACCCACCATAAAAACCTGAGACAATTCCATGAACAGTAGGACGCTATTTTATTGCTTCTGGCCGCAATTTGCGGCCAGAGTGGGGAGTTTGGGTTTGTGTTTTGGGCGTAGGGTCTCTGGGGTTGTGTGTGGTCTTGTGGAACATGCAACTTTTACAAATTGATTGGGTAGCAAAATCTGGGATCACTTTGCTAGTTTCTAGTGTTTCGACTACGCGCGTTACGTTATCCGACACGGTTCGTATTCTTGTGTAGTTGTTGCTCTTGGGTTGGTTTCGTAGCGTCGCTACGCATGTTAGCTACTAGACGAACACTTGAGAGTATGTTTGGAGTTGGTGCGTCGGTTAAACGTAGTGGTTAGGTGTTATTGTGTAACATTTCAGAAAAATAAGATATTATTTTGGGAATTTTTATAATTAAATAACAAATATATTGAATATTTTATTAATGCGGTATAATTAAATACTGATAAATTGAGAAAAATTTGGAAAATTATAGAAATTACTGAAATGAGGGTGTTTTAAGTGATTTGGGCGAATTATGAATTTTTATGATTAATTATATGCACCATTTTAGTGCTAATCGCGATTAAATATCGCTAATCGGGCATTAAGAGCGTTGTGTGCACATGACATGCACCATATCATTTTCACACTTGTTACATTTTTCTATCATGGCTTTTTCCTTATGAGGGTGTTTTAAGAAAAAAACAAAAGAATAGGAAAAGGTATCATGATGACAAGAGGGATGGGCATGAGAGAGAGAGGGTGAGGGGTCAAACCATAGTCATGACTCATTGTTTCTCTCTTCATCTCTGCACCATTTCTTCTCCCTCTTCACCCATGGCAGCACCTTTGTCACGACCCGAAATTGGCACGTGACGGCCCTAATACTACGCAACGTCCATAGGCGTAACGCAGTAAAAGAAAGCCAAAACCCAGAAATCTAAACCATCAAAGAAATAAGAAAGATAATAGAAGTTTCGAAACATTTGAAATCACAACCCAAATTCTTTAAAAGTCCAACTTTATATCTTTAAAATTTTGGCAGCACCTCCTTTGTAAAAACTAGCCCCAAAAATGGGTACAACATAAATATAAGTAAAGTATCCCCAAACGGGAGCAAATACATGCCCAAAGACGGAAAACAACCACCACAACAAATATACGACGCCGTAGCGAAAAAATAAAAGACGATAGAAAGGAAACTGTATAAAAGACATGCAAGTCATAAATAATATACAATATTGTCCTCACACAAGTCTCTAAGTCAAACATGAAAGTAGTAGATGGAGAGTACAAGGATACAACGAATATACAATATAACACGAATAACCACAAACCCACCTAAGCAAAACAGCACACTGTGAGCCGATGCGGTATCCGTAGCAAAAGATGATAGATAGATGAATAGCCTGCCTCGACTACTCTGGGGAACACCCTGCAAAACAACTGTGGCACAACGGGGGTGAGTTGCCAACTCGTGAATAGTAAATAACATATGCAGGTAATCGCAAGTATGCACGTACAACGCGAATCTAACATATGTAATTAATAGCAATGACAGATCATATGAATGCAATAATCATGAAAAGTACACTAGCAGGTACAATTAATACATGAAGCGGTAATAATATGACAATCTGTATGCAGCATCATCTAAGGTACTATAACGGTACTACTAATACATGAAGAAATGATATGAATAAAGGTATGTAAATGCAACGGTCATGGAAGGTACTCCAACAGGTACACTAAGGCATGAGGCAGTGCATAAACAGTAAATGCGGAGTATGGAATACAATATGTCATTTCCACGGAAATACTAACCTCGTGGTATGATCAAAATCCATCAAGGCAGTCCAATTCC
The DNA here is from genome assembly GCA_030015575.1 of Agapanthus africanus. Taxonomy (NCBI): domain Eukaryota; kingdom Viridiplantae; phylum Streptophyta; class Magnoliopsida; order Asparagales; family Amaryllidaceae; genus Agapanthus; species Agapanthus africanus. Next base: position 394,908,224 of record JASDDO010000022.1, read on the forward strand.
CAATTTCCACAAATCAGCCCCCAAATTGGCTCTCATATCATGTAAATCTCATATATATCCTGAATGTACAATATCAAGTATATCTCGTATATCCCGAATGTACAACATCAAGTAGATCTCACATATCCCGTATGTACAATATCAAGTATATCTCACATATCTCTAATGTACAACATCAAGTAGATCTCACATATCCCGTATGTACAATATCAAGTATATCTCACATATCTCGAATAAATCTCCTATATCCCAAATCCGATATCAAGTAAATTTCTAACACCCTAAGTGTAATTGCATGAATAAATATGATGATGTATATAAAGTTTATATGTAAAAATATATACAATATCGAGCACATAGGCCCCGACCATATAGGCCCCTCACATCGACCATATAGGCCCCTAACATCGAGCACATAGGCCCCGAGCATCGAGCACATAGACCCCGAGCACATAGGCCACACTCATATCGAGCACATATATTGCGTATACCATGTAAAGAATAAATACAAATGCATGAATCAATACACAAATATTAGCGTCCCATTCCACTAATATTGGTGTAAGGGCATATATTACAGCGTCTCATTCCACTGTTATCTATACATGAGTAAAATATCATAGACATCATATGAAATCCATATCACAATGCGAAAATCCATGAATATAATATATGCAACATAAACTAAAATGTAAGCATAATAAGGAAAAGCCACAATTAACTGTAACAAGTTAATATAAATATCATGGGGTTCCTAATTTCTCAAATTCTAAAATAACATCAAGTAAAGATAAACATGTAGCTATAACCAGACATATGTGTAAGCATGTAGTTATACATGTATACTATATGTCATATGCGATAAGAAATATGAATCATTGTCTCAATGTTCCTAACCAAACAATAGCATTTCTATATGTGGGTTGTGCATGGCATGGTAATTATTGACGGTGTGTGTAGCATGCAATCAGTGCTCGTGCAACATGAATCGTCAATAATATGTGCAGTGTCCTAAGGATACTAGTCCAAGCACAACAATAACTAAGCAGTATGGTGAGTGCTCCATTCTAAACATGACATAGAATATGCGACATAATTAACATCTCTAGCCCAGACGCATAACGCCATGCGGGCGATTCCCTTGTAGATGTCAAATCTACTCACCAACACTCCTGGCTAAGTGTAGCCAACCACCTGTTTTCCCTTTGTAGCTGTGTCCATTGTCCCTGCCTACGAACCTACAACATTAAGGCAATAAAGCAAGCATATATTAATAATAGACTCAAAACACGCACACACTATATTTAACCGACACAACCACACAAAACATCCTCTTAAGTGTTCGTATTGTGGCTAACATGCGTAGCGACACGACGAAACTAACCCAAGAACAAAACCACCCATGGTGCACGATCTGTGTCATATAACGTATCGCGCGAACACAAAACACTACAACCTACCTAAGTGATCCCAGATTTTGCATACAGTGAAAACTAAACAAAGAAACAAGACCAAAAATACCAAAACCACTGCATAGACCTACCCTCAAAAACCCACACACCCACTCACCCAAAGGGCCAAGGTCGTCGGATTTCCCTGTAGTGTCGCCGACCGTGGTCTGAGCAGGTGGGTTCGTGCTACAGGTAAAGTCCTATGGTCACAGGTACATCACAACTATGTTGTTTGGTTTTCTAGTATGTTCTCGAGATCACAGCAGGTCACAGATATCGCAAAACGATACAAAAATACGATATTACGCACAAACTAAACTTTAAACATTCAAAACTAAATCTAACAAGCTAAGCTACACTAAAAACACTTAAATAACAACAAAAGAATATTACCTACACAAAAGAACACAAGGATCTAAGCTTTGCACACTTCAAGGCATCCAAGAGGCAAGAGGTGAAGAAAGATGTGATTTTTGTGAGATTGGATTAGATTTTGTGATGGATTTATGATGAAAGGGATAGGGTTCGGTTTGAGGGTGAGAGATATGAGGGAAAATAAAGGAGATAAAGAAAAAGAGAGAGAGAGAGGAAATGATAAATAGAGAGGGAGGGAGAGAGGTGAGGTTAAGGGTGAGTATAACCACATCATTAATGCACCATCAATGATTTCACACACACCTCATCACTCTCCAAAACAAATATCTTCTCTCTTCTTACAAAAGAGCTAGGGATTAGGGTTAAGGATGAATTTAAACAACGATTAAAGAAAAGGGATAGATTAGGTTAAGTGTCATGGTTGCTAATAACAAAAATTAGCACAAACAAACCCTCACTTTTACGTGCACACGTGCGTGCATGCTTATAACAAATAATAATAAATTATTAATTAAATGTTATAAAAAATGAGAAAACCGAAATGGTAAACTTTTTACAGTAAACCCGCATTAAAAAAATATTAAAATTGGGAAAAATTCAAATTGGACCAAAACGTCCCATATAACCCCAAAGCTTGCGCACTAGTTTTATTTTAGCTAAACTAGGTGCTGGCAAGTCTATAATGTCTTTTGATCATAGTCGGTATAAAACAGAAAATACCGACAAATTTTACCCAAAAACGGAAACATTCACATAACGATTTCTAAAACGTTACAATCTCCCCCGATATAAAAATTCGTCCCCGAATTTAAAATTCTCACTAAGCGTACCTTCAAAGAAAAGATTACAAGGTCTCATATCTCGCTCGCAGCCTTTCAAGTGACCACCTCACTATATGGCGACGTCCAAGAAAACTCTCTACAGATGGCAAGACCCTTGACCGAAGTTTCTCCACCTGCCCAGCCATTTACACCAATGGCTGCCGGTGAACGAAAAGATCGCGTCAAAGCTAAATGGTCTGGTGTTGAATCATGTGAGAAATTCATGAAGGTAATTGCAAAGTATCAACACAAAGAAAACGGGGTGAATTGTCAATAATCTGGGCGGAAGTGCCAAGTTAAAGGTAACGAAACTAACTCGCTTTAAGGATCTCAAAAGGACCTATGATCCTGGGATAAGCTTCCCAAAACTCAACACGTTATTCATCGGAAAGTCCGTAGGAATACATGATCTCCCACTGCGAACTCAAGTCTGCGACCATCACGGTCGGCATAAGACCTTTGTCTGCACTGGCTACACTCATCCTGACCTGAACTAACTGGATCATCTCCGAAGTCTCTAGACTAGCAGGGGTCGAAAAATCCTACTACGCAGAGTCAGAAAAACAGATTGGCAATCGACACGACCTAACAACCAAACCTAAAGGTTGCTAATTGGAGTGTCTCCTGATTACAGCTATCGGAGGAGAACCCTAATAATGGCGAGTGACGATCCCCAACCGTCGACAACAATTAGCACGTACGCACAAGCATAACCTCTAGAGTCAGTATAGCCCGCTCTCACAAAACAATAATCCTGCGGATGGAAAGATGGAGCTAAAGCTCAATCAGTACCCAAGGCTTCCTGAAGCTCCTGCCCAAGACGGCAAGGGAATAGGGTGCCTTCATTGGATACGACTCATGAAGGAACTCCGTGCAACGCACAAACTTAACAAAGAACAACTGAGAAAACTGAGGAAAACCGGACAACAAACACCCGAATCAAGTCACACCCTTACTAAACATGGGTAGACACCATAACAAAATTCGTGGAGATCTGCTCCCAGTCCCACTTCGGAACGGTTAAAGGTTGCAACTCTCCAGCCGGTCTCAGACGCTCAACCAAAAAGCAAAGAAAGCACTGGTGCAGTTGTCAACCGAGTCTTCAACTGCCGAAAACTCCGCACACATGCCTCAGTCCAAAGAAAAGAACCTCCTTTCCGGTCAGTCCAGTCAACGGTGCAGCAATACGCTAGTAATCCTGCACGAAACGGCTATAAAAAAACCTGCTAAGCCCAAAATCAACGGACCTCTGTCCGTACACAAGTCTGGGCCAAAGCTGTACAGTCTCGATCTCCCTCGAAACCATACGAAACCGTCTCCCGTAACTACAAGACCTAGGAGTCAACACAAACAAGCCTGAAGGAACACTCCGAGAATCTAGCAAACAGCTGGGGCTCTCCCAATGTCTGCAATACAAATCCTCAAGTGTTGTTCCTGTTCCTCACGACACATTAGAAAAGACCAGAATGTCCACAGTGACACAACAAAAACTGGTCGAGGAACGGCCTGAAGAAATCTGGTTCATCATATCTACGAATGCTGCTAGGGCATTGGTGAGTCCAACGACACCACCAAAACACACAAAGCTGTAGCACGCACAAGGCAGACTTCGGAATGCCATCACTCCGAACACACAACAATGATGACCTGATCCCGAACAAACTTAGAAAAATGTCTCACACTCTGGTGCTCATCGAAGAAATCGTAAATGCGAGGTAAAGAATACCTATTCGCACCATAAGCCGGTACAATTGACGATCCATCAATACACGACCTAACAGGAGCTCCCTAATGCGAAACACTTAGATGCACAAGCCCCCCAACAAGCAACTCTGCAGCTGATCCTTAAGCTCCTCAAGCTCCGCCGGCTCATCTGGGACAACGTCGGATAACGCTCGCACGAAAGGAACCCGGTCCAACAAACCAACTGTGGCTCCGGTACCACGAATGAACGCCAAGAATCCATGACATCCTCTCCTCCAAAGCCGACTAGCGAAAAAGGCAGAATTCGAGCTGTGTGAGGCGGCACAACTATCAACCTGCACAACAAGAACTGACTCGCCGGGAAAAACAACACCTAACTTTTTTCTCACGGTAGTCCACAGACGCCTAGCACGTAGCTAACCAGTCCGTGCCCAGGAGAACGTCAAACCCAACATCTCTATAAGGATCAAGTGACGGATGAATCTCCTAACCGATTGGCACACGACTGAAATACGTGTTGCGCAACAAAAGAATCGCTAACAGAAATTAACACAACAAACGGTTGATCTACCTAACACGACTCTCATCCCAACCAGGGCATAAGTGTGAAAAACTAACAAGTACATCAAAGAACATGTGAATTAAGGATACCTGTAAACACTGCATTGGACGCCCGCGCGTCCCGATGAGTAGAAGCAAACCCTCGTGTCTGCCCCCTACCGACAACTGGTTGAACTCCTCCTCTGCTAGACTGACCCATCTGAGCGAACCTTCCATGTCCACGACTTCTCTGAATATGACCCTGACGCAGTGCTAAGGAACAATCCCTAATAAGTTGATGAAGGCTCCCACACCAGAAACATCCACGCGACGACTGCGGACCCTCCTGGGGATAAGAGCTGAACGACTGTCCTCGTCCAAAGCCTCTGCTACTCCCGCGACCGTCACGAAATCTGTCTCGACGACTAGGCCTCTGTCTCTGGGCTGGTACACCGGTACGAGTCCTCCACTGTTCCGGAACTCTCAGAGTCTCTGGAATACGTGTCAAGTAAACTGGGGCTGCATCCACTGGTGCTATGTAGGTGACAGACTGCTGCATGCTGATCGCAAGGAACAACTGGTTAACAGGGGTGACAACCTCCGGTCGCTGCGCTCGAACGACCTCAACCAATAAGCGCATCGTTTGGCGCAAGTCTTGCATCTCTGCCACATGCCTAGCGAGCTGATCTGTCAAAGGCGAACCCGTCTGCACCTGTGCAACGAGCATGCCATCCTGGTCAGTCCTCGTCTCACCCGAGTCTACTCTGACCTCGGCCCTCGCTGCATCACTCTGAGTCCCCACAGTCATCGGCGGCAAGGCTATAAATGAAGATAAGATTCGATAAGAATACGGAAATCGAATCACAAGAATATGTATCATCAAGGAAGGAATTTCAAGCAAATTGTACTAAGGTCACTTTAGGCGGAGTACTGCATCATGAGTATGCTGCAGACATACACACACTACGTTACTCTGCTTAAGCTACCTACTCCATCATACCAAGGTCATCCTACACTCCGAAAGATAAAACCTAGCGCTTTGATACCAACTTTTTCACGACCCGAAATGGGCACGTGACGGCCCTAATACTACGCAACGTCCACAGGCGTAACGCAGTAAAAGAAAGCCAAAACCCAGAAATCTAAACCATCAAAGAAATGAGAAAGATAATAGAAGTTTTGAAATATTTGAAATCATAACCCAAATTCTTTAAAAGTCCAACTTTATTTCTTTAAAATTTTGGCAGCACCTCCTTTGTAAAAACTAGCCCCAAAAATGGGTACAACATAAATATAAGTAAAGTATCCCCAAACGGGAGCAAATACATGCCCAAAGGCGGAAAACAACCACCACAACAAATATACGACGCCGTAGCGAAGAAATAAAAGTCGATAGAAAGGAAACTGTATAAAAGACAAGCAAGTCACAAATAATATACAATATCGTCCTCACACAAGTCTCTATGTCAAACATGAAAGTAGTAGATGGAGAGTACAAGGATACAACGAATATACAATATAACACGAATAATCACAAACCCACCTAAAGAAAACAGCACACTGTGAGCCGATGTGGTATCCGTAGCAAAAGATGATAGATTGATGAATAGCCTGTCTCGACTACTCTGGGGAACAACCTGCAAAACAACTGTGGCACAACGGGGGTGAGTTTCCAACTCGTGAATAGTAAATAACATATGCAGCTAATCTCAAGTATGCACGTACAGCGCGAATCTAACATATGTAATTAATAGCAATGACAAATCATATGAATGCAATAATCATGAAAAGTACATTAGCAGGTACAATTAATACATGAAGCGGTAATAATATGACAATCTGTATGCAGCATCATGTAAGGTAATATAACGGTACTACTAATACATGAAGAAATGATATAAATAAAGGTATGTAAATGCAACGGTCATGGAAGTTACTCTAACAGGTACACTAAGGCATGAGGCAGTGCATAAACAGTAAATGTGGAGTATGGAATACAAAATGTCATTTCCACGGAAATCCTAACCTCGTGGTAGGATCAAAATCCATCAAGACAGTCCAATTCCCAATTTCCACAAATCAGCCCTAAAATTGGCTCCCATATCATGTAAATCTCATATATATCCTGAATGTACAATATCAAGTATATCTCGTATATCCCGAATGTACAACATCAAGTAGATCTCACATATCTCGTATGTACAATATCAAGTATATCTCACATATCTCGAATATACAACATCAAGTAGATCTCACATAGCCCGTATGTACAATATCAAGTATATCTCACATATCTCGAATAAATCTCCTATATCCCAAATCCGATATCAAGTAAATTTCTAACACCCTAAGTGTAATTGCATGAATAAATATGATGATGATATAAAGTTTATATGTAAAAATATATACAATATCGAGCACATAGTCCCCGACCATATAGGCCCCTCACATCGACCATATAGGCCCCTCACATCGAGCACATAGGCCCCTAACATCGAGCACATAGGCCCCGAGCACATAGACCCCACTCATATCGAGCACATATATTGCGTATAACATGTAAAGAATAAATACAAATGCATGAATCAATACACATATATTAGCGTCCCATTCCACTAATATTGGTGTAAGGGCATATATAACAGCGTCCCATTCCACTGTTATATATACAGGAGTAAAATATCAGAGACATCATATGAAATCCATATCACAATGCGAAAATCCATGAATATAATATATGCAACATAAACTAAAATGTAAGCATAATAAGGAAAAGCCGCAATTAACTGTAACAAGTTAATATAAATATCATGGGGTTCCTAATTTCTCCAATTCCAAAATAAAATCAAGTAAAGGTAAATATGTAGTTATAACCTGACATATGTGTAAGCATGTAGGTATACAGGTATGCTATATGTCATATGCGATAAGAAATATAAATCATTGTCTCAATAGTTCCTAACCAAACAATAGCATTTCAATATGTGGGTTGTGCGTGGCATGGCAATTATTGACGGTGTATGTAGCATGCAATCAGTGCTCGTGCAACATGAATCGTCAATAATATGTGCAGTGTCCTAAGGATACTAGTCCAAGCACAATAATAACTAAGCAGTATGGTGAGTGCGCAATTCTAAACATGACATAGAATATGCGACATAATTAGCATCTCTAGCCCAGACACATAACGCCATGCGGGCGATTCCCTTGTAGATGTTAAATCTACTCACCAACACTCCTGGCTAAGTGTAGCCAACCACCTGTTTTCCCTTTGTAGCTGTGTCTGTAGTCCCCGCCTGCGAACCTACAACATTAAGGCAATAAAGCAAGCATATATTAATAATAGACTCAAAACACGCACACACTACATTTAACCGACACAACCACACAAAACATCCTCTTAAGTGTTCGTATTGTGGCTAACGTGCGTAGCGACACGACGAAACTAACCCAAGAGCAAAACCACCCATGGTGCACGATCCGTGTCGTATAAGTGATCCCAGATTTTGCATACAGTGAAAACTAAACAAACAAACAAGACCAAAAATTCCAAAACCACTGCATAGACCTACCGTCAAAAACCCACACACCCACTCACCCAAGGGGCCGAGGTCGCCGGATTTCCCTGTAGTGTCGCCGGCCGTGGTCCGAGCAGGTGGGTTCGTGCTCCAGGTAAAGTCCTATGGTCACAGGTACATCACGACTATGTTGTTTGGTTTTCTAGTATGTTCTCGAGATCACAGCTGGTCATAAATATCGCAAAACGATAGAAAAATACGATATTACGCACAAACTAAACTTTAAACATTCAAAACTAAATCTAACAAGCTAAGCTACACTAAAAACACTTAAATAACAACAAAATAATATTACCTACACAAAAGAACACAAAGATCATAGCTTTGCACACTTCAAGGCATCCAAGAGGCAAGAGGTGAAGAATGATGTGATTTTTGTGAGATTGGATTAGATTTTGTGATGGATTTGTGATGAAAGGGATAGGGTTCAGTTTGAGGGTGAGAGATATGAGGGAAAAGAAAAGAGATAGTGAAAGAGAGAGAGGAAATGATAAAGAGAGAGGGAGAGAGTAACACCCGAGCCCAATAATACTATTTCTGTTACTGGTTGAGTGTTTGGCATTGCTCATTTCCTTTATCTTGCTTCTTTGGTTCTTATTGCAAAATTTTAACCGGCTAAGTCATTCTGCATATAACAAATTTTAGCATCTAAAATAAAATTGAAAATATTCTTCTTGGCCTACTTGACACCCTTAGCCTCGTGGTAGCGTCCGTGCATTGTATTCTCGTCCCGTTCAGTGAAACGGGCGAGTTTGGATGGCTACGTGCACGTGCGTGTGTCCGTTTTGGGAGTATGCTTTTTAATCATAAAACATTTCATTTTAAAATTTGGAATCCGCTTAAAATCCTATTATTTGAATTTCGAATTTTTAGACCCAACCCGGGCGCAATTTGGAAATGTTTTATTTGGCGCCAAAATCCCAAATTTTAATATTATTAAAACCATCGCATATATTTTTTCTAACTAACCTGATATCTTACTGTTCATTACCTATCTTTTAAATCTTTAAGTTAACCATATAATATTTTTACAATCTTTTATATCCTTCTTAATTTATTCTCTCAGCCAATCGCAACCTCCCCTTTAACCCTGTGGGCCCCACTTTCTCTCTCTCTCTCTCCACTTTTTTCTCTCTCTCCCTCTCCCTCATATATTCTCTCGTACTTCTCTTTATCATTCTTTCTCTTCTTGCTTCATGTTCCGTTTTTCATTTTTTTTTAACTGTTCTTTTGTTGCCGGAATTCCATCGTACCGGTGACGCTTCTCGACGTTCCAGTGAGGTACCCCGACCCGTGTGATTCCTTTGTTCATCGTTTGGGTTCATTCCATGAACCGTGCGCCCGTCGCGAGTTTTCCCCGCCGACGGTTAACGTTCCGTTTTCCCGATTCGCGACCCATCGAGGCAAGTTAATCTTGCTACATGATATATACTTTTATAATCTTCATTTTCTAATATTATACATTTGAAAATCTTATAGTTTACACATGAAACGTCGTTGAAAAATCGGATATGACAAATCTGAAATTTACTGTACACCTTATCTTATAAAATTCATTATAAATTATAGAAAAATCATTAGTATACGTTCTTTAGTTCGTTACGAAGCTAATTCAGAATACTATAACTCTATGAAGTATTTACTGGCAAAATAAATTGTTTAAATAACGTAAAATGCAAATGAAAATGCCTTTAAACTGCTGTCCAGGGAAATTCCAGCAGCAAACTTTCAACTTCGAATATTCATAACTTTTTGTAGGGATAACCTGAGATGCTTATACTTATAAAACTGAAACCCTTACTGAATTATCTTTGTTTTGGTATAAGATACGTCTCTTTTGGAGAACATTTGTTATTTTTAAGCTATTTTACAAATTAGGGGGACGCTGAATTTCTGAACGGAACCTTCTTGTGCGTGGTTAATCAATACCACTTTTATAGTTATTAATCTCTTTGAATATGCTATCCATATTAATATTATTATATCAATATTTATATCACATATTGCTTAGTTGTGCATCCCACATTACCATTTTATAGTTTTATAACCTTTCGGATACCCGTTTGCATCCATCGCATTTAAGTTGCATATAATTGCATCCATGAAGTCTTAAACTTATTAACATGATTAAATGACTATAATTGTCTTACTGCATTCTTGTAATGTTGAAATCCTCTCTGTGACACAACTAATAACTGTACTGCAAACTGAGTGCATCTGCCTATTGCTTAATTCATTGCTTATATCATGTTGTTGATGACCATGCTTGATTCTATAACTGACTGTGAATTCACATATGATATTGTTCACAACTTGACCTGACTTACTACATGTATATGGATCTACCCGACATGGTACCGTATACTGTTTGACTTGACCCGTTACCTGATCGTGTGTCTAATGCCAACAAACCTAACATGTAGTCCTCATGGACCGTTCCTGTTGTCTATCCAGACAAACCTGTTTACCTGATCCTGTGTTGGCATTAGTTTCTTGATTACGGGATACCTGACTTGACTTACACATATAACTTGGGGGTATGGGGAAATCAGTATTGTAACCGAACGTAACTCCAAAGGCCATCCTATTGTTTGCCGTTTTTCCGGGCGTTACGGAATATCCTATTGTTTGCCGTTTTTCAGGGCGTTACGGAATATCCTATTGTTTGCCGTTTTTCCGGGCGTTACGGAATATCCTATTGTTTGCCGTTTTTCCGGGCGTTACGGAATATCCTATTGTTTGCCGTTTTTCCGGGCGTTATGGAATACCTATTGTTTGCCTTTTTTCCGGGCGTTACGGAATATCCTATTGTTTGCCGTTTTTCCGGGCGTTACGGAATAACTACCGACGAGTTACGATGAGGATTACCTTACCTGGTTTCAAAGACTTTAGAACAGAGAACCTGATAGCACAGTTTAGTTTACCCACTGCATACAACCCTGCACTGCTCTGATTCATATTATTGTTACTCTTGCTTATTTCATGTTCATATTCGCATTGCCTGTCTATTATGTTATTACTGGTTGACATGACGCGCTGACGTCTGGGTTTTGCATAGCCCAGATTCTGTATCGCTGTCGCCGACCGAGCAGGAGTACATCAGCCAGCAGGCTGATTTGTGAGTTCTGTAGTGATTTGTTTATTTCTTGCATTTTATTTCCAGATGTGAGCCCGCATTATGGGACGTACTTTTCTATTATTGTATTGGATCATTTGCTTCCGCACTTATTTATCATTGACTCTTGTTATTCTGGATTTGGACATGTGTTAGATAGTTTATTTATCTTGTTCTTGATATCTCTACAGCCGTAATGTGACTGTGGTTGGATACTTCCTACCCACAGGTAGCATGGTTGGCTATGTCACGTGCCCAATCTTGCGTACTCTGGGAAGTGGGGCGTGACAGAGAGAGAGGTGAGATTAATGGTGAGTATAACCACATCATTAATGCCCCATTAATGATTTCACACACACCTCATCACTCTCCAAAACAAATATCTTCTCTCTTCTCACAAAAGATCTAGGGATTAGGGTTAAGGATGAATTTAAACAAGGATTAAAGCAAAGTGATAGATTAGGTTAAGTGTCATGGTTGCTAATAACAAAAATTAGCACAAACAAACCCTCACTTTTTACAGTAAACCCGCATTAAAATAATATTAAAATTGGGAAAAATTCAAATTGGACCAAAACGTCCCATATAACCCCAAAGCTTGCGCACTAGCTTTATTTTAGCTAAACTAGGTGCTGGCAAGTCTATATGGTCGTTTGATCAAAGTCGGTATAAAACAGAAAATACCGACAAATTTTACCCAAAAACGGAAACATTCACATAACGATTTCTAAAACGTTACACCCATCTCGCTCCTCCACTTCAAGCCTCAAAACAAACCCAAAACCCCATCTCCATTTCACAAAAAGTTTGCACAAACTCAAGGTAAGCACATTGGACCAAGAAAAATCGAATTTTGAGGACTTTGGGCAACTCAAGAAAATTCTTGAGTTGCCAATTGAGGTAATTTCTGCACCTTTAGATTAGTATTTAAATTCTTTAGGCATCCATATATGTTTAGTATCAATATCGAGTGGTTTTGTGAACCTAGAAATTTCTAGATGTGGGTTTTGAGAATTTTTAATTGTGAAGTGTAATTGAGATTAGTAGAGACCTTATGACCCCTGTAGGGATTGCATCTTGGACTGAAACCATAGAATAAACCCCGGAATACGAACTTAGAAACCCCGACATTGGAAAACTGTGAAAATATGATGATAATTTGTAATCTGCTAACACTCGAGGACCTGAAAAATTAATTAGCAAACACTGGGATAGATGTAGGCAACTTAGGGACCCCCCCACTGAAACCCTAGCCCCTACTTCCCCAACATGGCCGTAGAAATATTCCTTCTGGCAGCAATTTGTGTCCAGACCTACTGAATTATAATTCGTATTTGTTCTGTAGCTCCATCTCCAGTAAACTAGACCCTCCGTATGTGCAAAATTGGCTAATTTGGCCTAGGGTAAAATCTGGAGCTGATTTTCAAGATTTCTGATTTCTTTTGCGGCTTTTAATTGAATTTGAATTTAGTATTTGGATTTGTGTTTCCATCGTATGGCGTTTGAACGCCAACGACTAGGGTTATTGGTTGTGTTTTGCATTGCGAGACTATAGATTTTAACCTATCGGTGCTTCGTGTGACATTTTGGTTTTCGTGCGTGATTTCGTTTGCGATGCTATATGTGATATGTAGGTACCTCATGAGGACTCCGAGAAGACAAGCAAGTGCGTGGCGTCATTGGCATCGGCAAGCGAAGATCAAGGTGAGTAGATTATATCTACGGGGGAAGTCGGGTGGATGGCGTATAACACCCCCACAAAGTTGTGAGAATTGATGTGATGTAATATAGATATACATTTATATGTTATTGTGAGATTTGAACACTTAGCAGGAAAAGCTTTAGGAGATTATGGGTTTATTGTTAGCGAGAAGTGAAGAAAGAACTTTAGTCGATTTCTTAGTCACGAAACCCTAGAGTAAAAAGTTGCATACACGCACATACACATACTCGCATACTTTTACTTCCTTGTGCGTATTGGGGACACATATATATATTGGTATTCATATGCTTGGATGATGAGGATGTTATATGATACTTAGGAATGAGTCGATATGATCGGGCATTATGCCGTGAGATATTTAATATGTGACCGAGATATGTCATTTAGTTATAGTGAATCGTTGGACGAAGATGCCATGTGGATGATATATATATATATATATATATATATATATGATAGTTGACATATGATCGAGATATAAGATGAGATATGTTTTGATATTTATAATGGATCACTTGGGCGATGTATACTTCTATATGATAATATGTGTTGATGACATCGGATTGTATGAGGCATTAGATCAGTAACCAGATCATGATATTGTTGATGATATTAGTACTGTACTCGACTTAGATCAGTACCCCTGCTCACGATATGTGATGATGCGGATACCAGATGAATAATGAGATAAATGTGATATTTGATCCATACCCAGATTTGGGATGTCGTACGATAGATTACCGTACGAGATATAGTTATGAGGATAGATCCACACACTTGACTCGAGGATGTCATATTATTTATTATATCGTACGTGATACAATTGTGGCGTGATCACCGACTACTAGATATATATATAGATCGAATCAGACTTAGGTGGATTCCCTTACCCTTTTGACTGGGCTCGAGTCATACTCATTTTCAAAAGTGGAGAATCATGAGTATTTTAAATACCCAACCGTATGACTCGCATATTGGGTAGGTATATTTTCAGTGTTGCTGTTTTTACATCACCTTTTGTATACTCTTGATGTTTCATCGCATAGCATGCTTATACATATGTTATCTGTAATTATCATGAAACCCTGCTGTCAGGACACCAGCACCATTACCGATGATGCGTATGTTCTACGTACACTTTCTTCCCGGCTCACACACATCATCATCGGTAATTGCCATGTCACGTACACTTTATAAAATACTATTCATGGACATAGCTTGCTAGTTGATAGTAGCAACATGTTATAACTTTCATATGCTAGTTTAACTATTGCATTTATTGCATGATATCAGATGCATTCATATATTCATTGGTCATGCAGTATTATGGAGATTTATGCCGGTATTCACTGTTTATTGATATCATAATTTCTATGATTTTGGATCCTTCTTGAGATTTCTGGATTTGGAAACCGCATGTGAAAGTTTTATAAACTGATGATTTGTTTTAAAGAGATTGATGTGGTTTTCCTTGATATGATGAGTATTGTCCACCATGATTTTTTCTCGGTTCTGAGATGGTTTTCGAGACCCGATTAGAGGAGTTGGATGAACCGTCTGCGGGTACATGGTGGACCCGGTATGGTACCCCTGGACAAAAAGCTCGAGTTGTAGACGATGAGCCCGGCAGGGGCAGACTGCCTGCCGGTGATTGTTTGGCGCGGCGGATATCCGGAGGATACCGTTCGTGGTCGTGTGATTGATGATATGGGCCGATCCGGACTGATGGAGATTGAGATATTGAGATATTGAGATTTGAGACACTGAGATATTGCGATTTAATGATACAGGCCAGTCCGGATAGCAGGAGCCTGAGATATTGAGATATATAGATTCATGATTTGTGTCGATGCTTGACACTGATTTCTCTGTTGATTTCATTGAGAATATTCGATTTATATACATACAGGAATCTCATTAAATAATGAAAACAGTTGTCTCACTCATGATGTATTCTGTTTCCATTCGTAATGCATTCATACATCATATATATCTGATATGTTGCTATCTGAGGCACTGACACGAGCACGTGGTATTGCACTTATGTGTAGTTGGATCATGATATTTATTGAGGATATTACTTGATATGACCTAGGATAGCGTCATGCATGCGATTTTTGCTCTGTGATGTTTTCTACTCACGAGTTTGCAACTCAGCCCCGTTGTGCCAAAGTTCCTTGCAGGTTTTGCCGTACAGGTTTCGTTGCGGCTTTGCTGGCACACCGTTCCTTCCGAGTGATTGCTTTGGTAGGTGGGTTCTTTTGCATCAGGACCACCATTGCATAATTGTTATTTCAGTTGTATCTAGTAAAACTCCATCAACCAGACTTATATTATTTGATAGACATAAAAGACTAGTGTCTATTCTTTCGATCTTAGAGTCGCGCACTGTATTATATGGTTTTCCTCTGGTTTTCTTGATGATGTTGGATTTTTATCTTGAGTTTGATCCTCGCCATTCGGCGTTGTATATTATATTGCTTGCGTGGTTATGACCGTCAATTGACGAAGAACTAGCTCCCGCTTAGGGATGCCTTTATTTATTATATATGCCTTATCAGGTTTGTACCCGTTTGGGGTCATTTTTTACCAAGGAAACCCTGCCGAAATTTTTAGAAAAAACTTGAGATTTTAAAAATGCATACTTCGGCTTATGTTGTTAAACTTCTTACTTTAAAATTGGTTTTTCCTTCACCCTACTACTTTACTTGGTTTGGATTTCTGGGTTTTGGCTTACTTAGATTACGTACGCCTCGAAACGTTTCGTAGTTTAAGTGCCGGTCATGTTTTGTACTTTTCGGGTCGTGACAAAGTTGGTATCAGAGCGTTAGGTTTTACCTTCTGAGTGTAGGATGACACTTGGTTGATGGAGTAGGTGACTTAAGAAGAGTGACGTACCGTGTGTATGTTCCGCGGCATACTTACGATATGATACTCCGCTTAAGAAGCCTTAGGATATACATTTCCTTGTACAGTATTATATTCATTCCTATGATCTATCCTCATCAGTACCAGTTATGGTTTTGTTACCATGGTTGTACGGGCACAGAGAGCTACGACTAGAGTTGCGGTTAGCACGAGCTCATCACGGACGAGGACTGACCAGGGCGTAATTCCAGGGACAAACGATTGCATAGAGGCATCGTTTTATTGTGTTTTCGCGCAATGAGCGTTGGATGGGTCGCTTTTACGAGATTACTCGGACATGCAGATCAGCACCAGAGGATTGAGCCACTGATAGAGGCCAGCTAGGATGTGATGACCGTCAATGCACCGATTATCTTGACGATTGAGGCACTGTTCAGCATGCGGGAGAATGAGCCAGTAGTTGCTGCGAACGACGAGATATCGCCCCAGATGTTTGGAGCTAATGTCGCACGAGTTATACTTCGAGATATGATAGAAGATTGCTAGTCACCAGAGATGAAAGACTAGGACATGTGATTCATTGCCTACCCGATGCGAGGTCATTAGATTGATTGATTCCAGCTAGAGATGACTTCACGCCGATACGTTGAGAGTCGATATAGACGATCGAATGTCAGGAACCTATTTTCCAATTTTAAAGTATTCGGAAAACAATGCAAGTAATTCTACGGACCCTCTAGAAGAATGAAACCCTAACTCGACAAAATGACCATGTGAAAGCCTTTGAACCTTAGGGTTTGCGGCTGTTCCGCGGTGCCATTAATGAGGCTAGGGTTTGCCCTTCTACGGTTGGTCCATAGGTGCTATGGCATATATTCGGTACTATTAAACTGTACCCAAAATGTTAAGCTCTTGGGGGATTATGGAACCTTGACGAATCAATCGAAAAGTTCGATATCATTCGAATATCATATGATGGGATGCATTGCTTGGGAGACTCCAGATATGAGTATAGCCATTGGAGCGCAGTCCATGCAGCCACTGTTAGTTGTATGTATGCCCTAGAGGCCAGTATTGTACAGATGATGTATATTATATTGGATGCTTGGACATATATAGAGATGACTTTCTTGCTCGATATGATAGTATGCTATCTGGTTACTCTTTATCTTAACATGTATACTAGTCTCTTTAAACTGTCTTATGGTTACATGTTGGTAAAGCCCTTAGGATGTGTACTTGACTACCTGGACTATGATGCAGATCATACTAGTGGGGACATGGTAGTCCATAAGTACATCCTTCAAGGTCCCTAGTCGTGGGTGTATCGAGACGGGGTATCGATATACCAGAGTAGACTAGCGTATACGCTTCTCGACCCATGAGATGGGCGATGGATGATCCCATATCCATTGGTGTTTGACATCAGAGATGGTATACGGGTGCTCAGTGGGGACTGGGTACACTGGACGGACTCGCCGAGAACTCCCAGATGGTATTATACCTCACGTCAGATGGCAGTTCTCAGGTGACACTTGTGCAGGTTAGTCTGTAGACCCGAGATCGTCATAGAGTCTTGTGTGATTCCCACTGTGCTTTGATCTCCACCTTACCACGTCCATGAGGGCCTGCAAAACGGTGGTCTTTGGGTACAGTCCCGAGTCACATGGAGGCAATGAGCGATAGGAGGGATTTCGTCTCTCACGGTATTGGGGGTTGATGTTGCGCAGTGCTCGATTGGCCGTAACAGGGAAGTCCCTGGCCAGGGCTGATCAGAGATTTGCTGGTAAGTGTTACCAGTAGTTTCTCGACCCGTTATGAGCCTCACATCGGCACGACTTACCGGTTATTGGGGTCTGACGTTTACCACCCCTAGACTAGATATGCGACATATCAGACGAACAGACCGGACTGTACGGTAAGTGTTTCTGGTTGGATTCACAGGAGTGTGAGCGGGCTAGCTCGTTGATCTTCTGATCGCTTAATACCCGGGTGGCCATTACGTTTAGCAGACCGCTTGCGGCTTGTGGGTGCTTGATATGATCATCATCTGCTACCGGCGTATTGACGAGTCTTTAGAGTCCTACACAGAGGTTTCCTGGCTCAAGCGAAACGAAATAGGAGCGCATATGAGATATGTGTGGCACCGAGAATAATGCGTGTATGTGATACCGCATTTCATTCTCGCGATGAATGTTTCGATTGGTTGTATGCGATATGACCTAGTTATCGAATCATTGATTCGATAAATCGATACATTGTATACTAGTCGGTTATGTGCGACATGACCGGATCATTGAATCAAGTGTTGATTTAATGATTTAATGTATAATTATATATTTGATATATTGCTTTGCATTAACTAGTATTGGTTCACTTTAAAGGGATTTTCTAACTTGAAAAGCACATTGTATATGTGATATATTTTGTGTGCACTTGATTGTATCATGTTTGATGATGCATGCTCACTTGGATTTGTGTAAAGACTTAAACCATGTTTAGTGAATGGTTAGGGTTTCACATTTTCACTTATTTATTTATCTTTTCTTTTTTGAGAAATAGATAATAGAAAACAAAATGGTTTCTTTTATCATGAAGCTTGTTGAAGCTTCATGATGCTTTGACCATGAGACCACTTTGTCTTCTTCTCTAAACCCTAACCACTCATCTAAACTATAGTTAACTCTCTACACTTGACCATGGTAAGAAGATGATAAGTATTGATTTTATTATTCTTTTTACAAAACACTTATGATATTCTATTTTCTTTATCATCTTCTTCTTCAAGAAAATGCTTATGTCCATCAATGGAAACATGAGCAAAAGTGTGAGAAATCCAATTCTAAAGTGAACCCACCTCCTATTTCTTCACTCTCTACCTCTTGCCAAGTAGTATAGGGTGTTTTCTTCACAAGTTTCACAACTTAGTGAAGTTGGAGCTTGAACTTGTGATGCCTCGACGTAGATCATCTTCGGCACGAAGCCGACGACCTAGCCCGCCCATTGCTCCGATGAAGCCGACGATTGAGTTCGGGATTCGAGATGGACAGCGAGAGGATGCCTACGTGGAGCTAAGGAAGTGGAGAAATGGATCTACAAAGGTTGTAGCCTCTCTCCTTTAGTTAAGATGTTAACTAGTTTCGTTTTTCGCCTAGAATTCTAGTCGACGATCCGTATTAGGGTTTTTTGTGAATTAAAATTGGCATGGTTGATGCCTTGTGAGACTTTATTAGGGTGCCTAGGAACCCTACAGTGGTATCAGAGTCTAGCTAGAGCCTTAGGCGATAAGTAGACGACATTTGAAATCCGAACGAACATCGAAACCAACATCCAAAATGCTCTCTGGAAATTCTCTAAAAATATGGTTTTTTGTGAATTAAAAATATGCAGAAAAATCAGCAGGTGTTTATAAGAGTTACTGTGAAATTCGAGAAGCTAATTCCAATAAACCGCCGCGGTTCCGCGGCATGAGCTTGCTCATGCGGCGGTTCCGAGGCCGTAATGTCGCCTTGTCCAATGATTTTTACACAGTAATTCCTATTTTGCAGTGCTATATTTTCTAGGTATTTTTATTATGTCTTCAGAGTTGAGTATTCTGGGGTTGTATTGGGAATCTGAGATTCGATCGGATTATCAAATTTTGTCTGTGTGTTTTTCCGGATAATTTTACAATATGTTAAAAAGTTCGACCGGATGTAAATACCCAATCTCTCCCCAACCGGGAAATTTCCACTTGTTGGACTTTTCCGTAGTTTAATGACGTTCTAAGTAGTGCAAGTAACGCGATGGTCCCTCTAGAAGACAACAAACCTTAACTCGATTATGTGACCGTCTTGAACTGCCCTTTGAACCTTCGGGTTTGGGGCAGTACGGCGTGCCACATGTGAGGCGTTGGCTTGACCCTTCTACGGCTGGACCGTTGGTACTGAGGCATGAAGTGAATGTCTTTGAACTTATTTCATGTGTTGATCGGTTTCGGGAAAACTTGGGTGTTCCAATGTTCGATCGGAAAGTTTAATATTTTCTATTTATCCGGAATGGGATACAATAATTTGAATTCACAAACAGTTATGAGATAACTGAATGAATGTTATAAATCTAGCAGTTTAGTCCCACATGATATTGAAAAGAGTTTTCGATAATGAGACTAAAATGCGGGATTTATAGCTGTTAGGCATGTGATGTCTAAGTATTTCATTTGATTAGGCATGCGATGTCTAAAGAAGTTGCGGATTCCAATTGTTGTAGTTTTACACTTTCTTTTCTGTGACCGTAAGTGTAATATGTGATATCGCCGGTTTCGTTGCTATATGTCAACGACAATTGGGATGCGCATATTTACTTACGTTGATGACATGTGTTGCTGGATATGTTATATTGGATCGTCGTGTTCGAATAGCCGGGGATTTTTATGTGAGATGAGTGTTTTTCATTTTCATTCATGTAAAAACTTATATGTAATATTCTTTTATTTGGGGCACTTCCAGGTTGCGGAAGTTGTCACCTTTTGTATATTATTTACTTTTCCGCATTAGGATAGACCCAAGGAGGGGAGCACAAGTAACCGGGTTCTAGGGTCCAGTGGGAGACCATCTTGAGGAGTCGAGTCCGGGTCTCCTAACCCTAGAATTGGCAGGGTTGCTTGCCGCTCTCGTAGGGGTCTAGGGGTGTGGGATTGGCTATTCATCACGACCGTGGAATCCGTGTTTTATACTGGCTCGTATTGAAAACACGGACGTCCTAGTATATCCAATGTTTCATATGTTTCTTCTGCTGCGATATCTGTGATGTGATCATGTGATGATCTGTGATAGATACTGTATATAGTATATATGATATATTATATAGACGTTACTTATGTTTTACACCCGCGCTAGCCCTGCCCCGCTCTGCCGTTAGTTACCTAACCTAACGGTGCACGAGGGGACATCGAGGCGAATGCGAATGGCATAAGTGTACGTCGTATTTATCTGTGATGTTTAGGTACTTAAATGATGGGACTTCATTAATGAGATTAATGAAAGAAAAGAAACCTAAGATTTTGTAGAACCCAATTCCCAATAACTTACTCCCACTCATCATCTTGTAAAACTATACAGATGTGAGAATCATACCTGGTAAATACATACCCTGGAGTAAGTGTCTAATCGGGAAATCAGTTTTCCTTCAACAGTACACAGTGAAACTGAAACATTGAAATGTTTCATTGGGGTATCCTGGTATTCCTAGTAATGCCTCTTCCATTATCCAGATTCACAACTGTAACCGTATAATTCTTTGCCATTTCTCCAAATCCCTTTATATGTCTTTAGTCATTACCTTCTGTACACCCCTTTAGGCCAAATGGTTTTCTTCCTTCCCTACCGTTCGGCACCAGCCTATGGTTTGGAAGAAGACTATCCAATAAGCATAATGGGTGTACTGTCCTAATCCTAGGAGCACTCGCAACACGAGAGAAGGTGATGATAAAAGACAACCGAATAAACCTTATTCCTATTTCTCCTGAACCAGAATCCATCCCCGAACTGGAATTAGTTCCTTTCGAGTTCGTATATAACCATACGATGGAGTATCTAATAAACTGTGGATCTTCATAGTGATACGGAGTGTCCTGGAGAAATACAAAGGTGATGTGGGAGTGGTAAATGAAATACTTGGTTTGGTCGTGAATATCAGTCGCAATTTACTTTGCCCTCTTACTAATCCCTTGCTTTGTCTGAACTTAATACCTTTTGTACACCGTTTAGGCTAATTGGTTTTCTTCATTCCCTACCGTTCGGCACCTGCCTATGGTTTGGAAGGAGACTATCCAATTTGCGTAATAGGTGTACTATCTCCTAAACCAAGGAGTACTCGCAACCTGAGAGAAGGTAAAAGGAAAAGACAACTGAATAGTCCTATTCGTTTTCTCCAGAACCGGAAACCATCCTCGAATTCCTTCGAGTTCGTATATAACCATACGATGGTTTTGTCCAATGGAAGTGGACGTTCGTAGTAATACGGGGTGTCCTGGAGAAAAGGGTAGAAGTAGGAGTGGCAAAGAGGTTTGCAACTCTGACAATCCAAAAGCCAGTCTTGTAAGAAGGTTCGGTTAATCTTGGTCACTGAGTTATATTCTAGGGTCGGGTCAATGGTCGCTGCCAAAGAGAGAGAGGAAAGAAACACTCAGCGTGCACTCTAACCTAGATCAGAATGGTTATCACTTTATCTAATCTGGAAACCTCGCACTGTACCTCAATTTCTCCTCCAAACCTGAAAGAAGAATTAGTCGGGATCACCCGAGGAGTAAACCAACTCATCAGTGGAAATCGGGATCCAATTATCATCGCATGATAACTTGACGGAATCCATTCAAGTCACCACACTCCAGAAGGTATGCGCATGCCTGGCAAGTTTCAGTTCTTTTGAAACTCCCGATGTCGGTTTTTACCCCAAGCGGTTTATGACCTTGACTAGGTCAACAAACCATAAACCGCCAGTCAAGTTCAACCCGTCATTATTCTGGATTGCATTAAACCCACCCGTACGTGCCATTGACTAGGTCAACAAGGCCGCACGAGTGTCCTAACCAATCCCATTTATGCAACAAACAAGTACCACTTAGCTACCGAACACTGCGTCTTGACTAGGTCAACAAACGCAGCACGAATACTAAATAATACCTGTAGGAAATGACGGAGGACTACGGCTGGTTTTTGGCGAAAAACCTTTAACGTAATGAACTTGATATCGTTGAAGGAACTGCATAGCCTTTTATAAAAATATAGTGACGAAAACCTTTGCTAAAGAGGTCACTCCCGGTGAAAGGATCTCGGCTCTTTCCCCGTAGAAATGAGGTGCAGGATATTCCAAATGAATACCACGATGCAAAGCAAAAGGCAATCGGCTATAGTGAAGTTATTGCCCGAACGCAAACTTCTGTCCAAGGGGTCACTCTCGGTGAAGGGATCTCGGCTCTTGCCTCGTCGACTGAGGAGCAGGATATTCCAACTGAATACCACGATGCAAAACAAAAGTGAACGTCCTTGCAATAACAGCTTTTTGAAAAATGTTCCAACAACATCAGAATAGGTTTGTTTATAACTTGCGTTGATCCGAATCAACGCAGTCCCATCAATTAATCACACCACAAAGAACGAAAATAATATGACGTACGTATATGCCATCCGCATTCGCCACTGGGTCCCGTCATTACTCGTTAGGTTAGCTAACTAACGACAGAGCGGGGACTGGACTAGCGCGGATGCAAAACATATACAACATCTACTAATATATATACCAATATATTATATTCGCTCAAGGCGTGATAAGAATGCAACATCACAGAAATGTACAGCATCACAGAACATTACAGATATCTGGGATCCCCGGGTTTCATAGAGCCACTACTGAAACCCGACGTTCCCCTGGTCGTGTGGATAGCCTGTGCAATGAAAATCCTAGACCCCTATGGGCGCGGCAAGTCACCCTCCAAAACCTGAAGCGAGGCAGCCCCCTTCAGCAACGTGAATGGACCACCCAGCACTTCACGGAATCCGGTAACTTGGGCACCCCTCCTGGGTCAACCTGTACCCCTACGAGTGCGGCGAATAGCCCGCCAATCCTAGAGTGAAGCCCCCTCCGTCTCAATGCCATGAGATGCGGACCCGTTGCCCTCTAGAACCCGACTATCCGTGCACCCCTCCGCGGGGTAATCCTAGTACAGAAAGTAAAATATACATACACTGGGTACATCGACCGCAACCAGGTCGTGCTCCAAAAGAATAATACAATCAGGCAGTGACGGCAGTCCACATGTCGGACGCTCGCCCCGCAATATCAAATGTACATATAAAACAAAACTTTACTAACATTGCATCCAGGCTATCCCCCACGACCGATCCGCAACATCACAGCATAAACACAGAACATCAACGTGAAAGTCACGTTCGTAAATCCGTCTAACCGGGCTATAGCAGTTAGACGGGATTTACCGATTAAGTGACATTCACGGTCGCAGATATAATGTAAATACTGTGAACTAGCAAGTTTAAAATATCCGATCGAACAAAATATACCAAGTGGGCCCTAAAGCATTACTGTTGCACTTGCAGAAAATCTGGGCCCAAACAAAATATACCAAAACCCTTATTTCCAGTCCACAAGCCCACTGTAAAAATATGATGAAGTGATTCCAACTTCCTGCGGCGGAACCGCGGCCAAAGAGGGGTTAAGGCCGCGGTTCCGCGGTCGTACGGAAGGATTAGGTTACCAAATTTTTCCAGTGTTCTTAGGATTCTCTGTACATCATTCTGCAACAACCTGAAAAATTTTTGGACTCCAAAAAATTTCGACAGAAACTGATGTGAAGAAAAATACGGTTTTTGGGATTTTTGTTCGATCGGGTCTTTAAACATACTAGAGCAAGCTAGACTAGGTTAATGGCATGGCTCTGATACCATGTTGCGCCACGGCAGCGCCCCGGCCGTCTTACCGAGGCCAAAATGCGGAACCAAAAATTTTCCTTACTTGGAAACCGGCGCTACCGCGGACAATAAAACTCGGATCGTTAACCATTAACCTATACTAGCTAACAAGAGAAGGGTAGAAAAGTATACCGAGAGATCCGAGTCCTCCGGTCTTCTCGTCATCGTCCCGATCACCCGCGGAATCACCATTCGTCGTCTTCTCGTCGGACAGGGCACCACGTAGCCGGATTCTTTTACGGGCTCCCACCTCTGGACCGAGGCAACTCGGGCGCGAAGTTGGCTAGCCGACGCGTCCAAGATTTGCTGTAGGCTAGTGTAGAATGGTTGTCTCATTTGGGGTAGTGAAGTTGCCATTGGTGATGGAGGAATGAGGTTAAGAAAAATGGTGCTTTCATTTTTCCAAAACAAGAAGAATGAGATGAAGAAAAAATTGCCATTCCTCTCCCAATGAACCTCTCATTCTCTCTTGAACAAAAGGTGGAGGAAGAAACTCAAAAACAAGAAGGAAGGTGAGTGTAGGAAAAGCAAGAGGTGACCACATCCAAAAGAAATGATTACCATGTCATTTCCAAATCAAATCCAACTCTAATCACAAATAAATCAAGAAAAGATGTATGAAAAGAAAAGATGTCATCATAATCAATCCATATGCAAGAAACCCCTCCACAATATGTTATTTGCAAACTTGCAAATAACACCCTCCATCGGAAAAGTCCGGCCGGGAAAGAACAAAGGTAAACCGGCCGGAACGGAATGCAAACTGGCAACTCCAGAAAACTGGTCCCGTAATAAATTACAGGAAAACCCCTATACTGTGCATACACACCCGCATCTGTATTCCGACGGGATACAAATGCAATGAGACAAAATCTACACTGTACTATACTAGGATCCGGCTTAAACCAAAGCCGGCTAGTAATATCCGTCCGATCATGATCCGTGCAATACCGCACGTATCTGATCGAACCCTGCCATATAACCATATGGCCACTAGTACAAACTGTCTGATCCTGATCCGTGCAATACCGCACGTATCTAATCGGACCCTGCCATATCTCCATACGACCTCTACAGCGTTTCGCCCGAAACTTGAGTAACTGTCTGTGTGTGGTGGACTCTAAAGACTCGTCAATACTATGGCTGTGGATTTAACCACTAGCACGTCAGAGGTATAAGCCAATACGTGACGGGCCACCAGCTATTGACCAAAAGGGACGTCGATGAGCGAACTCATCCTGACACCCTACTGAGCGTGTCAGTGACAATATCCGTATAGTCCGGTCCGTTCGTCTATGAGTATCGCATGGCGGGCCTAGGGGGTTGGTAAAAGTCAGACCCCCAAAAGCGGTACAAGTCGTGTCGGAGCGTAGCCCAGAACACCCTGAGATACTACTGGAATACCTACCAGTAAATCTCCTGCCTCGGCCGAGGGCTTTGTGTAATGGCTCTCCTAGACACAGCGCGACCTCACCCCCAATACCGGGAGAGATGAACCCCTGCAGATCCGCTCACTGCCTCCATGTGGCTCGGGACTGTACCCAACTAAAACCTGTTTGCACGACTCCTTTGAGCCGTGGTAGGGTAGTAATCAAAGCATAGTGGGAACTCACACGAGACAAATGACGATCTCAGGTCGATGAACTAACCTGTACACATGTCACCAGGGAACTGCTATCTGACATCCGGTATAAGACCAACTAGCATGTTCCCGGCGAGTCCTGTCCGGTGTACTCATAACCCAATAAGCACCTGTATACATCTTAGGTGAACCAACTGACACCAGTGGCTTGTGAGACCGGCCACCGCCCCTCGTCGGGGTCTCGACTGTATACACTAGTCTACTAATAGAGTATCGATGCCCAGTCTCGAAACTCCCTCGACTAGGGACCTTTTAAGGATGTGCTTATAGACCGCCAGCTCTCTCGTATATGATCGCCATCATACTGCTGGTAGTCAAGCAAGAATCCTAGGGGCTCTATCAACGTGTAATAGCGACATGTCAGGTCACCTAACGCAGTACACGATGATAAAGGTAAACCAGATAGCATACTATCATCTTGAGTAAGACTGTCCTCTTGGGATAGGTCCTCCCTCAATCATTGCAATCACGTGCCTGTGATCCAATAATTGACTCTGAGGGCACTATCTCCAACAATCTCCCACTTGCACTCAAGGCTAATTATTGCGATGTCGCATACTCACAGCCCGTGTGATACCGAACACCCAACTCCTCTACTAGTCAGTCTCACAAAACCCGTTTGCGAAACTATTGCGTTCGAGGAATAACCTTAGTGAGTGGATCCGCTGTGATGTTTCTTTCTATGTCTCTCTATATCTCATGTTCGCGGAGAAAGCCATCTCCCGAAATGAGCAATACCTGTCTTAGAATGTGTCTGGATGTCTGATGGGACCTAGCTCATAAATGAACTCCAAATCCAAACTTCTTAGACTGTATCGTCAACTGAACTTAATTAGTATTCTGCGCCATGCCTTCCCTCAGTATCCACCTGGACCACCTGTCCAAAATACTGCCCCTCATGAGAGGGAAAACTATAACTCTGACAACCTCTCTGTCATCCAGGTCACCATGGAAGCCTGGAATGATAACCGTCTCCTAAAGGAGGCTGCTGTTATCATATCCCTAGAACATCAACTTATGTTCTAAAACTGCTCTCGATTGTTTCTTCAGGATTGGATGAATATCAACTTATTGCACCTACTGCAAGAACAACATCTGGTGTGGCACTTGACATCTCATGATTGACTCAATTGCCTGAGCAAGTGATCTGTCAATCATGCGTATCCCTCTCCTCTTTAGTCTGTAAGACACCTTTAGAGAGGGTGACTCCATCACTTGCAGGCACGCTACCGTGCCAGGAGTCGTCCATTCTAAATACTCTTAGAATGCTGTCTAAGTACCCAGATTGGGAAACCACCCAAATCTAGATCTAAAACCGTAGATCTAGTAACCAGAATGTCTGATATAATATCCAAGTCCTATGTGGAGAAACCACTGTGTGACGACCAAAGCGTAACCGATCGTAGTATAGGAATATCATTTCCTACTCTGTGTATGTCATCAAATACCAGGACATCACACCCTACTACCTTCTTAACAGATCCATCCCCTATTCTGATGAAGTCAAACCTATGACTGTCACATCAGAAATAGATGATCTATCTCCGCTGTAACTGCTTTAGTCTTATAAATAGACATAAGCCTGATGACCACCAATGCTTCCGCTGCTCCCACTGACTACGACAACCCTCTGCCAGAGTCATATAGACGTGCATTTCTAAAGCTAGTTTAGAACGACGCTATACTCATCCTCCTGCCGGGTCTCACAGTCTGGAACAACAGCAATGGTAAGTCTGGGTAAACAAGAACCTCCCTGCCACCGTCCTTGAGCATACCGAAGTACCTCTCGAGTGCCTGAGGTTACCCATCATATCTGCGGAGTGGCCAATGGAATGTCAAATCAGATTGAATCTTTAGGTTCTTTATCAAAAATCTTCAGTAATCCTTTGCGGTTCTGGAATCGCTTCCAGTTCTACCATACTCCCACTATTGTTTTCTGAAAAAAAATCCATTTTTATTAAAACTGTGGCGAGTCAAGAACAATATCACTATTGATCTTCCAGATGGTAGAAAGTCAACCCTCATCATAGCCTGGGTCAACCCACAAACTGCCATTACAGAAACGTGCCTTGAGTTATCCGGAGTCTGGTTTTAAGCATAAGCCGGACAACTCCCCGTACCTTAACAATGTCAAGATATGAACTGTTCTATATCCAATACAGAAACAGGGGCACTGATTTAATTGAACCAGATTCAAATCATACAGCTGTCTCCAGTGCATGTCAAGTAAATGGAGAGAGGCCGATCAGCGTTACTCAACTTAGGAATGCTTCCAATTAGGAGTAACCTGAAAGAGAAGCAAGTTCTCTTAATTATTACTATCAACTGAATACCATACACAAGTATCTACATCTTCGATCACCTTGAAGAATCCCGATACTTGCAATACCTGGTTCTCTACTTTATTCATATACCTATAACTTCTCAAAATTCAGACCTTGTGTTTGCACGAAACACCTGTCTAAGAACTAGAGAAGTCATAAGTAAACTGAATATAGTACGAGGACCAACCCCTCTGTCCTGATGGACGCTGGACAACATACAATACTCTGTATAAGTCCCTTGAGTTTGATGACTCATTCACTGTGTGTCGTAGGCTGAAAACTGTACTTATGGTTAAGAAGAATTACACCGCTGTTTAATGCTCCTTACCTAACCATCCACTGATATAGGTAAATGTCATCGACATAACTTCAAAAGGTATATCTCACTCTATAAAAATAGACGTACAGATATATCAATTTGAAATTGGTGCATAACCGCGGATATTCAAAACCAAATATTTGCCGTCCGGGAAACAACCCAGGTGACTTCCTCAAATATCACCGATTACAACGAATCCCGATATAATGAGGATGATCACCCAATTCCCAATAACTTACTCCCACTCATCATCTTGTAAAACCATACAGATGTGAGAATCATACCTGGTAAATACATACCCTGGAGTAAGTGTCTAATCGGGAAATCAGTTTTCCTTTAACAGTACACAGTGAAACTGAAACATTGAAATGTTTCGTTGGGGTATCCTGGTATTCCTAGTAATGCCTCTTCCATTATCCAGATTCACAACTGTAACCATATAATTCTTTGCCATTTCTCCAAATCCCTTTATATTTCTTTAGTCATTACCTTCTGTACACCCCTTTAGGCCAAATGGTTTTCTTCCTTCCCTACCGTTCGGCACCAGCCTATGGTTTGGAAGAAGACTATCCAATAAGCATAATGGGTGTACTGTCCTAATCCTAGGAGCACTCGCAACAAGAGAGAAGGTGAAGATAAAAGACAACCGAATAAACCTTATTCCTATTTCTCCTGAACTAGAATCCATCCCCGAACTGGAACAAGTTCCTTTCGAGTTCGTATATAACCATACGATGGAGTATCTAATAAACAGTGGATCTTCGTAGTGATACGGAGTGTCCTGGAGAAATACAAAGGTGATGTGGGAGTGGTAAATGAAATACTTGGTTTGGTCGTGAATATCAGTCGCAATTTACTTTGCCCTCTTACTAATCCCTTGCTTTGTCTGAACTTAATACCTTCTGTACACCGTTTAGGCTAATTGGTTTTCTTCATTCCCTACCGTTCGGCACCTGCCTATGGTTTGGAAGGAGACTATCCAATTTGCGTAATAGGTGTACTATCTCCTAAACCAAGGAGTACTCGCAACCTGAGAGAAGGTAAAAGAAAAAGACAACTGAATAGTCCTATTCGTTTTCTCCAGAACCGGAAACCATCCTCGAATTCCTTCGAGTTCGTATATAACCATACGATGGTTTTGTCCAATGGAAGTGGACGATCGTAGTAATACGGGGTGTCCTGGAGAAAAGGGTAGAAGTTGGAGTGGCAAAGAGGTTTGCAACTCTGACAATCTAAAAGCCAGTCTTGTAAGAAGGTTCGGTTAATCTTGGTCACTGAGTTATAGTCTAGGGTCGGGTCAATGGTCGCTGCCAAAGAGAGAGAGGAAAGAAACACTCAGCGTGCACTCTAACCTAGATCAGATTGGTTATCACTCTATCTAATCTGAAAACCTCCCACTGTACCTCAAATTCTCCTCCAAACCTGAAAGAAGAATTAGTCGGGATCACCCGAGGAGTAAACCAACTCATCAGTGGAAATCGGGATCCAACTATCATCGCATGATAACTTGACGGAATCCACTCAAGTCACCACACTCCAGAAGGTATGCGCATGCCTGGCAAGTTTCAGTTCTTTTGAAACTCCCGATGTCGGTTTTTACCCCAAGCGGTTTATGACCTTGACTAGGTCAACAAACCATAAACCTCCAGTCAAGTTCAACCCGTCATTATTCTGGATTGCATTAAACCCACCCGTACGTGTCCTTGACTAGGTCAACAAGGCCGCACGACTGTCCTAACCAATACCATTTATGCAACAAACAAGTACCACTTAGCTACCGAACACTGCGTCTTGACTAGGTCAACAAACGCAGCACGAATACTAAATAATACCTGTAGGAAATGACGGAGGGCTACGGCTGGTTTTTGGCGAAAAACCTTTAACGTAATGAACTTGATATCGTTGAAGGAACTGCATAGCCTTTTATAAAAATATAGTGACGAAAACCTTTGCTAAAGAGGTCACTCCCGGTGAAGGGATCTCGGCTCTTTCCCCATAGAAATGAGGTGCAGGATATTCCAAATGAATACCACGATGCAAAGCAAAAGGCAATCGGCTATAGTGAAGTTATTGCCCTAACGCAAACTTCTGTCCAAGGGGTCACTCCCGGTGAAGGGATCTCGGCCCTTGCCTCGTCGACTGAGGAGCAGGATATTCTAACTGAATACCATGATGCAAAACAAAAGTGAACGTCGTTGCAATAACAGCTTTTTGAAAAATGTTCCAACAACATCAGAATAGGTTTGTTTATAACTTGCGTTGATCCGAATCAACGCAGTCCCATCAATTAATCACACCACAAAGAACGAAAATAATATGACGTACGTATATGCCATCCGCATTCGCCACTGGGTCCCGTCATTACTCGTTAGGTTAGCTAACTAACGACAGAGAGGGGACTGGACTAGCACGGATGCAAAACATATACAACATCTACTAATATATATACCAATATATTATATTCGCTCAAGGCGTGATAAGAATACAACATCACAGAAATGTACAACATCACAGAACAATACAGATATCTGGGATCCCCGGGTTTCATAGAGCCAATACTGAAACCCGACGTTCCCCTGGTCGTGTGGATAGCCTGTGCAATGAAAATCCTAGACCCCTACGGGCGCGGCAAGTCACCCGCCAAAACCTGAAGCGAGGCAGCCCCCTTCAGCAACGTGAATGGACCACCCAGCACTTCATGGAATCTGGTAACTTGGGCACCCCTCCTGGGTTAACCTGTACCCCCTACGAGTGCGGCGAATAGCCCGCCAATCCTAGAGTGAAGCCCCCTCTGTCTCAATGCCATGAGATGCGGGCCCGTTGCCCTCGAGAACCCGACTATCCGTGCACCCCTCCGCGGGGTAATCCTAGTACAGAAAGTAAAATATACATACACTGGGTACATCGACTGCAACCAGGTCGTGCCCCAAAAGAATAATACAATCAAGCAGTGACGACAGTCCACATGTCGGACGATCGCCCCGCAATATCAAATGTACATATAAAACAAAACTGTACTAACATTGCATCCAGGCTATCCCCCACGACCGATCCGCAACATCACAGCATAAACACAGAACATCAACGTGAAAGTCACGTTCGCAAATCCGTCTAACCGGGCAATAGCAGTTAGACGGGATTTACCGATCAAGTGACATTCACGATCGCGGATATAATGTAAATACTGTGAACTAGCAAGTTTAAAATATCCGATCGAACAAAATATACCAAGTGGGCCCCAAAGCATTACTGTAGCACTTGCAGAAAATCTGGGCCCAAACAAAATATACCAAAACCCTTATTTCCAGCCCACAAGCCCACTGTAAAAATATGATGAAGTGATTCCAACTTCCTGCGGCGGAACCGCGGCCAAAGAGGGGTTAAGGCCGCGGTTCCGCGGTCGTACGGAAGGATTAGGTTACCAAATTTTTCCAATGTTCTTAGGATTCTCTGTACATCATTCTGCAACAACCTGAAAAATTTTTGGACTCCCAAAAATTTCGACAGAAACTGATGTGAAGAAAAATACGGTTTTTGGGATTTTTGTTCGATCGGGTCTTTAAACATACTAGAGCAAGCTAGACTAGGTTAATGGCGTGGCTCTGATACCATGTTGCGCCACGGCAGCGCCCCGGCCGTCTTACCGAGGCCAAAATGCGGAATCAAAAATTTTCTTACTTGGAAACCGGCGCTACCGCGGACAATAAAACCCGGATCGTTAACCATTAACCTATACTAGCTAACAAGAGAAGGGTAGAGAAGTATACCGAGTTATCCGTGTCCTCCGGTCTTCTCGTCATCGTCCCATTCTCCCGCGGAATCACCATTCGTCGTCTTCTCGTCGGAAAGGGCACC
The DNA here is from genome assembly GCA_030015575.1 of Agapanthus africanus. Taxonomy (NCBI): domain Eukaryota; kingdom Viridiplantae; phylum Streptophyta; class Magnoliopsida; order Asparagales; family Amaryllidaceae; genus Agapanthus; species Agapanthus africanus. The sequence continues at coordinate 394,941,004 of JASDDO010000022.1, forward strand.
ACGTAGCCGGATTCTTTTACGGGCTCCCACCTCTGGACCGAGGCAACTCGGGCGCGAAGTTGGCTAGCCGACGCGTCCAAGATTTGCTGTAGGCTAGTGTAGAATGGTTGTCTCATTTGGGGTAGTGAAGTTGCCATTGGTGATGGAGGAATGAGGTTAAGAAAAATGGTGCTTTCATTTTTCCAAAACAAGAAGAATGAGATGAAGAAAAAATTGCCATTCCTCTCCCAATGAACCTCTCATTCTCTCTTGAACAAAAGGTGGAGGAAGAAACTCAAAAACAAGAAGGAAGGTGAGTGTAGGAAAAGCAAGAGGTGACCACATCCAAAAGAAATGATAACCATGTCATTTCCAAATCAAATCCAACTCTAATCACAAATAAAGCAAGAAAAGATGTATGAAATGAAAAGATGCCAACATAATCAATCCATATGCAAGAAACCCCTCCACAATATGTTATTTGCAAACTTGCAAATAACACCCTCCATCGGAAAAGTCCGGGCGGGAAAGAACAAAGGAAAACCGGCCGGAACGGAATGCAAACTGGCAACTCCAGAAAACTGGTCCCGTAATAAATTACAGGAAAACCCCGATACTGTGCATACACACCCGCATCTGTATTCCAACCGGATACAAATGCAATGAGACAAAATCTACACTGTACTATACTAGGATCCGGCTTAAACTAAAGCCGGCTAGTAATATCCGTCCGATCCTGATCCGTGCAATAATGTACGTATCTGATCGAACCCTGCCATATAACCATACGGCCACTAGTACAAACTGTCCGATCCTGATCCGTGCAATACCGCACGTATCTGATCGGACCCTGCCATATCTCCATACGGCCTCTACAGTGTTTCGCCCGAAACTTGAGTAACTGTCTGTGTGTGGTGGACTCTAAAGACTCGTCAATACTATAGCTGTGGATTTAACCACTAGCACGTCAGAGGTATAAGCCAATACGTGACGGGCTACCAGCTATTGACCAAAAGGGACGTCGATGAGCGAACTCATCCTGACACCCTACTGAGCCTGTCAGTGACAATATCCGTACAGTCCGGTCCGTTCGTCTATGAGTATCGCATGGCGGGCCTAGGGGGTTGGTAAAAGTCAGACCCCCAAAAGCGGTACAAGTCGTGTCGGAGCGTAGCCCAGAACACCCTGAGATACTACTGGAATACCTACCAGTAAATCTCCTGCCTCGGCCGAGGGCTTTGTGTAATGGCTCTCCTAGACACAGAGCGACCTCACCCCCAATACCGGGAGAGATGAAACCCTGCAGATCCGCTCACTGCCTCCATGTGGCTCGGGACTGTACCCAACTAAAACCTGTTTGCACGACTCCTTTGAGCCGTGGTAGGGTAGTAATCAAAGCATAGTGGGAACTCACACGAGACAAATGACGATCTCAGGTCGATGAACTAACCTGTACACATGTCACCAGGGAACTGCTATCTGACATCCGGTATAAGACCAACTAGCATGTTCCCGGCGAGTCCTGTCCGGTGTACTCATAACCCAATAAGCACCTGTATACATCTTAGGTGAACCAACTGACACCAGTGGCTTGTGAGACCGGCCACCGCCCCTCGTCGGGGTCTCGACTGTATACACTAGTCTACTAATAGAGTATCGATGCCCAGTCTCGAAACTCCCACGACTAGGGACCTTTTAAGGATGTGCTTATAGACCGCCAGCTCTCACGTATATGATCGCCATCATACTGCTGGTAGTCAAGCAAGAATCCTAGGGGCTCTATCAACGTGTAATAGCGACATGTCAGGTCACCTAACGCAGTACACGATGATAAAGGTAAACCAGATAGCATACTATCATCTTGAGTAAGACTGTCCTCCTGGGATAGGTCCTCCCTCAATCATTGCAATAACGTTCCTGTGATCCAATAATTGACTCTGAGGGCACTATCTCCAACAGTGGCATTGTAGACTGGGTCACATCAATGCGACACGACTGGCCAAGTTGCATAAGGATGGATATTTAAATCCGTTTGAATTTTCATCTTATGATACTTGCCAGTCATGTCTCAAAGGCAAGATGACCAAAACTCCGTTTACGGGACACGGAGAAAGAGTTACCGAACTCTTGGGACTTATTCATAGTGATGTATGCGGTCCCATGTCTACACATGCCAGGGATGGTTCTTCGTACTTCATTACATTCACTGACGATCTCTCTAGGTTCGGGTATGTGTTCCTGATGAAACACAAATCAGAAGCTTTTGAGAAATTTAGAGAATATAAACAAGAAGTTGAGAACCAAACCGGAAAAAGTATTAAAATCCTACGATCTGATCGTGGAGGAGAATACTTGAGCATTGAATTCCTGGACTTCCTAAAAGAGAATGGGATTCTCTCTCAGCAAACTCCTCCATATACACCACAGCACAACGGTGTATCATAACGGAGGAACTGCACCCTATTAGATATGGTGCGATCTATGATGAGTGTAGCTGAGTTACCTGTTTCCTTCTGGGGATATGCACTAGAAACAGCTGCATACCTACTGAACAGAGTTCCCACCAAATCTGTGCCTACCACACCATATGAGATATGGGAAGGGAAGAGACCATATCTTAATTTTATAAAGATATGGGGTTGCCCGGCCTATGTCAAAAGACAAAAACCGGACAAACTCGAGGCAAGATCTGTTTTGTGTAAATTTGTTGGATATCCCAAACATTCGCGAGGGTATATCTTCTACCACAGTGAGGAACAAAGAGTATTTGTTGCTCAACATGCCACCTTTTTAGAAAAGGAATTTCTTGCAAAAGAAATTAGTGGCTCTGAGGTAGAACTGGAGGAGGTTCCAGCTGAACAAAACACAACAGAAGATTTAGTGGAACCAGAACATTCAGTAGCTCCCGACGAACCTCAGCCTCTCCGCCGATCTAGTAGGGTTCCTCGTAAACCTGAGAGATACTACGGTTTTCTCATGGATGGTGGGAGCGAGGATTGCATCATGGAGGATGATGACCCAACTAGCTTCGAGCAGGCCATCACGAGTAGAGACTCAGTGAAATGGCTGGATGCTATGCGGTCCGAGATGGAATCCATGTACACCAACAAAGTATGGACTTTGGAAGTTGCTCCTAAAGGGGTAAAACCCATTGGGAGCAAGTGGATCTTCAAGAAGAAACTTGGTGTAGATGGGAAAGTGAAGACTTTCAAAGCTAGACTTGTTGCAAAGTGTTTTCGTCAAAGACCAGGTGTGGACTATGACGAAACCTTTTCTCCAGTGGCTATGCTCCGGATCATGCTTGCCATCGCTGCATATCATGATTACGAAATCTGGCAAATGGATGTTAAGACAGCCTTTCTAAATGGTGATTTAGAAGAGTGCGTGTACATGACTCAGCCAGAGGGCTTCGTAGACAGTGGGAGCAGCGGGAAGGTGTGCAAGCTGCTTAAATCCATTTATGGATTAAAGCAAGCATCGCGGAGTTGGAACATCTGCTTTGATGTCGTTATCAAAGAGTTTGATTTCGTCAAAAACCCAGATGAACCTTGTATTTACAAGAAGGTGGCAGAGAGTAAGGTTGTCTTCCTCGTATTGTACGTGGACGACATACTCTTGATAGGAAATGATATTCCTATGCTGCAATCGGTCAAGCTCTTCTTATCATAAAGATTCTCAATGAAAGATCTTGGTGATGCCTCCTGCATATTGGGAATAAGGATCTATAGAGATAGATCCAAACGGATATTGGGATTGTCCCAATCCAGGTACATTGACACCGTACTAAAGAGGTTTAGTATGGAAGAATCCAAGCGTGGTAACTTGCCCACGATCTCTGGAGTCACTCTCTCCAAAGAGATGTCTCCCAAGACTGATTTGGAGAGAGCTCGCATGCAAGGGATACCCTATGCTTCGGCTGTAGGCTCTATCATGTACGCGATGCTATCTACCAGACCCGATGTTGCATACTCACTAAGTGTAGTGAGCAGGTATCAAGCTGATCCTGGAGAGAGTCACTGGACAGCTGTGAAGAGCATTCTCAAGTACTTGCGAAGGACTAAAGAGATGCTCTTGGTGTATGGTAACGGAGAACTCCAAGTGGAGTCCTTTACCGATTCGAGCTTCCAGAGTGATAAGGACGACTCTAAGTCGCAGTCGGGCTTTGTCTTTACCCTTTACGGAGGGGCGGTTAGCTGGAAGAGTTCCAAGCAGGAAACCGTGGCAGACTCGACGATGGAGGTTGAATACATCGCTGCCAACGATGCTGCCAAAGAGGCTGTCTGGATCAAGAAGTTCATTACTGAACTTGGAGTGGTTCCATCCATTGAGCATCCAATAAATTTGTATTGCGATAACAATGGAGCGGTGGCTTTGGCCAAGGAACCCAGGTCCCATCAGCGATCCAGGCATATTCTGAGGCGGTATCACCTGATCCGGGAGATAGTTGATCGCCGGGAGATCGAGGTCAGGAGGGTTGACACGAAGAACAACACGGCGGATCCACTCACGAAGGCCATTCCCCAGATACAGTTTGAGAGACTCTTCGGGATGCTCGGTATGCGATACTACAGCAGCTGGCCCTAGTGCAAGTGGGAGATTGTATGCCCTAGAGGCCAGTATTGTACAGATGATGTATATTATATTGGATGCTTGGACATATATAGAGATGTCTTTCTTGCTCGATATGATAGTATGCTATCTGGTTACTCTTTATCTTAACATGTATACTAGTCTCTTTAAACTGTCTTATGGTTACATGTTGGTAATGCCCTTAGGATGTGTACTTGACTACCTGGACTATGATGCATATCATACTAGTGGGGACATGGTAGTCCATAAGTACATCCTTCAAGGTCCCTAGTCGTGGGTGTATCGAGACGAGGCATCGATATACCAGAGTAGACTAGCGTATACGCTTCTCGACCCATGAGATGGGCGATGGATGATCCCATATCCATTGGTGTTTGACATCAGAGATGGTATACGGGTGCTCAGTGGAGACTGGGTACACTGGACGGACTCGCCGAGAACTCCCAGATGGTATTATACCTCACGTCAGATGCCAGTTCTCAGGTGACACTTGTGCAGGTTAGTCTGTAGACCCGAGATCGTCATAGAGTCTTGTGTGATTCCCACTGTGCTTTGATCTCCACCTTACCACGTCCATGAGGGCGTGCAAAACGGTGGTCTTTGGGTACAGTCCCGAGTCACATGGAGGTAATGAGCGATAGGAGGGATTTCGTCTCTCCCGGTATTGGGGGTTGATGTTGCGCAGTGCTCGATTGGCCGTAACAGGGAATTCCCTGGCCAGGGCTGATCAGAGATTTGCTGGTAAGTGTTACCAGTAGTTTCTCGACCCGTTATAAGCCTCACATCGGCACGACTTATCGGTTATTGGGGTCTGACGTTTACCAACCCTAGACTAGATATGCGACATATCAGACGAACAGACCGGACTGTACGGTAAGTGTTACTGGTTGGATTCACAGGAGTGTGAGCGGGCTAGCTCATTGATCTTCTGATCGCTTAATACCCGGGTGGCCGTTACGTTTAGCAGACCGCTTGCGGCTTGTGGGTGCTTGATATGATCATCATCTGCTACCGGCGTATTGACGAGTCTTTAGAGTCCTACACAGAGGTTTCCTGTCTCAACCGAAACGAAATAGGAGCGCACATGAGATATTTGCGGCACCGAGAATAATGCGTGTATGTGATACCGCATTTCATTCTCGCGATGAATGTTTCGATTGGTTGTATGCGATATGACCTAGTTATCGAATCATTGATTCGATAAATCGATACATTGTATACTAGTCGGTTATGTGCGACATGACCGGATCATTGAATCAAGTGTTGATTTAATGATTTAATGTATAATTATATATTTGATATATTGCTTTGCATTAACTAGTATTGGTTCACTTTAAAGGGATTTTCTCACATGAAAAGCACATTGTATATGTGATATATTTTGTGTGCACTTGATTGTATCATGTTTGATGATGCATGCTCGCTTGGATTTATGTAAAGACTTAAACCATGTTTAGTGAATGGTTAGGGTTTCATTTTTTCACTTAATTATTTATCTTTTCTTTTTTGAGAAATAGATAATAGAAAACAAAATGGTTTCTTTTATCATGAAGCTTGTTGAAGCTTCATGAAGCTTTGACCATGAGACCACTTTGTCTTCTTCTCTAAACCCTAACCACTCATCTAAACTATAGTTAACTCTCTACACTTGACCATGGTAAGAAGATGATAAGTATTGATTTTATTATTCGTTTTACAAAACACTTATGATATTCTATTTTCTTTATCATCTTCTTCTTCAAGAAAATGCTTATGTCCATCAATGGAAACATGAGCAAAAGTGTGAGAAATCCAATTCTAAAGTGAACCCACCTCCTATTTCTTCACTCTCTACCTCTTGCCAAGTAGTATAGGGTGTTTTCTTCACAAGTTTCACAACTTGGTGAAGTTGGAGCTTGAACTTGTGATGCCTCGACGTAGATCATCTTCGGCATGAAGCCGACGACCTTGCCCGCCCATTTCTCCGATGAAGCCGACGATTGAGTTCGGGATTCGAGATGGACAGCGAGAGGACGCCTACGTGGAGCTAAGGAAGTGGAGAAACGGATCTACAAAGGTTGTAGCCTCTCTCCTTTAGTTAAGATGTTAACTAGTTTCATTTTTCGCCTAGAATTCTAGTCGACGATCCGTATTAGGGTTTCTCGGCACCTATAAAATTTAAAATTAGCATGGTTGATGCCTTGTGAGACTTCATTAGGGTGCCTAGGAACCCTACAGCCATGAGGAGACGAGTCAGAATCAGTCGACGCTAGAGAAAAGTGGAGTAAGAGGTTCGTACGAGATCATGACGAGATGACGTTCCACTTCGCTGACATCAGAGAGCTGATATGCATACAGATGTATTGAGATACGACCAGTTTCCGAGGAGGAGTTATGCTGAGAACGCAGATGTCCAGAAAAAGAGAAAGGATTATGCTAGAGTACCAGCCTCCGTACAGTTCGGCATAAGCGAGAATGCAAGAGACCCTGAGCAGGTTCTTCCCAGGACACTGCTGCAATGAGATTTGCACCAAGGATCAGATGTGTGACGTATATTCATGTCACGACCCGAAATTGGCACTTGACGGCCCTAATACTGCGCAACGTCTACAGGCGTAACGCAGTAAAAGAAAACCAAAACCGAGAAATCTAAACCATTAAAAGAAAAGAAAAGATAAGAAACATTGTTTAAACTTTTGAAAATCTCAGGTATAAATTCTTTAAGTCCAATTTACTTTCTTGAAAATTTTGGCAGCACCTCCTTTGTAAAAACCAACCCCAAAAATGGGTAAAATATAAATATAAAGTAAAGCATCCCCAACGGGAGCAAATCTACGCCCAACGGCGGAAAACAACCACCACAACAAATATACGACGCCGTAGCGAAGAAATAAAAGGCGATATAAGTAAAACTGCATAAAAGACATCCAAGTCCCAAAATACACAATATCGTCCTCACATTAAGTCTCTAAGTCATACAACAATATAGTAGATGGAGAGTACAAGGATACAACGAATATACAATACAAAAAAAACGAATAACCACAAAACCCACCTAAGAAAACTGTACAATGTGAGCTGATGCGGTATCCGTAGCAAAAGATGATAAGATAGATGAATAGCCTGCCTCGACTACTCTGGGGAACACCCTACAAAACAACTGTGGCACAACGGGGATGAGTTGCCAACTCGTGAATAATAAATAACATATGCATGTAATCGCAAGTATGCACATACAACGTGAATCTAACATATACAATTAATAGGAATAAAAGGTCATATGAATGCAATAATCATGAAAGGTACACTAGCAGGTACAACTAATACATGAAGCAATAACAATATGACAATCGGTATGCAGTAATCATGCAATAATGATATGAAAATGTATATATGCAACAGTCATTAAAGTTACTCTAGCAGGTACAACTAACACATGAAGTAATGCATATAAATAAAGATATGTAAATGCAACAGTCATGGAAGGTACTCTAGCAGGTACAACTAACACATGAAGCAGTGCATAAACAATAAATGTGGAGTATGGAATGAAACATGTCATTTCCACGGAATCCTGACATCGTGGTAGGATCAAAATCCATCAAGACAATCCAAATCCCAATTCCTCAAATCAACCTCCAAATTGGCTCTCATATCATATAAGTCTCACAAATCCTTAATGTACAATATCGAATAAATCTCATATATCCTGAATGTACAAAGTCAAGTGAATCTCATATATCCTTTATGTACAATATCAAGTAATCACAAATGTCCTAAATCCAATATCAAGTGAATCTCTTATATTCTAGGTATATTTGCATGAATAAATATGATGAAGTATATGAATTTATATGTATACATATATATTAGTGTCCCATTCCACTAATATATATATATATATGCATATTTGGATACCCTATTTGGATACGATCCATGAAGGAACTCCGTGCAACGCACAACTTAACAAAGGACAACTGAGCAAACTGAGCATAACCGGCCAACAAACAACGTATAGAGTCACACCCTGTCTAGACTGGGGTAGACACCACAACGAAATTCGTGGAGATCTGCTCCCATTTCGACTTCGGAACGGTTAAAGGATGCAACTCTCCAGCCGGTCTCAAATGCTCGACCTTAGCACGCAACAAGACAGCATCCTGAAACAAAATCCGAAACTTCACTCTTCACCCATGCCCACCCGTTACTATCTCATAAGTCACGCTACAAATTGGTGGAACTTGAATGAACGCCGAAAGTTGACTGATGTGCCTGCTCTAGGATTTTGCATCTCTGCCCATCAGCAACAGGTATACAAACGCGTCCCTAAACATAGCACACCTTGGTCATAAATTAAGGACTCCAAATCATTACCCAGCCAAGTATGTTCAAGTATCTCTGACGAATGAGCATCGGCGGGCAGTGCCTTGCGAAAGCGATTAAGGAAAAGTGGTCGGACGCGGTCATGAGCAAGCTTTCCCCTCAGTAGAGGCGAACTTAAGATGTACTCAACGATCAAACAAGAACTGTAAATCTGCAGAATACTATCTCAACAATCAAAATCCGCAGCAGGAAGATGTACATTAAGCTCTGGTGGTCCGTGAAAATCTGCCACGACTCTCCGAACAAGTAGTGTTTTTCCAAATTTCCAACGCAAAACCACCGCGGCCATCTCCACATCATGAGTGGGATATCCTGCTCGTACTTCCTCCAACTGTCGTGAAGTAAAAGCGATAACTCTATAGTGCCACCTCAGTACACAGTCGAGCCCCACTCGCGAAACATCACAGTTAAACAACAAAGTCGCCCGAACCAGAAGCAAAGAAAGAACTGATGCAGTTGTTAACCGGGTCTTCAACTGCCGAAAACTCCGTACGCATGCCTCAGTCCAAAGAAAAAAGAACCTCCTTTCCGATCAGTTCAGTCAACGGTGCAGCGATACACTAGAAATACTGCACGAAACGGCGGTAACAACCTGCTAAGCCCAAAAATCTACGGAACTCCTGTAAGTCGATGTACTTCACCCCAGTACTTGTGGGGAGGCGGAATTTTCAAAACTTATCAAGTTTAAACAACGAACATCGACTAACCGCTTGAATCGAAGCTAGACTATAAATAACCGTATTCAATGAGTTTCTTTTCACAAGTGATTAGGGATTATACCTAATGAAACCGGTCCTTCTTCTTTGTGTCCTCCTTTGTTCTCCTCGACCTTCTCTAGGTAGTAGACGATCCACCCGAGAGCAAAACACCAAGCTAAACCTCTAACTTGAGGTAACTAATCAACTTTGATTGCTAATCAAAGATGAAAGGATGATATAGAGTGAAGGTTATGGATTGTTTAGTCTAACTAATCCTTTGATCTCAACACATGAGGATTAAGGATTAGGGTTTGAAGATGAGAGCTTGAGGAGAGAGAATGTGTGATAAGATAATGAGAGGAGAGAGAGTGTATCATAATATATTATGAAGCATTTCTTTTTAACAATAATGAATAATGGAAATGAATAAGCATGCTTCATAAAATATCTAGTGGTGATTCATTAGCATGAGTCATTAAGCAATAAATGTGCATTAATGAAATGAATGAATCACCACCATGACTCACTTTCTTATCCAAAAGAAACCTCCTTAGTCACATCTTCTAGAAGCTTCTCGAGTAATTACGAGAACGCCCCTCCGATCTGTAAAAAATACGGAAAAACTTTAGACTGTATAAATCCAATAACCGGATACCAGTAACTGGCTTAAACCAAAGCCGACTGGTAAAAACTGTCCGAAAGTCGTACGCGCGTAAACGCACGTATGCGTCCGAACCCTTTGTCGCAAAACCATGCAACCTCTATATCGTTTCGCCTGGAGTAGGAAACTCTCTGTGTGGGACTCTAGAGACTCGACTACTACGCTGGCAGTGGGTTTAACCACAGACCGCAAGCGGCACTAGCTGTACGTAACGGTCCCCAGGTAGTTGTCGATAAGAAGGCCGATGAGAAAACCCATCCGAACTCCTACTGAGTCTGATGTGACAATCTCCATACAGTCCGGTCCGTTCATCCAAGACTATCGCATATCGGGCCTAGGGGGGCGGCAAGCGTCAGTCCCCTAATAGCGGTATAAGTCGTGTCGGAGTAAAGCCCATTACACCCTGAGAAACTGCTGGAACCTACCAGCAAATCTCGCTTGCCCTGGCCAGGGACTTTGCGTAATGGCTCTCTGACACAGCACGATATCTACTCCCAATACCGGGAGGGACGAATCCTGTCTAACCGCCACTGCCTCCAAGTGCTCGGGACTGCACCCAACTGCCACCTGTTTGCATGACTCCTTTGAGCCGTGGTAGGGTAGCAATCTAAGAACAGTGGGACACACTCAAGGCGAAGTAGCAGTGTCAAGTCTGCGGACTACGCTGTACTCATGTCACCTGGGAACTGTTCACTGACGACTGGTATCAAACCAACCAACAGTTCCCTGTGAGTCCTGTCCGGTGTACCCGTAACCTAACGAGCACCTGTATACTATCTCCAGTACTACGTACTGACGGCTGTGGGACAGACCATCTCCCCAACTGGGATGAGAAGCGTACACACCAGTCTACTCCGGAGTATCGATGCTCTGTCTCGATAATCCAACGACCAGGGACCTGAATAAGGATGTGCTTGTAGACTACCCAGCCCCCACTAGTGTGACTGCCATCACAACGCTGGTAGACAAGCAAGATCCTAAGAGCTCTATCAATACGTACACTCACATATTAAGATAGAAAAACCAAGTAGCATACTACCATGTTTAGCAAGACTGTTATATACATGTGAATATCCCAAGCTTCCATTAAGTAATATACAAGCTAGTATGATACAGTAATGGCCTTCTAGGGCATAAACACTAACAATCTCCCACTTGCACTAGGGCCATGTACTGGCATATCGTAGACCAATGATCTCGAGTAGCCTCTCGAACTGAATCTGAGGAAGGGCCTTCGTGAATGGATCAGCAATGTTCTCTTCTGAAGCAACTCTCCGAACCTCGATCTCCTGACGATCAATGATCTCCCTGATCAGGTGATACCGCCTCAAGATGTGTCTGGACTTCTGATGGGACCTTGGTTCCTTCGCTAAAGCTATAGCTCCGTTGTTGTCGCAATACAGAGGTATTGGATCAACTATGGTAGGAACCACCTGAAGTTCTGTTAGGAACTTCTTCATCCAGACTGCTTCTTTTGCGGCATCGCAAGCAGCTATATACTCCGCTTCCATCGTCGAGTCAGCAACGGTGTCCTGCTTGGAGCTCTTCCAGCACACCGCCCCTCCATTGAGGGTAAAGACATAACCCGACATGGACTTGGAATCGTCCTTATCACTCTGGAAGCCGGAATCAGCAAAGGCCTCCAACCTGAGGTCCTTTCCGCCGTAAACCAAGAACATCTCCTTAGTCCTCCTCAGGTACTTGAGAATGTTCTTTACTGCTATCCAGTGTTTCTCCCCTGGGTCTGACTGATACCGGCTTACCACGCTTAGTGCGTAAGCTACATCTGGTCTGGTACACAACATCGCATATATTATAGAGCCTACCGCAGAAGCGTAGGGTATAATAGACATGCGTTCCCTTTCCAAATCAGTCTTGGGAGACATCTCTTTGGAGAGGGTGATTCCGTGACAAGCCGGTAGATTACCGCGCTTAGAATCTTCCATACTGAATCTTTTCAGTACAGTGTCGATATACCTGGACTGCGAAAGTCCCAACATCCTCTTGGATCTATCACGATAGATCCGGATCCCCAGAATGTAAGAGGGATCACCCAGGTCTTTCATGGAGAACCTGTGTGACAAGAATCCTTTGACAGATTGTAGCATAGGAATGTCATTTCCTATCAATAGAATGTCATCCACGTACAAGACGAGGAATACGACACTTCTGGCCACAACTTTACTATATATGCACGGTTCATCTGGATTTTTGATAAAGTCATATTCTTTGACTATCTCATCAAAACAGATGTTCCAACTCCGCGATGCCTGCTTTAGTCCATAAATGGACTTAAGCAGCTTGCATACTTTCCCGCTGCTCCCACTCTGATTGAAACCCTCTGGCTGATCCATATAGACGCTCTCTTCTAAATTTCCATTCAGAAAAGCCGTCTTTACGTCCATCTGCCAGATTTCATAATCATGGAAGGCAGCAATAGCAAGAAGGACCCGAATGGATTTGAGCATAGCCACTGGAGAAAAGGTTTCGTCATAGTCCAAACCAGGTCTTTGACGAAAACCCTTTGCAACAAGTCTAGCCTTATAGGTTTCCACCTGTCCATCTACACCAATCTTTTTCTTGAAGATCCATTTGCATCCTATGGGTTTTACACCATCTGGAGCAAAGTCCAAAGTCCATACTTTGTTGGTGTACATGGACTCCATCTCGGTCCGCATTGCATCTAGCCATCGTACCGAGTCGCCGCTCTGGATGGCCTGCTGGAAGTCAGTAGGTTCATCATCATCTATGATGCAATCCTCTCTATCCCCGTCAATGAGAAAACCGTAGTATCTCTCAGGCGGATGAGACGGCCTACTACTCCTGCGGAGGGGTGAGGGAATGTTCTGTTCTTCTTGAACCTCTGGTTCTACCAAACTTTCAGTAGCAGTTTGTGGTTCTGGAATTTCTTCCAGTTCTATTTCGCTCCCACTTATTTCCTTTTCTAAAAACTGATTTTCCAGAAAATGGGCATTACGAGAAACAAAAACCTTTTGTTCCTCTGCGTAATAGAAATAATATCCCTTGGAGTTCTTAGGATATCCCACAAACATACATTTTACTGATCGTGCCTCGAGCTTGTCCACATGCTGCTTTTTAACAAAAGCTGGACATCCCCAAATCTTCATATGCTGAAGATGGGGTTTCTTCCCAGTCCACATCTGATATGGAGTGGTAGGCACAGTCTTGGTAGGAGCTCTGTTCAGAAGATATGCCGCTGATTCAAGCGCATAACCCCAGAAAGATCGCGGTAACTCAGCATTACTCATCATGGATCGTACCATATCCAATAGGGTTCGATTCCGTCTCTCCGATACACCGTTATGCTGTGGAGTGTATGGAGGAGTAAGCTGAGAGAGAATTCCTTTCCCTTTTAGGTAACCTAGGAACTCGGCACTCAAGTATTCTCCACCTCGATCAGATCTAAGTGTCTTAATACTTTTGCCGGTTTGGTTTTCTACTTCATTCTTATACTCTTGGAATTTCTCAAAAGCCTCGGATTTATGTTTCATCAGATAAATGAATCTGTATCTTGAGTAATCATCCGTGAAAGTAATGAAATAGGAAAAACCACCTCTCGCATGTGTAGACATTGGACCGCATACATCACTGTGTATGAGTCCTAAGAGCTCGCTCGCTCTTACTCCTTGTCCAGTAAATGGAGTCTTTGTCATCTTTCCTTTGAGACAAGATTGACAAGTGTCATAGGTTTGATATTCGAACGTGTCCAAATATCCTTCTCTATGCAACTTAGTCAACCTTCTCTCATTGATGTGACCCAGTCTACAATGCCATAAGAAAGCATTATTTAAATCTGGAGACTTTCTTTTTAGTGTGTTCTGGACATTGAAAATTTGGAGTTGGTTTAACACATATATGCCGTTATTTAGAGTACCGGACCCAATCAAACCATGATTAAGGTGGATGTTGACAACATCTCTTACAAACGTGAAATCATAACCTTTATTTGATAACAAGGAAACTGATATGATATTACACGTTAAGCTGGGTACAAAATAACATTTATGTAAAACCAAAATGTGTCCACTCGTCAATCCAAGGTGATAATCCCCGACGGACGCAGCTCCCACGCTAGCTCCGTTAGCAACCCTGAGGATCATATCACCTTCCTTCAGCACTCTACGGTTTCTCAGTGCCTGCAAAGAATTGCAAATATGAGATCCTGATCCGGTATCCAATACCCAGGAAGTAGAGTTGATCGACAGACAATTCTCAATTACAAACACACCTGAAGTCGAAGCCACAGCTTGCTTCGGTTCCTGGTTCTTGGCGTTCCACGCCTTGCAATCCTTCTTCCAGTGCCCTTTCCTGTGACAATGGAAGCACTCATCCAGGCCAACTACCGGTGCTGTAAACTTTTTCTTTCCCTTCTTTCCCACCTTACTAACACCTCCTCTAGGTCTGGGTGCGGCCTTCTTCTTCCTTCCTTTGGCCCTAGCCTTGGACCCGGAAGAAGATGAACCGCCAACAAACATAGCGGGTGTTTCCCTTGCCTTCTGCAAGGTGCCCTCTGCACTCCTTAACATGTTCAGGAGTTCCGCAAGTTCAACTTCTTTTCCTTGAAGATTGAAGTTGAGGATAAACTGGGCGTAGGTGGGAGGAAGGGACTGGAGAACAAGGTCTGTATAGAGCTCATTATCCAAAGTCGTCCCAAGGTCCGCGAGCTCTTCAATATAGCCGATCATCTATAGGACATGTTCACCTACCGATGACCCGACAGCCAACCTCGCTCGAAACAGTTTCTTAGAGGTCTCGTATCTTGCTATACGAGATTGCTCTCCATAAAGTTCCTTTGTATGGAGAAATATGCCATCTAGGGACATATCCTCGTGCCTCCTCTGATGTTCATTGTTCATCGAGGCAAGCACGATGCACTTGGCTCTCGCGCAATCTAAATCCCAGGTTTTGCGGATTTCCTTATCCGCATTGCTGGATTTGGGACCAAGGACAGCAGGTGCTGTAGCGGTGAGGACGTACCCCAGTTTGTCATAGGTCAAAGCCATCTTGACATTCCGCAGCCAATCTTTATAGTTTGGCCCTGTCAGTATATTTTTCTCTAAAAGTAACTTAAGTCCAGTCATTTTCAGGGTCGCTGCAATTAGGAGAGAGAGAAGAAAACTCTTTAGCATGATGCTCTTGCAAGTTTAGAGTGGTTTTTAGTTTATCTAAACTGGATGGCTCCCACTGTTTCTCGAATCCTTCCTCAAACCATAAAAGAAGAATTAGCCAAGACTATTCTCACCGTACAATACTTGCTTAACCGTTCAGCCAGGCCGGTGTCGATACTTCGAGGGAGGTTTTCCAACGCTTTCGCGAAGTTCCTTAATTAAATAACCTCTTTTCTCTGGGGGCGTAACCCCGCTGACACTTTTCTGGACACCTACTAGGTTTATAGCATTGATCGTTAAGCGACGAATATCCTGATGAGTAGCATATTCTCACAGTAGGATCGGGATCCAAATATCATCGTATGATAATGTTGAAGAAATCCTACCAACATTCATCAAACTCCAAATGGTATGCATCTCTTTGCAAATTTCAGTTTCTTTAGAAATTCCCGATATAAGTTTTTGCCCCATGCTCTTATGACCTTGGCTTTGGTCAAAATATCATAAGTCACATGTCAAGTTCTACCCGTCATTATCTTGTCAATTTGAACCCATCCGTATATACCCCTGACTTTGGTCAAATGATAATACGACTGTCCCAAACTAACTCATCTATCTTATGCAACAAATGAAAACCCAGTAGCTACCAAACACTATGCCTTGACTTTGGCCAAAATGCATAGCTTGAATACTACTGAATACCCAAATGAAACGACGGAGGGCTACGACTGGTTTTGGCGAAACCATAAACGTAGTGAACTTGATATAACCGAAGGAACCTGATAGCTTTTAAAAGGAGTGGTTAAAGCTCCGCATTTAAAAATATCTGTTTTAAAAATAACCGAGTGGTTTCTTTTAAATTGTTCCAACGATTTAAACTTTGGTTTGTTTTACTTTGCATTATAGATAATGCGTCCCATCATTAACCTATCATTGCAGAAAACAACGAAAATATAACGTCCTCTTATGCCATCCGCATTTGCCACGGGGTCCCGTCATCACCCGTTAGGTTACTTAACTAACGACAGAGCGGGGGCTGGGCTAGCGCGGGTGTAAAACATAAGTGACGTCTAAATAGCTACAATAAATATAGATATTTTACATTCGTCTGACGCAATGATATTCATTCCAGAACACAGATAAACAATATTGGATTTGCAAGCAATCTGTATTTCTTTTGAGCCTGCAAGAAAAGACAGATTACACAGTTGTGATGAATAGCCGTTTACCCCACCCTCGACCCCTACGGGTACGGCAAACTACCCACCCGGCAGTTTGTGTACCCCACCTTGGGTCAGTCCTAGGAGCAAAAACAGTAAAATGAAATAATACAACGGTGGCTACAACCGCAACCTGGAAGTGCCCCGCGAAAATAATATTACAACAAATTACATTTACAACAAATGAATTAATCAATAACCCATTGCTAACCCCGGCTATACACCACAACAGTCCAATACAGTTTATATGCACAAACAGATATAACCATTTCAGAAATGTGCAACCCCCTGCCAACCGACATACTAGCAGTTAGGGGAGGTTTACGAACACATTAAACAATCACAGATATAATCCAATACGCAAATACTGTACAATTCGATCGAATAAACAACATCAATATTGCTCCAAAATCTGCTCTGTTAAACAGTAACCTGAGCAATAATTAAATATTCCAGAAAACCCCAAATGTCACAGGGGACCCACACAAGAAAGACGAGTCCATGACTCGGCCAAAGCGCCGCGGAAAGGCGGCGGATCCCACCGATCCGCCGCGCTTTCGCGGCCGAGTTGCCGATTCATGGGCTCGAATTTCTTGGGTGTTCTCCTGGACTCTTTTCTAGCTCTCTGAACACACCTGAAAAATTTTCTGACATCGTTTTAAATTCGACAGAAACTAGCAATTTTTAGGGTTTTCCGGTTTCGTTTTTCCGTTCGAAATTCGTACAAATTTGCGATTAAGTTATTTAGTGTTTAGCGAGGCTCTGATACCACTGTAAGTCGATGTACTTCACCCCAGTACTTGTGGGGAGGCAGAATTTTCAAAACTTATCAAGTTTAAACAACGAACATCGACTAACCGCTTGAATCGAAGCTAAACTATAAATAACTGTATTCAATGAGTTTCTTTTCACAAGTGATTAGGGATTATACCTAATGAAACCGGTCCTTCTTCTTTGTGTCCTCCTTTGTTCTCCTCGACCTTCTCTAGGTAGTAGACGATCCACCCGAGAGCAAAACACCAAGCTAAACCTCTAACTTGAGGTAACTAATCAACTTTGATTGCTAATCAAAGATGAAAGGATGATATAGAGTGAAGGTTATGGATTGTTTAGTCTAACTAATCCTTTGATCTCAACACATGAGGATTAAGGATTAGGGTTTGAAGATGAGAGCTTGAGGAGAGAGAATGTGTGATAAGATAATGAGAGGAGAGAGAGTGTATCATAATATATTATGAAGCATTTCTTTTTAACAATAATGAATAATGGAAATGAATAAGCATGCTTCATAAAATATCTAGTGGTGATTCATTAGCATGAGTCATTAAGCAATAAATGTGCATTAATGAAATGAATGAATCACCACCATGACTCACTTTCTTATCCAAAAGAAACCTCCTTAGTCACATCTTCTAGAAGCTTCTCGAGTAATTACGAGAACGCCCCTCCGATCCGTAAAAAATACGGAAAAACTTTAGACTGTATAAATCCAATAACCGGATACCAGTAACTGGCTTAAACCAAAGCCGACTGGTAAAAACTGTCCGAAAGTCGTACGCGCGTAAACGCACGTATGCGTCCGAACCCTTTGTCGCAAAACCATGCAACCTCTATATCGTTTCGCCTGGAGTAGGAAACTCTCTGTGTGGGACTCTAGAGACTCGACTACTACGCTGGCAGTGGGTTTAACCACAGACCGCAAGCGGCACTAGCTGTACGTAACGGTCCCCAGGTAGTTGTCGATAAGAAGGCCGATGAGAAAACCCATCCGAACTCCTACTGAGTCTGATGTGACAATCTCCATACAGTCCGGTCCGTTCATCCAAGAATATCGCATATCGGGCCTAGGGGGGCGGCAAGCGTCAGTCCTCTAATAGCGGTATAAGTCGTGTCGGAGTAAAGCCCATTACACCCTGAGAAACTGCTGGAACCTACCAGCAAATCTCGCTTGCCCTGGCCAGGGACTTTGCGTAATGGCTCTCTGACACAGCACGATATCTACTCCCAATACCGGGAGGGACGAATCCTGTCTAACCGCCACTGCCTCCAAGTGCTCGGGACTGCACCCAACTGCCACCTGTTTGCACGACTCCTTTGAGCCGTGGTAGGGTAGCAATCTAAGAACAGTGGGACACACTCAAGGCGAAGTAGCAGTGTCAAGTCTGCGGACTACGCTGTATTCATGTCACCTGGGAACTGTTCACTGACGACTGGTATCAAACCAACCAACAGTTCCCTGTGAGTCCTGTCCGGTGTACCCGTAACCTAACGAGCACCTGTATACTATCTCCAGTACTACGTACTGACGGCTGTGGGACAGACCATCTCCCCAACTGGGATGAGAAGCGTACACACCAGTCTACTCCGGAGTATCGATGCTCTGTCTCGATAATCCAACGACCAGGGACCTGAATAAGGATGTGCTTGTAGACTACCCAGCCCCCACTAGTGTGACTGCCATCACAACGCTGGTAGACAAGCAAGATCCTAAGAGCTCTATCAATACGTACACTCACATATTAAGATAGAAAAACCAAGTAGCATACTACCATGTTTAGCAAGACTGTTATATACATGTGAATATCCCAAGCTTCCATTAAGTAATATACAAGCTAGTATGATACAGTAATGGCCTTCTAGGGCATAAACACTAACAACTCCGTTCGTACACAAGTCTGGGCCAAAGCGGTCCGGCCTCGATCTTCCTCGGGACCTGATTGAATTTATTTTCTGATGTGTAGAAGTAAAAGTAAAAAGTACCGATTCAAATAGTCCCCGATTTCGGCGCTATTTGATTGATCGTAAAATGCGAGACTGAGTAAGTAAATCAAATCGATAAGAGTCTCTTTGTGTCGGTAATTAGAAAATTGAATAAAGTTCACAATCAAAAAAATATATTTGACCGCAATCAACTACGGTGTCAGTTGTAGATCGTAAGCGAGTGCGGATCGTCCATAGGGATTGTGCGATTCGTTTTTATATTTGATTTGTTTGAATCGAAAAGTTAATCGAAAAGAAAAGAAAACATGATTCAAGAATTTATCAATTGATTCAGGTGTCACGAGTTTAATCAAGAATCAAGAAACTGATAAACAATCAAGAATTGGGTTTCGATAATATTTCCAACCAAAATGTCAAGAATCTAAATGAGGCTCGTAGGAATCGATCGGATCTATAGACGTGATGTAACCTCAAGATTTCGTGTTCTCGTCCTTCGAAAGATTGATACTAGATCAATGATGATCGACGAGAGTTAGGGCTTTCTTGATTGAAACTAGGGTTTCATCGTTTAACCCTTGTTCTTTCGTCGATATCATTCACATTCTAGCCTCTAGCAATTTCAAGAAACGATCGTAACTCCCCAATTTCAAGCGATATCAATCAAGAAAGCATCGCAACGAAATGGGTCGTCGGTTCTTGAATTTGCTAGGGTTTACAAAACTCGTAGGAATCAAGAATCGATTTAAGATATATTACATCATCATTCTATTGATCGTCTCGACTCCTCGACGAGCGGAGTATTACTCAAACATCACAACAAGAATTATAACTAGAAATTTAGATTGACTCATGATGCAAGAATTTAAAGAAAACAAGATAAAAGAATTTCACATTTTATTTATATCAACAATTTGATTACAGTCGCTCAAGAACTACAGGAGGAAGAACTAAATGGTCGACTTGGCTTCGCTCGGCTTCGTGAGTCGCGAATCGGCTTGGACCACTTGCTCCGTTGAAGACCGGCTCGGCTCCTAAAGGGTTGCAAGGCTTCTTGCTTGAATGGGTACTCGGGATTCTTGGCTTTTGAATGGAATTAGGGTTAGGGTTTCACACAAGTCCTCTCACTAGACTTGCGGAAGAAGAAGATGAAGAAAGAGATAGAATGGCTCTCAAATGAACTATTGGATTGATTTTTCCAAGCTCATGAATTATCTATTTTTACAAGTGAGCCTAGGGTCTTATTTATAGAGCACCCAAACCCTAAGACTTCTTGAGTTCCCTCCAAAAGTTTGTTGAAAGACTTCTAGAAAGAGTTTGTTAGGCTTAGCTTAGGGTTTAAGCTAGGGTTTTAGAAGAAGTTTCTAGAATGATAGGCTAGTTTAGTGTTGGTCCCAAAGCTTGCTGATCTGGCAGAAGTCTCTGGAGTCTTCTGGAACTTGGAGTGTCTTTTTGAGTTGTAGGCATACAGGTAAGAGTTTTGCTGCAGATTTTGGTGGATGACGTGGCAAGACGGCCGCGGAACCGCGGCGCAAGCTGGCTCCGGCCGCGGTTCCGCGGCCATGTTGGCTCCTTGAGCTTGCATCTTTCTGGTGTGCTCTTGGGTTGATACTTGGGCCTTTCTTTGATATGTTGATTTTTGTTTGTTCCTTTGGATTGATACCAGAACTGAAATCATTGAGTTGGCGTAACGTTTGATCGGTACCATGTACATTTTTGGCCTTTCTTCTGGATTTTCCTGCACAGATCTCAAAACAAGTGTTGCGCAAATGTAGGGATGATGCGATGCCATGAAATGCGGTCAATTTCCTTTATAGTGTCGGTTTTAGAGTCTAATATATGTAATCTGATATTTTGCGACCGTTTTGCTAATATGTGAAATATGAATACCGTACACTTCTAAATGAGCGCAAATAATGAGGAAATTGCCGGCTAAAATATACAATATTTTCGACTAATCAAATTCCCCCAAACTTAATTTCGATCGTCTCGAGCGAACTATTTTATTAAAAAGAGAAGGAGAAAATAAAGAAAGAGAAAAACTAACTAGCACACTTTTGTAGGCAACACGATTGCACTGAGCACGTGCAACAAGCCTTTAAACCTCTAGGTGTCCCTAGTAGGAGGAGTGTTGTCTCCTGAGGGTTTTCAGCGGATTGCACCCACAAAATACAATAATGAAAGAAAGATCATGAATATTACATTTAAAGAAAAGAATCATAAAAGAAAAGCCTTGAAAATTAGGGTTTCCAACTAAGCTAGCTTTTCGGTTGTCATGAGCCCTATCTTAATGGTCATGAAAAGTTGTCGGAAATCACGTCCTCCCTCAATAAAAAATCATCTTATTTTTCATTCCTATCTTTCTTCCAAACATCGATCATATTACCCTGCGTGTGTGTAAAGACATCCCTGCACCCAGAGAATTCAATTCAAGCTATCATACTCTTGCCCATCAGCCTCAGTACTTTTTGATTAATGAATATTTAAACGAGATTGCTCACACACTTTCATGTGACCGTTAATACTTCTTGAGGTACTAACCGACCGATTACTCCTGTGCTTGCTTACTTGGTGTATTTTCCTCGTCTTGCACCACTTCAGGCATAGCAGTGACTCCCAGACCAGTTGGCCTTATGGCACTAGGTGAAGAAGCACCCTCGCTATATATTTTTTTATTTCCCTTGGTGATAACAAAACCAGTGTCCATTTTTCTCACCACTTTATATTTTCTTCATTTCATTTTTTTATTTCCTTCATACTTTTGGCTTTAAGACAAGAGCATTTCAAGGTATCCTCTACTATCCCAGGCTTTAAGATGTGTGTAAGTGCGAATAGCAGGGTATCAACGTTCAAAATGTTTGGCTTCCAGAATAGAAACTATTTTTCAGACTTATTTTTATCCTCAGATTAGTGACGTCCTTCATCTTACTAACCCTTGGGACAACGGCTCATAACTACTTATTACAAATTCGTATAAGAAAACTTCTAATTTTCTTAGTTTTCTTATATTTTTCTAATCTCATGGATGTAATTTGTTCACTATCTAAACTTTCATTATCTTATTTATGTACAAAAAAGTGTAAATATTAAAATTATTTTTACACTTGAAAATTTTTTAAATTTTTATGGGTTTTGAAAATTTTTAAATTTTTATAGATTTTTAAAAGAATTGTTTTGTGCTTCTGTAAATGATATGCAAATGATGCAAAAATAAGCACAAACCTCCCCCAAACTTTTTTTCAACAGTGTCCTCACTGTTGCCAACAGCTATATCTGAAAAACCTGTAAATCTGGGAGGAATTATTAGTGGGGGCAAAATGTATAAGTGAAGAACTTCCCCCAAACTTATTCTTTTCACTCACCTCCATTCAAAAGATGATGCAATGATATACAGGATATGAAGGTGAGACGGAGGAATTTTAATCTAAATAAACTGGCTCTTGTAAGAACAAGAGCTCCTCCGTGGGGTCAGTGGAAAAATACGGCTTTAGTCTATGTCCATTCACTTTGAAAAAGGTGTCGTTTTTAACATTTTCTACTTCTACTGCCCCGTGCGGGTATACAGACCGCACAACAAAAGGTCCCTTCCATCGAGATCGGAGCTTACCCGCATGAAGGTGTAATCGTGAATCATAAAGGACTTATTGACCTTGTGAAAATGTTTTACTCAAAATGTTTTTATCGTGAAAACCTTAGTCCTATTCTTTGTGATCACAGCGTTATCATAAGCTTCATCGCGGAGTTCGCTTAGCTCGTTAAGTTGCAGCTTCCGAAAGTTGCAAGCAAGGTTTAAATCAAAATTTATTTCTTTAATAGCCCACAATGCTTTATGTTCTATCTTGACGGGTAAATGACATGCTTTTCCAAACACTATCCTATATGGAGACATCCCTAGGTCGGTCTTATATGCAGTTCGGAATGCCCAAAGAGCATCCGTCAGTTTGGTCGACCAGACTTTTCTATTTTTAGCAACAGTTTTCTCCAGGATAAGTTTGATTTGTCTGTTTGAGATTTTAGCCTGCCCGCTTGTTTGGGGGTGATAGGGTGTAGATAGTCGGTGGTTGATTGAGTATTTCCGCATCAGAGTCTCGAAAGACCTGTTGCAGAAGTGTGTCCCATTATCGCTAATAATAGCGCGTGGGTGTCCAAATCGCGAGAAGATATTCTCTTTTAAGAACTTAATGACAACTTTCTTGTCATTAGTGCGACATGGAATGGCTTCTACCCACTTTGAGACATAATCAACCGCCAGCAGTATGTACAAATTCCCAAAGGAGTTGGGAAAAGGACCCATAAAATCTATGCCCCAAACATCGAATATTTCAACAACCAAGATGGGTTGCTGAGGCATTTCATTCCTCTGGGATATTCTACCCGTATACTGACATTGTGTACAGGTTTTGCAATGCTCAAATGCGTCCTTGAATAAGGTCGGCCAATAAAATCCACATTGCAAAACCTTTTCCGCTGTCTTTCTAGGACCAAAGTGACCCCTACAGGACTGATCATGAAAAAAAGAAAGAACACTCTTGAACTCTTCATTCGGGACACACCGGCGAATGATCTGATCAGGACAATATTTAAACAAATCGGGCTCGTCCCAGTAAAAGTGTTTTACTTGGGATAGAAAACGGTATTTGTCCTGTTTCGACCAATCGCTGGGTATCAGTCCCGTGGCATGATAGTTCACAATATCCCTGAACCATGGTTCAGCGGATATGCTCAAGAGTTGCTCGTCAAGAAACGAGTCATTGATCGGCAGGGTTACAGGGGAAGAAATGATGCGTGAAAGATGGTCAGCTACTACGTTTTCACATCCTTTCTTATCTTTGATAACAAGATCGAATTCTTGTAACAGTAGGATCCAACGTATTAGTCGACCTTTTGCATCTTTCTTCGCCAGAAGATGTTTTAAAGCGGAATGGTCAGTATACACAACTATAGGTGAGCCAATTAAGTAAGGCCTGAATTTTTCTAATGCAAATACAACCGCTAAAAGTTCTTTTTCTGTGGTTGTATAATTGATTTGCGCATCATTCAGGGTCTTACTTGCATAGTATATTACGTGTGGCATCTTTTCGATGTGCTGTCCTAAGACTACACCTACTTCAAAGTCAGATGCATCACACATCAGCTCAAAGGGGTAGTCCCAGTTTGGTGATGATAAAACGGGGGCTGAAGTTAGTGAGAGTTTAAGTGAGTCGAAAGATGTCTCGCAATCCGAATCAAAATGGAAGGTTGTATCCTTAGCCAGGAGAAGAGTTAAAGGTCTAGCAATTTTGCTAAAGTCCTTAATGAATCTCCTATAAAAGCCCGCATGGCCAAGGAAAGAGCAAATATCTTTGACGCTTTTAGGATGAGGGAGGTTTTGAATGATGTCTATCTTAGCTCTGTCAACCTCAATGCCTTTCTGTGAAATGACATGTCCAAGAACAATTCCTTCTTGGACCATAAAATGGCATTTTTCCCAGTTTAAAGTCAAGTTCTTTTCTTTGCAACGAGTAAGAACAGCGTCAAGATTCGCTAGGCAATCGAAAAAAGAGTCTCCAAAAATCGAGAAGTCGTCCATAAAGATCTCCAGAAAATTCTCTACCATATCAGAGAATATCCCCATCATACACCGCTGAAAGGTAGCGGGAGCATTGCATAGCCCGAAGGGCATGCGACTGTAAGCAAAGGTACCAAAAGGACAAGTAAACGTGGTTTTATCTTGATCCTTTTTGGCGATGGGGACCTGATTATAGCCAGAGTATCCGTCCATAAAACAATAATACTCTCGTCCCGCTAAGCGTTCCAGCATCTGATCAATGAATGGTAGAGGAAAATGGTCTTTCCTCGTGGCAGCGTTGAGTTTTCTATAATCGATACATACACGCCACCCAGTTTGGGCGCGTGTCTGAATCAACTCATTCGCCTCATTGGTTATAACAGTGATGCCGGATTTCTAAAGAACGACATGTATAGGACTCACCCATTGGCTATCGGAGATGGGGTATATAATACCATTATCTAAGCATTTGACGATCTCTTTCATTACAGCTTCCTTCATGACGGGATTCAACCGTCTCTGTGGTTCTCGGGTTGGTCTGGCGTCATCCATCACATGTATATGATGTTCAACTATCAAGGGACTAATCCCTTTGATGTCCGCCATACTCCAACCAAACGCCTCTTTGTTAGATCTCAATACCGATAAAAGTGCATTCTCTTGCTCTAATGCTAGAGAAGCGGAAATTATAACCGGTAAAGTCTCCTTCTCACCTAAATAAGCATATTTCAGATGAGAGGGTAAAATTTTTAAATCTAATTCGGGCGGAGAAATGATAGAAGGAGGGATCATTGAGTGATTTTTGGATTTACAAAGAAGCTCAAAGCCTGTGAAAGATACAGACTCGGGTGGAGAAAAGTCAGATGTGCAGGACTCAAGTGTAGGTAAAGTGTCCTCACTAAGATCTTGTGTAAAGTCAAACAGAGATGTGGTAATGTCATCGAGATCAGTAAAGCAAAGTTCCTCAGCTCCACAACTATCGGGAGCGATCTCATGGACAGAGCACACATCTAAAATATGAGCAGAGGGTTCTGATGGCCGACTTCCAACTTTGTAGATATTTAGTTCAATGGTCATATTTCCAAATGATAAGTTCATTGAACCATTTCTACAGTTTATAACAGCGTTGGAAGTGGCAAGGAAAGGACGACCTAGAATCACTGGAATTTAGCCCCGAGGGTTTGCTACAGGATGTGTGTCGAGCACAATGAAGTCTACAGGAAAAACAAATTCCCCGACCTTTATCAACACATCCTCTAATTCACCCCTTGGTTTGGTGATAGATCGGTCTGCCATCTGGAGAGTGCAGTGAGCAGGTTTCAGCTCTCCAATCCCTAGTTGCTCATAGACAGAATAAGGGAGTAGGTTAACACTTGCGCCAAGGTCTAAAAGAGCACGATTTATGTTTTTACCCCCAATAGAAATCGATATTGTAGGACATCCTGGGTCCTTTCGTTTCTTTGGTAACTGGGGAATAAAAGCAGTGCTGATATTATTAGACATAAAGACCTTCTTCGGCACTTGAGTCTTCCACTTCCTAGTGCACAAGTCCTTAAGGATTTTCGCATAAGTGGGGACTTGTTGAATCGCATCTAGGAGAGGGATATTGATGTTAACATGTTTGAACATTTCTAAAATTTTCTCCATATGAGGACCCGTTCTATTACCCCTTAACCGGTTCGGGTAAGGAGCTTTCGCAATAAGCGCAGGGTCCATCATAGAAGAAGGAAGAGGGGGTAGACGAGGTCCCAAAAAAGGTGTGGGGACCGTCTGTGGAGAACTATAAGGGTTGGGAGAAGGTGTTGAGCCTAATGGGAAATAGAGAATAGGCTCGTAAGAAGATGGTGTGGTAGAAGAAGAAGGATCAGAAGGAGAAGTGTGTGTGTGTGGAAAGGTCTCAGCCGGGGTGTTGATATGATTTTCAGTATCATCAATACCTTCCCCGGCATGATTGTTCAGCACTTTTCCCGATCTCAACGTTGTGATGGCATTTACAATGTAATGCCCAGGATTCTGTAGGGGTTGAGAAGGAAGTTTCCCTTTTTCTCTGGCACTCATTTCGGCTTTTAGGCGTGCGATTTCAGCTTCCATCGATCTGATACTCTCAGCTTGGGACGCTGAGTTTTTCTTTATCTCACTGACGGAAGATCTAACCTCAGTCGAAACCTCTATGAAATTAGATAAAAGTGATTTCATGGTTTGAGTGAATTGAGAGAATTCTTCAGAACAGGACAACTGCATAGGATTAGACTGTGCAGGATTGTTGCCTTGGTTTTGGAAATTTTGTGACTGGTAGGGGTGCTGAGTGAGTTGAAGGGGTTGCTGTTGTGGTGGAGGAAGAGCCCTTTGAAATTGATTCGTGTTTGGAACCGTGTTTTGAGATTGGTTTTGGTTCCAAGTGAAATTCGGGTGATTCCTCCAACCCTGATTATACGTGGAAGAATATGGATCGTTTCGAGGTCTTTGAAATGCAGCATTAGAATGCTCGTGACCTTGAAAAGCGGAGTTTAAAGGACATTCTTCCGTTAAATGAGACGGATCAGAACAGCACCCACAAACAGTTTTGGGGAGCGACATTGGGTTTAGGGAGGCTGCAGAAAATTTGTGTTCCATAGCGTCAAGCTTCTTTTGCATTGCTGCCATCTCAGCTCAAACACCTATGGACACATCTATTTGGTGTACGCTACCCCTATTCAATGGTTGGGTTCCACTCTCCTACTGTAGTGATTTTTCAGCGAACTCTTCTAAGTACTTCCAAGCTTCCCCATCATCCTTGGTCATAAAAGTATCTTGACACATGTTTTCAAGGATCTGTTTAGTACTTGGGTTAATGCCCTCATAAATGATTCGGCAAAGCTCCCATCTCGGGATGCCGTGATGAGGACACTGAACCAAAAGATCCTTGAAACGTTCAAAGCACTTTTAAAATGGTTCGGTAGGGAGCTGGGCAAATTGATTCAGTTCGCTACGGATTCGAGCTGTCTTTTGGATTGGGTAAAATTTCTTAAGGAATGCAGCGACGAATTCTTCCCAATTCGTAATAGAGTGTGCGGTAGTGTTATATAGCCACTTCTCGGCTATATCGCACAATGTAAATGGAAGAAGTCGTAGACGCATCGCATCCACTGAAAGTTGTGACGTACCCATCATTGCGCACACGTTTTCAAATTTGGTAATGAAAACGTAAGCGTCCTCAGTCTCAAGTCCGTGGAATTTGGGTAAAAGATTGATATACTGGGGCTTAATCTCAAAGTTATCCCCATTGGCTGGTGGTGTGGATAAGCAGGTCGAAAGAGGACCTCTAAGTGGATAGCACCTCTCCTGGAGAGAGATGCGGGGTGGATTCTGCGCACCAACGGACGGCGGCAGATTAGGGTTAAAGAAGTTTGATGGATTCGGATCCATCGGTGTGGGTGTGGTAGTAGGTAAAGGAAAGATAAATGGAGAAATATCGACTTCGGAGTCGATAAAGGGTACGCGGACTAAACGGGCACTAGAATCCCGTGTCCATCCTATCTTGTACTAAAAAGGGTTAGTACAAGTGGCAGCGTTGGCTTATAATTAGGGGTAAATGAATGCGGTGTTTGCTTTTGAAAAAGGTACAGATTTTTGAAAAAAATAATGCGACACAACAAATACAGCATACAAACCCTAGAATCTAGTGGTCACCTAGGTCCGGCTCTAGACCGCTCCTAACTGCCAAAAGACAAGTCGCGGGATAGAATCCTCCACTGCCTCTTTGTTCCCCTGTGGCCACGTAAGTGCCAGGTAAGTGGGAAGGTACTCCGCTACGTAAGTAGTGGGCCTAATTAATAACCACTAGCCTTCGACACACTTTCCTTGGCACCACAAGAAAACGCGGATAAGCAATGAATTACCCACGGCCTTCTTCTGTCCTAATTGAGTGCGACAGTCCTTAGAGTCATCTCTAGATTTCTTTTAGTTAATGTGGGTCAATGCGGATGCAAGTTTTGTGGTTTGCGGGGCCTAGGAAGGGTAATGAAATCCCCACCTAATTTGGATTTGGCCGTGCCCCTTAATATCCGTATTTATAATGCAAACAACCAAGAAACAAAATCACGCACAAATTTAATTTTTGCAATTTGCGAGCTGCTATTCTTTGCAAAGAATCCTGCAGGAAATTGTCAGTTGGAGCTAAAAAGAGGAGAGAGGAGAAGTCAAGAAATCACCTGAAGCAAAAAAATTTCAGAGATCCCCCAAGAATGCCGCGGTTCCGCCGCAGATCCTCCCTTATGCCGTGCATCCGCGGTTCAATGATGGGATCAATGCACAAAACTTCACCAGGGAGCTTCTGTAGACTCCCTCTGCTCTCTGGTATTTTCCAAAAAATTTTCCAAATTTCTTGCAAGCTCCATATCTCCTTGCAATGAAACACAACAAATTGTTTAGGGTTTGCACGAATTTTGATCTCAAAAATCACAATAAAATAAATCTTTCAATTCAAACTTTGATATAAAACGAATTAGCGCGCGATCCCCGGCAACAGCGCGATTTTGATTGAATTTATTTTCTGATGTGTAGAAGTAAAAGTAAAAAGTATCGATTCAAATAGTCCCCGATTTCGGCGCTATTTGATTGATCGTAAAATGCGAGACTGAGTAAGTAAATCAAATCGATAAGAGTCTCTTTGTGTTGGTAATTAGAAAATTGAATAAAGTTCACAATCAAAAAATTATATTTGACCGCAATCAACTACGGTGTCAGTTGTAGATCGTAAGCGAGTGCGGATCGTCCATAGGGATTGTGCGATTCGTTTTTATATTTGATTTGTTTGAATCGAAAAGTTAATCGAAAAGAAAAGAAAACATGATTCAAGAATTTAACAATTGATTCAGGTGTCACGAGTTTAATCAAGAAACTGATAAACGATCAAGAATTGGGTTTCGATAATATTTCCAACCAAAATATCAAGAATCTTAATGAGGCTCGTAGGAATCGATCGGATCTATAGACGTGATGTAACCTCAAGATTTCGTGTTCTCGTCCTTCGAAGGATTGATACTAGATCGATGATGATCGACTAGAGTTAGGGCTTTCTTGATTGAAACCAGGGTTTCATCGTTTAACCCTTGTTCTTTCGTCGATATCATTGACATTCTAGCCTCTAGCAATTTCAAGAAACGATCGTAACTCCCCAATTTCGAGCGATATCAATCAAGAAAGCATCGCAACGAAATGAGTCGTCGGTTCTTGAATTTGCTAGGGTTTACAAAACTCGTAGGAATCAAGAATATCTATTGCATCATCATTCTATTGATCGTCTCGACTCCTCGACGAGCGGAGTATTACTCAAACATCACAACAAGAATTATAACTAGAAATTTAGATTGACTCATGATGCAAGAATTTAAAGAAAAAAAGATAAAAGAATTTCACCTTTTATTTATATCAACAATTTGATTACAGTCGCTCAAGAACTACAAGAGGAAGAACTAAATTGTCGACTTGGCTTCGCTCGGCTTCGTGAGTCGCGAATCGGCATGGACCACTTGCTCCGTTGAAGACCGGCTCGGCTCTTAAAAGGTTGCAAGGATTCTTGCTTGAATGGGTACTCGGGATTCTTGGCTTTTGAATGAAATTAGGGTTAGGGTTTCACACAAGTCCTCTCACTAGACTTGTGGAAGAAGAAGATGAAGAAAGAGATAGAATGGCTTTCAAATGAACTAATGGATTGATTTTTCCAAGCTCATGAATTATCAATATTTACAAGTGAGCCTATGGCCTTATTTATAGAGCACCCAAACCCTAAGCCTTCTTGAGTTCCCTCCAAAAGTTTGTTGAAAGACTTCTAGAAAGAGTTTTTTAGGCTTAGCTTAGGGTTTAAGCTAGGGTTTTAGAAGAAGTTTCTAGAATGATAGGCTAGTTTAGTGTTGGTCCCAAAGCTTGCTGATCTGGCAGAAGTCTCTGGAGTCTTCTGGAACTTGGAGTATCTTTTTGAGTTGTAGGCATACAGGTAAGAGTTGTGCTGCAAAGTTTGGTGGATGACGTGGCAAGACGGCCGCGGAACCGCGGCGCAAGCAGGCTCCGGCCGAAGTTCCGCGGCCATGTTGGCTCCTTGAGCTTGCATCTTTCTGGTGTGCTCTTGGGTTGATACTTGGGCCTTTCTTTGATATGTTGATTTTTGTTTGTTCCTTTGGATTGATACCAGAACTGAAATCATTGTGTTGGCGTAAGGTTTGATCGGTACCATGTACATTTTTGGCCTTTCTTCTGGATTTTCCTGCACAGATCTCAAAACAAGTGTTGCGCAAATGTAGGGATGATGCGATGCCATGAAATACGGTCAATTTCCTTTATAGTGTCGGTTTTAGAGTCTAATACATGTAATCTGATATTTTGCGACCGTTTTGCTAATGTGTGAAATATGAATACCGTACACTTCTAAATGAGCGCAAATAATGAGGAAATTGCCGGCTAAAATATACAATATTTTCGACTAATCAGGACCATACAAAAACCGTCTCCCGTAACTACAAGACCTAGGAGTCAACACAAACAAGCCTGAAGGAACACTCCGAGAATCTAGGAAACCGCTGAGGCTCTCCCAATGTCTGCAAAATAAATCCTCAAGTGCTACTCTTGTCCCTCACGACACATTGAATAGACCAGAATGTCGTCAATAACACAACAATATCTGGTCGAGGAACGACATGAAGAAATCTGGTTCATCATATCTACGAATGCTGCTAGGGCATTGGTGAGTCCAACGACACCACCAAAACACACAAAGCCCGTAGCACGCACAAGGCAGTCTTCACAATGTCATCACTCCGAACCCGCAACAATGATGACCTAATCCCGAACAAACATAGAAAAATGTCTCGCACTCTGGAGCTGATTGAAGAAATCGTCAATGCGAGGTAAAGGATACCTATCCGCACCGCAAGCCGGTTCAATTGACGATCAATCAATACACAACCGTAACTGTCGTCCTTCTCTTTGACGAACATAAATAGGAGCTCCCCAACGCGAAACATTTATACGCACAAGCCCCCCAACAAACAACTCTGCAGCTAATCCTTGAGCTCCCTAAGCTTCGCCGGCTCATCTGGAACAACATCGAAAAACTCTCGCATGAAGGAAAGCCGGACCAACAAACCCACTGTGGCTCCGGTATCACAAATGAACACCAAGAATCCTCGACATCTTCTCCTCAAAAGCCGACTTGCGAAAAAGGCTAAATTCGAGCTGTGTGAGGCGGCACCACTGCCCTCCCATGCACAACAAGAACCGACTCATCGGGAAAACAAAGCATGTCTGTTTTCTCATGGCAGTCCATAGACGCATAGCACGTAAGTAACCAGTCCGTGCCCAGGAGAACGTCAAATCCAACATCTCTAGAAGGATCAAAATTGCGGACAAATCTCTATCTCCTATCCGATTGGCATACGACTGATTACGTGTTGTTCACACCAGAATATTGCATTATTATATTCCCTATTCTTATTCATTTAATAAATAAACAGGTGCTTTTGATGCATGTTTGCTATATATTACAGGTTACAGGTTCGTGGATCTAAAACAGTGAAGACGATGAAAAGACGATGCAAAAGTGGACTTTAACCAACAAACAGAAGACTCTTGATGAAGCCCAACTTGTTCACCGGAGATCTAGAACCAACTTGGTAGCCCAATTGAGAAAAGAATTAAAGAATAACAGAGCCCAGAAAGCCCAAAGGAAGCACAGGAAAAATGAGGAAATGAACCCTCCAATGGGCCGCGGAACAGCGGCCCAAGCCCTCCATTGCCGCGGTTCCGCGGCCATCTTGTGCGCGTACTTCGAGAATTTTTTTCCAAAGTCTGAGGCGACGCTGAATAGGTCTTTTATTAGGGGTATTTCTGTAATTGTAAACATGCGGATCAAAATGTAACCTAGGGTTTCTATTTCCTATAAATAGAACTCTAAAGATTGTAATTTCTCATGCCTCCCTTTAATGAATAAAATTTAGAAATCTTTTGGAGAGCATCGGTGTTTCTTCTCCATTCAGAAATTCAGATCTGACAACCCTGCATGGATGATTGGAGAGATGCATCAGTAAGTAGTTTTATTTAATTGCCCTAGTTTAGATTTTAATTCCTTGCCTTAGATGTTAGCTTTGGGAAAGGCTTTTGAGAGATGAGATCTCTCATCCCTTTCTTACTCATCACATAGAATCTATAGGACTCCATGCATGCATGCACATACCGCTTCCTACGGCACCCTATCCCTCGAGGTAGCGGTGATACCGTAGTATAAAGGCCCGGGTGTGATGTTTTCCATGGAGGTTAGGGTAAGGATCTCTAAAAGAAGGACAAGAACCTAGAGGAAGGAACACCTTCCCGAATGGATCCAATCCCCTTTATTGATAATTACCATAACTCCTCTTAGATCCTAATCTGGGTATAGAAAGCGTTGAGATTTATTTACATTTCCAAACCATTCCTAAACCTAACCCTAGCAAGATTTAGATCTAGATTAATTTAGTTTTAATAATCAACCGAACACCCTTCGGAATTAACTCGTAAGAACGAATCGGAAATTCACAAAATCCCTGTGGACCGACCCGTACTCACCGGCTAGCTTCATGCGACGCCGTTCTTGATTGCGGTTACAAATATTTTTGATCTATCTTTTAGAAAGCGCGAGCACGCTAAATCACATCCAATCAAATGGCGCCGTTGCCGGGGATGGCGTAGAACTTTTCTTTTCGCAATTTCGGGTTAATCATAAAATTTAAAAAAAATCATAAAAATCTAGAAAATCCAAAAAATATAAAAATATATATCATTTGTTATTTTTGGGAAGGATACTTTGTGGTTGAATTTTTGCAGGATATATAAATTCGGATCTGGAGATTTCCAGAAAGCAAAACAGGAAACAAAATATCGAAACAGAAGATATTTTAAAAAACAGAACACTGGATTTTTTTTGAAGCAGTGAACCGACCGAAGTGCCGCAATTCCGCGGCCAAAACCTACCTTAGCCCGTGGAACCGCGGCCGTCTTGTCAAATGAGACCGTGAAAATTTTTTTGGGGCACTATGCAGTCATTTTGATCTCGAAATCGCGGTGGGAGCCTGGTTTTGCCGCGGAAGGGCGGTGGAACAGTGACATCATCTGATTATCTTTGCTCTGTAAGCATCCTCTGTTCCTCCTCTGTAATTTTTGAAATATATTTTCTGGAAATTCCTGCAAGATTCTGTGAGCTATAAAATATATTGCCTTCCATATAACAAGTCTTGTGCAGGATTTTTGGGCCCCGCTTGAACTAAATTGATTGCAAGAAATATTTTGTTGTTGCATATCTTTTCTCGAATATCTTTTCGCAACAATTTTTTCCAAATAAAGATTCTTGTGATATGCTTCTAATAATAACCAATTGCAAGTAATATTTTGCTGTTGCATATCTTTTCTATAAAATATTTTGCTGTTACATATCTTTTCTCTAAAAATCTTTTTGCAACAAAATTTTTCCAAATAAAGAGAAAAAAAAATTAATGAAAAATGAAAATAAAAAGGACAAATATTTTATAGAACTTGCAAAATTTTTTAGCCCCAAATAAATCCTTACACCATCCAACCTTCCTTTTTGTCACCTATCTTCTTTTAACATGGGTACCCCACATAAAAAATCATTAGCCGAACTTTGGTATCCCGAACCTAATTTTGCATCATATGTCAATGTGTTCGGTCAATTTAAAAACGATCCCTCCATGCCTAAAAAATCTCTGAAAGATCACATAGAGGAGTCTAGGAGAAACAGTTTGACTTTTCAACCCACTTTGTGTCAACCTAGTCAACCCTTACCACCTACATATGTTGACACCACTTTTCCAAGTCCTGCTGTAACTCCTAGGCCGATGTCCATTGCTGAGCATATTGCTCAATCTCGCAGTCGATCTTTCACCCCTCTCCACTCATCTAGTTCTAGGGATCCGCACGATTATTCACCTTTTTATCCATATGTTGACCCTACCCCTACCCAACCACCCACTTCCTACCAGTCATACCCAACCTTCCCACCTTCACTAGACACTGTTTCGACACAGCCATTAGGGAGTTTCACATATCCAACCAATTTTGAATCTTTTACTGAAACCCTCTCACTACCTAAGTCTAGTTTGGAAGAGGCGTTGGAGGCGTATATCGCAGCAACAATCAAAATGGTTAGGAATGTGGAAGCGTCTGTGGCCACCCTTATGCAACCTAGTGAACCGGTAGCTAGTGTCCCGCTAGCTCCAAATTTTTCGATGTATGAGGCGGCAGTTGGACAGAGTGAGAATGAGAGAGGATTTTCAAATCAAACCTACCCTTACCCAATTGAAGCCCGCAACTCCTGTTTGCCATCGATTGCCCTAAACAGTTCACCTGTTGAAAATAAAAATGAGTTGTGTGATTTTGTAGTGTTTGATTTGCCAGATTGTGAGGAACCTCTTTCGAGTGAAACCGCACCTAATCCTTTCGATCTTTACACCTCCACTCTAGAACCTAAATCGATAGATATCCTTGCTTTTGATGAGGTGTCTAAAGAAATTGATTTTCACTTGATTGAGGATATAGACGTCGGGAATATTTCGGATGATGAACCTGTCGATTTACTTAAGATTTTATGTTCAAATCATCATCCCGAGTTATTAAATGTTTCTCCCGAATCTCATATGCGTCTAGATTTTGATGATAATGGCATGGATGAGTTGAATATTGAGGATAGTATCGAGAAGAGTCTTGAGGATAATATTGAGGTTGAATCATTTTTGTTTGATGTGTCTGATTTTCCAATTCATCCTCCTGAACCTTTGACTGTTATATCACCCTTCCTCCTTCCCATCGTTCCTACCCCGCTTGAAGACTGTGAGCTTGAAACCTTTTCCTTTGAATCTGACACAATTCTCACAGTCGATAAAACCTACGAGTGTTTCACTTTTTCGGACGCTGTTGATGACTCACCGCCCGAGTTTGAGTCCTTTACATTTTCAGATGAGCCATCAGACTCAGTTGATTATAGAAGTTTCGAACCATTAATGGAATCTTTCATGTTCGAAACAGTTTACTACGGTGAGAAAGATACTATCCCTACTTCACTCCCTTTCGTCCTTCCTATTGTTCCGACCGTGCAAGTGACCATCACGCTTTCATCTCCTATACCAAGTTCGGCGTACCCATGTTTTCTTGCGAATCTTGAGGGATTTGACCCCATTTCCCGACGGGTTGATGGTTAGCGCAATCGCTTTTAACACATCGGTCATCACATATTGCGCTAATTTATTCACTCGATTTACACCCTCAAGATCGTACTCCACTTCTTTCTCCTTTCCGCCATTCTTCTCCCCCACCGAGACCATATTCTACCATTCATCTTTCCACACGGTCTCGCGTGCTTCTCATTTTCTTGCACCAACTATACCATTTCCACGATAAGATTTTTGAATGGTTGGTGTTAACCTTTGGCTTGTATAAGGCCAAGATTAAGTTTGGGGGACCTTTGTATATATGTATATATTTTTTGTTTTCTTTTTCTATAAAAAAATAAAATAAAAATTTTAAAACATTAAAAAATAAAAAAAATATATAAATAAATAAACAGGGGAGTGCCGGCATTTTGACCCTCTTGGTTTAGCATGACAGTGTCTTGGTTTAGCATGACAGTGAGGACACTGTCAAGTTCAAGTTTGGGGGTATGCTCGGTACGTCTTCTTCCTTGGCATTCATTTGTACATATTTTTGCATTTGCATACTTATTTGAAAACCCATAAAAATTTGAAAAATTTCAAAAATTATAAAAATTATTGTATTCAATTTTGGCCATATTTGACTAGAGTTTGACAGATAGATTAACTAGCTAGGAACAACTAGATCTTAGACTTAGTAAATTAAAAACCCTAAAAATAACCTTTCTTAAAGTTTAACGGTAGAAAGTATATGCCTTGTAATTTATTTAGAAAAAGGCAAATTTTGGGTTGACTTCTTGGGCTAAGTCAAAATGAGGGAAGAGTATTGATGTTCTTATTAGAGTATAAGTTTGAAAAATAATTCCTAGCTTAAGTCTAGATTCTGAAAACATATACCCTACAATTTGCACAATCACGCACCTTGAAACTTGGAATAGTAGAAGAGACCTTGAAATGCTCTTGTCTAAAGTCCTTAGTACAATGAAAATAAAAGAAAAAAAAAGTGAATAAAGGAAAAAAATGGACACTGGTTTTTGTGATTACTTAAGGCTGTAAAAATAGAAAAATATTTAGCGAGGGTGCCTCATCACCTAGTGCCTTAGACCAACTGGTTTGGGAGTCACTGCTAAAGCCTTGGGTGTTGCAAAACTAGGAAGTACGCTTTAAAGTGCTAACGCATCTTGTAATCGGTTGTTGGTACCTCAAGAAGTATTAACGGTCGCATGAAGGATGTGTAAGCAAATTTCATTTAAAAATTCACTAATTAATAAGTGCTTTGGACAATGGACGAGAGTACGATAGCTTGATTTGAATTTCCAAGTGTAGGGGTGATATTTACACACACGTGGGGATATGTGATTGGAATTTAGATAAGAGAGAGGAATGAAAAATAGAACTTATATCTTTAATAGAGTTGATAGAAATTCCTAAGTGGAGATATAACCCTAGAAGGAAAACTTAAGAGATGCCGAAAGCTAAGTAGGTCTACATAACATATATAATCTTAAGTTAGATGATTAGGAAGTGAGAAGAATATGGGTGGATAATTTACGAGTAAAAGATAATAGAATTCCTTGTTAGAAAACCTAATTGGAGAACAAAAGTCAATGGGCCGAATTGATAGGATTTTGTGGGTAGTATCCGCTGAAAACCCTCAGGAGACAACACTCCTCCTACTAGGGACACCTAGAGGTTTAACGGCTTGTTGCACGTGCTCAGTGCAATCGCGTTTCCCTGCAAAAGTGTGGTTAGGTTTTTTGTAATGAATAAAAAATAAGTTTGCTCGAGGACGAGCAAAAGATAAGTTTGGGGGTATTTGTTCACACCAGAATATTGCATTATTATATTCCCTATTCTTATTCATTTAATAAATAAACAGGTGCTTTTGATGCATGTTTGCTACATATTACAGGTTACAGGTTCGTGGATCTAAAACAGTGAAGACGATGAAAAGATGATGCAAAAGTTGACTTTAACCAACAAACAGAAGACTCTTGATGAAGCCTACATCAAAGATAAAATTCACAAAATACAAGGCAATGCAAGGTCCAAGATTACAAGGAAAATGGTTAAAAAATCCTTAGCAAATTGTTCACCGGAGATCTGGAACCAACTTGGTAGCCCAATTGAGAAAAGAATTAAAGAATAACAGAGCCCAGAAAGCCCAAAGGAATCACAGGAAAAATAAGGAAATGAACCCTCCAATGGGCCGCGGAACCGCGGCCCAAGCCATCCATTGCCTCAGTTCCGCGGCCATCTTGCCCGCGTACTTCGAGAATTTTTTTCCAAAGTCTGAGGCGACGCTGAATAGGTCTTTTATTAGGGGTATTTCTGTAATTGTAAACATGCGGATCAAAATGTAACCTAGGGTTTCTATTTCCTATAAATAGAACTCTAAAGATTGTAATTTCTCATGCCTCCCTTTAATGAATAAAATTTAGAAATCTTTTGGAGAGCATCGGTGTTTCTTCTCCATTCAGAAATTCAGATCTGACAACCCTGCATGGATGATTGGAGAGATGAATCAGTAAGTAGTTTAATTTAATTGCCCTAGTTTAGATTTTAATTCCTTGCCTTAGATGTTAGCTTTGGGAAAGGCTTTTGAGAGATGAGATCTCCCATCCCTTTCTTACTCATCACATAGAATCTATAGGACTCCATGCATGCATGCACATACCGCTCCCTACGGCACCCTATCCCTCGAGGTAGCGGTGATACCGTAGTATAAAGGCCCGGGTGTGATGTTTTCCATGGAGGTTAGGGTAAGGATCTCTAAAAGAAGGACAAGAACCTAGAGGAAGGAACACCTTCCCGAATGGATCCAATCCCCTTTATTGATAATTACCATAACTCCTCTTAGATCCTAATCTGGGTATAGAAAGCGTTGAGATTTATTTACATTTCCAAACCATTCCTAAACCTAACCCTAGCAAGATTTAGATCTAGATTAATTTAGTTTTAATAATCAACCGAACACCCTTTGGAATTAACTCGTAAGAACGAATCGGAAATTCACAAAATCCCTGTGGACCGACCCGTACTAACCGGCTAGCTTCATGCTACGCCGTTCTTGATTGCGGTTACAAATATTTTTGATCTATCTTTTAGAAAGCGCGAGCACGCTAAATCACATCCAATCACGTGTCGCGCTACAAAAGAATCGCTGATAGAAGTTAACACAAAAAACGGTTGATCTAGCTAACCGACTCTCGTCCCAACCATGGCACAAGTTTGTAAAACAAATAAGTACATCAACAGAACAAACGAATTTAGAATACCTGAAAACTCTGCATTGGACGCCCGCGCGTCCCAATGAGTAGAAGCAAACTCTCGTGTCTGCCCCCTACCCACAACTGGCTGAAATCCTTCTCTGCCAACCTGTCCCGTCTGAGCGAATCCTCTGCGACCATGAACTCTATGCACATAAGCCTGACGCGGTGCTAAGGAACAATGTCTGACGAAGTCATGAAGGCTCCCGCATCGAAAACATCCACGCGATAACTGCTGACCCTCCTGGGGATGAGAGCTGAACGACTGTTCTCGTCCCAAGCCTCTGCTACTCTCGCGACGGTCACGAAATCTGTCTCGACGCCTAAGCCTCTGTCTCTGGGCTGGTACACCGGTACAAGTCCTCCACGGTTCTGGAACTCTCAAAGTCTCTGGAATACATGTCTCATCAACTGGGGCTGCATCCACTGGTGCTATATAGGTGACAGAATGATGCATGCTGATTGCAAGGAACAACTGGCAAACAGGGGTGACAACCTCCTGTCGTTGCGCTCGAACGGCCTCAACCAATCAACTCATCGTCTGGCGCATGTCCTGCATCTCTGCCACAGGCCTAGAGATACTATCTGTCGAAGGCGGATCCATCTGCTCCTGTGCAACGAGCGTGCCATCCTGGTCAGTCCTCGTCCTACTCGGGTCAATCCTGACCTCGGCCCTCACTGCGTAACTCTGAGTCCCCATAGTCATCGGCGGCAAAGGCTATAAATAGAAATAAGATTCGATATGAACACGGAAATCGAATCACATGGATATGTCATCAAGGAAGGAATTTCAAGCAATTTGTACTTAGGTCACTTTAGGCGGAGTACTGCATCGTGAGTATGCCGCGGACATACACACACTACGTTACTCTGCATAAGCTACCTACTCCATCATACCAAGGTCATCCGACACTCCGAAAGGTAAAACCTAGCGCTCTGATACCAACTTTGTCACGACCCGAAATTGGCACGTGACGGCCTTAATACTGCGCAACGTCTACAGGCGTAACACAGTAAAAGAAAGACAAAACCCATAAATCTAAACCATTAAAAGACAAGAAAAGATA
Organism: Agapanthus africanus; assembly: GCA_030015575.1. Lineage (NCBI taxonomy): Eukaryota > Viridiplantae > Streptophyta > Magnoliopsida > Asparagales > Amaryllidaceae > Agapanthus > Agapanthus africanus. The sequence goes on from JASDDO010000022.1 coordinate 394,981,413, forward strand.
AGAAAAATTGTTTAAACTTTTGAAAATCTCAAGTATAAATTCTTTAAGTCCAATTTACTTTCTTGAAAATTTTGGCAGCACCTCCGTTGTAAAAACCAACCCCAAAAATGTGTACAATATAAATATAAAGTAAAACATCCCCAACGGGAGTAAATCCACCCCCAACGGCGGAAAACAACCACCACAACAGATATACGACGCCGTAGCGAAGAAATAAAAGACGATATAAGTAAAACTGCATAAAAGACATCCAAGTCCCAAAATAAACAATATCGTCCTCACATCAAGTCTCTAAGTCATAAAAGAATATAGAAGATGGAGAGTACAAGGATACAATGAATATACAATACAAATAAAACGAATAACCACAAAACCCATCTAAGCAAACTGCACAATGTGAGCTGATGCGGTATCCGTAGCAAAAGATGATAAGATAGATGAATAGCCTGCCTCAACTAATCTGGGGAACACCCTGCAAAACAACTGTGGCACAACGGGGGTGAGTTGCCGACTCATGAATAGTAAATAACATATGCATGTAATCGCAAGTATGCACGTACAGCGTAAATCTAACATATACAATTAATAGCAATAAAAAGTCATATGAATGCAATAATCATGAAAGGTACACTAGCAGGTACAACTAATACATGAAGCAATAATAATATGACAATCGGCATGCAATAATCATGCAATAATGATATGAAAATGTATAGATGCAACAGTCATGAAAGGTATTCTAGCAGGTACAACTAACACATGAAGTAATGCATATACATAAAGATATGTAAATGCAACAGTCATGGAAGGTACTCTAGCAGGTACAACTAACACATGAAGCAGTGCATAAACAATAAATGTGGAGTATGGAATGAAACATGTCATTTCCACGGAATCCTGACATCGTGGTAGGATCAAAATCTATCAAGACAATCCAAATCCCAATTCCTCAAATCAACCCCCAAATTGGCTCTCATATCATATAAGTCTCACAAATCCTTAATGTACAATATCAAATAAATCTCATATATCCTGAATGTACAAAGTCAAGTGAATATCATATATCCTTTATGTACAATATCAAGTAATCTCAAATGTCCTAAATCCAATATCAAGTGAATCTCTTATATTCTAGGTATATTTGCATGAATAAATTTGATGAAGTATATGAATTTATATGTATACATATATATTAGCGTCCCATTCCACTAATATATATATATAGATATGTATGTATATATATATGTATGTATGTATATATATGTATGTATGTATGTATATATATATGCATATATAACATCGTCCCATTCCACTATTATATATACTTAAGAGTAAAATATCAGGAAAACCAAGTGTCAAGCATCGACACAAAATAGCGATCTATCAGGTGCTGTCACCAAGACTGGCACCCTGATAGGTACGTATCATACGCTATACCGAAAGATCGAGTGCCTAGCTCTGACCCTCGCCTCTCGACGTATCTGTACGCACATGACTCCCGTCGGTATCCCCATGATAACCGCCGAGTCATTGGTAATGTCACCGGAGTGTATGGTTCCCCTGCCAGGCTCAATCGGCAAGGTCCATCAATCGTCTTGCCCTGGGGTACCTCCGGGCCCCACCATGTACCCTCATACGGCCCCTGACTCCTCGTATGTAGTATATATATCCGAACCGATAAATCTCATTATGGATGCTGAAATATCATATCAAGGGAAACCGGGTTTTTTTCAAATAATGCATAATTTCATGAACTACCACGGTCCCCAAATCCAGAAAACATCATGAAAAATCCATATCTCAATACGAAAATCCATGAATATAATATATGCAACATAAAACTGAAATGTAAGCATATAAGGAAAAGCCGCTAATTAACTGCAACAAGTTAATATAAAATATCGTGCGGTTCCTATTTTCTCCAATTCTAAATAACATCAAGTAAAGGTAAACATGTAGCTATAACTGATATATGCGTAAACATAAAGGTATAGCAAGATATAGTTATCTACCTATCAGAAATGATGTAATATTCTCCCCCGGGTATAAGTGAAGTATGTATGCAAAGTATACATGTAGCTATGTCATTATGTGTGTATGTACCTATCACTAATGGTACAATACCATATAGGTATACATGTAACTAGCATGTAAGCATGTAAATGCATATGTGTAAGCATATAGGTATACAGGTATGCTATAAGTCAGATGCGTAAAGAAATATGAATCAATATCTAAATGTTTTTAACCAAACAATATCATATCTATAAGTGGGTTGTGCGTGTCATGGCAATTATTGACGGTGTGTGTGGCATACAATTAGTGCTCGTGCAACATAAGCCGTCAATAATAGTGCAGTGTCCTAAGGATACTAGTCCAAGCACAACAATTAACTAAGTATTAGGGTGTATACGCAATTCTAAATATCAAATAGAATATGCGACAAGTCATGTCATCTCTAGCCCAGACGCATAACGCCATGCGGGCGATTCCCCTGTAGATGTTAAATCTACTCACCAACGCTCCTGGCTAAGTGAAGCCTACCACCTGTTTTCCCTTGTCGTAGCGTCCGAAGTCCCCACTTGCGAACCTAAAATTTCACAAACACATCACATAAGCTAAATATCCTATATCGACGAAAAGACAACGAAACGCAATGAAAACGGCCAGAAAATTACACTGCGCACTTAGCGCATCTAACGCGCAGGACATCGGTCAAAAACCCTAACTAGGGTCGCTAAACTACGAAACACCAAGTCTAGACTCCGATCGTCCCGATCGCGCAATACAACACAATTAAATGCGAGGAATAAAATAGATATAATCACGCAGCGACCAACTGAAACCGCGTCGGAAAACCCCCGAAACCTAGTAAACAACTTATAGAAATAATTCGCACTAGAATCAAGCTAACACAAATCTAGCGCATACAAACACTCTATAATAGCTTAACTAAGGTATCCAAACCATTTCCAAAATTTTAATCTTGCTTAATTAAGTTTTAACAAAAACCTAGTAAGCAAAAATCCTTAATTAAACAAAGTAGTAATTAACAATAATTATCATTTTAGCACAAAACTACAAGTTTACTAAAACTAGAATTTACAAACATCACTAATTTGCAAAATTAAACCATTCATACCTTTACTAGAATTTTAAACATGAAATTAAGTAGCTTTAATTTAACAACTAATAGCTAATTAAAGTATTTAAAACAAGAATTAAGCATTAGGGTTAGGGTTTTATACCTCCAAATGATTCAAAAACTTGCAACAAGAAAACCAAGATTAGCCTCCAAAATCAAGACTTCATGAAGAACAAAGCATGGTTTAGGGTTAAGGAAATTGAAGGAAAATGATTATATTTGAATTTTTGTGATTTTATTTGGATTTGTGATGATTTATTTGTAGAAAAATGATGAAAATGGAGCAAGAAGAGAGAGAGGGAAGCAAGGAATGGGAGGGCTCAGCCAAAGCAAGGGGAGGGGTTTTGTGAATAAAAAAAGAAGAAGGTTCTAGCTAAAAACAACATTAAATGCTAATTAAAGAAAAATACCTCCTTTCTTTCATTTTCATTTTTTTAAATTCAAAACCTTTTGCACTAAAAATATCTAGATATTTAGAAAAGAAGCTTCCAAAATAATTGTAGTGATGATTTCCAAGGATTTTCATTTAGAAGAATTTCCCGATTTACGTGCATATTTTACCTGTTAAAATAATATTTTATTTGGGAAAAATTCTATATGAACCAAAACCTCCCATATACCCCAAAAGTTCGCACACTAGATTTATTTTAGCTAAACTAGGTGCCGGCAAGTTTCTACCGACGTTTGATCGAAATCGGGTTAAAACGGAAAATACCGACAATTTTGGCCTAAAACGGAAAAATTTGCAAAACGATTTCTGAAACGTTACAATTCAGAGGACCAGAGACCGACGCAAGAGATGTGCCGCTTGATGAGTGGTTGTGCTAATTGTCCGTGAGAGGACCAGGGGAGTACTAGAGTGGATCGTTTCCGTTACTACACCGGACCGGGCCGACGAGCCGAAGGATTGCGAGATCGGTAATCCACAGAGAAATGACACAGAGACAGAAGACGCCAGACCATGAGCAGGAGGCAGCTGATGTTCTTGCTCTTCCATTTTTGGACGTACCGACACTTTTCGACATTGTAGGAGGTGTATCTCATTGTCATTTGTTGCGATTTGCGTTTGTGATTCGAGTATCACGCTTATATCGCTTGGATTTGAGTTTTGATGATTGGGTTTCAGGGTATTTTTTTCGTGCACCATGGCTGCACCTACTGGGTATTTGCGTTTTTGTGCATAGTTATTGCACTTGAGATATGTTTTATACACCGTTGTGTTGATTTATGATTTGTGCGTATTTATTGCACTCGTTGTGGATTTTTTGCCTTGGCTGCACATGTTTATGATTTCATGGATTGCATACAGCTGATTTGATTTTTGTGAAGGTGGTATGCACTCGATTTGGTTTTTGCACTCGGTATAGCTTACATGTGCTTGCAGTGCGTGGATAAGTGTTTTGTGCACGCAGTTGCACGCGTTTATGATTTTATACACCTTGGCACACTCGGTGTTGCTTTTTATACGCATTTGAGTTATTGATGCATTTCCGTGCACTTGTTGTACCCAATTTGTATTTTGTGCAGTTGATGCACTAGGTTTTTACGCTGTGCATTATTGCACCATATTGTATTTGTAAGCCCGCGGGGGCGCCCCGGCCGTCAATCCGACGCCGGAAACGCGGAAACAAAAACTTTGCAAAACTTGCAACCGGCACCACCGCGCACTTTTTACACGGATCGGGCCATTAACCTAGCAACTAGCAAACTAGAAAAGAGTAGAGAAGCCATACCAAGCGATCCGTGTCCTTCGGTCTTCGTCTCCACTCCGATCTCCCGCGGAATCTCCGTCCGTCAACTTCTCGTCGGAAAGGGCACCACGTAGCCGGAATCTTTTACGGGCTCCCACCTCTTGACCGAGGCAACTCGGGCACGAAGTTGGCTAGCCGACGCGTCCAAGGGATGTTGTAGAATAGTGTAGTAGCCATGTCTCTTTGGGGTTTATGAGGTTTCCATTTATGGAGGAATTTGTGCACAAGGATTTTTCCATTGATGCTTGTTGGAAAAGAAATGGAGCATCCTCTGTAAAAAATTGAGCTCGGCCAGAAACCCATCAGCCCCACTTAAGCACTCTCCATTAGCTCAATGCAACCATAAATAAATTAATTCATCAACTCCTCAATATTCAATTCCAGCACACTCATTTTAAGCTTTTAGGAAAAATAATCCACACTCACAAATGAGGGGGGCCCACCAAAATAAAACCACTCCCCTCATTAACAGTGGCCGGCCCCTTCTCAAATCGGTGGGGTAAAAAGAATTGATTAAATCAAGAGGAGAATAATAAATAGATAATTATCAAAAGGTCACCCTCATCTCACTAATCAATCTCTTTTTCAAACCATCATGAAAAGCAATGAGTAAGACAAGAATGGAATCTCATGATGAAGAGGCTACAATTATGCAAGAAACCCCACCACTAAATGTTATTTACAAATGTGCAAATAACACCCTCCAACGGATAGTCCGGCCGTGAAGGAAAAAGAGAAAACCGGCCGGAACGGAATGCAAACTGGCAACCCCAGAAAACCGATCCCGTAATAAATTACAGGAAAACCCCACTACTGCAAATACATGCCCGCATTTGTATTCCCACTGAACACAAATGCAAAGAGACAAAACTACACTATCAAATACTAGGATCCGGCTTAAGCCAAAGCCGGCTAGTAAAAAACCGTCTGATCACGATCCGTGCAATACCGCACGTATCTGATCGAACCCTGCCATATCTCCATATGGCCTCAACAGCGTTTCGCCCGAAACCTGAGTAACTGAGTGTGGTGGACTCTACAGACGCGTCAATACCTTGGTTGTGGATTTAACCACTAGCAAGTTAGAGGTATAAGCCAATACGTAACGAGCTACCAGGTATTGACTGAAAGGGACGTCGATGAGCGAACTCATTCTGACACCCTACTGAGCCTGTCAGTGAAAATATCCGTACAGTCCGGTCCGTTCGTCTATGAGCATCGAATGGCGGGCCTAGGGGGTTGGTGAAAGTCAGACCCCCAAAAGCGGTACAAGTCGTGTCGGAGTGCAGCCCAGAACACCATGAGATACTACTGGAATACCTACCAGCAAATCTCCTGCCTTGGCCAAGGACTTTTCATGTTCTGGCTCTCCTCGACACAGCGCGACCTCACCCCCAATACCGGGAGAGACGAACCCCTGCAGATCCGCTCACTGCCTCCATGTGGCTCGGGACTGTACCCAACTAAAACCTGTTTGCACGACTCCTTTGAGCCGTGGTAGGGTAGTAATCAAAGCACAGTGGGAACTCACACGAGACAAATGACGATCCCAGGTCGATGAACTAACCTGTACGCATGTCACCAGGGAACTGCTATCTGACGTCTGGTATAAACCCAACTAGCAGGTTCCCGGCGAGTCCTGTCCGGTGTACTCATAACCCAATGAGCACCTGTATACATCTTAGGTGGACCGACTGACACCAGTGGCTTTTGAGACCGGCCACCGCCCCTCGTCGGGGTCTTGACTGTATACACTAGTCTACTCTGGAGAATCGATGCCCTGTCTCGAAACTCCCACGACTAGGGACCTTTTAAGGATTTGCTTATAGACTCCAGCTCTCACGTATATGATCGCCCTCATACTGCTGGTAGTCAAGCAAGAATCCTAGGGGCTCTATCAACGTGCAATAGCGACTCATAAGGTCACCTAAAGCAGTACACGATGATAAAGATAAACCAGATAGCATACTATCATCTTGAGTAAGACTGTCCTACCGGGATAGGTCCTCCCTCAATCATTGCAATCACGTGCCTGTGATCTAATAATTCACTCTGAGGGCACTATCTCCAACAATCTCCCACTTGCACTCAAGGCTAATTATTGCGATGTCGCACACTCACAGCCCGTGTGATACCGAACACCGAACTCCTCTACTAGTCAGTCTCACAAAGCTCGTTTGCGAAACTATTGCGTTCGAGAAATAGCCTCAGTGAGTGGATCCGCTCTGGTGTTTCTTTCTATGTCTCTCTTTATCTCAAGTTCGCGGAGAAAACCATCTCCCGAATTGAGCAATACCTGTCTTAGAATGTCTGGATGTCTGATGGGACCTAGCTCATAAGTGAACTCCAAATCCAAACTCCTTAGACTGTATCGTCAACTGAACTTAATCAGTATCCTGCGCCATGCCTTCCCTCAGTATCCACTTGGACCAACTGTCCAAACTACTGCCCCTCGTCAGAGGGAAAACTATAACTCTGACAGCCACTCTGCCATCCAGGTCATCTTGGAAGCCTGGAATGATAACCGTCTCCTAAAAGAGAATGCTGTTATCATATCTCTAGAACATTCACTTATGTTCTAAAACTGCTTCCGACTGTTTCTCGAGGATTGGATCAATATCAACTTATTGCATCTACTGCAAGAACAACATCTGGTGTGGTACTTGACATCTCATGATTGACTCAATTTCCTAAGCAAGTGATCTGTCAATCATGCGTATCCCTCTCCCCTTTAGTCTGTAAGACACCTTTAGAGAGGGTGACTCCATCACCTGCAGGTATACTACCGTGCCAGGAGTCGTCCATTCTAAATACTCATACAATGCTGTCAAGGTACCCAGATTAGGAAACCACCCAAATCTAGATCTAAAACCATAGATCTAGTTACCAGAATGTCTGATGTAAGATCCAAGTCCTATGAGGAGAAACTACTCTGTGACGACCAAAGTATAACCGATCGTAGTATAGGAATATCACTTCCTACTCTGTGTATGTCATCAAATACCAGGACATCACACCCTACTACCTTCTCAACAGATCCATCCCCTATTCTGATGAAGTCAAACCTATGACTGTCATATCAGAAATAGATGATCTATCTCCGCTATATCTGCTTTAGTCTATAAATAGACATAAGCCTGATGTCCACCAATGCTTCCGCTGCTCCCCCTGACTACGACAACCCTCTGGCAGAGTCATATACACGTACGCTTCTAAAACCAGTTTAGAACGACGCTATACTCATCCTCCTGCCGGGTCTCATAGTCTGGAACAACAGCAATGGCAAGTCTGGGTAAACAAGAACCTCTCTGCCACCGTCCTTGAGTATACCGAAGTACCTCTCGGGTGCCTGAGGTTACCCACCTTATCTGCGGAGTGGCCAATGGAATGTCAAACAAGATTGAATCTTTAGGTTCTTATCAAATCTTCAGTAATCGTTTGCGGTTCTGGAATCACTTCCAGTTCTACCATACTCCCACAACTGTTTTCTGAAAAAATCCATTTTATTAAAACTGTGGCGAGTCAAGAACAATATCACTATTGATCTTCCAGATGGTAGAATATCAACCCTCTGCATAGCCCGGGTCAACCCACAAACAGCCATAACAGAAACGTGCCTTGAGTTATCCAGAGTCTGGTTTTAAGCATAAGCTGGACAACTCCCCGTATCTTAACAATGTCAAGATATGAACTGTTCTATATCCAATATAGAAACAGAGGCACTGATTTAATTGAACCAGATTCAAATCATGCAGCTGTCTCCAGTACATGTCAACTAAATGGAAGAAGGCCGATCAGCGTTACTCAACTTAGGAATATTTCCAATTATGAGTAACCTGAAAGAGAAGCAAGTTCTCTTAATCATTACTATCAACTGAACACCATACACAAGTATCTACATCTTCGATCACTTTGAAGAATTCCGATACTTGCAACACCTGGTTCTCTACTTTATTCAAATACCTATAACTTCTCAAAATTCGGACCCTGTGTTTCAACGAAACACCTGTCTAAAAACTAGAGGAGTCATAAGTAAACCGAATATAGTACGAGAACCAACCCCTCTGTCCTAATGGACACTGGAAAATATACAATACTCTGTATAAGTCCCCTGAGTCTAGTGACTCATTCACTGTGTGTCGTAGGTTGAAAACTGTACTATGGTTATGAAGAATTACACCGCTGTTCAATGCTCCTTACCTAACCATCCACTGATATAGTTAAATGTCATAGACATAATTTCAAGAAGTATATCTCACTCTATAAAAATAGACGTACAGATATATCAATTTGAAATTGGTGCATAACAACAGATATTCAAAACCAAATATTTGCCGACCGGCAAACAACCCAGGTGACTTCCTCAAATATCACCAATTACAACGAATCCCGATATAATGAGGATGGTCACCTAATTCCCAATAACTTACTCCTACTCATCATCTGTAAAACCATACAGATGTGAGAATCATACCTGGTAAATACATACCCTGGAGCAAGTGTCTAATTGGGAAATCAGTTTTCCTTTAACAGTACACAGTGAAACTGAAACATTGAAATGTTTCGATGGGATATCCTGGTATTCCTAGTAATGCCTCTTCCATTATCCAGATTCACGACTGTAACCTTATAATTCTTTGCGACCTTTCCAAATCCCTTTATATGTCTTTAGTCATTACCTTCTGCACACCCCTTTAGGCCAAATGGTTTTCTTCCTTCCCTACCGTTCGGCACCAGCCTATGGTTTGGAAGAAGACTATCCAATAAGCATAAAGGGTGTACTGTCCTAATCCTAGGAGCACTCGCAACGCGAGAGAAGGTGAAGATAAAAGACACCTGAATGTACTTTATTCCTATTTCTCCTGAACCAGGATCCATCGCCGAACTGGAACAAGTTCCTTTAGAGTTCGTATATAACCATACGATGGATTATCCAATCAACTGGGATCTTCGTAGTGATACGGAGTGTCCTGGAGAAATACAAAGGTGATTTAGGATTGGCGAAGAAATACTTGGTTTGGTCGTAAATAGCAGTCGCAATTTACTTTGCCCTCTTACTAATCCCTTGCTTTGTCTGAACTTAATACCTTCTGTACACCGTTTTAAGCTAATTGGTTTTCTTCATTCCCTACCGGTCGGCTCCTGCCTATGGTTTGGAAGAAGAATATCCAATTTGCGTAATAGGTGTACTACTCCTAAACCAAGGAGTACTCGTAAGCTAAGAGAGAAGGTAAAAGGAAAAGACAACTGAATAGTCCTATTCGTTTTCTCCAGAACCAGAAACCATCCTCGAATTCCTTCGAGTTCGTATATAACCATACAATGGTTTTGTCCAATGGAAGTGGACGTTCGAAGTAATACGGGGTGTCATGGAGAAAAGGGCAAAAGTAGGAGTGGCAATGAGGTTTGCAACTCTGACAATACAAAAGCCAGTGTTAAGAAAGTTCGGTCAACTTGGTCACTGAGTAATAGTCTAGGGTCGGGTCAATGGTCGCTGCCAAAGAGAGAGAGAAAAGAAACACTCAGCGTGCACTCTAACCTAGATCAGAATGGTTATCACTTTATCTAATCTAGAAACCTCCCACTGTCACTCAAATTCTTCTCCAAACCTGAAAGAAGAATTAGCCGGGATCACCCGAGGAGTAAACCAACTCATCAGTGGGAATCAGGATCCAACCATCATCGCATGATAACGTGACAGAATCCGCTCACGCTATCAGACTCCAGAAGGTATGCGCATATCTGGCAAGTTTCAGTTCTTTTGAAACTCCCGATGTGGATTTCTACCCCATGCTCTTATGACCTTGACTTTGGCCAACATATCATAAGTCACATGTCAAGTTCTACCCGTCATTTTCCTGGTTAATTTGAACCCACCCGTACCTACCCTTGACTTTGGCCAAAATGGCAGTACGACTGTCCCAAACCAACGCATCTATCTATGCTGCATATGAATACCCAACAGCTACCAAACACTGTGCCTTGACTTTGGCCAACATAAACAGCTTGAATACTATTGACTATCCATATGAAACGACGGAGGGCTACGAATGGTTTCTGGCGAAAACCTTTAACGTAATGAACTTGATATCGTTGAAGGAACTGATAGCTTTTAAGAAATATATAGTGACGAAAACCTTTGCTAAAGAGGTCACTCCCGGTGAAGGGATCTCGGCTCTTTCCCCGTAGAATGAGGTGCAGGATATTCCAACTGAATACCACGATGCAAAGCAAAAGTAATCGGCTATAGTGAAGTTATTGCCCTGACGCAAACTTCTGTCCAAGGGGTCACTCCCGGTGAAGGGATCTCGGCCCTTGCCTCGTCGACTGAGGAGCAGGATATTCCAACTGAATACCACGATGCAAAACAAAAGAGAACGCCCTTACAATAACAGCCTTTTGAAAAGTGTTCCAACAACATCAGAATAGGTTTGTTTATCTTGCATTGATCCGAATCAACGCAGTCCCATCAATTGATCACACCACAAAGAACGAAAATATACTGACGTACGTATATGCCATCCGCATTCGCCACTGAGTCTCGTCATCACCCGTTAGGTTAGCTAACTAACGACAGAGCGGGGACTGGACAGCGCGGATGAAAAACATATACAACATCTACTAGTATATATACAATATATAATTTTCGCTCAAGGCGTGATAAAAATGCAGTAACACAGAAATGTATAGCAACACAGATCAATACAGATATCTGGGATCCCCAGGTTTCACAGAGCCGCTGCTGAAACCCGACGTTCCCCTGGTCGTGTGGATAGCCTGTGCAATGAAATCCTAGACCCCGCGACAAGTTACCCGCCAAAACCTAAAGCGAGGCAGCCCCCTTCAGCAACGTGAATGGACCACCCAGCACTTCACGGAATCCGGTAACTTGGGCACCCCTCCTGGGTCAACCTGTACCCCCTACGAGTGCGGCGAATAGCCCGCCAATCCTAGAGTGAAGCCCCCTCCGTCTCAATGCCATGAGATGCGGGCCCGTTGCCCTCTAGAACCCGGCTGTCCGTGCACCACTCCGCGGGGTAATCCTAGTACAGAAAGTAAAATATACATACAACGGGTACATCGACCGCAACCTGGTCGTGCCCCAAAAAAATAATACAAACAGGCAGTGACGGCAATCCACATGTCTGACGCTCGCCCCGCAATAACAAATGTACATAATACAACAAAACTGTACTAATACTGCAACCAGGCTATCCCCACGACCGATCCGCAACAACACAGCACAATCACAGAACATCAACGTGAATGTCACGTTCGCAAATCCGTCTAACCGGGCTATAGCAGTTAGATAGGATTTACCGATCGAGTGACATTCATGGTCGCAGATATAATGTAAATACTGTGAACTAGCATGTTTAAAATATCCGATCGAACAAATTTTATCAAGTGGGCCCCAAGAAGTACTGTAGCACTTACAGAAAATCTGGGCCCAAAGAAAATATCCCAAAATCCCTATTTCCATGTGAAAAGTCCTCTGGAAAAATTTGCCACGATGAACAGTAAAAGGCGAGGCGGAACCGAGGCCCAAGGATGGGTTTGGCCGCGGTTCCGCGGCGGTATAGTCGGATCTCGAGACAAAATTTTACCAGAATTCTTATTTTTCCATGCACAGTATTCTGCAACAACCTAAAAAAAATTTCGAGCAAAAAAAATTTCGACAGAAAACACAATGCATTGAAAATACGGTTTTTGGGGATTTTGTTCGATCGAGTTCTAAACATACAAGAGCAAGCTAGGCATGGTTAATGGCGTGGCTCTGATACCAATGTAAGCCCGCGAGGGCGCCCCGGCAGTCAATCCGACGCCGGAAACGCGGAAACAAAAACTTTGCAAAACTTGCAACCGGCACCACCGCGCACTTTTTACCCAGATCGGGCCATTAACCTAGCAATTAGCAAACTAGAAAAGAGTAGAGAAGCCATACCAAGCGATCCGTGTCCTTCAGTCTTCATCTCCACTCCGATCTCCCGCGGAATCTCCGTCCGTCAACTTCTCGTCGGAAAGGGCACCACGTAGCCGGAATCTTTTACGGGCTCCCACCTCTTAACCGAGGCAACTCGGGCGCGAAGTTGGCTAGCCGACGCGTCCAAGGGATGTTGTAGAATAGTGTAGTAGCCATGTCTCTCTGGGGTTTATGAGGTTGCTATTTATGGAGGAATTTGTGCACAAGGATTTTTCCTTTGATGCTTGCTGGAAAAGAAATGGAGCATCCTCTGTAAAAAAATTGAGCTCGGCCAGAAACCCATGAGCCCCTCTTAAGCACTCTCCATTAGCTCAATGCAACCATAAATAAATTAATTCATCAACTCCTCAATATTCAATTCCAGCACACTCATTTTAAGCTCTTAGGAAAAATAATCCACACTCACATATGAAGGGGGGCCCACCAAAATAAAACCACTCCCCTCTTTAACAGTGGCCGGCCCCTTCTCAAATGGGTAGGGTAAAAAGATTTGATTAAATCAAGAGGGGAATAATAAATAGATAATTATCAAAAGGTCACACTCATCTCACTAATCAATCTCTTTTTCAAACCATCATGAAAAGCAATGAGTAAGACAAGAATGGAATCTCATGATGAAGAGGCTACAATTATGCAAGAAACCCCTCCACTAAATGTTATTTGCAAATGTGCAAATAACACCCTCCAACGGATAGTCCGGCCGTGAAGGAAAAAGAGAAAACAGGCCGGAACGGAATGCAAACTGGCAACCCCAGAAAACCGATCCTGTAATAAATTACAGGAAAACCCCACTACTGCAAATACATGCCCGCATTTGTATTCCCACTGAACACAAATTCAAAGAGACAAAACTACACTATCAAATACTAGGATCCGGCTTAAGCCAAAGCCGGCTAGTAAAAAACCGTCCGATCACGATCCATGCAATACCGCACGTATCTGATCGAACCCTGCCATATCTCCATAAGGCCTCTACAGCGTTTCGTCCGAAACCTGAGTAACTGAGTGTGGTGGACTCTAAAGACTCGTCAATACCTTGGTTGTTGATTTAACCACTAGCAAGTCAGAGGTATAAGCCAATACGTAACGAGCTACCAGGTATTGACTGAAAGGGACGTCGATGAGCGAACTCATCCTGACACCCTACTGAGCCTGTCAGTGACAATATCCGAACAGTCCGGTCCGTTCGTCTATGAGCATCGCATGGCAGGCCTAGGGGGTTGGTGAAAGTCAGACCCCCAAAAGCGGTACAAGTCGTGTCGGAGTATAGCCCAGAACACCCTGAGATACTACTGGAATACCTACCAGCAAATCTCCTGCCTTGGCCAAGGACTTTTCATGTTCTGGCTCTCCTCGACACAGCGCGACCTCACCCCCAATACCGGGAGAGACGAACCCCTGCAGATCCGCTCACTGCCTCCATGTGGCTCGGGACTGTACCCAACTAAAACCTGTTTGCACGACTCCTTTGAGCCGTGGTAGGGTAGTAATCAAAGCACTGTGGGAGCTCACACGAGACAAATGACGATCCCAGGTCGATGAACTAACCTGTACACATGTCACCAGGGAACTGCTATCTGACGTCTGGTATAAACCCAACTAGCAGGTTCCCGGCGAGTCCTGTCCGGTGTACTCATAACCCAATGAGCACCTGTATACATCTTAGGTGAACCAACTGACACCAGTGGCTTGTGAGACCGTCCACCGCCCCTCGTCGAGGTCTCGACTGTATACACTAGTCTACTCTGGAGAATCGATGCCCTGTCTCGAAACTCCCATGACTAGGGACCTTTTAAGGATTTGCTTATAGACTCCAGCTCTCACGTATATGATCGCCCTCATACTGCTGGTAGTCAAGCAAGAATTCTAGGGGCTCTATCAACGTGCAATAGCGACTCCTAAGGTCACCTAAAGCAGTACACGATGATAAAGATAAACCAGATAGCATAATATCATCTTGAGTAAGACTGTCCTACCGGGATAGGTCCTCCCTCAATCATTGCAATCACGTTCCTGTGATCCAATAATTGGCTCTGAGGGCACTATCTCCAACAGTATTTCGTGCACTGGATGCACTGTATCTGATATTTCGTGCACTGGATGCATTGGATTTGGTATTTTGTGCACTGGATGCACTGTATTTGATATTTCGTGCACTAGATGCACTGGATTCGTATTTTGACCATTTGTTGCACCAGCTAGGTATTTTGTGCGTTGGTTGCAACGGACATATACTCCGTACCTTGGTTGCACCCGATATATGTATTGAACATTTGTGTTACCAGATTTGTGTTTTGTGCGCATCTACAGTTGATGTTCATTTTCATGCATGTTACGGCACTAGATACTTTTCACGGACCTGACACTCTTCGGTCGGATTTTTGTGCATATTAGGCGCTTAATATTGGATTTTGTGCGCACCAGACGCACGTAGCATTCATATGCACATTTTGGGATTGATTTCTTATGGAGCAGTACGTTTTTATGATATTTGCTATTTGTTTTCGTACTGAGCAGGACTAGTCAGAGGACAGTACCTGGATATATTTTTCATGCATTAATAGTTATCGAAGGGATTTCCAAAAAGAGAGCTATAGTCTCAGTATTTATCTACGTGTCTGAGATGACACGAAACATTTTATAAAGGAAACCCTTCTAAATTATTTTCAAAAACGGCGGGACGTACATATTAAACAAAAGATATATACATATATGGTTATTTTCATACAATAGACGTCCGCCACTGTGCAGTTTTATGCGCATCGCACAGCAACATGAAAGGTTTGGCATGCATTTCCTACAGATGTTTACATGGATAGTTTTGATGTATATCATATTGGTTTCGTTTTAGATTTGACATTTGTGTCTACACCATGACTCTGATGATTGCGGGATGCTTGACGGAGTTTTGATTTGGAGTTATCTGCTCATTGTTCATGCGTATGCATTGCGCTATGATGCGTTTTATGAATTGATGATTTCGGATCCCCGATGACTTGGACTTTTTACTGAAATGTTTTAGTATTTGAGGGGTTTAAATTTAAATTCGTGGACCGAATTTCTTTAAGGGGGAAGACCGTAACATTTCAGAAAAATAAGATATTATTTTGGGAATTTTTATAATTAAATAACAAATATATTGAATATTTTATTAATGCGGTATAATTAAATACCGATAAATTGGGAAAAATTTGGAAAATTATAGAAATTACTGAAATGATGGTGTTTTAAGTGATTTGGGCGAATTATGAATTTTTATGATTAATTATATGCACCATTTTAGTGCTAATCGCGATTAAATATCGCTAATCGGGCATTAAGCGCGTTTTGTGCACATGACATGCACCATATCATTTTTACACTAGTTACATTTTGCTATAATGGCTTTTTCCTTATTTTTATCTTGCATGGCTTTTTAAATGAAAAGAAAAGAGAAGAAGACAAAAACAAAAGAATAGGAAAAGGTATCATGATGACAAGAGGGATGGGCATGAGAGAGAGAGGGTGAGGGGTCAAACCATAGTCATGGTGTAGGGTTCCTAGGCACTGTGACAAGGTTCTACTAGGCATCTACCATGCCCGATTCAAAAATTAGACGTGCCGAACAACCCTAACCAAGATCGTATACTAGAGATTAGGCGAAACTAAAAGCAAGCAAACAACATAACACTAAATGAAAGGGATTACAACCTTTGTAGATCCGGTCCTTCACTTCTAAAGCTCCGTGTTGACGACCCTTCGCTGCGATCATCGAGATCCCGGACTCTTGTGATTGTTTCCTCGAAGAAATGAACGGGCTAGCTCGTTGACTTCGAGGCCGAAGATGATCTATGTCGAGGAGACTCAAACTCAAGCTCCATCTTCACTAGGTTATGAACTTTGTGAAGAGAACACCCTAAACTAAATGGCAAGTAGTAGAGGATGATGAAATAGGAAGTAGGTTCACTTTAGATTTTGATTTCTCACTTTTTTTCTTCACTTGATAAAAATCTAGCAAACTTTTCTTCTTGTTGAAGAAGAAGAAGAAGAAAAGAATAAGAACAAAATGAAAAATGAATTATGTAAAAAGAATAATCAAGTGAAGTATATCATGATGCAACCATGGGTGAGTTTACCTTTGTAGAGACTAAACCATAGTTTGAGGTAATGGTTTGGTTAATAAAAATCTTGTGCAAAACAAAAGTAGTGGACTTTGTCAAAGATGCTTGAAAGCTTCATGAAGCTTCAAGCAAAGACAAAGAAAGCCACCATTTTGTTTTACCAAAATAAATAAAAACCCAAACGATTATCTTAAATATTGTGTAAGTCATACACACACCCAAGTTTGTATGTATCATCAATTATGATACAAACTAGTGCACAAACATATATCACATATACAACTTGTGCACATCAAGTGAGGAAATCAATCTTAAGTGAATCAATAATAGTTAATGTAATGTAATATATCAAATATATAATTATACATTAAATCATTAAATCAACACTTGATTTAATGATCCGGTCATATCTCATATAACCGTCTAATATCTACTGTATCAATATACCGAATCAACACTTGATTCGGTAACCCGGCTATATCACATATAACCGACCGATGATACAAATCGCGAGAATAGAATACAGTATCACATATTGGTATTATTCTCGGTCCCGCACATATCTCATATGCGCTTCTATTTCGTTTCGCTTGAGCCAGGAAACCTCTGTGTAGGACTCAAAAGACTCGTCAATACGCCGGCAGTAGGTGGTGATCTTATCAATCACCCACAAGCCGCAAGCGGTCTGCTAAACGTAACGGCCACCCGGGTATTGAGCGATCAGAAGGTCAATGAGCAAGCCTGCTCACACTCCTGCGAATCCAATCAGTAACACTTACCGCACAGTCCAGTCTGTTCGTCTGATATGCCGCATATCTCGGCTAGGGGTGGTAAACGTCAGACCCCAGTAGCTTGATAAGTCATGCCGATGTAAGGTCCATAACAAGAATGAAACTACTGATAACACTTACCGGTAAATCAGTGCAACCCTGGCCAGGGATTTCCAGTTATGGCCAGTCGAGCATAGCGCAACATCATCCCCCAATACCGGGAGAGACGAATCCCCTCCTATCGCTCATTGCCTCCATGTGAATCGGGACTGTACCCAAAAACCACCTGTTTGCACGACTCAGTAGAGCCATGGTAGGGTGGAAATCAAAGCACAGTGGGAGACACACAAGACTCTATGGCGATCTCGGGTCAACAGACTAAGCTGTACCAGTATCACCAGAGAACTGCCATCTGACGTTAGGTATAATACCATCTGGGAGTTCTAGGCGAGTCCGTTCAGTGTACTCAGTCTCCACTGAGCACCCGCATACCATCTCTGATGTCAAACACCAATGGATATGGGATCATCCATCGCCCATCACATGGGTCGAGAAGATATGCCCTTGTCTACTCTGGAATATCGATGCCTCGTCTCGATTTTCCCACGACTAGGAACATTGAAGGATGTACTCATGGACTACCCAGGCGCCACTAGTATGATCTGCATCATAGTCCTGCAAGTCGAGTACACATCCTAAGGGCTTTATCAACATGTAACAGAGAGACAGTAAGTATACATGTTAAGATAAAGAGCAACCAGATAGCGTACTATCATGTCGAGCAAGAAAGTCCTACCTATATATGTCCCAGCATCCACTACAATATACATCTCATATACAGTAATGGCCTCTAGGGCATACATATAACTAACAATCTTCAACTTGCACTAGGGCCATCTGTTGCAGTTGTTGCAGTATCTCATACTCAACCATCCCATAAAAGTCTCTCTCTGGGAAAAGGCCTTTGTGAGTGGATCCGCCGTGTTGTCCTCTGTGTCTACTCTCCTAACCTCGATCACCATGGAGATCAACTATCTCCATGATCAGGTGATGCTGCCTCAGAATATGTCTGGGTCACTGACGGGACCGGGGTTCCTGGGTCAAAGCCACACTTCCATTTTCACACAATGGTAGGAACCTAGTTCATCTCATGAACTAATATACACCCAAACTGCCTCTTTGGTAGTATCTTTGATAGCGATGTCACCAGCCTTTATCGTCTAGTTTGCCACGGTGTCTAGCTTGGAACTCTTCCAACATACCGTTCCTCCATTGAGGGTAAAGACAATGTCTGTGACTGACATTCAATCAACCTTACCACCCTGGAAGCTGTCCAGTGATTCTCCCTATGATCGATTGATACCATCTCACTACACCTAGTGAGAATCCTAACATCCAATTAGATCTATCTCATAGATATAAAATCTAGGATTTAGGAGGTATCACTTTGATCCTATATGGAGAATCCATGTGAAAAGAGGAGATTGACCGAGCGTAGCATAGGAAACCCTTTCCCTATCAAGAGTATGCCATCCATGTACAATACGAGGATCACCACCATACTCCCTACTACCCTTTTGTATATACAAGGTTCATCTACCATTTTGATGAAGTCAAACTCTTTGACTACGACATCAAAACAGACGTTCCAACTTCGCGATGCCTGCTTTAATCTGTAAAGCAACTTGCACACGTTTTCGCTGCTCCCACTATTTACGAAGCCCTCTGGCTGTGTACTTATAGACGTTCTCTTCTAAATCAGTATTTAGAAAAATAGTCATGACACCCAACCACCAGATATCGTAGTCATGGTATGTAGCAATGAAAAGTAGGATCTAGATGGACTTAAGCATAGCCACTGGAAAAGGTTTCATCATTATCCACACCTGGTTGATGAAGAGAACCTTTAACAAGTCTAGCTTCGAAAGTCCTAACTTTTCCATCTACACCAAGTAATCTTCTCAAGATATACTTGCTCCTGATGGGGATTTAACCCTTCAGATATAGCAACCAAAGTCCATACTTTTTTGGTGTACATGGATTCCATCTCAGATCGCTAAGCATCCAGCCATTCTTACAGAGTCCCTACTCTTGATGGCCTGCTCGAAACTAGTTGGGTCATCATCTCATGATGCAATCCTCGCTCCCACTGTCATCGAGAAACCAAAGTATCTCTCAGGCAGGTGAGGAACCCTGCTAGATCGGCGGAGAGGCTGAGGTTCGTCGGGGACTATTGAATCCTTTGGTTCTGTCAAATCATCAGCTGTAGTTTGTATAGCTGGAACTCCTTCCAGTTCTACAGAACTGACCTTGCCTCGATCTTGTCCGGATTTTTCTTTTGACATAGGCCGGAAAATCCCAAATCTTAACTTACTTAAGAGATGGGCTCTTCCCACACCATATCTCATATGGAGTGGTAGGCACTGATTTGATTGGAATCCAATTCAATAGGTATGCATCTTCTCAAGTGCACAACCCCCAAAAGGAAATAGATAACTCAGTAGTACTCATCATAGAGCGCATCATATCTCATAGGGTGCGATTTCTCCGCCCCGATACACCGTTGTGCTGGGGTGTATTCTGAGGAGTAACACTGAGAGAGAATCTAATTCTCCTTTAGAATAGTCTAAGAATTCCATGCACAAGTATTCTCCTCCCTGATCTCATCATAGGACTTAATACTTTTACCCGGTTTTGGTTCTCTACTTCTATCTTACATTCTTTGAATTTCTCAAAAGTTTCAGACATGTGTTTCAACAGGAACATGTGTCCGAATCTAGAGAGATTCTCATTGAATGTAAGGAAGTATAAAGAATCAGTCCTGACATCTGCAGACAGGGGACCTTCATACATCACTATGTATCAGTCCCAAGAGTTTACTAACTCTTTCTCTGTTTCCAATAAACGGAGCTATGGTCATCTTATCTCTGTGACATGACCGGCAAGTTTCACAAGATGTAAATTCAAACTAATTTAAATATGCATCTAAATGTAACTTCAGCTAGTCGGGTCACATTGATATGACCTAATTTACACTACCTCAAGAAGGATTCGTTCATTTCTGAACTCTTCCTCTTGGGCGTGTTCTGTACGTTAAGAACTGTGGTTTGATTTAGAACGTCTGTGCTTTTAGATAACGTGCCTGAACCGATCAACTCTTGATATAAGAAATGTGCAAAACAATATCCAACAATACAAAATTATATCCTTCTTTAGTAAATAAAGAGACTAATATGATGTTGTATATCAGGTTCGGTATCTAATAACATTCGTTCAGAATCAGTGTATTCGGGTAATACAGGGTGATAACTGCCAACACTTTGGCTGCAACAATTGCACTGTTTCCAACTCTTGAAATTTATCACCCGTTCTCAGTTCTCTACCTATCTGTAGCCCATGTAACAGATTACATTTGCGGGATCCTGATCCGGTATCTAATACCCAGTACGTAGAGGACACAGAGAAACAGTTCTTTGTAATGAACACACCCGAAGAAGATGCATCATCATGCACTTTCTTCATTTTGGTGGCATGGGAATCCTGGTATTCCACTAATTCCTGCTCGGTCTTATAACTATTATGAGTTGGAGAGGGATCAACGTTCCCCAGCTCAGTATAACAAGCGGGTTCAGTCAATACATCCATATTATTATCTTGATTAAGGCGTGACATGGTCGCTACCTGGAGAGAGAGAGAAGAAAACACTCTGCGTGCGCTCTTACAAGATTAGATTGGTTATATATTTTATCTGATCAGGATGGCTCCCACTGTTTCTATCAAATCTTCCTTCAAACTCTAAAAGGAAAGACTAGCCTGGATTAATTACACTCTACAAGTTCGCCAATCTTTCAGCCAGGCCAGTGCCGGTACTTTGAGGGAGGTTCCCCGTACTTTCGCACGGACCTAATTAAAATAAACCTCATTTTCCCAGGGGCGTAACCCCGTTGACACCTTTCTAGACACCTACTTGATCGGCTAATTGTAAAGTGCAAAACTCTCCGAGGAGTAACAATTACTCGCAGTGGGTATCAGGATCCAACTATCATATAGAAAGGTATGCAATCTCATTGCAAATTTCAACACTTGAAACTCCCGATAAAGGTTTTTACCCCTAGCACTTATGACCTTAACTATTGTCAACAAATCATAAGCACTAGTCAAGCTCTACCCGTCATTTCGTCATTAATTAGACCCACCCACATGACCCTTAACTAAGGTTAACAAAGTCACATGACTGTCCTAACTAATCGCATCATATGCTGTGTAGGAAGACATCACTTAGCTACCGTACACTGTGCCTTGACTATGGTCAACAAACACAGCACGAATACTAAATACTCTACTTCCTAAAATGACGGAAGGTTGTGGATGGTTTTTAAGAAAACCTTTAACGCTTTGAACTTGATCTCGTTGTAGAATCAAATGGTTTTAAAAATGGAGTGCTTTTGAGGCTTTTACTAGTTTGGCTAAAGAGGTCACTCCCGGTGAAGGGATCTCGTCTCTTTCCTCGTCGAATGAGGTGCATGATATTCATAATACCACAATGCAAAGCAAGAACTAGAAAAGAAATCAAAAGACAAACCGAAGGTTGTAGCATCTGCTAGTTATTGCTAAAGAGGTCACTCCCGGTGAAGGGATCTCGGCTCTTTCCTTATCGAATAAGGTGCTGGATGTTCTACAAGGAACACCGCTATACAAAGCAACAACTAGAGCTACCTAATTTTTGAAATTCGATTCCACAACATCTTTTAGGTTTATTTTCTTTCATTAATCTCATTAATCAATGTCCCATCATTTAAGTCTACCTAAACATCACAGATAAATACAACGTACGCTTATGCCATCCGCATTCGCCTCGATGTCCCGTCTGCACCGTTAGGTTAGGTAACTTACGGCAGAGCAGGGCAGGGCTAGCACGGGTGTAAAACATAAGCAACGTCTATATAATATATCATATATACTATATACAATATCTATCTGAACATATCGCATGATCACATCACAGATAACGCAGCAGAAAATATCATATGAAATATTGGATATACTAGGACGTCCGTGTTTTATTTTGAGCCTGTATAAAACATGAATTCCACGGTCGTGATGAATAGCCAATCGCACACCCCTAGACCCCTACGAGAGCGGCAAGCAACCCTACCAATTCTAGAGTTAGGAGACCCGGACTCGACTCCTCGAGATGGTCTCCCACTGGACCCTAGAACCCGGTTACTTGTGCTCCCCTCCCTGGGTCTATCCTAATGCGGAAAAGTAAATAATATACAATGGTGACATCATCCTCAGCCTGGAAGTGCCCCAATAAAAGAATATTACATACAAGTTTTTACATGAATGAAAAATGAAAAACACTCATCTTACATAAAAAAAACCCGGCTATTCAAACACGACAATCCAATATAACAAATCCAGCAACACATAACATCACATGTCATCAACGTAAGTAAATATGCGTATCCCAATTGTCGTTGATTTATAGCAACGAAACCGGTAATACACCACATATTACACTTACGGTAACAGAAAAGAAAGCGTAAAACTACAACAGTTGAAATCCGCAACCTTCTTAGACATCACATGCCTAACCAAATGAATTCCTTAGACATCGCATGCCTAACAATTATAAGCCCCGCATTTTAGTCTCATCACCGAAAACTCTTTTCAGTGTCTAGTTGGGAAATTCAACAAGATTCCCGACATCCTGATCGAATGCTCGTCGCAAACTTTAGTAGACGGCCGCACCCCTAAATGCCGTCGACGAAGTGCACTAAGGCGGAACACCGCTGCCGTGAGGACCCGCACGGATGCTTTTGGCGACGGGGTTCTCCTACAGTCACTTGGTCGGGGCTATGGGGCGTGGCTATCTATTAAGTTTACCCGGTGAGTATCCCCGTACGCTACGTGATTGCAACGGACTTTTGATCACATCAAAATCCCGTGGCAACTGATCAAATGAGACTAAAGTGCTAGATTTATAACATTCAAATTAGTTATCTCATAACTACTTGTGGATTCCAAATATTGAATCATATTTCAGATAAATAGACAATGTTAAACTTTCCGATCGAATAATCAAACACCCAAGTTTTCCCAAATAGCTCAACACTTGAAATAAGTTTAAAATCATCCATTTCATGCCACAGTACCAACGGTCCAGCCGTAGAAGGGTCAAGCCAACGCCTCACATGTGGCAACGCCGTATTTCCCCAAACTCTAAGGTTCAAAAGGCAGTTCAAGACGGTCACATAATCGAGTTAAGGTTTTTTGTCTTCTAGAGGGTCATCGCGTTACTTGCACGACTTAGAACGTTCTTAAACTACGGAAAAATCCAACACTTGGAAATTTTCCGGCAGGGGAAAAAGTGAGTTATTGATATCCGTTCGAACTTTTTAACACGTTCTAAAAATTACCCGGACAAACAAAAAAAAGTTAAATTATCCGATCGAATCAACGAGTCTCCAATGCAACCCAGAAAACTCAACTCTTGAGTATAAATTAAAAATACCCAGAAACAACAGAAAATATAATAGGGACATTACTGTGCAAAAAGGAAAGAATGACGTCATCTTATGGCCGCGGAACCGCCGCGGGAGCCATGCTCGTGCCGCGGTTCCGCGGCGCTTTGGGCGCCAAACTTTGTCGTTTTGCACAGTTTTCCATATAATTCGTTGCTGATTTTTTTAAGCATTTTTAATTCATAAAAAATCACATTTTCAGAAAATGTCCAGAGAAGGGTTCAAATTAGGGTTTCGGGGTTCGATCGGACTTTAAACTTCGCCAAGACTTCGCCTAAAGCTCTAGCTTGTCTCTGATACCACTGTAGGGTTCCTAGGCACTGTGACAAGGTTTTACTAGGCATCTACCATGCCCGATTAAAAAAATTAGATGTGCCGAACAACCCTAACCAAGATCGTATACTAGAGATTAGGCGAAACTAAAAGCAAGCAAACAACTTAACACTAAGTGAAAGGGATTACAACCTTTGTAGATCCGGTCCTTCACTTCTAAAGCTCCGTGTTGACGTCCCTTCGCTGTGATCATCGAGATCCCGGACTCTTGTGATGGTTTCCTTGAAGAAATGAACGGGCTAGCTCGTTGACTTCGAGGCCGAAGATGATCTACGTCGAGAAGACTCAAACTCAAGATCCATCTTCACTAGGTCATGAACTTTGTGAAGAGAACACCCTAAACTAAATGGCAAGTAGTAGAGGATGATGAAATAGGAAGTGGGTTCACTTTGGATTTTTATTTCTCACTTTGTTTCTTCACTTGATAAAAATCTAGCAAGCTTTTCTTCTTCTTGAACAAGAAGAAGAAGAAAAGAATAAGAATAAAATAAAAAATGAATTATGTAAAAAGAATAATTAAGTGAAGTATATCATGATGCAACCATGGGTGAGTTTACCTTTGTAGAGACTAAACCATAGTTTGAGGTAATGGTTTGGTTAATAAAAATCTTATGCAAAACAAAATTAGTGGACTTTGTCAAAGATGCTTGAAAGCTTCATGAAACTTTAAGCAAAGACAAAGAAAGCCACCATTTTGTTTTACCAAAATAAATAAAAACCCAAACCATTATCTTAAATATGGTGTAAGTCATACACACACCCAAGTTTGCATGTATCATCAATCATGATACAAACTAGTGCACAAACATATATCACATATACAACTTGTGCACATCAAGTGAGAAAATCAATCTTAAGTGAACCAATAATAGTTAATGTAAAGTAATATATCAAATATATATTTATACATTAAATCATTAAATCAAAACTTGATTTAATGATCCGGTCATATCTCATATAACCGACTAATATCTAGTGTATCAACATATCGAATCAACACTTGATTCGGTAACCCGGCTATATCACATATAACCGACCGATGATACAAATCGCGAGAATAGAATACAGTATCACATATTGGTATTATTCTCGGTCCCGCACATATCTCATATGCGCTCCTATTTCGTTTCGCTTGAGCCAGGAAAGCTCTTTGTAGGACTCTAATGACTCGTCAATACGCCGGCAGTAGGTGGTGATCATATCAATCACCGACAAGCCGCAAGCGGTCTGCTAAATGTAACGGCCACCCGGGTATTGAGCGATCAGAAGATCAACGAGCAAGCCTTCTCACACTCCTGTGAATCCAATCAGTAACACTTACCGCACAGTCCGGTCTGTTCGTCTGATATGCTGCATATCTCGCCTAGGGGTGGTAAACGTCAGACCCCAGTAGCTTGATAAGTCATGCCGATGTAAAGTCCATAACAAGCATGAAACTACTGATAACACTTACCAGTAAATCAGTGCAACCCTGGCCAGGGATTTCCAGTTATGTCCAGTCGAGCATAGCGCAACATCAACCCCCAATCCCAGAAGAGACGAATCCCCTCCTATCGCTCATTGCCTCTATGTGAATCGGGACTGTACCCAAAAACCACCTGTTTGCACGACTTAGTAGATCAATGGTAGGGTGGAAATCAAAGCACAGTAGGAGACACACAAGACTCTATGACGATCTCGGGTCAACAGACTAAGCTGTACCAGTGTCACCAGAGAACTGCCATCTGACATGAGGTATAATACCATCTGGGAGTTCTCGGCGCGTCCGTTCTGTGTACTCAGTCTCCACTGCGCACCCGCATACCATCTCTGATGTCAAACACCAATGGATATGGGATCATCCATCGCCCATCACATGGGTCGAGAAGATATACGCTAGTCTACTCTGGAATATCGATGCCTCGTCTCGATATTCCCACGACTAGGAACATTGAAGGATGTACTCATGGAGTACCCAGGCCCCACTAGTATGATCTGCATCATAGTCCTGCAAGTCGAGTACACATCCTAAGGGCTTTATCAACATGTAACAGAGAGACAATAAGTATACATGTTAAGATAAAGAGCAACCAGATAGAGTACTATCATGTCGAGCAAGAAAGTCCTACCTATATATGTCCCAGCATCCACTACAATATACATCTCATACACAGTAATGGCCTCTAGGACATACATAAACTAACACATGGCTCATTGTTTCTCTCTTCATCTCTGCACCATTTCTTCTCCCTCTTCACCCATGGCAGCCACAACTCCTTCCTCCACTTCAAGCCTCAAAACACCCCCCAAAAAACACAAAAACCCATCTCCATTTCACAAAAAGTATGCACAAGCTCAAGGGAAGCACATTGGACCAAGAAATATCGTATTTTGAGGACTTTAGCCAACTCAAGAAAATTCTTGTGTTTCTAATTGAGGTAATTTCTTCACCTTTAGATTAGTATTTAAATTCTTTAGGCATCCATATTTGTTTAGTATCGATATCGAGTGGTTTTGTGAACCTAGAAATTTCTAGATGATGGTTTTGGGAAATTTTGAATTGTGAAGTGTAATTGAGGTTAGTTGAGACCTTATGACCCCTGTGGGGATTGCATCTTAGACTGAAACCATAGAATAAACCCCGGAATACGAACTTAGAAACCCCGACATCGGAAAACTGTGAAAATATGATGATAATTTGTAATCTGCTAAAACTCGGGGACCTGAAAAAAAATTTAGCAAACACTTGGATACATGCAGGCAACCTAGGACCCCCTACTAAAACCGTAGCCCCTACTTCCCCAACTTGGCCGCAGAAATATTCCTTCTGGCCGCAATTTATGGCCAGACCTATTGAATTATGGTTCGTATTTTTTCTGTAGCTCTATCTCCAGTAAACTAGACCCTCCATATGTGCAAAATTGCCTAATTTGGCCTAGGGTAAAATCTGGAGATGATTTTCAAGATTTCTGATTTCGTTTGCAGCTTTTTAATGAATTTGAATCTAGTATTTGGATTTGTGTTTCCGTCGTATGGCGTTTGAATGCCAACGACTAGGGTTATTGATTGTGTTTTGCATTGCGAGACTATAGGTTTTAACCTATCGGTGTTTCGTGCGACATTTTGGTTTTCGTGCGTGATTTCGTTTACGATGCTATATGTGATATGTTGGTACCTCACGAGGACTCTGAGACGACAAGCAAGCGCGTGGCATCATCGGCATCGGCAAGCGAAGATCAAGGTGAGTAGATTATATCTATGGGGGAAGTCGGGTGGATGGCGTATAGCACCCCCACAAAGTTATGAGAATTGATGTGATGTAATATAGATATACATTTATATGTTATTCAGAGATTTGAACACTTAGCAGGAAAAGCTTTAGGAGATTATGGGTTTAATGTTAGCGAGAAGTGAAGAAAGAACTTTAGTCGATTTCTTAGTCATGAAACCGTAGAGTAAAGAGTTGCATACACGCACATACACATACTCTCATACTTTTACTTCCTTGTCTGTATTGGGGACACATATATATTTTAGTATTCTTATGCTTGAATGATGAGGATGTTATATGATACTTGGGAAAGAGTCGATATGATCGGGGATGATGCCATGAGATATTTAATATGTGACCGAGATTTGTCATGATGTTATAGCAGATCGTTGGACGACGATACCATGTGGATGATGATATATATATGATAGTTGACATATGATTGAGATATGAGATGAGATATGTTTTGATATTTATAATGGATCGCTTGGGCGATGTATACTTCTATATGATAATATGTGTTGATGACATCGGATTGTATGAGGCTTTAGATCAGTAGCCAGATCATGATATTGTTGATGATATTAGTAGTGTACTCGACTTAGATCAGTACCCCTTCTCACGATATGTGATGATGTGGATACCAGATGAATAATGAGACAAATGTGATATTTGATCCGTACCCAGATTTGGGATGCCGTACGATAGATTACCGTATGAGATATAGTTATAAGGATAGATCCGCACTCTTGACTTGAGGATGTCATATTATTTATTGTATCGTACGTGATACTATTGAGGAAAGATCACCGACTACTAGATATATATATATAGATCGACTCAGACTTAGGTGGATTCCCTTACCCTTTTGATTGGGCTCGAGTCATACTCATTTTCAAAAGTGGAGAATCGTGAGAATTTTAATTACCCAACTTTATGACTAATATATTGGGTAGGTATATTTTCAGTGTTACTGTTACTACATCACCTTCTGTATACTCATGATGTTTCATCGCATAGCATGCTTGTACATATGTTATCTGTAATTATCATGAAACCTTGCTGTCAGGACACCAGCACTATTACCGATGATGCGTATGTTCCACGTACACCTGCTTGCCGGCTCACACACATCATCTTCGGTAATTGCCATGTCACGTACACTTTAGAAAATACTATTCATGGACATAGCTTGCTAGTTGATAGTTGCAACATGTTATAACATTCATATGCTAGTTTAACTATTGCATTTATTGCAAGATATCAGATGCATTCATATATTCATTGGTCATGCAGTATTATGGAGATTTATGCCGGTATTCACTGTTTATTGATATCATGATTTTTATGATTTCGGATCCTGCTTATGATTTCTGGATTTGGAAACCGCATGTAAAAGTTTTATAAACTGATGATTTATTTTAAAGAGATTGATGCGGTTTTCCTTGATATGATGAGTATTGTCCACCATGATGTTTTCTCGGTTCTGAGATGGTTTTTGAGACCCGATTCAAGGAGTTGGATGAACCGTCTGCGGGTACATGGTGGACCCGGTATGGTACCCCGGGGCAAGAAGCTCGAGTTGTAGACGATGAGCCCGGCAGGGGCAGACTACCTACCGGTGATTGTTTGGCGCGACGGATATCTGGAGGATACCGTTCATGGTCGTGTGATTGATGATATGGGCCGATCCGGACTGACAGAGCCCGAAGTATTGAGATATTGAGATTTGAGACACTGAGATATTGCGATTTGATGATACAGGCCAGTCCGGATAGCCGGAGCCTGAGATATTAAGATATTGAGATTCATGATTTTTGTCGATGCTTGACACTGATTTCTCTATTGATTTCATTGAGGATATTCGATTTATATACATACAGGAATCTCATTAAATAAAGAAAACAATTGTCTCACTCATGATGTATTCTGTTTCCATTCGTAATGCATTCATACATCATATATTTGATATGTTGCTATCTGAGACACTGACACGAGCATGTGGTATTGCACTTATGTGTAGTTGGATCTGGATATTACTTGATATGACCTAGGATAGCGTCATGCATGCGATTTCTGCTTTGTGATATTTTCTACTCACGAGATGGAAACTCACTCCCGTTGTGCCAAAGTTCCTTGTAGGTTTTGCCGTACATGTTTCGTTGCGGCTTTGCTGGCACACTGTTCCTTCCGGGTGATTGCTTTGGTAGGTGGGTTCTTTTGCATCAGGACCACCATTGTATAATTGTTATTTCAGTTGTATCTAGTAAAAAACTATCAACCAGACTTGTATTATTTGATAAACATAGAAGACCGGTGTATATTCTTTCGACCTTAGAGTCGCGTGCTGTATTATATGGTTTTCCTCTGGTTTTCATGATGATGTTGGATTTTTATCCTGAGTTTGATCCTCGCCCTTCGGCGTTGTATATTATATTGCTTGAGTGGTTGTGACCGTCAATTAACGAAGAGCTAGCTCCCGCTTGGGGATGCCTTTATTCATTATATATTCCTTATCAGGTTTGTACCCGTTTGGGGTCATTTTTTACAAAGGAAGCCCTGCCGAAATTTTTAGAAAAGACTTGAGATTTTAAAAATGCATACTTCGGCTTATGTTGTTAAACTTCTTGCTTTAAAATTGGTTTTTCTTCACTCTACTGCTTTACTTGGTTTGGATTTCTGGGTTTTTGCTTACTTAGTTTACTACGCCTCGAGACGTTTCGTAGTTTAAGTGCGTCAGGGCTAGATATGATATGATATTAGCCGTATGTTTAATATGATATTAGCCGTATGTTTATATTGCATATATAGAGATTGTGCATAAAACTTCATTGCATATTATTACTTGTTGTGCTTGGACTTGTACCCATTGGACACTTCACTATTATTGACGGTTCATTTTGTACGAGCACAAATTGTATGCTACACCCACACCGTCGATAATTGTCATGACATGCACAACACCTATACATACGTGATATTGTATTAGTTAGGCACATTGAGACATGATCCTTATTTTCTTTATGCATATGATATATAGCATACCTGTATATCTACATGCTTACACATATGCCTTGCTATACCTTGATATAGCTACACATATACCTGGAGGGTATTGCATCATTATTGACATGTATATACACACAGCTTGCTACAGCTACACATATACCTGGAGGGTATTGCATCACTATTGACATGTATATACACATACCTTGCTATGCTACAGCTACACCTATACCTACATGGTATTACATCATTATTGACAAGGTATACACATATGAGACATAGCTACATGTATATCATACCTACATACTTACATGTACACCCATATACCTTGATATAGCTACACATATACTTGGAGGGTATTACATCATTATTGATAGGTATATACTCATATCTTGCTATAGCGACATGTCAACCTTTATATGATGTTGCGTTGGATTTTGGAGAAATTAGGAACCGCATGATATATTTAATAACTTGTTGCAGTTAAATATCGGTTTTTTCTTTATATGCTCATATTACTGTTTCATGTTGCATATATTATATTTCATGGATTTTCGCATTGAGATATGGATTTCATATCAGGTTTTCTGGATGTTTTACTCTTGTTGATATATATCAGTGGTATAGGACGCGGTTATATATGTA
Source organism: Agapanthus africanus (assembly GCA_030015575.1). Classification (NCBI taxonomy): domain Eukaryota; kingdom Viridiplantae; phylum Streptophyta; class Magnoliopsida; order Asparagales; family Amaryllidaceae; genus Agapanthus; species Agapanthus africanus. The sequence continues at coordinate 395,012,924 of JASDDO010000022.1, forward strand.
TATATATATCAATGGTATGGGACGCTGTTATATATGTATATGTATATATATATATATAATATATATATATATCATCATAATGATCTATGCAAGTATTCTTATTCTTTACTTGATATTTCGATGTATCGACTCTGAGACTTGTATTAGAAAACTGATACGTGGATCACGAGTGTCGATATTGGACACTTAGGTTCCGAGGAACGTATGGAAATGGGGATTTCGAGTGTCGGAGCTGGACACTTAGGTTCCGTGAGACGTACCGATACGTGGATCACGAGTGTCGATGTTGGACACTTAGGTTCCGAGGAACGTATGGTTATGAGTATTTATATATCAATGCTGGACACTTGTTTTCATGATGTTTCAGGGTGTCGATGTTGGACACTCAGGTTCCATGAGACTTACAGGTTATGAGGGGGGATCTGAGGGCCGATTTTTGGAAAATGGGATTTAGATTGTCTTGATGGACACTAGTCCTGGCACGATGAGGATTCCGTGAGGATAGCATGTTTTATCCCATACTCCGCATTTATTTGATATGCATTACTTCATGTATTAGTAGTACCTGATATAGTACCTTCCATGACTGTTGCATATACATATTGCCATTTATTGCTATCAGCTTGCATGTGATAGATTATCGCAGTACGTGCATACTTGCGATTACTTGCATATGTTATTTACTACTCACGAGTTGGCAACTCACTTCCATTGTCCCACAGTGTTTTGCAGGTGCCCCTCAAAGCAGTCGAGACAGGGATTCTTCATCACATCGTATCATCTTTTGCAGCGGATACCGCTACGACTTACTGTGTGCAGTTTTGCAAGGTGCGTTTTGCGGTTATCCGATGATGCTCATTTGTATATTCATTGTATCTAGTACTCTCTATTTACTACTTCATGTATTAACTTAGAGACGAGTTGTGAGGACGATATTGTATATTATTTATGACTTTTGAGATCTTTCATGCTGTTTCATTTTATATCGTCTGTTTCTTTGCTACGGCGTCGTATATCTGTTGTGGTGGTTGTTTTCCGCCTTTGGGCGTGGATTTGCTCCCGTATTGGGATTATTTACTTATATCTTTTGTTGTAACCTTTTTGGGGCTAGTTTATACAAAGGAGGTGCTGCCAAATTTTTAAAGAAAGTAAATTTGGACTTTAAAGAATTTGGTTTGAGATTTCAAAAGTTTTGAAAATACTATTATCACTTACTACTTTTGATGGTTTAGATTGCTGGGTTTTCGGCTTACATAAATTGCATTACGCCTGTAGACATTACGTGGTTTAAGGGCCGTCACGTGCTAAATTTCGGGTCGTGACACATAGTGCACTAACCATGGAAAAATGTAGAAACACGGATTTGGCCTAATCTCGATTAGTAGTGCACTAATCAATTTTTATTTAAACTGCATATAATTAATTATAAAAATACCAAATCAAATAATTATATATTTAAATGAATAAATCATTTTAATCTCCAATTATTTCACAAATATTGGTATATATTTATACCATTTTACGAATACCCAAATTCGCAAATCGGGTAGTTTTCGTGAAATATATTATTTTAATATTAAATTGCAAAAATATTATTTTATATTTTCTGAAATGTTACAATCTTCCCCCCTTAAATAAATTTGGTCCCCGAATTTAAATTTAAAACCCCAAATGCTAAAACATTTCAATAATCAGCTCAATCATGGGGCTTTGAAATCACGGAAGATATAGAAGTGACACAACACTTCGTGTGCACCTGAAAACGAGTACGAAACTCAAAATCGAATTTCGTCAAGCGTCACGCAAATCATCGGATTTTCACGCAAATCATCGGATTTTCACGCAAATCATCGGAGTTACAATGGAGATACAGATCTCGAAATCCACTACTGAAATCCAATATGCACTAATCAAATAGTATAATACGTATATAGTACGGATCCTTAAAAAATCTTTTAAAAACTGAATAAAACACATGCAAAATCTTTTCTGAATAGCCGCGTGATGCGTAACTCACGTCACAAGTGACGGACGCTCACTTGTAAAGTAATAATATGTAACGTTTTAGAAACCATTTAGGTGATTTTCCGTTTTTAGGGTAAAATATTCGGCGTTTTCCGTTTTAACCCGATTGTGATCAAACATCTGTATAGACTTGTCGGCACCTAGTTTAGCTAGAATGAAGCTAGTCCGCGGGCTTTGGGGGTCAATTGGAAGTTTTGGTTCACATAAAAAATTTCCCTAATTAAAATATTATTTTAATGCTTTATCTGTGCACTTTATTAGTGGTAATTAAATTTTTTTGTGGGTTAATTATTACTAATGTGAATCAATGCTAAACTAATCACTAAAATTATGTTTAAACCTTCTCACCTAAATATCTAGATATTTGTGGAGATTAATTGAATTTTAAAGAAAAGGAAATGGTGACAACATGCTATTTTGTTTTATATTGCAATTATTGTAATTTCCTTCTAGAAATCACACTTCGCTACAAAACCCTAGCTCTTTCCAAATGGCCTGCCACTTCCATTTCTTGCTGCCCTTCATTATTTCCACCCCATTTCAACTCATTTTACTTCAAAACAATTCATGAAAAATCAAAATTTATTCATCCAAACTCAAATATAATCAAAACCCATCATTCTTCTTCTTCAATCAAGCTTAGATCTTCATCAAATTAGGATTTTTGGAGGCTAACTTTGGATTTCTAGTTGCTTGATTTTTAATCTTTTGTGAGGTATAAAATCCTAACCCTAATCCTTAATTGTTATGTTTAAATCATAAGCTAGCTATTTAATTGTTTAATTATAGATTTAAATTCATGATTAATTCATTAAATGATAATTTTAATGAAGTTAAAGTTAGTATTTAACTTGATGAAATGGTTAATTGTTATTTGAAGATTATGAAAACTTAACCAAGTTGCTAAATTGTTAATTGATATTTTCCTAAACGGATAATTAAGCTAATTAGCAAACTAAACTTTTACTAATCCTATTTGATTGAAATCCAAAATTCTAGTATGGGATTGTATGGTTAAATCATGCAATATTGTGATGGTTGTAATTTCTAGTTTTGGTAAAAAACATGTAGTTTTGTGCTAAATTGATATATATTGCTTACTAGATTTCGGTAAGTTTTGGTGTGTGTTTCTTTTGACGTTGCGACGTTATTCATATTAGATTCCACGTTTATTAGTGTGTTGTGAATGTGTGATCGGTACGATCAGGGTCTAGGCTTGATGGTTGTGTCGCTTTACGTTCCTATCTAGGGTCGTGCCGATGTCGTTCGTGTCTTTGTGTAGTTTTTGCTCTTGAGTTAGTTTCGTAGTGTCGCTATGCGTGCCATTTGACGAACACTTGAGAGTATGTTTGGAGTTGGTGTGTCGGTCAAACGTAGTTGGTACGTGTTATTGGTCGATTGCTAATATATACTTGTTATATTGTTATATGCTTTCAGGATCGCAGGCGGGGTCTTCGGGCGCTGCGAAGAGGGAAAAACGAGTTGTTAGCTTTACTTAGCTAGGATGGTTTGTGAGTAGATTTAATATCTACAGGGGGATCGTCCGCATGGCGTTATGCGTCTAGGCTAGATCAAATGACATGACTGCTAGTTAGAAGTATACGGATATTGATTGTGCATGTGTACCTTTGTTGCATATCTCATTTCCTATTGGGATGGACTTAGTATTAATGAGACACAACACTATTATTGACGGTTCATGTTGTACGAGCACTAATTGTTTGCTATACCCACACCGTCGATAATTGCCATGACACGCACAACACCTATACATATGTGATATTGTATTTGTTTAAGGACATCGAGACATGATCCTTATTTTCCTTCGTGAATACGACGTATAGCATACCTGTATACCTACATGCTTACACATATGCCTTGCTATGCACACATACTTATATGTACACTCATATACCTTGCAAGTTACATGTACACCATGCATACTAATTGGTAGAGTTTTTGCGTTCTTAGTTAATTCCCGCAATAAAGACGGTTTCGCTTGTAGCTAGCCGGTTGAGTACGGGTCGTCCGCAGGGAGATGGGAATCTTTTTCTATGTTGTAACACCTTAGAATGTGTTTTGTAGCTAATTATATTTTAATATATGGTTTTTAATAAAAAGTTTACCAAATTAAGTTTTAAATATTTTATCCTATTTAATGTGTATTTTATTAGAATTTTGTTAGGCACACACACACTTGTGCATGATAACTAGGGTTGTTTTTAGGGTTAAACATGATTAGCAATCATGGTTAGCTAACCATTTGTCTTAAGTTAGTTTTATGATTAGTTTAAGAGTTATGGTTGTTAAAATAATATGGGTTTTAAGCATGATGGTTGTTTTAAAATGGAAAATGAATTTAAAAAGGATTGTTTTAAATTGGCTTCATGGTTGACTTTGAGAGAGAGAGGGCATAAGGCATCATGGCTCAAGCCATGCCTCATTAAGGAAGTGAGAGAGAGTGAGAAGGGGGGGGGTTTGTTATTGTTCTCTCATTTCACTCTTTACTCTCATTCTCTCACTCTCTCAAACACACACACCCACTCACCTGCATCAGCACAAGAAGCTTCAGCAGCAACAGCATCATCACCATCATCATCTTCAGCAACAGCAGCATCATCATTATCATCAGCAGCAGCAGCAGGAGCAGCAGGAAGCTACAGCAGTAGCAGGAGCTCCAGCAACCTATAGCAGCTCTTCTCCACTTCTTCACCTGCTCTCTAGGCTCCTTTTGGATATATTTCCTTAACCCAATTTCCTAGTTTGCTTAGCTTGTTTGGTTTAGTGTCGGTTTGTGTTAAATTGTTAGTTTAGTGCTAGATTATGATGTTTTGTGTGGACATTTGATTAAGTGATGATTGTGTTGGTAAACCCTACCTATTTAAGTGTTATTAGGGTCACTTTAACTAAGAATTTCCCTGGATTACACTAAGATACCATAGGGTTTGGGTTTTGTGTAAATTGGTGATTTTAAAGCGATATTTATGACTTCTGTGATCTGCTTTTGACCCGGACCCTACAGAACAAAATTGAGAAAACTGGGGCATGCTCACTAGGTCTAGATACCACCACCACACCAGAACTCGAGCCACCCATTCAAATCCTAAGCCGCCAATTTGTTCAGTTTAGCCGTAAATTGCGGCCAGATCAGGGGCATGGGTGTTGGGGTTTTGGGTAGGGCTGTCTGCTGTGTAGTGCAGTGTTTTGGCATGTCTAGTTTTGTAATATTTTACCTGTAGGAAAATCTGGGACTCTATATCGCATTTGGTGTCCGTTGTGTTTGCGCGATACGCGCGATACGCGCGATACGTGAGTGGGTTCTGTGATCCAGCGTATCGCGGCGTGTCGCGATGGTTTCAGACGCGTACACACACGATTCAGCGTATCGTGCACACGCGCGTTTAGTTCGCGACGCGAGTTTCTCGTTTTTGTTCGATATCGCGTTTTGCAAGATATTTGGCTTATATGTGATTTCCATGTCTTATTTGCAGGTTTGCAGGCAGGGACTACGGACACTGCTACAGGGGAGAGCAGATGGTAGGATTCACCTAGCTTGGAGTGTAGGTGAGTAGATTTAACGTCTATAGGGGAATCGCCCGCATGGCGTTATGCGTCTGGGCTAGGATTCAATATTTGTCGCATATTCTACGTCATTGTTAGAATTGCGCCTTTAGTTTATTTCCTTGATATAGCTGTACTGTGACTAGCAGCCGTAGGACACTTCACATATTATTGACGGTTCATGTTGCACGAGCACGAATTGTATGCTACACACACACCGTCAAAAATTGCCATATCACACACAAACCATTATAGACATTATATTGCTTGGTTAGGGACCTTGTGACATTAATTCGTATTGTTTATCACATATGACATTACGATACCTATATACCTATAGAGTATCGTACCATTAGTGATAGGTACACATACCCCTTTACGATACATCTACAGGTATACCTTACTCAGATTTTCTTGTACCCAGGGGGTATACGACATCAGTTCTTATAGGTAGATACCTATACACTGCTACACCTGTATATTTCATGTATATTCAGTTGCAGTACATTTTTATCTTCACTGATGTTACTTAGCTGTACCTTATTGATTTTGCATACATCTGGGTTCAGCGATATACTTTCATTTACATGCTCACATTTAGATATATCGCATTTATTCGTTCCTGGATTTGCTCATTGTTTATTTGGATTTTTCATGGTGTTTTTCTGGATTTGGGAACCGTGGGAGTTCATGAAATTATGCATACATTGAAGAACCCGGTTTCCTTGAGATGATATTTGCGCGTCCACCATGAGTTTTATCGGTGCTGATTATATACTCCATACGAGGTGTGGTTGCCGTATGGGAGTACATGGTGGGGCCCGGTATGGTTCCCCTCGGCAAGAAGATCGATGGACTTTGCCGATTGAGCCTGGAGGCGGGCGAGTACCTACCGGTGATAGTACCCATGACTCGGCGGGGGATCACGGAGACACTGTTGGGAGTCATGTACGTATGCATACGTCGGAAGGCGAGGGTCAGAGCTAGGCACTCGTGCTTTCGGGATAGCGTATGATACGTGATCAGGATTTCTATGTCGATGCTTGGCACATTGTTTTCATGATATTTCTTTTAATACCTTTGTATATATAACAGGGGATTTAGCCGTTGTTATATATACCCTTACACCAATATTAGTGGAATGGGACGCTAATATATGTGTATTGCCCCCATCATACTTATTTTGTATATTTACCTTTAGGATGTTAGATTCTTGCTTGAGATTTGACTTGGGATATTAGGTGATTCATTGGGATTGGATATTGGACATACCCATGTGATTGCTGATTTGTACATTCGGGATATAGGAGATTACTCGATATTGTACATTGAGGAGATGTGAGACTTATATGATGTGAGTGCCCAATGTGGGGGCTAATTTGAGGATTTGGGATTGGAGTGTCTTGATGGATGGTGATCCTGTCACATGTCAGGTTTCCGTGGAAATGACATATTCCACCCTATACCTCACACTTATCTACTTTATGCACAGTTTCATATATTGGTACTACCTGTTAGTGTACCCTTATGATAGTTGCATATTTACATTCTCATATCCCTACTGCATGGTTATTGCATATTATTGTCATGTTACTATTGCTTCACATATTGATTGTACCTGCTAGTTTACTCTCCTTTATTCAGCATATGCATGACATGTTATTACTGTAATCGCATATCTTAGATTCATGCTGTACGTGCATTCCTGCGATTACCTGCATATGTTATCTACTATTCATGAGTTGGCAACTCACCCCCGTTGTGCCACAGGTGTTTCAGGTTTTTCCCCAGAGTAGTCGAGGTAGGCTATTCAGCTTCTCATCTATCATCTTTTGCTACAGATATCGCATCAGCTCACAGTACACCATTTTGCTCAAGTGGGTTAGATGATTATCTGTATTTCATATTGTACATTCGTTGTATTTTGTGCTCTCCATCTACTATTGTATTGTGGACTTAGAGACTTGGTGATGACGTATTTGTATATTATTGTAGATTTGTTGTCTTTTATATACAACTTTCTCTCTACTGTCTTTATTTCTTCGCTACGGCGTCGTATATTTGTATTGTATTCATCTTGGCCGGTTTTTACAAAAAGGGGTGTTGCTAAAATTTTAAAGAAAATAAAGTAGGACTTTTAAAGAATTTGGGTTGCGAGTTCAAATGTTTCAAAATCTTATATTATCTTTTCCGTATTTTTATGGTTTAGATTTCTGGGTTTTGGCTTTCTTTTACTACGTTACGTCTTAGGGCGTTGCGTAGTACTAGGGCCGTCACGGGCCAATTTCGGGTCGTGACAAAGTTGGTATCAAAGCGTTAGGTTTTACCTTACGGAGTGTAGGATGACCTTAGTATGATGGAGTAGGTAGCTTAAGCAGAGTAACGTAGTGTGTGTATGTCTGCAGCATACCCACGATGCGGTACTTCGCCTTAAGTGACCTAAGTACAATTTGCTTGAAATTCCTCCCTTGATGATTCATATCCTTGAGATTCGATTTCTTCTTCTCATCGAATCTTATATCTATTTATAGCCTTGCCGCCGATGACTATGGGGACTCAGAGTGATGCAGCGAGGGCCGAGGTCAGAGTTGGCTCGGGTGAGACGAGTACTGACCAGGATGGCACTCTAGTTGCACAGGTGCAGACGGATCAGCCTACGACATATACTATTGATAGACTTTTGGCAGAGATGCAGGACTTCCGCCAGACTATGAGTTCATTGGTTGATGTCGTTCGGGAGCTATGATAGGAGGTTGTCACCCCTGTTACTCAGTTGTCGCTTACGATCAGCGTGCAGCAGTCCGTCACCTACATAGCACTAGTGGTTGCAGCTCCAGTTGACGAGGCACATATTCCAGAAGTTCAGAGAGTTCCAGGACAGTGGAGGACTCATACCAGTGTACCCGCCCAGAGACAGAGGTTTGGTCATCGAGACAGATTTCGTGGCCGTCGCGGGAGTAGCAGAGGCTTATGACGAGGACAGTCGTTCAGCTCTCATCCCCAGGATGGTCAGCAGTCAGCGCGTGGATGTTTTCGATGCGGGAGCCTTCAGCACTTCGTCAGGGATTGTTCCTTAGCACCTCGTCAGGATCATTTTCAGAGAGGCCCTGGACGTGGAAGGTCGCTCAGAGGGCTCAGTCTACCAGAGGAGTTCATCCAGTTTCGGGTAGAGGGCAGACACAGGAGTTTGCTTCTACTCATCGGGACGAGCAAACGTCCAATGCTGAGTTTTCAGGTATCCTTATTTTATATGTTCCTTGATGTATTCATTTGTTTTCATGCTTGTACCGTGGTTGGGTAGATTAGTCGTAGTTGTGCTAACCTCTGTCAGCGATTCTTTTGTTGCGCGACACGTATTTCAGTTTTGTGCCAATCAGATAGGAGATAGAGATTCGTCCGTCGTTTTGATCCTACTAGAGATGTTGGATTTGACGTTCTCCTGGGCAAGGATTGGTTAATTACGTGCTAGGCGTCTGTGGACTACCGTGGGGAAACAAGTTAGGTTTTGTTTTCCCCGGAAAGTCAGTTCTTGTTGTGCAGGTGGATAGTTGTGCCGCCTCTCACAGCTTGAATTCAGCCTTTTTCGCTAGTCGGCTACTGAGGAGATGTCATGGATTTTTGGCGTTCATTCGTGATACCGGAGCCACAGTGGGATCGTTGGACCGGGTTCCTTTCGTGCGAGAGTTATTCCGACGTTGTTCCGGATGAGCCGGCGAAGCTTGGGAGCTAAAGGATCAGCTGCAGAGTTGTTTGTTGGGAAGGTTTGTGCGTCCGAGTGTTTCTCATTTGGAAGCTCCTATTTCTGTTGTCAAGGAGAAAGACAGCAGTTTAGGATTGTGTATCGACGGGTCGTTAACGGAACCGGCTTACGGTGCGGATGGGTATCCTTCACCTCGCCGTGACGATTTCTTCGATCAGCTCCAGAGTGCGAGACATTTTCTAAGTTTGTTCGGGATCAAGTCATCATTATTGCGGATTCGGGGTGATGGCATTCCGACGACTGCCTTATGCGTGCGACGGGCTTTGTGTGTTTTTGTGAGTCGTTGGATTCACTGATGACCTAGCAGCATTCGTAGAGGTGATGAACCAGATTTCTGCAGGCCGTTCCTCGACCAGTTATTGTTGTGTTATTTACGACATTCTAGTCTATTTAATGTGTCTTGAGGAACAGGAGTAACACTTGAGAATTTGTTATGCAAATACTGGGAGAGCACCAGCAGTTTGCTAAATTCTCGCGGTGTTTCTTCAGGCTTGTTTTGTGTTGACTCCTAGGTCTTGTAGTCGCGGGAGACGGTTTTGTATGTTCCCAAGGGAGATCGTGGCCGTACAGCTTAGGCCCAGACTTGTGTGCTGGACGGAGATCCGCATATTGTTGGGCTTAGCAGGTTTTACCGCCGTTTCATGCAGGATTGCTAGAGTAGTGCTGCACCGTCAATTGAATTGACCGGAAAGGTGGTTTCTTTTCTGTGGACTGAGGCATGTGTGCAGAGTTTTCAGCAGTTGAAGATTCAGTTAACAACTGCATCAGTCTTTCTTTGCTTTTGGTTCGGGCGACCCTGTTGTTTAACTGTAATGTTTCTTGAGTGGGCTCGATTGTGTACTGAGGTGACACTATAGAGTTATCGCTTTTGCTTCCCTACATTTGGAGGAAGTACGAGAAGGATATCCCACTCTTGATCTGGTGATGGCTTGGTGGTTTTGCGTTGGAGATTTGGAGACACTACTTGTTTGAGAGTCGTATCAGATTTTCCACGGACCACTAGAGCTTAATGTACATCTTCCTGCAGCGGATTTTGATTGTTGTGATAGTCTTCTGCAGATTTACAGTTCTTGTGTGATCGTTGAGTACAGCTTAAGTTCGTCTCTATGGAGGAGACAGCTTGCTCATGTCCGCGCCCGACCACTTCCCTTAATTCGTTTTCGCGAGACACTGCCCGTCGATGCTCGTACGTCAGAGATACTTGAGCATATTCGGCTGGGTAATGATTCGGAGACCTTGATTTGTGACAATGATGTGCTAAGTTAGGGACGCGTTTGTGTACCTGATATTATCAGGTAGAGACATGCAATCCTAGAGTAAGCACATTAGTCAACTCTCTGTATTCATTCAAGTTCCGCCAATATTGACGTGACTTGTGAGATAGTTACGGGTGGACAGGAATGTAAAGAGAAGTTTCATGGTTCGATTCAAGGTGTCTGTTTTGTCGTGTGCTTGGGTTGAGCATCTGAGGCCGGCTGGAGAGTTGCAACCTTTTACCGTTCCGGAGTTGGAGTGGGAGCAGATCTCCACGAGATTTCGCTATGGTGTCTACCCAAGTTTAGTCAGGGTGTGACTCCATTCGGATTCTTGTCGTCCGGTTTTACTCAATGTGCTCAGTTGTTTCTTGTTAAGTTGTGTGTTTGTATTGTTTGTTGTCAGCAGTTGGGGATCGTCACTCGCCATCGTTCGGGTTCTCCTTCGATAGCTGTTATCAGGAGACACTCCAATTGGCCACCTTTAGGTTTAGGGGTTAGGTTGTGACGATCACCAGCCTGTTGTTTTTCTGACTCTGCGTAAGTAGGATTTTGGACCCCGGCTATGTCTAGAGACTTCGGAGATGATCCAATTGATTCAGGTCAGGATGAAAATTGTTCATTGCGGACAGAGGTCTTATGAGACTGTGCTGGTCGCAGGCTTGAGTGTGCAGTGGCAAATCATGTATTCCTACGGACCTTCCGATGAATGACGTGTTGGATTTTGGGGAGCTTGTCCCAGGATTCTAGGTCCTTTTAAGATCCTATAAGCGAGTTAGTTCCGTTGCCTTTAATTTGGCACTTCCGCCCTGACTATTGAGTTTTCACCCCGTATTCCTTGTGATGATACTTTACAATTACCTTCTTGACCTTTCTCACATGATTTGGCACCAGACCATTGGACTTGGACGCGATCGTTTCGCTCACAGGCAGCCATGTGTGTTAATGGCTAGGCAGGTAGAGGAACATCGGTCAAGGGTCTTGCCATCCGTGAAGGGTTTTTCTTAGGCGTAGCCATATAGTGAGGTAATCACTTGGGAGGTTGCGAACGAGATTTGAGAGTTGTAATCCTCTCTTTGAAGGTACGTTTAGTATATTTTTAAATTCGGGGATGAATTTCTTTTAAGGGGGGAGATTGTAACACCTTAGAATGTGTTTTGTAGCTAATTATATTTTAATATATGGTTTTTAATAAAAAGTTTACCAAATTAAGTTTTAAATATTTTATCCTATTTAATGTGTATTTTATTAGAATTTTGTTAGGCACACACACTTGTGCATGATAACTAGGGTTGTTTTTGGGGTTAAACATGATTAGCAATCATGGTTAGCTAACCATTTGTCTTAAGTTAGTTTTATGATTAGTTTAAGAGTTATGGTTGCTAAAATAATATGGGTTTTAAGCATGATGGTTGTTTTAAAATTGAAAATGAATTTAAAAAGGATTGTTTTAAATTGGCTTCATGGTTGACTTTGAGAGAGAGAGGGCATGGGGCATCATGGCTCAAGCCATGCCTCATTAAGGAAGTGAGAGAGAGTGAGAAGGGGGGGGTTTGTTTGTGTTCTCTCATTTCACTCTTTACTCTCATTCTCTCACTTTCTCAAACACACACACCCACTCACCTGCATCAGCACAAGAAGCTTCAGCAGCAGCAGCATCATCACCATCATCATCTTCAGCAACAGTAGCATCATCATTATCATCAGCAGCAGCAGCAGGAGCAGCAGGAAGCAACAGCAGTAGCAGGAGCTCCAGCAACCTATAGCAGCTCTTCTCCACTTCTTCACCTGCTCTCTAGGGTCCTTTTGGGTATATTTCCTTAACCCAATTTCCTAGTTTGCTTAGCTTGTTTGGTTTAGTGTCGGTTTGTGTTAAATTGTTAGTTTAGTGCGAGATTATGATGTTTTGTGTGGACATTTGATTAAGTGATGATTGTGTTGGTAAACCCTGCCTATTTAAGTGTTATTAGGGTCACTTTAACTGAGAATTTCCCTGGATTACACTAAAATACCATAGGGTTTGTGTTTTGTGTAAATTGGTGATTTTAAAGCGATATTTGTGACTTCTGTGATCTGCTTTTGACCGGGACCCTACAGAACAAAATTGAGAAAACTGGGGCATGCTCACTAGGTCTAGATACCACCACCAGAACTCGTGCCACCCATTCAAATCCCAGGCCGCCAATTTGTTCAGTTTGGCCGCAAATTGCGGCCAGATCAGGGGCATGGGTGTTGGGGTTTTTGGTAGGGCTGTCTGCTGTGTAGTGTAGTGTTTTGGCATGTCTAGTTTTGTAATATTTTACCTGTAGGAAAATCTGGGACTTTATATCGTATTTGGTGTCCGTTGTGTTTGCGCGATACGCGCGATACTTGAGTGGGTTCTGTGATCCAGCGTATCGCGGCGTGTCGCGATAGTTTTAGACGCGTACACAAACGATTCAGCGTATCGTGCACACGCACGTTTAGTTCGCGACGCGAGTTTCTCGTTTTTGTTCGATATCGCGTTTTGCGAGATATTTGGCTTATATGTGATTTCCATGTCTTATTTGCAGGTTTGCAGGCAGGGACTACGGACACTGCTACAGGATGGAGCAGATGGTAGGATTCACCTAGCGTGGAGTGTAGGTGAGTAGATTTAACGTCTACAGGGGAATCGCCCGCATGGCGTTATGCGTCTGGGCTAGGATTCAATATTTGTCGCATATTCTACGTCATTGTTAGAATTGCGCCTTTAGTTTATTTCCTTGATATAGCTGTACTGTGACTAGCAGCCATTGGACACTGCACATATTATTGACGGTTCATGTTGCACGAGCACGGATTGTATGCCACACACACACCGTCAATAATTGCCATATCACACACAAACCATTATAGACATTATATTGCTTGGTTAGGGATCTTATGACATTAATTCGTATTGCTTATCACATATGACATTACCATACCTATATACCTATAGAGTATCGTACCATTAGTGATAGGTACACATAGCCCTTTACGATACATCTACAGGTATACCTTACGTAGATTTTCTTATACCCAGGGGGGTATACGACATCAGTTCTTATAGGTAGATACCTATACACTGCTACACCTGTATATTTCATGCATATTCAGTTGCAGTACATTTTTATCTTCACTGATGTTACTTAGCTGTACCTTATTGATTTTGCATACATCTGGGTTCAGCGATATACTTTCATTTACATGCTCACATTTAGATATATCGCATTTATTCGTTCCTGGATTTGCTCATTGTTTATTTGGATTTTTCATGGTGTTTTTCTGGATTTGGGAACCGTGGGAGTTCATGAAATTATGCATACATTGAAGAACCCGGTTTCCTTGAGATGATATTTGCGCGTCCACCATGAGTTTTATCGGTGCTGATTATATACTCCATACGAGGTGTGGTTGCCGTATGGGAGTACATGGTGGGGCCCGGTATGGTTCCCCTCGGCAAGAAGATCGATGGACTTTGCCGATTGAGCCTGGAGGCGGGCGAGTACCTACCGGTGATAGTACCCATGACTCGGCGGGGGATCACGGAGACACCGTTGGGAGTCATGTACGTATGCATACATCGGAAGGCGAGGGTCAGAGCTAGGCACTCGTGCTTTCGGGATAGCGTATGATACGTGATCAGGATTTCTATGTCGATGCTTGGCACATTGTTTTCATGATATTTCTTTTAATACCTTTGTATATATAACAGGGGATTTAGCCGTTGTTATATATACCCTTACACCAATATTAGTGGAATGGGACGCTAATATATGTGTATTACCCCCATTATACTTATTTTGTATATTTACCTTTAGGATGTTAGATTCTTGCTTGAGATTTGACTTGGGATATTAGGTGATTCATTGGGATTGGATATTGGACATACCCATGTGATTGCTGATTTGTACATTCGGGATATAGGAGATTACTCGATATTGTACATTGAGGAGATGTGAGACTTATATGATGTGAGTGCCCAATGTAGGGGCTGATTTGAGGATTTGGGATTGGAGTGTCTTGATGGATGGTGATCCTGTCACGATATCAGGTTTCCGTGGAAATGACATATTCCACCCTATACCTCACACTTATCTACTTTATGCACAGTTTCATATATTGGTAGTACCTGTTAGTGTACCCTTATGATAGTTGCATATTTACATTCTCATATCCCTACTGCATGGTTATTGCATATGTAACGTTTTGAAAATCGTTTCGGTGAAATTTCAAAAAAATCGGTAAAATAAAGGGGTTTTCTGTAAAAAGTCAAAATACAAATATCTTATTATAAAAATTAAATATACATATTCTAGCTATGTAATTGTTATTATTTGGTGTTTATTGAGCCGCTGGTGAAATTTCAAATTTTCTGAAAAAAATATTATTTTATTATTATTTTAAGCCGTCACTAATACATTTAATTAAGGAAAATTACAAATTGGAATGAGTTGAAACAAATTTTGTGCATCATAAAACATTAAATAAAATTTTATCATGTGGTTTTTGGAACGAAATTATTTGCCAAAACGGTTTAGAAATTATTGAAGAAAAAAGGCTTTTTTTAGCGTAAATGGATGTTTGGGGTATTGTATTTATCATTTTTCATCACCCCGCACCCGTACCCAAAACACCCCCATTCACTTCTCCCCATGGCTGATTTCAGCAGCCACCAATCTTTTTCCCCACTTGATTTTCAAAGGAAAAGAAATGAAAGAAAAGAAAAGAAAATGGATAAATGAGGTGGACTTTTGACTTTGGTTGACCTTGACTTTCACCCCCACTTTCTCTACCTCCCTCTCTCTCCTCTCCCACTCCCATTCAGCCGACCCCCCTCCCTCCTACAGTAGCAACAGCCCCCCCCCCATTTCCCTTCTCTTTTATCTTCAAAACTTCATCAAAAATTGCCCAAAATCCATCAAAAAAAATCCCAAAACCCAAATCCGACTCCTACCCATTTTAGTTTAGCCCGTATAGCATGGATCCTTGTGAAAAGAGAGCATTTTGGAGGGCCATGGATGCTTGTGGATCTTCAAATATTTTTGGGTATAACTCTAAACATTTTTGCTTAATTTGTTACTAATTTCTTAAAGCTAAGTTAATTAAGTGTTTAATTAGGTGTTTAAGAAAGAAAAAGGTTTTGAATTGAAGTTTGAGATTTCAAGTGTATGGTTTTGAATGAAGATTAGGGTTTGAGCATTTGATTAGGATTGTGATGGGTAGATTATCATATAATTGCTTGCAAAAATCAAATCTAGTTGCTAGTTGCATTTTGTTAATTTAAATTTGTGATAAGTATATATATTGCAAACTAGTTTTTGTAAATATTGTGTTAAATTGAGAATGGTTAGGGTTTTTATCATATTATTAACTTTATTAAGTGTAGTTTAACACTTTAGTTCATGGAAATCCAACCTAAATTGTAGTTTGTGCATTTTTGCTATGAAATTGTAAAAAGGGTATTTTGTAAATTAGAATATTAGGGTTTTTGGAATTTAATGAGATTAAATTCCGGAAATTGTTTCTATGACTTATTTAAGATATTTAATAAGTATATTGGCCGCTACATTCATTTAAACATCATGTTTTGTACAAAAACGGCGAATTGTGCTTGCTAGATTTTCGGAAAAATGACTTTTTAAGTGAAATTAGGGTTTTGTGAGTTTTAACCTAGTTTATATTAAAATTAGTGTTCGTGAATGTGCAAATGAGTGTGATTGGATTTTTCTCGATGGTTTGACGTTTGTACATCGACATCGAGGGTTGGTTTGACTATTCTTGTATGCGTAGGCGATAGGTTTGGACCTACGCGTGATACGCGTGCCGATGTGATTTTCGTATTCCGTTTCGATTTCGAATTTAGTTTTAATGCGATACGGTGCGTTATGATTTGTAGGTACCCCATGTGGACTTCGAGACGACAAGCAAGCGCATGGCGACGTCGGCACCGACAAGCGAGGAACAGGTGAGTAGATTTATATCTACGGGAAGAAGTCGGGTGGATGGCGTATAGCACCTCCGCAGTCCGTGGTGATGTATACGGATGCGTATACACACCAACAATTTATGATATGTTGTTAGGATTTATTATTGATGATTTTAGATGGATATTGGTGTTGGATTGGTGCATGGTTACGAAACCTTAGGTAGTGGTTGCACCACACATACACACACACCCATATTTGCATACATTCTTCTTTCATATGTGCGTACATGGGATTATATATTGATGCGTATATTTACACATGGGTAAGGGACTATGTGTTTATATACTGGATTTGAGGATAGTAATTGGGATTTGAGATCAGTCGATGATATTGGGCTTGAGGCCAGAAGATCCGTGATGTGTTTTGGTTCGTATTGAGATACGACATGATGTTTTAGCGGGTCTTTTGACGTAGTGATTCTTACATGCATTCATACATAGATGGTATCAATATTGTACTAGACGTAGATCAGTACCACGATCATGATATTTGATAAAGAGGATATCAGATGAATAGTATGATGAATGTGATATTGACCCGTACCCAGATTTGGGGATGCCGTACGACGGATTTACGTACGAGCTATATTTTGATGATTGATCCGCACTCTTGACTTGGGATGTCTGGTTATGGATATGATATTATTGAGGCGGGATCACCGACTGTATATATACAGGTATGTATATCTATCGACTCAGATGATAGGCGGTTTCCTTACCTGTAGTTCAGCTTGTTAGTTCAGCCGTATAGTTTAGTGTAGTTGTTAGATTAGATTAGACTCCTACCTATTTCAAAAATAGCGGATCGTGGGTATTTTACAAGACAGGTCAAGGGATCTACGGATATTTCAAAAGACGTATCCTTTCTTAAAAACCACCGTAGCCCTATTTTCAAAACCCCGCGGTTCGTGTTATTTCAAATGGCACCATTTGTAGGACTTATATTAGATTAATGCAGATTAGTTATAGTTACGTCTAGTTTTCAGCTCCCGCTCTTTTTGTGGTCCGCTTCGCATCGCATGCTTATTTTTATGTTTCATACTCCATTAGTGATATCATGCTTTTAGGACACCAGCACCATTACCGATGATGCGTATGTACCACGTACACTTAATTGCCGGCTCACACACATCTTCATCGGTAATTGCCATGTCACGTACACCTTAGAAAATATTATTGCTTAACTTAGCAAGATAGCTAGTAGTTTGACATAATATTAGTGTACTTACCTTATATGCCAGCATAGATATTGTAGTTATTACTTGTCACTTCATGCATACTGTTATTCATCGTTATGCCGCATTCATGGATTCTCAAACATATATTCACTATTTTACGTGTTATTGAGCTTTTGGATTCGGATTTCCATGAGATTTTTTGGATTTGGAGGAAAACCGCAAAAAACATAAATAAACCTTTTCTCTCTTTTAAAATAAAAAGTGCGGTTTTCCTATGATGTATGAATCGTCCACCATGAGTTTGCTGATGGATTTCGAGACCCGATTCGAGGAGTGGTGGAACCGTTTCGGTTACATGGTGGACCCGGTATGGTACCCCGGGGCAAGAGGAATGTGGTGTTGACGTTGAGCCTGGCTGGGGAGCACTACCTACCGGTGATATTACCCGACGCGTCAGATATCCGGAGGATACCGTCGTGGTCTTGAGATGGATGGTAGGGGCCGGTCTGGACTGACGGCGCCCTAGATATTGAGATTGAGACATTGATATTTCGAGACAGTGAGATTTATGTTTTGTGTCGATGCTAGACACTGTTGATACTGATTTCATTTATGATACTTCAGTTTAAAAATACGAAAGAAATCTCACGAATTTATGAAAACAGTTTCTTCATTTACATGTATTCTGTTTCATGCATGCATATCTCATTCATATGATATATTGTTACCTGAGGCACAGACACGGGCACATGAGATTACACTCGGGTTAGATATTTACCCTAGCCTTGTTATAGGCTACATGTTATATACATTTTTGAGGCTATATTATGATCATTGACCAAGGATTGCGTTATTTATGCGATTTCTGTGCGTAGATGTTTTTCTATTCACGAGTTGGCAACTCACCCCCGTTGTGCCCCAGTTTCTTGCAGGTTTTGCCGTACAGGTTTAATTACGGCTTTGCGGGCTCAGTTTCATTCGGGTGACTTGCTAGTAGGTGGGTTTTTCTTGTATCGTACCCATCATATTACGTTGTATAATATTATTCCGTTGTATCTAGTAAATTCCATCAACCAAACATGTATTTTTTGAGATAGAGACCAGTGTTGTTTATTCTTTCGACCTTAGAGTCGCTCGTTATATTTCTGGTGGTTTTGAGTTTCCTTTTGAGTTTTGATCCTCGCCGTTGGCGTTGTATATTATATTGCTTGTGTGGTTGTGACCGTCGATTGACGAAGAGCTAGCTCCCGCTTGGGGATGCCCTTTTCTTGATTTCGTATACTATTCATGTTGTATCCCGTTTGGGGGCCAGTATTTACAAAGGAGACTCTGCCGAAATTTTCAGTAAATTTTTGATGTTTTAAAAACCGCATAATTCAGCTTATGCTATTGAAATTACTTGCTTTAAGTTGGTTTTTCCTGCACTCTACAACTTTTTCTTGGTTTGGATTTCTGGGTTTTGGTTTACTTAGATTACGTACGTCTCGAGACGTTCGTAGTTTAAGTGCCGGTCCTGTTCCGTACTTTCGGGTCGTGACAGCATATTATTGTCATGTTACTATTGCTTCACATATTGATTGTACCTGCTAGTGTACTCTCCTTTATTCAGCATTTGCATGACATGTTATTACTGTAATCGCATATCTTAGATTCATGCTGTACGTGCATTCCTGCGATTACCTGCATATGTTATCTACTATTCACGAGTTGGCAACTCACCCCCGTTGTGCCACAGGTGTTTCAGGTTTTTCCCCAGAGTAGTCGAGGCAGCCTATTCAGCTTCTCATCTATCATCTTTTGCTACAGATATCGCATCAGCTCATAGTACACCATTTTGCTTAGATGGGTTAGATGATTATCTGTATTTCATATTGTACATTCGTTGTATTTTGTGCTCTCCATCTACTATTGTATTGTGGACTTAGAGACTTGGTGAGGACGTATTTGTATATTATTGTGGATTTGTTGTCTTTTATATACAGCTTTCTCTCTACTGTCTTTATTTCTTCGCTACGGCGTCGTATATTTGTATTGTATTCATCTTGGCTGGTTTTTACAAAAAGAGGTGTTGCTAAAATTTTAAAGAAAATAAAGTAGGACTTTTAAAGAATTTGGGTTGCGAGTTCAAATGTTTCAAAATCTTATATTATCTTTTCCGTATTTTTATGGTTTAGATTTCTGGGTTTTGGCTTTCTTTTACTACGTTACGTCTTAGGGCGTTGCGTAGTACTAGGGCCGTCACGGGCCAATTTCGGGTCGTGACATATGTGCTTTAACGAGTTAAGTCCAAATGTCCAGGTTTGTTTTGAGATTAACTATGTGCTAAAATGATATATAAAGAGAGTTTGTTAGGGTTAAGATTAGGTTAGTTTGAGTTAGGAGTCGCTCACTTCTTTCGTTGCCACTCTTAATATCGGTGTTACGGTAATTGGCAACAACGGGGATTATCACGACTAGGAATGAACTTGCGAGTATAAGCTAGGCTTTCCAACGCTTAAGTTCTTTCTTTTGGTGCTTGTCCGTCCGTTCTTGGCTCTTAGCCTTAACCTCCGGTTAATTCAACCACAACCGGTCTCACTATGGAATCACCGCTATCACGTAGGATAGGGTGTCGTAGGGAGCGGATTGTGGTTCAATTAACGGGAGACCGAATTAAGATGTTGGGCAAGGAAAGAGTGAGAGAGATTTCCTTCTCTCAAACATTCCTTATCCTACCCTAACAAGTAAGAAAACTGCTCACCCATTATAAGAAAAAGAAAATAAAACAAAAGGAGGAAGATAGAAAGAAAGAGGTTAGGAGATTACAACTAGCTATTTGAGACCTCACCTTGGCAAAGATCAAGCTTGAGCATCATTGTTTATAAGGATAAAGACAAAGAGAATAAGAAAGAAACAAAAAAAACAAATAACAACAACTAAATTAGCAATTAAAGATTACAAGCAATTATAATTTACAACATAACAAGATAAGCATGATAACAAAAGGAACTCTTTTATTCATCACTTCACTCATGAAACCTCACTACAAGATTTTAATGGAGAAAAGATGACAAAGAGGAAGAAGAAGAACAAAGTATATCCTAAATTTTACACAAGAATAAGCACCCTTGGCTTGGCAATGTTCTGGGCTATTTATAGGCAGGAAACTGAAATTCTAGGGCAACATTCTGGATCATCATGAAAAGACCAAACAACCCCTGAAAAATCTCCATCTGACGAGCCAGTATGGCCGCGGTTCCGCGGCCTAAGCGTGCTTATGCCGCGGATCCGCGGCCATTATGGGGAGATGGGCCTTCAGGTTTTGTCGTTTTCCTGTGTTTGCTGTTATCTTCAGTTTGGTGTATGTGGTTTCTCAGAATCTTTTCACATTTCTTCCAGAATTTTAGTAGATCAAAAGGTGATTTGATGTGGATCTTTTGTCATGATTTCCTTGAGCTCCGCGTAGATATGTTGGATATTGTGTTGACATTGAGATTTGTGCATGAAAATGACATCGATTTGCCATTTTTTTCCCTTAAACTGGTGTGCGGCAAGATACG
The DNA here is from genome assembly GCA_030015575.1 of Agapanthus africanus. Lineage (NCBI taxonomy): Eukaryota > Viridiplantae > Streptophyta > Magnoliopsida > Asparagales > Amaryllidaceae > Agapanthus > Agapanthus africanus. The sequence continues at coordinate 395,034,232 of JASDDO010000022.1, forward strand.
GATAGAGAGCGAAGACCCGTATTTTATCTGTGGTTGGTAGTAATCCGGAATTTGTCGTGCTTTTCCATGAATTTCACTGTTTTAGAGCTGAGAACCTGTATCCTGCAATTAACTAGCAAACACGGCTCAAGAGTACCTACCGATAAGCAATGTGATAAAAATTGGGCGGTATAAAAATGCAAAAATCTGATATGAACAAATACCCCCAAACTTATCATTTAGTCGTCCCGAGAAAAGCCAATTTATTCACAAAAATTCCTAACCTCACTTTCGCAGGGAACACGATTGCACTGATCATGTGCAACAAGCCGTTAAACCTCTAGGTGTCCCTAGTAGGAGGAGTGTTGTCTCCTGAGGGTTTTCAGCGGATACTACCCACAAAATCTGGTCAAGCTAGTTTTGCAAAATAACTATGATTCAAACCGTAAGGTTTTGTTTTAGAAAATAACAATTCTATTATCCTAAGTCTAGACTATCGAACCTTTATTTTTCACACCTCGCGTATTATTTAACTTAAGATTTTATTTGTCTTTACGTGCAGTGCAAATATGTCGTTAAATTCCAGAAGGATCGATTAAACTCATCATGTCACAAAATAAAGCCCAGATAAAAATTTTAAAAGGATCACATAAGTTTTATAAAGAGTTGAGCATTTTTCAAGTTTCGTTTTCCAGTAAGGTTTCAATTTCAGAATTTCTATCTTCCTTAATAGGAAACTAGGTCTTATTTTTCACTCCACCTTTTTCTTGTTTTCATTTCATACACACCTCTATGAACGTGCAATAGTCTTTATCATAGAATAAAACCTTTATATCTCCGCTAGAAATATTTTTTATAAAAACCTGTTTTTTGTCAAAGATTATTCTCACACAAAGAACCGTTAGGAATTTTAACTCGGAGAGAACACTTGCTTGACTTTGTTTTAATCTGGACTTTCTAGGCTTCTTAACGAGCTTTGGACCAATGCACCCAAACCAGTTGGCTTTAGGGCATTAGGTGTAGAGACACCCCAGCGGACTTAATTACTCAAGTTACTTAGGCCCAAAAACAAAAGACAATTTAGCATGAAAATCATGATGATTCAATGCGAACGGAGATATAACCGGCAGTTCAGTTATTTTTTTGGATAAAAGACGTGTTTAGTGGGTTAGGTGTGTAATCATTCCAATCAAGTTCCAGATGGGTTATTTTTCAGAATTACTTCTAATTAAGGCATCAATAACATTCCTTCATATTCGCTTCACTTCATAAACTATTCTTGATATTACTTATTTCAGAACAAACCTATTTGATCCTCAGAAAATCATTTATCCATTTAAAAGTTTTTAGACATAATAGACTTGTCATCTAATTCCCAAAACTCACGACACGTGTGGTGTGATGTAAAGACGTATATCATCTATAGTTAACTTCAAAGGAGAGTTATCTTTCAGGTTTTCAAAATCTAAAAATAAGATTTAGTTATTCTTATCTTATCAAACAAAACCGTCAAAATGTTGAATCTGAGTTCTCCCACTAGCTAACTTGACAAAAAAGTTTTTATGTTTTTAGAAAATTTTCTGATTTTTATGGATTTTATGGGTTTTAGTATGCAGATGCAAAATATACATATGAATGCGAAGGTTAGAAATGCGTACCGAGCGTACCCCCAAACTTAAACTGGACAGTGTCCTCACTGTCATTGCATGAAGAGATCATTGAATGGTCAAAATTGTCGGTTAGATATACACAATTTTTTTGTTTTTGTTTTTAGAGAAAAGAAAATTAGTAAAAATGTAAAAGAATATCCACAAATATATACAAAAAGGTATATACATACCCCCAAACTTATTTGGAACAGTGTCCACTGTTCTTGGCTGGATAACCGAAGTTTGGTGGTAGGCAGAGGAAGATTATGCAGGGTAAACCGGCTCCTATAAGACCAGGAGCTCCTCTGTTGGTTCGGCGCTAAGGTACGGTTTAAGTCGGTGTCTGTTTACTTTGAAAAATGAATCGTCCTTTGGATTCTCCAAATCCACAGCGCCATGCGGATACACATTCCGCACAAAGTATGGCCCTTTCCAGCGAGATCTGAACATACCTGGATAGAAATGCAGCCGGGTGTCATAAAGCAGCACTTGTTGACCAGGTGTGAAAGTTTTGCGCAAAAGGTGTTTATCGTGAAACACCTTCGTTCGGTTCTTAACGACAACCGCGTTTTCGTAAACCTCATTCCTAAGCTCGCTCAATTCGTTCAACTGCAGCTTCCGATGGCTACCCGCATCTTCGAGAGACAGATTCAGCTCCTTTATCACCCAAAATGTGTGATTCTCTATTTCCATAGGGAGGTGGCAAGCCTTTGCGTACACAACCCAATAGGGAGATATGCCAAGATCGGTCTTATAAGCAGTTCGAAATTCCCAAAGGGCATCAGTGAGTTTCAACGATCAATCCTTACGGTTCTTAGAAACCGTCTTCTCCAGTATCTGCTTGATTTGCCGATTTCAAACTTCGGCTTGCCCACAGGTTTGGGGGTGGTAGGGCGTAGATAGCTTATGATTAATGGAATATTTCCGCATCAAGGCCTCGAAAGCCTTATTGCAGAAATGAGTTCCATTGTCGCTAATGATCGCTCGGGGGTGCCCAAACCGGGAGAAAATGTTTTCTTTAAGAAACCTAACGACAACCTTGTTGTCGTTAGTCCGGCTGGGCACAGTCTCGACCCACTTAGAGACGTAATCAACAGTGAGAAGGATGTACAAGTTCCCAAAAGAGCTGGGAAACGGCCCCATGAAATCTATCCCCCAAACGTCGAAAATCTCCACAACCAAGATTGGTTGGAGCGACATCTCGTTCCTCCTTGATATCCGGCCCAAGTGTTGGCACCGGGAGCAAGTCTTGCAGTAGTCATGAGCGTCTTTGAAGAGTTGTGGCCAGTAGAAACCAAACTGCAAGATCTTCTCTGCTGTCTTTCTGGGGCCAAAATGCCCGCCACATGCTTGATCGTGGCAAAATGACAGCACACTCTTGAATTCATCGCCAGGGACACACCGACGAATAATCTGGTCGGGACAGTACTTGAACAGATAGGGTTCGTCCCAGTAAAAGTGTTTTACTTGGGATAAGAATCGAAGTCTGTCCTGACTTGACCATTCAGTCGGTAGTAATCCTTTGGCCAGATAGTTCACAATATCTGCAAACCAGGGTTCACAAGATACTGTCAAGAGCTGTTCATCCGGAAAAGCGTCTTTGATCGGAATTTGAAGCGACGGCGAAGAAGGAAGTCGTGAGAGATGGTCGGCGACTACGTTTTCACATCCTCTTTTGTCCTTGATGAAAAGGTCAAACTCTTGAAGCAAGAAGATCCAACGTATTAGCCGAGATTTTGCATCTTTCTTCGCAAAAAGATGGCGCAGAGCAGAATGGTCTGTGTAGACAATGACTGGAGAGCCGATGAGGTAGGGCCTGAACTTTTCTAAAGCAAATACAACAGCCAAGAATTCCTTCTCAGTTGCTGTATAATTAAGTTGGGTGTCGTTCAGGGTTCGGCTAGCATAATAGATTACGTGCGGCATCTTGTTGATGTGTTGTCCAAGGACAGCACCAATGGCAAAGTCGGATGCATCGCACATAATCTCAAATGGGTGCGTCCAGTCAGGAGAAGAAAGAATGGGAGAAGAAGTGAGTGAGCTTTTTAATGACTCGAACGCAGTCACACAGCTCGAGTTGATGTTGAATGGTGTGTCCTTGGCCAGCAAAAGAGTCAAGGGCCTAACAATCTTGCTAAAGTCCTTGATGAACCGTCTATAGAAACCGGCATGGCCAAGGAAGTCTTGGATGTCACGGATGCATCTTGGAGGAGGGAGATTGGAAATGACCTCAATCTTCGCTTTGTCAACCTTTATGCCATTTTTCGAAATGATATGTCCTAAGACAATACCTTCGCGCACCATGAAGTGACACTTCTCCCAATTCAAAGTGAGGTTCTTGTCCTTACAACGGGTAAGGACAGCGTCAAGATGCAACAAACACTCATTAAAGGAATCGCCGAAGATGGAGAAATCGTCCATGAAGATCTCCAGGAATTTTTCCACCATATCTGAAAAGATTCCCATCATACACCGCTGGAAGGTAGCGGGCGCATTGCATAACCCAAAGGGCATGCGACGATATGCAAACGTGCTGAAAGGACACGTGAATGTGCTCTTGTCCTGGTCTTTTTCGGCGATGGGAATCTGATTATAGCCGGAGTAGCCATCAAGAAAGCAGTAGTACTCGTGTCCGGACAATCGTTCAAGCATTTGCTCAATGAAAGGTAGCAGAAAGTGGTCCTTCCGCGTTGCGGCGTTGAGTTTTCTGTAATCGATGCATACTCGCCACCCAGTTTGGGTGCGAGTAGGGATTAACTCGTTCGCCTCATCAGTGATGACCGTTATGCCTGATTTCTTGGGGACAACGTGAATGGGGCTAACCCACTGGCTATCAGAGATAGGGTAAATGATACCACTATCCAGACACTTTACGATTTCCTTTTTCACAGCCTCCTTCATGACTGGGTTGAGTCGCCTTTGTGGATCCCTGGCTGGTTTGGCATCATCCATCAGATGAATGTGATGTTCAACGATCAGGGGAGTAATCCCCTTGATGTCCGTCATGGACTAGCCAAAAGCTTGCCTATTGCTATGCAAGACCGCAAGAAGGGCTTTCTCTTGCTCTGGAGCTAGAGAAGCCGAGATGATAACAGGGAGGATCTCGTTCTCACCCAAGTAAGCGTACTTAAGGTGAGACGGCAAAGGTTTGAGTTCGAGCGTTGGAGGTGAAACGATTGAAGGCAAGATTGGTGAAAAGGTCTCGAACTCAAAGGATTCCAGCAAAGGTTCAAAACGAGTGTAAGCGACCGATTTGGATGGTTCAGGTAACTCATCCGGAAATTCGAAGGATTCAAACTCGGGTGGTGAGTGGCTAAGATCGTTCGAGAAAGTGAAACACTCGTAGTCATTGTCGGGCGCAGAAACAACAGCAGGTTCGAACTGGAACGCACTAGTGGCGTTAAGGTTATCGTGATCGAACAAAAACTCCTCGAATTCACACTTCTCCGGGGTGATCTCCTGGATTGAGAAAACGTCTAGTATATGAGCATTAGGTTCGGTGGGCTGATTTCCCGACCTAAAAATGTTGAGTTCAATTGTCATGTTTCCAAAAGATAGGTTCATCGAACCATTTCGACAATTGATCACAGCATTTGAGGTTGCACTGAATGGGCGACCGAGTATCACCGGAATTTGATTCCGGGGGTTAGCTACAGGCTGTGTGTCTAATACAATGAAGTCAATGGGGGAATATGAAGTCCCCAAGCTTGATTAACACATCCTCTAGCTCACCCCTAGGATGGGTGATTGATCGGTCGGCCATTTGGAGAGTACAGTGTGTGGGTTTCAGCTCTCCTACACCTAATTGCTCATATACTGAGTACGGAAGCAGGTTAACACTGACACCAAGATCTAATAGTGCGTGGTTGATGTTCTTATCCCCAATGGTAATAGAAATCGTAGGACAGCCAGGGTCCTTCCGTTTTTGCGGTAAAGATTGGGTAAGAGCATTACTCACAACACTAGCCAAGAAAACTTTCTTGGGTACCTAAGACTTCCTCTTTTTGGTGCACAAGTCCTTTAAGATTTTCGCGTAGGACGAGACTTGTTGGACAGCATCTAAAAGGGGAATGTTGATGTTAACCTTCTTAAACAACTCCAGAATCTTCTCCATTTATGGATTTTGTTTATTGGACCTCAACCGGTTTGGAAATGGAACGTTTTTAAAATTGGTTGAGTCCAATGCTTGTGGAGGAGATTGTGGAGTTGGAACGGATCCCAGAGCTGGTGTTTTCGTGGAGTGAGAAGTGGGTCCGTTCAGAGCAGAAGAAGAAGAGAAAGAAGAGCCTTTTGACGAATGGAGAATAGGCTCAGAAGACGAAGAAGAAAAAGAAGAAGAAGAAGAAGCGGCCGGGGTGTCATTATCCTCAATTGTTGTGCCGATGTTGTTGTGCAGCATCCTTCCCGATCTGAATGTAGTCACGGCACTCACATTATGGTTCTGTTGTTCAAGAGCAACATGTACATTATGTGGGTGACCGGGATTTGGGAGTGGTTGAGATGGAAGCTTCCCCTTTTCTCGCTCGCTTAACGCCGCATTCAGCTGTGCAATCTGGGCTTCGATGGTCTTGATGCTTTGCCCGTGTGTAGCAGTGTGTTGCACCAAAGACTGAATAGACGACTGGATGTTGGCGGTGGATTGTGTCGATTGTTTAACGAACGCCTCCAGATTTCGTTCTAGCGAGAAAACCTTATCATTGTTTGACGGAACAAAGTTGTTTTGCGGAAAAGAATTGTTGGGTGCAAAGTTGTTCGTCTGATTTTGAAAAGCTTGGTGTTGGAAGGGCTGCTGAAACTGATGTTGAGTTTGTTGTTACGCTTGTTGTTGCGGAGGAGGGGGCCTCTGGAAATTGTTGCCTTGGAATTGATGATGATTCTGATTCAAGGCGAAATTGGGGTGGTTCCTCCAACCGGGATTGTAGGTGGAAGAGTATGGATCATTTCTCGGTCTTTGCTGAAATGCAGCATTAACCTGATCCTGTCCATGAGATGGTGGATTGTAAGGACACTCTTCGGTTAAGTGAGAAGGATCGGAACAACAAGCACAAATGGTACGAAGGGGAAGAACAGGGGCAGGAGCAGGAGATGAAAATTTGCTCTCTATCGCTTCAAGTTTTCTCGTTATTGCAGCCATTTCAGCTTTCATCGCAATAGAGACATCAAGTTGGTGAATTCCTACCCTAGACTGACAAGTAGAAGTGGAAGAAGAAGAAGAAGAAGTTAGTCTGGTGCTCTCCCATTGAAGCGTTTGTTCCGCAAGGTCGTCGAAGAATTGCCACGCTTCCTCGTCAGATTTCGATAGGAAGTGGCCCTGATAAATGGTTTCCAACAACTGCTTGGTTGCTGGGTTTAAGCCCTCGTATAAGGTTTGGAAAAGTTGCCATTTCTCGATACCATGGTGAGGGCACTGAACAAGAAGGTCTTTATACCGGTCAAAGCACTTCCAGAAGGGTTCAGTAGGAAGCTGGGAGAATTGGTTGATTTCGTTACGGATCCTCGCGGTTTTATGATTCGGATAGAATTTCTTGAGAAACGCTTTCACAAACTCGTCCCAACTGGTTATGGAGTGGGAAGCAGAGCTATACAGCCACTTTTCAGCAAGATCGCACAAAGTGAACGGAATGACCCGTAGCCGTATAGCATCGTCCGACAGCTTGGTCGTTTTCATCATGGCACAAACATTTTGAAACTTGTTGATGAAGATATAGACATCTTCAGATTCAAGCCCGTGAAATTTCGGAAGCATGTTAATGAAGTGAGGCTTAATTTCAAAATTATCCCCATTGGCCGGTGGGAGGGAAAGGCACGTGGGAAGTGCAAAGCGGGTGGGATAGAAACGATCCTGGAGCACGATTCGCTGTGGCGCTACGACAGGCGGTGGTGGTAGGTTATTCGCATCCATAGGAGGTCGAATCAATCCCGGTGGAGTTGTAGGGATGTTTTGATTAAATCCTGACATCGCGGAAGAAGAGGTTGGTGATGGTGAAGGTGAGGATGTATGAATAGAATTCCGGTCAACGTCGGAGTTGGCCGGCAAAGGTAAGGGTGAAAGAGGCGTGGATGGAGTTTCGACGTCTGAGTCGATCGCGTAGTCGGTAGCGACTAACGTAACGCGGGCTAGGTGGGCGCTAGTGTCCCGAGTCGAAGTGGACATACACTAAACGAGTTTAGTATAGTCAAAGCGGAGAAGGTGAGGGTAAGAAAACGTCAATAGAGAAATACGTTGGGTGGTGGGTGAAAAAATGGGATTTTGGCGACAAAGGGAAAGTTTTTATAAAAGTTTTTGGTTTTTGTGTTTTTTTTCTTTTTTTTTTAGAAAGAGCTTTACAGAAATATGTACGGACTTACGGCTTCAAACAATCACAGATAAAATATGCACAATCACACCTAGATCTAGGGTCACCTAGGTCGGCTAGACAGCTCCTAACTGTTCCAAAGGGCTAGAAATAGGACCTCAAACCGCCTCTTCTCCGCCAATTGCGGCCAGGTAAGTACCAGGTAAGTGGGAGGCTCCCCACTACGTAAGTAGTGGTCCTAATTAAGTAACCACTTGCCTTCGACACACTTGCCTAGACACCGCAAAGTCAGGATAGGATAAACGGCCGATGCCTGTAACTTGTCCTCTGTCCTATTGAGCGCGAAGTCCTTAGGGCTGAGTCTAGTATTATTTAATTAAACAATGGTCAATGCATATGCTTTTTGTGATTTCTGGGGTCCGGGGAAGGGTGATGAAATCCCCACCCAATCTGGATTGGTTTCAAGCCCCTTAAAGTCCATATTAATATATGCAAAGCAGTAACAATCAACTGCAATCAAATTTTTTTTATTTTTTAGCGCGGCGCAAAGAATCCTGCACAAAAACAATTTATTGGAAGGGGAAGAGATTTTGCGCAAAGAATGCTGCAGAAAACACAGTTCAGTGGAGTTCAAAGGAGTGGGGAGGAGGCTACACACACTCACAGGGATTTTTGGGACACGACAGCCACAAATGGCCGCGATTCCGCGGCAATAGAGCTCTAATGCCGCGGTTCCACGGCTATGGTGAGGAGTTGGAGCTTCAGTTTGCTTGTAGATGCTGCCTTGGCTGTCCTCTTCTTGTCTGGAGGTCCTGAATCTTGATTTTCTTACTGGATCTGCTCCAGAATCTTTCAGTAGACCGTTGGTTCCGTTTTGATCAAACGCGGTGTGGCCGCGAGATATGGGTCTAACTTCCCACGTCTTTGGCACTGAACTCGACCGTCTTTTTATCCTGCACATTTGCACAAAAACTAATCAAAAATAACAAGATGGTATTTTACAATGTATATTGTTTTTTTGTTTTGTTTTTCGGTTAGATTTATATTCACAAATTAACCCGAAATTACATAAAGAAATAAACTACAATCTCCCCGGCAACGGCGCCATTTGATTGGTAGAGTTTTTGCGTGCTTAGTTAATTACCGCAATCAAGACGGTTTCGCTTGTTGCTAGCCGGTTGAGTACGGGTCGTCCCTAGGGAGATGTAAATCTTTTTCTAAGTGCTTTAACGAGTTAAGTCCAAATGTACAGGTTTGTTTTGAGATTAACTATGTGCTAAAATGATATATAAAGAGAGCTTGTTACGGTTAGGATTAGGTTAGTTTGAGTTAGGAGTCGCTCACTTCTTTCGTTGCCACTCTTAATATCGGTGTTACGGTAATCGGCAACAACGGGGATTAGCACGACTAGGAATGAACTTGCGAGTATAAGCTAGGCTTTCCAACGCTTAAGTTCTTCCTTTTGGTGCTTGTCCGTCCGTTCTTGGCTCTTATCCTTAACCTCCGGTTAATTCAACCACAACCGGTCTCACTAAGGAATCACCGCTATCACGTAGGATAGGGTGCCGTAGGGAGCGAATTGTGGTTCAATTAACGGGAGTCCGAATTAAGATGTTGGGCAAGGAAAGAGCGAGAGAGATTTCCTTCTCTCAAACTTTCCTTATCCTACCCTAACAACTAAGAAAACTGCTCACCCATTATAAGAAAAAGAAAATAAAACAAAAGGAGGAAGATAGAAAGAAAGAGGTTAGGAGATTGCAACTAGCTATTTGAGACCTCACCTTGGCAAGGATCAAGCTTAAGCATCATTGTTGTTAAGGATAAAGACAAAGAGAATAAGAAAGAAACAAATAACAATAACTAAATTAGCAATTGAAGATTACAAGCAATTATAATTAACAACATAACAAGATAAGCATGATAACAAAAGGAACTCTTTTATTCATCACTTCACTCATGAAACCTCACTACAAGATTTTAATGGAGAAAAGATGACAAAGAGGAAGAAGAAGAGCAAAGTATATCCCAAATTTTACACAAGAATAAGCACCCTTGGCTTGGCAATGTTCTCGGCTATTTATAGGCAGGAAACTGAAATTCTAGGGCAACATTCTGGATCATCATGAAAAGACCAAACAGCCCCTGAAAAATCTCCATCTGACGAGCCAGTATGGCCGCGGTTCCGCGTCCTAAGCGTGCTTATGCCGCGGTTCCGCGGCCATTATGGGGAGATGGGCCTTCAGGTTTTGTCGTTTTCCTTGGTTTATCGTTATCTTCAGTTTGGTGTATGTGGTTTCTCAGAATCTTTTCACATTTCTTCCAGAATTTTAGTAGATCAAAAGGTGATTTGATGTAGATCTTTTGTCATGATTTCCTTGAGCTCCGCGTAGATATGTTGGATCTTGTGTTGACATTGAGCTTTGTGCATGAAAATGACATCGATTTGCCATTTTGTCTCTTAAACTGGTGAGCGGCAACATACGGATAGAGAGCGGAGACCCGTGTTTTATCTGTGGTAGGTAGTAATCCGGAATTTGTCATGCTTTTCCATGAATTTCACCGTTTTAGAGCTGAGAACCTGTATCCTGTAATTAACTAGCAAACACGGCTCAAGAGTACCTACCGATAAGCAATGATAAAAATTGGGCGGTATAAAAATGCAAAAATCTGATATGAACACATACATACTTACATGTATACTCACTTACCTAGTTAGGGCTACACTTACTTATGTGGTACTGTTCTGTCATTGACGTGGGGTCATTGATTCTTATGCGTTGGCGCATATGATAGTAGTACACCTTGCCATGCCTACATACTAGTTACTTATGTACTTATATGGTATCGTACTATTAGTGACAGGTATATACACACATGAGACATAGCTACATGTACAGCTTGCATACCTACTTAAACATATACCTGGAGGGTATTATATCATTATTGATAGGTAGATACACATATCTTGCTATATCGACGTGGTTACGCATACCTGGATATAGCTACATGTTCACCTTTATTTGATATTGTATGGATTTGGGAAAATTAGGAACCGCATGATATATATATTAACTTGTTGCAGTTAAATAGCGGTTTTTCCTTTATATGCTCATATTACCGTTTCATGTTGCATATATTACATTCATAGATTCATATGATTTTCTCTAATATTTTTACTCCTATGTATATATAACAATGGAATTGGACGCTGTTATATATTCCTATAAATATATTAGTGGAATGGGATGCTAATATATATGTATTGATTCATGCATTTATACTTATTCATTTCTTGATGTTTTCTGGATTTGAGGACCGTGGTTGTTTGATGAAATTATGCATTATTTGAAAAACCCGGTTTCTATTGATATGATATTTCAGCAGCCACCATGAGATTTATCGGTTCTGATATATATATACCCCATGCGAGGAGCGTCGTGGGCCGTGTGAGGGTACATGTTGGGGCCCGGTACGGTTCCCCTCGGCAAGAAGATCGACGCTCCATGCCGATTGAGTAAGGTAGGTGGGCAAGTACCTACCGGTGACAGTACCTTTGACTCAACGGGTATCGTGGAATACAGGCCGGGGTCATGTACATATGGAAACGTCGTATTTCGAGTGTCAGAGCTAGGCACTCGAGTTTTCGGGATAGCGTATGATACGTACCTATCAGGGGGCCATTCATGGTGACAGCACCTGATAAATCAGTATTTCTGTGTCGATGCTAGACACTTGTTTCATGATGTTTTGGGTGTCGATGTTAGACACTCACCTTATATGAAACTTACTCGATACTGATATTGTACATTCAGGATATGCGAGATCTACTTGATATTGTACATATGTGAGATCTACTTGATATTGTACATTTATGAGATCTACTTGATATGGTACATTCAGGACATGTGAGATCTACTTGATATTATACATACAGGATATATGAGATTTACTTGATATTGGATATAGGATATATGAGATTTACTTGATACTGGACACTCAGGATATATAAGACTTACATGATACAAGAGCCAATATGGGGGCTGATTTAAGGAAATTGGGATTTAGATTGTCTTGATGGACTTTGGTCCTGTCACGAGGTCAGGATTCCGTGAGAATGACATGTTTTATTCCATACTGCTCATTTATTTTATATGCATTGCTTCATGTATTAGTAGTACCTGATAGAGTACCTTTTATGACTCTTGCATATACATATCATATTATTGGTTCAAATATTAGTTGTACCTGCTAGAGTACCCTTCATGACTGTTGCATACATATGACCATTTATTGCTCTCCGCTTGCATGTATTAGATTCGCGCTGTACGTGCATACTTACGATTACCTGCATATGTTATTTTCTATTCACGAGTTGGAAACTCACCCCCGTTGTGCCACAGTGTTTTGCAGGTAGTCCCTCAGGGCTGTCGCGGCAGGCTTTTCATCTTTCGTATCATCTTTTGCTGCGGATACCGCTACGGCTGACTGTGTACAGTTTTGTCATAGGTGGGTTTTACGGTTATCCGATGTTGCCATTTGTATATTCGTTGTATCCTGTACTCTCCATCTACCACATTCATGTGTATGACTTAGAGACTTGATGTGAGGACGATATTGTAAATTTTGGTGACTTGGATATCTTTTATACATTTTTTCTTTTATCGTCTTTTATTTCTTCGCTACGGCGTCGTATATATGTTGTGGTGGTTGTTTTCCGCCGTTGGGCGTGGATTTGCTCCCGTTGGGGATGCTTTACTTTATATTTATATTATACCCATTTTTGGGGTTAGTTTTTACAAAGGAGGTGCTGCCAAAATTTTTAAGAAAGTAAAGTTGGACTTTAAAGAATTTGGTTTGAGATTTCAAAAGTTTTGAAAATGCTATTATCACTTACCACTTTTGATGGTTTAGATTGCTGGGTTTTCGGCTTACTTAAATTGCGTTACGCCTGCAGACGTTGCATAGTTTAAGAGTCGTCACATGCCAATTTCATGTCGTGACAAAGTTGGTATCAGAGCGCTAGGTTTTACCTTTCAGAGTGTAGGATGACCTTGGTATGATGGAGTAGGTAGCTTAAGCAGGGTAACATAGTGTGTGTATGTCCACGGCATACTCACGATCATGGTACTCCGCCTAAAGTGACCTAAGTACAATTGCTTGAAATTCCTTCCTTGATGATACATATCTTTGTGATTCGATTTCCGTGTTCATATCAAATCCTATTTCCATTTATTTCCTTTGCGGCCGATGACCATGAGGACTCAGAGTGATGCAACTAGAGCCGAGGTCAGAGTTGACTCATGTGGGACGAGGACTGACCAGGATGGTATGCTCGTTGCACAGGAGAAGATGGATCCACCTTCGATAGAACGTATCGCTAGGCTTAAGGCAGAGATGCAGGACTTGCGCCAGACGATGAGGTCTTTGGTTGAGGCTAGTCGAGCACAGCTACAGGAGGTTGCCACCCCTGTTACCCAGTTATTCCTTGCCATCAGCACTGCATTGTTTTACATACACAGCACCAGTGGACGCAGCCCTATTTGACGAGGAGCGTCTTTCCGAGACTTTGGGTGTTCGAGGACAGAGGATGGCTCATGCAGGTGTACCAGCCCAGAGACAGAGGTTCAGTCGCTGTGACAGGTTTCGTGCATGTTGCGGGAGTAGCAAAGTATTGGGACAAGGAGAGATGTTTAGCTAGATCAGCCGTTGTTGTGTTTAACTTCTGTCAGCGATTCTTTTGTTGCGCGACACTTATTTCAGTCGTGTACCAATCAAATAGGAGATAGAGATTCGTCCGTCATTTTGATCCTTCTTGAGATGTTGGATTTGACGTTCTCCTGGGCACAGATTGGTTAGCTACGTACTAGGCGTCTGTGGATTGCCGTGAGGAAACAGTCAGGTTTTGTTTTCCCGACTAGTCAGTTCTTGTTGTGCAGGGGGACAGTGGTGCCACCTATCACAGCTTGAATTCAGTCTTTTTCGCTAGTCGGATTTTGAGGGGAGGATGTCGAGGATTCTTGTCTTCCATTAGTGATACCGAAGCCACAGTGGGTTTGTTAGACCGTGTTCCTATCGTGCGAGGGTTTTCCGACGTTGTTACAGATGAGCCGGTGAAACTTAGGGAGCTTAAGGATCTGCTGCAGAGTTTCTAGATAGGCGGGACTTGTACGTCCAAGTGTTTCGCTTTGGGGAACTCCTATTCTGTTCGTCAGGGAGAAAGACGGCAGTTTGAGGTTGTGTGTTGATTGATCGTCAATTGAACCGAGTTACGGTGCAGATGAGTATCCTTTACCTCGCATTGACGATTTGTTCGACTTGCTCCAGAGTGCGAGGAATTTTCTAAGTTTGTTTGGGATCAGGTCATCATTGGTTGCGGGTTCGGAGTGATGACATTCCGAAGACTGCTTTTATGCGTGCTACGGGCTGTATGTGTTTTGGTGGTGTCGTTGGACTCACCATTGCCCTAGCAGCATTCGTGGATGTGATGAACCGGATTTTTTCAGGCCGTTCCTCAACCAGTTAATTGTTGTGTTAGTAATGACATTCTGGTCCATTCCAATGTGTCGTAAGGACCTTGAGCAGCACTTGAGGATTTGCTTTTCAGACATTGGGAGAGCCCCGGCAGCTTGCTAAATTCTCGGAGTGTTCCTTCATGCTTGATTATGTTGTCTGTTGGATATATGTATGGCCTAGAGGCCATTATATGATATGGGATGTATTTATACATGTACATATATATATTCAGTGTACATTCTTGCTCGACATGATAGTATGCTATCTGGTTCTTCTTTATCTGACATGTTGATTTGATCATGCTTTTATTCATTCACACATGTTGATAAAGCCCTGAGGATATTTGCTTGACTACTGTGATTATGATGGAGATCATACTAGTGGGACATCTGTAGTTTATAAGCATATCCTGAAAAGTCCCTAGTCGTAGGTGTATTGAGACGGGGCATCGATATACCAGAGTAGACTAGCGTATATGATACTTGACCCATATGATGGGCAATGGATGTTCCCACATTCATCAAAGTTTGACATCGAGATCGTATACGGGTGCTCAGTGGTGACTGGGTACACTGGACGGACTCGCCGAGAACTCCTATATGGAATTATATCTATCGTCAGATAGCAGTTCTCAGGTGACACTGGCACAGGTTAGTCTGTAGACCCGAGATCGACATAGAGTCTTGTGTGTTCTCCCACTGTACTTTGATTACCACCCTACCACGGCTCTACTAAGTCGTGCAAACAGGTGGCTTTTGGGTACAGTCCCGAGACACACGAAGACAATGAGCGATAGGAGTGGTTTCGTCTCTCCCGGTATTGGGAGTTGATGCTGTGCTGTGCTCGATTGGTTATATCAGTAAGTCCCTGGCCAGGCTGTTGAGATTTACTGATAAGTGTTATCAGTAGTTTCTCGATCTGTTATAGACCATTCATCGGCACGACTTATTGAGTTATTGGGGTCGACGTTACCATCCCTAGACTCGATATGCAGCATATCTGACGAAGAGACCGGACTGTACGGTAGTGTTGCCGGTTGGCTCGACGGGAGTTGTGACAGGTTCGCTTTTTTTCTTATGATCGCTCAATACCCGGGTGGCCGTTACGTTTAGCTGATCGCTTGTGGCTTGGGGGTGCTTGATATGATTATCACCCACTGTCGGCGTATTGAAGAGTCTTAGAGTCCCACAATGGAGTTACCTAGTCCAGGCGAAACGATGTGGTGCGCATATGAGATATGCTTGTGGACCCGGTTAAAATGCGCGTATGGGATACCGTATATTAATCGGACAGTTTGCTTTTGGTCGGGTCGTATGTGATATGACCGGTTTGCTAAATCAAGTGTTGATTTATCATTTGACCATTAGTTTCTCACTTTAAACCCTTTCTTGTCTTTTTTGTTGTATGCATGCAAGTATGCATTAATTCTCATTACTGCACATATGGATGTGCATGCATACATAATTCTATCATGGTTGTTGATATAGTGGATGGTGGAAATATAAGACTCACACCATTTATAAATATATGGATATTTCTTTTTTTGGAAAAGAAAAATGGAAATGGAAATTGTTATCATGGTCTAATATTTTATTCATGCACTAACCCTTTTCTTTAACCATGATTTAATTTCTATGGCCATTTTTGATCCAAAATAAATATCTAGATATTTTATAACTATGGTTAAGAATGAGAAAGAGAAAATATATATATTTTCATTTCTCATTTTTTAACATAAGTTTATCATTATCTTGAGCTCTTCATAAGCCATCATCTTCTTCCTCCTTTCTCTCTTGCTCTCTAGTTTCTTCTTGTGAGCAAAAGAGTTATCAAGTTAGGGTTTTGAAGTGAGAAAACAAACTACATCACCATTCTACACTAGTCATGCCCATTAGTGTAGAGTGTTAACTTCTATTTCTTCTCTTGATCTAGTGGAGCTTCAAGCTTGGACAAAGAGGACTCCGTGTGGATCGTCGTGGACCTAGAGGATCTCAAGAGAGCTTTTTCCAACCCTCAAGTAGCCAAGGAGCCTAGCTTAGGGAGCTACAAAGGTTGTACTCTCAAAACCCTAGCTTTTACTACTTGTGTTTGTGTTATGTTTTTGTTACCCTAGCTTTTCTAGTTTGATCCTTAGGTTTGTTCCTCTAGCACCATATAAATTTTAAATATGGCATGTGTGATGCCTCCAAACCCTTGTAGTGGTGCTGTAGGAACCCCTTCATAGTATCAGAGCCAAGCTAGAGCCTTAGGGTAACCTAGACGATGTTAAAAACACTCGAACGAACGAAACACGACGCCCGGGGGTGCTCTCTGGAAATTTTTCTAAAACCTGGATTTTTTCAAATTAAAAATCCTTCAAAAATTCTGCAGGGTATTTTATTGGTTCACAAGAAGTACGACGCCCTGACTCATCCATACGACCGCGGAACCGCGGCCATAGTGGCCTTTCCTCGGCGGTTCCGCGGCGCAGTAGGAGATTTATGGGCCTTATTTTCTTATGCAGGCCCGTATATATTTTGTGCAGTTACTGGTATTTTTTAAATCTGCCCAGGTGTTGAGCTTTCTGAGAAGTCTTTAGGTGTTCAATCGTTCGATCGAATGTTTTAACGTCACCTAGTTTGTTAATATTTGATACAATAATTGGAATCTACAAATTTGTTTGTTGCGTGTAAATCTAGCAGTTCGGTCTCGGCAACAATCGGAAATCTTTTTGAATTATCCGGCTTGTTTTGAAAAGGTGTTTCATGGATAAGACCGAAATGCGAGCTTTACATTGTTAGGCATGAAATCTTGTATATGTGATATTCCGGGTTTGTGTTGTCTAAAGGCTGTTACGATTCCAATTATTGTAGTTTTTCATTTTATTTCTCTGTGACCGTAAGTGTAGTATGTGGTATATCGCCGGTTTCGTTGCTATAAATCAACGACAATCGGGATACGCATACTTACTTACGTTGATGATATGTGATATTATGTGTTGCTGACATTTGACATGTAGGATTGTCGTGATTGAATAGCCGGGGGGTTTGATATGAGATGAGAGTTATCTTTTCATTCATGTAAAATTCAAATGTAATGTAATATTCTTTTATTTGGGGCACTTCCAGGTTGAGGATGCTGTCACCAGTGTTGTATTTTATTTACTTTTCCGCATTAGGATAGACCTAAGGAGGGGAGCACGAGTGACCGGGTTCTGGGGTTCAGTAGGAGGCCATCTCGAGGAGTCGAGACCTGGTCTCCTAAAGTCCAGAATTGGCAGGGTCGCTTGCCGCTCTCGTAGGGGTCTAAGGCTGTGGGCTTGGCTATTCATCGCGACTGTGGAATCCGTATTTTCTATTATTGGCTAAATACTAAATACGGACGTCCTAGTATATCCTATATTATCATATCTGTGTTTCTGCTGCCTCTATACTGTGATGTGATATCTGAGACGAATGCTATATTATATATGAGATATATAGTAGACGTTGCTTATGTTTTACACCCGCGCTAGTCCCGTCCCGGTATGCCGTTATTTAAGTAACCTAACGGAACATAACGGAACATTGCGGCGGATGCGGATGGCATAAGCGTACGTTGTATTTTCGTTTCTTTTCTGTTGTTGGCTTAAGGACTTAAATGATGGGGCTACATTATTATGATTAATGTAAAGAAAATAAACCTAAAAAGATGTTGTAGAATCGGATTTGAAAACCTCTCGGCTCTTTATGAAAAAGCTACATTTCAAAACTGTGAAGCTCAAGCCACTCCTTTTGAAAACCATTTGATTCTACGACGATATCAAGTTCAAAGCGTTAAAGATTTTCTTAAAAATCATCCGCAACCCTCCGTCATTTTAGGAAGTAAAGTACTTAGTATTCGTGCTACGTTTGTTGACTATAGCTAAGGCATAGTGTACGGTAGCTAAGTGATGTCTTCCTACACTGCATATGATGCAGATTAATTAGGACATTCATGCGACTTTGTTGACCATAGTTAAGGGTCATGTGAGTGGGTCTAATTAATCAAGAAATGACGGGTAGAACTTGAATGGTGCTTATGATTTGTTGACCATAGTTAAGGTCATGTTTACTAGGGGTAAAAACCACATCGGGAATTTCAATAGTTGAAATTTGTAATGAGATTGCATACCTTCCATATGATGGTTGGATCCCGATCCCACTGTGGGCAATAGTTGCACCCAGGAGAGTTTTGCAGTTTACAATTAGCTAACCCATTAGGTGTCTAGAAAGGTGTTAATTGGGCTACGCCTCTGGGAAGACGAGGTTTATATTAATTTGGTCCGTGCGAAAGCACGGGGAACCTCCCTCAAGTACCGACACTGGCCTGGCTGAACGGTTAGCGAAGTTGTAGACTGTAATTAATCCTGGCTAGTTTCTTTTTAAGGTTTGAAAGAAAAACTTGATTAAAGCAGTGGGAGACATCGATTAGATAAGATAATAACCAATCTGATCTTTGCAAGTGCTTTCGCTGAGTGTATTCTTTTCTCTCTCTTAATGCCAGATACCAATGTCAGGCCTCAAGCTTCTACTAGATAAAAATAAACTGAATGGGACTAATTATAAAGACTGGCTGAGGAACCATAACATTGTCTTGACTTATGATAAGGTATCATATGTCTTCACGGCTCCAGCCCCACCCGTCCCAGGTCCTAAATCCTCAGTTGCGAATATTGAAGTCAGCAAGATATGGGACGCTGACTGTGGCACGGCCAAATGCCTCGCGCTTGCATCGATGGATAACACAGATCAAAAGCAGCACGAGAATATGGACGTTCACGCTATATTCCTCCATACAAAGGAGTTGTATGGAGAGCAATCCCGCGTATTATGATACGAAGCATCAAGAAAACTATTTCAGATGCGAATGGCCCCTGGCACACCAGTAGGAGACCATGTTCTGAAGATGATAGCTCTCATAGAAGAGCTTGAGGACCTTGGATGGACAATGGACAATGAACAATATACGGATATTATTCTGCAGTCTCTCCCCTCCACCTTTGCTCAATTTATAGTTAACTTCAACATGCACAACATGGAGAAGGAACTACCCGAACTCCTTAATATGTTAAGGAGTGCAGAGAGCACACTGAAATCAGTGAAAACTCACATTTTGAGTGTTGGGCAATCTTCCTCTTCTCGCCCAAAGGCTAAGGCCAAGGGAAAGATAAAGAAGAAGCCCACCAAGTCAAGGGGTGGAGTTAAAAAGGTTAAGGGGAAGGACAAGTCCAAAGATTGAGAATCGGGGAAAGGGGAATGTTATCACTGCCACAAAACAGGACATTGGAAGCACAACTGCACGGAGTACTTGTATCTCAAGAAGAAGCATGGGGATGCTTCCGCTTCAGGTGTGTTTGTGACAGAAAACTATTTTTCAATAATCTCTGCTTCCTGGATATTAGATATCGGTTCAGGTTCTCACATTTGCAATTCTATGCAGGGGCTGAGAAATAGCAAGGTTTTGAAGACAGGTGACCATACTCTCCGCGTTGGAAATGGTTCTAATCTATATACAGTTGTAGTGGGAGAGTATCACTTGGGGTTGCCATCTGTGTGTATATTGGTTTTGAACCCATGTTATTATGTACCTAGTATGCTTTGTATTATAATATCCGTTTCTTTCTTAGATAATGAAGGATATAATTTTGTATTGCAGAACAATGTTATGAACATTCACCTGAATCAAATGTTGGTTGGGTATGGTACGCTTAATAACGGGATATACGTCCTAAATCAACACACAGTTTTCAGCATACAACACACTAATAAAAGAAAACTTTCAGAAATAAATGAAGCTTTTCTTTGGCCTTATAGACTTGGTCATATTAACGAAACAAGACTAAACAAGTTACACAAAGAAGGCTATTTAAATCCTTTTGAATATAAGTCTTATGCGACTTGCCAGTCTTGTATCAAGGGTAAAATGACCAAAACTCCGTTTACAGGACACGGTGAAAGAGCAACTGAGCTCTTAGGGCTCATACATAGTGATGTATGCGGGCCAATGTCTACACAGGCTAGAGGCGGTTATTCATACTTCATTACATTCACTGATGATTTCTCAAGATTCCGTCATGTATTTTTATTAAAGCAAAAATCCGAAGCTTTCGAGAAATTCACAGAATATAAACAAGAATTAGAAAAACAAACCGGCTTGAGCATCAAAATGCTTCGATCAGATCAAGGTGGGGAGTACCTCGGTACAGAGTTTGCAAACTTCCTAAAAGAGAATGGGATTCTCTCTCAGCTAACTCCTTACACACCATAGCACAACGGTGTGTCAGAACGACGGAATCGGACCCTATTAGATATGGTCCGTTCCATGATAAGTGATGCTGAGTTACCCATCTCATTTTGGGGGCATGCATTGGAGACTGCAGCGTTTCTACTGAACAGGGTCCCAACCAGAACAGTGTCTACCTCACCATATGAGATATGGCATGGGAAGAGACCATCTCTTAAACGAATTAAGATTTGGGGTTGTCCAGCCTATGTTAAAAAGCAGAATCCGGACAAACTCGAGACACGGTCGGTCATGTGTAACTTTGTGGGATATCCAAAGAATTCTTATGGATATCTATTCTACCACAAGGTGGAACAAAAGGTGTTTGTTTCTCAGTATGCCACATTCTTGGAAAAAGAGTTTTTCACAAATGAAACTGATGGCAATGTGGTGGATCTAGAAGAGGTTCTAGAGACACAAACTACAAATGACGACTTGGTTGAACCGACTGTTGCAACAGAAACTGAGGAACCTCGGCCACTCCGTAGGTCTGGTAGGACTTCTCGCCCACCGGAGAGGTACTACGGTTTCCTCATTGATGGTGACAGAGAAGACTGCATCATGGAGGATGATGATCCTACCAGCTTTCTGCAAGCTATCACGAGTGGAGACTCTGTGAAGTGGCTGGATGCCATATGATCCGAAATGGAGTCTATGTACACCAACGAAGTATGGACTTTGGACGTCGTACCCCATGGGGTAAAACCTGTGGGGTGCAAATGGATCTTTAAAAGAAAGATTGGCGTAGTTGGGAAGGTAGAGACCTATAAGGCAAGACTTGTAGCGAAGGGTTTTCGTCAAAGACCAGGTTTGGACTATGACGAGACTTTTTCTCCCGTAGCCATGCTTAAATCCATTCGAATACTACTTGCTATTGCTGCTCACTACGACTATGAAATCTGGCAGATGGACGTTAAAACGGCATTTCTAAATGGATATTTAGAATAAAGCGTTTATATGGATTAGCCAGAGGGCTTCATTGACAGTGGGAGCAACGGGAAAGCATGTAGATTGCTTAAATCCATTTATGGATTAAAGCAGGCATCACGGAGTTAGAATATCTGTTTCGATGATGTCATCAAAGAGTTTGATTTCATCAAAAATCCATATGAACCTTGGGTTTATAAGAAGGCTGTAGGGAGAGCTGTCACATTCCTCGTATTGTACGTGGATGGCATTCTTCTGATAGGAAATGATATTCTTATGCTGCAGGCGGTCAAATCTTTCTTATCACTAAGGTTCTCCATGAAGGACCTGGGTGATGCCACATACATTCTGGGCATTAGGATCTATAGGGATAGATCCAAGAGGTTATTTGGATTGTCCCAAACCAGGTACATCAACACCATCCTAAAATGGTTTAGTATGGAAGACTCCAAACGGGGTGCCTTACACACTTGCCATGGGGTCACTCTCTCTAAGGGCTCTTGCCCAAAGACCGATGAATAGAGAGCTCGCATGAGCATTATACCCTATTCTTCGGTAATAGGATCTATAATGTATGCGATGTTATGTACACGCCCAGATGTAGCTTATGCACTAAGTGTTGTAAGCAGGTATCAATCCAACCCAGGGGAGAATCACTGGATAGCTGTGAAGAACATTCTTAAGTACTTGAGAAGGACTAAAGAATTGTTTTTGGTGTATGGTAATGGAGATCTCCAAATGGAGGCCTTTACCGATTCCAGCTTCCAAAGTGATAAGGACGACAGCAAATCTATCTCCGGGTTTGTATTTACCCTTAATGGAGGGGCGGTAAGTTAGAAGAGTTCCAAACAGGATACCGTTGCAGACTCTACGATGGAAGCTGAGTACATTGCTGCGAATGATGCCGCCAAGGAAGCCGTCTGGTTGAAGAAGTTCGTCTCGGAGCTAGGAGTAGTTCCAACCATTATTGATCCAATACTATTGTATTGTGGGAATAATGGGGCTATGGTGTTAGCCAAGGAGCCCAGGTCCCATCAGCGGTCCAGACACATCTTGAGGCGTTTTCATTTGATCCGGGAGATTGTAGATCGCCGCGAGATCGAGATTAGGAGAGTAGACACAAAGAATAACGCCGCGGATCCACTAACCAAGGCCCTCCCTCAGCCGCAGCATGAGCGACTTTTTGAGATGTTGGGAATGAGATACGCCAATAACTGGACTTAGTGCAAGTGGGAGATTGTTGGATATATGTATGCCCTAGAGGCCATTATATGATAGTGAATGTATTTATACATGTACATATATATATTCAGTGTACATTCTTGCTCGATATGATAGTATGCTATCTGATTCTTCTTTATCTGACATATTGATTTGATCATGCTTTTATTCATTCACACATGTTGATAAAGCCCTGAGGATATTTGCTTGACTACTGTGATTATGATGGAGATCATACTAGTGGGACATCTGTAGTTTATAAGCATATCCTGAAAATTCCCTAGTCATAGGTGTATCGAGACGGGGCATCGATATACCTGAGTAGACTAACGTATATGATACTTGACCTATATGATGGGCGATGGATGTTCCCACATTCATCGATGTTTGACATCGAGATCGTATACGGGTGCTCAGTGGTGACTGGGTACACTGGACGGACTCGCCGAGAACTCCTATATGGAATTATATCTATCGTCGGATAGAAGTTCTCAGGTGACACTGGTACAGGTTAGTCTGTAGACCCGAGATTGTCATAGAGTCTTGTGTGTTCTCCCACTGTACTTTGATTACCACCCTACCACGGCTCTACTAAGTCGTGCAAACAGGTGGCTTTTGGATACAGTCCCGAGACACACGAAGACGATGAGCGATAGGAGGGGTTTCGTCTCTCCCGGTATTCGGAGTTGATGTTGTGCTGTGCTCGATTGGCTATATCAGTAAGTCCCTGGCCAGGGCTGTTAAGATTTACTGATAAGTGTTATCAGTAGTTTCTCGATCTGTTATAGACCATTCATCGGCACGACTTCTTGAGTTATTTGGGTCGACGTTACCATCCCTAGACTCGATATGCATCATAACGGACGAAGAGACCGGACTATACGGTAGTGTTGCCGGTTGGATCGACGGGAGTTGTGACAGGTTCGCTTGTTTTCTTCTGATCGCTCAATACCCGGGTGGCCGTTACGTTTAGCTGACCGCTTGCTGCTTGGGGTTTCTTGATATGATCATCACCCACTGCCGGCGTATTGACGAGTCTTAGAGTCCTACAATGGAGTTACCTAGTCCAGGAGAAACGATGTGGTGCGCATATGAGATATGTGCGTGGACCCGGTTAAAATGCGCGTATGGGATACCGTATATTAATCGGGCGGTTTGCTTTTGGTCGGGTCGTATGTGATATGACCGGTTTGCTAAGTCAAGTGTTGATTTATCATTTGACCATTAGTTTCTCACTTTAAACCCTTGTCTTTTTTGTTGTATGCATGCATGTATGCATTTATTCTCATTAATGCACATATGGATGTGCATGCACATATACATGCATACATAATTCTATCATTGTTGTTGATATAGTGGATGGTGGCAATATAAGACTCACACCATTTATAAATATATGGATATTTCTTTTTTTGGAAAAGAAAATTTGAAATGGAAATTGTTATCATGGTTTAATATTTTATTCATGCACTAACCCTTTGCTTTAACCATGATTTAATTTCTATGGCCATTTTTGATCCAAAATAAATATCTAGATATTTTATAACTATGGTTAAGAATGAGAAAGGGAATATATATATATATTTTCATTTCTCATTTTTTAACATAAGTTTATCATTATCTTGAGCTCTTCATAAGCCATCATCTTCTTCCTCCTTTCTCTCATGCTCTATAGTTTCTTCTTGTGAGCAAAAGAGTTATCAAGTTAGGGTTTCGAAGTGAGAAAACAAACTACATCACCATTCTACACTAGTCTTTCCCATTAGTGTAGAGTGTTAGCTTCTACTTCTTCTCTTGATCTAGTGGAGCTTCAAGCTTGGACAAAGAGAACTCCTGGTGGATCGTCGTGGACCCAGAGGATCTTAAGAGAGCTTTTTCTAACCCTCAAGTAGCCAAGGAGTCTAGCGTAGGGAGCTACAAAGGTTTTACTCTCAAAACCCTAGCTTTTACTACTTGTGTTTGTGTTATGTTTTTGTTACCCTAGCTTTTCTAGTTTGATCCTTAGGTTTGTTCCTCTAGCACCATATAAATTTTAATTATGACATGTGTGATGCCTCCAAACCCTTGTAGTAGTACTGTAGGAACCCCTTCATTGTATCAGAGCCAAGCTAGAGCCTTAGGGTAACCTATACGACGTTAAAAACACTCGAACGAACGAAACACGACGCCCGGGGGTGCTCTCTGGAAATTTTTCTAAAACCTGGATTTTTTCAAATTAAAAATACTTAAAAAATTCAGCAGGATATTTTATGGGCCCATAAGAAGTACGACGCCCTGACTCATCCGTACGACCGCGGAACCGCGGCCATAGTGGCCTTTCTGCGGCGGTTCCGCGGCGCAGTAGGAGATTTATGGGCCTTATTTTCTTGTGTAGGCCTGTATGTATTTTGTGCAGTTACTGATATTTTTTAAATCTGCTCAGGTGTTGAGCTTTCTGAGAAGTCTTTGGGTGTTCAATCGTTCGATCGAATGTTTTAACGTCGCCTAGTTTGTTAATATTTGATACAATAATTGGAATCTAAAAATTTGTTTGTTGCGTGTAAATCTAGCAGTTCGGTCTCGGCAACAATCGGAAATCTTGTTGAATTATCCGGCTTGTTTTGAAAAGGTGTTTTCATGGATGAGACCGAAATGCGAGCTTTACATTGTTAGGCATGAAATCTTGTATATGTGATATTTCGGGTTTGTGTTGTCTAAAGGCGATTACGATTCCAATTTTTGTACTTTTTCATTTTATTTCTCTGTGACCGTAAGTGTAGTATGTGGTATATCGCCAGTTTCGTTGCTATACATCAACGACAATCTGGGTACGCATACTTACTTACGTTGATGATATGTGATATTATGTGTTGCTGAGATTTGATATGTTGGATTGTCATGATTGAATAGCCGGGGGGTTTGATGTGAGATGAGAGTTATCTTTTCATTCATGTAAAATTCAAATGTAATGTAATATTCTTTTATTTGGGGCACTTCCAGGTTGAGGATGTTGTTACCAGTGTTGTATATTATTTACTTTTCCGTATTAGGATAGACCCAAGGAGGGGAGCACGTGTGACCGGGTTCTGGGGTTCAGTGGGAGGCCATCTCGAGGAGTCGAGACCGGGTCTCCTAAACTCCCGAATTGGCTGGGCTTGCCGCTCTCGTGGGGGTCTAGGGGTGTGGGCTTGGCTATTCATCGCGACTGTGGAATCCGTATTTTCTATTATTGGCTAAATACTAAATACGTTCGTCCTAGTATATCCTATATTATCATATCTGTGTTTCTGCTTCCTCTATACTGTGATGTGTTATCTGAGACGAATGATATAATATATATGAGATATATAGTAGATGTTGCTTATGTTTTACACCCGTGCTAGTCCCGTCCCGGTATGCCGTTAGTTAAGTAACCTAACGGTGCATAACAGAACATTGCGGAAATTGCGGATGGCATAAGTGTACGTTGTATTTTCATTTCTTTTCTGTGGTTGGCTTAAGGACTTAAATGATGGGGCTACATTAATATGATTAATGTAAAGAAATAAACCTAAAAAGATGTTTTAGAATCGGATTTGAAAACCACTCGGCTCTTTATGAAAAAGCTACATTTCAAAACTGCGGAGCTCAAGCCACTCCTTTTGAAAAGCATTTGATTCAACGATGATATCAAGTTCAAAGCGTTAAAGATTTTCTTAAAAATCATCTGCAACCCTCCGTCATTTTAGTAAGCAGAGTACTTAGTATTCGTGCTACGTTTGTTGACTATAGTTAAGGCGTAGTGTACGGTAGCTAAGCGATGTCTTCCTACACTGCATACGATGCAGATTAATTAGAACATTCATGCGACTTTGTTGACCATAGTTAAGGGTCATGTGAGTGGGTCTAATTAATCAAGAAATGACGGGAAGAACTTGACTGGTGCTTATGATTTGTTGACCATAGTTAAGGTCATGGGTACTAGGGGTAAAAACCACATCAGGAATTTGAATAGTTTAAATTTGCAATGAGATTGCATACCTTCCATATGATGGTTTGATCCTGATCCCACTGTGGGCAATAGTTGCTCCCAGGAGAGTTTTGTAGTTTATAATTAGCTAACCCATTAGTTGTCTAGAAAGGTGTTAACGGGGCTACGCCTCTGGGAAGACGAGGTTTATATTAATTAGGTCCGTGCGAAAGCACGGGGAACCTCCCTCAAGTACCGACACTTGCCTGGCTGAACGATTAGCGAAGTTGTAGACTATAATTAATCCTGGCTAGTTTTCTTTTTAAGGTTTGAAAGAAAAACTTGATTAAAGCAGTGGGAGACATCGATTAGATAAGATAATAACCAATCTGATCTTTGCAAGAGCTTTCGCTGAGTGTATTCTTTTCTCTCTATTAATGGCAGATACGAATGTCAGGACTCAAGTTTCTACTAGATAAAAATAAACTGAATGGGACCAATTATAAAGACTGGCTGAGGAACCTTAACATTGCTTTAACTTATGATAAGGTATCATATTTCCTCACGGCTCCAGCCCCGCCCGTCCCAGGTCCTAAATCCTCGGTTGCGGATATTGAAGTCCGCAAGACATGGGACGCTGACTGTGCCACGGCCAAATGACTCGTGCTTGCATTGATGGATAACACACATCAAAAGCAGCACGAGAATATGGACGTTCACGCCATATTCCTCCATACAAAGGAGTTGTATGGAGAGCAATCCCGCGTATTACGATACGAAGCATCAAGAAAACTGTTTCAGATGCGAATGGCCGCTGGCACACCAGTAGGAGACCATGTTCTGAAGATGATAGCTCTTATAGAAGAGCTTGAGGTCCTTGGATGGACAATGGACAATGAAAAATATACGGATATTATTCTACAGTCTCTCCCCTCCACCTTTGCTCAATTTATAGTTAATTTCAACATGGAAAACATGGAGAAGGAACTACCCGAACTGCGTAATATGTTAAGGAGTGCAGAGAGCACACTGAAATCAGTGAATACTCCCGTTTTGAGTGTTGGGCAATCTTCCTCTTCTTGCCCAAAGGCTAAGGCCAAGGGAAAGATAAAGAAGAAGCCCACCAAGCCTAGAGGTGGAGTTAAAAAGGTTAAGGGGAAGGACAAGTCCAAAGCTGGAGAATCGGGGAAAGGGGAATGTTATCACTGCCACAAAACAGGACATTGGAAGCGAAACTGCACGGAGTACTTGGATCTCAAGAAGAAGCATGGGGATGCTTCCGCTTCAGGTGTGTTTGTGACAGAAAACTGTTTTTCAATAAACTCTGCTTCCTGGGTATTAGATACCGGTTCAGGTTCTCACATTTTCAATTCTATGCAGGGGCTGAGAAATAGCAAGGTTTTGAAGACAGGTGACCATACTCTCCGCGTTGGAAATGGTTCCAATGTACATACAGTTGCAGTGGGAGAGTATGACTTGGGGTTGCCATATGGGTGTATATTGGTTTTTAACCCATGTTATTATGTACCTAGTATTCTTTGTAATATAATATCCGTTTCTTTCTTAGACAATGAAGGATATAATTTGTATTGCAGAACAATGTTATGAACATTCACCTGAATCAAATGTTGGTTGGGTATGGTACGCTTAATAAAGGGATATACGTCCTAAATCAACACACAGTTTTCAGCATACAACACACTAATAAAAGAAAACTTTCAGAAATAAATGAAGCTTTTCTTTGGCACTGTAGAGTTGGTCATATTAACGAAACAAGACTAAACAAGTTACACAAAGACAGATATTTAATTCCTTTTGAATATAAGTCTTATGCGACTTGCCAGTTTTGTATCAAGGGTAAAATGACCAAAACTCCATTTACAGGACACGGAGAAAGAGCAACTGAGCTCTTAGGGCTCATACATAGTGATGTATGCGGGCCAATGTCTATACAGGCTAGAGGCGGTTTTTCATACTTCATTACATTCACTGATGATTTCTCTAGATTCGGTCATGTATTTTTATTAAAGCACAAATCCGAATCTTTCGAGAAATTCACTGAATATAAACAACAAGTAAAAAAACAAACCGGCTTGGGCATCAAAATGCTTCGATCAGATCGAGGTGGGGAGTACCTCAGTACAGAGTTTGCAAACTTCCTAAAAGAGAATGGGATTCTCTCTCAGCTCACTCCTCCTTACACACCACAGCACAACGGTGTGTCAGAACGACGGAATCGGACCCTATTAGATATGGTTCGTTCCATGATAAGTGATGCTGAGTTACCCGTCTCATTTTGGGGGCATGCATTGGAGACTGCAGCGTTTCTACTGAACAGGGTCCCAACCAGAACAGTGTCTACCCCACCATATGAGATATGGCATGGGAAGAGACCATCTCTTAAACGAATTAAGATTTGGGGTTGTCTAGCCTATGTTAAAAAGCAGAATACGGACAAACTCGAGACACGGTCGGTCATGTGTAACTTTGTGGGATATCCAAAGAATTCTTATGGATATCTATTCTACCACAAGGTGGAACAAAAGGTGTTTGTTTCTCAGTATGCCACATTCTTGGAAAAAGAGTTTTTAACAAATGAAACTGATGGCAGTGTGGTGGATCTAGAAGATGTTCTAGAGACACAAACTACAAATGACGACTTGGTTGAACCGACTGTTGCAACAGAAACTGAGGAACCTCGGCCACTCCGTAGGTCTGGTAGGACATCTCGCCCACCGGAGAGGTACTAAGGTTTCCTCATTGATGGTGACAGAGAAGACTGCATCATGGAGGATGATGATCCTACCAGCTTTCAGCAAGCTATCACGAGTGGAGACTCTGTGAAGTGGCTGGATGCCATGAGATCCGAAATGGAGTCTATGTACACCAACGAAGTATGGACTTTGGATGTTGTACCCAATAGACGCACCCCGTTCGCTAGTCGTCGTTGGCAGAAGCTTCAGGAAGCCTTCGGTACTGGTTGAGCTTTAGCTCCGCTTTTCCATCTGTGGGACGATGGTCAGTTAGAGCGGACTATACAGAATCTGGAGGATATGCTTGTGCGTACGTACTCAATATTTGTTGGCTGTTGGG
This sequence comes from Agapanthus africanus, assembly GCA_030015575.1. NCBI lineage: Eukaryota > Viridiplantae > Streptophyta > Magnoliopsida > Asparagales > Amaryllidaceae > Agapanthus > Agapanthus africanus. Next base: position 395,064,120 of record JASDDO010000022.1, read on the forward strand.
ATCGTCACTTGCCATTGTTAGGGTTCTCCTTCGATAGCTGTTATCAGAAGACGTTCCAATTGGCAACTTTTGGGCCTTGTGTGGTAGGTTGTGTCGATCGCCAGTCTGTTTTTACTGACTCTACGAGAGTAGGATTTTGGACCCCAGCTAGTCATGAGGCTACGGAGAAGATCCAGTTGATTCAGGTCAGGATGAATGCAGCCCAGTGCAGACAGAAGTCTTATGCCGACCGTGGCGGTCGCAAACTTAAGTTCGCAGTGGGAGATCATGTATTCCTACGGATTTTTCCGATGAAATGGCGTGTTGAGTTTTGGGAAGCTTGATCCCAAAATTTTTGGTTCTTTGAGATCCTCGAGCGAGTTAGTTCCGTTGCCTATAATATGGCAGTTCCGCCCAGATAATTGAGTATTCACCCGTTTTCCTTGTGTCGATACTTCGCAAATACCTTCATGACCTTTCTCACATGATTCAGCACCAGACCATTCTTTTGGACGTGATCTTTCATTCACCAGCAGTCGATAGTTTTTGTAGATCGGCAGGTGGGGAAACTTCGGTCAAAGGTCTTGCTATATGTGAAGGTTATTTGGCATAACCGTATAGTGTCGTGATCACTTGGGAGTCTGCGAGCGAGATTTGAGAGTTTTTGTACTCGTCTCTTTGAAGGTACGCTTAGTGGGAATTTTAAATTCTGGGACCGAATTTCTTTAAGGGGGGAAGATTGTAACGATTTAGAAATCGTTTAGGTGATTTTCCTTTTTTAAGGTAAAATAGTCGGTGTTTTCCGTTTTAACCCGATTGTGATCAAACTTCTGTATAGACTTGTCGGCACCTAGTTTAGCTAGAATGAACCTAGTGCGCGGGCTTAGGGGGTCAATTGGAAGTTTTGGTTCACATAAATTTTTTCCCTAATTAAAATATTATTTTAATGCTTTATTTGTGCACTTTATTAGTGGTAATTAAATTTTTATGTGGGTTAATTACTACTAATGTGAATCTATGCTAAACTAATCACTAGAATTATGTTTAAACCTTGTCACCTAAATATCAAGATATTTGTGGAGATTAATTGAATTTTAAAGAAAAGGAAATGGTGACAAATTGCTATTTTGTTTTATATTGCAATTATTGTAATTTCCTTCTAGAAATTTCCACACTTCACCACAAAACCCTATCTCTTTCCAAATGGCCGGCCACTTCCATTTCTTGCTGCCCTTCATTATTTCCACCCCATTTCAACTCATTTTGCTTCAAAACAAATTATGAAAAATCCAAATTTATTCATCCAAACTCAAATATAATCAAAACCCATCATTCTTCTTCTTCAATCAAGTTTGGATCTTCATCCAATTAGGATTTTTGGAGGCTAACTTTGGATTTCTAGTTACTTGGTTTTTGATCTTTTGTGAGGTATAAAACCCTAACCCTAATCCTTAATTGTTATGTTTAAATCATAAGCTAGCTATTTAATTGTTTAATTATAGCTTTAAATTCATGATTAATTCATTAAATGATAATTTTAATGAAGTTCAAGTTAGGATTTAACTTGATGAAATGGTTGATTATTATTTGAAGATTATGAAAACTTAACCAAGTTGCTAAATTGTTAATTGATATTTTCCTAATCGGATAATTAAGCTAATTAGAAAACTAAACTTTTGCTAATCCTATTTGATTGAAATCTAAAATTCTAGTAAGAGTTTGTATGGTTAAATCATGCTATATTGTGATGGTTGTAATTTCTAGTTTTGGTAAAAAACTTGTAGTTTTGTGCCAAATTGATATGTGTTGCTTACTAGATTTCGGTATGTTTTGGCGTAGGTTTCTTTTGACGTTGTGACGTTATTCATATTAGATTCCACGTTTATTAGTGTACTGTAAATGCGTGATCGGTACGATCAGGTTCTTGGCTTGATTGTTGTGTCGCTTTGCGTTCCTAGCTAGGGTCGTGCCGATGTCGTTCGTGTCTTTGTGTAGATTTTGCTCTTGAGTTAGTTTCGTAGTGTCGCTATGCGCGTTAGCCACTTGACGAACACTTGAGAGTATGATTGGAGTTGGTGCGTCGGTCAAACGTAGTTGGTACGTGTTATTGGTCAATTGCTAATATATACTTGTTATATTGTTATATGCTTTCAGGATCGCAGGCGGGGACTTCGAGCGCTGCGAAGAGGGAAAAACGAGTTGTTGGCTTTACTTAGCCAGGATGGTTTGTGAGTAGATTTAATATCTACAGGGGGATCGCCCGCATGGCGTTATGCGTCTGACCTAGATAAAATGACATGACTATTAGTTAGAAGTATAAAGATATTGATTGTGCATGTATACCTTTGTTGTGAAGGGTTACACTAGCGCCCCGGCCAACATCCGTGGACAAATGCGGAACAAAATTTTCGTAGCGATAACGAACTTGGCGCTAGAATAAACCTTAACTGGATCTTTACCATAAACCTAGTTAGCACTAAATAGAGTTCTATCTACTATGATAGAAATTTATACCTTAAACTTGAACTCCTTCTTCTCCTTGTTGTGAGCTCCTTGGAATGATTTAGATGGCTCCTCCTCACCGGCTTCTCTATATCGAAGAAGATCCCCCCGAAGGCCTCTACCTTGAGCTCCTACCTCAACCATGAAGTAACTAGAGTGCTTTGCTTGCTAGACTAAGAACCCTAGAGTGAGTAGAGAGTGATTTTATGGTTTGATCTCAATTTCCCTTGGTTCTCAACACATAAGTGGTGAGGGTTTGAGAGATAGGATGAAGGAGAGAGAGAGCTAGGAGAGAGAATGAATATGATAGAATGAAGAGATAGCTCTCATATTAGCATAAAAGAATAATAATTTTAATTAGGAAAATAAGTTGTGATGGTTCATTTGATTTGACCATTATCATGTCACCATTAATGCTAAGCAAATAATCTTTTGCTTAAGAAAAATATCTTAGTCAACTTTGGTCAACAAGTCAAATGGTCAATCCAAATAACCATAACACAATTATCACTAATTAAAACTATTAATCAATTACCTTCATCTAATTAAGATCTTAATCAAGTCAATGGTCAAAAACCCTAATGAAATGTCTCCTTCATTTGTCTCTGTCAACTGTATATACATACCCGCTTCCGCGTTCCGAAGAACACGAATGCAATGAGACTGAACCAAGCCAAAATCAAATACTAGGATCCGACTTAAACCAAAGCCCACTAGTATCAACTGTACGAACACCAAACGCGCACAAGTAAGCATATGTGAACGAACCCCGTCGTAAAACCATACGACCTCTACTCGTTTCGCCCAAAGGTGAACAACCCTTTGTGTGGAACTCTAAAGACTCGATACTACGCTGGCTGTGGGTTTAACCACAGGCCGAAAGCGGTACTAGCTATACGTAACGGTCCCCGGGTAGATTCTGAAAAGAAGACCGATGAGGTGAACCCATCTGAACTCCTACTGAGCCTGAATGTGACAATCTACGTACAGTCCGGTCTATTCGTCTAAGAGTATCGCATGTCGGGCCTAGGGGGCGGTAAACATCAGACCCTTAATAGCTGTACAAGTCGTGTCAGAGCGTAGCCCAGAACACCCTGAGAAACTACTGGAATCACTACAAGTAAATCTCGCTTGCCCTGGCCAGGGACTTTGTGCAATGGATCTCCTAGACACAACGCGATATCAACTCCCAATAATGGGGGAGACGAATCCTGTCTAACCGCCACTGCCTCTAAGTGCTTCGGGATTGCACCCAACTACTACCTATTTGCATGACTCAATAGAGCCATGGTAGGGTAGCAATCAAAGAACAGTGGGAACACTCTTGAGGCAAAGTAGCAATGTCAAGTCAACGGACTAAGCTATACTCATGTCACCTGGGAACTGCTAACTGACGATAGGTATAATACCGACCAACAGTTCCCGACGAGTCATGTCCAGTGTACTCGTAACCTAACAAACACCTGCATATTATCTCCAGTACGACGTACTAATGGATGTGGGACAGACCATCTCCCCTGCTGGGATGAGAAGCGTATGCACCGGTCTACTCTGGAGTATCGATGCCCTGTCTCGATAATCCTATGACTAGGGACCTGTATAAGGATGTGCTTATAGACTACCCAGCCCCCACTAGTGTGATCGCCATCACAACGCCGGTAGTCAAGCAAAGATCCTTAGGGCTCCATCAATATGTATTAGCCATATGTTAAAAGAAACATATTCACATATTAAGATAGATACAAACCAAGTAGCATACTACAATATCGAGCAAGACTGTCGTCAATCCATGTATATATCCTAAGCTTCGAAAACGTAATATACAAACTAGTACTATACAATAATGGCTTCTAGGGCATGCATATCCAACAATCTCCCACTTGCACTAAAGGCCAGTAATTGGTGTACCGCATACCCAACTTCTGCACTAAGGCCAGCTGCTGGCGTACCGCATATCCAATAGCTTAAAAAGTCGCTCAAACTATATTTGAGGGAGGGCCTTTGTGAATGGATCTTTCGTGTTGTCTTTAGTGTCCACTCTCCGTACCTCGATCTCCTGGCGATCAATAATCTCCCTGATCATTTGATACCACCTTAGGATGTGTCTGTATTTCTGATGGGACCATGGTTCCTTCGCTAAAGCTATAGCCCCATTATTATCGCAATAAAAAGGTATTGGGTCAACAATGGACGGAACCACCTGAAGTTCACTAATGAACTTCTTCATCCAGACTGCTTCTTTTGCGGCATCGCTTGCAGCAATGTATTCAGCCTCCATCATCGAGTCTGCGACGGTATCCTGTTTGGAACTCCTCCAACACACCGCCTCTCTGTTGAGGGTAAACACAAAACCCGAGACAGACTTGCGATCTTCCTTGTCGCTCTGGAAGCTTGAATCGGTAAAGGACTCGACCCTGAGGTCTCCATTACCGTAAACCAGGAACATCTCCTTAGTCCTTCTTAGGTACTTGAGAATGTTCTTCACTGCTGTTCAGTGGTTCTGACCTGGGTCTGACTGATACCGGCTCACCACACTTAGTGCGTAAGCTACATCTGGTCTTGTACATAGCATCGCATACATTATAGATCCTATCGCCGAAGCGTAGGGTATAGTGCTCATGCGAACCCTCTCCTCGTCAGTCTTGGGAGACATCTTCTTGGAGAGGGTGATTCCGTGCAATGCGGGTATAATACCGCGCTTGGAATCTTCCATACTAAATCTCTTTAGTATGGTCTCTATGTACCTGGACTGCGAAAGTCCCAGTAATCTCTTAGATCTATCTATGTAGATCTTGATCCCCAGTATGCATGTGGCATCACCCAGGTCCTTCATGGAGAACCGTTGTGATAAGAACAGCTTGACCGATTTTAGCATAGGAATGTCATTTCTTATCAAAAGAATGTCGTCTACGTACAAGACTAGGAATATGACAGTTCGTCCTACAATCTTCTTATAAATACAAGGCTCATCTTCATTCTTGATGAAATCAAATTCCTTGATTGCTTCATCAAAACAAATGTTTCAGCTCCGCGATGCCTGCTTTAATCCATAAATGGATTTAAGCAACTTGCACACCTTCCCGCTGCTCCCACTGTCTAAAAAACCTTCTGGCTGATCCATATAAACGCACTCTTCCAAACTGCCATTTAGAAAACCGTTTTTATGTCCATCTGCCAGATCGCATAGTCATAGAAGGCAGCAATGACAAGTAGGATTCGAATGGATTTGAGCATAGCCGCTGGAGAAAATATTTCTTCAAAGTCCACACCAGGTCATTGACGAAAACCTTTTGCAATGAGTCTAGCCTTATAGCTTTCCACTTGCCCATCTACACCAAGTTTCCTTTTGTAGATCCATTTGCATCCAACGGGTTTTAACCCAGGTGGAGCAATATCCAAGGTCCACACTTTATTGGTGTAAATGGACTCCATTTCAGATCGCATAGCATCCAACCACTTATCAGAGTCCCTACTGATAATGGCCTGACTGAAACTGGTAGGGTCATCTTCTTCCAAGATGCAATCCTCTCGATCCCCGTCTATGAGAAAACCGTAGTATCTCTCGGGTGGATGAGAAATCGTACCAGATCTGTGGAGTGGCTGAGGTTCGTCTGGGGTTATTGAATCCTGAGGTTCTGTCAAATCTTCAGTTTCAGTTTGTGGTTGCTGAATCTCTTCCAGTTCTACCATGCTCCTACTTATTTCTTTTGCAAAAAACTCCGTTTCTAAGAAAACGACATGCTGAGCAACAAACACCTTATGTTCTTCGGTGTGGTAGAACAGATATCCATAACCATTCTTTGGATATCCCACAAACTTAGATAAAACTGACCGCGCCTCTAGTTTATCTGGTTTATGCTTTTTAACATAAGCAGGACAACCGCATATCTTAAATCTTTTAAGATATGGCCTTTTTCCATTCCATATCTCGAATGGAGTCTTAGGCGCTGATTTAGACGGAACATCATTCAATAGATATGCCTCTGTCAAAAGCGTATGTCCCCAAAATGAAAGAGGTAACTCAGCACTACTCATCATGGAGCGAACCATATCCAACAAGGTACGGTTCCTCCGCTCCGATAGACCATTATGCTGTGGTGTGTACGGAGGAGTAAGCTGAGAGAGAATTTCATTTCCTTTTAAGTAATCTAGGAATTTCGTGCTTAAGTATTCCCCTCCTCTATCAGACCGGAGGATCCTGATACTTTTTCCTATCTGGTTCTCCACTTCGTTTTTGAATTCTCTGAATTTCTCAAAAGCTTCAGATTTGTGTTTCATCAGATACACATATCCGAACCTAGAGAGATCGTCAGTGAATGTGATGAAGTACGAGAACCCACCCCTTGCATGTATAGACATTGGACCACATACATCACTGTGTATGAGTCCCAAGATCTCTGTTGCCCTTTCTCCATGTCCGGTGAATGGAGATTTGGTCATCTTTCCTTTGAAACAAGACTGACAAGTTTTGTAAGATGAAAACTCGAATGTATTCAAGAGTCCATCTTTATGCAACTTACTTTGTCTTTTCTCCCCGATATTACCAAGTCTACAATGCCACAAGTAGGATTCGTTCATATCAGAACTCTTCCTCTTGCGTGTGTTTTGTATATTGAGAACTGTATTCTGATTTAGAACATAGATACCATTACACAGTATACCCTCTGCAGCCAGTACCTTATCAAGGTAAATTTTCATGATATTTCTATCAAAAACAAAATTATATCCATCTTTATCAAATAAAGACACTGATATTATGTTGCAAACCATGGAAGGTACATAGTAGCAATTGTTCAAAATCATAGTGTTGCCATTTGGCAACACTAGGTAATACTCACCGACGGCTGTAGCATTAACTTATGCTCCATTACCTACCCTGAGGGACATATCACCAGGTGAAACTTTCCTACTTTTTCTCAGTCCCTCAAATAAATTACAGATATAAGATCCTGATCCAGTATCAAGTACCCAGGAGGTAGGGCTGACCGAAAAGAAGTTCTCAATTACAAGAACACCTGAAGTAGATGTAATAGTATTCAATCCATACAATCCTATTTCCCTTGCTCACACTTATAACTGTTGTCGTAAGATAGAACCGAACCGACGTTCCCCATCCCCGAATAAGAATTTGGATCGGTCAAGCGATATATTTTATTATCTTGATTAGGGCGTGAAATGGTTGCTACCTGGAGAGAGAGAAAAAAGAAACAACTCAGCGTGCGCTCTTGCAAGATTAGATTGGTTTATTAATTTACCTAATCAGGATGGTTCCCACTGTTTCCTCAAATTCTTCTTCAAACCTAAAAAGAAGAATTAGTCTGGATTAATCGCACGTCACAATACTTTCTTAACCTTTCAGCCAGGCTAGTGTTGGTACTTCGAGAGAGGTTTTCCAAAGCTTTCGCAAAGTTCCTTAATTACATAATCTCTTTTCCCTGGAGGCGTAGCCCCGCTAACACCGTTCTAGACACCTACTTGATTTATAGCATTGATTGTTAAGTGAAATAATCACCCGAGAGTAATCAAACTCATCAGTGGGATCGGGATCCAACTATCATTGTGTGATGGCCTAGATGGAATCCACTATAGTCACCACACTCCAGAAGATATGCTAAATCTTCAAGTTTCCTGTATGTTTGAAACTCCTTATGTGATTTTTACCCGTAACGGTTTATGACCTTGACTAGGTCAACAAACCATAAACCGCTAGTCAAGTTCTACCCATCATTATCTTGATTGCATTAAACCCACCCGTACGTGCCCTTGACTAGGTCAACAAGGCCGCACGACTGTCCTAACCAATCACATTTGCAATGCATAGAAAAAATATCACTTAGCTATTGTTCACTACGGCTTGACTAGGTCAACAAACGCAGCACGAATACTAAATAATACCAATCCGAAATTACGGAAGGCTACGGCTGGGTTTTTGGCGAAAAACCCGTTAACGTAATGAACTTGATATCGTTGAAGGAACCTGATTGCCTTTTAAAATATATAGTGGCGAAAACTTTTACTAAAGAGGTCACTCCCTATGAAGGAATCTCGGCTTTTTCCTCATAGAATGAGGTGCAGGATATTCCAAACTGAATACCACGATGCAAAGTAAGAATAATCGACTATAGTGAAAGTATTACATTAACACAAACTTTTACTCAAGGGGTCACTCCCGATGAAGGGATCTCGGCCCTTGCCTCGTCGAATGAGGTGCTGGATATTCCAAACTGAATACCACTGTGCAAAGCAAAAGAAAACATCTGTAATGTCTGTTTTTTTAAAACTTGGTTCCAACAACATCTTTTAGGTTTGTTTTTCTTGCATTAATCAAAATTAATGATGTCCCATCAATGTAACCTACCACACCAGAAAAGAACGAAAATACAATGTACGTATATGCCATCCGCATTCGCCACTGGGCCCCGTCATCACCCGTTAGGTTACTTAACTAGCGACAGAGCGGGGGCTGGACTAGCGCGGGTGCAAAACATATACAACATATACTAGTATATATATATATAAGTATATACAACATTCGTCCCAGGCATGATAGTAAACAACATCACAGAAACACAACCAACAATACAGAATGGTGGATAATCTTTGAGTCCCGGGTTTCATTTGAGCCATAAATAAAACCCGACGTTCCCGGTCGTGTGGATAGCCTATGCAATGAAAACCAGTACCCCCTAGGAGTGCGGCAAATAGCCCACCAATTCTAGAATGAAGCCCCCTCCATCTCAACACTATGAGAAAGAATCCCCTCCGTCTCAACGCCATGAGATGCGGGCTTGCTGCCTTTCTAGAACCCGGCTATTCGTGCACTCCACCGTAGGGTAATCCTAGTACAGAAAAAGAAAATAATATGTACAAACGGTGGCATCGATCTCAACCCGGTCGTGCCCCAAAATAATATACAACCCGGCAAAAACGGCAGTCCACATGTCGGATGCTCGCCCCGCAATAACAAATGTACAAAAGAATTTAAACTGCACCACTAACATTTCATCATATGCTATCCAACACGACTATCCAACCACAACTACAGAACATGCACACAACATCAACACGAATGTCACGTTCGCAAAACCCGTCTGAAAGAACATATAGCAATCAGACGAGTTTTACCGATCGAGTGACATTCCCGGTCACAGATAAGAGTGAATGTACTGTAAAATACACATTTAAAATTTCGATCGACTAAACTTTTCCAAATAGGCCCCAAAAGCAAATCCAGCACTCAAATAAACCTGGGCCAAAACTACATATCACAAATATCATATTTTCATGAACTAGAGACCAAGAATTTTTTTTGGGTACTGTAGCCAAAAAAGCGCCGCGGAAAGGCCGCAAAATGCGCCATTTTGCTCACTTTCCGCGGCGGAATTTTAGAGTTAGGCCCCCAAATTTTTTCAGTAGCTATAGTTTTGCCTGCATGTAATTCTAAGATACCTAGAAAAATTTTAGGACAACTTTGAAAATCGACAGCAAGCTCATGAACATAGATTCGTGATTCGGAAAAATTTATCAATTGAGATTTTAACCTTGTGCAAACAAGCTAGTAGAGTTTATGGGTAGGCTCTGATACCATGAAGGGTTACACTAGCGCCCCGGCCAACATCCATGGCCAAATGCGGAACAAAAATTTCGTAGCGATAACGAACTTGGCGCTAGAATAAACCTTAACCGGATCTTTACTATAAACCTAGTTAGCACTAAATAGAGTTCTATCTACTATGATAGAAAGTTATACCTTAAACTTGAACTCCTTCTTCTCCTTGTTGTGAGCTCCTTGGAATGATCTAGATGGCTCCTCCTCACCGGCTTCTCTATATCGAAGAAGATCCACCCGAAGGCCTCTACCTTGAGCTCCTACCTCAACCATGAAGTAACTAGAGTGCTTTGCTTTCTAGACTAAGAACCCTAAAGTGAGTAGAGTGTGATTTTATGGTTTGATCTCAATTTCCCTTGGTTCTCAACACATGAGAGGTTAGGGTTTGAGAGAGAGGATGAAGGAGAGAGAGCTAGGAGAGAGAATGAATATAATAGAATGAAGAGATAGCTCTCATATTAGCATAAACGAATAATAATTTTAATTAGCAAAAAAAGTTGTGATGGTTCATTTGATTTGACCATTATCATGTCACCATTAATGCTAAGCAAAGAATCTTCTGCTTAAGAAAAATATCTTAGTCAACTTTGGTCAACAAGTCAAATGGTCAATCCAAATATCCATAACACAATATCACTAATTAAAACTACTAATCAATTACCTCCATCTCATTAAGATCTTAATCAAGTCAATGGTTAAAAACCCTAATGAGATGTCTCCTTCATTTGTCTCTGTCAACTGTATATACATACCCGCTTCCGCGTTCCGAAGAACATGAATGCAATGAGACTGAACCAAGCCAAAATCAAATACTAGGATCCGGCTTAAAGCAAAGCCCACTAGTATCAACTGTCCGAACACCAAACATGCACAAGTATGCATATGTGAACGAACCCCGTCGTAAAACCATACGACCTCTACTCGTTTCGCCCAAAGGTGAACAACCATCTGTGTGGGACTCTAAAGACTCGACACTACGCTGGCAGTGGGTTTAACCACAGGCCGCAAGCGATACTAGCTGTACGTAACGGTCTCCAGGTAGATGCCGATAAGAAGACCGATGAGGTGAACCCATCTGAACTCCTACTGAGCCTGAATGTGACAATCTCCGTACAGCCCAGTCTGTTCGTCTAAGAGTATCGCATGTCGGGCCTAGGGGGCGGTAAACGTCACACCCCTAATAGCGGTACAAGTCATGTCGGAGTGTAGCCCAGAACACCCTGAGAAACTACTGGAAACACTACTAGTAAATCTCGCTTGCCCTGGCCAGGGACTTTGTGTAATGGCTCTCCTAGACACAGCACGATATCAACTCCCAATACCGGGGGAGACGAATCCTGTCTAACCGCCCTTACATCCAAGTGCTTCGGGACTGCACCCAACTACTACCTGTTTGCACGACTCAATAGAGCCATGGTAGGATAGCAATCAAAGAACAGTAGGAACACACTTGAGGCGAAGTAGCAGTGTCAAGTCAACGGACTAAGCTGTACTTATGTCACCTGGGAACTGCTAACTGACGATAGGTATAATACCAACCAAAAGTTCCCGACGAGTCCTTTCCAGTGTACTCGTAACCTAACAAGCACATGCATACTATCTCCAGTACGACGTACTAATGGCTGTGGGACAGACCATCTCCCCTGCTGGGATGAGAAGCGTATGCACCAGTCTACTCTAGAGTATCGATGCCCTGTCTCGATAATCCTACGACTAGGGACATGTATAAGGATGTGCTTATAGACTACCCAGCCCCCACTAGTGTGATCGCCATCACAACGCCGGTAGTCAAGCAAAGATCCTAAGGTCTCCTTCAATATGTATTAGCGATATGTTAAAAGAAACATATTCACATATTAAGATAGATACAAACCAAGTAGCATACTAAATATCGAGCAAGACTGTCGTCAATACATGTATATATCCCAAGCTTCCAAAATGTAATATACAAACTAGTGCTATACAATAAAGGCCTCTAGGGCATCCATATCCAACATGTTGCATATCTCATTTCCTATTATGCATGGACTTAGTATTAATGAGACACAACACTATTATTGACGGTTCATGTTGCACGAGCACTAATTGTATGCTACACCCATACCGTCAATAATTTCCATGACACGCACAACACCAATACACATGTGATATTGTATTTGTTTAAGGACATCGAGACATGATCCTTATTTTCCTTCATGCATATGACGTATAGCATACCTATATACCTACATTCTTATACATATGCCTTCCTATGCACACATACTTACATGTACATTCATATACCTTGCTAGTTACCTGTACTCCGTGCATACATACTTACATGTATACTCACTTACCTAGTTAGGGCTACACTTACGTATGTGGTACTGTTTTGTCATTAACGTGGGGTCATTAACTCTTATGCGTTGGCGCATATGATAGTAGTATACCTTGCCATGCCTACATGCTAGTTACCTATGTGCCTATATGGTATCGTACTATTAGTAACAGGTATATACACACATGAGACATAGCTACATGTACAGCTTGCATACCTACTTACACATATACCCGCAGGGTATTACATCATTATTGATAGGTAGATACACATATCTTCCTATATTGACGTGGTTACGCATGCCTGGCTATAGCTACATGTTCACCTTTATTTGATATTTTATGGATTTGAGGAAATTAAGAACCACATGATATATATATATATATATATATTAACTTTTTGCAGTTAAATAGCGGGTTTTCCTTTATATGCTCGTATTACTGTTTCATGTTGCATATATTACATTCATAGATTTCGTATGATGTTCTCTGATATTTTTACTCCTAAGTATATATAACAGTGGAATGGGACGCTATTATATATGCTTATATATATATATATATTAGTGGAATGGAATGCTAATATATATGTATTGTTTCATGCATTTATACTTACTCATTTCTTGATGTTTTTTGGATTTGAGGACCGTGGTTGTTTCATGAAATTATGCATTATTTGAAAAACCCGGTTTCTGTTGATATGATATTTCAGCAACCACCATGAGATTTATCGGTTCTGATATATATATACCCCATGCGAGGAGCGTTGTGGGCCATGTGAGGGTACACGGTGGGGCCCGGTACGGTTCCCCTGGGCAAGAAGATCGACGGTCCATGTCGATTGAGCATGGAAGGTGGGCAAGTACCTACCGGTGACAGTACCTTTGACTCGACGGGTATCGTGGGGATACCGGTCGGGGTCATGTACATATGGCTATGTCGGATTTCGAGTGTCAGAGCTAGGCACTCGAGTTTTCGGGATAGTGTATGATACGTACCAATCAGGGGGCCAGTCGTGGTGACAGCACCTGATAGATCAGTATTTCTGTGTCGATGCTAGACACTTGTTTCATGATGTTTTGGGTGTCGATGTTAGACACTCGCCTTATATGAAACTTACTTGATACTGATATTGTACATTCAGGATATATGAGATCTACTTGATATTGTACACATGTGAGATCTACTTAATATTATACATTTGTGGGATCTACTTGATATGTTACATTCAGGACATGTGAGATCTACTTGATATTGTACATACAGGATATATGAGATTTACTTGATATTAGATACAGAATATATGAGATTTACTTGATACTGGACACTAAGGATATAAGTGACTTACATGATACGAGGGCCAATTTGGGGGCTGATTTGAGGAAATTGGGATTTAGATTGTCTTGATGGACTTTGGTCCTGTCACGAGGTCAGGATTCCGTGAGAATGACATGTTTTATTCCATACTCATTTATTAGAATTATACCTCATAATCAAGAGATCAAATATGAAAATCAAAGACTCTAAAATGCCCACTTGTTCCCTAGATCCATGCAATTTGGGCTAATGATAAATGGGTAGGGATTAGATTTGGATTTTAGCTTGATTTTTGTTGATTTTTGAAGCATTTTGGATGATTTTTTTGATGGAAACAAAGATAGGAGAAGAGGGGAAAGGGGTTGCTGTTGGGATTGCATGTTTCGGCCAGAAATGGGGGGGATTGGGTGAGGGAGGAGAGAGAGTGAGGTGGAGAAAGTAACATCTAGTCAAAGTCCACTCTTTTTCTATCATTTTCTATTCTTTTCTTTTCTTTTCTTTTGAAAAAAGAAGTGATTGGAGAGAGGGAGAGGGGGAGGGATGTCATGGTGGGGCCGGCCACATGGGGAGAGGGAGAGAAGATGAGGTGTGGGTGTGTGGGTTATGAAAAAGATAAATGTATTAGCCCAATTCCCATTAACACTAATTTCACCGAAAAAAGCCTTTTTCTTCGATATTTTCTAAACCGTTTTGGCAAATCATTTCATTTCAGAAACCACATGATAAAATTTTATTTAATGTGTTATGATGCAAAAAATTTGTTTCAACTCATTCCAATTTGTAATTTTTCCTAATTAAATGTATTACTGACGGCTTAAAATAATATTAAAATAATTAATTTCGGAAAAATTTTCAGAAAATTTGAAATTTCACCAGTGACTCAATAAACACCAAATACTAGCAATTATATCGCTAGAATATGTATTTTTAATTTTATAATAAAGATATTTGTATTTTGAGTTTTTATACAGAAAACCCCCTTATTTTACCGTTTTTTCGAAATTTCACCGAAACGATTTTCAAAACATTACAATCTTCCCCCCTTAAAGAAATTCGGTCCTCGAATTTAAATTAAAACTCCCCCCAAATACTAAAATATTTCAGCCAAAACCATCAAATCGCCGGGGCTCCGAAATCATAAATACATAAAACGTATCATAGCACAGTGCATGCGCATGAGTAATGAGCAGATAACTCGAAATCAAAACTATGTCAAGCATTCCGCAATCATCGGAGTCAAGGTGAAGACACGAATGCCAAATCCAAAGCAAGACCGATATGCTATAAATCGGTACTATACATGTAAATATCAGGAGGAAATGCATGCCAAATCTTTTTAAGTCGCTGTGCAATGCGCATAACACTGCACAGTGGCGGACGTCTATCATAAGAAAATAACTATATACATATATACCTTTGTTTGAAATGTATGTTCCGCCGTTTTGGGAAACAATTTAGAAGGGTTTCCTTTTTTTAAAACGTTTCGTGTCATATCAGACACGTACGTAAATACTGAGACCATAGCTCGCTTTTTGGAAAACCCTTCGATAACTATCAATGCATGCAAAATATATTCAGGTACTGTCCTCTGACTAGTTCTGCTCAGTACAAAAACTCATAGCAATCATCATAAAAACAAACTGCTCCATAAGAAATCAATCCTAAAATATGTATATGAATACTACATGCGTCTGGTGCGCACGGAAATCAAAATCCATGAATGTGCCATACATGCGCGCAGAAACAATATCTAAGTGCATCGGGTGTGCACGAAACATCTGTCAATGGCAACAGGTGTGCCTGACAGCAAAACAGGTGCATCTGACATGCACGAAGAATCTCGATTTAGTGCATCTGGTGTGCACCAAAATCGTATCTCAAAACATGCGCGAAAATCCAATTCAGGTGCATCCATCATGCACGAAATCATGAAATCCAATATCAAGCGCCGAACATGCGTAAAATCAAATCAGGTGCAAAAGGTGCATAAAACAAATATCGAGTATCACAATCGAAATCGAAGTCCAGTGCATCTAAGTGCACAAAATGCGTATCACTGCACTGCAAGCATATGTGAACTATACCGAGTGCAAAAACCAATTCGTATGCATACATACGCACAAAATCAACTCAACTGTATGAAACCCATAAAATCATAAACATGCGAAACCAAGGCACGAAAATGATATCAAGTGCAACAACTGTGCAAAAATCGTAAATACTCAGTAGGTGCAACCATGGTACATGAAAAACAAATATCATGAAACTCAATCATCAAAATCAGTCATGCGAATAGATCGTCCAAAATATCGAAATCAAATATGGCGGAATAGTCCCGCTCAAGCACATCCTCCAAGAATCTCTGGCCAACTGTCGTGGTCACTCATAGCATGTCTCGTCGACGATCCTGAACTCTGGCCTGCCGGTGTGCATAACTTGACCACTCCTGGGTCCAAGTCTTCTCGTAATTTATTCCAGAAAGGTCCTATCGAGATCTCTCCCAAATCTCGTCTCTGCCGAACTGTCCGGAAGTCATCATCCCTTACTAGATATGTTCTCGTTCCGGAATGGCTGCATACTCATCGCGACTCCTTCTGGAAGGTATATCCAAGTACAATGCCTCGGCATGCGTATCGCATCTCTGATGTCGGTGGAGTGGAACGTCATCTTATCCAGATCTTGTACGGACCTTTTACTCCACTTTCTTTAATGTCGACTGCTTCGGACTCGTCTCGTCGTGGCTGCATGGACTGAGCTCCTACGGCTATCCTCGTATCTGGAGTCTCCTAAGAAATGCATCTCACCACCTGGCATCCGAATGAAGTCGAACCATCCGATCGATTTGTCAAAACCTCATAATCCCCCAAGAGCTCAACATCTTGGGTGCAGTTCAATAGTATCGAGTACGTACCACAGCATCGATGGTCCAGCCGTAGAAGGGCAAACCCAAGCCTCACTAATGGCGCCGCAGAACTGCCGCAAACCCTAAGGTTCAAAGGCTTTCACACGGTCATTAAGTCGAGTTAGGGTTTCATTCTTCTAAAGGGTCCATAGAATTGCCTGCATGCCTTTCCGAATACTTTAAACTTGGAATAATAGGTTGCTGACATTCGATCGTCTTTGTCAACTCTCAACGTCTCCGCGTGAAGTCGTCTCTAGCTGTAATCAATCTATCTGATGACCTCGCATCGGGGTAGGCGAACGAATCACATGTCCTGGTCATTCATCCTCGGTGACTAGTGACCTTTTATCATCTCTTAGTACAACTCGTACCGCAATAGCTCCAACACCTGGGCGATATCTCGTCGTCCGCAGCAACAACTGGCTCACTCGTCCGCACACTGAATAGTGCCTCAATCATCATGAGTAAGCAATATACCAACGGTCATCAAAATCTGGTTAGCCTCTGTCAGTGGCTCAATCCTCTAGTGCTGATCGGCACATCCAAGTAATCTCATACAGCGATCCATCCAACGCTCGTGGCGCGAAAGCACAATCAAAAGACACATCTCTACAATCGTGTGTCGCCGGAATTATGCCCTGGTCAGTCCTCGTTCGTAATGAGCTCGTGCTGACCGCAACTCTAGCCGTAGCTTTCCCTGCCCGTAATCATGGCAGCAAAACCATAACTGGTACTGATGAGGCTAGATCAGATTGAATATAATACTGAGCAAAGAAATGTACATCCTAAGGCTCCTTAAGTGGAGTGGCGTGTCGTAAGTATGCCGCGGAACATACCCACGGTACGTCACTCTACTTTAGTCACCTATTCCATCAACCAAGGGTCATCCTACGCTCCGAAGGTAAAACTTAACGCTCTGATACCAACTTTGTCACGACCCGAAAGTACGGAACATGACCGACAATTAGACTACGAAACGTCTCGAGGCGTACGTAATCTAAGTAAGCCGAAAACCCAAAAATCCAAACCAAGAACAGTAGTAGAGTGAAGGAAACCAATTTAAAATCAAGTAGTTTTAATAGCATAAGCCGAATTATGCGGTTTTAAAAACATCAAATATTTCCTGAAAATTTCGGCAGTCTCCTTTGTAAATACAGGCCCCCAAACGGGATACAACATGAATAGTATACGAAATCAAAAAAAAGGCATCCCCAAGCGGGAGCTAGCTCTTCATCAATCGACGGTCACAACCACACAAGCAATATAATATACAACGCCAAGGGCGAGGATCAAAACTCAAAAGGAAACTCAAAACAACAAGAAATCCACAGAAATATAACGCGCGACTCTAAGGTCGAAAGAATAACATCAATGGTCTCTATCTCAAAATAAATACATGTTTGGTTGATGGAATTTACTAGATACAACTGAATAATAATATACAATTTGTAATGATGGGTACGATACAAATAAACCCACCTACTAGCAAGTCACCCGAAAGAAGCAGTGCCAGCAAAGCCGTAATGAAACCTGTACGGAAAAACCTGCAAGAAACTGTGCCACAACGGGGGTGAGTTGCCAACTCGTGAGTAGAAAAACATCTACGAACAGAAACCGCATGAACAACGCAATCCTAGGTCAACGATCATAATATATCCTCAAATATATATAACATGCAGCCTAACAATGATTAGGGTAAATATCTAACCCGAGTGTAATCCCATGTGCCCGTGTCTGTGCCTCAGGTAGCGATATATCATATGGAAGATGTATGAATGCATGAAACAGAATGCATGTACTGAATAAAACTACTTTCATAAATCAGTGAGATTTCTGTATTTTAAATAGGAGGTACCATAAATGAAATCAGTATAAAACAGTGCCCAGCATCGACACAAAACGAGTATCCAAATATCTCGATATCTCTGTGTCACAATCTCTGTACCTCAATATCTCAAAATCTCAATATCTCAATCACAATATCTAGGGCGTCGTCAGTCCAGACCGGCCCCTACCATCCATCTCAAGACTACGACGGTATCCTCCGGATATCCGACGCGTCGGGAAAAATCACCGGTCGGTAGTGCTCCCCTTCCAGGCTCAACCTCAACAACACGATCCTCTTGCCCCGGGGTACCGCACCATGTACCCGAAAAGGTTCCTCCACTCCTCGAATCGGGTCTCGAAATCCATCAGCAAACTCATGGTGGACGACTCATACATCATGGGAAAACCACACTTTTTATTTTAAAAGAGACAAAAGGTTTATTTATGTTTTTGCGGTTTTTCTCCAAATCCAAGAAATCTCATGAAATCCGAATCCAAGTCATCAATAGCATGTAAACAGTGAATATAGGCATGAGAATCCATGAATGCGACACAACGGTGAATAATAACATGCATGAAGTAGCAGGCAATAACTACAATGTCTAACTATTAGCTAACAACCTATGTCAAATGAAATAGTATTTTCTAAAGTGTTCGTGACATGGCAATTACCGATGAAGATGTGTGTGAGCCGGCAAGTAAGTGTACGTGGTACATACGCGTCATCGGTATTGGTGCTGTTGTCCTAACAGCATGATATTAATAATAGGATATGAATCATAATATAAGCATGCGATGCGGAGCGAACAACAATAATGAGCGGGAGCTAAATACTAAACAATGGTGCCCTTTGAAATAACACGAATCGTGGGGTTTTGAAAATAAGGGCTACGGTGGTTTTAATAAAGGATACGTCTTTTGAAATATCCGTAGATCCCTTGACCTGACTTTTAAAATACCCACGATCCGTTAGTTTTGAAATAGGTAGAAATCTAATCTAGTCTGACAACTACACTAAACTATACGACTGAACTAAAGGTAAGGAAACCGCCTAGCATCTGAGTCGATACATATATGAATATATATTAGTCGGTGATCCCGCCTCGATACTATCAATCCGATACCATATCTATAATCAGATATTCCCAAGTCAAGAGTGCGGATCAATCATCAATATATAGCTCGTACGTAAATCCGTCGTACGGCATCCCAAATCTGGGTACGGGTCAATATCACATTCATCACATTGTTCATCTGGTATCCTCTTTATCAAAGATCATAATCCGGGGTACTGATCTACGTCTAGTACAATACTGATACCGCCTAAGTAAGCATGCACGTGTGTGAAACACTACGTCAAGGACCCGCTACAACGTCATGTCGTGTCTCAAATACGAACCCTGCCATATCACCGATTTCACGGCCTCAAATCAAATCTCATCGACTCATCTCAAATCCCAAGTACTATCCTCATCATCCATGCATGTGTATATGAATGTATATATGCATAGTCCCATAACCACGCATATATACATATATACACATCCCCATCTACGCACAAGAAAGTAATGTATGCAAGTCTGTGTGTGCATATGTGGGTATAACAACTACTCTAGGGTTAAGCAACTAACCCAAAGCTAATCCATGAACACATAATCATAACATGAATAAACATTCTCGTATCATAAAATACCTATATAAACATATATATATATATGAACTATACTACGGACTGCGGGGGTGTTATACGCCATCCACCCGACTTCTCCCCGTAGATATAAATCTACTTACCTGGTCCTCGCTCGCCGGTGCCGACGTCGCCACGCGCTTGCTTGCCGTCTCAAAGACCACATGGGGGTACCTACATATCATAACGCACCGTATCGCATTAAAATCCGACTCATGACTAAAACGATACACGAATCCCACATAGGTCAAAACATATGGTTGCTTTCACGAATCAATCCAAAAACCCTCGACATAGGCGTACAAACGCCGATTGATCAAGAAAAACACCAAACGTACCAATCATGGCTTCACAAATCATTAATTATATATGAAATAAGGTTTAAGTCATCAAAACATTAAAATCAAACAAATCGTTTTATTTTCCAAAACCTAGTTAACACAAATTCCCATTTCGGTTCAAAACTTGATGTTTTCACTGATCTACAATTTTTAGTGATATTAAATGGCCAAAATGCTCATTAAATAACATAATTAGTTCATACAAATCACTTTCACAAATTAATCTCATCAATTTGTATAAATTCCAAATTCCTAGTTTGCAAAAATACCGATTTTAACACTTTTTAAAGCAAAATTCACAATTCACCAATTAAGCTTGGTTTTGCATAACCTAAGATATTAAACCACTCATAATAATGTTAATGATGTCATAAAAAACATAATTACATTTTAATCTCAATTATATAGGAATTTCACTAAAACATTGTTTGCAATTTCTTAAAATTACAACAATTTAAATTTAACCCTTTGCAAGTAGCAACTAAATTAGTTTTAGCATAACATTAATATGTCAATTACATCACATAAACATAATCTCACAACACAAAATACCAATTTGAATTCAAACCCCTCTCTTGAATTTTAAATCATGCACTTAGAACTAATTAAAAACCTAATTAAACATTTAATTAAGCTAACCTAAAGCAATTAACAACAATTTAACAAAAATGTTAGAATTATACCTCATGATCAAGAGATCAAATATGAAAATCAAAGACTCTAAAATGCCCACTTGTTCCCTAGATCCATGCAAGTTGGGCTATTGATAAATGGGTAGGGATTAGATTTGGATTTTAGCTTGATTTTTGTTGATTTTTGAAGCATTTTGGATGATTTTTTTGATGGAAACAAAGAGAGGAGAAGAGGGGAAAGGGGTTGCTGTTGGGATTGCAGGTTTCGGCCAGAAATGGGGGGGATTGGGTGAGGGAGGAGAGAGAGTGAGGTGAAGAAAGTAACATCTAGTCAAAGTCCACTCTTTTTCTATCATTTTCTATTCTTTTCTTTTCTTTTCTTTAGAAAAAGAAGTGATTGGAGAGAGGGAGAGGGGGAGGGCTGTCATGGTGGGGCCGGCCACATGGGGAGAGGGAGAGAGGGTGAAGTGTGGATGTGTGGGTTATGAAAAAGATAAATGTATTACCCCAATTCCCATTAACACTAATTTCACCGAAAAAAGCCTTTTTCTTCGATATTTTCTAAACCGTTTTGGCAAATCATTTCTTTTCAGAAACCACACGATAAAATTTTATTTAATGTGTTATGATGCACAAAATTTGTTTCAACTCATTCCAATTTTTAATTTTTCCTAATTAAATGTATTAGTGACGGCTTAAAATAATTAATTTCGGAAAAATTTTCAGGAAATTTGAAATTTCACCAGTGACTCAATAAACACCAAATACTAGCAATTATATCGCTAGAATTTGTATTTTTAATTTTATAATAAAGATATTTGTATTTTGAGTTTTTACACAAAACCCCCTTATTTTACCGTTTTTTCGAAATTTCACCGAAACGATTTTCAAAACGTTACATTTATGATGATTCCTAAACAAACAATCAAGATTCTAAGTGTGGCTCATAGGAGTAGATCGGATCTATAGATGTGATGAGATCTAATGATTTCATATTCTTATCCATTAACGAATTGATACTAAATCGATGACGATTTATCGAGGTTAAAGATCTTGCGAAGAAACTAAGGTTTCCTCATCTCATCCTTTGTCCTTTCGATGAATCTCATTCATAAACTAGCTTCTAGTAAATCAAATGATCGATTGTTGATCTCTAGTTTCTAGCGAACACAATCAAGAAAGCATCGTCTCGAAACTAGGTCATCGATCATTCGATTCACAAGAATTTACAAACGTTATAAGATTTAAGAATTGTATAAGAATCTAAATCATCATCATTCTATCGATCGTCTCGACTCCTTTACGAGCGGAGTTTACTCAAACATCATCACAAAGAATACATTCAAGAATCGAAATTGAATCATAATGCTTGAATTGAAAGATAAGAAAGTTAAAAGAATCTCACCTTTATTTATTCAACAATTTGTTACACTTTGCTAAAAGAACTACAAGAATTTGAGAAGGGAACAAGATCGTCGAATCTAGCGTTGCATCGGCTCCTTGAGTCGCGGATCGGCTTGGATCACATGCTCCGATGAAGTCCGGCTTCGCTTCTAAAGGCTTTGAAGGCTTCTTGCTTTGATTGAACTCAAAGATCTTGATCTTGGATTGGAATTAGGGTTAGGGTTTTGAGGCAAAAGTTATGTCACTCAACTTGTGGGTGGAAGAGGAAGAGAGAAGAACAACCTTCAACAACCCTCAACAACTAGATCTAGGCTCCCTTTTATAGACCTTTCATAACCCTAGATCTAGGATTCAAAATTTGAATTTCCCTCCAAAAGTTTGTTAGCTAGAGAGGCTTCTAGAAGTAGTGAGTTGGAGGGAGCTTCTAGAACTAGGTTGTTAGGAGGCTTGCTTTGGAAGCTTGGGGCTTAATCATGATTAGCTTGCTTAATGATCTTTGCTGATCTGGAAGAAGCTTCGAGAGTTATCTGGAATTTGACATAGCTTTCTGAATTGTAGGCTCTGAGGGAAGTATTATGCAGAAAATAAGAAATGATGACGTGGCATATCCACCGTGGATCGGCGGCACGTGCCTCCTCAGGCCGCGGATCCGCGGTCACTTGGGGAGTTTACTGCTTTATATTTCCAGTGCTGATTACTGCTAAATTCTTGGTATTTTTCTGATATGTTTATTCTCACAATTCCTTCTAGATTGCTACCAGATCTCAAGTCCTTGAGTTGGCGTAATTTTGATCAGCACTATGACAATTTTGGCTTTTCTCCTGGAATTTCCTGCACAGACTCCGAAACAAGTGTTGTGCAATACAAGGATGATGCGATGCCATGATAAACTGTCAATTTCCCTAAAAATGCTGGTTTTATAGTATAACACATGTAATCTGGTATTTTATGGGTGTTTTGCTAATATGTGCTAATATGCAAACCGAACACGTCTAGATGAATGCAAAAGATAGGGAAATTGTCGTGTAAAAAATGCAATATTTTCGACTGATCAAATTCCCCCAAAGTTATTTTCGGTCGTCTCGAGCAAATTGTTTTATTAAAAAGAGAAAGAGAAAATAAAGAAATAGAAAAACTAACTTGCACACTTTCGTAGGCAACACGATTGCACTGAGCACGTGCAACAAGCCTTTAAACCTCTAGGTGTCCCTAGTAGGAGGAGTGTTGTCTCCTGAGGGTTTTCAGCGGATTGCACCCACAAAATCCAATAATAAAAGGAAGACCGTGAATATTACATTTGAAGAAAAGAATTGTAAAAGAAAAACTTTGAAAATTAGGGTTTCCAACTAAGCTAGCTTTTCGGTTGTCATGAGCCCTATCTTAATAGTCATGAAAAGATGTCGGAAATCACGTCCTCCCTCAATAAAACATCGTCTTATTCTTCATTCCTATCTTTCTTCCAAACATCGATCATATAACCCTACGTGTGTGTAATAAACATCCCTACACCAGGAGAATTCAATTCAAGCTATCATACTCTTGCCCATCAGCCTCGCTACTTTTTAATTAATGAATATTTAGATTTGCTCACACATTTTCATGCGATCGTTAATACTTCTTGAGGTACTAACCGACCGATTACTCATGTGCTTGCTTATTTGGTGTATTTTTTCCTCGTCTTGCAATATCTAAGGCTTAGCATTGACTCCCAGACCAGTTGGCCTTAGGGCACTAGGTGAAGAGGCACCCTTGCTATATTTTTTTTGCTGCCTTGGCGATAACAAAACCAGTGTCCATTTTTCTCTCCAATTTATATTTTATTCATTTTTTTTTCCTTCATACATCGGCTTTTAGACAAGAGCATTTCAAGGTATCCTCTACTATCCCGGGCTTCAAGACGTGTGCAAGTGCGAATAGCAGGGTATCAATGTTCAAAATGTTTGGCTTCCAGAATAGAAACTATTTTTCAGACTTATTTTTATCCTCGGATTAATGACTTCCTTCATCTTACTAACCCTTGGGACAACGGCTCATAACTACTTATTACTAGTTCGTGTAAGAAAACTTCTAATTTTCTTGGTTTTCTTAAATTTTTCCAATCATTTGGATGTAATTTTTTCACTATCTAATCTTTTATTATCTTATTTATGTACAAAAATATTTTTATTTTTTTGAAATTTTTGAAATTTTTATAGGTTTTCAAAAAATGTTTTGTGCTTATGCAAAGTATGATGTAAATGATGCGAAAATAAGCACAAACCTCCCCCAAACTTGTTTTCAACAGTGTCCTCACTGTTGCCATCCGCTAAATCTCAAAAAACCTGTAAGCTTGGGAGGAATTTATTAGTGGGGGGAAAATATTTAAGTGAAGATCCTTCCCCAAACTTATTTTTGGCTCATCATTTATATAAAAAATTTCTTATCAAGAGCCAGATTATACCCCCCCAAACTTGAGTTATGAAATGTTAATCTTTTCAAAATCATATGAGGAGCTCAAAAATCATTGGTCGATGCCAAGCTTTGCAAAGACCGAAAGTTAACACCAACCATTCAAAATTTTTATCAATGCAGTGCTCTGGTTGGTGGAAGAAGAAGTGGGGAAAGGGTAAAGGGTGGAAAAGAATGTGTGTGCGTCTCATTTTGGAGAGACGATGCAGTATATGCGATGGATTACTCGTATTCTTTTTACAAGTCAGAAGAAGGGGTGGAGGTTCAATTTCATTGATTGGGAGATGATTCATCTCAACACCCGTGTCATTCAAAAATGCGAGTTCATCAGCGAAGATCTCCTCAAAAGTTCCATAAATACCCCGATGAATAATGTCATCACAAAGTACGGGGTGATCTTCAGACTCTAAAAGCAATTCATAATCAGTGTTAGTTGTTGACCCGGAAAACTCGGTGGAAGAGTCTGTATGTGTATGATACATAGTTGGGTCAAACAACAACGTATGAAAAGAGTCAAGATCAGTATAATGAGGATCATCAAATTCGCTGCTGTTGACATCCATTAAGTCGACAGAACAGACCTGAGCAGTAGGTTCGGAGGGTACACTCCCCAACTTGTAAATATTCAGCTCTATTGACCTATTTCCGAAGGATAGGGTCATAGAACCATTACGACAGTTGATGATAGCATTGGAAGTGGCCAAAAAGGGGCGACCTAAAATCACCGAAATTTGATTCCGTGGGTTCACTACAGGCTGTGTATCAATTACAATAAAATCCACAGGGAATACAAATTCCCCGATTTTTATTAACACATCCTCCAGTTCACCCCTAGGTTTGGTGATTGATCGATCAGCCATCTGGAGAGTTATGCTCGAGGGCTTTAACACTCCGATACCTAGTTGCTCGTAAACCGAATATGGATGCAAGTTAACACTACCGCTAAGGTCTAGTAGAGCACGGTTGATGTGTTTCTCCCCAATAGAAATAGAAATAGTAGGACAGCCAGGGTTCTTACGTTTCCTCGGTACTTGTTGGGGGGAAGCCGTGTCTACTGTCTTTGCCATAAAAATCTTCTTGGGCACTTGAGTCTTCCTCTTCCTAGTGCACAAGTTCTTAAGAGTTTTCGCATAGGACGGAATTTTTTGGATAGCATCTAGGAGAGGGATGTTGATGTTAACTTGCTTAAACATGTCCATAATCATCTCCATATGTGGACTCGATTTGTTAGCCCTTAACCGATTAGGATAAGGTGCTTTAGCAATAAGCGCCGGTTCCATCATAGGAGAAGGAAGTGTGTGTGGACTCGATCCCAGAATAGAGGTGGGGATCGTCTGTGGAGAACTAGAAGAGCTGGGCTGAGGTGGCGGGCCTTTTGGGAAACGAAGAATAGGCCCGCAAGAAGGCGGTGGGGTAGAAGAACTGGGGTCAGAATTAGAAGTGGAAGTGGAAGGAAAGGTCTCAGCCGGGGTATCATCGATAGATTTTTCAGTGTCATCAATCTCTTCCCCAACGTGATTGTCAAGCACTCTTCCAGATCTCAACGTGATTGCATTCACATGATGTGAATAGCTAGGATTGGGTAAAGGTTGAGCTGGAAGTTTCCCTTTCTCTCTTGCACTCATTTCGGCTTTTAATCGTGCAATTTCTTCTTCCATCGATTTAATAGTCTCGCTTTGGGACGCAGAGTTTTTCTTTATATCATCGACGGAAGTCTTTATTGTTAAAAGAAAGTTCATGAATGAAGAGGATTGATCAGTACCGATTAACTGCAAAGGATTAGACGGTGCAGGTGTGTTGACCGGATTTTGGAAGTTTTGTGCTTGGAAGGAGTGCTGACTCAATGAAAGTGGTTGCTGTTGTGCTGGAGGAGCCCTTTGAAAATTGTTTTGATTTGGAACCGTGTTTTGAGTTTGTGATTGGTTCCAAGCAAAATTAGGATGATTCCTCCAACCCTGATTATATATGGAAGAATAAGGATCGTTTCTAGGTCTTTGAAATGCGGCATTGGTATGCTCTTGACCTTGAAACGGAGGATTAAGTGGACATTCTTCCGTCAAATGAGAAGGATCAGAACAGCATCCATATACAGTTTTGGAGAGTGACATTTGATTTAGGGCGGCAGCTAAAAATTTGTTTTCTATATTGTCGAATTTCTTGTGTAAAGCTGAAATCTCAGCTCTAACTCCTATGGTAACATCCGATTGGTTATTTCCACCCCTAGACGATTGACTCACACCCTCCCACTGTAACGATTTTTCAGCGAAATCTTCTAGGAATTTCCAGGCTTCCCCATCATCTTTGGTCATGAAATTGCCTTGACACATTAATTCAAGGGTCTGTTTTGTGTTAGGATTAATGCCTTCATATATGATTCGGCACAGTTCCCATCTGGGGATTCCATGATGTGGACATTGAACTAACAAATCCTTAAAACGTTCAAGACATTGTGAAAATGTTTCATTTGGAAGCTGGGTGAATTGATTGATTTCGCTACGGACTTTAGCTGTTTTATGATGTGGGTAGAATTTCTTAAGGAATGCTTTGACGAATTCTTCCCAATTTGAAATGGAATGTGCGGTAGTGTTATACAGCCACTCCTCGGCTATATCGCACAAGGTAAATGGGAGAAGACGTAGACGCATAGCATCCATAGAAAGCTGTGAGGTACCCATCATTGCGCAAACATTTTCAAATTTGGTGATAAAGGCATATGCGTCTTCAGACTCGAGACCGTGAAATTTTGGTAGAAGGTTGATGTATTGGGGTTTTATTTGAAAATTGTCCCCGTTGGCTGGAGGAATGGAGAGACAGGTCGAAATAGGACCTCGTGTAGGATAGCACCTTTCTTGGAGAGAGATGCGAGGTGGATTCTGCGCACCAACGGACGGCGGCAGAGTAGTGGTAAAGAAGTTTGATGGAGAAGGATCCATCGATGTGGGTGTGGTGGTGGGTAAAGAAGAAGTAAATGTAGAAATACCGACTTTGGAGTCGATAGAAGGAACGCGGACTAAACGGGCACTAGAATCCCGTGTCTAGCCTATCTTGCACTAAAAAGGGTTAGTACAAGTGGCAGCGTGACTTATAATTAGGGGAAATGATGAATGCGTTGTTTGTTTTGAATAAGATACGGATTTCTGAAATTATGATGCGATCACAACAAATGCAACAAGCAAAACCTTAAAATCTAGTGGTCACCTAGGTCAAAGCTCTAGACCGCTCCTAACTGCCAAAAGACAAGTCGTAGAATAAATCCTCCACTGCCTCTTTGTCTCTCTTGTGGCCAAGTAAGTGCCAGGTAAGTGGGAGGTTCTCCACTACGTAAGTAGTGGACCTAATTAAGTAACCACTAGCCTTCGACACACTTGCCTTAGACACCACAAAAGAAACGCGGATAAGCAATGAATTACCCACGGCCTTCTTCTGTCCTAAGTGAGCGCGACGGTCCTTAGAGTCATCTCTAGATATTTTTTAGTTAATGAGGGTAATGCGGATGCAAGTTTGTGATTTTTGGGGCTTATGAAGGGTAATGAACTCCCTACCTAATCTGAATTTGGACTTTGCCCCTTAATTTCCGTATTAATATGCAAACAACCAAAAATCAAAAACACGCACAAATTATTTTGCTTTTGCGGCGCTGCGATTTTTGCACAGAAGCCTGCAGAAAATTGTTAATTGGAGCAGATGAGGGAGAAGATAAGAAAGTACAGGAGTCACCTGAGAAACTTTGTACACTGTAGCCCTAGGATAGCGGCGTTTCCGCCGCGTAAGTCGCCTAATGCCGCATATCCACCGCAGGTGAAGAAGAACACTGTACAAAATATTCACAGCAGGCTCCTGTTCACTTACACAGCTCTCTGGAATGCTCTGAAAAAAATTTCTCAAGCTCCACAAATTCCAGATTTCCTCGCAACAAATCACAACAACACGTTTAGGGTTTGTGCGAATTTAGATCTAAAAATATAGATGGAATAAACTTTTCAACTCAAATTTCAAAATACGAACAATTAGCGCACTATCCCCGGCAACGACGCCATTTGATTGATGAAATTCCTCGATTGTGTAAGTAAATCAAATGATCCCCGGCAACGGCGCCATTTGATTGAAACGAATTCTTGTTGTGTCGGTTTTTAGAAAAGTGAATAGAAATCACAACCAAAGATATTTTGACCGCAATCAATAACGGTGTCGAATGTAACGCGTTAGTAAATGCGGATCGTCTACAGGGAAAGTGTAATCGTTCGTGTTTCGATTTAGATGAGTTGAAACTTTAAAGAAAAGAAAACAAACAACAATTCATGATTTAAAGATTTGAAGTTCAAGAATTAGAAAAATCTAGTCTAAATCAAGAAACGAT
Organism: Agapanthus africanus; assembly: GCA_030015575.1. Lineage (NCBI taxonomy): Eukaryota > Viridiplantae > Streptophyta > Magnoliopsida > Asparagales > Amaryllidaceae > Agapanthus > Agapanthus africanus. The sequence goes on from JASDDO010000022.1 coordinate 395,093,441, forward strand.
AAAATCAAGAATTGAGAATTTGTGATGATTTCCAAACGAACAATCAAGATTCGAAGTGTGGCCCGTAGAAGTAGATCGGATCTATAGATGTGATGAGATCTAATGATTTCATATTCTTATCCATTAACGAATTGATACTAGATCGATGACGATTTATCGAGGTTAAGGATCTTGCGAAGAAACTAGGGTTTCCTCATCTCATCCTTTGTCCTTTCGATGAATCTCATTCACAAACTAGCTTCTAGTAAATCAAATGATCAATCATTGATCTCTAGTTTCGAGCGAACACAATCAAGAAAGCATCGTCTCGAAACTAGGTCATCGATCATTCGATTCACAAGAATTTACAAACGTTATAGGATTTAAGAATTGTAAAAGAATCTAAATCATCATCATTCTATCGATCGTCTCAACGAGCGGAGTTTACTCAAACATCATCACAAAGAATACATTCAAGAATCGAAATTGAATCATAATGCTTGAATTGAAAGATAAGCAAGTTAAAAGAATCTCACCTTTATTTATTCAACAATTTGTTACACTTTGCACAAAGAACTACAAGAATTTGAGAAGGGAACAAGATCGTCGAATCTAGCGTTGCATCGGCTCCTTGAGTCGCGGATCGGCTTGGATCACATGCTCCGATGAAGTCCGACTTCGCTTCTAAAGGCTTTGAAGGCTTCTTGCTTTGATTGAACTCAAAGATCTTGATCTTGGATTGGAATTAGGGTTAGGGTTTTGAGGCACAAGTTGTGTCACTCAACTTGTGGGTGGAAGAGGAAGAGAGAAGAACAACCTTCAACAACCCTCAACAACTAGATCTAGGCTCCGTTTTATAGACCTTTCATAACCTTAGATCTAAGATTCAAAATTTGAATTTCCCTCCAAAAGTTTGTTAGCTAGAGAGGCTTCTAGAAGTAGTTAGTTGGAGGGAGCTTCTAGAACTAGGTTGTTAGGAGGCTTGCTTTGGAAGCTTGGGGCTTAATCATGATCAGCTTGCTTAATGATCTTTGCTGGTTTGGCAGAAGCTTCGAGAGTTATTTGGAATTTGACATAGCTTTCTGAATTGTAGGCACTGAGGGAAGTATTATGCAGCAAATAAGAAATGATGATGTGGCATATCCACCGCTGATCCGCGGCACATGCCTCCTTAGGCCGCGGATCCGCGGTCACGTTGGGAGTTTACTGCTTTATATTTCCTGTGCTGATTACTGCTGAATTTTTGGTATTTTTCTGATATGTTTATTCTCACAATTCCTTCTAGATTGCTACCAGATCTCAAGTCCTTGAGTTGGCGTAATTTTGATCAGCACTATGACAATTTTGGCTTTTCTCCTGGAATTTCCTGCACGCTCCGAAACAAGTGTTGCGCAATACAAGGATGATGTGATGCCATGATAAACAGTCAATTTCCCTAAAAATGCCGGTTTTAGAGTATATCACATGTAATCTGGTATTTTAGGGGTGTTTTGCTAATATGTGCTAATATGCAAACCGAACACCTCTAGATGAATGCAAAAGATAGGGAAATTTTCGTGTTAAAAATGCAATATTTTCGACTGATCAAGTCCCTCAGGGCTGACGCCGCAGGCTTTTCATCTTTTGTACCATCTTTTGCTGCGGATACCACTACGGCTGATTGTGTACAGTTTTGCTATAGGTGGGTTTTACGGTTATCCGATGTTGCTTATTGTATATTCGTTGTATCATGTACTCTCCATCTACCACATTCATGTGTATGACTTAGAGACTTGATGTGAGGACGATATTGTATATTTTGGTGACTTGGATATCTTTTATACAGTTTTTCTTTTATCGTCTTTTATTTTTTCGCTAGGGCGTCGTATATCTGTTGTGGTGGTTGTTTTCCGCCGTTGGACGTAGATTTTCTCCTGTTGGGGATGTTTTACTTTATATTTATGTTGTACCCATTTTTGGGGTTAGTTTTTACAAAGGAGGTGCTGCCAAAATTTTTAAGAAAGTAAAGTTGGACTTTAAAGAATTTGGTTTGAGATTTCAAAAGTTTTGAAAATGCTATTATCACTTACTACTTTTGATGGTTTAGATTGCCGGGTTTTCGGCTTACTTAAATTGCGTTACGCCTGTAGACGTTGCGTAGTTTAAGGGCCGTCACGTGCCAATTTCGGGTCGTGACATAATATATGTTCATATATGTTTTGCTCAAATATACGTTCCGCCCTTTTAAAATATCCCAAAAGGTTTTCCTTTGTAAACGTTCGTGTCGCTCACGGACACATAGGAAATAGCGAGACTATAGCTCCTTTTTGAAAACGTCTTGTTAAACTTTTTATGCATGCAAAGTATTCAGGTACTTTCCTCAGATCAGTCCTGTTCGGCTACTATATAGTATAATGCCCATCATGAAAACAAAGTGCTCAAGAGCAAAATCAGCCTCAAAAGACGTACCAACATCACGTACGTCTGGTGCGCACGGAAATCAAATCCAAATACAAGTTCTACGAATGTGCACAAAACCAAACTAAGTGCAACTAGTGTGCAAAAAATGTAGGGATTCTTTAGCACCTTGCCTAGGGTTAGGGTTGCATCACACATACTATAACAAAAATTTAGGAGGTGCTAAACAATTCTAACCATGAATCGAACTAGAAAGTTAGAGTAACAACTAATTGTATAACATACAAAATAGTATCTACCACTAAGTGAGAGGAAATGCAACCTTTGTAGACCTCTCTTGTGACTCCTTGGATCTCCTAGAGTTTGAATCGGCTTGCTCAAGCTCCTTCCAAGTCCACGACGATCCACCTGAATTCCCTTTGCTCAAAGCTCCTTGCTTCACTTGATCAATGAGGAAGTAAAGCCAACACTCTAAACTAGTATAGAATGATGATGTGGTTTGTTTTATCACTTTAAAACACTTTCTTTTTATCTCACTCACTCACTAGAAAAATCAAGAGAGCATGAGAGATGAGGAAGAAGAAGATGGTAACCTTGAGCTCTTTTCTTTGGATAAAGATAATGATAATCATAAGCATAGAAAGATAAATATCAAAGATAAATATCTCATGCCAAACTATGCTTAGTAAATATCTAGATATTTTGTATGTGAGTTAAAGAACAAATGAAATGAAACCATGGTTCAACTTAGGTCAAGCAAAGAATAGTCAGCCATGCTTGAAATCATTTTGCTTTTTCTCAATATCTAATAAATATAAAGATATTTATATACCATGTGATCTTGCAATGACATCTTCTAGTGTATCAACAACTATGACACACATGTATGTATGTATGTATGTGTGCATGCATATCAACATGTACCTATATCCATGCATACATCATAAAGAAAAGGTTTATATAAATGAGATAAAAGTCAATATTAAATCAACAATTGATTTAATAAATCGATCATATCTCATACGACCCGACCAATAGAAAACTCCCGATTAAAATACGGTATCATATACTCGCATTTAATCGAGCTCCCGCGCATATCTCATATGCACACCACATCGTTTCACCTGAGCTAGGAAACTCTTGTGTGGGAATCTAAGACTCGTCAATATGCCGACAATAGGTGATGATCATATCAAACACCCACAAGCCGTAAGCGGTCAGATAAACGTAATGGACACCCGGGTATTGAACGATCAGAAGAAGAACAAGCAAACATGTTAAAACTCCCGTCGAGCCAACTGGTATCACTTTCCGTACAGTCCGGTCTCTTCGTCAGATATGTTGCATATTGAGTCTAGTGATGGAATCGTTGACCACAATAACTCAATAGTCATGTCGGTAAATGGCTCATAACAGATCGAGAAACTACAGATAACACTTTTCAGTAAATCTCAGCTGCCCAGGCCAGGGACTTCATGTTATAGCCAATCGAGCATAGCACAACATCAATCCCCATTACCAGGAGAGAAGAAACCCTTCCTATCCCTCATTGCTTCCATGTGCCTCGGGACTGTACCTAAAATCCACCTGTTTGCATGATTCAGTAGAGCCGTGGTAGGGTGGAGATCAAAGTACAGTGGGTGGACATATAAGACTCAATGACGATCTCGGGTCTACAGATAACCTGTACCAGTGTCACCCGAGAACTGCTATCCGACGTGAGATATAATACCACATAGGAGTTTTCGGCGAGTCCGTTCAGTGTACCCAGTCACACTGAGCTCCCGAATACAATCTTTGGTGTCACCACACCAGATGGATATGGGATCATCCATCGCCCATCATATGGGACAAGAATGGTATACGCTAGTCTACTCTGGAATATCGATGCCCCGTCTCGATACACCCACGACTAGGAACATTTCAAGGATAAGCTTATAAACTACAGATGTCCCACTAGTATGATCCACATCATAATCTCAGTAGTCAAGAAAATATCCTAAGGGCTTTATCAACAAGTATCAAATGAGTAAAAGCATGATCAAGTGAACATGTCAAGATAAAGAGTAACCAGATAGCATACTATCATGTTGAGCAAGACTGTCCTCTGAATATATATATATATAGATATATATATATATATAGAGAGAGAGAGAGAGACCAGTACATACACTATCATATAATGGCCTCTAGATCATATATATATCCAACACAAAAGCATATGTCAACTGCAACGGTGTGCATGACAACAACATCGAGTTCACCTAGAGTGCAAGAAAACCTCAATCCATTGCAACTAACATGCACGAATGAAAATCCCAATCGTGTGCATCCGGTGTGTACAAAATCACATCTCATATCTTGCGCCCAACATGCGCGAAATCCAAATCAAGCACATCCGTCATGCACGAATGAAATCTAAATCAAGTGTATCCAACATGCACAAATAAAATTTAACTCAAGTGCATCCGACATGCACGAACGAAATCTAAATCAAGTGCATCAAACATGCACAAATGAAATCTAATACCGCGTGCCTAATATGCGCAAAAATGCAACCCAAGCGCGTCAGGTCCATATAAATGCCCAGTGCGGTAAAGCGCATGAAAACGAACGTCAAGTACAAACGCGCACAAAAACATAAATCTGGTAAAATGAATGCTCAAAGACATAAATCGGGTGCAACCAATGTACGGGGTATAGATCTAGTGCAACCAATGCACGAAATACCAATCTGGTGCAACCAATGCACAAAATATAAATCTAGTGCAACAAATGTACGAAATACAAATCTGGTGCAACAAATGCACGGAGTATAAATCTAGTGCAACAAATGTACAAAATATAAATCGGGTGCAACAAGTGCACGAAAACTCATCAATAACTCAAATGCGTATAAAAACAACACTGAGTGTACCAAGGTGTATAAAAAATCAAAAACGTTTGCAACTATGTGCACAAATCCGTATCAATGTACTGCAAGCACATGTGAGCTATACCGAGTGCAAAAACCAAATCGAGTGCGTACTGTTGGGTTTTCATCAGCACCTAGCCTAGGGTTTGCAAGCATCAAACATGCCACAACAAAAAATTAAGGGGGTGCTAAGCAAACATCCAAGGATACATACTTGAAAACTAGGGCAACATAATAATGTAATCAAACATTACATAAGAAGTGATCAAGAATACAACCTTTGTAGACCCGGTCCTTCACTTCTAAAGCTCCGTGTTGACGTCCCTTCGCTGCGATCATCTATTTCCCGAACTCTAGTATGGATTCCCTCGGAGAAATGAACAAGATTGCTCATAGTCTTCGAGGCCGAAGATGATCTACGTCGACGAAACTCAAACTCAAGCTAACCCTTCACTAGGTCATGAACTTTGTGAAGAGAACACCCTAAACTAAATGGCAATTAGTAGAGGATGATGAAATAGGAAGTGGGTTCACTCTAGATTTTATTTTCTCACTATATTTCTTCATTAATCCAAAACCTAGAAAGCTTTGGAGTTGTGAAGAAGAAGAAGAAGATGAAGATGAGAATAACAAAAGAATAATCAAATGAATTATGCAACGATGGGTGAGTTAGTATCATGCACTAACCATTGTAGAGACATAACCATGGTTTAAGTCTAATGGTTTTTTTAAAAAATATCTTAAGTAAAAAAAATGTGTGGACTTTGTCAATGGTTATCCAAGCTTCAAGACATGACAAAAATTGCCACCATTTTGAATTACTTAAAATAAATAAAACCCTCACAATTATAAATAAGCATGGTGTAAGTCTTACACATACCCAAGTTTGCATGTATCATCAAGCATGATACAAACATGCACACAATTATATATCACATATACACTTTGTGTACATCAAGTAAGAAAACAATCTTAAGTGAACCAATACTAGTTAATGTAAAGTAATATATCAAATATATAATTATACATTAAATCATTAGATCAACACTTGATTTAATGATCCATTCAAATTGCATATAACCGACTAATATTATGTGTATCAAACTATCGAATCAACACTTGATTCGATAACCCGGCTATATCGCATATAACCGACCGATGATACAAATCGCGAGAATAGAATACGGTATCACATACACGCATTAATCTCGGTTCCGCACATATCTCATATGTGCTCCTACTCCATTTCGCCTGAGCCAGGAAACCTCTGTGTAGAACTCTAAAGACTAGTCAATACGCCGGCAGTAGGTGGTGATCATATCAGTCACCCATAAGCCTCAAGCGGTCTGCTAAACGTAACGGCCACCTGGGTATTGAGCGATCAGAAGATCAATAAGCAAGCCTGCTCACACTCCTGCGAATCCAATCAGTAACACTACTATACAGTCTGGTCTGTTCGTCTGATATGTCGCATATCTAGTCTAGGGGTGGTTAACGTCAGACCCCAGTAACTTGATAAGTCATGCCGATGTAAGGTCCATAACGGGCGTGAAACTACTGATAACACTTACCAGTAAATCACATCTACCATGGCCAAGGATTTCAGTTATGGCCAATCGAGTATAGCGCAACATCAACCCCAAATACCGGGAGAGACGATTCCCCTCCTATCACTCATTGCTTCCATGTGACTCGGGACTGTACCCAAAAACCACCTATTTGCATGACTCGGTAGAGCCGTGGTAGGGTGGAAATCAAAGCACAGTGGGAGCCACACAAGACTCTGTGACGATCTCGGGTCAGTAGACTAACCTACACCAGTGTCACCAGAGAACTACTATCTGACGTGAGGTATAATACCATCTAGGAGTTCTCGGCGAGTACGTTCAGTGTACCCAGTCTCCACTGAGCACTTGTATACCATCTCTAATGTCAAACACCAATGGATATGGGATCATCCATCGCCCATCACATGAGTCGAGAAGATATACGTTACTCTACTCTGGAATATCGATGCCCCATCTCGATATTCCTTCGACTACGAACATTGAAGGATGAACTTATGGACTACCCAGGCTCCGCTAGTATGATCTGCATCATAATTGTAGAAGTCAAGTACACATCCTAAGGGCTTTATCAACATGTAACAGAAAGACAGTAAGCATACATGTTAAGATAAAGAGCAACCAGATAGCGTACTATCATGTCGAGCAAGAAAGTCCTCCCTATATATATCCCAGCAGCCACTGTAATATACATCTCATATACAATAATGGCATCTAGGGCATACATACAACTAACACGTACCACATGCACAAATCAAATCAACCGTATGAAATCCACGAAATCATAAACACGTGCACCCAAGGCACAAAACCGATCTCAAGTGCAATAAATATGAACAAATCATAAACCAACACAATGGTGTATAAAGCATATCTCAAGTGCAATAAATAGGCACAAAATGTAAATACCCAATAGGTGCAACCATGGTGCACGAAAACAATATCATCAAACTCAATAATGAAAACTCAAATCCAAGCGATATAAGCATGATACTCGGATCACAACGCAAATCGCAAAAAATGACATTGAGGTACGCCTCCCACAATGTCGAAAAAAAGTCGGTGCGCCCAAAACGGGCAGAGCAAGAATATCCGCTTGCCTCATGCTCATGGTCTGGCATCCTCTGTCTCTTGGTCTTCATTTCTCTATGGATTACCAATCTTGCAATCCATCGGCTCATCGGCCCGGTCAGGTGTACTAACAGAAACGATCCCGCTCTGACACTCCTCTGGTCATCTCTCGGCCAAATTGCATGACCACTAGTAAAGCAGCACGTCACTGGCGTCGGCCTCTGGCCCTCTGAATACACGTGACAGATCTGATCCACGGTGAAACTCTTATTGCAACAGTTTCCTAGAAGGCACCTGCTCAGGGTCTCTTTCGATCTCGCCTATGCCGAACTATACGGAGGCTGGTACTCTTAAAAAATCTTTCCTCGCTTTCTGGACATCTGCGTTCTCAGCACAGCATTTCCTCGGGAACTGACTGTATCCCAACGCCTCTGTATACATATCCGACCTCTAATCTTAACGGGGAGTAACAATAGCTCATCAGCATCTTGCACGAAACTCTTGTTCCACTCGTCTTTATTATCGTCCACTTCGACGTCACTTCAGGCTATCTGTGTACTACAATTATGCTCGGCTATAGTCAATCCGGAATCTCTCACACGGACTCGTAATACGAACTCGGTATCTTCATCACTCTGTAGAAGATATCCAGCCGAACACGTTCTCGGGAACTCTTCCCAACCATCCGAGGAATATACTTTATTAATCCGCTCTCGATCCACTCACAACGCATATGGGTGAAGTCCACTATCCAAAGCTGGTTAACTTATTGATCTCCTATCGGATCATCCAATGAACAACGTCATCTCTGGATCGAACTACTCTAGATCTGAGTAAGATTCTCTACACTGGAAATCTTCAACTCAACTGGGCCTGCGTCGGCGCATCAAATCAGACGAATCATCTCAGTCACTCAACTCTACTCAAGATAGACTAGCTATTTACCGTCGCATTTCTGCCTGAAAGCTCCAGCGATCTCAGCTCATAAGCTCTGGAAGCGACATCCCATCAATCTCAGCAACAGCTGGGTCATCTGTCTACAAGGTAGACGACATCACGATCTCTGAGGTAGGCTGTACCTCAATAGTCCTCTCAAAACCGGCAGCCTCTAACAATGGCCCAATCATCCGGTGAAAAACCGAACACTCACCTCAAACAAGAGGTCACAACATAAATACTAAATCGATACGTTCCCTGTCACTAGAAAACATGATGGTCAGTCCTCATCCACGACGAGCTCGCCCTGACCGCATCACTAGCAGAAGCTCAATCTGCGCTCAAAGCATGGTGACAGGAACCTCAAGCATGTATCGAAGAAAACAGATCAAGGAAATGAAAAGAATCAATAGATCCCAAAATGGATACATGATCATAAGGAGGAACGGAATCAATGAGAGTATGATCATGGAAACGAATAAAATCAAGGATCTCAAATCGATGTATAATCATGGGGACGAAGAGAATCACAGATCTCAAAATATGTACATCCTAAGGTTACTTAAGTGGAGTATAGTATCATAAATATGCCGCGGAACATACGTACGGTATGTCACTCTACTCAAGCTACCTACTCCATCAATCATGGTCAACTTATGTAATGAAAGTTCGGGTCTAATACTCCTCTGTTCAAGTCTAAGTTCCGTAAGGTCAAGCCTAGGTCCCGAAATATTTACACCCCAGACTCCACATAGTGAAACCTAGACTTGAACCAAGGTTAAACCTAGCGCTCTGATACCAACTTTGTCAAGACCCGAAATTTAGTTCGTGACCGGCACTTAAATCATGCAATGTCTAAAGGCGCAACGTAAATTAAGTATGTCGAAGCCCAGAAATCTAAACCTTTTTAAGAAAATAAAATAGGTGAAGTTTTGAAATTAAGGTATGATGAAGTCCAAAGGTTTTCTTAAATGCATAGATAAAGGAACATGAAAAATGCATGTGGATTTTACTAGTTGAAAAACATGTTTCGTCTTTTTAAAAATTTGGGCAGCACCTCATTTGTCTATTTTGATCCAAAACCACATATACATAACAACAATAAAGGCATCCCCAAGCGGGAGCTAGCTCTTTGCCAAACAGCGGAATCACAACCACGCAAGTCATAATATATGTATACGACGCCCATTGGCGAAGATCAACACAAAGGAAAATGAAAAGAAAGACATCGAACCAACCAAGTGAACATATAACCCATCGCTCTAAGTCTCGCAACAACAAGTCTTTCTAAGTTTTACTATTTATAAAAATACTAGTTTCTGATTGATAGATTTAACTAGATACAACATGAATAATAATACAATAGTGGGTACGATCCAATATGTCCCACCTACCAAAGCAAATCACCTGAAAGCAAGTTGTGTGCCAGCGATGCCACTACTGATCCATGCGGTCAACCTGCAAGAACTGTGGCATGACGGGGTAAGTTGCCAACTCGTGAGTAGAAAACAATATCAAGTAGAAATCGAATAAAATAACAATTCCTAGGTCAACTATATCATAAAGGTAATACTATGATATCTATGGTGACCGTATTTGCATATGTGCCAACAATATAATCAATGACTATCTGCATGTGGATAACATCTACGTTTCCATCAATGACACAACAATATCATGGAAGTAAATATCATGAAAGGATATGCACGTAAATATCATGAAAGCATATGCATGTAACTATGAGGATATCAACCAACGTGTGTCCATCAACGACACATCAAAATCATGGAACCTGAGTGTCCAACACCGACACTCGCAACATCATGAAACCCGTGTCCAACATCGACACGTAAATCCTCATATCTCGGGCTCCGTCAGTCCAGATCGGCCTACGGGCTCCGTCTGTCCGGATCGGCCCATAACATCTCACAACTCCGGTCGGTATCCTCCAGATAACCGCCGAGTCCAAATACTATCACCGGTAGGTAGTGCTCCCCTGCCAGGCTCACCGCCTAACTATACGAGTCTTCTTGTCCCGGGGTACCTCACCGGGTCCACCATGTACCCGCAGATGGTGCCTACCTCTCCTCGAATCGGGTATCACAAACCAATCTCAAAACCGAGAAAATTCATGGTGGACGCCTTGAAATATCATATCAAGAGAAACCGGGTTTTTAAAACAATACATAATTTCCTTTAAAATTTTACCACGGTTCTCAAATCCAGAATCTCATGAAAACAGCATCTCAATGCGTATAATCATAAAGCATGATGTATGTAAACATAGAACAGAAATATGAGCATATCAAGTATATCATGCGATATGGTATGATGATGTGAACATAGCAAGTATATCATGCAACATGGCATAATGATGCGACAATTCTGCTGTGTATGTGACATAGCAATTATCGATGACGAAAGTGTGTGAACTGGAAAATCTATGTAAGTGTAACATACGCATCATCGATAATGGTGTAGGTGTACTAGCACAGGTACATATATAGTAAGATGAGAATATCAAGAACGTAGCAGCAAGTAAATCGTAAGCTCAATGTTATAAGGTATACGTATCTATAACATAACCGAGTTGATGAGTCTATCAATCGGCATCCAGCCTCACAACATCACGTATGGTATAATCCATCGTACGTCATCCTCTAGTCAAGGGTATGGATCAATCATCAGATAATACTCATCACGCACGGTAAATCATCGTACGGCGGCACTAAACAATTAGGGATTGTATCAACCTATATGACAATGAGGGTACGGACCTAACGTCTCGTACGGCATATCCCTCATTATTCACATCATTATCCATATATATATACCTATCTCTCAGGTCACATCCGTATCAATCTCATATTGTGGGACCGACAAAGGTACCAATTATCTCATATCGACTCGCATCCATATAACGGCATATCACACCAAGTCATCATATCACATCATATACTCTTTTCATCACATTAATATCTCACATCAAGTCATCTTAAATATACATTCTACCTTATAAATCTCATGTCATGCTACTCTAAATCTCATACTTATTCTCGTGCACTACATATAATTATATATCGTGATTCATATTTACGCTTCACATCCTTATATATATCTTCGAGACATCCTTAACAATCATATCATTTCATACTAAACCTTTAATCACATCCGTGGGTTCCTAGTATAGGTTTCTCCGACCATATTCACAAGTTTCTAACATGGTTTCCTTAACTATATTCTATATATATCGGTTTCCATTATAATTTGCGGGGGTGCTATACGTCATCCACCCGACTTCCCCCGTAGATATAAATCTACTCACCTGCTGAACTCCTTATTCAGACGTAGTCGATATGCTTCATCGTTTTGGAATCCACGCGAAGGTACCTATAATAAATATACAATCACAAATGCTATTAAAATCAAGTCCGGAAAACCAATACGGCACACGGTGCGCTCACAGGTTAGAACCTATAGCCTAGGCATGCAAAAACAACCAAAAAACCCTCGTCGTTGACGTACAAACATCCAACGACCCAATACAATATCAAATACTAAATCCCAATTTCATAAATCCAAAATACCAAATTCAGCAACTCAGGAAATCCCTCCCAGATTTCATCTCAGGTCAATTGGGACAAAACTAGCAAGTACATGGAGTTGTTTATAGGGGTTAGCAGCTACAGACAAAAACCCAACCCCAGAAACCACTAAAAATCCGGCGACAACACCTATTTTTCCGAGCTCGCCGACCATATGGAGGAATTGGCATCTCGTGCTTGGGTGGTGGTCTTCTGGTCGTTTGCCTAGGTCTATGGACTTGCTAGATTTTCTCTTAAATGCCCCAGATAGCTCCAGATTCTCTGTAGTCCAACAATACCTCACAAAACCGACACGGAACAAATCCTAAGTTCGTGTATCGGGTTGAAACCTCTGTTTTTGGCCAGTAAAATCATCATTAAGGTCTTATAAACTCTCACAACACTTCAATTTACCAACTACAAGTCATGTTTCCTACTAAACCCTAACTTGGAATTTCTAAGTTCACAAATCCACACTTAATCAATTTTAAACTAAAATAGAAACTAAAGAAACTAAATTTCTAACCAAATAGTGTAGGAAATACCTCATTTGGCAACTCAAGAATTTTCTTGAGTTGCTCAAAGTCTTCAAAATCCAACTTTGAAAGGTCCAAGGTGTTGAGGATGAAGTGAGGATCATTTTTATTGAAGGGAATATGGGGTTTTGAGGTGGTTTTGGGGATGAACCATGGAGGTAGAGGAGGTGGAGCAAGGGATGAAGAATATGAAGGACAGAAGTGAAGAAGGCAGGAAAATGAAATGAAGAGTTTTGGTCAAGGGTGGGAGCCCCCCCTCTCTCTCTCTCACTCTCTCTCATGCCCTCACATGGCATGCCATGCCCAAGTCATGAGTGTGTCCCCTTTCTCTCCTCAATAATTCTCTTTCTTTTCTAAAACCAAATATAAACAAATACCAATGAAACAACATGCGACCAAATGCAACATGTCATGTTGCACTAACCATGGAAAATATAGAAATACGGATTTGACATAATCGTGATTAGTAGTGCACTAATCAATTTTTATTTTAACTGCATATAATTAATTATAAAAATGCCAAATCAAATAAATATATATTTAAATGAATAAATCATTTTAATCTCCAATTATTTCAGAAATATTGGTATATATTTATACCATTTTACGAAAACCCCAAATTCGCAAATCAGGTAGTTTTCGCGAAATATATTATTTTAATATTAAATTCCAAAAATAATATTTTATATTTTCTGAAATGTTACATGATTATTCTTGTTTCATACCCGTTTGGGGCCAGTTTTTACGAGGGAAACTCTGCCGAAATTTTCGAAAATACTTGAATGCTTTTAAAATGATCACTACGACTTTAGTTTATGAAAATCACTTTCTTTTAAATAAGTATTCCTTCACTCTCTTTTAAATGGTTTAGATTTTTGGGCTTTTGGCTTACTTGAATTAGGTGGGGTCCTATAGACTTCACATGATTCAAGTGCCAGTCACGTGCCATTTCGGGTCGTGACAATAGACCACCAAACTCCCACGTATATGATCGCTATCATACTACTGGTAGTCAAGCAAGAATCCTATGGGCTCTATCAACATGTAATAGTGATCTGTAATGTCACCTGAAGTATGTACACGATGATAAAGATAAACCAGATAGCACACTATCATCTTGAGTAAGACTGTTCTACCGGGATAGGTCCTCCCTCAATCATTGCAATCAAGTGCCTGTGATCCAATAATTGACTTAAGGGTACTATAGCCAACACCTATGTCTATATATGCCAAGGATGGTTCCGTGTACTTTATTACATTCACCAATGTTCTCTCAAGATACAAACATGTATTCTTGTTGAAACACAAAACTGAATCTTTTGAGAATTTCAAGGAATATAAGTACGAAGTAGAGAACCAGATGGGTAAAGGTATTCAAATCCTTCGATATGATTGGGAGAAGAATACTAGAGCATGGGATTCCGAGACTATCCAAAAAAGAATGAGATTCTATCTCAGTTTACTCCTTCGTATAAACTACAGCACAACGGTATATCGGGGTGGAGGAATCGCACCCTATGAGATATGGTGCGCTCTATGATGAGTACTGCTGAGTTGCCTATTTCCTTTCAGAGACATGCACTTGAGAAGTTGTTGGCTATAGTGCCCTCAAGTCAATTATTGGATCCCAAGCATGTGATTGCAATGATTGAGGGAGGACCTATACAGGTAGAACAGTCTTAATCGAGATGATAGTATGCTATATGGTTTGTCTTTATCATCGTGTACATGCTTCAGGTGACATTGCAGATCACTATTACATGTTGATAGAGCCCATAGGATTCATGCTTGACTACCAGCAGTATGATGGTGATCATATACGTGGAAGCTGGGTGGTTTATAAGCACATTCTTAAAGTGTCCCTAGTCGTGGGAGTTTCGAGACTGGGCATCGATACTCCAAGAGTAGACTAGTGTAAACGGATCGAGACCCCGACGAAGGGCCGTGGCCAGTCTCAAAAGCCATTGGTGTTAGTTGGTTCACCTAAGATGTATACAAGTGCTCAATGGGTTATGAGTATACCGGACGGACTCGCCAGGAACATGCTAGTTGGTATAATACCTATTGTCAAATAGCAGTTCCCTGGTGACATGTGTACAGGTTAGTCTATCGACCCGAGATCGTCATTTTTCTAGTGTGAGTTCCCGATGTGCTTTGATTACTACCCTACCATGGCTCAAAAGAGTCGTGCAAATAGGTTTTAGTTGGGTACAGTCCCGAGCCACATGGAGGCAGTAAGCGGATCGTCAGGGGATTCGTCTCTCCCGGTATTGGGGGTTGATGTCGTGGTGTGCACGGGTGGCCATTTCCAGAAATCCTGGTCCGGGGTATACGAGAATTACCGATCTAGGATCGGTAGTTTCTCAGTTGGTGATAGGTTTCATGCCGACACTAAATGTCAAGTTATTAGGGGTCTGACTTTATCCACCCCCAGACTCGATATGCGATTCTCATAGATGAACGAATCGAACTGTATGGATATTGTCACTGTCTGGCTAAGTAGAGTTTCAGGATGAGTTTGCTCGTCGGCCTCCCTTTCTCTCAATACCTAGATAGCTATTACGTACAGCTAGTGCCACTGATGTGCTTGTGGTTAAACCCACTGCTAGCATATTGACGAGTCTTTAGAGTCTCACATAGAGGGTTTCCCTGGTTCGGGCGAAACGTTGTAGAGGCCATATAGTTTTATGGCAGGGTTCGATCATATATGTGCACTTGTGCACGGATCACGATCAGACGGATAATACTAGTGGGCTTTGGTTTAAACCGGATCCTAGTATTATATTGTTGGATTATTTTTGTCTCGTTGTATTCGTATTGAGTCGGAATACGGATGCGGGTATGTATATACGGATGAGGGGTATTCTTGTAATTCATTACAAGATAACTTTAGGGTTGACATTTCTTTTCTTACTTTAAACATTTAGTTTAATGTTTATTGTGTGGAAAATGTGAGGTTATGTTTTGGCTTGGAATTGAATGTGGCATGTGCACTTGGTTTTGTTTTGGTTAAGATTTTTGTGAGATATTTGTGGTGAGCATGAGAGGGGCAGCTAATTTTCTTGTGAGTTTTTCTTTAGTTGCTCAAGTGCTCACAAAAATATCGCACACAATACTTAGCAGCTTCTTTCTTGAGCTCACACTTTCCTCCATGGCAACTTCTTCATCCTTCACCCATATCCTCTCATGAGTTGAGAATCCTTGGGTGTATTGAGACAAAGTATTCACATACACTCTCTACTTCATCTTGGATATCTTGGTGAGCAAACTGGACATCCGAGTTGCTTCAGTTTTGAGGCGGGATCCCGTATTACTAATCCTCGACGTGGATCGTCGTCGATAGGGGAGACTGGAGATCGAACTTGATCGAGTAAGCCACGAGGAGCTTGGAACAGAGGTTGAAGACCGAAGGACACAGATCGATCGGTATAACCTCTCTAAACTCTTTTCATAGAACTAGTATAGGGTTAATGGTACGATCCGTTGATTAGGGTTCTGTTAGCGCCGGTTTCTAAAAGTTTTTGTTCCGCATTTGGCCACGGATTGATGGCCGGGGCGCTTCCGTAACCCAACATGGTATCAGAGCATGGTTATTAACCACATACTAGTTGGTTTAGACAATGTTAAAGTATCGAAACCGAAACAACTCCGAAATATCACTCGATGTATTCTAGTTTCTGTCAAAATTTTCTGAGTCTTCTAAAAATATTTTAGCAACTGCAGTAGACTACATAGCTGACCACTAGAACACTCCTCAAATACGAGCCCAATCCAGCATTATAGGACCGGCCAGATCCCCAAAAAATCCGATGTGGCCGGTTTTAGGAAGGTGTTTGGACTTCGTATTTTGGGTAGGGTCTAGTCTTTGAAATATTGGTTCAGTGGTATTGATTGTTTAGCCCAGTTTGGATATGGTTTTATCTAGTTGTTTGGGGCTATTTCGAAGTCGATATTTCTAACACTGTTTAAAGTTTATAGTACATACATTACTATTTGCGACCGTGAATGTCATTAGAGTGGTACAACTTTTCTATTTACTATAGTTCTTTTAGACAGGTTTGCGAACGTGACATTCACGTTGATGTTTTGTGTTGTGCTGTGTTGTTGCGGATTCGTCGTGGTGGATAGCTTGGGTGCAATATTAGTACAGTTTAGTTTTATTTGTACATTTGATAGCGTGGGGCGAGCGCCCGACATGTGGACTGTTGTCACTCCCTGTTTGTATATTATTTATTTGGGGCACGATCGGGTTGAGGTCGATATCACCGTTGTACATATTTTCTTTTCTGTACTAGAATTACCCCGCGATGGAGTGCACGGATAGCCGGGTTCTGGAGGGCAACGGGTACGCATCTCATTGCGTTGAGACGGAGGGGGCCTCACTCTAGAATTGGCGGGCTATTCGCCGCACATGTAGGGGTACAGGTTCACCCAAGGAGGGGTGCTCAAGTTACCGGATTCCATTAAGTGCTGGGTGGCCCGTTCACTTTGATGAAGGGGCTGCCTCGCTTCTGGTTTTGGCGGGTAACTTTCCGTGCTCGTAGGGGTCTACGTTTTTATTGCACAGGCTATCCATACTACAGGATTGTCTAGGTGTGGCAGCACGGTTTCGGGAGGCATCGTCCATACCAATTTCAAAAATTTTCCGTACTCAAGAACCCTAACCTAGAATCTTAACTAGAGATTTAGACGAAACAATAATGCAAACAACTTTACATCAAAGTGAATGAGGAAAACAACCTTTGTAGACCGGTCCTTCACTTCTAAAGCTCCGTGTAGTAGTCCCTTCGCTCCAAGTAGTGAATACCCGAACTCTAGAAAGGGTTCACATGAATCAATGAAAAGCTTGCTCAAAGTCTTCGAGGCCGAAGATGATATACGTCGAGGAGACTCAAGTTCATGCTACCTCTTCACTAATGGTAGATTAGTGAAGAAAACACCCTAAAATAAATGGCTAATATAGTAGAGGATGATGAAGTAGGAATTGGGCTCACTTTAGATTTATTTTTCTCACAATATTTCCTCACTATTTGAAAATCTAGAAAGCTTTCTCATGAGGAAGTACAAGATGAAGTGGAGATGAGAATGAAAACTCATGAGGTGAGAATATCAGCCATGGGTGAGTTCGTGTCATACACCAACTCATGTAGAGAATAAACCATGGCTAACAATAATGGTTAGGTTAATAAATATCTACAAGTAAAACAAAATTAGTGGACTTGGTTAATGGTTCCACAAGCTTCTACAAGCTTGAACCATGTGACCAATTACCATTAATTTTGATTAATTTTAAATAAATAAAACCATTCATTATATCAAGAATTGTGTCTGTCTCATACACCCATGAAGCATGTGGCATCAAGCATAACACATATAAAATATACATTAATATATATCATATTTATACTATATGCACACAAGTGAGAAAAAGAAATGTTTAAGTGAGCTAATATTAGTTAATGTAATTCAATATATCAAATATATAATTATACATTAAATTATTAAATCAACATTTGATTTAATAATCCGGCAATATCTCATACAACCGACCAATATTAAATGTAACAACTTATCGAATCAGCACATAATCCGATAACTCGGCTATTTCTTATATAACCGACCGATATCACATATCGCGAGAATAGAATATGGTATCACATATGCACATTAATCTCAGTCCCGCACATATCACATATGTGCTCCTACTTCGTTTCGCTTGAACCAGGAAACCTCTGTGTAGGACTCTAAAGACTCGTCAATACGGCGGCAATAGGTGATGATCATATCAAATACCCACAAACCGCAAGTGGTCTGCTAAATGTAACGGTCACCCGGGTATTAAGCGATCGGAAGATCAACATGCAAGCCTTCTCATACTCCCGCAAATCCAATCAGTAACACTACCGTACAGTCCAGTCTCTTCGTTAGATATGTCGCATATCGCAGCCTGGGGGTGGGATAACGTCAGATCCCAATAGCCTGATAAATCATGTCGATGCAAGGTGCATAACGGTTTGAGAAACTACTGATAACACTTACCAGTAGATCTCAGTAACCCTGGCCTGGGATTTCCTGTTATGGCTAATTGAGCTTAGCGCAACATCAACCCCCAATACCGGGAGAGACGAATCCCCTCCTATCGCTCATTGCCTCCATGTGACTCGGGACTGTTCCCAAAAACCACCGTTTTGCACGATCTCTTGAACATGGTAAGGTGGAAATCAATGCACAGTGCGAATCACACAAGACTCTATGACGATCTCGGGTCGACAGACTAACTTGTACCAGTGTCACCAGAGAACTGCTATCTGACGATAGGTATAATACCATCTAGGAGTTCTCGGGGAGTCCGTCCTGTGTACCCAGTCTCCACTGAGCACCCGTATACCTTCTCTGATGTCAAACACCAATGAATGTGGAATCATCCATCGCCAATCATATGGGTCAAGAAGCGCATACGCTAGTCTACTCTGGAGTATCGATGCCCTGTCTCGATACTCCCACGACTAGGAATAATTAAAGGACGTACTTACTGACTACCATTTCCCCACTATTATGATCTGCATCATAATCCGGGTAGTCAAGTACTCATCCTAAGGGCTTTATCAATATGTAATAGAGAGACTATAAGTGTACATGTTAACATAAAGTGCAACCAGATAGCATACTATCATGTCGAGCAAGAAAGTCCTCCCTCTATATGGCCAAGCACCCACTACAATATACATCACATGTACAGTAATGGCCTCTAGGGCATACATATAACTAACACACACGACCAGGGGAATGTCGGGTTTTACTTACGGCTAAAAGGAAACCCGGGGCTCCAAGATTATATGTATTGTTTTGTGATGATTATCGCTATTCTGTGATGTTGCATTTATCATACCAGGAGAGATTATTGTTGGATATGTATGCCCTAGAGGCTATTACTGTATAGTACTAGTTTGTATATTACATTTTGGAAGCTTAGGATATATACACGGATTGACGAAAGTCATGCTCGATATAGTAGTATGCTACTTAGTTTGTATCTATTCAATATGTGTATATG
Organism: Agapanthus africanus; assembly: GCA_030015575.1. Classification (NCBI taxonomy): domain Eukaryota; kingdom Viridiplantae; phylum Streptophyta; class Magnoliopsida; order Asparagales; family Amaryllidaceae; genus Agapanthus; species Agapanthus africanus. The sequence goes on from JASDDO010000022.1 coordinate 395,113,477, forward strand.
TTTCTTTTAACATATCGCTAATACATATTGATGGAGCCCTTAGGATCTTTGCTTGACTACAAGCGTTGTGAAGGTGATCACACTAGTAGGGGCTGGGTAGTCTATAAGCACATCATTATATAGATCCCTAGTCATAGGATTATTGAGACAGGGCATCGATACTCCAGAGTAGACTAGTGTATATGTTTCTCATCCCAGCAGGGGAGATGGTCTGTCCTACAGCCATCAGTACGTCGTACTGGAGATAGTATGCAGGTGATCATTGGGTTATGAGTTATACTGCATGGACTCGTCGGGAACTGCTGGTTGGTATTATACCTATCATCAGGTAGCAGTTCCCAGGTGACATGAGTACAGCAGTCCGTTGACTTGACACTGCCACTTCGCCTCAAGTGTGTTCCCACTGTTCTTAGATTTCTACCCTACCATGGCTCTATTGAGTCGTGAAAACAGGTAGTAGTTGGGTGCAATCCTAAAACACTTGGAGGCAATGGCGGTTAGATAGGATTCGTCTCTCCTGGTATTGGGGGTTGATATCGCGCTGTGTTTGGAGAGCCATTACAAAAATTCCCTGGCCAGGGCAAGTGAGATTTGTTGGTAGGTGTTCCAGTAGTTTCTCAGGGTGTTCTGGACTATACTCCGACATGACTTATACCGCTATTAGTGGTCTGACGTTTACCACCCCTCTAGGCCCGATATGCGATACTCTTAGATGAACAGACCGGACTATACAGAGATTGTCACAGATAGCCACAGTACGAGTTTGGATGAGCTTGTTCGTCGAACTTCTTATCGACAGATACCTGGGTAGTCGTTACACATAGCTAGTGCCACTGACGTTCTTGTGGTTAAACCCACTGCCAGAGTACTGTCGAGTCTTCAGAGTCCCACTCAGAGGGTTTCCCAGCTTCGGGCGAAACGAGTAGAGGCCGTTGTTAGTTATATGTATGCCCTAGAGGCCATTACTGTACATACAATGTATATTGTAGTGGATGCTAGGACATATATAGGGAGAACTTTCTTGCTCGACATGATAGTATGCTATCTGGTTGTACTTTATCTTAATATGTACTCCGATTGTCTCTATGTTACATGTTGATAAAGCCCTTAGGATGAGTACTCGACTACTGGGACTATGATGAGATCATACTAGTGGGGCCACGGTGGTCGACGAGTACATCCTATAACTGTTCCTTGTCGAGGGTGTATCGAGACAGGGCATCGATGCACCAGAGTAGACTAGCGTATACGCATCTTGACCCATATGATGGGCGAAGGATGATCCCATATCCATCGGTGTTTTGACATCAAGGATGGTGTACGGGTGCTCAGTAGAGACTGGGTACACAGAAAGGACTCGCCGAGAACTCCCAGATGATATTATACCTCACGTCAGATGGCAGTTCTCCGGTGACACTGGTACAGAGTAGTCTGTTGACCAGAGATCGTCATAGAGTCTTGTGTGATTCCCACTATGCTTTGATTTCCATCATACCACGTCTAAGAGGGCGTGCAAAAAGGTAGCTTTTGGGTACAGTCCCGAATCACATGGAGGCAATGAGTGATAGGAGGGGATTCGTCTCTCCCGGTATAAGGAGTTGATGTTGCGCTGTGTTCGATTGGCTATAACTGGAAATCCCTGGCCAGGTTTGCTGAGATTTAATGTTAAGTGTTATCAGTAGTTTCTCGAACTGTTATAGATCTCATATCGACACGACTTATCGAGCTGCTGGGGTCTGACGTTTACCACCCGTAGGCAAGATATGCGACATATCAGACGACGAGACCGGACTGTACGGGAGTGTTACTGATTGGATTCACAGGAGAATGTACAGGCTTGCTTGTTGATCTTCTGAGCGCTCAATACCTGGGTGGCTGTTACGTTTAGCTGACCGCTTGCAGCTTGTGGGTGTTTGATATGATCATCACCTACTGCCGGAGTATTGACGATTCTTTAGAGTCCTACAGAGAGATTTCTTGTCTCAGGCAAAATGGAGTAGGAGCACATATGTGATATGTGCGGGACCGAGGATAATGCGGTATGTGATAGCTTATTGGACTCTCGCGATATGAGATATCGGCCGGGTATATGTGATATAGCCGGGTCATCGTATTAGTCGGTTATATGCGATATAGCCGTATTGTCGGATCAAGTGTTGATTCGATAATTTAATGTACAATAATATATATGATATATTAAATTACATTAACTAATATTAGCTCACTGAAAGATTCTTTTTCTCACTCGGGTAATACATTGATATATATGCGATATATGTTAATTGTATTATTTTATTTTGTTACAATAAATATTATATATGTGATATATAATATTGTAACATGATATGATTACTAATGCAACATGTTTAGTGGAGTTTAAACATGATTAGGGTTTGGATTAGGGTTAAGACTTCTAGTAGATTCTAGAAGCTTTTCTTTTGTTTGAAAATGATATTATGCTCGATATTTTCAAGTGACTCACTTTTAACCCAACCCAAACCCTAGCCCTAGTTAATTTTCTACATGGGTTTTGTTGACCATGGTTGCATTATTCATCATATTTATCTTTTCATTATTCATCACAAAAGGATGATGATATTCTTCTTCTTTTTCCTTTTTCTTTCTTTCATGGAAAAAGCTTTCTAGCTTTTTTCGAAGTGATGAAAATGAGTGAGAATAAGAAAATAAAAGAGAGAAAAAAACCTACTTCATCATTCTCATCTATCCTTGCCCTTTAGATGAGAGTGTTCACTTCATTTAGTGAGTGTTAGATTTTGTTAATGAAACTTCAAGGTAGATCATCTTTGTTATCGAAGATCGGAAGCAAGACTGCATCTTTCTCTTCGTGAAGCCTCTCGAGAGTCCGGAACACGATGATCGCAGCGAAGGGACCTCAACACGGAGCTTAAGAAGTGAAGGATCGGATCTACAAAGGTTGTAATCCCTCTCACTTAGTGTTAAAGAGTTTAACATGCATGTTTTCACCTAAACTCTAGTTTAAAGATCCGGCTTTGGGTTGTTCGGCACGGCTAAATTTTAAATCGGGCATGGTTGATGCCTCGTAGACCCTTGTTAGAGTGCCCAGCAACCCTACAGTGGTATCAGAGCCAAGCTAGAGCTTTAGGCAAAGTCTGAGCGAAGTTTAAAGTCCGATCGAACCCCGAAACCCTAATTTGAACCCTTCTCTGGACATTTTCTGAAAATGTGAATTTTTTTGAATTAAAAATGCTCATAAAATTATGCAGGAAAAACTAAGAATTACTGTGATGTACGGGCCTGTAATGCGATGATTTGACCGTGGAGCCGCGGCCAAACCAAGGCTTTGGCGGCGGTTCTGCGGCCAAAATTTTGAATTAGTCCTTGCAACTTCATATATTTATTCTTAGGTCCTTTTTGTTATTTTTTCTGGAAATTTTTTAATTCCACTCAAGTGTTGAGTTTTCTAGGGTTGTATTGGGGACTCGTTGATTCGATCGGATAATTTAACTTTGTGTAGTTTGTCCGGGTAATTTTTAGATCGTGTTAAAAAGTTCGACCGGATATCAATAACTCACTTTTTCCTCTGCCGGAAAATTTCCAAGCATTGGATTTTTCCGTAGTTTTGGAACGTTCTAAGTCGTGCAAGTAACACGGTGGACCCTCTAGAAGACAACAAACCTTAACTCTATTATGTGATCGTCTTGAACTGCCTCTGAACCTTAGGGTTTGTGGCAGTACGGCGTGCCACATTTGAAGCTTAGCTTGAACCTTCTACGGATGGACCATTGGTACTGTTGCATGTGATGGATGTTTTTAAACTAAGTTCAAGTGTTGAGAACTATTTGGGAAAACTTGGATGTTTGATTATTCGATTAGAAAGTTTAACATTGTCTATTTATCTGGAATGTGATACAATATTTGTAATCCACAAGTAGTTATGAGATAACTAATTTGAATGTTATAAATCTAGCAGTTCAGTCTCAGATGATCGGTTGCCTCGGAATTTTGATGTGATCAAAAGTCCGTCGCAATCACGTAGCATACGCGGATGCTCGCCGGGTAAACTTAATAGATAGCCACGCCCCATAGCCCCGACCAAGTGACTGTAGGAGAACCCCGTCGCCGAAAGCATCCGTTCGGGTGCTCACGGCAGCGGTGTTCTTCCTTAGTGCACTTCGTCGACGGCATCTGGGGGTACCGCCGTCTACTAAAGTTTGCAACGAGCATTCGATCAGGATGTCGGGAATCTTGTTGAATTGCCCGACTTGATATTGAAAAGAGTTTTCGATAATGAGACTAAAATGCGGGGTTTATAATTGTTAGGCATGCGATGTCTAAGGAATTCATTTGGTTAGGCATGTGATGTCTAAGGAGGTTGCGGATTCCAAATGTTGTAGTTTTACACTTTCTTTTCTGTGACCGTAAGCGTAGTATGTGGTGTATCGCCGGTTTCGTTGCTATACATCAACGACAATCGGGATACACATACTTGCTTACGTTGATGATATGAGATATTATGTGTTGCTGTGATATGTTATATTGGATCGTCGCGTTCTGAATAGCTGGGGGTTTTATGTGAGATAAGAGGTTTTCTTTTTCATTCATGTAAAATTCATTTGTATGTAATATTCTTTTATTGGGGCACTCCGGGCTGAGGATGATGTCTCCATTGTATATTATTTACTTTTCCGCATTAGGTAGACCCAAGGCGGGGAGCACAAGTAACCGGGTTCTGGGGTCCAGTGGTAGACCATCTCGAGGAGTCGAGACCGGGTCTCCTAACCCTGGAATTGGCAGAGTTGCTTGCCCCTCTCGTAGGGGTCTAGGGATGTAGGCTTGGCTATTCATCGCGATCGTGGAATCCGTTTTTTATACTGGCTCGTATTGAAAACACGGACGTCCTAGTATATCAAATATTTCATATATGTTTTTCTGCTGCAATGTTCTGTGATGAGAACATATTACTGCCTGAGACGAATGTTTATATTATATATATGAGATATATGTTATATTGCAGATTTCGTTTCATGAAAGGTAGAGGACTGAGAACGGGTGATAAGTTTCATGAGATAGAAACGGTGCAAGAGTTGCAACCAAGTCTGTTGGTCACTATCACCCTGTATTACCAGAATACATTGATTCTGAACGAATGTTATTAGATACCGAACCTGATGTACAAAATCATTTCAGTCTCTTTATTAGTAAAGAAAGGATATAATTTTGTATTGTTGGATAATGTTTTGAACATTTCCTATATCAAGAGTTGATCGGTTCAGGCACGTTATCTAAAATCATTGACGTTCTAATGTAAGTCTACGCTAGCGCCCCGGCCGTCTACAGACACCAAAATGCGGAACAAAACTTTTAAACTGGCGCTATCGTATACTTTAACCCGGATCTGCCATTATTGCTAAACTAACAAACTGTAAAGAGTGTAGGAAAATTGTACCGAACGATCCAAGTCCTTCGTTCTTCAACCATCATCCCACGCTCCGTTGCGGCTGCTCCGATCTCGTCGATCTCCGATATCCTCGTCGAGGTGGCACCACATGATCGGTTCTTTAAACGGGCTCCCGCCTCTGACTCGAGGCAACTCGATCTTCAAGTTTGCTAAAAGAGACGATCAAGAATGATGTAGAGAATGAGTAGAAGACTTTGTCTCACTTCGTCCAAATCCGTGGACGATCGGTTAATGAAGTTGCCGAGGGAATCGGGTGATGGAATGAAATGGACTGTGAAATTCCATACACCGATAAAACCTATCATAATCTTTTCTCTCTAATATGAAACATCAAGTGAGTGTGTGAATGAGGAGAGAGAGAGGGCAAGCCATATATAGCATGAGGGAGGTGACCGTAGGAGAAGGGGGTGACCTTAAGCAAAAGCTTCTCACTTCAAAATATCTTAACCAAAACAAGAATGCATTAAAACAAAGCATGACTCACTAAACCTAGTCACCCTTTAATAAATGCAACCAATGAAAACCCTACACCAATAAGCCTAGTCACCTCATCTAGAATATTCTAGAACACTGACTCACCGCATCTGTAGAAAAGATAAATCCGTCTTTAACCAAATGTTAAAAGACGGCTGATAGAAAACTGGAAACTGGAAACTTCCAAAAGTGATCCTGAAACGACTTTCAGGATAACCCCGAAACTGTATAAATATACCCGCATTTGTATTACGACCGAATACAAATGCAACTGAGACAAAGATATTATACCTACTCAATATAATACTCGGATCCGGCTTAAACCAAAGCCGACCAGTATTATCTGCCCGAAAAATAACACGTGCGTAAACGCACGTGCATTTTCCGAACCCTGCCATAAAACCATACGGCCTCTACAACGTTTCGCCCGAACTTGGGAAACTGTCTGTGGGGGACTCTAATGACTCGTCAGTACCCTGGCAGTGGGTTTAACCACAAACCGTCAGCGGCACTAGCTATGCGTAACGGCTGCCCATGGACTGACCTCAAGGGTGGCCGAGGAGTGAACTCAAGGGAGACCGATGAGCGAACTCCTCCGAAAACTCTACTGAGCCTAACAGTGACAATGTATATACAGTCCGGTCCGTTCGTCAATGAGTATCGCATATCTGCCTAGGGGGCTAGCAACGTCAGACCCCCAATAGCAGTATAAGTCATATCGGAGTGAAGCCCAATACACCCTGAGATACTACTGGAGTACCTACCAGTAAATCTCCTACCATGGCCATGGATTTGTGTAATGGCTCTCCTAGACACAGCACGACCTCGCCCCCAATACCGGGAGAGACGAATCCCCTGCCGATCCGCTCACGTGCCTCCATATGGCTCGGGACTGTACCCAAAAGCTACCTGTTTGCACGACTCCTTTGAGCCGTGGTAGGGTAGAAATCAAAGCACAGTGGGAACTCACACGAGGCAAATGACGACCTCAGGTCGATGAACTAACCTGTACGCATGTCACCAGGGAACTGCTATCTGACGATTGGTATAATACTAACTTGCAGATTCCCGGCAAGTCCTGTCCGGTGTACTCATAACCCAATGAGCACCTGTATACATCTTAGGTGATCCAACTGACACCAGTGGCTTGTAAGACCGGCCACCGCCCCTCGTCGGGGTCTCGACTGTATACACTAGTCTACTCCGGAGTATCGATGCCCTGTCTCGAAACTCCCGCGACTAGGGACCACAATTAAGGATATGCATATAAACTACCCAACTCTCACGTATATGATCGCCATCATACTGTTGGTAGTAAAGCAAGATCCTAAGGGCTCTATCAAAGTGTAACATGCAATCAGTCACCTGAACATGTACACGACTGATAAAGGTAAACCAGATAGCATACTATCATCTCGAGTAAGACTGTCCTACCGGGATAGGTCCTCCGCAATCATTGCAATCACGTACCTGCGATCCAATAATTGACTATGAGGGCACTATCTCCAACAATCTCCCACTTGCACTCAAGGCTAATATTGCGATGTCGACTACTCACAGCCCGTGTGAAACCGAACATCCAACTCCTCTACTAATCAGTTTCACAAAGCCCGTTTGTAAAACTATTGTGTTCGAGAAATAGCCTTGGTGAGTGGATCCGCCTAGAAGTATCTTTCTATATCTCTCTTAATCTCAAGTTCGCGGAGAAAGCCATCTCCCGAATTGAGTAGTACCTGTCTTAGAATATGTCTGGATATCTGATGGGACCTTAGTTCATAAATGAACTCCATATCCAAACTTCTTAGACTGAATCGATCACTGAACCTAATCAGTATCGGGCACCTTGCTTCCCACAGTATCCTCTTGGACCACCTGTCCATAATACTGTCCCTCTTCGTCAGAGGGAAAACTATAACTCTGACAATCACTCTGTCATCCATGTCACCTTTGAAGCCTGGAATGATAATCGTCTCCCGAAAGAGGCTGCCGTAATCAAATCCGTAGAACATGTACCAATGTTCTAAAACTGCTTCCGTATATTTCTCCAGGATTGGATTAATACAAACTTATTGCATCTAGTGCAAAACCAACATTTGGTGTGGTACTTGACATCACATGATTGACTCAATTGCCTAAGCAAGTGATCTGCCAATCATGCACATCCCTCTTCCCTTTAGTCTATACGACACCTTTAGAGAGGGTGACTCCATCACCTGCAGGTACATTACCATGCTAGGAGTCAATTATTCTAAAAACCATTAGAATATCTGTCAAAGTACCCACATTGGGAAACCACCCAAATCTAGATCTAAAACCATAGATCCAGAAACCATAATGTCAAATATTATATCCATATCCTGTCTGGAGAAACAACTGTGTGACGATCACAGTACAACCGATCGTAGTATAGGAATTTTACTTCCTACTTTGTGTATGTCATCCTAATACCATGACATCACACCCTACTACCTTCTTAACCGATCCATCCTATTCTGATTGAAGTCAAACCCATGACTGTCACATCAAAATTAGATGATCTATCTCCGCTAAAACTGCTCAAGTCTATAAATAGATATAAACGTCTTGCCCACTATGCTTCCGCTGCTCCCACTGACTAAGACAACCCTCCTACCGGGTCTCATAGCCTGGAACAACAGTAGTGTCAAGTCTGGGTAGATAAGAACCTCCCTGTCACCGTCCTTGAGGCTACCGGAGTACCTCTCGGGTGTCTGAGATTACCTACCATATCTGCGGAGTGGCTATTGGAATGTCAACCTGATTGAATGTATAGGTCCTAATAAATTTTCCGTAATCGTTCGCGGTTCTGGAATCACTTCCAGTTCTACCATACTCCCACTACTGTTTTCTGAAAAAGATCCATTTTATTAGAACTGTGGCGAGTCAAGAACAATATCACTATTGATCTTCCAAATGGTAGAATATCAACCCTCGTCATAACCAGGGTCAACCCACAAACAACCATTACAGAAACGTGCCCTGAGTTATCCAGTGTCTGTTTTTAATCATAAGCTGGACAACTCCCCATACCTTAACTTCTTTTAAGGTACGATCCGTTCTATATCCAATATAGAAACTTTGACACTAATTTAATTGGAACCAAGATTCAAATCATGCAGCTGTCTCCAGTGCATATCTACTTAATGGAAAGAGGCTAATCAGCATTACTCAACTTAGGAATCCATCCAATTATGAGTAACCTGAAAGAGAAACACGTTTCTCAAAACCATCACTATCATCTGATACCAATCACAAGAATCTACATCTTCGATCTCTTTGAAGAATCCCGATACTTGTGATACCTGGTTCTCTACTTTATTCTTATACCCACAACTTCTCAAAACTTAGACCTTGTATTTCTACGAAACACTTGTCTAAATACTAGAGAAGTTATAAGTAAACAGAACATAGTACGAGGACCTACCCCTGTGTCCTGATGGACACTGGACAACATACAATACTCTGTATAAGTCCGCTGAGTTAAACAACTCAAAACCTGTGCGTCGTAGGTTGAAAACTGTACCCTGGCGATTTCCTCAAATATCACCAATTACAACGAATTCCGATATAATGAGGATGATCACCTAATTCACAATATCTTACTCCCACTCATCATCTGTAAAACCATACAGATATGAGAATGAAACCTGGTAAATACATACCCTTGGAGTAAGTGTCTAATCGGGAAAACAGTTTTTCCTTTAACAACGCACTGAAACATGAAAATGTTTCGTAGGGGTATCCTGGTATTCATAGCAATGCCTCTTCCATAATCCAATTCATGACTTCAACCGTATATTTTATTGCCATCTCTCCAAATCCCTTTATTTGTCTTTAGTCGTTACCTTCTGTACACCATCGTTAGGCTAAATGGTTTTCTTCCTTCCCTACCGTTCGGCACCAGCCTATGGTTTGGAAGAAGACTATCCAGTAAGCATAATAGGTGTACCCTCCTAAACCAAGGAGTACTCGCATCTCGAGAGAAGGTGACGATAAAAGACAACTGAATAATACCTTATTCTTTTTAAAGGTGAAATAGGAGCGGCGATGAAGTACGCGGTTTTGGTCGTGAATGATATCAGTCGCAATTTACTTTGCCCTCTTTCTAATCCCTTTATTTTGTCTTTACATATTACCTTCTGCACACCCTACTTAGGCTAATTGGTTTTCTTCATTCCCTACCTTTCGGCACCAGCCTATGGTTTGGAATAAGACTATCCAATAGGCGTAATAGGTGTACTCTCCTAAACCAAGGAGATCTCGCAACCTGAGAGAAGGTGATAATAAAAGACAACTGAATAAACCAATTCTATTTCTCCTGAACCTGGATCCATCCTCGAAGAAGTCCATTCGAGTTCGTACATAACCATACGATGGCTCTATCCAATGGAAGTGGATATCCGTAGTAATACGGGTGTTCTGAGAAATACAAAGGGTAAAAGAAGGAGTGGCAATGACTTATGCAACTCAGACAATCCAAACGCCAGTATTTTAAGAAGGTTCGGTCAACCTGGTCACTGAGTCATAGTCTAGGGTCGGTCAAAGGTCGCTGCCAAAGAGAGAGAGAAAAGAAACACTCTGCGTGCACTCTAGCCTAGATCAGAATGGTCATCATTTTATCTAATCCGGAAACCTCCCACTGTCCTGTCAAATTCTCCTCCAAACCTAAAGAAGAATCAATCGGGATCACCCGAAGAGTAAACCAACTCATCAGTGGGAATCGGGATCCAACTCTCATCGCATGTTAACGTGATGGAATGCATCCACGTTATTCATACTCCAGAAAGTATGCGCATACTTGGCAAGTTTCAGTTTCTTTAGAAACTCCCGATATCATTTTCTTGCCCCATGCTCTTATGACCTTGACGTATGCCAACAAATCATAAGTCACATGTCAAGTTCTGCCCGTCATTATCTTGTTAATTTGAACCCACCCGTACATACCCTTGACGTATGCCAACAAGGTAATACGACTGTCCCAAACCAACTCATCTATCTATGCAACAAATGAATACCCAGCAGCTACCAAACACTATGCCTTGACGTATGCCAACAAACATAGCTTGAATACTACTGACCATCCATAAGAAACGACGGAGGGCTACGACTGGTTTTTGGCGAAAAACCTTTAACGTAGTGAACTTGATATCGCTGAAGGAACCTGATAGCTTTTTTTAAAATATAGTGGCGAAAACCTTTTGCTAAAGAGGTCATTACCGGTAAAGGGATCTCGGCTCTTTCCTCGTGGAATGAGGTGCAGGATATTCCACTGAATACCGCTATGCAAAGCAACATGTAATCGACTATAGTGAAGTTATTACGATGACGCAAACTTCTGCCCAAGGGGTCAGTCCCGGTGAAGGGATATCAGCCCTTGCCCCGTCGAATGAGGTGCAGGATATTCCACTGAATACCGCTATGCATAACAAAAGGAAACGTCTTTGTAACAACACTTTTTAAAATTATTCCAACAACTGTAAACAGGTTTGTTTTACTTTGCGTTGATCAGAATCAACACAGTCCCATCAATCAATCACACCAGAAAAGAACGAAAATAAAATGTACGTATATGCCATCCGCATTCGTCACTGGGTCCCGTCATCACCCGTTAGGTTGCTTAACTAACGACAGAGCGGGGGCTGGACTAGCGCGGGTGTAAAACATATACAACATCTAATAGTATATAAGCCAATATACAATAATCGCTCCAGGCGTGATAATATGCAACATTACAGAAAAGTAATAAGCATCACAGAACAATACAGATAATCTGGGATCCCCGGGTTTCACAGAGCCGCTGCTGAAACCCGACGTTCCCCTATCGTGTGGATAGCCTGTGCAATGAAACCTAGACCCCTACGAGTGCGGCAAGTTACCCGCCAAAACCTGAAGCGAGGTAGTCACCACAGCATAGTGAATGGAACACCCGGCACTTCACGGAATCCGGTAAATTGAGCACCCCTCCTTTGGTCAACCAGTACCCCCTACGAGTGCGGCGAATAGTCTGCCAATTCTGAAGTGGGGCCCCTCTGCCTCTCAAAGCCATGAGATGCGGACCCGTTGCTTTTCCGAACCAGGCTATCCGTGCACTCCGTCGCGGGGTTAAACCTAGTACAGTAATGAAAAATAGTACAATAGGTACATCGACCGCAACCTGGTCGTGCCCCAAAATAATATTATACAACAGGCAGTGACGGCTGTCCACAAGTTGGACGCTCGCCCCGCAATATCAAATGTACAAATAAACTCAAACTGTACTTCCATTGCACACTGCTATCCACCACGACAAATCCGCAACATCACAGCACAACACAGAACATCAACGCGAATGTCACGTTCGCAAACCCGTCTAAAAGAACTATAGCAATCAGACGCGGTTTACCGATCAAATGACATTCCCGGTCGGAGATATAATGTAAGCACTGTAAACTAACGTGTTTAAATTTCGATCAACCAAAGACCAAATTTCAAAAAGTGGGCCCCACTGCTTACTGGTGAACAGTAACAAAATCTGGGCCAAAACTATATTTATCAAAAACCCCAAAATCCATCACAGAACCCACTGACCAAATTTGGGAGCACGTGCTCCCCACGTGGCCGCGGAAGCGCGGCCAAAGCATGGGTTTGGCCGTCTTTCCGCGGCAGCTTGGAGGAGTCACGACCCCAAATTTTGTCGTGACTCTTAGAAAAGCCTACTCTGATTTTTAAGACATCCAGAAATAATTTTTGAGACCATTTAAAATTAACAGAAACTGTCGGCTTGGATTTTTGCAGTTTTCGATTTCCGGTCGGATCGTTGTTTTAAACGCGTTAGCACAAGTTAGCATAGCAAAATGGTGAGGCTCTGATACCACTGTAAGTCTACGCTAGCGCCCCGGCCGTCTACAGACGCCAAAATGCGGAACAAAACTTTTAAACTGGCGCTATCGTATACTTTAACCCGGATCTGCCATTATTGCTAAACTAACAAACTGTAAAGAGTGTAGGAAAATTGTACCGAACGATCCAAGTCCTTCGTTCTTCAACCATCATCCCACGCTCCGTTGCGGCTGCTCCGATCTCGTCGATCTCCGATATCCTCGTCGAGGTGGCACCACATGATCGGTTCTTTAAACGGGCTCCCGCCTCTGACTCGAGGCAACTCCATCGTCAAGTTTGCTAAAAGAGACGATCAAGAATGATGTAGAGAATGAGTAGAAGACTTTGTCTCACTTCGTCCAAATCCGTGGACGATCGGTTAATGAAGTTGCCGAGGGAATCGGGTGATGGAATGAAATGGACTGTGAAATTCCATACACCGATAAAACCTATCATAATCTTTTCTCTCTAATATGAAACATCAAGTGAGTGTGTGAATGAGGAGAGAGAGAGGGCAAGCCATATATAGCATGAGGGAGGTGACCGTAGGAGAAGGGGGTGACCTTAAGCAAAAGCTTCTCACTTCAAAATATCTTAACCAAAACAAGAATGCATTAAAACAAAGCATGACTCACTAAACCTAGTCACCCTTTAATAAATGCAACCAATGAAAACCCTACACCAATAAGCCTAGTCACCTCATCTAGAATATTCTAGAACACTGACTCACCGCATCTGTAGAAAAGATAAATCCGTCTTTAACCAAATGTTAAAAGACGGCTGATAGAAAACTGGAAACTGGAAACTTCCAAAAGTGATCCTGAAACGACTTTCAGGATAACCCCGAAACTGTATAAATATACCCGCATTTGTATTACGACCGAATACAAATGCAACTGAGACAAAGATATTATACCTACTCAATATAATACTCGGATCCGGCTTAAACCAAAGCCGACCAGTATTATCTGCCCGAAAAATAACACGTGCGTAAACGCACGTGCATTTTCCGAACCCTGCCATAAAACCATACGGCCTCTACAACGTTTCGCCCGAACTTGGGAAACTGTCTGTGGGGGACTCTAATGACTCGTCAGTACCCTGGCAGTGGGTTTAACCACAAACCGTCAGCGGCACTAGCTATGCGTAACGGCTGCCCATGGACTGACCTCAAGGGTGGCCGAGGAGTGAACTCAAGGGAGACCGATGAGCGAACTCCTCCGAAAACCCTACTGAGCCTAACAGTGACAATGTATATACAGTCCGGTCCGTTCGTCAATGAGTATCGCATATCTGCCTAGGGGGCTAGCAACGTCAGACCCCCAATAGCAGTATAAGTCATATCGGAGTGAAGCCCAATACACCCTGAGATACTACTGGAGTACTTACCAGTAAATCTCCTACCATGGCCATGGATTTGTGTAATGGCTCTCCTAGACACAGCACGACCTCGCCCCCAATACCGGGAGAGACGAATCCCCTGCCGATCCGCTCACGTGCCTCCATATGGCTCGGGACTGTACCCAAAAGCTACCTGTTTGCACGACTCCTTTGAGCCGTGGTAGGGTAGAAATCAAAGCACAGTGGGAACTCACACGAGGCAAATGACGACCTCAGGTCGATGAACTAACCTGTACACATGTCACCTGGGAACTGCTATCTGACGATTGGTATAATACTAACTTGCAGATTCCCGGCGAGTCCTGTCCGGTGTACTCATAACCCAATGAGCACCTGTATACATCTTAGGTGATCCAACTGACACCAGTGGCTTGTGAGACCGTCCACCGCCCCTCGTCGGGGTCTCGACTGTATACACTAGTCTACTCCGGAGTATCGATGCCCTGTCTCGAAACTCCCGTGACTAGGGACCACAATTAAGGATATGCATATAAACTACCCAACTCTCACGTATATGATCGCCATCATACTGTTGGTAGTAAAGCAAGATCCTAAGGGCTCTATCAAAGTGTAACATGCAATCAGTCACCTGAACATGTACACGACTGATAAAGGTAAACCAGATAGCATACTATCATCTCGAGTAAGACTGTCCTACCGGGATAGGTCCTCCGCAATCATTGCAATCACGTACCTGCGATCCAATAATTGACTATGAGGGCACTATCTCCAACATCTAAATCAAACTACAGTTCTTAGTATACAGAACACACATGAGAGGAAGAGTTCAGAAATGAACGAATCCTTCTTTAGGCATTATAGACCAGATCATATCAATGCGGCCCGACTAGCTGAAGTTACATTAAGATGCATATTTAAATTTGTTTGAATTTACATCTTGTGAAACTTGCCGATCATGTCACAAAGATAAGATGACCATAGCTCTGTTTATTGGAAACAGAGAAAGATTTAGCGAACTCTTGGGATTGATACATGCTGATGTATGAAGGTCCCCTATCTACACATGCCAAGACCGGTTCTTTATACTTCATTACATTCTCTGATGATCTCTCAAGATTCATACATTTGTTCATGTTGAAACACAAGTCCAAATCTTTTGAGATATTCACAGAATATAAATTATAAGTAGAGAACCAACAACGGGTATAAGTATTATATCCTTTGATGAGATCCGGGAGGAGAATACTTGAGCACGGAATTCCTGGACTATTCTAAAGGAGAATGAGATTCTCTCTCGGCATTACTCCTCCGAATACACCATAGCACGATGGTATATCGTGGCGGAGCAATAGCACCCTATGTTATATGATGTACTCTATGATGAGTACTACTGGGTTTCCTATTTCCTTTTAGGAGTTATGTGCTTGAGAAGCTGCATACCTATTGAATAGGGTTCAAATCAAATCAGTTGCCTACCACTTCATATGTGATATGGAAAGGGAAGAGCCCATATCTTAAGTTTGTTAAGATTTAGGGTTGTCCGGCCTATGTCTAAAAAGCAAAATCCGGACAAACTCGAGGCAAAGTCAGATCTGTGGAAGTTTGTTGGATATCCCAAGCATACGCAAGGGAATATCTTCTACCTAACCGAGGAACAAAAGATGTTTTGTTTCTCCGCATGCAACCTTTATGTAAGGGAATTTCTTGTGAAGAAATTATTGGTCATGAGGTAGAACTGGAAGGAGTTCCAGCTATACAAACTACAGCAGATGATTTGGTAGAACCAAAGGATTCAAGAGTAACCAACGAACCTCAGCCTCTCCGCCGATCTAGTAGGGTTCCTCACCCACCTGAGAGATACTTCGGTTTCTCTGTGACAGTGGGAGCGAGGATTGCATCATGAGATGATGACCCAACTAATTTCGAGCTGGCCATCAGGAGTGAGACTCTGTAAGAATGGCTGGATGCTTAGCGATATGAGATGGAATCCTTATACACCAACAAAGTATGGACTTTGGTTGATTTATTTGAAGGGTTAAATCCCCATCAGGAGCAAGTATATCTTGAGAAGATTACTTGGTGTACTTGGAAAAGTTAAGACTTTCAATGCTATGCTTAAGTCCATCCAGATCCTACTTGCCACAGCTACATACCATGACTACGATATCTGGCGGTTGGGTGTCATGACTTCTTTTCTAAATGATGTTTTAGAAGAGATCATCTATAAGTACACAGCGAGAGGGCTTCGTAGACAGTAGGAGCAGCGGAAACGTGTGCAAGATGTTTTATGTTGATAAAGCAGGCATCGCCGAGTTGGAACATCTGTTTTGATGTGGTAGTCAATGAGTTTGACTTCCTCAAAATGGTAGATGAACCGTGTATATACAAAAAGGTAGTAGAGAGTATGGTGGTGATCCTCGTAGAGTACGTGGATGACATACTCTTGATAGGGAAGGAGTTTCCTATGCTACGCTCGGTCAATCTCCACTTATCACAAGGATTCTCCATATAGAATGAAAATGATACCTCCTAAATCCTGGGTTTTGGATCTATGAGATAGATCTAAATGGATGTTAGGATACTCACTAGTTGTAGTGAGATGGTATCAATCGATCCTAAGGAGAATCACTGGAAAGGTTCCAGAGTGATAAGGACGACTGAATGTCAGTCGCAGGCATTGTCTTTACCCTCAGTGGAGGGACGGTATGTTGGAAGAGTTCCAAGCTAGATACCGTGACATACTAGACAATTAAAGGCAAGATACATCGTTACCAAAGATGCTACCAAAGAGGCTGTCTGGATATATATAAGTTCATGAGATGAACTTCGTTCCTACCATTGTGTGACAATGGAATTGTGGCTTTAGCCAAGGAACTACCGTCCCATCAGAAATCCAGATATAATTCTTAGGCAGTATCACCTGATCATGGAGATGGTTGATCTCCAGGGAGATCGAGGTTAGGAGAGTAGACACAGAGGACCACAGCGCAGATCCACTCACAAAGGCCTTTTTCCCAGTAGAGACTCTTACGGGATGGTTGAGTATGAGATACATCAACCGCAGCTAATTGTTGGGTATGCGATACCACAACGGATGGCCCTAGTGCAAGTGGGAGATTGTTAGTTATATGTATGCCCTAGATGCCATTAATATACATACGATGTATATTGTAGTGGATGCTAAGACATATATAGGGAGGACTTTCTTGCTCGACATGATAGTATGCTATCTGGTTGTACTTTATCTTAACATGTACTCTGATTGTCTCTATGTTTCATGTTGATAAAGCCCTTAGGATGAGTACTCGACTACTGGGACTATGATGAGATCATACTAGTGGGGCCACGGTAGTCGACGAGTACATCCTATAACTGTTCCCTGTTGAGGGTGTATCGAGACAGGGCATCGATGCACCAGAGTAGACTAGCGTATACGCATCTTGACCCATATGATGGGCGATGGATGATCCTATATCCATCAGTGTTTTGACATCAAGGATGGTGTACGGGTGCTCAGTAGAGACTGGGTACACTGGACGGACTCGCCGAGAACTCCCAGATGGTATTATACCTCACGTCAGATGGAAGTTCTCCGGTGACACTGGTACAGAGTAGTCTGTTGACCCGAGATCGTCATAGAGTCTTGTGTGATTCCCACTGTACTTTGATTTCCATCATACCACATCCAAGAGGGCATGCAAAAAGGTGGCTTTTGGGTACAGTCCCGAATCACATGGAGGCAATGATCGATAAGAGGGGATTCGTCTCTCCCGGTTTAGGGAGTTGATGTTGCGCTGTGTTCGATTGGCTATAACTTGAAATCCCTGGCCAGGGTTGCTGAGATTTACTGGTAAGTGTTATCAGTAGTTTCTCGAACTGTTATAGACCTCATATCGACACGACTTATCGAGCTACTGGGGTCTGACGTTTACCACCCCTAGGCGAGATATGCGACATATCAGACGACGAGACCGGACTGTACGGGAGTGTTACTGATTGGATTCACAGGAGAATGTACATGCTTGCTGGTTGATCTTCTGAGCGCTCAATACCTGGGTGGCTGTTACGTTTAGCTGACCGCTTGCAGCTTGTGGGTGTTTGATATGATCATCACCTACTGCCGGCGTATTGACGATTCTTTAGAGTCCTACACAGAGGTTTCTTGGCTCAGGCAAAACGGAGTAGGAGCACATATGTGATATGTGCGGGACCGAGGATAATGCGGTATGTGACACCTTATTGGACTCTCGCGATATGAGATATCGGCCGGGTATATGTGATATAGCCGTGTCATCGTATTAGTCGGTTATATGCGATATAGCCGGATTGTCGGATCAAGTGTTGATTCGATAATTTAATGTATAATAATATATATGAAATATTAAATTAGATTAACTAATATTAGCTCACTAAAAGATTCTTTTTCTCACTCTGGTAATACATTGATATATATGCGATATATGTTAATTGTATTATTTTATTTTGTTACAATAAATATTATATTTGTGACATTTAATATTGTAAAATGATATGATTACTAATGCAACATGTTTAGTGGAGTTTAAACATGATTAGGGTTTGGATTAGGGTTAAGACTTCTAGTAGATTCTTGAAGCTTTTCTTTTGTTTGAAAAAGATATTATGCTAGATATTTTCAAGTGATTCACTTTTAACACAACCCAAACCCTAGCCCTAGTTAATTCTCTACATGGGTTTTGTTGACCATGGTTGCAATATTCATCATATTTATCTTTTCATTATTCATCACAAAAGGATGATGATATTCTTCTTCTTCTTCCTTCTTCTTTCTTTCATGGAAAAAGTTTTCTAGCTTTTTTCCAAGTGATGAAAATGAGTGAGAATAAGAAAATAAAATAGAGCAAAAATCCTACTTCATCATTCTCATCTATCCTTGCCCTTTAGATGAGAGTGTTCACTTCATTTAGTGAGTTTTATCTTGTGTTAATGAAACTTCAAGGTAGATCATCTTTGTTATCGAAGATCGGAAGCAAGACTGCATCTTTCTCTTCGTGAAGCCTCTCTAGAGTCCGGAACACGATGATCACAGCGAAGGGACCTCAACACGGAGCTTAAGAAGTGAAGGACCGGATCTACAAAGGTTGTAATCCCTCTCACTTAGTGTTAAAGAGTTTAACATGCTTGATTTCATCTAAACTCTAGTTTAAAGATCCGGCTTTGGGTTGTTCGGCACGGCTAAATTTTAAATCGGGCATGGTTGATGCCTCGTAGACCCTTGTTAGAGTGCCCAGCAACCCTACAGTGGTATCAGAGCCAAGCTAGAGCTTTAGGCGAAGTCTTAGCGAAGTTTAAAGTCTGATCGAACCCCGAAACCCTAATTTGAACCCTTCTCATGACGTTTTCTGAAAATGTGAATTTTTTTGAATTAAAAATGCTCATAAAATTAAGCAGGAAAAACTAAGAATTACTGTGAAGTACGGACCTGTAATGCGATTATTTGACCGCGGAACCGCGGCCAAACGAAGGCTTTGGCGGCGGTTCCACGGCCAAAATTTTGAATTAGTCCCTGCAACTTCATATATTTATTCTTAGGTCCTTTTTTGTCATTTTTTTCTGGGAAATTTTTAATTCCACTCAAGTGTTGAGTTTTCTAGGGTTGTATTGGGGACTCGTTGATTCGATCGGATAATTTAACTTTGTTTAGTTTGTCCGGGTAATTTTTAGATCGTGTTAAAAATTTCGACCGGATATCAATAACTCACTTTTTCCCCTGCCGGAAAATTTCCAAGCGTTGGATTTTTCCGTAGTTTAGGAACGTTCTAAGTCGTGCAAGTAACGCGGTGGACCCTCTAGAAGACAACAAACCTTAACTCGATTATGTGACCGTCTTGAACTGCCTCCGAACCTTAGGGATTGTGGCAGTACGGCGTGCCACATGTGAGGCGTTAGCTTGCCCCTTCTACGGCTGGTCCATTGGTACTGTAGCATGTGATGGATGTTTTTAAACTAATTTCAAGTGTTGAGAACTATTTGGGAAAACATGGATGTTTGATTATTCGATCGGAAAGTTTAACATTGTCTATTTATCTGGAATGTGATACAATATTTGGAATCCACAAGTAGTTATAAGATAACTAATTTGAATGTTATAAATCTAGCAGTTCAGTCTCAGATGATCGGTTGCCTCGGAATTTTGATGTGATCAAATGTCCGTCGCAATCACGTAGCGTACGCGGATACTCGTCGGGTAAACTTAATAGATAGCCACGCCTCATAGCCCCGACCAAGTGACTGTAGGAGAACCCCGTGGCCGAAAGCATCCGTTCGGGTGCTCGCGGCAGCGGTGTTCCGCCTTAGTGCACTACGTTGACAGCATCTGGGTGTGCGGCCGTCTACTAAAGTTTGGGACGAGCATTCGATCAGGATGTCGGGAATCTTGTTGAATTGGCCGACTTGATATTGAAAAGAGTTTTCAATAATGAGACTAAAATGCGGGGTTTATAATTGTTAGGCATGCAATGTCTAAGGAATTCATTTGGTTAGGCATGCGATGTCTAAGGTAGTTGCGGATTCTAACTGTTGTAGTTTTACACTTTCTTTTCTGTGATCGTTAGCGTAGTATGTGGTGTATCGCCGGCTTCATTGCTATACATCAACGACAATCGGGATACGCATACTTGCTTACGTTGATAATATGAGATATTATGTGTTGCTGTGATATGTTATATTGATCGTCGCATTCTGAATAGCCGGGGGTTTTATGTGAGATACGAGTTTTTCTTTTTCATTCATGTAAAATTCATTTGTATGTATTATTCTTTTATTGGGGCACTTCCTGGCGGAGGATGATGTCTCCATTGTATATTATTTACTTTTCCGCATTAGGTAGACCCAAGACGGGGAGCACAAGTAACCGGGTTCTGGGGTCCAGTAGGAGACCATCTCGAGGAGTCGAGACCGGGTCTCCTAACCCTGGAATTGGCAGAGTTGCTTGCCGCTCTCGTAGGGGTCTAGGGATGTAGGTTTGGCTATTCATCGCGACCGTGGAATCAGTGTTTTATAATGGCTCGTATTGAAAATACGGACGTTCTAGTATATCCAATATTTCATATATGTTCTTCTGCTGCAATGTTCTGTTATGAGATCATATTACTGCCTGAGACGAATGTTTATATTATATATATGAGATATATGTTATATTACAGATTTCGTCTCAAGGTTGCGAGGGCTCCCAGGATTAGGAGAGTACAACTATTACGCTTATTGGACAGTCTTCTTCCAAACCATAGGCTGGTGCCAAATGCTAGGGAAGGAAGAAAACCATTTAGCCTAAGGGTGGTGTACAGAAGATAATGAGTAAAGACAAATAAAGGGATTTGGAGAGATAGCAAGGAAATATACGGTTACAGTCATGAATCTGGATAATGTAAGAGGCATTACTAGGAATACTCGGCTACCCTTCGACACATTTTCATGTTTTAATTTCACTATGCGTTGTTAATTGAAAACTGATTTCCCAATTAGATTCTTACTCCAGGGTATGTATTTACCAGTTTTGATTCTCACATCTTTATGTTTTTACAGATGATGAGAGGGAGTAAGTTATTGGGAATTAGGTGATTATATCCCCATTATATCGGAATTCGTTGTAATTGGCGATATTTGAGGAAATCACCTGGGATTTTGCCTGACGGCAAATATTTGGTTTTGAATATCCGTTGTTATGCACCAATTTTAAACTGATATATTTGTACGTTTATTTTATAAATTGAGATATAACTTTTTAAAATTACGTCCATGACATTTACCTGTATCAGTTGATGATTTGGTAAGGAGCATTAAATAGAGATGTAATTCTTCTTAACCATAGTACAGATTTCAACCTACGACACACAGGGTCTGAGTTGTTTAAATCAGGGGACTTATACGAAGTATTGTTTGTTGTCCAGTGTCCATTAGGACAAAGGGGTTGGTCCTCGTACTATGTTCTGTTTACTTATGACTTCTCCAGTTTTAGACAAGTATTTCGTAGAAATACAAGGTCCAAGTTTTGAGAAGTTGTAGGTACAAGAATAAAATAGAGAATCATGTGTTGCAAGTATCAGGATTCTTCAAGGAGTTCGAAGATGTAGATTACTTGTGTTTAGTATTCAGTTGATAGTAATGGTTTTGAGAACTTGGTTCTCTTTCGGGTTACTCATATCTGGATGCACTCCTAAGTTGAGTAATGTTGATCGGTCTCTTTTCATTTAGTTAACATGCATTGGAGATAGCTGCATGATATGAATCTGGTTCCAATTAAATCAGTGCATCTGTTTCTATATTGTATATAGAATGGTTCATATCTTAACGATGTTAAGGTATATGGAGTTGTCCGGCTTTTGCTTAAAACCAGACTCTGGATAACTCAAGGCACGTTTCTGTAATGGCAGTTTGTGGGTTATTCCGGGCTACGACGAGGGTTAACTTTCTACCATCTGGAAGATCAATAGTGATATTGTTCTTGACTCGCCACATTTTTAGCAAAATGGACATTTTCAGAAAACAATAGTAGGAGTATGGTAAAACTGGAAGTGATTTTAGAATCACAAACGATTACTGAAACTTAAATAGAACCTAATGATTCAATTAGGTTTGACATTCCATTAGCCACTCCGCATATATGGTGGGTAACCTCAGGCGCCCGAAAGGTACTTCGGTATCCTCAAAGACGGTGACACGGAGGTTCTTGTTTACCCAGAATTGCCATTACTACTGTTCTAGACTATGAGACCCGGTAGGAGGATGAGTATAGCGTCATTCTAAAATTAGCTTTAGAAGTTCACTTGTATATGACTCTGCCAAGGGTTGTTGTAGTCAGTGGATGCAGCGGAATCATAGTGGACAAGTAGCTCGTCTCTATTTATAGACTAAAGCAAGTATAGCAAAGATAGATCATTTATTTTTGATATGACAGTCATAGGCTTTGACTTCATCAGAATAGGAGACGGATCTGTTAAGAATGTAGTAGGATGGTATGTTCTGGTATTTGGATGACATACACTTTGTAGGAAGTGAAATTCCTATGCTACGATCGGTTATACTGTGGTTGTCATACAGTGGTTTCTCTACATAGGATATGTATATTATATAAGGCATTCTGGTTACTAGATCTATGGTTTTAGATCTAGATTTTGGTAGTTTCCCAATCTAGGTACTATGACACTATTCTAAAGGAGTTTTAGAATGGACGACTCCTGGCATGGTGGTGTACCTACAGCGAAAGGAGTCACGCTCTCTAAAAGGTGTCATACAGAGTAAAGGGGAGAGGGATGTGCATAATTGGCATATCACTTGCTTAGGAAATTGAGTCAATCATGAGATGTGAAGTACCACACCCGATGTTGTTTTTGCTCTAGCTGTAATAAGTTTATATTAATCCAATCCTGGAGAAACGTTCGGAAGCAGTTTATGAACATAGGTGGATGTTCTAGGGATTTGGTAATGACAGCCTCCTTCGGGAGACGGTTATCATTCCAGGCTTCTAAGGTGACCTGCATAACAGAGTGACTATCAGAGTTATAGTTTTCCCTCTAATGAAGGGCAGTAGTTTGGGCAGTTGGTCCAAGCGAATACTGAGGGAGGCATGGCGCAGGATACTGATTAAATTTAGTGGACGATACAGTCTAAGAAGTTTACTGGATTTGGAGTTCATTTGTGAACTAGGCCCCATCAGATATTCAGACATATTTTAAGGTAGGTATTGCTCATTTCAGAAGATGGCTTTCTCGGCGAACTTGAGATAAAGAGAGACATAGAAAGAAACATTGGAGCGGATCCACTCACTGAGCCTATTTCTCGAACACAATAGTTTTACAAACGGGCTTTATCAAACTGATTAGTAGAGAAGTTGGGTATTCGGTTTCACATGGGCTGTGAGTATGCGACACCGCAATAATTAGACTTAAGTGCAAGTGGGAGATTGTTGGCTATAGTGCCCTCAAGTCAATTATTCGATCGCAGGTACGTGATTGCAATGATTGAGGGAGGACATATATCGGTAGAACAGTCTTACTCGAGATGATAGTATGTTATCTGGTTTGTCTTTATCATCCTGTACATGCTTCAGGTGACATTGCAGATCACTATTACATGTTGATAGAGCCCATAGGATTCATGCTTGACTACCAGCAGTATGATGGCGATCATATACATGGGAGCTGGGTGGTCTATAAACACATCCTTAAATTGTCCCTAGTCTTGGGAGTTTCGAAATTGGGCATCGATACTCCAAGAGTAGACTAGTGTATACGGTTCGAGACTCCGACGAGGGGTGGTGGCCGGCCTCACAAGCCATTGGTGTTAGTTGGTTCATCTATGATGTATACAGGTGCTCATTGGGTTATGAGTACACCGGACGGATTCGCCGGGAACATGCTAGTTGGTATTATACCTATTGTCAGATAGCAGTTCCCTAGTGACATGTGTACAGGTTAGTCTATCGACCTGAGATCGTCATTTGTCTCGTGTGAGTTCCCACTGTACTTTGATTACTACCCTACCACGGCTCAAAGGAGTCATGCAAACAGGTTTTAGTTGGGTACAGTCCTAAGCCACATGGAGGCAGTGAGCGGATCGTTAGGGGATTCGTCTCTCCAGGTACTGGGGGTTGATGTCGCGGTGTGCACGGGTGGCCATCACCAGAAATCCCCGGCCGGGGTAGACGAGAATTATCGATTTAGGATTGGTAGTTTCTCAGTTGGTGATAGGTTTTATGCTGACACTAAATGTCAAGTTATTAGGGGTCTGATTTTATCCACCCGCTAGACTCGATATGCGATACTCATAGATGAACGGACCGGACTGTACGGATATTGTCACTGTTAGGCTCAGTAGGGTTTCAGGATGAGTTTGCTCGTCGGCCTCACTTTCGCTCAATACCTGGGTAGCCGTTACGTACAGCTAGTGCCACTGACATGTTTATGGTTAAACCCACTACCAGCTTATTAACGAATCTTTAGAGCCCCACACAGAGGGTTTCCCTAGTTCGGGCGAAACGTTGTAAAGGACGTATGGTTTTATGGCAGGGTTCGATCATATAGGTGCACTTGTGCACGGATCATGATCGGACGAATAATACTAGTGGGCTTTTGTTTAAGCCGGATCCTAGTATTTATTTGTTGGATTATTTTCATCTTGTTGTATTCGTATTCAGTCGGAATATGGATGCGGGTATGTATATACAGATGAGGGGTATTCTTTTAATTCGTTACAAGATAACTTTAGGGTTCCCATTTCTTTTCTTACTTTAAACATTTAGTTTAATGTTTATTGTGTGGAAAATGTGAGGTTAAGTTTTGGCTTGGCATTGAATGTGGCATGTGCACTTGGTTTTGTTTTGGTTAAGATTTTTGTGAGATATTTGTGTTGAGCATGAGAGAGGCAACTCATTTTCTTGTGAGTTTTTCTTTAGTTGCTCAAGTGCTCACAAAAATATCACACACAATACTTATCCATTTCTTCACTTGCTTATTTCTTGAGCTCAGACTTTCCTCCATAGCAACTTCTTAAACCTCCTCCCATACCCTCTCATGAGTTGAGAATTCTTGGGTGTATTGAGACAAAGTATTCACACACACTCTCCACTTCATCTTGGCTATCTAGGTTAGCAAACTAGATACCCGAGTTGCTTCAGTTTTGAGGCAGGAGCCCGTTTTTCTAATCTTCGACGTGGATCATCTTCGATGGGGGGAGACCGGAGATCGAACTTGATCGAGAAAGCCGCGATGAGCTTGGGACAAAGGTTGAAGACCGAAGGATAGGGATCGATTGGTATAACCTCTCCAAACTCTTTTTATAGAACTAGTATAGGGTTATTGGTATGATCCATCAATTAAGGTTCCGTTAGTGCCAGTTTCTAAAAGTTTTTGTTCCGCATTTGGCCATGGATTGATGTCCGGGGCGCTGCCGTAACCCAACAGAAGATGCAAACCTATTGAATAGAGTTCTGATCAAATCTGTTTCCTGCCACTCCATATGAGAAATAGAATGGGAAGAGACCATTTCTTAAACAAGTTAAGATATGGGATTGTCCGGCCTATGTTGAAAATCATAATCCGGACAATCTTGAGGCAATGCCAGTTCTGTGCAAGTTTACAGGATATCCCAAACATTCGCGAGAGTATATCTTCTATCACACCGAGGAACAAAAGGTGTTTTGTTTCTCTACTAGCCACCTTTTTAGAAAGGAATTTCTTGTGGAAGAAATTAGTGGCGATGAGGTAGAACTGGAAGAAGTTCCAGCAAAGCAAACTATAACTGATGATTTGGTAGAACCAGAGGATTCAATAGTCCCTGACGAATCGAAGCCACTCCGCAGATCTAGTTTGGTTCCTCATCCACCTGAGAGATACTACGGTTTTCTCATAGACGGTGAGAGCGAGGATTTCATCATGGAGATGATGACCCAACTAGTTTCGAGTAGGCCATCACAAGTGGAGACTATGTGAAATGGCTGGATGCTATGCGATCTGAGATGGAATCCATGTACATCAACAAAGTATTGACTTTGGATGTTGCTCCTAAAGGGGTAAAACCCATCGGGAGCAAGAGTATCTTTGAGAAAAATAATTTGGTGTAGATGGAAAAGTTGAGATTTCCAAAGCTAGACTTGTTGCTAAGATTAACTCCATCAAGATCCTACTTGCCATTGATGCATACCATGACTACGATATCTGGAAGACTGCACATCAAAATCGCTTTTCGAAATAGTGATTTAGAAGAAAGCGTGTATATGACACTGCCAGAGGGCTTCGTAGACAGCGGGAGCATGTGCAAGCTGCTTAAATCCATCTACAGGTTAAAGCAGGCATCGCAGAGATGGAACATCTGTTTTAATGAATCTATCAAAGAGTTTAACTTCATCAAAAAGGTAGATGAACCATGTATAAATAAGAAGGTTGTAGAGAGTATGGTTGTCTTCCTCGTATTGTACGCGGATGACATACTCTTGATAGGAAAGGGTGTTCCTATGCTACACTCAGTCAAGCACCTCTTATCACACAGGTTCTCTAAGAAAGATCTAACTGATGCCTCCTACATCCTGGGCATATAGATCTATAGAGATAGATCTAAATGGATTTGGGATTGTCGCAATCCAGGTACATAGACACCATGCTAAAGTGGTTTAGTATGGATGATTCTAAGTGTGGTAATGTACCCGTTTGTTCAGGAATCACTCTCTCCAAAGAGATGTCTCTCGAGATTGATTTGGAGAGGGCTAGAATACAAGGGATACCCTATGATTTGACAGACGGGTCAATCATGTATGCGATGTTATGTACCAGACCAGATGTAGCTTACTCACTAGGTGTAGTGAATAAGTATTGAAAAGATATTTAGGAAAACCACTGGACAGCTGAAGATCATTCTTAAGTGCTTGAGAAGGACTAAAGAGATGTTCTTGGTGTATGGTAACGGTGAACTCCAGATGGAGTCCTTTACCAATTCGATCTTCCAGAGTGATAAGAACGACTGAAAGTCAGTCTCGGGTTTTGTCTTCACCCTCAGTAGAGGGACAGTATGTTGGAAGGGTTCCAAGCCATATACCGTTGTGTAACACCTGAGTATATGTTAGCGACTAATTATATTTTAATAAGTGATTTTTTTAATAAAAGTTTACCAAATTGATTTTCAAATATTTTATCAAAATTAATAAATATTTTTCTAGAATTTTGATAAGCTTGCACAAACATGTGCATGTAAACTAGGGTTAAAATTTGGGTAAAACCATGTTTAGGCAACCATTGTGGTCTAACCCCTTTTTGTTAAGCTAATTAGTTTTAATTAAGGTTTTTAGTTTTGGAAATTCAAAGTGGTTTTGGGGTTGACTTGTGTTGAGGAGAGAGAGGTTATGATGGTGATGCATGCAAACATTTAATAAGAGAGAGAGAGGTGGCTCTCATGGGTGTTTTCAAATCTTTTTGCTTCATCCCTCAAATACTCACCTCACTCACATCTTTCCCTCTCACACACACACACATCAGCCACAACAGCAGCCCATCATCATGAACAACAGGAGCACCAACCTCTTAAGCAACAGCCACAACAGTAGCAACCTAATAAACAGCAGCAGCTGCAACAGCAACAACATCCCAAACAGCAGCAGCAACTACAACAGAAACAGCAGCAGCTGCAGCTGAAACAACACCACACCAACAGCACCAGCAAGCATCAGCATCAGCAGCTGAAACAACACCACACCAACAGCACCAGCAACTCAGCAGCAGCAGCTCCAGGCAGCAGCAGCAGCGCCCCAGCAGCTCCATCCCTTCTTCTTCTTCTCCTTCTCCTTGTTTGTGAGGTTCCTTGGGGGTATAACTTCTAAACTCCTTCCTTGTTGGCTTAGTTGGTGTCGTTATAGCTTCGATTAGCGATAATTATACGATTTTGTGCTTGTTTGGGAGATTTGTGTGAAATTGTGTTTAAGTGATGTTAGTGTTGGGTAGATTAGCCTAAGTAAGTGTTGTTAAGGCCAAGTTAACCTAGGATAACCCCAGATTACACTAAAATACCCTGAGTTATCAAAAGTGGGCAAAACTTGACGTTTTTTTAGCAAAACTTAGCTTTTTGGAAATCTGCTGTTAACCCAGGGAGTTCAGAATGAAATTGAGTGGACCGTAGCCTACTGGTGATACCCTGACCCCACCACCAGAGCCCGACCCCACCACTCCAACCTACGGCCGCCGGAAAAATCATTTTGGCCGTATTGTTAGACGGTGAAAAATGTTTCAACAATACAGATAATACCCAGATATCTGTATTGTTCTGTGATACTGTACATTTCTGTGATGTTGCATTTTTTATCACGCCTTGAGCGAAATATAATATATTGGTATATATATTAGTAGATGTTGTATATGTTTTGCATCCGCGCTAGTCCAGTCCCCGCTCTGTCGTTAGTTAGCTAACCAAACGGGTAATGACGGGACCCAGTGGCGAATGCGGATGGCATATACGTACATCAGTATATTTTCGTTCTTGGTGGTGTGATCAATTGATGGGACTGCGTTGATTCGGATCAATGCAAGATAAACAAACCTATTCTGATTTGTTGGAACATTTTTCAAAAAGCTGTTATTGCAAGGACGTTCACTTTTGTTTTGCATCGTGGTATTCATTTGGAATATCCTGCTCCTCAGTCGACGAGGCAAGGGCCGAGATCCCTTCACCGGGAGTGACCCCTTGGACGAAAGTTTGCGTCAGGGCAATAACTTCACTATAGCCGATTACTTTTGCTTTGCATCGTGGTATTCAGTTGGAATATCCTGCACCTCATTCTACGGGGAAAGAGCCGAGATCCCTTCACCGGGAGTGACCTCTTTAGTAAAGGTTTTCGTCACTATATTTTTATAAAAGGCTATGCAGTTCCTTCAACGATATCAAGTTCATTACGTTAAAGGTTTTTCGCCAAAAACCAGTCGTAGCCCTCCGTCATTTCTTATGGGTATTATTTAGTATTCGTGCTGCGTTTGTTGACTCCGTCAAGGCGTAGTGTACGGTAGCTAAGTGGTGCTTGTTTGTTGCATAAATAGGATTGGTTAGGACAGTCGTGCGGCCTTGTTGACTCCGTCAAGGGCACGCACGGGTGGGTTTAATGCAATCCAGATAATGACAGGTTGAACTTGACTAGGACTCTTTGATTTGTTGACTCCGTCAAGGTCACTTGAGTCCTAGGGGTAAAAATCACATCGGGAGTTTCAAAAGAACTGAAACTTGCCAGGCATGCGCATACCTTCTGGAGTGTGGTGAGTTGAGTGG
Source organism: Agapanthus africanus (assembly GCA_030015575.1). Classification (NCBI taxonomy): domain Eukaryota; kingdom Viridiplantae; phylum Streptophyta; class Magnoliopsida; order Asparagales; family Amaryllidaceae; genus Agapanthus; species Agapanthus africanus. Next base: position 395,143,406 of record JASDDO010000022.1, read on the forward strand.
ATTCCGTCAAGTTATCGTGCGATGATAGTTGGATCCCGATTCCCACGGATGAGTTAGTTTACTCCTCGGGAGACCCCGACTATTTCTTCTTTCAGGTTTGGAGGAGAATTTGACGGTACAGTGGGAGGTTTCCAGATTAGATAAAGTGATAACCATTCTGATCTAGATTAGAGTGCACGCTGAGTGTTTCTTTTCTCTCTCTCTTTGCCAGCGACCATTGACCCGACCCTATGACTATGACTCAGTGACCAAGTTGACCGAACTTTCTTAACACTGGCTTTTGGATTGTCAGAGTTGCAGACCTCATTGCCACTCCTACTTTTACTCTTTTCTCCAGGACACCCCGTATTACTGCGAACGTCCACTTCCATTGGACAAAACCATCGTATGGTTAGATACTAACTCGAAGGAATTCGAGGATGGTTTCCGGCTCTGGAGAAAACGGATAGGACTATTCAGTTGTCTTTTCCCTTTTACCTTCTCTCAAGTTGTGAGTACTCCTTGGTTTAGGAGATAGTACACCTATTACGCAAATTAGATAGTCTTCTTCCAAACCTTAGGCTGGTGCCGACCGGTAGGGAATGAAGAAAACCAATTAGCCTAACCGGTGTGCAGAAGGTATTAAGATTAAGACAAAGCAAGGGAATAGTAAGAGGGCAAAGTAAATTGTGATTGCTATTCACGATCAAACCAAGTATTTCTTCGCCAATCCTAAATCACCTTTGTATTTCTCCAGGACACTCCGTATCACTATGAAGATCCACAGTTTAATGGATAATCCATCGTATGGTTATATATGAACTCGAAAGGAACTTGTTCCAGTTCGGGGATGGATTCTGGTTCAGGAGAAATAGGAATATGGTTTATTCGGTTGTCTTTTATCTTCACCTTCTCTCGCATTCCGAGTGCTCCTAGGATTAGGACAGTACACCCATTATGCTTATTGGATAGTCTTCTTCCAAACCATAGGCTGGTGCCGAACGGTAGGGAAGGAAGAAAACCAATTGGCCTAAAGGGGTGTGCAGAAGGTAATGACTAAAGACATATAAAGGGTTTTGGAGAGGTGGAAAAGAATTATACGGTTATAATTGTGAATCTGGATAATGGAAGAGGCATTACTAAGAATACCGGAATACCCCACCGAAACATTTCAATGTTTCAGTTCAACTGTGTACTGTTAAAAGAAAACTGATTTCCCGATTAGACACTTGCTCCAGGGTATGTATTTACCAGGTTGGATTCTCACATCTGTATGGTTTTACAGATGATGAGTGGGAGTAAGTTATTGGGAATTAGGTGACCATCCTCATTATATCGGAATTCGTTGTAATTGGTGATATTTGAGGAAGCCACCTGGGTTGTTTGCCGGTCGGCAAATATTTGGTTTTGAATATCCGTTGTTATGCACCAATTTCAAATTGATATATCTATACGTCTATTTTTATAGAGTGAGATGTACCTTTTTTGAAATTGTGTCTATGACATTTACCTGTATCAGTGGATGGTTAGGTAAGGAGCATTGAACAACGGTGTAATTCTTCTTAACCATAAGTACAGTTTTCAACCTACGACGCACAGTGAAAGAGTTGTTAGACTCAGCGGACTTATACAGAGTATTGTATGTTGTCCAGTGTCCATTAGGACAGAGGGGTTGGTCCTCATACTATATTCTATTTACTTTTAACTTCTCTAGTTCTTAGACATGGTTTTTCGTACAAACACAGGGTCTAAGTTTTGAGGAGTTATAGGTATTTGAATAGAGTAGAGAACCAGGTGTAGCAAGTATCGGGATTCTTCAAAGTGATCGAAGATGTAGATACTTGTCTATAGTATTCAGTTGATAGTAATGATAAAGAGAAATTGCTTCTCTTTCAGGTTACTCATAATTGGAAGCATTCCTAAGTTGAGTAACGCTGATCGGCCTCGTTCCATTTAGTTGACATGCACTGGAGACAGCTGCATGATTTGAATCTGGTTAAATTAAATCAGTGCCTCTGTTTCTATATTGGATATAGAACAGTTCATATCTCGACATTGTTAAGATACGGGGAGTTGTCTGGCTTATGCTTAAAACCAGACACTGGACAACTCAAGGCACGTTTCTGTAATGGCTGTTTGTGGGTTGACCCAGGCTATGACGAGGGTTGACTTTTTACCATCTGCAAGATCAATAGTGATATTGTTCTTGACTCGCCACATTTTTAAAAGAAATGGATTTTTCTGAAAACAGCAGTGGGAGTATGGTAGAACTGGAAGCGATTCCAGAACCGCAAACGATTACTGAAGATTCATACCTCAAGATTCAATCTGGCTTGACATTCCATTAGCCGCTCCGCAGATACGGTGGGTAACTTCAGGCACCCGAGAGGTACTCCGGTAGCCTCAAGGACGGTGACAGGGAAGTTCTTGTTTACCCACACTTGCCATTGCTGTTGTTCCAGGCTGCGAGACCCGGCAGGAGGATGAGTATAGCGTCGTTCTGAACTAGCTTCAGAAGTGTACGTGTATATGACTCTGCCAGAGGGTTGTCGTAGTCTGTGGGAGCAGCGGAAGCATTGGTGGACAGGTAGCTTATGTCTAGTTATAGACTAAAGCAGATGCAGCGGAGATAGATCATCTATTTCTGACGTGACAGTCATAGGTTTGACTTCATCAGAATAGGGGATGGATCTGTTGAGAAGGTAGTAGGGTGTGATGTCCTGGTATTTGATGACATACACAGAGTAGGAAGTGATATTCCTATACTACGATCGGTCATACTTTGGTTGTCACACAGTGGTTTCTCCACACAGGACTTGGATATTATATCAGACATTCTGGTTACTAGATCTATGGTTTTAGATCTAGATTTGGGTGGTTTCCTAATCTGGGTACCTTGACAGCATTCTATTAGTATTTAGAATGGACGACTCCTGGCATGGTAGTGTACCTGCAGGTGATGGAGTCACCCTCTCTAAAGGTGTCTTACAGACTAAAGGGGAGAGGAATATGCATGATGGACAGATCACTTGATTAGGCAATTGAGTCAATCATGAGATGTCAAGTACCACACCAGATGTTGTTCTTGCAGTAGGTGCAATAAGTTGATATTAATCCAATCCTGGAGAAACAGTCGGAAGCAGTTTTAGAACATAAGTTGATGTTCTAGGGATGTGATAAAGACAGCCTCTTTTAGGAGACGGTTATCATTCCAGGCTTCCAAGGTGACATAGATGCCAGAGTGGCTGTCAGAGTTATAGTTTGTCCTTCTGACGAGGAGCGGTATTTTGGATAGGTGGTCCAAGGCAATACTGAGGGAGGCATGGCGCTGGGTACTGATTAAGTTCAGTTATCGATATAGTCTAAGAAGTTTGGATTTGGAGTTCATTTATGAGCTAGGTCCCATCAGATATCCAGACATACTCTTAGACAGGTATTGCTCATTTCGGGAGATGGTATTCTCTGCAAACTTGAGATATAGAGAGACATAGAAAGAAACATCACAGCGGATCCACTCACTGAGGCTATTCCTCAAACGCAATAGTTTCATAAACGAGCTTTGTGAGACTGACTAGTAGAGGAGTTGGGTGTTCGGTGTCACACGGGCTGTGAGTATGCGACATCGCAATAATTAGCCTTGAGTGCAAGTAGGAGATTGTTGGAGATAGTTCCCTCAGAGTCAATTATTGGATCACAGGCACGTGATTGCAATGATTGAGGGAGGACCTATCCCAGGAGGACAGTCTTGCTCGAGATGATAGTATGCTATCTGGTTTACCTTTATCATCGTGTACTGCTTCAGGTGACCTTATAGGTCGCTATTACACGCTGATAGAGCCCCTAGGATTCTTTCTTGATTGCCAGCAGTATGATGGCGATCATATACGTGAGAGCTGGTGGTCTATAAGCACATCCTTAAAAGGTCCCTACTCGTTGGAGTTTCGAGACAGGGCATCGATTCTCCAGAGTAGACTAGTGTATACAGTCGAGACCCCGACGAGGGGCGGTGGCCGGTCTCATAAGCCACTGGTGTCAGTTGGTTCACCTAAGATGTATACAGGTGCTCATTGGGTTTTGAGTACACCGGACAGGACTCGCCGGGAACATGCTAGTTGGTCTTATACCTGACGTCAGATAGCAGTTCCCTGGTGACATGTGTACAGGTTAGTTCATCGACCTGGGGATCGTCATTTGTCTCGTGTGAGTTCCCACTGTTCTTTGATTACTACCCTACCACGGCTCAAAGGAGTCGTGCAAACAGGTTTTAGTTGGGTACAGTCCCGAGCCACATGGAGGCAGTGAGCGGATCTTCAGGGGTTCGTCTCTCCCGGTATTGGGGGTGAGGTCGTGCTGTGTCTAGAAGAGCCATTACGCAAAGCCCTTGGCCGAGGCAGGAGATTTACTGGTAGGCATTCCCGTAGTATCTCAGGGCGTTCTGGGCTACACTCCGACACGACTTGTACCGCTTTTGGGGGTCTGACTTTTACTAACCCCCTAGGCCCGACATGCGATACTCATAGACGAACGGACCGGACTGTACGGATATTGTCACTGACAGGCTCAGTAGGGTGTCAGGATGAGTTCGCTCATCGACGTCCCTTTTGGTCAATAGCTGGTCGCCCGTCACGTATTGGCTTATACCTCTGACGTGCTAGTGGTTAAATCCACAGCCATAGTATTGACGAGTCTTTAGAGTACACCACACTTTCAGTTACTCAAGCTTTCGGGCGAAACGCTGTAGAGGCCGAATGGAGATATGGCCGGGTCCGATCACATACGTGCGGTATTGCACGGATCAGGATCGGACGGTTTGTACTAGTGGCCGTATCGTTATATGGCAGGGTTCGATCATATACGTGCGGTATTGCACGGATCGGGATCGAACGGATATTACTAGCCGGTTTTGGTTTATGCCGGATCCTAGTTTAGTACAGTGTAGATTTTGTCTCATTGCACTTGTATCCGGTCCGAATACAGATGCGGGTGTGTATGCACAGTATCGGGGTTTTCCTGTAATTTATTACGGGACCAGTTTTCTGGAGTTGCCAGTTTGCATTCCGTTCCGGCCGGTTTTCCTTTGTTCTTTCCCGGCCGGACTTTCCGATGTAGGGGGTTATTTGCAAGTTTGTAAATAACATTTGTGGAGGGGGTATCTTGCATATTGATAGAATCATGATAGCTTTTCATGAGGAGATTCTTTTTCCTTCTCATCACTTGCTTTATGAGATTAGAAGTGATTAGAATGGTTGATGTGAGCTTTGCTTTATGATTTGGTCACCTTTTCCTTTTTCCTACACTCACCTCCCTTCATGAGTTTTGATTTTCCTCCACCATTTGGGAATAAGGGGGGCCGGCCACTTGAGGGTATTTGGGAGAATGGTTCATTTGATTTTGTGTGTGGAAAATGTATCATTCACATCTCTTTTTCCATGCTTGCTAAATTCTCTAAAACCCTCTCCAAAGTTCATGATTCTCTTCTCCCTCCATGGCAACTTCACCACCCCAAAAGAGACTATGATTCTACACTACATTCTACAGCAAATCTTGGGCACGTCGACTTGCCAGCTTCGTGCCCGAGTTGCCTCGGTATTGAGGTGGGAGCCCGTAAAAGATGCAGACGATGTGGTGCCCTTCCGGCAAGGATGCGACGACCGGAGTTTCCGCGGGAGATCGGGACGACGACGAGAAGACTGGAGGACTCGGATCACTCTGTATATCTCTCACCCTTTCTCTTGTTTGCTAGTATCGGTTAATGGTTACGATCCGGGTATATTGTCAGCGGTAGCGCCAGTTTAAAGTTAAAAGAAAAATTTTGATTCCGCATTTTGGCCTCGGATAGACGGCCGGGGCGCTGCCGTGGCACAACACCCGGGGCGAGAAGACTCGTATTGTTAGATGGTGAGCCCGGCGGAGGGACTACTACCTACCGGTGATTGGTTAGACCTGGCGATTATCCGGAGGATACCGACCAGAGTCGATAGATGGATACGGGACGACGCGTACTGCCGGGGACCGAGGCCCTATTCCGCAGACGGAGCCCGTGGGCGGATCCGATGGACGGACGCCCCATACTGGAGGATTTGCGTGTCGATGCTGGACACGGCTGATTTTATAAGATTTCGAGTGCCGATGTTGGGCACTCACGATTGTATGATATTCACAGGATTTGAGGGTCGATGTGGATGACGGTGCCTGAGTTTTACTGGGATTTGGGTATATTGATGGGCACCGGTCATTTTTCCACGTTGATATTCTATGTAGACACTAATTGTTCCCATGCTCAGCATTTAGTATTTGACATCTCATCCTGTACTTATTGTACCTGATATAGTACACATGCTATACAAGATTATCGCATACCCGGCTCATGTTATGTAGGGTTGTTAGATTCCATATCAGACATGATTATTGCATATCTTGCACATCATATGGAGAGACTTTTAGATTGCACTTGTTGCCTGATGTGAGCATTCAGTTCATCATATAGATGTTATCTGTTGGCATAGGTTAGAGTATCGCAGCACGTGCATACTCGCGATTACCTTTATATGTTATCTACTATTCACGAGTTGGCAACTCACCCCCGTTGTGCCACAGTGCTTGCAGGTTGCCCTTTGGAGTAGTCGCGGCCGGCTGTTTACCGTATCTTTTGACACAGATACCATTGCTGAGGCGTGTTAGCCTCTTGCTATTAGGTTGGTTTTGTACGGTATCTGTTTACTTTTTAGTTGCATCTTGATGTATCTAGTACTCTCCATGTACTTTCATGTATTGACTTAGAGACAGTTGTGAGGACGATGTATGTTATTTATATTTTGGTGTCGAGCTCGTTGTGAGCCGACTTTATTTATGCAGTTTTTTCTTTTATGATATTTGTTTTAACCTTGCTGCTCATTCTTCGCTTCGGCGTCGCATATTATATTGTGGTGATTGCTCCGCCGTTGGGCGCGATTCTCCCATTGAGATGTTCTATTTATTTCACATGTTACTTTTAATTATATCTCGCCTTTTACCGGATTTCGGGACAAAATTTTGGTAAAGGAAATGTTGCTAAAATTATTTAAATAATAACTTGAACCTAAAAGAATTTCTACTAAATGTTTTCTAAATGTTTTAACAAATATTCTAATAAAGGTTTTAACACTCCAAATTTTAATTGTTTTGATTTCTGGGTTCGGCTTACTTAGTCACGTTACGCCTGTAGACGTTGCGTGGTTAAGTGCCGGTCACGGGCCGAACATTGGGTCGTGACAAAGTTGGTATCAGAGCGTAGGTTTTACCTTCGGAGTGTAGGATGACCTTGGTATGATGGAGTAGGTAGCTGCAGCAGGGTGGCGTGGCGTGTGTATGTTCCGTGGCATACTCACGACACGGTACTCCACCTAAGCGACCTTAGGACTTATTGATTAAAATTCCATCATGACTGTATACATTCTTGCGATTCGATTTCCGTATCCTTATCGAATCCTACCTTCCTTTTCAGCCACTATTCCGCCAAAGACTACGAGGGCACAGAGAGCGGCTGCGAGAGCCGAGGTTCGTGTTGACTCGTCCGAGACGAGGACTGATCCGGGTAGTACACCTGTTGCACCCGAGCAGACTGTCCCTCCTATGACAGATCAGATCGCCACACTAGGGACTGGTATGCAGGAGATGCGCCAGACGGTGGGATCCAGCATGCAGGAGACGCGTCAGATGATAGGGTCGCTAGTTGAGACGCTTCGAGCGCAGCGACCAGAGGTAGCTCCACCAGTCACGGGGACCGCGATGGTATATACAGCACAGGAAGTTTCCCCTGCAGCCACGGAGGTGATTACAGTATCGTTAGCAGAATTCATGAGGCTGAAGCCTCCGGTCTTCACAGGCACCGACGCAGCCGAGGACCCGCAGTCCTTCATTGATAGGATAGCCCGGATATTCCGTTCCCTTAGATGCTCAGATACGAGATGGGTCGAGTTTGCGAGCTTTCGCCTGGAAGGACTTGCGCAGAAATGGTGCGAATCGGTCGAGAAGGGCAGAGCAGTAGGTCTTCCTCCTATGACCTGGACAGAGTTTGTGACGATCTTTCTAGCCCGCTTCCTTCCCTAGAGTGTCAGGGATGCCCGAGCACGCAGATTTGAGTCCTGGTGCCAGAAGCAAGAGATGACCGTGGCAGAGTACGATGTGCTGTTCACCGAGCTATCAGTTTATGCTCCGTACCTAGTGGCTACTGAGGAACTGCGTGTCAAAAGATTTGTCCGAGGCTTGCTTACACCACTGTTCCTTGCGATCAGCGCACAGCATTACGAGACTTATGCCGCAGCTATAGACGCAGCCCTATTAGTCGAGGAGCGTCTTGCCGAGACTTCGGTAGTTCCAGGGCCGAAGAGGGTTCGTACTCACACACAGCAGCTCAGAGACATCCATTCACACGCCGTGATAGACGTTGTAAGGTGGCAGAGACTCGGGGCGAGGTCAGATGTTTGGCTCATACCCCCAGGAGGGTCAGCAGTCGTCCCATGGATGCTTTGGATGTGGTAGTCTTCATCACCGCGTCAAAGATTGTACCGAGACATGCCAGAGGGAGCCAGCCGTACCGCATGTCACACTTCCACCTTCTTCAGCCCATAGGGCGTTGCCCATTGTACCCATAGTTGCTCCGTGTCAGAATCAGGCACAGAGAGGCCATGGTCACGGAGGGTTTGTTCCTAGAGGGCGAGGCGGTCGAGGCAGAGGACAACCAGCCACCGGCAGAGTACAGCCAGCTGCTAGGAGGGGACCGCCAGTTACAAGTGGAGGACAGCCACGGGTTTTCGCTTTGACGCATCAGGACGCACAGGCGTCCAATGCGGTGGTCTCAGGTACCTTATCAATATGTTCTGTTGATGCACACGTATTATTTGATCCCGGATCCACGCACTCGTACGTTTCCACACATTTTGTGCCGAGTTTGGGTAGAGAGTCTGGGTTGCTTGATTAGCCGCTTGTTGTGACCACTCGCATGGGAGAGTCGATTGTTGCTAGGCACGTGTTCCGATCCTACGTTGTCCGTATTGGCGAGAGAGAGCTGCCTGTCGATTTGATCCTTCTTGAGATGTTCGACTTCAATGTTCTTTTGGGCATGGATTTGTTGGCCACGTGCTATGCGTCTATGGACTGCCGCGAGAAGACAGTTAGATTCTGTTTTCCCGGCGAGTCGACTTTTGTTGTGCAGGGTGACCGTGGTGCCACCCCTCACCTTTTGATTTCTTCTCTTCGCGCTGGACAGCTTTTGAGGAAGGGATATCAGGGATTCCTAGCCTATGTTTGTGATATTAGAACTACGGATGTTCCATTGGACCAGGTTCCGATTGTATGTGAGTTCCCTGACGTGTTCCCTGACGAGCTTCCTGGGCTACCTCCTGAGCGTGAGGTTGTGTTCTATATTGATTTGATTCCCGGCACGGGGCCTATTTCTATACCGCCCTATCGGATGGCCCCGGCGGAGCTTAGTGAGTTGAAGAGTCAAATGCAAGATTTCCTGGACAAGGGACTTATTCGACCCAGTGTTTCTCCTTGGGGTGCTCCGGTCCTGTTTGTTAAGAAGAAGGACGGCAGTTTGCGTCTGTGTATCAACTACCGGCAGCTGAACCGGATGACCGTGCGGAACAGGTATCCTTTGCCATGCATCGACGATTTGTTCGACCAGCTTCGGGGGCAGGATATTTTTCGAGGATCGATTTGCGATCAGGCTATCATCAGCTGAGAGTTTGACAGGAGGACATTCCGAAGACAGCTTTCCGTATGCGTTATGGCCATTATGAGTTTTTGGTGATGTCGTTCAGACTCACCAACGCGCCAGCAGCCTTCATGGACTTGATGAACCGTATATTCAGGCCGTATCTTGACTTGTTCATCATCGTATTCATTGACGATATATTGGTGTATTCCCGGAGCAGAGAGGAGCACGAGTAGCACCTGCGGATCACACTGCAGACTTTGAGGGAGCACCAGCTTTATGCAAAATTCTCTAAGTGCGTGTTTTGGTTGGACAGCGTGGACTTCTTGGGTCACGTGATTACACAGGATGGTATATGTGTAGACCCGAGGAAGGTCGAGGCCGTTCGGAGTTGGCCCAGACCTACATCCGTTACTGAGATACGCAGCTTTCTAGGACTGGCCGGCTACTACAGACGATTTGTACAGGATTTCTCCCGTATTGCTGCACCTTTGACTGGTTTGACCCGGAAGGGGGTTCCTTTCGTTTGGACGGAGGAGTGCGAGCACAGTTTCCAGCAGCTACGGACTTGTTTGACTACGGTGCCAGTGTTATCATTGCTTTCAGGATCAGGCGGGTTTGTAGTCTATTGGGATGCCTCACGAGTGGGGCTAGGGTGCATATTGATGAAGCATGGTAGGGTGATCGCATATGCTTCCCGGCAATTGAAGAAACATGAACAGAACTACCCCACTCACGATTTGGAGATGGCTGCAGTGGTCTTTGCACTTAAGATCTGGCGACATTACCACTATGGTGAGTCGTGCCAGATATTCACTGATCACAAGAACCTAAAGTATATATTTCAGCAGCGAGACCTGAATCTCCGACAGCGCCGTTGGATGGAACTGGTGAAAGACTACGACTGCGAGATCTTGTATCACCGGGCAAGGCTAATGTAGTAGCGGATGCCTTGAGCAGGAGGCCTTAGGGTATTCTATCGTGTTTGAGTGCAGTACAGAGGCAGTCGTCAGCAGATTGGCAGATACTATGCGACGGCCGAGTGCATTTCGAGTTCACACAGATCGGGGGATAGCTTGCGCATGTTCGTGCACGCCCACAATTGCTTGACCGTATATATGAGGCACAGTGCAGTGATGACCGTTGCTCAGAGATCATGGCACAGATTGGAAAGGGCAGATTCTCCGTATTTGTGATCGATGATCAGGGGATATTACGATTTGCGTCTAGACTGTGCGTACCATATGATGAGGGATTGCGGCGCGATATTCTTGAGGAGGCACATCGATCGGTGTACAGTGTCCACCCCGGTTCCACCAAGATGTACCATGATATGAGAGAGGTCTACTGGTAGGACGGAAAGAAGAGGGACATCGCAGATTTCGTATCAAGATGCCTGACTTGTCAGCAAGTCAAGGCCGAGCACCAGAGGCCCGCAGGAGAGCTACAGCCGTTACCCATTCCGGAGTGGAAATAGGAACAGATTTCGATGGATTTCGTTGTGGGTCTACCCAGGACTAGGCGGGGGTATGACTCCATTTGGGTGATTGTGGATCGTTTGATGAAAGCGGCTCACTTCCTGCCGGTGAAGATGACCATCGGATTTGCTCGGTACGCCCAGATTTACATCGACAAGTATGTACGACTGCATGGGGTCCCGACGTGTATTTTGTCCGACCGAGGCACCCAGTTTACCAGCCGACTATGGCAGAGACTTCATGAGGCTTTGGGCACTCATTTGAGTTTTAGCACGGCATTTCATCCGCAGACCGACGGACAGTCAGAGCGGACCATTCAGACTCTCGAGGACATGCTCCGAGCGTGCGTTTTAGACTTTGGTGGTAGCTGGGATCATCATTTACCCTTGGTGGAGTTCTCCTACAACAACATCTTCCAGGACACTATTCAGATGGCAACTTTTGAGGCTTTGTAATGAGGAGATGTAGATCGCCCATTTGTTGGACAGAGCTCAGTGAGAGCAGTATTTTAGGGCCACAGATCGTACAGGAGATGACCGAGAAGATACAGCTGATTCGAGACAGGATGAGGACAGCTCAGAGCAGGCAGAAATCGTATGCTGACAGACGCCGCCGCAGATTAGAGTTCGCAGTTGGCGATCAAGTTTTTCTGAGGGTCTCTCCAATGAATGGAGTGATGAAGTTTGGACGAAAGGGGAAGCTTACCCCAGATTCATAGGTCCTTTCGAGATCCTCGAGCGGGTGGGCACGGTGGCATATCGTTTGGCTCTTCCACCCTGTCTTTCGGATGTTCACCCCGTCTTCCACGTGTCGATGCTATGCAGATATCTTCATGACCCTTCCCACACGATCCAGCATCAGACAGTACAGCTTGAGCCCGACCTTTCGTTCACCGTGCAGCCAGTTGAGATATTGGATCCGCAGGTGAAGAAACTTCGATCTAGGGTCCTGCCGTCAGAGAAGGTTCTTTGGCGCAGCCCGAATGGTGAGGAGATCACTTGAGAGGCCGAGGGAGAGATGCGGAAGAAATTCCCTCATCTCTTTGAAGGTACGCGTAGTTATATATTTTAAATTCGGGGAAGAATTTTCTTAAGGAGGGAAGACTGTAACACCTGAGAATATGTTAGCGACTAATTATATTTTAATAAGTGATTTTTTTAATAAAAGTTTACCTTATTGATTTTCAAATATTTTATCAAAATTAATAAACATTTTTCTAGAATTTTGATAAGCTTGCACAAACAAGTGGATGTAAACTAGGGTTAAAATTTGGGTTAAACCATGTTTAGGCAACCATGGCGGTTTAACCGCTTTTTGTTAAGCTAATTAGTTTTAATTAAGGTTTTTAGTTTTGGAAATTCAAATTGGTTTTGGGGTTGACTTGTGTTGAGGAGAGAGAGGTTATGATGGTGATGCATGCAAACATCTAAAAAAGAGAGAAAGGTGGCTCTCATGGGTGTTTTCAAATCTTTTTGCTTCATCCCTCAAACACTCACCTCACTCACATCTTTCCCTCTCACACACACACACATCAGCCACAACAGCAGCCCATCATCATGAACAACAACAGCACCAACCTCTTAAGCAACAGCCACAGCAGTAGCAAACTAATAAACAGCAGCAGCTGCAACAACAACAACATCCCAAACAACAACAGAAACTACAACAGAAACAGCAGCAGCTGCAGCTGAAACAACACCACACCAACAGCACCAGCAAGCATCAGCATCAGCAGCTAAAACAACACCACACCAACAGCACCAGCAACTCAGCAGCAGCAGCTCCAGGCAGCAGCAGCAGCGCCCCAGCAGCTCCATCCCTTCTTCTTCTTCTCCTTCTCCTTGTTTGTGAGGTTCCTTGAGGGTATAACTTCTAAAATCCTTCCTTGTTGGCTTAGTTGGTGTCGTTATAGCTTCGATTAGCGATAATTATACGATTTTGTGCTTGTTTGGGTGATTTGTGTGAAATTGTGTTTAAGTGATGTTAGTGTTGGGTAGACTAGCCTAAGTAATTATTGTTAAGGCCAAGTTAACCTAGGATAACCCTAGATTACACTAAAATACCCTGAGTTATCAAAAGTGGGCAAAACTTGACATTTTTTTAGCAAAACTTAGCTTTTTGGAAATCTGCTGTTAACCCAGGGAGTTCAGAATGAAATTGAGTGGACCGTAGCCTACTGGTGATACCCTGACCCCACCACCAGAGCCCGACCCCACCACTCCAACCTACGGCCGCCGGAAAAATCATTCTGGCCGCAAATTGCGGCCAGACCAGGGAGTTAGTGTAGGGTTGCTAGGCACGCGCACAAGGGTCTACGAGGCATCAACCATGCCCGATTAAAAATTTAGCCGTGCCGAACAACCCGAATACGGAACTTTAAACTAGAGATTAGGCGAAAACAAGCATGCTAAACAATTTAACACTAAGTGAGAGGGATTACAACCTTTGTAGATCCGGTCCTTCACTTCATATGCTCCGTGTTGTGGTCCCTTCGCTGCGATCATCGGGATCCGGACTCTCGAGAGGTTCCACGAAGAGAAAGACGCAACCTTTGCTTCCGATCTTCGATACTAAGATGATCTACCTTGAAGTTTCTTTAACACAAGCTAACACTCATGAAATGATGTGAACACCCTCATCTAAATGGCAAGGGAAGATGAGGATGATGAAGTAGGATTTTTGCTCTCTTTATTTATCTTTTTCTCATATTTATCCATCACAAAAATCAAAGCAAGAAAGGATTTCAAGCAAAGAAGAAGAAGGAAGAAGATGATGAACAATATTCATAATCCTTTTGTGATGAATAGGAAAAGGATAATATGATAGAATTATGCAACCATGGTTCACTTAACCATTGTAGAGAATAGACTAAGGTTAAAGGTTTGGTTAGGGTTAAGGAAATATCTAGCATAATATCTTAACAAAGACAAAGAAAGAAAACTTCTAGAAATTTCTTGAAAGCCTTAACCCTAATCAAACCCTAACCATGTTTAATCTCTTCTAAACAAGTTGCATTATTTATCATATCATGTTACAATATTATATAGCACATATATAATATTTATTGTAACCAAATAAAATAATACAATTAACATATATCGCATATATATCAATGTATTATCCGAGTGAGAAAAAGAATCTTTTAGTGAGAAAATATTAGTTAATGCAATTTAATATATCATATATATTATTATACATTAAATTATCGAATCAACACTTGATCCGACAATCCGGCTATATCGCATATAACCGACTAATATTTATCCGTACCGATTCATCGAATCAACACTTGATCCGATGACCCGGCTGATATCAAATATCGCGAGAATAGAATACGGTATCACATATCGCATTATCCTCGGTCCCACACATATCACATATGTGCTCCTACTTCGTTTTGCCTGAGTCAAGAAACCTCTGTGTAGGACTCTAAAGAATCGTCAATACGCCGGCAGTAGGTGATGATCATATCAATCACCCACAAGCTGCAAGCGGTCAGCTAAACGTAACAGCTACCCAGGTATTGAGCGCTCAGAAGATCAACAAGCAAGCCTGTAACTTCTCCTGTGAATCCAAACAGTAACACTCCCGTACAGTCCGGTCTCGTCGTCTGATATGTCGCATATCTCGCCTAGGGGTGGTAAACGTCAGACCCCAGTAGCTCGATAAGTCGTGTCGATATGAGGTCTATAACAGTTCGAGAAACTACTGATAACACTTACCAGTAAATCTCAGCAACCCTGGCCAGGGATTTCCGGTTATAGCCAATCGAACACAGCACAACATCAACTCCCTATACCGGGAGAGACGAATCCCCTCCTATCGCTCATTGCCTCCATGTGATTCGGGACTGTACCCAAAAGCCACCTTTTTGCACGCCCTCTTGGACGTGGTATGATGGAAATCAAAGCACAGTGGGAATCACACAAGACTCCATGACGATCTCGGGTCGACAGACTACTCTGTACCAGTGTCACCGGAGAACTGCCATCTGACGTATGGTATAATACCATATGGGAGTTCTCGGCGAGTCCGTCCAGTGTACCCAGTCTCCACTGAGCACCCGTACACCATCCTTGATGTCAAACACCGATGGATATGGGATCATCCATCGCCCATCATATGGGTCAAGATGCGTATACGCTAGTCTACTCTGGTGTATCGATGCCCTGTCTCGATACACCCTCGACTAGGAATAGTTATAGGATGTACTCGTCGACTACCCTGGCCCCACTAGTATGATCTCATCATAGTCCCAGTAGTCGAGTACAGATCCTAAGGGCTTTATCAACATGTAATATAGAGACAATCAGAGTACATGTTAAGATAAAGTACAACCAGATAGCATACTATCATGTCGAGCAAGAAAGTCCTCCCTATATATGACCTAGCATCCACTACAATATACATCGTATGTACAGTAATGGCCTCTAGGGCATACATATAACTAACAATCTCCCACTTGCACTAGGGCCATCTGTTATGGTATCGCATACCCAACAATTAGCTGCGGTTGAAGTATCTCATACTCAACCATCCCATAAAAGTCTCTACTGGGAAAAAGGCCTTTGTGAGTGGATCCGCGCTGTTGTCCTCTGTGTCTACTCTCCTAACCTCGATCTCCCTGGAGATCAACCATCTCCATGATCAGGTGATACTGCCTAAGAATTATATCTGGATTTCTGATGGGACGGTAGTTCCTTGGCTGAAGCCACAACTCCATTGTCACACAATGGTAGGAACGAAGTTCATCTTATGAACTTATATATATCCAGACTGTCTCTTTGGTAGCATCCTTGGTAACGATGTATCTTGCCTTTAATCGTCTAGTATGTCACGGTATCTAGCTTGGAACTCTTCCAACATACCGTCCCTCCACTGAGGGTATAGACAATGCCTGCAACTGACATTCAGTCATCCTTATCAGTCTGGAACCTTTCCAGTGATTCTCCTCAGGATTGATTGATACCATCTCACTACAACTAGTGAGTATCCTAACATCCAATTAGATCTATCTCATAGATCCAAAACCCAGGATTTAGGAGGTATCACCTTGATCCTATATGGAGAATCATTGTGATAAGCGGAGATTGACCGATCGTAGCATAGGAAACTCTTTCCCTATCAAGAGTATGTCATCCACGTACTCTACGAGGATCACCACCATACTCTCTTCTACCTTTTTGTATATACAAGGTTCATCTACCATTTTGATGAAGTCAAACTCTTTGACTACCACATCAAAACAAATGTTCCAACTCCGCGATGCCTGTTTTATCATATAAAACATCTTGCACACGTTTCCGCTGCTCCCACTGTCTACGAAGCCCTCTGGCTGTGTACTTATAGACGCTATCTTCTAAATCTTCATTTAGAAAAGCAGTCATGACACCGAACCACCAGATATCGTAGTCATGGTATGTAGCCGTGGCAAGTAGGATCTGAATGGACTTAAGCATAGATCCTTAGAAAAGGTTTCAACATAATCCATACCTGGTCTATGATGCAAACCTTTAACAAGTCTAGCTTTGAAAGTCTCAACTTTTCCATGTACACCAAGTAATCTTCTCAAGATAAACTTGCTCCTGATGGGGATTTAACCCTTCAGATAAAGCAACCAAAGTCCATACTTTGTTGGTGTATAAGGATTCCATCTCAGATCGATAAGCATCCAGCCATTCTTACAGAGTCCCACTCCTGATGGCCAGCTCAAAACTAGTTGGGTCATCATCTCATGATGCAATCCTCGCTCCCACTGTCATAGAGAAACCGAAGTATCTCTCAGGTGGGCGAGGAACCCTGCTATATCGGCAGAGAGGCTGAGGTTCGTTGGAAACTATTGAATCCTTTGGTTCTACCAAATCATCAGCTGTATTTTGTATAGCTGGAACATTTCCAGTTCTACATTACAAACCCTGCCTCGAGCTTGTCCGGATTTTTCTTTTAGACATAGGCCGGACAACCCCAAATCTTAACCAACTTAAGATATGGGCTCTTCCCTTTCCATATCACATATGAAGTGGTAGGCAACTGATTTGATTTGAACCCTATTCAATAGGTATGCAGCTTCTCAAGTGCATAACTCCCAAAAGGAAACAGGAAACTCAGTAGTACTCATCATAGAGCACACCATATCACATAAGGTGCTATTGCTCCGCCCCGATATACCATCGTGCTATGGTGTATACGAAGGAGTAATGCTGAGAGGGAATCTCATTCTCCTTTAGAATAGTCCAGGAATTCCGTGCCCAAGTATTCTCCTCCTTGATCTCATCAAAGGACATAATACTTATACCCGTATTTTGGTTCTCTACTTCTAACTTATATTCTGTGAATATCTCAAAAGGTTCGGACTTGTGTTTCAACTGGAACACATGTCTGAATCTTGAGAGATTATCAGAGAACGTAATGAAGTACAAAGAACCGATCTTGGCATGTGTAGACAGGGGACTTTCATACATCAGGATGTATCAATCCCAAAAGTTCATTAACTCTTTCTCTGCTTCCAATAAACAGAGCTGTGGTCATCTTATCTCTGTGACATGACTGGCAAGTTTCACAAGATGTAAATTCAAACTAATTTAAATATGCATCTAAATGTAACTTCAGCCAGTCGGGTCGCATTGATATGACCTAGTCTACAATGCCTCAAGAAGGATTCGTTCATTTCTGAACTCTTCCTCTTGTGTGTGTTCTGTATACTAAGAACTGTGGTTTGATTTAGAACGTCAATGCTTTTAGATAACGTGCCTGAACCGATCAACTCTTGATATAGGAAATGTTCAAAACATTATCCAACAATACAAAATTATATCCTTTCTTTACTAATAAAGAGACTGATATGATTTTGTATATCAGGTTCGGTATCTAATAACATTTGTTCAGAATCAATGTATTCCGGTAATACAGGGTGACAGTGACCAACAGACTTGGCTGCAACACTTGGACCGTTTTCTGTCTCATGAAACTTATCACCCGTTCTCAGTTCTCTACCTTTCTGTAGCCCATGTAACAGATTACATATACGGGATCCTGATCCGGTATCACATACCCAGGACGTAAAAGATACTGAGAAACAGTTCTCTGTTAATGAACACACCCGAAGACGATGCATCAACATGCACTTTTCTTCGTTTGGGCGGCACGGGAAATCTGGTATTCCCCAATTTCCTGCTCTATCTTATAACAATTATAAGTTGGAGCGGGACCAACGTTCCCCAGCTCAGTATAACAAGCGGGTTCAGTCAATATATCCGTTTAATTATCTTGATTAAGGCGTGATATGGTCGCTATCAGGAGAGAGAGAGAAGAAAACACTCAGCGTATGCTCTTGCAAGATTAGATTGGTTATCTAATATATCTAATCAGGATGTCTCCCACTGTTTTAGTCAAATCTTCCTTCAAACCCTAAAAAGGAAAGACTAGCCGGGATTAATTACGCGCTACAAGTTCGTCAATCTTTCAACCAGGCCAGTGTCGGTACTTTGAGGGAGGTCCCCCGTGCTCTCGCACGAACCTAATTAAAGTAAACCTCATTTTCCCAGAGGCGTAACCCCGTTAACACCTTTCTAGACACGTACTTGATCGGCTAATTGTAATGTGTAAAACTCTCCCATGAGTAACTTTTACTCGCAGCGGGTATCGGGATCCAACTATCTCATAGAAGGTATGCAATCTCATTGCAAATTTCAACACTTAAAATTCCCGATAATATTTTACCCCTAGCAGCTATATGACCTTAACATGGTCAACAAATCATAAGTGCTAGTCAAGTTCAACCCGTCATTTCCCGATTGAATTAAACCCACCCGCACGACCCTTAACATGGTCAACAAAGTCGCACGACTACCCTAATCCAATCGCATCATATGCTTATATAGATAAGCACTAATCAGCTACCGCACACTACGCCTTAACATGGTCAACAAACGTAGCACGAATACTAACTAGTACTTATCTGAAATGACGGAGGGTTACGACAGGTTTTTAAGAAAACCTTTTGCGTAAAGAACTTGATATCGTTGTAGAATCGAGTGATTTTAAATGGAGTGTTTTTGAGGCCTTTCTAGTTTTGCTAAAGGGGTCACTCCCGGTGAAGGGATCGTCGGCCCTTTCCTCATCGAATAAGGTGCAGGATATTTCACAAATACCACTATGCAAAGCAAGAACTATAGAAGCAATCAAAAGACAAACCGAGTTTCTAGCATCTGCCAGTTATTGCTAAAGGAGTCACTCCCGGTGAAGGGATCTCGGTCCTTTCCTTATCGAATAAGGTGCTGGATGTTCTACAAGGAACACCACTATGCAAAGCAAGAACTAGAGCTACCAGTTTTTATAAACAAGTTTCTACAACATCTTAGGTTTCTTTTATTTCATTAATCTCATTAATGAAGTCCCATTTTATTATGCTTCACAAGCATCTCTTATGAAACGAAATCTGCAATATAACATATATCTCATATATATAATATAAACATTCGTCACAGGCAGTAATATGATCTCATCACAGAACATAGCAGCAGAAGAACATATATGAAATATTGGATATACTAGGACATCCGTGTTTTCAATACGAGCCTGTATAAAACACGGATTCCACGGTCGCGATGAATAGCCAAACCCACATCCCTAGACCCCTACGAGAGAGGCAAGTAACACTGCCAATTCTAGGGTTAGGAGACCCGGTCTCGACTCCTCGAGATGGTCTCCCACTGGACCCTAGAACCCGGTTACTCGTGCTCCCCGCCTTGGGTCTACCTAATGCGGAAAAGTAAATAATATACAACGGTGACATCTTCCGCTACCTGGAAGTGCCCCAATAAAAAAATATTACATACAAATGAATTTTACATGAATGAAAAAGAAAAACTCTCATCTCACATAAAACCCCCGGCTATTCAAACGTGACGATCCAATACAACATATCACAGCAACACATAATATCTCATATCATCAACGTAAGCAAGTATGCGTATCCCGATTGTCGTTGATGTATAGCAACGAAGCCGGCGATACACCACATACTACGCTTACGGTCACAGAAAAGAAAGTGTAAAACTACAACAGTTGGAATCCGCAACCTCTTTAGACATCGCATGCCTAACCAAGTGAATTCCTTAGACATCGCATGCCTAACAATTATAAACCCCGCATTTTAGTCTCATTATCGAAAACTCTT
This sequence comes from Agapanthus africanus, assembly GCA_030015575.1. NCBI lineage: Eukaryota > Viridiplantae > Streptophyta > Magnoliopsida > Asparagales > Amaryllidaceae > Agapanthus > Agapanthus africanus. The sequence goes on from JASDDO010000022.1 coordinate 395,163,738, forward strand.
TTCAATATCAAGTCGGGCAATTCAACAAGATTCCCGATGTCCTGATCGAATGCTCGTCGCAAACTTTAGTAGACGGCCGCACCCCAAGATGCCATCGACGAAGTGCACTAAGGCGGAACACCGCTGCCGCGAGCACCCGAACGGATGCTTTCGGCGACGGGGTTCTCCTACAGTCACTTGGTCGGGGCTATGGGGCGTAGTTGTCTATTAAGTTTACCCGGCGAATATCCGCGTACGCTACGTGATTGCGACGGACTTTTGATCGCATCAAAATTCCGTGGCAACCGATCATCTGAGACTAAACTGCTATGTTTATAATATTCAAATCAGTTATCTCATAACTGCCTGTGGATTCCAATTATTGTATCACATTCCAGATAAATAGAAAAAGTTAAACTTTCCGATCGAATCATCAAGCACCCAAGATTTCCCCAATATATCTCAACACTTGAAATCAGTTTAAGAACATCCATCACATGCCACAGTACCAATGGTCCAGCCGTAGAAGGGTCAAGCCAACGTCTCACATGTGGCACGCCGTACTGCCCCAAACCCTAAGGTTCAAAGGGCAGTTCAAGACGGTCACATAATCGAGTTAAGGTTTGTTGTCTTCTAGAGGGTCCACCGAGTTACTTGCACGACTTAGAACATTCTTAAACACGAGAAAAAATCCAACTTTTGAAAAATTTTCCGACAGGGGAAAAAGTGAGTTATTGATATCCGTTCGAACTTTTTAACAGTTTCTAAAAATTACCCGGAAAACACTTTAGACAAAATCTGATAATCCGATCGAATCATCGAATCCCTAAACAACCCCAGAAAACTCAACTGTATAATAAATAATAAAATATTCCAGAAAATTCAGCACTGTGTAATAGGAATTACTGTGTAAAAAGGAATGGGTGACGTCATCATACTGCCGCGGAACCGCCGCAGAATCCATGCTTCTGCCGCGGTTCCGCCGCACTCTTGAGGAATTAGAGGCTCCGTTTTGCACAGTAATTCATAAAAAACCCAGCTTAATTTTTTGCATATTTTTAATATTGAAAAATCCACAATTTTCAAAAAAGGACAGAGAGCAATTTGGATTCGGGGTTTCGGGTTCGATCGGACTTCAAACTCCGTCTAGACTTCACCTAAAGCTCTAGCTTGGCTCTGATACCACTGTAGGGTTGCTAGGCACGCGCACAAGGGTCTACGAGGCATCAACCATGCCCGATTAAAAATTTAGCCGTGCCGAACAACCCGAATACGGAACTTTAAACTAGAGATTAGGAGAAAACAAGCTTGCTAAACAATTTAACACTAAGTGAGAGGGATTACAACCTTTGTAGATCCGGTCCTTCACTTCATATGCTCCGTGTTGTGGTCCCTTCGCTGCGATCATCGGGATCCGGACTCTCGAGAGGTTCCACGAAGAGAAAGACGCAACCTTTGCTTCCGATCTTCGATACTAAGATGATCTACCTTGGAGTTTCTTTAACACAAGCTAACACTCATGAAATGATGTGAACACCCTCATCTAAATGGCAAGGGAAGATGAGGATGATGAAGTAGGATTTTTGCTCTCTTTATTTATCTTTTTCTCATATTTATCCATCACAAAAATCAAAGCAAGAAAGGATTTCAAGCAAAGAAGAAGAAGGAAGAAGATGATGAACAATATTCATAATCCTTTTGTGATGAATAGGAAAAGGATAATATGATAGAATTATGCAACCATGGTACACTTAACCATTGTAGAGAATAGACTAAGGTTAAAGGTTTGGTTAGGGTTAAGGAAATATCTAGCATAATATCTTAACAAAGAAAAAGAAAGAAAACTTCTAGAAACTTCTAGAAAGCCTTAACCCTAATCAAACACTAACCATGTTTAATCTCTACTAAACAAGTTGCATTATTTATCATATCATGTTACAATATTATATATCACATATATAATATTTATTGTAACCAAATAAAATAATACAATTAACATATATCGCATATATATCAATGTATTATCCGAGTGAGAAAAAGAATCTTTTAGTGAGCAAATATCAGTTAATGCAATTTAATATATCATATATATTATTATACATTAAATTATCGAATCAACACTTGATCCGACAATCCGGCTATATCGCATATAACCGACTAATATTTATCCGTACCGATTCATCGAATCAACACTTGATTCGATGACCCGGCTGATATCAAATATCGCGAGAATAGAATACGGTATCACATATCGCATTATCCTCGGTCCCGCACATATCACATATGTGCTCCTACTTCGTTTTGCCTGAGTCAAGAAACCTCTGTGTAGGACTCTAAAGAATCGTCAATACGCCGGCAATAGGTGATGATCATATCATTCACCCACAAGCTGCAAGCGGTCAGCTAAACGTAACAGCTACCCAGGTATTGAGCGCTCAGAAGATCAACAAGCAAGCCTATAACTTCTCCTGTGAATCCAAACAGTAACACTCCCGTACAGTCCGGTCTCGTCGTCTGATATGTCGCATATCTCGCCTAGGGGTGGTAAACGTCAGACCCCAGTAGCTCGATAAGTCGTGTCGATATGAGGTCTATAACAGTTCGAGAAACTACTGATAACACTTACCAGTAAATCTCAGCAACCCTGGCCAGGGATTTCCGGTTATAGCCAATCGAACACAGCACAACATCAACTCCCTATACCGGGAGAGACGAATCCCCTCCTATCGCTCATTGCCTCCATGTGATTCGGGACTGTATCCAAAAGCCACCTTTTTGCACGCCCTCTTGGACGTGGTATGATGGAAATCTAAGCACAGTGGGAATTACACAAGACTCTATGACGATCTCGGGTCGACAGACTACTCTGTACCAGTGTCACCGGAGAACTGCCATCTGACGTATGGTATAATACCATCTGGGAGTTCTCGGCGAGTCCGTCCAGTATACCCAGTCTCCACTGAGCACCCGTACACCATCCTTGATGTCAAACACCGATGGATATGGGATCATCCATCGCCCATCATATGGGTCAAGATGCGTATACGCTAGTCTACTCTGGTGTATCGATGCCCTGTCTCGATACACCCTCGACTAGGAACAGTTATAGGATGTACTCGTCGACTACCGTGGCCCCACTAGTATGATCTCATCATAGTCCCAGTAGTCGAGTACAGATCCTAAGGGCTTTATCAACATGTAATATAGAGACAATCAGAGTACATGTTAAGATAAAGTACAACCAGATAGCATACTATCATGTCGAGCAAGAAAGTCCTCCCTATATATGTCCTAGCATCCACTACAATATACATCGTATGTACAGTATTGGCCTCTAGGGCATACATATAACTAACAGTTAGGAGCTAGGGTTTTTGGTACAGGTGTCTGCTACATGTTGTAGGTCTATGGTATATATAGTTTTGTAATATTCTAACCTGGGTAAAATCTGGGGCAGTATGTCCTTTTCTGGTATTTTTAGTTTGCGCGATAAGCGCGATACGCGTGTGGATTCTGTGATTCAGCGTATCGCGGCGTATCGGGTTGAGTTTTAGACACACACACACATTCTAGCGTATCGCGCGTACGCGCGTTAATTCGCGACACGAGTTTCTCGTTTTGTTCCGATATCGCGTTTTACGAGATTTGATTATATTTGTATTCTTGTGTAAATTCACGATTCGCAGGCGGGTACGTCAGACGCCGCCAGAAAAAGGAAACAGGTGGTCGGCTATACTTAATACGCGACCAGGTGAGTAGATTTAACATCTACGGGGAAATCGCCCGTATGGCGTTAAGCGTCAGGGCGTAATAGGATATTTAGTCATGTGTGTTCATATAGATATACTAGTAGCATACTCTCTTGTTATATATAGAACTGGTAGTATAGAACACTGCACAGTCACTAACGGTCCAAGTTGCACGAGCACGATTTATATGCTACACTCACACCATTAGTGATTGTCATGACACTCACATTATAGGATTTCCATAAACCAAACATTTGATTCTGCTTTGTTGATGTTGTCATAATTTGCCGCATACTATCACATGTATATTCATACTATGCACACTGTATACGCACTTTTGAGCGTACCTTCATTGATATATCACTTCTTGGGCACATATGTATCATATGTCTACAATAGTGCACATGTACATTGCTACATTCACTTTTCATACTTATCCATTCTCACATCCATACCTATACACATATTCATATGCTACATACATGGATGACATTGACTTGATTTAAAACTAAGGGACCGCAAGTGATATTTTCAAAACTAGATCTTTTAAAAGAGCGGTTTTCCCTTTCTTTTACTCTTAGCGTCATACGACACATTGCATGGATTTACGCATTGTATTTGATTTGTGTGATTTCTGGATTTGGGAACCGGAGTACAATTTTAAGAAAATACGCGCTGTTTAAAAACCTGGTTTCCCTTGATATGATATTTTAGTGCGTCCACCATGAGTTTTCTCGGTTCCAGAGAGCTTGTGTGAGTATACCCGATTCGAGGAGAGGTAGGCACCGATTGCGGGTACATGGTGGACCCGGTAAGGTACCCCGGGGCGAGAAGACTCGTATTGTTAGACGGTGAGCCCGGCGGAGGGACTACTACCTACCGGTGATTGGTTAGACCTGGCGATTATCCGGAGGGTACCGACCAGAGTCGATAGATGGATACGGGACGACGCGTACTGCCGGGGACCGAGGGTCGATTCCGCAGACGGAACCCGTGGGCGGATCCGATGGACGAACGCCCCATACTGGAGGATTTGCGTGTCGATGCTGGACACGGCTGATTTTATGAGATTTCGAGTGCCGATGTTGGGCACTAATGATTGTATGAGATTCCCAGAATTTGAGGGCCGGTGTGGATGACGGCGCCTGAGTTTTACTGGGATTTGGGTATATTGATGGACACCGGTCATTTTTCCACGTTGATATTCCGTGTAGACACTAATTGTTCCCATGCTCAGCATTTAGTATTTGACATCTCATCCTGTACCTATTGTACCTGATATAGTACACATGCTATACATGATTATCGCATATTCGGCTCATGTTATGTAGGGTTGTTAGATTCCATATCAGACATGATTATTGCATATCTTGCACATCATATGGAAAGACTTTTAGATTGCACTTGTTGCCTGATGTGAGCATTCAGTTCATCATATAGATGTTATCTGTTGGCATAGGTTAGAGTATCGCAGCACGTGCATACTCGCGATTACCTTTATATGTTATCTACTATTCCCGAGTTGGCAACTCACCCCCGTTGTGCCACAGTGCTTGCAGGTTGCCCTTTGGAGTAGTCGCGGCTGGCTGTTTACCGCAACTTTTGACACAGATACCATTGCTGAGGCGTGTTAGCCTCTTGCTATTAGGTGGGTTTTGTACGATATCTGTTTACTTTTTATTTGCATCTTGATGTATCTAGTACTCTCCATCTACTTTCATGTATTGACTTAGAGACAGTTGTGAGGACGATGTATGTTATTTGTATTCTGGTGTCGAGCTCGTTGTGAGCCGACTTTATTTATGCAGTTTTATCTTTTATGATATTTGTTTTCACCTTGCTGCTCATTCTTCGCTTCGGCGTCGCATATTATATTGTGGTGATTGCTCCGCCGTTGGGCGCGATTCTCCCATTGAGATGCTCTATTTATTTCACATGTTACTTTTACTTATATCTCGCCTTTTACCCGATTTCGGGACAAAATTTTGGTAAAGGAAATGTTGCTAAAATTATTTAAATAATAACTTAAACCTAAAAGAATTTCTACTAAACAACTTAAGGTTTTCTAAATGTTTTAACAAATATTCTAATAAAGGTTTTAACACTCCAAATTTTAATGGTTTTGATTTCTGGGTTGGGGTTACTTAGTCACGTTACGCCAGTAGACATTGCGTGGTTAAGTGCCGGTCACGGGCCGAACTTTGGGTCGTGACACGTAGCAGACTCGTTGATCGAGGCTAAGTACATCGCTACCAACGATATTGCCAAAAAGGTTGTCTGGATGAATAGAGTTCATGAGATGAACTAGGTTCCTACCATTGGGCATCTAATACCTGTATATTTTGATGACAATGGAGCTGTGGCTTTGGCCTAGGAACCCCGGTCCCGTCAGCGATCAAGATATATTCTTAGACATTATCACCTGATCATGGAGATAGTTGATCTCCGGGAGATCGAGGTCAGGAGAGTTGACACAGAGGATAACACTGCGGATCCACTCACCGAGGCCATTCCCCAAGTGCTATTCGAGAGACTTTTGGGACATTAGATATGAGATACTAAAACAACTGGTCTTAGTGCAAGTGGGAGATTGTTAGGAATATGTATGCCCTAGAGGCCATTATTGTACATGTGATGTATATTATAGTGAATGCTTGGACATATATATAGAGGAATTTCTTGCTCGACATGATAGTATGCTATCTGGTTAACATGTTGACTGGTATTCTTTACCGTCTTGCTCTCACATGTTGATAAAGCCCTTAGGATATGTACTTAACTACTAGGACTATGATGAGATCATATTAGTGGGGCCTGGGTGGTCCAAAAGTACATCCTTTAATCAATTCCTAGTCGAGCGAATATCGAGACTAGGGCATCGATATTCCAGAGTAAACTAGTGCGTATGTTTCTTGTCCCTTAAAGGGCAATGGTTGATCCCACAACCATTGGTGTATGACATCAAAGATTGTACACAGGTGATCATTGGAGAATGGGTACACCAAACATGACTCGCTGAGGACTCCTATGTGGTAGTATACCTATCGTCAGATAGCAGTCCTCTGGTGACATTGGTACATGTTAGTCTGTAGACCCGAGATCGTCATGGAGTCTTGTGCGGGTCCTACTGTGCTTTGATTTCCTCCCTACCATGCTCAAAGGAGACGTGCAAATAGGTGGATTTTGGATACAGTCCCGATTCGCATGTAGGCAATGAGTGATAGGAGGGGTTTCGTTTCTTTCGGTATTGGGGGTTGATGTTGCACTATGCTTGATTGGATATAACTGGAAGTCCCTAGCCAGGGCTGCTTATGAGATTTACTGATAAGTGTTATCAGTAGTTTCTCGAACTGTTATAGGCCAGACATCGGCATGACTTATCATGTTACTGGAGTCTGACGTCTACCACCCCTAGACATGATATGCGACATATCAGATGAAGAGACCAGATATACGGTAGTGTTACTGATAGGCTTCATAGAGACTATGGACAAGCTTACTTGTTGATCTTCATATCGCTCAATACCCAGGTAGCCGTTACGTCCAGCTAGTACCGCTGACGGCTTGTAGGTGACTGATGTGATCATCACCTACTGCTGGCGTATTGACGAGTCTTTAGAGTCCCACATAGAAGTTCTCTGGTTCAAGCGAAATGAAGTAGGACACATATGTGATATGTGTGTGGGCCTGATTAAATACGTGTATGTGATAACCTATTGTAATCTGGCAGTTATCTGTTATCGGTTAGGTTATATGTGATATAACCAGATTGTCGAATCAAGTGTTTATTTGATAATGTTATATACAGATAAATGATATTAGTCGGTCATATGCGATATAAACGGATTATTAAATCAAGGGTTGATTTAATAATGTGATATATATTATATGTGATATAATTATATCTTAACTAATATCATTAGCTCACTAATTATTCTTCATAATATATATATTAATATAAATGATATATATACATATATATTAATGAAGCATGGCATGATTTCTATTTTTGAGAAAAATAGAAATGAGGTGGAAAATGAGAGCATGGTTGCAAGCATTGGATTTATTTTCGTTTATTCATCTTGACTCACTATTCAAGCATGGTTGCAATTTTTTATTGCAAAATTCCATGCTTGAATGAGTGGGGGTCAAGAGTTGCCATTCATTCTTTGCTCATTCTCAACGCTTAGCCATTTTCTTGAGTTTCTCCCATGGTTGCTCTCTAACTTCTTCTTCTTCCTCAATTGCTATAGTTCAAGTTTCAACCCTCACATGCGATGTGAACCGTGAAGCTTGAACACAAACTTGTGAGCTTTTAACATCCCCTACTCCACCATCCTACACTTGACTAGCGATCGAGTGTAGCGTGTTTACTAAGCTAAAGAGTTTAGTGTAGAGGCAGCTTGAGGTGGAGGGACTTCGCGTGGATCATCTTCGACACGAAGGTCATCGGAGGAAGCTCGTCCAAAGCCTCAACTGGAGCCTAGTGGAGTAGCGGGACTACTACACGGAGCATGTGAAGTGAAGGACTCGAACTACAAAGGTTGTATGCTCTTTTCTTCTCTTTAGTTCACCACATCACAAAGGCAAACCCTAATAATCTAGTAAAGATCTTGTTAGTCTAACTTAGCACCTAATAAAATTTAAAATTTGGCATGCTTGATGCCTCTAAAACCTCATGGTGGTGCTAAGGTCGACTTTTAGGCTTTAAGCATGATATAAAGATAGCTACACTAAGTGATGGAAACAACAACCTTTGAAGGCCGAGTCCTTCACTTCAATAGCTCCGGGTAGTAGTCCCTACGACTTCACTAGGCTCCAGTTAAAGATTGAACGAGCTTCTTTTGCGATTTTCGTGCCGAAGATGATCCACCTGATGCTCCTCTAATCCAATCTACCTCTTCACTAATCTATCTATAGTGAAGGAAACACTCTACACTCAAATGCTAATTAAGTGTAGGATGATGAAGTAGGGTGTGTGCAGGCTCACAAAGGATTCACACAAGCCCTAGGATTCACAACTCATGTGAGGGTTAGGGCTTGTAGGAGGAGATGAAGAAAATAGGAGAGAGCAAGCACAAGAATAAGCTCTAGGAAAAAAACTCCAGTGAAGAATAAAATGAATAACGGCTCACATAATCTCCTCACTTATTGAAGCATGGAATTTATTACAATAAATAAATTGAACCATGCTTCAATAGTGCAAGCAAATGAATAAATAAGTATAAAAGCCATGCTTCACCACATTCCTCAAATATCTCCTCATTTTCTATATTCTAAAAATATAAAATCCAACCATGCTTCATAAATAATATATATACATATATCATATATACATATATTAATATATATATATATATATATATATATTAAAAGAAGAAAATAATTAGTGAGCTTAATATTAGTTAATATATAATTATATCAAATATAAATATATATCAAATAATTAAATCTACACTGGATTTAATAATCCGGTTATATCACATATAACCGACTAATATCATTTATCTGCATATCATATTATCAAATCAACACTTGATTCAATAATCCGGTTATATCACATATAACCTAACTGATAACATTTTACTGCCATATTAGAATACGGTATCACATGCTCGTATTTAATCAGGTCCCCCGCACATATCAACATATGTGCCCTACTTCGTTTCGCTTGAACTAGAAAACCACTTTGTGGGACTCTAAAGACTCGTCAATATGCCAGCAGTAGGTGATGATCACATCAGTCACCCATAAGGCGTCAGCGGTACTATCTGGACATAACGGCTACCCAGGTATTGAGCGAATAGAAGATCAACAAGCAAGCTTGTCCAAAATCCCATGATACCTATAAGTAACACTTACCGTACAGTCCGGTCTCTTCGTCTGATATGTCGCATATCGAGTCTAGGGGTAGAATCGTCAGACACCAGTATCTTGATAAGTCATGCTGATGTATGGCTCATAACGTGTCACGACCCGAAATGGCACGTGACTGGCACTTGAATTATGTGATGTCTATAGGACCCCACCTAATTCAAGTAGGCCAAAAGCCCAGAAATCTAAACCATTTAAAAGAGAGTGAAGGAATACATATTTAAAAGTTAACATATAAAATCACTTTGCAAGTCGTAGTAAGCATTTTTAAAAGCATCAAGTCCTTTCCAAAAATTTCGGCGGAGTTTCCTTTGTAAATACTGGCTCCAAACAGGTACAAACAGGAATATATAAGTAATGAATAAAGGCATCCCCAAGCTGGACCTAGCTCTTTGCCAATTGGTGGAAACAACCACGCAAACAATATAATATACAACACCGAAGGGCGAGGATCAAAACTCAGAAAGAAAACCAACATCCTCAAGAAAACCAGAGAAGAACCATCATAATACAAGTGCGCTACTCTAAGGATGAAAGAATATACAACCGGTCTTCTAAGTCTATCAAATATACAAGTCTGGTTGATGGACTTTACTAGATACAACTAAAATAAATAAAAGTACAATGGTGGTCACGATGCAAGTGAACCCACCTACAAAGCAATCACCCGGAAGGAAGCCGTGTGCCAGCAAGCCGCAACAAAACCTGTACTGCTAAACCTGCAAGAAACTGTGGCACAACGGGGGTGATTTGCCAACTCGTGAGTAGAAAACATCACCGAGAAGAAATCGCATGTGTGACTCTCTCCTAGGTCATACAATAATATCCTTATAATATACCCTGAAACATCTAATTGGCAAAGGTAATAATCTAAACATATGTATAATACCAAATGCTCATGTCAGTGCCTCAGGTAGCGACATGTCACATATATGATGTGCGAATGCATCAAGAATGAAAGCAGAATACATCTTGTACGAGAAAACTGTTTTCTTATCTGAGTGAGATTTGTGTAAAAACCGAAGTGTCATCAATGAGATCAACAAAGAATCCGTGTCAAGTATCGACACAAAACATATATCCCAATATCTCAATGTCTCAATGTCTCGGGCTCCGGCAATCCGTACTGGCCCATATCATCAAATCTCAATATCTCAGGTTCTGGCAATCCGGACTGGCACATATCATCAAATCTCAAGACTACGTCCATATCCTCCGGATATCCTCCACGTCACAAATAACCGGTCGGTAGTGCTCCCCTGCCTGGCTCAACGCTATCATCTGCGACCATCTTGCCCCCGGGTACCACACCGGGTCCACCATGCACCCGCAGACGGTTCATCCTCCTCCTCAAATCGGGTGTATAATACTGTCACGACCCGAAATTTGGCACATGACGGCCCTTAAACCACGTAACTTCTACAGGCGTAACGCCATTTAAGCAAGCCGAAAACCTAGAAAATCTAAACCATCAAAAGTAGTATGTGATAAGAACATTGTTAAAAGCTTTTGGGGATCTCAAGTAAAAATTCTTTAAATTCCAAATTTACTTTCTTTAAAAATTTGGCAGCACCTCCTTTTGAAAAACTAGCCCCAAAAAGGGTACAACAAAAGATATAAGTAAAGCATCCCCAAACGGGAGCAAATCCACGCCCAAAAGCTGAAACAACCACCACAACAGATATACGAAGCCGTAGCAAAGAAATGGACGATATAAAGTGAAAACAATATAAAAGATATCCAAAGTCACAAATTAATATACAATATCGTCCTCACAACTCGTCTCTAAGTCAAAACATGAAGTAGTAGATAGAGAGTACTATATACAACGAATATAAAAATGTGCATCATCGGATAACCGCAAAACCCACCTATAGCAAAACTGCACACAGTCAGCCATAGCGGTATCCGCTTCAAAAGATGATACGATGTGATGAAGAAGCCCTGCCGCAACTGCTCTGAGGGACACCAGCAAACACTGTGGCACAATGGGGGTGAGTTGCCAACTCGTGAATAGTAAATAACATATGCAGGTAATCGCAGGTATGCACATACTGCGGTAATCTATTTCATGCAAGCTGATAGCCATAAATAGCACTATGTATATGCAGCAGTCATAAAAGGTACTCTATCAGGTACTACTAAAATATGAAGCAATGCATATCAAATAAATGCTGAGTATGGGATAAAACATATCATCAACACGGAATCCTCATCGTGGAGGAGCTAGTGTCCATCAATGACACTCCAAATCCCAATACCATATACACCGCATCCTCAGGTCGGCCCACATCCTGTAAGTCTCATGGAACCTGAGTGTCCAACATCGACACCCAAAAACATCATGAAAACTATACCTGTGTATATATATATGTGTGTCCCTCAATGACACATCAAAATCATGGAACCCGAGTGTCTAACATCGACACTCGAAACATCATGAAACCCATGTCCACTATCGACACGTAAATACTCATCTGTCAGGCGCCGTCACCAGGAATGGTCTTGATATCATGTCAGTACATCTCATGACTCCGGTCGGTATCCCTACGATAAACTCCGAATCCAAATACTATCACCGGTAGGTACTAGCCCGCCTGCCAGGCTCATCGCCATCACCTGCGATCCTCTTGCCCCGGGGAACCATACCGGCCTCCACCATGTACCCGCACACGGCCCACTCCACTCCTCGCATCGGGTATATATCACAAATCTCAGAACCGAGAAATCTCATGGTGGACGCATCGAAATATCATATCAAGAGAAACCAGGTTTTTCAAACAATGCATAATTTTATGAAAATACCACGGTCCTCAAATCCAGAAAACATCAAGTAATGAATAAGAATACTTGCATAGATCATTATGATGATATATATATTATATATATGTACATATATAACAGCGTCCCATACCACTGATATATATCATCAGGAGTAAATCATCCAGAAAACATCATATGAAATCCATATCTCAATGCGTAAATCCATGAAATATAATATATGCAACATAAAACAGTAATATGAGCATATAAAGGAAAACCGCTATTTAAATGCAACAAGTTAATAAATATATCATGTGGTTCCTAATTTCTCCAAAATCCAACGCGACATCATATAAAAGTGAACATGTGGCTACAACAAGGTATAAGGGTGTACATGTAAGTATGTACGTATGATGCACATGTAGCTATATCTCATATTTGTATACACCTGTCAATAATGATGTAATACCATGTAGGTATAGGTGTAGCTGTAGCATAGCAAGGTATGTGTATATACATGTCAATAATGATGCAATACCCTCTAGGTATATGTGTAGCTGTAGCATAGCAAGGTATGTGTATATACATGTCAATAATGATGCAATACCCTCCAGGTATATGTGTAGCTGTAGCATAGCAAAGTATGTGTATATACATGTTAATAATGATGAAATACCCTCCAGGTATATGTGTATCTGTAGCATAGCAAGGTATGTGTATATACATGTCAATAATGATGCAATACCCTCCAAGTATAAGTGTAGCTGTAGCATAGCAAGGTATGTGTATATACATGTCAATAATGATGCAATACCCTCCATGTATATGTGTAGCTGTATCAAGGTATAGTAAGGCATATGTGTAAGCATGTAGGTATACATGTATGCTATATCTCATATGCACAATGGAAATAAGGATCATGTCTTAATGTCCCTAACCAATACAATATCACGTATGTATAGGTGTTGTGTGTGTCATGGCAATTATCAACGGTGTGTGTAGCATACAATTTGTGCTCGTGCAACATGAAACGTCAATAATGGTGTCGTGTCTCATTAATACTATGTCCATATACAATAGGAAATGAGATATGCAACAATGGTGCACATGCACAATCAATGTCCATATACTTGTAACTAATAATCATGTCATTTAATCTAGCCTAGACACATAACGCCATGCGGGCGATTCCCCTGTATATGTTAAATCCACTCACCGATGATCTCGAGCTAAGTAAATCCGACCACCTGCTTCCCTTTCTTCGCAGCGTCTGAAGTCCCTGCCCGCGATCCTAAATTTCACAAACACAACACATAAGGTTAAATATCCTGTGCCGATACAAAGCCAACAAAATGCAAGGATAACGTCCACAAGATATACATACTGTGCACCCAGTGCACAAAACGTGTACGATATCGATACAACCCTAGCTAGGATGAGACAACCACCAAGCCTAGACCCCGATCGTACCAATCGCGCAATCAAAACACAATATATATCGTGGAAAATAAAAAAATATAACATCACAACGCCAATTGAAACCCACGCCTAATTTATCCGAAAACCTAGTAATCGTATTTTAATCATTTTAGCTCAAGTCTAACAATTTAACCAAATCTTGCGATCACAATCATCACATAATAGCTTACTTAAACCACACAAACCTTTTCTACAATTTTAATCTCACCCATATAAGATTAAGTAAAAGTTTAGTTTACACTTGAGCTTAATTAGATAATTAGGAAAATAACAAATAACATTCTCACAATTAGGTTAAGTTGTCAAAGTCTACACTTCTCCATTAACCATTTTAAATAAATCAAATCCTAACTTGATCTTCACAACTCTTTAATGAATTTCTAAACATGCAACTTAAAGCTATATTAAACATCTAATAAGCTAGCTTAATGATTTAAACAACAATTAAAGTTTAGGGTTAGGATTTTATACCTCCACTAGATTCACAAATTAGCAACCAAACTCCAAATTAGCCTATAAAATGATGACTTTCATAAAGATCCAAGCTTGTTTAGGGTTGAAGAATAATGGGTAGGGATTTATATTTGAGTTTGTGGGATTATTTGAGGATTTTTGATGATTTTTAGAAGTTCCAAAGAGTGGAAATGGAGTGGGGGAAAAATGGGCAACCAAGAGGGGGGGGGTCGGCCATCATGGAAGAAATGGATAAATGTGTGAAAATATCTAACTTAAAACACATTAAAGTTCAATTAAAAAGCTTATCCTTATGCCACCTCTTAATTCCTTTTCTTTTCTAATTAAAGTTTTCTTTTAATTAACCAAAATATCTAGATATTTTCTAGGATATTTTCAAGGATGGTTTAATACATAATCTTGTGATTAAGTTAGAATAGATTCACTTTAGCATAATTAACACAATCAAAATTGTAATTACCACTAATTAAGTGCATGATTAAAAGTTAATAATAATATTTTAATTAAGGAAAAATATTAAAGTGAACAAAAATTTTCAAGTGACAACTAAAAACCGCAAACTAGAAATTTCCTAGTTAAACTAGGTGCTGTTAAGTCTAAACTGAAAAAATGGTCATTTCAGGGTTTTTATGGAAAACACAATATATTTTACCCATTAACGGAAAATTTGCCTAAACGATTTCTAAAACGTTACAGATACCGCTCAAGAACCGAGAAAACTCATGGTGGACACCTCTCACATCATATCACGAGAAAACCCCAAATTTCTATCTTTAGAAATGATAATGAGTTTATAAAATCTTTGCGGTTTCTCCAAATCTAGAAATCTCATGGAAAAACCGAAATCCCAAACTCGAGAGTAAATAACAGTGAATTACCGGCATAAAGCCCCATAATATTGCATGACAAATGAATATATACAAGCCTGGGTATCTAAGTAAAGAATGCAATATCTAAACTAGCATAATAATGATATATTGTAACTATCAGCTAGCAAGTTATATCAATGAAGTAATATTCTTTAAAGTGTATGTGACATGGCAATAACCGATGATGATGCGCGCGAGCCGGAAAGCAAGTGATTGTGGACATAAGCATCATCGGTAATCGTGCCGGTGCCCTAATAAATAAGTTCATAACAATTAAGAAAACACATGTATAAATATGCAATGCAATGAGAACATGAATATAACGGAGAATGAATAGTAAACGCAACATTTAAGAATATACATTTCTATATACGAGTCATACAGTTTTTGGTGTTTGAAATCGCAAGAATCGTGGTTTTAGAAAAATAGGGGCTACGGGGTCTTTGAGAAAAGATACATCCTTTGAAAAATCCGTAGTATCTCTCGCCCTGTCTTTAAAATACTCACGATTCGTTAGTTTTGAAAATATGTATGACTGGAGCCCATTCTAACATCTATCTAATAAACTACAGGACTAAACTAAGAGACTAATCGAAAGGGTAAGGAAATCCACCTAAAGTCCGAGTCGATATATCTAGTAGTTGGCGATCCCGCCTCAATAGCGTCATGTACGATAAAATATATAATACGACATCCTCGAGTCAAGAGTGCGGATCAATTATCATATTTATACCTCGTACGGTAAAATCCATCGTACAACAGCCCAAAATCGGGGTACGGGTCAAAGATCACATATTTCTCATTATTCATATGGTATCATTATCATAATATCCTGAATTAGGGGTACCGTTCAAAAGTCTAGTACATTCCAATACCATCAAACATATATCCGCGTATGAGTAAAAACACATGACCCATCAATCCACTATAATATCATGTCGTATATCATAACACGACCCAACTCACATAATCGATCTCACGGCATCATGCCCGATCATATCGACTCACCTCCAAATAACATATACTATCCTCATCACCCGTGTATACATATATGTATGTATGTATATATATTCCAACGTATCCACACACACACACACACACACACACACACACACACACATATATATATAAATATATAAATATACATATAAACATATACACCCATAATCATGTCACGTGTGTGCGCGCCAACCTTTACTCTAAGGTTTCGCAACTAAGAACTAAACTAAAAGCGCTTTCTTGCTATGTATTCACGTCTCACAATAACACATATGTATATATATCATAAACACATCATATCCTACGAAATTGCGGGGGTACTATACGCCATCCACCCGACTTCCCCCGTAGATATACATCTACTCACCTTGATCCTTGCTTGCCGAGGTCGATGTCGCCTTGCTCTCCTTGTTATCCAATGTCCACGTGAGGGTGTCTACATGTATAAACACATAGTATCGTAAACAGAAACGTGCACGAAAACCAAAACGGCACACGGATCACACATAGGTTAAAACCTGTGGTCTACGCATACAAGAATAACCAAACAACTCCCGATATCGACGTACAAACGTCAAGTGACCGATACAAAACACAAATATCAAAACATCAAGTCATGGAAAGATACAAAACAAAACAACAACTTAATAAAATGGTTCCAGATTTAGTCTCAGGTAAAATTAGGCTAAACAAGAAATACAGTGGGGTTGTATATGGGGTATGTGAGCTACAAAACCAATTCCAACACCAACACCCACACCCATGAATGACCCAGCGACATTACCCTAAAATCCGGCCCGCTCGGCCTGGGTTGCTCTATTTGGGTTCGTCTCCTCAGGGTGGTCTCCTAGTGCTCAATCTAGATTAATAGCGTTGCTAGTTTGTAATGTTTTGAAAATCGTTTCGGTGAAATTTCGGGAAATCGGTAAAATAAGGGGGTTTTCTGTAAAAAGTCAAAATACAAATATCTTTACTATAAAATTAAATATACATATTTTAGCTACGTAATTACGAGTATTTGGTGTTTATTGAGCCACTGGTGACATTTCAAATTTTCTGAATTTTTTTTCCGAAATTAATTATTTTAATATTATTTTAAGTCGTCACTAATACATTTAATTAGGGAAAATTACAAATTGGAATGAGTTGAAACAAATTTTGTGCATCATATCACATTAAAAAAAAATTTAACATGTAGTTTTTGAAATGAATTGAAGTTGTTAAATGGTGTTAGAAAATATCGAAGAAAAAGGCTTAAATAGTGAATTTAGTGTAAATGGATTTTTGGGGTATAGTATTTATCATTTTCCATCACCCCACACCGATACCCACACTCACACACCCCCATTTTTCCTTCTCCTTGGCTGAATTTTCAGCAGCCACCTCCCCCATGTCCCCACTTCTTTTGATAAAAGAAAGAAAACAAAAGGAAACGAGAGAAGAAAGAATAAAGAAATGAGAGTGGGCTTTGACCTTGTGGACTTGACTTCACTTTCCCCACCTCACTCTCTCTCCTCTCCCCTCAATTTTGGCCGAGCCCCTCCCTTCCCTACATCAACAACAGCCCTTCTTTCTCCCTCTCTCATTTTGCATCAAAAATCCACAAAATGCTTCAAAAATCAACACAAAATCAAAAATAAATCCAAATCCAAGACTTACCCATTATTCTTTAGCCCATCTAGCATGGATCTTGGGGCATAGAAGCTAATTTGGGAGGCTAAGATGCATGTAGATCTACAAGTCTTGGAGGTATAATCTTTTCCAAATGGTTAATTTGTTGGTATTTTGCATAAGCTAAAGTAGTCAAGTGTTAATTGGGTTCTAAATTCAAGTTGAAAATTTAAAGTGAGGGTTTGGAAAATTCTAGATTAGGGTTTGTGAATTCAAGTTGGGGTTCTTATAAATTGATCATGGGGTAAATGTGTAGTTTAACATGTTAATGTTATGCTAGAACTAATCTAGTTGCTCAATTGCTAGATTGCTACATTTAAATTGTCCTAATTATGTTTGTTTTGCAAACTAGATTTTTGTAATTTATATAAAGTAGTGAGATAAAAATCTATTTAATGGTTGTGTGGCTTTGTTAATATGTTTTAATGAGAATTATGGCCACTAGAATTGTTAAAATATTTAAAGTTGATTAAAACACCATGTTTTGAGCTAAAATGGAAAATTGTACTAATTTTGTTAACTAGGTTTTGTAAATATATATATTTTGATGAGAATAAATTATTGAAATGGTTTATATGACTTGGTTATGATATTGAGTGGATATTGCGGCCGCTAGATTTGTTTAAACGTCGAGTTTTGTACAAAAAATGGTTAATTTTGCTTGCTAGATTTTCGGAAAAATAGCTTTTAAAGTGAGTTTGAGGTTTTTGTGAATTTTAACCTATTTTATATTATAATTAGTACTTGTGAATGTGCAAATGAGTGTGTTTGGGTTTTTCTCGATGGTTTGGCGTTTGTACGCCGACGTCGAGGGTTTTTGGGTTGATTTGTGAAAGCAACCATAGGTTTTGACCTATGTGGGATTCGTGTGTCGTTTTGGTCATGAGTCGGATTTTAATGCGATACGGTGCGTTATGATATGTAGGTACCCCATGTGGACTTCGAGACGACAAGCAAGCACGTGGTGACGTCGGTACCGGCGAGCAAGGACCAGGTGAGTAGATTTATATCTACGGGGAGAAGTCGGGTGGATGACGTATAGCACCCCCGCAGCTCGTGGTAATGTATACGAATACGTATACACACATATATATATTGATTATATATTGTTGAGTTTATTGATGATAAAGATAGATTTTAGGTGTGATTGGATAGGTTTAGTGTTGCGAGACCCTAGAGTAGAGATTGCACCACATACACACACACACACACCCATACTGTCATGACCCGCAATTTGGCCCGTAACCGGCACTTAAACTACGTAACGTCTACAGGCGTACGCAACTTAAGTAAGCCGAAAACCTAGAAATCTAAACCACCCAAAACTGGATCAACGGAGAAAACATAGTTTAAAAATATTTAGAAATCACAATTTAAAATCTCTAACTCTAGTTTTCTTTCTTGAATATTTCGGCAGCACCTCCTTTGTAAAAACTAGCCCCGAAAACGGGTACAACACAGATAAAAAATAAAGCATCCCAAGTGGGAGCAAAAATCACGCCCACCGGCGGAAACAAACACCACAATAAGTATACGATGCCAAAGCGAAGAAATATCAAAGAAACGACTATAAAAGAAGTAAACTTTCCAACATAACCGGCTTCTACGAGCACGGCACCCAAAATCACCAAAATAATACAACACTGAAATCTCACAAGTCGTCTCTAAGTCAAATACAACAGGGGTAGATGGAGAATACTAGATCCAACAAAAGATATACAATATACAAATGGATAACCGCAAACCCACCTAAAAGCAAAGGCCTCACTGCCTAATGTAGCGGTATCCGCAAAAGTAGTGATGATAAGATGCCCTGCCGCGACCACTCTGAGGGAAAGTCCTGCAAAACACTGTGGCACAACGGGGGTGAGTTGCCAACTCATGAATAGTAATTAACATCATACTGTAATCGCAGGTATGCACAAACAGCAATCTATCTATCACATGTAATCAGATAGCATAAGTATGATAAGTGAATATGCAACAATCATGTAAAGGTACATCATCGGGGTACTACAACTACATGAAGCAATGCATATCAATAATAATCCTGAGTGTGTGGGATGATACAATAAAATCTCATGCAAAATCATTAGCATGGAAAAACACCAGTGTCCCTCACTGACACATCAAATCCCAAATCCTCAGTCACCGCATCCACAGATCGGTCATCACATCCTGTAAGTCTCATGGAACCTGAATGTCTATCTTCGACACCCGAAACATCATGAAGACATATACCTATAAGTATATATATATATATAAGGATATCAACAATGTATGTCCACCGACGATACGTAAAAAATCATGGAAAACCTGAGTATCTAACACCGACACACTAAATATCCATAAAACCCGTGTCTAACATCGACAGGTAAATCCTCATAACTCAGGCGCTGTCACGACGACTGGCCCTGACGATATGTCATACCTCACTCCGGTCGGTATCCCCATGATATCCGCCGAATCCAAATACAATCACCGGTAGGTAGTGGTCCCACCACCAGGCTTATCGTCTACACCACGAAATCACCACTCGCCCCGGGGTACCATACCGGGTCCACCATATACCCTCAGACGGTGTCTCCCGCTCCTCGAATCGGGTATCACAAGCCAAATCTCAGAACCGAGAAATCACATGGTGGACGCACTGAAATATCATATCAAGAGAAACCGGGTTTTCAAACAATACATAGTTTCTTGAAAATAACCCCACGGTTCTCAAATCCATAATCACATGAAATCCATATCTCAATGCGTAAAATCCATGTAAAACTGATATATGCAACATAAAACATCAATATGAGCATATAAAGGGAAAACCACTCTTTAAATGAATCCAGCTTTTTAGAATATATCTTGCGGTTCCCAAAAACTCAAATCCAGAATACATATATATACAGCGTCCTATACCACCGATATATATGCTATAAAAACTGATTATGTAACAATAGCAAGGTTTAAGTATCTACATGTAAGCAAGTATGTATGATGCATGTCATAAATATCAAGATCAACAACTCAATATCATATATCAATGAAATACCACTTGAGATACATACAACTATATCTAAAATATGCGGTGTACATGTCAATATGAGTGCCTGATGTACATGTAGCTATAGTAAGGTATACGTGAAATGGAATAAGGGTTACTACCTCAACTATTCCTGCTCAATGAAATTCACGTATGTAAGGGTCAACAATATCTCATATGCACAAGTGGGATAAGGCTACTACCACACTATACCTATCTACTACTGTATCACGTAAGTAAGTGCTTGTGTGTGTCATGGCAATTACTGACGATGTGGGTGTAGCATACAATTAGTGCTCGTGCAACATGAACCGTCAGTAATGTGTTATATCTAAAGGTACGAGTCAGGTACATCAGATAATACTATGCAATGACATTCATATGAAATTAACTAATGTGAAACTACTATGCAGCTAACATATTATATTCACCCCGACGCATAACGCCATACGGGCGATTCCTCGTAGATGTTAAATCTACTCACATGTGGTCTCCAGCTATGAAAATCCGACCACCTGCTTCCCTTTGTTCGCAGCGTCCGAAGTCCCCGCTTGCGACGCTAAAATTTCACAAACACAAGAAATAGTGCGAACATCTCAGAATCGATCAAAATAACGCAAAACTACGTATTTAAAACGCACCAACACACTAAACTAACTCACGAGTGCACGTCTAGTGGCTAACACGCGCAACGATACCTCAATACCAAACTGAGTACATCGCAGCACAACACACGACTCGTGTCGCAACACGTATCACGCGGACTCAAAACACTAGATTATAGGTAATCGATCCTAGATTTTGCATACTGAATTTACTAAGTAAATAAACAGTACCAAACACCCCAAAACAACAGCAGACAACAACCCACAGAAGCCCCACCCCAACTCTCACCTGCACAGCCGGCGTCGCCGGTCCTCTCCTTAGTGGTCGCCGGCCCCGAACGATGGGGTGGCCTCCGTCTCTCAGGTGGTATCTCAGGTCCACTAGTACATCTCTCTAAAATTTTTTACTCAAACACTAAAATTCCCAGATTACAGCCGGTTTTAAAAGCTCTAAAAAGACTTAAAAACCCGATATCGCCTCAATCGATATAAACAGCGTTCAACGCAACAAATAACGATCAAAACCATAAGAAAACTCTAATTTAACAGTAGAGGGGTTATACCTAACAACTTGCTCACAAACTCCAAGCTTTTCCCTAGCTCCAAGTGATCAAAGAAGCAAGAACAAGGCTTTTGTGCAATTTTTGTGATATGTTTTGAATTTTGAGGATTTTTGTGATAGAATTGATATGAAATGAGAAAGAAATTGAGCAAAGGCAGTAGGAATGAAGGAATTTTGGCCAAGTGATGAGGGGGGTGATTTGTGAGGAATTTCCAAGCAATTTCCTATCATTTATTGCTTTCACACACACATACACTCATGCATGCACCTACATCATTCTCTTTTCTTTTCTTTTCTTTAAAATCCTATCTTAAATCCTAGTCCACACATTAATCCTAAGTGAAGTGAGAAGGATTGTTTTTAATCTCAAATTAATTTTAAAGAAAGATCGCTTAGAGAAATTTTCCCAAAATTTGAATACCGCATTAAAATAATATTAAAATTGGGAAAAATTCAAATTGAACCAAAACGTCCCATATACTCCCAAAGCTTGCGCACTAGCTTTATTTTAGTTAATCTAGGTGCTGACAAGTCTATATGGTCGTTCGTTCACAGTCGGGTAAAAACGGAAAATTCCGACAAACTTACCCTAAAACGGACAAATTCGCATAACGATTTCTAAAACGTTACAATCCCCCCCCTTATAGAAATTCGGTCCCCGAATTAAAATTTCATATTAAGCGTACCTTCAAAAAGATGTGGGAATTTCTTCCGCATCTCGCTCTCGATCTCCCAAGTGATCTCCTCACCAGTAGGACTACGCCATAGAACCTTCACAGAAGGCAAGACTCTAGACCGAAGTTTCTTCACCTGCCGATCCAAAATAACTATCGGTTGCTCGGTGAACGAAAGATCACGCTCAAGCTGAACGGTCTCGTGCTGAATCATATGAGAAGGATCATGAAGGTATCAACGAAGCATCGACACATGAAAAACGGGGTGAACATCCGGAAAACTAGGCGGGAGTGCTAAACGATAAGCAACAGAACCCACTCGCTCAAGGATCTCGAAAGGACCTACAAATCTGGGACTGAGCTTCCCTCTCTTCCCAAATCGCATAACGCCCTTCATCGGAGAAATCCTCCGAAATACATGATCTCCCACTGCGAACTCAAGTCTGCGACGACGACGGTCGGCATAAGACTTCTGCCTGCACTGGGCTGCTCTCATCCTGTCCTGAATCAGCTGGATCTTCTCCGTAGTCTCCTGAACCAGCTGGGGTCCCAAAACCAAACTCTCACTAAGCTCGGTCCAACAGACTGGCGATCGACACTTCCTACCATATAAAGCCTCAAAAGGTGCCATCTGAATAGTCTCCTGAAAGCTGTTGTTGTAGGAGAACTCAATCAACGGCAAGTGACGATCCCAACTGCCCCCAAAATCAAGCACACATGCACGGAGCATATCCTCCAGAGTCTGAATAGTCCGCTCCGTCTGACCATCGGTCTGCGGATGAAAAGCGGTGCTAAAACTCAATCTGGTACCCAAAGCTTCCTGAAGCGTCTGCCATAAACGGCTAGTAAACTGGGTGCCTCTGTCGGATACTATGCATGTGGGAACACCGTGCAAACGCACAATCTCATCTATATAAAGCTGAGCGTACTGAGCATAGCCGAAAGTGGTCTTCACTGGAAGGAAGTGAGCCGCTTTCTTCAACCGGTCTACAATAACCCAAATGGAGTCATACCCTCTACTGGTCCTGGGCAGACCCACAATGAAGTCCATGGAAATCTGCTCCCATTTCCACTCCGGAATGGGTAAAGGCTGCAACTCTCCAGCCGGTCTCTGATGCTCAGCCTTGACTTGCTGACAAGTCAGGCACCTCGAAACGAAGTCCGAAATATCGCGTTTCATCCCTTCCCACCAGTAGAAGTCTCTCAAGTCACGGTACATCTTGGTGGAACCTGGATGAACGCTAAAGGCCGACTGATGTGCCTGCTCTAGGATCTCGCGTCTCAACCCATCAGCATCTGGTACACATAAGCGAGTCCCGCATCGTAGCATACCCTGGTCATCAATCATGGACTCCGAAACTGTACCCTGTCGAACAAGCTCAAGAATCTCAGACAAACGAGCATCATTGGGTTGCGCCTCACGAATACGATCAATAAGTAATGGACGGGCGCGGACATGAGCAAACTGTCCCCCAGTGGAGGTGAACTCGAACTGCACTCTACTATCGCACAAGAGCTGCCAATCTGCAGAAGACTGACACTGAACTGCGCTCAACTGTGACAAGCTACCCACGGGCCTACGACTCAAAGCATCAGCTACCACATTCACCCTGCCCGGGTGATAAAGGATCTCACAATCATAATCCTTCACTAGCTCCATCCATCGGCGCTGTCTCAGGTTCAGATTCGCTGCTGGAAGATATACTTCAAACTCTTGTGATCCGTGAAGATCTGACACGACTCTCCGTACAAGTACTGTCTCCAGATCTTCAACGCAAAGACTACCACTGCCATCTCAAGATCGTGAGTGGGGTAATTCTGCTCGTGCTTCTTCAGCTGCCTAGAAGCATATGCAATCACCCTATCATGCTGCATCAAAACACAGCCGAGCCCCACTCGAGAAGCATTACAATACACAACGTATCCCCCCGATCTAGATGGTAAAGACAGAACTGGTGCTGTCGTCAACCGAGTCTTCAACTGCTGAAAACTCTGTTCGCACGCATCAGTCCAGAGAAAAGGAATCCCCTTCCGGGTCAGTCCAGTAAGCGGTGCAGCGATACTCGAAAAATCCTGCACAAAACGGCGATATTAACCAGCTAAGCCCAAAAAGCTGCGGACCTCAGTCAACGATACAGGTCTGGGCCAAAGCTGTACAGCCTCAATCTTCCTCGGGTCCACAAGAATATCATCACTAGTCACCACATGACCCAGGTAGTCAACTTTATCAAGCCAAAATTCGCACTTTGAGAATTTAGCATACAGCTGGTGCTCTCTCAATATCTGCAAAGTAATTCTCAAGTGCTGCTCATGCTCCTTTCGACTCCTAGAGTAAACCAGTATGTCATCAATAAACACGATAATGAACTGGTCGAGGAACGGCCTGAAAATCCGGTTCATCAGATCCATGAACGCTGCTGGCGCATTGGTGAGTCCGAACGACATCACCAAAAACTCATAATGCCCATAGCGCGTACAAAAAGCAGTCTTCGGAATGTCATCATTCCGAACCCGCAACTGATGATAACCCGAACGCAAATCAATCTTCAAAAAATGTTTCGCACCCTGGAGCTAATCAAATAAATCGTCAATGCGGGATAAAGGATACCTGTTCCGCACCGTAACACGGTTCAACTGACGATAATCCACACACAGCCTCAAACTGCAGTCCTTCTTCTTGACGAACAGAACAGGAGCTCCCCACGGTGAAACACTCGGACGCACAAGTCCCAAATCAAGCAACTCTTGCAATTGATCTTTAAGCTCTGCCGGAGCCATCCGATAAGGCGGTATAGAAATAGGCTCCGTGCTAGGAATCAGATCAATGCAAAATTCTATATCGCGCTCTGGCGGCAACCCAGGTAACTCATTGGGAAAGACATCGGGAAACTCTCGCACGGTAGAAACCTGGTACAATGACTCCACTATGGCTCCAGTATCATGAATGAACGCCAAGAAACCCCGACATCCCCTCCTCAAAAGCCGACTAGCGCACAAAACAGAAATCAAACTGTGAGGGGCGGCACTACGGTCCCCCTGCACAACAAACACTGACTCGCCGGGAAAACAAAATCTAACTGTTTTCTCACGGCAGTCCACGGACGCATAGCATGTAGCTAGCCAATCCATTCCCTGCAGAACGTCGAAGTCCAACATCTCAAGAAGGATCAAGTCAACGGAAAGATCTCTGTCACCAAAATGGACAACACAAGATCGGAACACACATCGCGCAACAAACGACTCTCCCATAGGAGTAGTCACGACCAGCGGCTGATCCAGCAAACACGACTCTCGGCCAAACCTCGGCATGAAGTGCGTGGAAACATACGAATTCGTGGATCCCGGATCAAAAAGCACATCCGCATCATAAGAACATACAGAAAGGGTACCTGAAACCACCGCATTGGACGCCTGAGCGTCCTGGTGAGTCAAGGCAAACACCCTAGCCAGTCCTCTACCGGCTACTGGCTGTCCTCTGCCTCCGCCACCTCGACCTCTAGGTACAAAACCTCCGCGACCACGACCTCTCTGAACAAGAGTCTGACGTGGCGCAACTACAGGAATAAGAGGCAACGCTCTCTGAGGTGGAGAAGGTGGTAAGGTAACCTGCGGTACTCCTGGCCCTCTCTGACACACCACGGTACAATCCTGAACAAGATGGTGTAAACTGCCACAATCGAAGCATCCATAAGACGGTCGCTGGCCCTCCTGGGAATAAGAACTGAATAACTGGCCACGTCCCACGTCTCTGCTACTCCCCGAGTCTGAAGGAACTCTGCCTCTACGGACAAACCTCGGTCTCCGTGCTGGTACATCCGTACGAGTCTTCTTCGGTTCTGGTGTTGGATATATGTATGCCCTAGAGGCCATTATGTGATAGTGGATGTATCTATACATGTATATATATATTCAGTTTGCATTCTTGCTCGACATGATAGTATGCTATCTCGTTATTCTTTATCTGACATGTTGATTTGATCATGCTTTTATTCATTCATACATGCTGATAAAGCCCCAAGGATATCTGCTTGACTACTCTGATTATGATAGAGATCATACTAGTGGGACGTTTGTAGTCTATAAGCTTATCCTGAAATGTCCCTAGTCGGAGGTGTATCGAGACGGGGCATCGATATACCAGAGTAGACTAGCGTATATGATACTAGACCCATGTGATGGGCGATGGATGTTCCCACATTCATCGATGTTTGACATCAAGATCATATACGGGTGCTCAGTGCTGACTGGGTACACTGGACGGACTCACCGAGAACTCCTATATGGAATTATATCTATCGTCGGATAGCAGTTCTCAGGTGACACTGGTACAGGTTAGTCTGTAGACCCGAGATCGTCATGGAGTCTTGTATGTTCTCCCACTGTACTTTGATTGCCACCCTACCACGGCTCTACTGAGTCGTGCAAACAGGTGGCCGTTGGGTACAGTCCCGAGACACACGAAGGAAATGAGCGATAGGAGGGGTTTCGTCTCTCCCGGTATTGGGAGTTCATGCTGTGCTGTGCTCGACTGGTTATAACAGCAAGTCCCTGGCCAGGGCTGCAGAGATTTGCTGATAAGTGTTATCAGTAGTTTCTCGATCTGTTATAGACCATTCACCGACACGACTTATTGAGTTATTGGGGTCGACGTGACCATCCCAGGCTCAATATGCAGCATATCTGACGAAGTGACCGGATTGTACGGTAGTGTTGCCGGATGGCTCGACGGGAGTTGTAGCAGGTTCGCTTGTTGTCTTCTGATCGCTCAATACCCGGGTGGCCTTACGTTTAGCTGACCGCTTGCGGCTTGAGGGTACTTGATATGATCATTACCCTCTGCCGGCGTATTGACGAGTCTTAGAGTCCCACAGAGGAGTTACCCTGTCCAGGCGAAACGTTGTGGTGTGCATATGCGATATGCGCATGCACCCGATTGAAATGTGCGTATATGATACCGAACATTGATCGGGTGAACTGCTTTTGGTGGGGTCATATGAGATATGACCGGATTGACAAATCAAGTGTTGATTTATCATTTAACCATTAGTTTTCTCACTTAAAACCTTTCTAGGGTTTGATGGATGCATGCATGCATGCATGTGTTTCTTTCTTCTTTTCTAGTTTCATGCACATGTAGATGTGCATACATGTACACATACATACATCAAACCATCATGGTTGATTATATATGGAAATGGTGGCAATATAAGACTCACACCATTGATTATTTAATGGATTATTATTTGATTATGGATTTAAAAAGAAAATGAAAAGGAAAGGATAATTATGCTAGTTTCTACATGCTTCTTCTAACCTAACCATGCTCACCTACCACTAAACCATGGTTATCCTTTCCTTTATCATTCTAAACCCAAGTTAAATTAATCATCTATCATTTAATCATGGTTGGAGTCAAGAAGGAATAAATATATATATATAGTGATATTTATTTCTTTTGCAAGCTTAACCTTATGGTTATCATTTTACCTCTTGAAAAGAAAAAGCCACCATTTTCATCCTCCTTGATCTTCTCCTCTCTAGTTTTTTCTAGTGAGTCAAACACAATCAAAGATAGGTTTTTGAAGTGAGATCCAAAGCCACAACAACATTCTACACAAGCTTAGCCGTTTTGTTTAGAGTGTTATCTTCGGTTTGACGAAGTAGCGAGCTTGGACGGAGATCTCCGCGGTGGATCGTCGTGGACACAAGGGGAGTTCAAGAGGACCTCAACTCAACACCAAAGAGCCTAAGGAGCGAAGCAAAAACGGGAGCTACAAAGGTTGTAGCCTTCAAACCCTAACTTTTGTTAGCTTAAAGTTTACTAAACCTAATTTTCTAGGATCGATCCATATGCGTGTTTGTTTAGCACAATAAAAATCATAACTTTTGGACATGTGATGCTTCAAAACACTTCATAGGGTGCTAAACAATCCCTTCATTGGTATCAGAGCCGACCTAGAACATTAGGCGACCTTTTTGCGAAGTAAAAAGTCCGATCGAAACAAAATACGACTTTTAAAATTGCTCTCTGGAAATTTTTTTAAAACTGACCTTTTTCAGAATTAAAAATTCTCAAAAAATAGAGCAGGTAAAAATTAGACAATCTGGAAAATTCGAGCCAGTGAACAGTAACTTTGGCCGCGGAAGCGCGGCATAAGCAAGCTTAGGCCGCGCATCCGCGGCCATATAAGGGGCTCTTTGACAATTTTTTGCACAGTAATTTTCCTTACCTGCTATATTATATTCTGAGTATGTTTAATCTGAATCTTCTGTTGAAAAATTCTGGAGATGTTTTTGGCCTCGTGGTTTCGATCGGATTTTTCATTTCGCTTTCTTTTCCGGGTAAACTAGAAAGTATTGAAGTTCTTGAACGAATATCATTTACTCAATAGTCACGGGGTTTAAATAGTTTCGAGATACGT
Source organism: Agapanthus africanus (assembly GCA_030015575.1). Taxonomy (NCBI): domain Eukaryota; kingdom Viridiplantae; phylum Streptophyta; class Magnoliopsida; order Asparagales; family Amaryllidaceae; genus Agapanthus; species Agapanthus africanus. The sequence goes on from JASDDO010000022.1 coordinate 395,192,895, forward strand.
GCAAGTCTTTTTGCGGTGGTCCATCTAGAAGACAACAAACCTTAACTCGATTATGTGACCGTCTCGAACTGCCCTTTGAACCCTAGGGTTTGGGGCAGTACGGCGTGCCACATGTGAGGCGTTGGCTTGACCCTTCTACGGCTGGACCGCCACTACTGTGTCACACTCCGGATCTTTTGAACCCTGCTCAAGTGTTGAGCTTTAGTGAATCTTGGGTGCTTGATTGTTCGTTCGAAAAACTTTAATACTGTCTGTTTGTCTGGAATGTGATACAATATGTGGAATTCATATGGTTTAGGCATGAAATACGAGATATATGATATTTCGCATTTATGATGTCTAAAGAGAATCTGGATTCCAAATATTGTAGTTTTACACTTTCTTTTCTGTTACCGTAAGTGTAGTATGTTAGATATCGCCGGTTTCGTTGCTATACATCAACGACAATCGGGGCACGCATACTTACTTACGTTGATGATATGTGATATTATGTGTTGCTGAGATATGATGTGTAGGATTGTCGCGATTGAATAGCCGGGGGGTTTTGTGAGATGAGAGCTTTATATTTTCATTCATGTAAATTCAAATGTAATGTAATATTCTTTTATTTGGGGCACTTCCAGATTGCGGTTGTGTCACCAGTGTTGTATATTATTTACTTTTCCGCATTAGGATGGACCCAAGGAGAGGAGCACAGGTGACCGGGTTCTGGGGTTCAGTGGGAGGCCATCTCGAGGAGTCGAGACCGGGTCTCCTAAACTCCAGGATTGGTAGGGTCACTTGCCGCTCTCGTAGGGGTCCAGGGTGTGGGCTTGGCTATTCATCGCGACTGTGGAATCCGTATTTTCTATTCTGGCTAAATACTAAATACGGACGTCCTAGTATATCCCACGTTATATCTATATTTCTGCTGCCTGTGTTCTGTGAAATCTGAGACAAATGACTTATTATATATATGATATATAGTAGACGTTGCTTATGTTTTACACCCGCGCTAGTCCCGTCCCGGTATGCCGTTAGTTAAGTAACCTAACGGTGCATAACGGAACATTGCGGCGAATGCGGATGGCATAAGCGTACGTGTTATTTTCGTTTCTTTTCTGTGATTGGCTTAAGGACTTAAATGATGGGATTACATTAATGTAATTAATGTAAAGAAAATAAACCTAAAAGATGTTGTAGAATCGGATTTAAAAACTACTCGGCATTTTATGAAAAAGCTACTTTTCAAAACTGCGGAGCTTAAGCCACTCCTTTTGAAAACTGTTTGATTCTACAACGATATCAAGTTCAAAGCGTTAAAGATTTTCTTAAAAATCATTCGCAACCCTCCGTCATTTTAGGAAGTAGAGTACTTAGTATTCGTGCTACGTTTGTTGACTTTAGTTAAGGCGTAGTGTACGGTAGCTAAGTGATGTCTTCCTACAATGCATATGATGCAGATTAATTAGGGCATTCATGCGACTTTGTTGACCATAGTTAAGGGTCATATGGGTGGGTCTGATTGATCAAGAAATGACGGGTAGAACTTGACTGGTACTTATGATTTGTTGACCATAGTTAAGATCATAAGTACTAGGGGTAAAAATTACATCGGGAATTTCAAGTGTTGAAATTTGCAATGAGATTGCATACCTTCCATGTGATGGTTGGATCCCGATCCCACTGTGGGCAATAGTTGCTCCTAGGAGAGTTTTACAGTTTGCAATTAGCTAACTCATTAGGTGTCTAGAAAGGTGTTAACGGGGCTCCGCCTCTGGGAAAACGAGGTTTACTCTAATTAGGTCCGTGCGAAAGCACGGGGAACCTCCCTCAAAGTACCCACACTGGCCTGGCTGAACGGTTAGCGAAGTTGTAGACTGTAATTAATCCTGGCTAGTTATTCTTTTTATGGTTTGAAAGAAAACTTGATAAAAAGCAGTGGGAAACATCGATTAGACAAGATAATAAACCAATCTAATCTGTGCAAGAGCTTTCGTTGAGTGTATTCTTTTCTCTCTCTTAATGGCAGATACCAATGACTGGACTTAAGCTTCTACTAGATAAGAACAAACTGAATGGGACCAACTATAAAGACTGGCTAAGGAATCTGAAGATCGCCTTGACATATGATAAAGTATCATATGTCCTCACGGCTTCAGCCCCGCCCGTCCCAGGCCCAAAATCCTCAGTTGCGGACATTGAAGTCCGCAAGACATGGGACGCTGACTGTGCCACGGCAAAATGCCTCGCGCTTGCATCGATGGATAACACACATCAAAAGCAGCACGAGGACATGGACATTCACGGGATATTACTCCATACAAAGGAGTTGTATGGGGAGCAGTCCCATGTATTACGATACGAAGCATCAAGGAAACTGTTTCACATGCGGATGGCCCCTGGCACACCAGTAGCGGACCATGTTTTGAAGATGATAGCTCTTATAGAAGAGCTTGAGGACCTTGGATGGACAATGGACAATGAGCAATATATAGATATTATTCTGCAGTCCCTCCCCTCCACCTTTGCGCAGTTCATAGTGAACTTTAACATGCATAGCATGGAGAAGGAACTCCCTGAACTCCTTAATATGTTAAGGAGTGCAGAGAGCACTATGAAGTCAGCAAAGACTCCCGTTATGACCATTGGACAGTCTTCTTCTTCTCGCCCAAAAGCTAAGGCCAAGGGAAAGAAAAAGAAGAAACCCACTAATCCTAAGGGCGGAGTCAAAAAGGCGAAGGGAAAGGGAAAGTCCACGGCTGGAGACCCGGGGAAAGGCGAGTGTTTTCATTGCCACAAGACAGGACATTGGAAGCGCAACTGCACAGAGTACTTAAGTCTCAAGAAGAAGCATGGTGATGCTTCCGCTTCAGGTGCGTTTGTGACTGAAAACTGTTTTTCTATAAACTCTGCTTCCTGGGTATTGGATACCGGTTCAGGTTCTCACATTTGCAATTCTATGCAGGGGTTGAGAAATAGCAAGGTTTTGAAGACAGGTGACTATACTCTCCGCGTTGGAAATGGTTCCAATGTACATACAGTCGCAGTGGGAGAGTATCACTTGGGGTTGCCGTCTGGATGTATTTTGATTTTGAATCCATGTTATTTTGTACCTGATATGCTATGTAATATAATATCCGTTTCTTTGTTGGATAATGAAGGGTATAATTTTGTATTGCAAAACAATGTTATGAACATTCACCTGAATCAAATGTTGGTTGGGTATGGTACACTTAATAACGGAATATATGTCCTAAATCAACACACAGTTTTCAGTATACAACACACTAATAAAAGAAAACTTTCAGAATTAAATGAAGCTTTTCTTTGGCACTGTAGACTTGGTCATATTAACGAAACAAGACTAAACAAGTTACACAAAGATGGATAGTTAAATCCTTTTGAATATAAATCTTATGCGACTTGCCAGTCTTGTATCAAGGGTAAAATGACCAAAACTCCGTTTACCGGACACGGAGAAAGAGCTACTCAGCTCCTTGGCCTCATACATAGTGATGTATGTGGGCCAATGTCTACACAGGCTAGAGGCGGTTTTTCATACTTCATTACATTCACCGACGATTTCTCTAGATTTGGTCATGTATTTTTATTAAAGCACAAGTCCGAAGCTTTCGAGAAATTCATTGAATATAAACAAGAAGTAGAAAAACAAACCGGCTTGAGTATTAAGATGCTTCGATCAGATTGAGGTGGTGAGTATCTCAGTACAGAATTTGCAAACTTCCTAAAAGAGAATGGGATTCTCTCTCAACTCACTCCTCCTTACACACCACAGCACAACGGTGTGTCAGAACGACGGAATAGGACCCTATTAGATATGGTCCGGTCCATGATGAGTGACGCTGAGTTACCAGTCTCGTTTTGGGGACATGCATTGGAGACTGCAGCATTTCTGCTAAACAGGGTTCCAACCAAAGCCGTGTCTACCACGCCATATGAGATATGGAATGGGAAGAGACCATCTCTTAAAAGAATTAAAATTTGGGGTTGCCCGGCCTATGTTAAAAAGTAGAATCCGGACAAACTCGAGACACGGTCAGTCATGTGTAACTTTGTGGGATATCCAAAGAATTCTTATGGATATCTGTTCTACCACAAAGAGGAACAAAAACTGTTTGTTTCTCAGTATGCCACATTCTTGGAAAAAGAGTTTTTCACAGATAGAGATGATGGCAAGGTGGTAGATCTAGAAGAGGTTCTGGAGACACAAACTACAAATGACGATTTGGTTGAACCGGCTGTTGCAACAGAAATTGAAGAACCTCGGCCACTCCGTAGGTCTGGTAGGACTTCTCGCCCACCGGAGAGGTACTACGGTTTCCTCATTGATGGTGACAGAGAAGACTGTATCATGGAAGATGATGATCCTACCAGTTTTCAGCAAGCTATCACGAGTGGTGACTCTATGAAGTGGCTGGATGCCATGAGATCCGAAATGGAGTCTATGTACACCAACAAAGTATGGACTTTGGACGTTGTACCCCCTGGGGTAAAACCTGTAGGGTGCAAATGGATTTTTAAAAGAAAGATTGGTGTGGATAGGCAGGTAGAGACCTATAAGGCAAGACTTGTGGCGAAAGGTTTTCGTCAAAGACCAGGTTTGGACTATGACGAAACTTTTTCGCCCGTAGCCATGCTTAAATCTATTCGGATCCTACTTGCTATTGCTGCTCACTACGACTATGAAATCTGGCAGATGGACGTTAAAACAGCATTTCTAAATGGAGATTTAGAAGAATGTGTTTATATCGATCAGCCGGAGGGCTTCATTGACAGTGGGAGCAGCGAGAAAGCATGTAGATTGCTTAAATCCATATATGGGTTAAAGCAGGCATCTCGGAGTTGGAACATCTGTTTCGATGATGTTATCAAAGAGTTTGATTTCATCAAAAATCCAGATGAACCTTGTGTTTATAGGAAGGCTGTAGGAAGAGCTGTCACATTCCTCATATTGTACGTGGATGACATTCTTCTGATAGGAAATGATATTCCTATGCTACAGTCGGTCAAATCATTCTTATCACTAAGGTTCTCCATGAAGGACCTGGGTGATGCCACATACATCCTGGGTATAAGGATTTATAGGGATAGATCCAAAAAGTTATTGGGATTGTCCAAAACCAGGTACATCAACACCATCCTAAAGAGGTTTAGTATGGAAGACTCCAAGAGGGGTGCCTTACCCGCTTGCCATGGAGTCACTCTCTCCAAGGATTCTTGCCCAAAGACCGATGAAGAGAGAGCTCGCATGAGCATTATACCTTATGCTTCGGTAGTATGATCTATAATGTATGCGATGTTATGTACACGCCCAGATGTAGCTTATGCACTTAGTGTTGTAAGCAGGTATCAATCCAACCCAGGGGAGAACCACTGGACAGCTGTGAAGAACATTCTTAAGTACTTACGAAGGACTAAAGAATTGTTCTTGGTGTATGGTAATAAGGATCTCCAAATGGAGGCCTTTACCGATTCGAGCTTCCAGATCGATAAGGATGACAACAAATCTATCTCAGGGTTTGTATTTACCCTCAATGGAGGGGCGGTAAGTTGGAAGAGTTCCAAACAGGATACCGTTGCAGACTCTACGATGGAGGCTGAGTACATTGCTGCAAATGATGCCGCCAAGGAAGCCGTCTGGATGAAGAAGTTCGTCTCGGAGCTAGGAGTAGTTCCAACCATTATTGATCCAATACCCTTGTATTGTGATAATAATGGGGCTATGGCGTTAGCCAAGGAGCCCAGATCCCATCAGCGGTCCAGACACATCCTGAGGCGCTTTCATTTGATCCGGGAGATTGTAGATCGCCGCGAGATCGAGATTAAGAGAGTTGACACAAAGAACAACGCCGCGGATCTATTCACCAAGGCCCTCCCTCAGCCGCAGCATGAGCGACTTTTTGAGATGTTGGGTATGAGATACGCCAATAACTGGCCTTAGTGCAAGTGGGAGATTGTTGGATATATGTATGCCCTAGAGGCCATTATGTGATAGTGGATGTATCTATACATGTATATATATATTCAGTTTGCATTCTTGCTCGACATGATAGTATGTTATCTGGTTATTCTTTATCTGACATGTTGATTTGATCATGCTTTTATTCATTCATACATGCTGATAAAGCCCCAAGGATATCTGCTTGACTACTCTGATTATGATAGAGATCATACTAGTGGGACGTTTGTAGTCTATAAGCATATCCTGAAATGTCCATAGTCGGAGGTGTATCGAGACGGGGCATCGATATACCAGAGTAGACTAGCGTATATGATACTAGACCCATGTGATGGGCGATGGATGTTCCCACATTCATCGATGTTTGACATCAAGATCATATACGGGTGCTCAGTGCTGACTGGGTACACTGGACGGACTCACCGAGAACTCCTATATGGAATTATATCTATCGTCGGATAGCAGTTCCCAGGTGACACTTGTACAGGTTAGTCTGTAGACCCGAGATCGTCATGGAGTCTTGTATGTTCTCCCACTGTACTTTGATTGCCACCCTACCACGGCTCTACTAAGTCGTGCAAACAGGTGGCCGTTGGGTACAGTCCCGAGACACACGAAGGCAATGAGCGATAGGAGGGGTTTCGTCTCTCCCGATATTGGGAGTTGATGCTGTGTTGTGCTCGACTGGTTATAACAGCAAGTCCCTGGCCAGGGCTGCAGAGATTTGCTGATAAGTGTTATCAGTAGTTTCTCGATCTGTTATAGACCATTCACCGACACGACTTATTGAGTTATTGGGGTCGACGTGACCATCCCTAGGCTCAATATGCAGCATATCTGACGAAGTGACCGGACTGTACGGTAGTGTTGCCGGATGGCTCGACGGGAGTTGTAGCAGGTTCGCTTGTTGTCTTCTGATCGCTCAATACCCGGGTGGCCGTTACGTTTAGCTGACCGCTTGCGGCTTGAGGGTACTTGATATGATCATTACCCTCTGCCGGCGTATTGACGAGTCTTAGAGTCCCACAGAGGAGTTACCCAGTCCAGGCGAAACGTTGTGGTGTGCATATGCGATATGCGCATGCACCCGATTGAAATGTGCGTATATGATACCGAACATTGATCGGGTGAACTGCTTTTGGTGGGGTCATATGAGATATGACCGGATTGATAAATCAAGTGTTGATTTATCATTTAACCATTAGTTTTCTCACTTAAAACCTTTCTAGGGTTTGATGGATGTATGCATGCATGCATGTGTTTCTTTCTTCTTTTCTAGTTTCATGCACATGTAGATGTGCATACATGTACACATACATACATCAAACCATCATGGTTGATTATATATGGAAATGGTGGCAATATAAGACTCACACCATTGATTATTTAATGGATTATTATTTGATTACGGATTTAAAAAGAAAATGAAAAGGAAAGGATAATTATGCTAGTTTCTACATGCTTCTTCTAACCTAACCATGCTCACCTACCACTAAACCATGGTTATCCTTTCCTTTATCATTCTAAACCCAAGTTAAATTAATCATCTATCATTTAATCATGGTTGGAGTCAAGAAGGAATAAATATATATATAGTGATATTTATTTCTTTTGCAAGCTTAACCTTATGGTTATCATTTTACCTCTTGAAAAGAAAAAGCCACCATTTTCATCCTCCTTGATCTTCTCCTCTCTAGTTTTTTCTAGTGAGTCAAACACAATCAAAGAAAGGTTTTTGAAGTGAGATCCAAAGCCACAACAACATTCTACACAAGCTTAGCCGTTTTGTATAGAGTGTTATCTTCGGTTTGACGAAGTAGCGAGCTTGGATGGAGATCTCCGCGGTGGATCGTCGTGGACACAAGGGGAGTTCAAGAGGACCTCGACTCAACACCAAAGAGCCTAAGGAGCAAAGCAAAAACGGGAGCTACAAAGTTTGTAGCCTTCAAACCCTAACTTTTGTTAGCTTAAAGTTTACTAAACCTAATCTTCTAGGATCGATCCATATGCGTGTTTGTTTAGCACAATAAAAATCATAACTTTTGGACATGTGATGCTTCAAAACACTTCATAGGGTGCTAAACAATCCCTTCATCTGGAACAACCGATGACTCAGCTAGGCGCTCCTCCACCAATAGAGCTGCATCAACAGCTGCCGCATATGTGTTACAATGCTGAATGCTGATGGCTAGGAACAACAGGGTAAGCAGGCCTCGAACAAACCTCTTCACCCTCATCTCCTCAGTCGCCACCAGGTACGGAGCATACACCGACAGCTCGGTAAACAATACATCATACTCCGACACCGTCATCCTCGGCGTCTGACGTAAAGACTCAAATCTGCGCGCTCGCGCATCCCTGACGCTTGGTGGAAGAAAACGAGCAAGAAACGACGTCACAAACTCAGCCCAGGTCATAGGAGCAAGACCAGCGGCTCTGCCCCTCTCCAACGACTCGCACCACTTCTGGGCCATACCCTCCAGACGAAAACTGGCAAACTCCACCCATCTCTCATCGGAACATTGGAGTAAGCGAAAAATCCTGGCCATCCGGTCGATGAACGACTGCGGATCCTCAGTAACATCTGTGCTCGTAAACACCGGAGGTCTCAGCCTCATGAAATCTGTCAGCGACACAGCAATAACCTCCGGAGCTGCAACTGCGACTACCGGAACTGTAGGTACCATCGTGGCCTCCGCAGCGGGTGGAAAAACTGCCTGCCCCTGCACTCGGATGGTCTCTACCAAAGTCCCCACAAACTGGCTCAGATCCTGCATACCAGCTCCAATCATAGCAATGTGCTCCGGTACAACAGGCGTACTACCCTGGTCAGTCCTCGCCTCAGACGAGTCAACTCTGACCTCGGCCCTCACGGCCGCTCTCTGTGCCCTCGTAGTCTTTGGCGGCATATAGGCTGGAAATTGAAACAAGATTCGATAAGGAAACGGAAATCGAATCACAAAGGTGTATATCAATCACGGAAGGAATATCAATCAATAAGTCCTAAGGTCACTTAGGCGGAGTACCGTGTCGTGAGCATGCCGTGGAACATACACACGCTACGTCACTCTGCTTAAGCTACCTACTCCATCATACCAAGGTCATCCTAGACTCCGAAAGGTAAAACCTAACGCTCTGATACCAATTTTGTCACGACCCGCAATTTGCCCCGTAACCGGCACTTAAACTACGTAACGTCTACAAGCGTACGCAACTTAAGTAAGCCGAAAACCCAGAAATCTAAACCACCCAAAACTGGATCAATGGAGAAAACATAGTTTAAAAATATTTAGAAATCACAATTTAAAATCTCTAACTCTAGTTTTCTTTCTTGAAAATTTCGGCAGCACCTCCTTTGTAAAAACTAGCCCCGAAAATGGGTACAACACAAATAAAATATAAAGCATCCCAAGTGGGAGAAAAAATCATGCCCACCGGCGGAAACAAACACCACAATAAGTATACGACGCCAAAGCGAAGAAATATCAAAGAAACGACTATAAAAGAAGTAAACTTTCCAACATAACCGGCTTCTACGAGCACGGCACCCAAAATCACCAAAATAATACAACACTGAAATCTCACAAGTTGTCACTAAGTCAAATACAACAGGGGTAGATGGAGAATACTAGATCCAACAAAAGATATACAATATACAAACGGATAACCGCAAACCCACCTAAAAGCAAAGGCCTCACTGCCTAAAGTAGCGGTATCCGCAAAAGTAGTGATGATAAGATGCCCTGCCGCGACCACTCTGAGGGAAAGTCCTGCAAAACACTGTGGCACAACGGGGGTGAGTTGCCAACTCGTGAATAGTAATTAACATCATACTGTAATCGCAGGTATGCACGAACAACAATCTATCTATCACATGTAATCAGATAGCATAAGTATGATAAGTGAATATGCAACAATCATGTAAAGGTACATCATCAGGGTACTACAACTACATGAAGCAATGCATATCAATAATAATCCTGAGTGTGTGGGATGATACAATAAAATCTCATGCAAAATCATCAGCATGGAAAAACACCAGTGTCCCTCATTGACACATCAAATCCCAAATCCTCAGGCACCGCATCCACAGATTGGTCCTCACATCCTGTAAGTCTCATGGAACCTGAATGTCTATCATCGACACCCGAAACATCATGAAGACATATACCTATAAGTATATATATATAAGGATATCAACAACGTATGTCCACCGACGATACGTAAAAAATCATGGAAAACCTGAGTTTCTAACACCGACACTCGAAATATCCATAAAACCCGTGTCTAACATCGACACGTAAATCCTCATAACTCAGGTGCTGTCACCACGAATGGCCCTGACGATATGTCATACCTCACTCCGGTCGGTATCCCCATGATATCAGCCGAGTCCAAATACAATCACCGGTAGGTAGTGGTCCCACCGCCAGGCTTTTCTTCTACACCACGAAATCACCACTCGCCCCGGGGTACCATACCGGGTCCACCATGTACCCGCAGACGGTGCCTCCCGCTCCTAGAATCGGGTATCACAAGCCAAATCTCAGAACCGAGAAATCACATGGTGGACGCACTGAAATATCATATCAAGAGAAACCGGGTTTTCAAACAATACATAGTTTCTTGAAAATAACCCCACGGTTCTCAAATCCATAATCACATGAAATCCATATCTCAATGCGTAAAATCCATGTAAAACTGATATATGCAACATAAAACATCAATATGAGCATATAAAGGGAAAACCGCTCTTTAAATGAATCCAGCTTTTTAGAATATATCTTGCGGTTCCCAAAAACTCAAATCCAGAATACATATATATACAGCGTCCCATACCACCGATATATATGCTATAAAAACTGATTATGTAACAATAGCAAGGTTTAAGTATCTACATGTAAGCAAGTATGTATGATGCATGTCATAAATATCAAGATCAACAACTCAATATCACATATCAATGAAATACCACTTGAGATACATACAACTATATCTAAAATATGCGGTGTACATGTCAATATGAGTGCCTGATGTACATGTAGCTATAGTAAGGTATACGTGAAATGGAATAAGGGTTACTACCTCAACTATTCCTGCTCAATGAAATGTCATGTATGTAAGGGTCAACAATATCTCATATGCACAAGTGGGATAAGGCTACTACCACACTATCCCTATCTACTACTGTATCACGTAAGTAGGTGCTTGTGTGTGTCATGGCAATTACTGACGATGTGGGTGTAGCATACAATTAGTGCTCGTGCAACATGAACCGTCAGTAATGTGTTATATCTAAAGGTACGAGTCAGGTACATCAGATAATACTATGCAATGACATTCATATGAAATTAACTAATGTGCAACTACTATGCAGCTAACATATTATATTCACCCCGACGCATAACGCCATACGGGCGATTCCCCGTAGATGTTAAATCTACTCACATGTTGTCTCCAGCTATGAAAATCCAACAACCTGCTTCCCTTTATTCGCAGCGTCTGAAGTCCCCGCTTGCGATGCTAAAATTTCACAAACACAAGAAATAGTGCGAACATCTCAGAATCGATCAAAATAACGCAAAACTACGTATTTAAAATGCACCAACACACTAAACTAACTCACGAGTGCACGTCTAGTGGCTAACACGCGCAACGATACCTTAATACCAAACTGAGTACATCGCAGCACAACACACGACTCGTGTCGCAACACGTATCACGCGGACTTAAAACACTAGATTATAGGTAATCGATCCTGGATTTTGCATACTGAATTTACTAAGTAAATAAACAGTACCAAACACCCCAAAACAACAGCAAACAACAACCCACAGAAGCCCCACCCCAACTCTCACCTACACAGCCGGCGTCGCCGGTCCTCTCCTTAGTGGTCGCCGGCCCCGACCGGTAGGGTGGCCTCCGTCTCTCAGATGGTATCTCAGGTCCACTAGTACATCTCTCTAAAATTGTTTACTCAAACACTAAAATTCCCAGATTACAGCAGGTATTAAAAGCTCTAAAAAGACTTAAAAACCCGATATCGCCTCAATCGATATAAACAGCGTTCAACGCAACAAATAACGATCAAAACCATAAGAAAACTCTAATTTAACAGTAGAGGGGTTATACCTAACAACTTGCTCACAAACTCCAAGCTTTTCCCTAGCTCCAAGTGATCAAAGAAGCAAGAACAAGGCTTTTGTGCAATTTTTGTGATATGTTTTGAATTTTGAGGATTTTTGTGATAGAATTGATATGAAATGAGAAAGGAATTGAGCAAAGGCAGTAGGAATGAACGAATTTCGGCCAAGTGATGAGGTGGGTGATTTGTGAGGAATTTCCAAGCAATTTCCTATCATTTATTGCTTTCACACACACATACACTCATGCATGCACCTACATCATTCTCTTTTCTTTTCTTTTCTTTAAAATCCTATCTTAAATCCTAGTCCACACATTAATCCTAAGTGAAGTGAGAAGGATTGTTTTTAATCTCAAATTAATTATAAAGAAAGATCGCTTAGAGAAATTTTCCCAAAATTTGAATACCGCATTAAAATAATATTAAAATTGAGAAAAATTTAAATTGAACAAAAACGTCCCATATACTCCCAAAGCTTGCGCACTAGCTTTATTTTAGCTAATCTAGGTGCTGAAAAGTCTATATGGTCGTTCGTTCACAGTCGGGTAAAAACGGAAAATTCCGACAAACTTACCCTAAAACGGACAAATTCGCATAACGATTTCTAAAACGTTACACATACTTGCATAAATTCATCTTTCACATGTGCTTATACGGGGTTTTATAGTTATGTGTTCACATGGGTATGGGACCATGTGTTCACATACTGGATTTGAGGATAGTATTTGGGATTTGAGATGATTCGATAAGAGTGATTGAGACTGCGAGAACAGTGATATGGAAGGATTCGTACTTGAGATATGTCCTGATGTTATAGCGGATCTTGGGACGACGATACATGTGAATAGTGTTATACATTGAATGGTTGATATGTGATCGTGATATGAGATAAGATATGTTAAGATATTCATAATAGGTCGCATCAGGCGATGTATACCTCTTTATGACGATATATGATGATGATATCGGTTTGTATGATACTGTAGATCAGCAGTCAGATCATGATTAGATTGATGATATTAGTATTGCACTAGACGTAGATCAGTGTCCCGGATTATGATCTTTGATAAAGAGGATACCAAATGATTAATTTGATGAATGTGATACTGACCTGTACCCAGATTTGGGGATGTCGTACGACGGATTTACGTACGACCTATATATTGATGTTTGATCCGCATTCTTGACTTGGGAATGTCTGATTATAGATATGGTATCGGATGTGATATTATTGAGGCAGGATCACCGACTAACATATACATGTAGGTATATGTATCGATTCAGAGGTTAGGCGGTTTCCTTACCTTCAGTAGACAGTTAGCTTAGCCCTTTAGTTTAATGTAGTTGTTAGACTAGATTTATATTGAATATAGATTTATTATCTTTGTGTCTAGTATTTAGCTCCCGCTCATTATTGTTGTTGCTTCGCATCGCAAACTTATTGTGATTCATATTCCATTATTGATATCATGCTGTTAGGACACCAGCACCATTACCGATGATGCGTATGTACCACGTACACTTACTTGCCTGCTCACACACATCTTCATCAGTAATTGCCATGTCACGTACACTTATAGAATAATATTGCTTGACTTAGTTGTTTAGATAGTAGTTTTGACATGATATTAGTGTACTTGCCTTATATGCCAGTTTAGACATTGTAGTTATTACTTGTCACTTTATGCATACTGTTATTCTTTGTTATGCTGCATTCATGGATTCTCATGCAAACATTCACTATTTTACGTGCTATTGAGGTTTTGGATTCTGATTTCCATGAGATTTTCTGGATTTGGGGGAAAACCGCAAAACTTATACAAACTTCTTCTCTATCTTTCTAAATGAAAAGCACGGTTTACCCAAGATGTATGAGTCGTCCACCATGAGTTTGCTGATGGATTTCGAGACCCGATTAGAGGAGACGGATGAACTGTTTCGGGTACATGGTAGACCTGGTAAGGTACCCCGGGGCAAGGAGCGCGTGATGATGACGATGTGAGCCTGGCAGGGGAGCACTACCTGCCAGTGATTTTACCCGACGCGTCGGATATCCGGAGGATACCGTCATGCTCTTGAGATGGATTTAGGGGCCGGTCTGGACAAACGGCGGCCTAGATTGTGAGATTGAGACATACAGAGATATTTGAGATATTGAGGTACAGAGATTGCGACACAGAGATATCGATAGATTTGGATACTTGTTTTGTGTCGATGCTAGGCACTGTTTATGCTGATTTCATTATGATACCTCGTTTTTAAAAAAAAGATACAGAAATCTCACTAATTTATGAAAGCAGTTTTCTTCGGTACATGCATTCTGTTTCATGCATTCATACATCATCCATATGATATATTGCTACCTGAGGCACTGACACGGGCACATGGGATTACACTTGGGTTAGACATTTTACCCTAGCCATTGTTATAGGCTGCTGGTTATATATTTGAGGATATATTATGATCGTATGACCTAGGATTGCGTCATACATGCGATTTCTGTTCGTAGATGTTTTTCTACTCACGAGTTGGCAACTCACCCCCGTTGTACCACAGTTTTTTGTAGGTTTTGCCGTACAGGTTTCTTTACGGCTTTGCTGGCACTGCTTCGTTTCGGGTGATTTGTTAGTAGGTGGGTTTATTTATATCGTACCCATCATTATACTTTGTATATTATTATTCTGTTGTATCTAGAAGTTCCATCAACCAAACATATATTTATTTTAGTGATAGAGACCAGTAATGTTTATTCTTTCGACCTTAGAGTCGCGCGTTGTATTTCTATGGATTTTCTTGCTGTTTTGAGTTTCCTTTTGAGTTTTGATCCTCGCCCTTGGCGTTGTATATTATATTGCTTGCGTGGTTGTTACCGTTGATTGACGAAGAGCTAGCTCCCGCTTGGGGATGCCTTTTTATTCATTTCGTATAATATTCATGTTGTATCCCGTTTGGGGGCCAGTATCTAGAAAGGAGACTCTGCCGAAATTTTCAGAAAATACTTGATGTTTTTAAAATGCATAATTCGGCTTATGCTATTAAAACTACTTGTTTTAAGTTGGTTTTTCCTTCACTCTACTACTTTTCTTGTTTTGGATTTCTGGGTTTTTGGCTTACTTAGATTACGTACGCCTCGAGATGTTTCGTAGTTTAAGTGCCGGTCATATTCCGTACTTTCGGGACGTGACAAAGTTGGTATCAGAGCGTTAGGTTTTACATTCGGAGCGTAGGATGTCCCTTGGTTGATGGAATAGATGAATAAACTAGAGTGACGTACCGTGGGTATGTTCCGCGGCATACTTATGATACGCTACTCCGCTTAAGGAGCCTTAGGATGTACATTTCTTTGTTCAGTATTATATTCATTCTTATGATCTAGCCTCATAATTATCAGTTATGGTTTTGCTGCCACGACTAGGGGCACGGAGAGCTACGGCTAGAGTTGCGGTCAGCACGAGCTCGTCACGAATGAGGATTGACCAGGGCGTAATTCCGGCGACACACGATTGCGGAGATGTGTCTTTTTACTGTGTTTTCGCGCCACGAGCGTTTGATGGATCGCTGTATGAGGTTACTCGGATGTGCTGATCTGCACTAGAGGATTGCGCCATTGATAGAGGCCAACCAGATTTTGATGACCGTTGGTGTATTGCTCATTCATGACAATTGAGGCACAGTTCAGCGTGCAGATGAGTAAGCCAGTTATTGTAGCGAGCGACAAGATATCGCCCCAGATATTGGAGCTATTACAGTACGAGTTGTACTAAAAACTGATAGAAGGTCGCTAGTCACCGAGGATGAATGACTAGGACATGTGGTTCGTTCGCCTATCCCGATGCGAGGTCATCAGCTAGATTGATTCCAGCTAGAGACGACTTCACGCGGAGACATTGAGAGTCAACAGAGACGATCGAATGTCAGAAACCTATTATTCCAAGTTTAAAGTATTCGGAAGAGCATGCAGGCAATTCTATTGACCCTCTAGAAGAATGAAACCCTAACTCGACTTAATGACCGTGTGAAAGCTTTTGAACCTTAGGGTTTGCGGCAGTTCCGCGGCGCCATTAGTGAGGCTTGGGTTTTCCCTTCTACGGCTGGACCACCGATGCTGTGGTATGTACTCGATACTGTTAAACTATACCCAAGATGTTGAGCTCTTGGGGGGATTATGAGGTTTTGACGAATCGATCAAATGGTTCGACTTCATTCGGATGCTAGGTGGTGAGATGCACTTCTTGGGAGACTCCAGATACGAAGATAGCCATTGGAGCTCACTCCATATAGCCACGACGAGATGAGTCCGAAGCAGTCGACATTAGAGAAAAGTGGAGTAAGAGGTTCGTGCAAGATCTGGATAAGATGACGTTCCACTCCGCCTACATCAGAGATGCGATACGCATGCCGAGGAATTGTACTTGGATATACCTTCCAGAAGGAGTCGCGATGAGTATGCAGCCGTTCCGGAACAAGAAATAGATATAGTAAAGGACGATGACTTCCGGACAGTTCGGCAGAGACGATATTTGGGAGAGACTTCGACAGGACCTTTCTGGAATAAATTACGAGAAGACTTGGATCCAGGGGTGGTCATTGTTACGCACACCAGCAGACCAGAGTTCAGGATCGTCGACGGGACATGCTATGAGTGACCACGACAGTTGGCCAGAGATTCTTGGAGGATGTGCTTGAGCGGGACTATTCTGCCATATTTGATTTCGGTATTTTAGGCGATCTGTTCGCATGATTGATTTTGATGATAGAGTTTCATTCTATTTGTTTTCATGCACCATGGTTGCACCTACTGAGTATTTACGATTTTTGCACAGTTGTTGCACCTGATATCGTTTTCGTGCCTTGGTTTCACATGTTTATGATTTTATGGGTTTCATACAGTGAGATACGATTTGGGTGCACACCAGATGCACTAAATCGAGATTCTTCGTGCAAGTCAGATGCACCTGTTTTGCTATCAGGCACACATGTTTCCTTTGACAGATGTTTTGTGCACACCCGATGCACTTAGATGTCGTTTCTGTGCATATGTATGGCACATTCATGGATTTCGATTTCCGTGCGCACCCGACGCACAAGGCATTCATATATATATTTGGGACTAATTTATGTTGGAGCAGTATATTTTATGATGTTTGCTATTTGGTTTAGTACTGAGCAGGACTAGTCACAGGGCAGTACCTGAGTATATTTTTGCATGCATTGATAGTTATCGAAGGGATTTCCAAAGAAGAGCTATAGTCTCAGTATTTACCTACGTGTCCGAGATGACACAAAACATTTTATAAAAGAAACCCTTCTGAAATTGCTTTCAAAACGGCGGGACGTGCATATTAAACAAAGGATATATATATATATATATATATATATATATATATGTAGTTATTTTCTTATAATAGACGTCCGCCATTGTGCAGTGCTGCGAGCATCGCACAGCGATTTGAAGAAGATTTGGCATGCATTGCTTCCATATATTTTAATGATGTATATCATACTGATTTTCATTTTGGATTTAGAAATTTGTGTCTTCACCATGACTCCGATGATTGTGGGATGCTTGACGGAGTTTTGATTTTGAGTTATATGCTCATTTTTCATGCGCATGCGCTGCGCTACGATTTGTTTTATGTATTTATGATTTCGGAGCCCCGACGACTTGATGGTTTGGCTTAGATGTTTTAGTATTTGGGGGGAGTTTTAATTTAAATTCGGGGACCGAATTTCTTTAAGGGGGAAAGATTGTAACGTTTTGAAAATCGTTTCGGTGAAATTTCGGGAAATCGGTAAAATAAGGGGGGTTTCTGTAAAAAGTCAAAATACAAATATCTTTATTATAAAATTAAATATACATATTCTAGCTACATAATTACTAGTATTTGGTGTTTATTGAGCCACTGGTGAAATTTCAAATTTTCTGAAAAATTTTCAGAAATTAATTATTTTAAGCCGTCACTAATACATTTAATTAGGGAAAATTACAAATTGGAATGAGTTGAAACAAATTTTGTGCATCATAACACATTAAACAAAATTTTAACATGTAGTTTTTGAAATGAAATGAAGTTGTTAAATGGTGTTAGAAAATATCGAAGAAAAATGCTTAAATAGTGAATTTAGTTAAATGAATGTTTGGGGTATAGTATTTATCATTTTCCATCACCCCACACCCATACCCACACACACACACCCCCATTTTCCCTTCTCCTTGGCTGAATTTTCAGAACCCACCGCCCCCATGTCCCTACTTCTTTTGATAAAAGAAAGAAAACAAAAAGAAAAGAGAGAAGAAAGAATAAAGAAATGAGGGTGGGCTTTGACCTTGTGGACTTGACTCCACTTTCGCCACCTCACTCTCTCTCCTCTCCCCACAATTCTGGACGAGCCCCCCCCCCCCCCATTCCCTGCATCAACAACAGCCCCTCTTTCTCCCTCTCTCATTTTGCATCAAAAATCCACAAAATGCTTCAAAATTCAACACAAAATCAAAGCTAAATCCAAATCCAACACTTACCCATTATTCTTTAGCCCATCTAGCATGGATCTTAGGGCATAGAAGCTAATTTGGGAGGCTAAGATGCATGTATATCTACAAGTCTTGGAGGTATAATCTTTTCCAAATGGTTAATTTGTTGGTATTTTGCATAAGCTAAAGTAGTTAAGTGTTAATTGGGTTCGAAATTCAAGTTGAAAATTTAAAGTGAGGGTTTGGAAAATTCTAGATTAGGGTTTGTGAATTCAAGTTGGGGTTCTTATAAATTGATCATGGGGTAAATGTGTAGTTTAACATGTTAATGTTATGCTAGAACTAATCTAGTTGCTCAATTGCTAGATTGCTATATTTAAATTGTCCTAATTATGTTTTGTTTGCAAACTAGATTTTTGTAATTTATATAAAGTAGTGAGATAAAAATCTAGTAAATGGTTGTGTGGCTTAGTTAATATGTTTTAATGGGAATTATGGCGACTAGAATTGTTAAAATATTTAAAGTTGATTAAAACACCAAGTTTTGAGCTAAAATGGAAATTGTACTAATTTTGTTAACTAGGTTTTGTAAATATATATATTTTGATGAGAATAAATTATTGGAATGGTTTATATGACTTGGTTATGATATTGAGTGGATATTGCGGCCGCTAGATTTGTTTAAACGTCGAGTTTTGTACAAAAAACGGTTAATTTTGCTTGCTAGATTTTTGGAAAAATAGCTTTTAAAGTGAGTTTGAGGTTTTTGTGAATTTTAACCTATTTTATATTATAATTAGTGCATGTGAATGTGCAAATGAGTGTGTTTGGGGTTTTCTCGATGGTTTGGCGTTTGTACGCCGACGTCGAGGGTTTTTGGGTTGATTTGTGAAAGCAACCATAGGTTTTGACCTATGTGGGATTCGTGTGTCGTTTTGGTCATGAGTCGGATTTTAATGCGATACGGTGTGTTATGATATGTAGGTACCCCATGTGGACTTCGAGACGACAAGCAAGCACATGGCGACGTCGGCACCGGCGAGCAAAGACCAGGTGAGTAGATTTATATCTACGGGGAGAAGTCGGGTGGATGGCGTATAGCACCCCCGCAGCTCGTGGTGATGTATACGAATACGTATACACACATATATATTGATTATATATTGTTGAGTTTATAGATGATAAAGATAGATTATATGTGTGATTGGATAGGTTTTGTGTTGCGAGACCCTAGATTAGAGATTGCACCACATTTACACACACACACCAATGCTTGCATACATTCTTCTTTCACATGTGCTTATACGGGGTTTTATAGTTATGTGTTCACATGGGTATGGGATTATGTGTTCACATACTGGATTTGAGGATAGTATTTGGGATTTGAGATGAGTCGATAAGATTTGATTAAGACCGCGAGAACGGTGATATGGCAGGATTCGTACTTGAGATACATCCTGATGTTATAGCGGATCTTGGGACGACGATACATGTAAATAGTCTTATACATTGAATGGTTGACATGTGATCGTGATATGAGAGAAGATATGTTAAGATATTCATAATAGGTCGCATTTGGCGATGTATACCTCTTTATGACGATATTTGATGATGATATCGGTTTGTATGAGGCTGTAGATCAGCAGTGAGATCATGATTAGATTGATGATATTTGTATTGTACTAGACGTAGATCAGTACCCCGTATTATGATCTTTGATAAAGAGGATACCAAATGATTAATTTGATGAATGTGATACTGACCTGTACCCAGATTTGGGGATGCTGTACGACGGATTTAAGTACGACCTATATATTGATGTTTGATCCGCACTCTTGACTTGGGAATGTCTACTTATAGATATGGTATCGGATGTGATATTATTGAGGCAGGATCACCGACCAACATATACATGTAGGTATATGTATCGATTCAGAGGTTAGGCGGTTTCCTTACCTTCAGTAGCCAGTTAGCTTAGCCCTTTAGTTTAGTGTAGTTGTTAGACTAGATTTATATTGAATATAGATTTGTTATCTTTGTGTCTAGTATTTAGCTCCCGCTCATTATTGTTGTTGCTTCGCATCGCATACTTATTGTGATTTATATTCCATTATTGATATCATGCTGTTAGGAAACCAGCACCATTACCGATGATGCGTGTGTACCACGTACACTTACTTGCCGGCTCACACACATCTTCATCGGTAATTGCCATGTCACGTACACTTAGAGAATATTATTGCTTGACTTAGTTTGTTAGATAGTAGTTTTGACATGATATTAGTGTACTTGCCTTATTTGCCAGTTTAGACATTGTAGTTATTACATGTCACTTCATGCATACTGTTATACATTGTTATGCCGCATTCATGGATTCTCATGCATACATTCACTATTTTACGTGCTATTGAGGTTTTGGATTCGGATTTCCATAAGATTTTCTGGATTTGGGGGAAAACCGCAAAACTTATACAAACTTCTTCTCTCTCTTTTTAAATGAAAAGCGCGGTTTTCCCATGATGTATGAGTCGTCTACCATGAGTTTGCTGATGGATTTCGAGACCCGATTCGAGGAGACGGATGAACCGTTTCGGGTACATGGTGGACCCGGTAAGGTACCCCGGGGCAAGAAGCGCGTGTTGATGACGATGTGAGCCTGGCAGGGGAGCACTACCTACCGGTGATTTTACCCGACACATCGGATATCCGGAGGATACCGTCGCGGTCTTGAGATGGATTTAGGGGCCGGTCTGGACTGACGGCGCCTAGATAGTGAGATTGAGACATACAGAGATATTTGAGATATTGAGGTACAGAGATTGCGACACAGAGATATTAATAGATTTGGATACTTGTTTTGTGTCGATGCTAGGCATTGTTTATGCTGATTTCCTTATGATACCTTGTTTTTAAAAAAAAGATACAAAAATCTCACTAATTTATGAAAGCTGTTTTCTTCGGAACATGCATTCTGTTTCATGCATTCATACATCATCCATATGATATATTGCTACCTGAGGCACTGACACGGGCACATGGGATTACACTTGGGTTAGACATTTACCCTAGCCATTGTTATAGGCTGCTGGTTATATATTTGAGAATATATTATGATCGTATGACCTAGGATTGCGTCATACATGCGATTTCTGTTCGTAGATGTTTTTCTACTCACGAGTTGGCAACTCACCCCCGTTGTGCCACAGTTTCTTGCAGGTTTTGCCGTAGAAGTTTCTTTACGGTTTGCTGGCACTGCTTCGTTTCGGGTTACTTGCTAGTAGGTGGGTTTATTTGTATCGTACCCATCATTATACTTTGTATATTATTATTCTGTTGTATCTAGATGTTCCATCAACCAAACATGTATTTATTTTAGAGATAGAGACCAGTAATGTTTATTCTTTCGAACTTAGAGTCGCGCGTTGTATTTCTATGGATTTTCTTGTTGTTTTGAGTTTCCTTTTGAGTTTTGATCCTCGTCATTGGCGTTGTATATTATATTGCTTGCGTGGTTGTGGCCGTCGATTGATGAAGAGCTAGCTCTCTCTTGGGGATGCCTTTTTATTCATTTCGTATACTATTCATGTTGTATCCCGTTTGGGGGACCAGTATTTACAAAGGAGACTCTGTCGAAATTTTCAGAAAATACTTGATGTTTTTAAAACGCATAATTCGGCTTATGCTATTAAAACTACTTGTTTTAAGTTGGTTTTTCCATCACTCTACTACTTTTCTTGGTTTGGATTTCTGGGTTTTCGGCTTAATTAGATTACGCACGCCTCGAGACGTTTCGTAGTTTAAGTGCCGGTAATATTCCGTACTTTCGGGACATGACATAGTTTTTCCAGTAATGGTCTTAGGTTACTCCAGATTCCCTGTAGGCACAATTTATACACAAAACTGACACGGAAGTTTCTAAATCAAGTTTTAGGGTTCTTACTCTCTGTTTTGGTCTAGGATTCCTAACACTACAGGGTTGTGGTGATGACTAATCCTCAATTACACCCTTACAACTCCACAAATCCCCTAAAAACTCATCTTGGAAATTTCCAAGATCACTAAACCATCACTTACTAACTTATAACTACACTAAAACATTAGAACTCTAAAATCTTTACCAAAAGTGAAGGGTTATAACGCATTTGGCAACACAAGAATTTTCTTGAGTTTTCCCAAGTGCTCAAAATCTTGTCTTGATCCCACCATGGTCTATGTGAGGAGTTTGTGCACAATTTTAATGAAGGGAAAAAGGTGGTTTTAGTGGTGTTGTGAAGTGGTAGAGGAGGTGGGAGAAAGAGGGCATCCATGGAGGAGGGAGAAGGGAAAAAGAATGAAGAAAAATGAAGTGAAGAAATGAAGCCATGGTCAAGTGACCCCTCACCCTCTCTCTCTCCTCTCTCTTGCCCATACCTCTTGCCATGCCTTATATTCTTAATTCTTTTATTTATCCATTTCTTTTCATTTTATAAAAAAAATTGTAAAAACCAAAATGAAATCATGAACAAATGAAAACTTGAAATCATGTTTCAAATAAAAATATAAAAAGTATTTTTACAATATGACATGCTGCATGTCTTATGCATAATCACGCTTAATGCATAATTAGTGATTATTAATCCAGCTTAGACATA
Organism: Agapanthus africanus; assembly: GCA_030015575.1. Classification (NCBI taxonomy): domain Eukaryota; kingdom Viridiplantae; phylum Streptophyta; class Magnoliopsida; order Asparagales; family Amaryllidaceae; genus Agapanthus; species Agapanthus africanus. Next base: position 395,216,105 of record JASDDO010000022.1, read on the forward strand.
AACTTGTATATAATTAATTTTATACAAAAAATCATATAGTGTCCAAATAAATCTAAACACTTTCAAAGCCCATGATTCACATTAATTTTCCAAATTATTTTCTAATTATCGGTATATAATTATACCCTTTCATTAAAACTAATTTTCATACTTAATAATATTCATAGAAATTATTATTTTAATTATTTAAATTGTTTAACTCCCTAAAAAAATATTTTATTTTTCTGAAATGTTACAGTCTTTCCCCGTTAAATAAATTCGGTCCCCGAATTTAAATTAAAATCCCCTAAATACTAAAACATTTTAGCAAAACACTCAAATCGTCGGGGCTCCGTAATCATAATTACATAAATCATATCTTAGCGCAATGCATGCGTATGAAAACGAGTATGTAACTCAAAATCAAAACTCCGTCAAGCATCACGCAATCATCGGAGTCATGGTGAAGAAACCAATGTCAAAGTCCAATACGAAAACCAACATGTTATACTCAAAACTATAACATGTATAAAGTACGCATCGTTGTAAACTCGTCAAAACATCTGAAAGAAATGCATGCCAAATTTTTTTCAAATCGCTGTACGATGCGCTTATCACGGTACAAGTAGCGGACGTTTATTGTAAGAAAAAAAACTATATATATATATATATATATCCTTTGTTTAACATACACGTCCCGCCGTTTTGAAAAATACTTGTAAAATGTTTCGTGTCATCTTGGACACATAGGAAAAATATTGAGACTATAGCTCCTTTTTGGAAATCCCTTCGATTACTATCGATGCATGCAAAAACACCTAGGTATTGTTCTCCGAACAGTCCTGCTCAGTTACTAACGAAATAGTAAATATCATGAAAACGTACTGCTTAAAAGAATTCATACTCAATAGTATATGTAATAATGCCACGTGCGTCTGGTGGGCACAGAAATCGAAATCAATGAATGTGCCATACATGTGCACAGAAACAAAATCTAAGTGCAACGGGTGTGCACGAAAACACCTGTCAAGAGCAATGGGTGTGCCTGACAACAATATCAGGTGCATCTGATATGCACGAAGAATCCCGATTTAGTGCATCTGGTGTGCACCAAAATCGCTTCAAGTGCGCTAAGTATGTGCAAGAATCCAACTCAAGTTCACAAGGTGCACGAAAACAAATATTGAATATCACAATCGAAATCGATGGTACAAAACAAACCTCAATCCAAATCGGGTATACTGTGGTATATAATCTCATAACCACGTGCATCAGCGTGTACAAAATCGAATCAAAGTACTAAAAGTGCATGAAAACTACACCGAAGGCACCAGTCAAATCACATACATACCATAGGCATGAAATCAAAATCAAACATCTCAAACGCATCAAATCGAAATCGAGTGCAACTGTGGTGCACAAAATCTCAATCATGCAAATAAATCGCCCCTAATACCGAAATCCAAAATGACGGACACGTGATATTTGAATCACCAAATCATAAAACGTAACACTGTCGTCGATATGTCCTTCCTTCAAAGTCGAGAAGGTTTCGGTGCATCCAAAACTAGCAGAGCAAGATATCTCCTTGCCTCATGTTCATGGTGTGGCTCCTTATTCCCTTAGGCTCTCGTCTCTCACTGCGGATTGCCGGTTACATAACTCTTCTGCTCAATTGCCCAATATGGAAGTGATGACGGAAACAGTTTCGCTCTGGCACATCCTCTAAATATCTCTGGCCAACTATCATGGTCACTCATAACATATCTCTTCGATGATGCCGAACTCTGGCCTACCGGGTGTGCGTAATACGACCGATCATGGGTCCAAATCTTCTCGTGTAGTATTCCAGAAAGATTTTGTCGGGGTCTCTCCCAAATCCCGTTCCTGCCGAACTGCTTAGAAGTTACCACCCTTTACTAAATCTATTTCTTGTTTCGGAACAGCTACATACTCATCACGACTTATTCTAAAAGATATATCCATATTCAATGCCTATGGATGCGTATCACATCTCTGATGTCAACGGAGTAGAATGTCATCTCATCAAAATCTTGAACAAACCTCTTACTCCACCTTTCTCTAATGTCGACTGATTCGGACTCGTCTCTTCGTTGCTGTATGGACTGCGCTATAAACGGCTATAGTCATATCTAGAGTCTCCCTGCTGAAACTCTTCCAATTTGTCAGAGGAATACTCTTCATTCGTTCGTTTTCTATCGACTCTCAACGTGCCTGTGTGAAGTCTTCTCTATCTGAAATTAATCAATCTGATGACCTCGCATCGGGGTATGCAAACGAACCACACGTCCTAGTCATTCATCCATGGGTGACTAGCAATCTTCTATCATATCCCTAAGTACAAACTCGTGCGGCAATAGCTTCAAACATCTGGGGCGATATCTTGTCAGTCATAGCAACAACTAGCTCATTCGTCCGCATGCTAAACAATACCTCAATCCTCAAGAACTGACGATACATTAACAGTCATCACATTCTAGCCGGCCTTTAGCAGTGGTCCAATCCTCTGGTGCTGATCTGAACGTTCGAGAAATCTTAGTAAAAACAATCCATCAAAATGCTCATGTCACGAAAAACTGTCACGACCCGAAATAGCACATGACTGGTACTTGAATCATGTGAAGTCTATAGGACCCCACCTGATTCAAGTAAGCCAAAAGCCCAGAAATCTAAACCATTTTAAAGAAGAAGTGAAGGAAAACTTCTTTTAAAGCAAGTGGTTTTAATAAATAAGTGGCATTAAGCATTTAAAAGCAACATCATATTTTCCCAAAAATTTCGGCAGAGTCTCCTTTGTAAATACATGACCAAAACGGGTACAAACAGGAATATACAAGTAATGAATAAAGGCATCCCCAAGCGAGAGCTAGCTCTTCGCCAATTGGTGGAAATAACCACGCAATGCAATATAATATACAACGCCGAAGGGAGAGGATCAAACTCAGAAAGAAATCCAACATCATCAAGGAAACCAGAAAACCATAATAATACAAGCGCGCGACTCTAAGGTCGAAAGAATAAACAACTGGTTTTCTAAGTCTGTCCAAATAATACATGTCTGGTTGATGGAGTTTACTAGATACAACTGAATATAAATAAAGTACAACGGTGGTCACGATGCAAGTGAACCCATTTACCAAAGCAATCACTCGGAAGGAAGCAGTGTGCCAGCAAGCCGCAACGAAACATGTACGGCAGAACCTACAAGAAACAAGCACAACGGGGATGTGTTGCTAACTCGTGAGTAGAAAACATCACCAAGAAGAAATCGCATGTATGACTCTCTCCTAGGGCATACAATAATATTCCCATAATATATAACCTGAAGCATCTAATAATGGCAAGGGTAAACATCTATACATAAGTGTAATATCAAGTGCTCGTGTCAGTGCCTCTGGTAGCAACATATCACATATGATGTATGAATGCATGAAAACAGAATACATCTTAAATGAGAAAACTGTTTTCTTATCTCAGTGAGATTTCTGTATAAAAATCGAAGTATCATCAATGAAATCAACAGAGAATCCGTGTCAATCATCGACACAAAATATATATCCTAATATCTCAATATCTTGGGCTCCGGCAATCCGGACTGTCCCATATCATCAAATCTCAATATCTCGGGCTCCGCATGATCAGGATCGGCCCATAACTCTGAACGGTATCCTCCGGATATCCATCGAGTTTCCATACAATCACTGGTCGGTAGTGCTCCCCTGCCGGGCTCAATGCCTTTCTATACGATCTTCTTGTCCCGGGGTACCGCACCGGGTCCACCATGTACCCACAGACGGTGCATCCCCCTCCTCGAATTGGGTATGTGATACAGCTCAAGAACCGAGAAAACACATGGTGGACGCCACACACATCATATCACGAGAATACCGCAAATTTCTATTTGTTAGAAATGATAATGAGTTAATAAATCCACGTGGTTTCTCCAAATCCAGAAATCTCATGGAAAATCCGAATCCCATAATAAAGAGTCAATAAACAGTAAATACTGGCATAAAGCCCCATAATATTGCATGACAAATGAATATACACGTGAATGGATATGTAAGTAGAGGATGCAATATATAAAATAGCATAGTAATGATATATTGGAACTATCAGCTAGCAAGTTATATCAATGAAGTAATGTTCTCTAAAGTGTACGTGTCATGACAATTACCGATGATGATGTGTGTGAGCCAGCAAGCAAGTGTTCGTAGACATATGCATCATCGGTAATGGTGCTAGTGTCCTGACAACTTAGGTTCATAATAACAAAAGAAATCACCAGTATATGCATGTAATCTGATAAGACCAACATGAATATATGGAAAATGAATAGTAAACGCAACATTGGAGAATATAAATTTCTATACACGAGTCATACAGTTTTGGCATTTGAAATAGTATGAATCGTGGTTTTAGAAAATAGGGCTACGGTGTTTTTAAGAAAAATGTAGCTCTTTTGAAAAATCTGTACTATCTATCGGCCTGTCTTTAAAATACTCACGATTGTCAGTTTTGAAAATAAGTATGACTCGAGCCCAGTCTATCATCTATCTAATAAACTACATGACTAAACTAAGAGACAAATCAAGGGTACGGAAATCCGCCTAAGGTCCGAATCGATATATCTAGTAGTCGGCGATCCCCCCTCAATAGCGTCATGTACGGTAATATATAATATGACACCCTCTAATCAAGAGTGCGGATCAATAATCATATCTATGCCTCGTATGGTAAAATCCATCGCACGAAATCCCAAATCGGGGTACGGGTCAAATATCACATATATCTCATTAATCATATGGTATCATTATCATAATATCATGAACTTGGGTACTGATCTAAGGTCTAGTACATTCCGATACCATCAACATATATCCGTGTGCGTATGAAAACACATCGCCCATCGATCCACTATAATATCATGCCGTATATTATAACACGATCCAAATCACATAACGGATCTCACGGCATCATGCCCGATCATATTGACTCTCCTCCGAGTATCATATACTATCTTCATCACCCGTGTATACGTATATGTGTGTATATATACATATTAACACATCGACACACACACACACATACATATAACCATATACACCAAAAACATATCACGTGTGTCCATGTGTGTGTGTGTGTATCAACCTATACTCTAGGGTTTCGCGATTAAAAAATTAAACTAAGAACGTTTTCTTCCAACTACACTAAAACTAACCCATACTCTCCTTAAGCCGTCCATGCTAATTATCCACGTATCATAAAACACTTATATATATATATATATATTTAAATATGTATATATATATAATATGTTCACGTACTACACTACGAAACTGCGGGGGTGCTCTACGCCATCCACCCGACTTTCCCCGTAGATATACATCTACTCACCTGGACGCCTCAGCTAATCTGGTCCTATTTCAGCTCTGTCATCTCCGCGCCACATCCGACGCCTCTTCACCCGATCCTAGAAACTTACACAAGTAAAAAGAGAATAAATATATAATTAGTCGCGGACACAACTAATACAAGTCAACCACGCGCACTAACTAAACGCGCACACACTTGGTGCACGAAACTCGCCGCGACAACGCCACAAATCACTACTAGGGTCGCAATACGTAAAAACCACTAATCCTAGTACCCACTCGTACCAATTGCACATTCACAATACTCTAAATATTATATGAAATAGGTAGAAAACAATTAAAACCTCAAACTTAATTATTATCGATTTAATCCAAAAACCTAGTAAGTATCCTTAATCATTTTAGTACCAATCAAGATGTTTTAGCAAAACTGGTGGCCACAATATTCCCTTAATATCTTAATTAGGTCACACAACCATTAACTAGATTTTAATATCACTAACTTCATTTAATCCCAAAATTCTAATTTGCAAAATTATGTAATTTGGACAAATTAAATGTAACAATTTACAATTTAACAACTAAACTAGATTTTGCATGTCTTAAGATACTAATCTACACATTGCAATCTTAATCAAGTAATAAAAACCATAACTTGATCTAAACCCTATTCTTGGAATTTCAAGTTTCCAATTTGATCCATAATTAAACACCAAATTTAATTAAATTTGAGTAATTAACCAACAATTAAGACATAGGTTAAGATTTATACCTCACAAAATCAAGAGATCAAACTTGAAATCTAGCCTCCCAAAATGGCCTCCATGCTCCTAGATCCAAACTAGTTTAGCTAAAGAATAATGGGCAAAGTTTATATTAAGGAATTGTGAGGTTTTTTCTTTGATTTTTGATGGATTTTAGGAAGAGTTTTGAAGAGAATAGGAGGTGGAGAAGGGGGGCTGCTGTAGGGAGTGTTAGTTATGTATATGCCCTAAAGGCCATTGTTGTACATATGATGTATATTATGATGGATGCTTAGATATATACAGAGAGGACTTTCTTGCTCGTCATGATAGTATGCTATTTGGTTTCACTTTATCTTAACATGTTGACTTGTATTGGTTTACTGTCTTACTCTCACATGTTGTTAAAGCCCTTAGGATCTGTACTCGACTACTGGGACTATGATGAGATCATACTAGTGGGGCCATAGTAGTCGATGAGTACATCCTATAACTGTTCCTAGTCGAGGGTATATCGAGACAGGGCATCAATACACCAGAGTAGACAAGCGTATACGCATCTTGACCCATATGATGAGCGATGGATGATCCCATATCCATCGGTGTTTGACATCAGAGATAGTGTATGGGTGCTCAGTGGAGACTGGGTACACTGGACGGACTCGCCGAGAACTTCCAGATGGTGATATACCACACGTCAGATGGAAGTTTTCCGGTGACACTGGTACAGGGTAGTCTGTAGACCCGAGATCATCATAGAGACTTGTGTGATTCCCACTGTGCTTTGATTTCCACCTTACCACGTCCAAGAGGGCGTGCAAAACGGTGGCTTTTGGGTACAGTCCCGAATCACATGGAGGCAATGAGCGATAGGAGGGGATTCGTCTCTCCTGGTATAGGGAGTTGATGTTGTGTTGTGTTCGATTAGCTATAACTGGAAGTCCCTGGCCAGGGCTGATATAGAGATATACTGATAAGTGTTACTAGTAGTTTCTCGACCTGTTATGAGCCTCACATCGACACGACTTATCGGTACTGGGGTCTGACGTATACCACCCTTAGACTTGATATGCGACATATCATACGAACAGACCGGACTGTACGGGAGTGTTACTGATTGGATTCACAGGAGAATGGACAGGCTAGCTTGTTGATCTTCTGATCGCTCAATACCTAGGTGGCTGTTACGTTTAGCTGACTGCTTGCAGCTTGTGGGTGTTTGATATGATCATCACCTGCTACCGGCGTATTGACGATTCTTTAGAGTCCTACACAGAGGTTTCTTGGCTCAGGCAAAACGGAGTAGAGCCACATATGTGATATGTGCAGGACCGAGGATAATGCGATATGAGATACCGTATTATATTCTCGCGATATTTAGATATGAATCGGGACATCGGATCAAGTGTTGATTCGATGAATCGGTACATGATATATTAGTCGGTTATATTCGATATAACCGGATCGTCGGATCAAGTGTTGATTCGATGATTTAATGTATAATGATATATATGATATATTGTATTACATTATCTAATATTGGCTCGCTTTATTATTTCATTTTCTCTCCGGATTAATACATTGATATATATGCGATATATGTTAATTGTATTATTTTCTTTTATTACAAATATATAATATATATGTGATATATATTATTGTGACATGATATGATTTATTATGAAACATGTTTAAGTATGATAAAATGGGATTAAGGTTTGATTGGGGTTAGCTCTTTCTTGCACTTTCTAGAAGGATTCTCTTTTGTCTTGGTTAAGATATTATGGATGATCCTTATCCTTGGCCTGACCAAACCCTAACTCTAGTTTATTCTCTACAAGTTTTAGCCTCTCATCCTTGACCATGGTTCTATAATCAATCATATACTCTTGACTACTATTCATCACAAAAGGATTTGATTTTTCATTCTTCATCTTCTTCTCTCTTTAGTTTTGGAGAGAGAGCTTACTAGAAATTCTTATTGTGATGATTTCTTATGAGAAAGTGAATTAAAAAGATAGCATAAATACTACTCCATCATTCTCATCTAATCTAGCCCATTAGATTAGGGTGTTCATCTCTTTAGAGTGAGAAAGCTTGGGTTATAGCAACTTCGACGTAGATCATCAGAGAATCGGAACACTTCAAGCTAGCATGGATCGTTCGAGTCGTGGAGCCTCTCTTGAGTCCGGGAGATCGTGGATCGCGGTGAAGGGACTTCTACTCGGAGCTTGTGAAGCGAAGGAGCGGACTACAAAGGTTGTAATCCCTCACACTTAGCTTTAAAGATATTATCTTGCATGCTAAACCCTAATAATCTTGCAAAGATCCCATCTTTGGGTTGTTTGGCACATGTAAAATTTTATTCGGGCATGTTTGATGCTTTGTGAACCTTCACAAGAGTGCCTAGGATCCCTACAGTGGTATCAGAGCCTTGCTAGAGCATTAGGCGAAGTGTTAACGAAGTTAAAACCCCGATCGAACCCGAATACGACATTTCAAACCCCTTTCTGTACATTTTCTAAAATTTGGGTTTTTCCAGAATTAAAAATACCTAAAACATTCAGCAGGCTAATATAAGAATTATGGTGAAAACCGTGCCCCCAATTCCTCAACATGGCCGCGGAACCGCGGCAATGAGCCACCGTTGGCGGCGGTTCCGCGGCTGGGTAAAGGTATTAGGGACGGAATTTTGCACAGTAATTCTTGTCTCTGTGGTTACTATTTTATGGGTATTTTTAATCTGACTCAAGTGTTGAGTATTCTGGGGTTTATTTTGTAATCGTCGATTCGATCGGGAATTTTAAATTCGTTATTGTTTTCCGGATATTTAGAAACTGTTAAAAAGTTCGAACGGATATCATTAACTCACTTTTTCCCGACACGAAAAATTTTCAAGTGTTGAATCTTTTCTTGAGTTTAAATCTTTCGCAAAAGCGTGCAAGTTTTGTGGTGGACCCTCTAGAAGACAACAAATCTTAACTCGATTATGTGACCGCCTTGAACTGCCTTTTGAACCTTCGGGTTTGGGGCAGTACGGCGTGCCACATGTGAGGCGTTGGCTTGACCCTTCTACGGCTGTACCGCTACTACTGTAACACATTCCGGATTATTTGAACTCCGCTCAAGTGTTGAGCAAATTAGGAAATTTTGGGTATTTGATTATCTGTTCGGAAAGTTTAATAATGTCTATTTATCTGGAATGTGATACAATATGTGGAATTCATTGTGTTAGGCATGAAATGCGAAGTATGTGATATTTCGGATTTACGATGTCTAAAGTGATTGTGGATTCCAAATATTGTAGTTTTACAATTTCTTTTTTGTGACCGTCAGTGTAGTATGTAGTTGTATTGCCGTTTTTCGTTGCTATACGAAAACGACGATCGGTGTATGCATACTTACTTACGTTGATGATATGTGATATTATGTGTTGCTGAGATATGATGTGCAGGATTGTCGCGATTGAATAGCCGGGGGTTTTATGTGAGATGAGAGTTTTATATTTTCATTCATGTAAATTCAAATGTAATGTAATATTCTTTTATTTGGGGCACTTTCGGGTTGAGGTTGTTGCCACCAGTGTTGTATATTATTTACTTTTCCGCATTAGGATGGACCCAAGGAGGGGAGCACAGGTGACCGGGTTCTGGGGTTCAGTGGGAGGCCATCTCGAGGAGTTGAGACCGGGTCTCTTAAACTCCAGAATCGGTAGGGTCGCTTGCCGCTCTCGTAGGGGTCCAGGGTGTGGGCTTGGCTATTCATCGCGACTGTGGAATCCGTATTTTCTATTATTTGCTAAATACTAAATACGGACGTCCTAGTATATCCCACATTATATCTATGTTTCTGCTGCGATATCTGTGATGTGATCATTTGATATGTTGTGATGGATACAGTATATAGTATATATGATATATTATATAGACGTTACTTATGTTTTACACCCGCACTAGCCCTGCCCTGCTCTGTCGTTAGTTACCTAACCTAACGGTGCACGAGGGGAAATCGAGGAAAATGCGGATGACCTCTTTAGAAAAACTAATGAAAGCCTCAAAAACACTCCATTTCAAAATTTCACATGATTCTACGACGATATCAAGTTCATTACGCTCATAGTTTTCTGAAAAACCTGCGTAGCCCTCCGTCATTTCAGATAAAGACTAGTTAGTATTCGTGCTACGTTTGTTGACTATGTTAAGGTGTAGTGTGCGGTAGCTAATTAGTACTTATCTGCTAAAACATGAGATGTGATTGGATTAGGGTAGTTGTACGACTTTGTTGACTATGTTAAGGGTCGTGCGGGTAGGTTTAATTCAATCGGGAAATGACGGGTTGAACTTGGCTAGCAATTATGATTTGTTGACTATGTTAAGGTCATAAATTGCTAGGGGCAAAATATTATCGGGAATTTCAAGTGTTGAAATTTGCAATGAGATTGCATACCTCCTATGAGATAGTTGGATCCCGATACCCACTGCGAGTAAGAGTTACTCCTGGGAGAGTTTTACACAGGACAATTAGCCGATCAAGTAGGTGTCTAGAAAAGTGTTAACGGGGTTACGCCTCTGGGAAAACGTGGTTTACTTTAATTAGGTCCGTGCGAAAGAACGGGGAACCTCCCTCAAGTACCGACACTGATCTGGCTGAAAGATTGACGAAATTGTAGGGTGTAATTAATCCCGGCTAATCTTACCTTTTAGGGTTTGAAGGTAGATTTGATAAAAACAGTGGGAGATATCCTGATTAGATAAGATAATAACCAATCTAATCTTGCAAGAGCATACGCTAAAGTGTTTTCTTTTCTCTCTCTCTCCAGGTAGCAACCATGTCAGGCCATAATCAAGATAATAATATGGATATATTGACTGAACCCGCTTATTATACTGTGCAGGGGAACGTTGGACCCGTTCTTTCTTATAAGAATTATAAGACTGAACAGGAAACAGGAGAATATCTGGATTCTCACGTCGCCCAAAAGAACATGCATGTTGATGCATCTTCTTCAGGTGTGTTAGTTATTGAGAACTATTTCTCAGTTCACCCTACGTCCTGGGTATTAGATACCGGATCAGGATCCCACATATGTAAATTGTTACATGGGTTACGTAAAGGTAGAGAACTGGGAAAAGGTGATCATTCCGTTCAAGTAAGGAATGGTGCAAGTATTGCAGCCAAAGCCGTTGGCGAATATCACCTTGTATTGCCAAGTCATAATACACTGATTCTAAATGAGTGCTATTATATACCGAACATGATGTGCAACATTATATCAGTTTCTTTATTATGTAAAGAAGGATATAATTTTGTAGTACAGGATAATGTTATGAACATATTCCTAGATCAAAAGTTGATTGCATCAGGCTCGTTACATAATGGCATATTCATTCTAAATCAGAATACAGTCCTCAATATACAAAACACACACAAGAGGAAAAGTTCAGAAATGAAAGAATCCTTCTTGTGGCATTGTAGACTTGGTCATATCAATGCGACACGACTGGCTAAGTTACATAAGGATGGTTATTTGAATCCGTTCGAATTATCATCTTATGAAACTTTCCATTCATGTCTCAAAGGAAAAATGACCAAAGCTCCGTTTAGTAGACACGGAGAAAGAGTTACTGAACTCTTTGGACTGGTACATATTGATGTATGCGGTCCCATGTCTACGCATGCCAGGAACGGTTCTTCCTACTTCATTACAATCACTGACGATCTCTCTAGATTCGGACATGTGTTCCTTATGAAACACAAGTCTGAAGCTTTTGAGAAATTTAGAGAATATAAGCACGAAGTAGAGAATCAAACGGGAAAAAGTATTAAGATTCTTCGATCTGATCGAGGAGGTGAATACTTAAGAAATGAGTTCCTAGATTATCTAAAAGAGAATGGGATTCTCTCTCAGCTTACTCCTCCTTATACACCACAGCACAACGGTGTATCGGAACGGAGGAATCGCACCCTATTAGATATGGTGCGCTCTATGATGAGCGAGGCTGAGTTGCCTATTTCCTTCTGGGGTTATGCGCTTGAGACAACAGCATACCTATTGAATCAAGTTCCGTCTAAATCTGTGCCTACCACACCATATGAGATATGGAGTGGGAAGAGACCATATTTTAAACGAGTTAAGATATGGGGTTGTCCGGCCTATGTCAAAAGGCAAAATGCAGACAAACTCGAGGCACGGTCAGTTCTTTGCAAGTTTGTGGGATATCCTAATAATTCCCAAGGATATTTTTTCTACCACGCTGAAGAACAAAAAGTGTTTGTTTCTCAATATGCCACCTTTTTGGAAAAGGAATTTCTTACGAAAGAAATTAGTGGCAAAGAGGTAGAGCTGGAAGAGGTTCCAGAAACACAGATTGCAACTGAAGATTTAGTAGAACCAGAGGATTCAGTAGTACCCGACGAACCCCAGCCTCTCCGCCGATCTAGTAGGGTTTCTCGTCCACCTGAGAGATACTACGGTTTTCTCATTGATGGTGGAAGCGAAGATTGCATCATGGAAGATGATGACCCGACTAGTTTCGAGCAGGCCATCACGAGTGGTGACTCTGTGAAATGGCTGGATGCAATGCGATCTGAGATGGAATCCATGTACACCAATAAAGTGTGGATTTTAGAAAATGCTCCTGAAGGGGTAAAACCCATTGGGAGCAAGTGGATTTTTAAAAGAAAATTTGGTGTAGATGGAAAAGTTGAGACTTTCAAAGCTAGACTTGTAGCAAAGGGTTTTCGTCAACGACCAGGTGTGGATTATGACGAAACTTTTTCTCCAGTGGCTATGCTTAAGTCCATCTGGATCTTACTTGCCATTGCTTCATACCATGACTACGAAATCTGGCAAATGGATGTTAAGACCGCCTTTCTAAATGGTGATTTAGAAGAGTGCGTGTACATGACTCAGCCAGAGGGCTTCATAGATAATGGGAGCAGCGGAAAGGTGTGCAAGCTGCTTAAATCCATTTATAGGTTAAAGCAAGAATCGCGGAGTTGGAACATCTGTTTTGATGTAGTAGTCAAAGAGTTTGACTTCATCAAAAATATAGATGAACCTTGTATCTATAAGAAGGTAGCAGAGAGTAAGGTTGTCTTCCTCGTATTGTACGTGGATGACATACTCTTGATAGGAAATGATATTCCTATGCTGCAATCAGTCAAGCTCTTCTTATCACAAGGATTCTCAATGAAAGATCTAGGTGATGCCTCATGCATATTAGGGATTAGGATCTATAGAGATAGATCCAAAAGGATACTGGGATTTTCCCAATCCAGGTACATCGACACCATACTAAAGAGGTTTAGTATGGAAGAATCCAAGCGTCAGAAACAACCCATGATCTCTGGACTCACTCTCTCCAAAGAGATATCTCCCAAGACTGATTTGGAAAGAGCTCACATGCAAGGGATACCCTATACTTCGGCAGTAGGCTCTATCATGTATGCGATGCTATGTACCAGACCCGATGTAGCATACTCACTAAGTGTAGTGAGTCGGTATCAAGCAGATCCTGGAGAGAGTCAATGGACAGCTGTGAAGAACATTCTCAAGTACTTACGAAGGACTAGAGACATGTTCTTGGTGTATGGTAACGGAGAACTCCGGGTGGAGTCCTTTACCGATTCCAGCTTCCAAAGTGATAAGAACGACTCTAAGTCGCACTCGGGATTTGTCTTTACCCTCAATGGAGGGGCGGTATGTTGGAAGAGTTCCAAACAGGATACCGTTGCAGACTCGACGATGGAGGCTGAATACATCGCTGCCAACGATGCTGCCAAAGAGGCTGTCTGGATGAAGAAGTTCATTAGTGAACTTGGTGTGGTTCCATCCATTGAACATCCAATACCTCTGTATTGCGATAACAATGGAGATGTGGCTTTAGCCAAGGAACCCAGGTCCCATCAGAAGTCCTGACATATTCTGAGGCGGTATCACCTGATCAGGGAGATAGTTGATCGCCGGGAGATCGAGGTCAGGAGAGTAGATACGAAGGATAACACTGCGGATCCACTCACGAAGGCCATTCCCCAGATACAGTTTGAGAGATTATTCGGGATGCTAGGTATGAGATACTACAGCAGCTGGCCTTAGTGCAAGAGGGAGATTGTTAGTTATGTATATGCCCTAGAGGCCATTGTTGTACATATGATGTATATTATGATGGATGCTTGGATATATACAGAGAGGACTTTCTTGCTCGTCATGATAGTATGCTATTTGGTTTCACTTTATCTTAACATATTGACTTGTATTGGTTTACTGTCTTACTCACACATGTTGATAAAGCCCTTAGGATCTGTACTCGACTACTGGGACTATGATGAGATCATACTAGTGGGGCCATAGTATTCGATGTGTACATCCTATAACTGTTCCTAGTCGAGGTTATATCGAGACAGGGCATCAATACACCAGAGTAGACAAGCGTATACGCATCTTGACCCATATGATGAGCGATGGATGATCCCATATCCATCGGTGTTTGACATCAGAGATGGTGTACGGGTGCTCAGTAGAAACTGGGTACACTGGACGGACTCGCCGAGAACTCCCAGATGGTGATATACCACACGTCAGATGGCAGTTCTCTGGTGACACTGGTACAGGGTAGTCTGTAGACCCGAGATCGTCATAGAGTCTTGTGTGATTCCCACTGTGCTTTGATTTCCACCATACCACGTCTAAGAGGGCGTGCAAAACGGTGGCTTTTGGGTACAGTCCTGAATCACATGGAGGCAATGAGCGATAGGAGGGGATTCGTCTCTCCCGGTATAGGGAGTTGATGTTGTGCTGTGTTCGATTGGCTATAACTGGAAGTCCCTGGCCAGGGATGATATAGAGATATACTGGTAAGTGTTACTAGTAGTTTCTCGACCTATTATGAGCCTCACATCGACACGACTTATCGGTTACTGGGGTCTGACGTATACCACCCCTAGACTTGATATGCGACATATCAGACGAACAGACCGGACTGTACGGGAGTGTTACTGATTGGATTCATAGAAGAATGGACAGGCTAGCTTGTTGATCTTCTTATCGCTACATACCTGGGTGGCTGTTACGTTTAGCTGACCGCTTGCAGCTTGTGGGTGTTTGATATGATCATCACCTGCTACCGGCGTATTGACGATTCTTTAGAGTCCTACACAGAGGTTTCTTGGCTCAGGAAAAACGGAGTAGAGGCACATATGTGATATGTGCAGGACCGAGGATAATGCGATATGAGATACCGTATTATATTCTCGCGATATTTAGATATGAATCGGGACATCGGATCAAGTGTTGATTCGATGAATCGGTACATGATATATTAGTCGGTTATATTCGATATAACCGGATCGTCGGATCAAGTGTTGATTCGATGATTAAATGTATAATGATATATATGATATATTGTATTACATTATCTAATATTGGCTCGCTTTATTATTTCATTTTCTCACCGGATTAATACATTGATATATATGCGATATATGTTAATTGTATTATTTTCTTTTGTTGCAAATATATAATATATATGTGATATATATTATTGTGACATGATATGATTTATTATGAAACATGTTTAAGGATGATAAAAAGGGATTAGGGTTTGATTAGGGTTAGCTCTTTCTTGCACTTTCTAGAAGGATTCTCTTTTGTCTTGGTTAAGATATTATGGATGATCCTTATCCTTAACCTAACCAAACCCTAACTCTAGTTTATTCTCTACAAGTTTTAGCCTCTCATCCTTGACCATGGTTCTATAATCAATCATATACTCTTGACTACTATTCATCACAAAAGGATTTGATTTTTCATTCTTCATCTTCTTCTCTCTTTAGTTTTGGAGAGAGAGCTCACTAGAAATTCTTATTGTGATGATTTCTTGTGAGAAAGTGAATTAAAAAGATAGCATAAATACTACTTGATTAGTCGAAAATATTGTATATTTTAGCCGGCAATTTCCTTATCATTTGCATTCATATAGAAGTGTTCGGCATTCATATTTCACATATTAACAAAACTGTCGCAAAATATCAGATTGCTTGTGTTAGACTCTTAAACCGGCACTATACAGGAAATTGACCGCATTTCATGGCATCGCATCATCCCTATATTGCGCAACACTTATTTTGAGATCTGTGCAGGAAAATCCAGAAGAAAGGCCAAAAATTTACATGGTACCGATCAAACATGACGCCAACTCAATGATTTCAGTTCTGGTATCATTCCAAAGGGACAAATACAAATCAACATATCAGATGAAGCCCCAAATAGCAGCCCAAGACCTCTGCAAAAAGACCAAAGCCCAAGACTTCAACATGGCCGCGGAACCGCGGCCGGAGCCTGCTTGTGCCGCGGTTCCGCGGTCAACTTGCCACCTCAGCTCTTCAAATTTGCACCATAATTCCTAGCTAAAGGCCTATAGCTCAGAATGACACAACAAATTCCAGAAGACTCCAGAGACTTCTGCCAGATCAGCAAGCTTTGGGATCAACACTAAACTAGCCTGTCATTCTAGAAACTTCTTCTTAAACCCTAGCTTAAACCCTAAGCTAAGCCTAACAAACTCCTTCTAGAAGTCTTTCAACAAACTTTTGGAGGGAACTCAAGAAGGCTTGGCGTTTGGGTGCTCTATAAATAAGACCCTAGGCTCACTTGTAAATCATCTTGGAAAAATCCCTCCATTAGTTCATTTTAGAGCCATTCTATCTCTTTCTTCATCTTCTTCTTCCATAAGTCTAGTGAGAGGATTTGTGTGAAACCCTAACCCTAATTCCAATCAAAAGCCAAGATCCCGAGTACCCATTCAAGCAAGAAGCCTTGCAACCTTTTAGGAGCCGAGCCGGTCTTCAACAGAGCAAGTGGTCCAAGCCGATCCGCGACTCACGGAGCCGAGCGAAGCCAAGTCGACAATTTAATTCTTCCTCTTGTAGTTCTTGAGTGACAGTAATCAAATTGTTGATATAATTAAAAGGTGATATTCTTTCATCTTGTTTTCTTTAAATTCTTGCATCATGATTCAATCTAAATTTCTAGTTGTAATTCTTGTTGTGATGTTTGAGTAATACTCCGCTCGTCGAGGAGTCGAGACGATCAATAGAATGATGATGTAATATATCTTAAATCGATTCTTGAGTCCTAAGAGTTTTGTAAACCCTAGCAAGTTCAAGAATCGATGACCCAATTCGTTGCGATGCTTTCTTGATTGATATAGCTCGAGATTGGGGAGTTACGATCGTTTCTTGAAAGTGCCAGAGGCTAGAATGTGAATGATATCAACGAAAGAACAAGTGTTAAATGATGAAACCCTAGTTTCATCAAGAAAGCCCTAACTCTCGTCGATCATCATCGATCTAGTATCAATCCTTCGAAGGACAAGAATACGAAATCTTGAGATTACATCACGTCTATAGATCCGATCGATTCCTACGAGCCTCATTTAGATTCTTGACATTTGGTTGGAAATATTATCGAAACCCAATTCTTGATTGTTTATCAGTTTCTTGATTCTTGATTAAACTCGTTACACCTGAATCAATTGATAAATTCTTGAATCATGTTTTCTTTTCTTTTCGATTAACTTTTCAATTCAAACAAAGCAAATATAAAAACGAATCGCACAATCCCTGTGGACGATCCGCACTCGCTTACGATCTACAACTGACACCGTAGTTGATTACGGTCAAATATAATTTTTTGATTGTGAACTTTATTAAATTTTCTAATTACCGACACAAAGAGACTCTTATCGATTTGATTTACTTACTCAGTCTCGTATTTTACGATCAATCAAATGGCACCGAAATCGGGGACTATTTGAATTGATACTTTTACATATACACAAACAAGAATTTCATTCAATCACTACTCCATCATCCTCATCTAATCTAGCCCATTAGATTAGGGTGTTCATACTTTTAGAGTGAGAAAGCTTGGGTTATAGCAACTTCGACGTAGATCATCAGAGAATCGGAACACTTCAAGCTAGCATGGATCGTTCGAGTCGTGGAGCCTCTCTTCAGTCCGGGAGATCAAGGATTGCAGCGAAGGGACTTCTACTCGGAGCTTGTGAAGCGAAGGAGCGGACTACAAAGGTTGTAATCCCTCACACTTAGCTTTAAAGATGTTATCTTGCATACTAAACCCTAATAATCTAGCAAAGATCCCGTCTTTGGGTTGTTCGGCACATGTAAAATTTTATTCGGGCATGTTTGATGCTTTGTGAACCTTCACAAGAGTGCCTAGGATCCCTACAGGGAATGGGGGAGGCTCGGCTGAAATGTGAGAGAGGGGAGAGAGAGAGAGAGGATGTGTTGGTGTATGTGAGGAATTGTCCAAGTCAACCTAATACCCATACCTCATTATTTAAACCCCAAGCTTTCTTTTCTTTTCTTTTCTTTCTAAAACTTTTTAAGTGGGGAATTTTGGGGAGGGGGCAGACTCATGGCTCGGCCAGCTATTGAAGATGGGGGTGTGTAGTTGTGTGTAATTTCCCAAGTCAAGAAAACCCCTTCTAAACTCATTATTTCATTTTACATCAATCTTTTCCATTTTATTTTATTTTTTTTTCCTTTTACCTTTTCTAAGCAAATATAGCTAGAACTATCCCAATTTTTTTTTGAAAGAACATGTTAGTATATATGTTTAGATGTGTCAAGGTTTACAAAACTTGTATTATCCTATTCTCATTTGTAATTATCACTAATTAAATGTATTAGTGAAGGCTTAAAATAATATTGAAAATTATTAATTACGGAAAATATTTTAGTAAACTAGAAATTTTATAAGTGACTAATTAAATATCAATACTAGCCATTACATAGCTAAAATAGGTATATTTAAGTTTATATGGAAAAATAATTATTTGCTGGTTTTTACGGAAAACACCAGTTATTTTACCGATTATCCGAAATTTCGCCTAAACGATTTTCAAAACGTTACAGTCTTCCCCCCTTAATGAAATTCGGTCCACGAATTTAAATTAAAACTCCCCCAAATACTAAAACATTTCAGCAAAACACTCAAGTCGTCGGGGCTCCGACATCGTCAATACTTAAAACACATCTTAGCTCAATGCACGAGCATGAAAACGAGTATATAACTCAAATTCAAAACTCCGTCAAGCATCACGCAATCATCGGAGTCAAGGTGAAGAGACCAATGTCAAAGTCCAATATGAACACCAACATGATATACATCAGAACTATAACATGTACATAGTACGCATCATTGTAAACTCGTCAAAACATCTGAAAAGAAATGCATGCCAATTCTTTTTCAAGTTGCTGTGCGATGCGCATATCACAGCACAAGTAGCGGACGTTTATTGTGGAAAAATCACTATATATATATATACATACATATATATATATATACATACATACATATATATATATATACATACATACATACATATATATATATATATATCCTTTGTTTATCACACATGTCCCGCCGTTTATAAAAAAAATTAATTTAGAAGGGTTTCCTTTGTAATATGTTTCGTGTCATCTCGGACACATAGGAAAAATATTGAGACTGTAGCTCCGTTCTTTGGAAATCCCTTCGATAACTATCGATGCATGAAAAAACACCTAGGTACTGTTCTCAGAACAGTCCTGCTCGGTTACTAAACTAAATAGTAAATATCATAAAAACGTACTGCTCAAAAGAAATTATACTCAATAGTATATGTAATAATGCCACGCGCGTCTGGTGCGTACAGAAATCGAAATCAATGAATGCGCCATACATGTGCACAGAAACAAAATATAAGTGCAACAGGTGTGCACGAAAACACCTGTCAAGGGCAACGGGTGTGTCTGACAACAAAATCAGGTGCATCTGATATGCACGAAGAATCCCGATTTAGTACATCTGGTGTGCACCAAAATCGCATCAAGCGCGCCAAGTATGCGCAAGAATCCATCAAGTGCACAAGGTGCGCGAAAACAAATATTGAATATCATAATCGAAATCGATGGTATACAACATACCTCAATCCAAATCAGGTATACCGTGGTATATAATCTAACAACCACGTGCAGCAGCGTGTACAAAATCGAATCAATGTACTAAAAGTGCATGAAAACTACGCCGAAGACACAAGTCAAATCACATACATACCATAGGCATGAAATCAAAATCAAACATCTCGAACGATATCAAATCGAAATCGAGTGCAACTGTGGTGCACGAAAACTCAATCATGCAAATAAATCTCCCAAAATACCGAAATCCAAAATGACGGCCACGTGATATTTGAATCACCAAATCGCAAATCGTAAACACTGTCGTCGATATGTCCTTCCTTCAAAGTCGAGAAGGCGTCGGTGCATCTAAAGCTAGCAGAGCAAGATATCTACTTGCCTCCTATTCATGGTTTGACGCCTTGTGTCCTTAGGCTCTCGTCTTTCACTGCGGGTTGCCAGTTACATAGCTCTTCGGCTCAACGGCCCAATATGGAATGATGACGGAACAGCTCCGCTTTGGCACATCCTCTAAAAATCTCTGGCCAACTATCATGGTCACTCATAACATGTCTCGTCGACGATGCCGAACTCTGGCCTACTAGGTGTGCGTGATACGACCGATCCCGAGTCCAAATCTTCTCGCTTAGTATTCCAGAAAGATTCTGTCAGGGTCTCTCCGAAATCTCGTTTCTGCCGAACTGCCCGGAAGTTATCACTCTTTATTAAATCCATTTCTTGTTCCGGAATAGCTGCATACTCATCATGACTTCTTCTAAAAGATAGGTCCATATTCAACGCCTCTACAAGCGTGTCACATCTATGATGTCAACGGAGTGGAACGTCATCTCATCAAAATCTCCTATGAATCTCTTACTCCACTTTTCTCTAATGTAGACTGATTCAGGCTCGTCTCTTCGTAGCTGTATGGACTACGCTACAAACGGATATACTCGTATGTAGAGTCTCCCATCTGAAACTATGAACTCGACAGCTCAATATCTGGTGGTAGGTATATTTCCAACTACACACTCGGAAACTCTTCCAAATCGTCGGAGGAATACTCTTCATTCGTATGCACGCTAAACAATGTCTCAATCCTTAAGAATAGATGATACAATAACGGTCATCACATTCTGGCTATCCCCTAGCGGTGGCCCAATCCTCTGGTGCCGATCTGAACGTTCAAGAAATCTTAATAAAAACAATCCATCAAAACGCTCATGTCATGAAAAACACAATAAAATGACACATCTACACAATCGTGTGTCACCGGAATACATCCTGGTCAGTCATCGTCCATGACGAGCTCATGGTGACCGCAACTCTATCCGCATCTCTCTCTCTCTGCCCTTGAAACCATGGTAACAGAAACTACAAACCGATAAGATAAGGATAGATCAATGAACGAAGAATACCATGCAAAGAAATATACATCCTAAGGCTTCTTAAGAGGAGTAGCGTATCGTAAGTATGCCGCGGAACATACACACTGTACGTTACTCTACTTAAGTCACCTACTCCATCAACCAAAGTTAACCTACACGACGAAAGTCCGGGTCTAATACCCCCTCGACCAAGTCTAAGTTCCATAAGGTCAAGCCTAGGTTCCGAATATATATATATACGCCTTAGACTTCACATAGTCAAACCTAGACTCGAACCAAGGTTAAACCTAGCGCTCTTATACCAACTTTGTCATGACCCGAAATAGCACGTGACTGGCACTTGAATTATGTGAAGTCTATAGGACCCACCTAATTCAAGTAAGCCAAAAGCCCAGAAATCTAAACCATTTTAAAGAAGAAGTGAAGGAAAACATATTTTAAAGCAAGTGGTTTTCATAAATAAGTGGCATTAAACATTTAAAAGCAACATCATATTTTTCCGAAAATTTCGGCAGAGTCTCCTTTGAAAATACAGGCCCAAAACGGGTACAAACAGGAATATAGAAGTAATGAATAAAGGCATCCCCAAGCGGGAGCTAGCACTTCGCCAATTGGTGGAAACAACCACGCAATGCAATATAATATACAACGCCGAAGGGCAAGGATCAAACTCAGAATGAAATCCAACATAATCAAGGAAACCAGAAAACCATAATAATACAAGCGCGCGACTCTAAGGTCGAAAGAATAAACAACTGGTTTTCTAAGTCTGTCCAACTAATACAAGTCTGGTTGATGGAGTTTATTAGATACAACTTAATATAAATAAAGTACAACGGTGGTCACGATACAAGTGAACCCACCTACCAAAGCAGTCACCCGGAAGGAAGCAATGTGCCAGCAAGCCGCAACGAAACCTGTATGGCGGAACCTACAAGAAACTGTGGCACAACGGGGGTGAGTTGCCCACTCATGAGTATAAAACATCATCGAGAAGAAATCGCATGTATGACTCTCTCCTAGGGCATACAATAATATTCCCATAATATATAACCTGAAGCATTTAATAATGGCAAGGGTACATCTAAACATAAGTGTAATACCAAGTGCTTGTGTCAGTGCCGCAGGTAGCAACATATCACATATATGATGTATGAATGCATGAAAACAGAATACATCTTAAATGATAAAACTGTTTTCTTATCTTAGTAAGATTTTTGTATAAAAATAGAAGTATCATCAAAGAAATCAACAGAGAATCCGTGTCAAGCATCGACACAAAATATATATCCCAATATCTCAATATCCCGGGCTCCGGCAATTCAGACTGGTCCATATCATCAAATCTCAATATCTCGGGCCCCGCATGATCAGGATCGGCCCATAACTCCGAACTGTATTCTCCGGATATCCGTCGAGTTTCCATACAATCACCGGTCGGTAGTGCTCCCCTGCCGGGCTCAACGCCTTTCTATAAGATCTTCTTGTTCCGAGGTACCGCACCGGGTCCACCATATACCCACAGACGGTGCATCCTCCTCCTCGAATCGGGTATGTGATACAGCTCAAGAACCGAGAAAACACATAGCGAACGCCACGCACATCATATCACGAGAAAACAAAAAATTTCTACTTGTTAGAAATGATAATGAGTTTATGAATCCTTGCGGTTTCTCCGAATCCAGAAATCTCATGGAAAATCCGAATCCCATAATCACGAGTCAATAAACAGTGAATACCGGTATAAAGCCCCTTAATATTTCATGACAAATGAATATACACGTGCATGAATATGTAAGTAGAGGATGCAATATCTAAACTAGCATAGTAATGATATATTGGAACTATCAGCTAGCAAGTTATATCAATGAAGTAATATTCTCTAAAGTGTACGTGTCATGGCAATTACCGATGATGATGTGTGTGAGCCGTCATGTAAGTGTTCATAGACATACGCATCACCGGTAATGGTGCTAGTATCCTGACAACATAGATTCATAATAACAAAAGAAATCACCAGTATAAGCATGCAATGCGATAAGAAAAACATGAATATATGGAAAATGAATAGTAAACGCAACATTGGAGAATATACATTTCTATATACGAGTCATACAGTTTTGGCATTTGAAATGGTACGAATCGTAGTTTTAGAAAATAGGGGCTACGGTGTTTTTAAGAAAATGTACGTATTTAGAAAAATCCATAGTATCCCTTGGCCTGTCTTTAAAATACTCACGATTGTCAGTTTTGAAAATAAGGATGACCCGAGCCCATTCTATCATCTATCTAATAAACTACAGGACTAAACTAAGAGACAAATCATGGGTAAGGAAATCCACCTAAGGTCCGAGTCAATATATCTAGTAGTCGGCGATCCCGACTCAATAGCGTCATGTACGGTAATATATAATACGACATCCTCTAATCTAGAGTGCAGATCAATCATCATATCTATGCCTCGTACGGTAAAATCCATCGTATGGCATCTCAAATCGGTGTACGGGTTAAATATCACATATATCTCATTAATCATATGGTATCATTATCATAATATCATGAACTAGGGTACTGATCTAAGGTCTAGTACATTCCGATACTATCAACATATATCCGCGTGTGTATGAAAACACATCGCCCATCGATCCACTATAATATCATGTCGTATATCATAACACGACCCAAATCACATAACCGATCTCACGGCATCATGCCCGATCATATCGACTCTCCTCCGAGTATCATATACTATCCTCATCACCCGTGTATACGTATGTGTGTGTGTGTGTATTAACACATCCACACACACACACACACACACACATATACATATAACCATATACAAAAAAAACATATCACGTGTGCGCTTGTGTGTGTATCAACCTATACTCTAGGGTTTCGCGATTAAGAAATTAAATTAAGAACGTTTTCTTCCAACTTTACTAAAACTAACCCATGCACTCCTAAAGCCGTTCATGCTAATTATCCATGTATCACAAAACACTTATATATATATATAATATGTTCATGTACTACACTACGAAACTGCGGGGGTGCTATACGACATCCACCCGACTTTCGCCGTAGATATACATCTACTCACGTGGACGCTTCGGCTAATCTGGTCCGATTTCAGCTCTGTCATCTCCGCGCCACATCCGACGCCTCTGTACCCGATTCTAGAAATATACACTAGTAAAAAAGAATAAATATATAAATAGTCGCGAACACAACCAATACAAGTTAACCACGTGCACTAACTAAACGCGTACACAATTGGTGCATGAAACGCGCCGCGACAACGCCACAAATCACCACTAGGGTTGCAATACGTGAAAACCACTAATCCAACTACCCACTCGTACCAATTGCACATTCACAATACTCTAAATATTATATGAAATAGGTAGAAAACCATCAAAACCTCAAACTTAATTATTATTGATTTAATCCAAAAACCTAGTAAGCATCCTTAATCATTTTAGTACTAATCTAGATGTTTTTGCCAAACTGGTGGCCACAATATTCCCTTAATATCTTAATTAGGTCACACAACCATTAAATAGATTTCAATCTCACTTATTTCCATTAATCCGAAAATTCTAGTTTGCAAAATTATGTAATTTGGACAAATTAAATGTAACAATTTACAATTTAACAACTAGACTAGATTTTACATGTCTTAACATACTAATCTACACATTGCAATCTTAATCAAGTAATAAAAACACTAACTTGATCTAAACCCTATTCTTGGAATTTCAAGTTTGCAATTTGAAACATTATTAAACACTAAATTTAATTAAATTAGAGTAATTAACCAACAATTAAGACATAGGTTAAGATTTATACCTCACAAAATCAAGAGATCAAACTTGAAATCTAGCCTCCCAAAATTGCCTCCATGCTCCTAGATCCATACTAGTTTGGTTAAAGAATAATGGGTAAAGTTTTAATTAGGGAATTGTGAGGTTTTTGCTTGGATTTTTGATGGATTTTATGAAGAGTTTTGAAGAGAATAGGAGGTGGAGAAAAGGGGGTTGCTTCTGTAGGGAATGTGGGAGGCTCGGTTGAAATGTGAGAGGGGGGGAGAGAGAGAGGATGTGTGGGTGTATGTGACGAATTGTCCAAGTCAACATAATACCCATACCTAATTATTTAAGCCCCAAGTTTTCTTTTCTTTTTTTTTCTTTCTAAAACTTTTCAAGTGGGGAATTTTGTGGAGGGGAAGCCTCATGGCTCGGCCAGCTATTGAGGATGGGGGCGTGTGGTTGTGTGTAATTTCCCAAGTCAAGAAAACCCCTTCAAAACTCATTATTGCATCTTACATCAATCTTTTCCATTTTATTTTATTCCCTTTTACGTTTTCTATGCAAATATAGCTAGAACCATCCCAATTTTTTTTAAAGAACATGTTACTATATATGCTTAGATGTGACAAAGGTTCACAAAACTTGTATTATCCCATTCTCATTTGTAATTATCACTAATTAAATGTATTAGTGAAGGCTAAAAATAATAAATTACGGAAAATATTTTAGTAAACTAGAAATTTTATAAGCTACTGATTAAATATCAATACTAGCCATTATATAGCTAAAATAGGTATATTTAAGTTTATTTGGAAAAATAATTATTTCCTGGTTTTTACGAAAAACACCAGTTATTTTACCGATTATCCGAAATTTCGCCTAAACGATTTTCAAAACATTACAAAAACACAATAAAACGATATATCTACACAAACGTGTGTCACCAGAATTAGGCCCTGGTCAGTCCTCGTCCATGACAAGTTCATGCTGACCGCAACTCTACCTGCAGCTCTCTCTCTGCTCGTGTAACCGTGGAAACAGAAACCACAAACTGATATCGATGAGGATAGATCATAGGATCGAATAGAATACGGTGCAAGAAATGTACATCCTAAGGCTTCTTAAGCGGAGTAGCGTATCGTAAGTATGGCGCGGAACATACACACGGTACGTCACTCTACATAAGTCACCCACTCCATCAACCAAGGTCAACCTATGCTACGAAAGTTTGGGTCTAATACCTTCTTGACCAAGTCTATGTTCCGTAAGGTCAAGCCTAGGTTCCGAATATATATATATATATACGCCATAGACTCCGTATAGTCAAACCTAGACTCGATCAAAGGTTAAACCTAGCGCTCTGATAGCAATTTTGTCACGACCCGAAATGGCACTTGAATCATGTGAAGTCTATAGGACACCACCTAATTCAAGTAAGCCAAAAGCCCAGAAATCTAAACCATTTAAAAAAGAGTGAAGGAATACTTATTTAAATGTTACATATAAAATCATTTTAAAGGTCGTAGTAAGCATTTTTAAAAGCATCAAGTCCTTTCAAAAAATTTCGGCAGAGTTTCCTTTGTAAATACTGGCCCCAAACGGGTACAAACAGGAATATATAAGTAATGAATAAAGGCATCCCCAAGCGGGAGCTAGCTCTTCACCAATTAGCGGAAACAACTACGCAAGCAATATAATATACAACGCCGAAGGGCGAGAATTAAAACTCAGAAAGAAAACCATCATCCTCAAGAAAACCAGAGAAGAACCATCATAATACAAGCGCGCAACTTTAAGGTCGAAAGAATATACAACTGGTCTTCTAAGTCTATCAAATATACAAGTCTGGTTGATGGAGTTTACTAGATACAACTGAAATAAATAAAAGTACAACGACGGTCACGATGCAAGTAAACTCACCTAACAAGCAATCACCCGGAAGGAAGCAGTGTGCCAGCAAGCCGCAACGAAACCTGTACGGCCAAACCTCCAAGAAACTGTGGCACAACGGGGTTGCGTTGCCAACTCGTGGGTAGAAAACATCACCGAGAAGAAATCGTATGTATGACTCTCTCCTAGGTCATACAACAATATGCTTATAATCTACCCTGAAACATCTAAGTAGCAAGGGTAATCATCTAAACATAAGTATAATACCAAGTGCTCGTGTCAATGCCTCAGGTAGCAACATGTCACATATATGGTGTGCGAATGCATCAAGAATGAAAGCAGAATACATCTTGTACCAGAAAACTATTTTCTTATCTCAGTGAGATTTGTGTAATAACCGAAGTATCATCAATGAAATCAACAGAGAATCCATGTCAAGTATCGACACAAAACATATATCCCAATATCTCAATGTCTCAATATTTCAATATCTCGGGCTCCGGCAATCCGGACTGGCCCATATCATCAAATCTCAATATCTCGGGCTCTGGCAATCCGGACTGGCCCATATCATCAAATCTCAAGACTACGTCGGTATCCTCCAGATATCCGCCACGTCACAAATAACCGGTCGGTAGTTCTCCCCTGCCGGGCTCAACGCCATCATCTGTGACCATCTTTCCCTAGGGTACCGCACCGGGTCCACTATGCACCTGGAGACGGTTCATCCTCCTCCTCGAATCGGGTGTATGATACCGCTCAAGAACCGAGAAAACTCATGGTGGACACCTCTCAGATCATATCACGAGAAAACCGAAAATTTCTATCTTTAGAAATTATAATGAGTTTATAAAATCTTTGCGGTTTCTTCAAAACCAGAAATCTCATGGAAAAACCAAAATCCCAAACTCGAGAGTAAATAACAGGGAATTACCGGCATAAATCCCCATAATAATGCATGAAAAATGAATATATACATGCATGGGTATCTAAGTAAAGAATGCAATATCTAAACTAACATAGTAATGATATATTGGAACTATCAGCTAGCAAGTTATATTAATGAAGTAATATTCTCTAAAGTGTACATGACATGGCAATTACTGATGATGATGTGTGTGAGCCGGCAAGCAGGTGATTGTGGACATACGCATCATCGGTAATGGTGCTGGTGCCCTAACAAATGAGTTCATAATAATTAAGGAAACACACGTATAAACATGCAATGCAATAAGAACATGAATATAATGGAGAATGAAAATAAGTATGACTGGAGCCCAGTTTGTCATCTATCTAATAAACTACGGGACTAAACTAAGGGATAAATCAAGGGTAAGGAAATCCACCTAAGGTCCGAGTCGATATATCCAGTAGTCGGCTATCCCGCCTCAATAGCGTCATGTACGGTAATATATAATACGACATACTCTAATCAAGTGTGCCGATCAATCATCATAAATATACCTCGTACGGTAAAATCCATCGTACGGCATCCCAAATCGGGGTACGGGTCAAATATCACATATATCTCATTAATCATATGGTATCATTATCATAATACAATGAACTGGGGTACTTATCAAAGTTCTAGTACATTCCGATACCATCAACATATATCTGCGTGTGTATGAAAACACATCGTCCATCGATCCACTATAATATCATGTCATATATCATAACACGACCCAAATCATATAATCGATCACACGACATTATGCCCGATCATATCGACTCACCTCCAAGTATCATATACTATCCTCATCACCCGTGTATACGTATATGTATATATATATATATACCAACGCATCCACATATATATATACATATAAACATATACACCCATAATCATGTCACGTGTGTGCGTGTATGTGTGTGTCAACCTTTACTTTAGGGTTTCACAACTAAGAACTAAACTAAAAGCGCTTTCTTGCTAAGTATTCACGTCTCACAATAACACATATGTATATATATCATAAACGCATCATATCCTATGAAATTGCGGGTGTGCTATACGCCATCCGCCCGACTTCCCCCGTAGATATACATCTACTCACCTTGATCCTTGCTTGCCGAGGTCGATATCGCCATGCTCCTCCTTGTTATCTGAATTCCACGTGAGGGTGCCTACATGTATGAACACATAATATCGGAAACAGAAACGCGCACGAAAACCAAAATGGTACACGGATCACACATAGGTTAAAACCTATGGTCTACACATACAAGAATAACCAAACAACTCCTAATATAAACGTACGAACGTCAAGTGACTAATACAAAACACAAATACCAAAACTTCAAGTCATAGAAAGTTACAAAACAAAACATCAACTCAAGAAAATGGTTCCAGATTTAGTCTCAGGTAAATTTAGGCTAAACAAGAAATACAGTGGGGTTGTATATGGGGTATGTGAGCTACAGAACCAATTCCAACACCAACACCCACGAATGACCCGGCGACATTACCCTAAAATCCGTCCTGCTCAGCCTGGGTTGCTCTATTTGGGTTCGTCTCCTCAGGATGGTCTCCTAGTGCTCAATCTAGGTTAATAGTGTTGCTAGTTTTTCCAGTAATGGTCTCAGGTCACTCCAGATTCCCTGTAGGCACAATTTATACACAAAACCGACATGGAAGTTTCTAAATCAAGTTTTAGGGTTCTTACTCTCTGTTTTGGTCTAGGGTTCCTAACACTACAAGGTTGTAGTCAAGACGAATCCTCAATTACACCCTTACAACTCCACAAATCCCCTAAAAACTCATCTTGGAAATTTCCAAGATCACTAAACCATCACTTACTAACTCATAACTACACTAAAACATTAGAACTCTAAAATCTTTACCAAAAGTGAAGGGTTATACCTCATTTGGCAACTCAAGAATTTTCTTGAGTTGCCCCAAGTGCTCAAAATCTTGTCTTGATCCCACCATGGTCTATGTGAGGAGCTTGTGCACAATTTTAATGAAGGGAACAAGGTGGTTTGAGGTGGTTTTTGTGGTGTTGTGAGGAGGTATAGGAGGTAGGGGAAAGAGGGCAGCCATGGAGGAGAAAGAAAGGAAAAAGGATGAAGAAAAATGAAGCCATAGTCAAGTGACCCCTCACCCTCTCTCTCTCTTCTCTCTCTTGCCCATACCTCTTGCCATGCCACATATTCTTAATTCTTTTATTTATCTTTTTCTTTTCATTTTATAAAAAAATTGTAAAAACCAAAATGAAACCATGTAGAAATGAAGACTTGAAATCATGTTTCAAATAAAAATGTAACAAGTATTTTTACAATATTATATGGTGCATGTCATGTGCATAATCACACTTAATGCATAATTAGTGATTATTAATCAAGCTTAGACATAAACTTGTATACAAAAAATCATATAGTGTCCAAATAACTCTAATCAGTTTCAAAGCCCATGATTCACATTAATTTTCCAAATTATTTTCTAATTATTGGTATATAATTATACCCTTTCATTAAAACTAATTTTCATACTTAATAATATTCATAGAAATTAATATTTAAATTATTTAAATTGTGTAACTCCCCAAAAATAATATTTTATTTTTCTGATATGTTACATAACAGTTGAGAAACTACTGATAACTCTTACTAGTAAATCTCATCAGCCCTTGCCGGAGACTTACTGTTATAGCCAATCGAGCATAGCGCAACATCAACTCCCAATACCGGAAGAGATGAAACCCCTCCTATCGCTTATTGACTCCATGTGACTCGGGACTATATGCAAAATCTACCTGTTTGCATGACTCCTTTGAGCCGTGGTAGGGAGGAAATCAAAGCACAGTGGGAATCACACAAGACAGTATGACGATCTTGAGTCTATAGACTAACCTGTACCAGTGTCACCAAAGATGTCACGACCCGAAAGTACGGAACATGACCGGCACTTAAACTACGAACGTCTCGAGACGTACGTAATCTAAGTAAACCGAAAACCCAGAAATCCAAACCAAGAAGAGTAGTAGAGAGTAGGAAAAACCAATTTAAATCAAGTAGTTTTAATAGCATAAGCCGAATTATGCGGGTTTCTAAAAACATCAAAAATTTACTGAAAATTTCGGCAGAGTCTCCTTTGTAAATACAGGCCCCCAAACGGGATACAACATGAATAGTATACGAAATCAAGAAAAAGGCATCCCCAAGCGGGAGCTAGCTCTTCGTCAATCGACGGTCACAACCACACAAGCAATATAATATACAACGCCAACGGCGAGGATCAAAACTCAAAAGGAAATTCAAAACCACCAGAAATATAACGAGCGACTCTAAGGTCGAAAGAATAAACAACACTGGTCTCTATCTCAATAGATACATGTTTGGTTGATGCAACTTCTAGATACAACAGAATAATGATATACAAGATATATAATGGGGGTATGATACAAGTAAACCCACCTACTAGCAAATCACCCGAATGAAACTGAGCCCGCAAGCCGTAATGAAACCTGTACGGCAAATCTGCAAGAAACTGGGGCACAACGGGGGTGAGTTGCCAACTCGTGAATAAAAAAACATCTACGCACAGAAATCGCATAAATAACGCAACCTAGGTCAATGATCATAATATATCCTCAAATATAAGTATAACAGGCAGCCTATAACAATGACTAGGGTAATATCTAACCCGAGTATAATTTCATGTGCCCGTGTCAGTGCCTCAGGTAGCAATATATCATATGAATGAGGTATGCATGCATGAAACAGAATACATGTAAATGAAGAAACTGTTTTCATAAATTAGTGAGATTTCCTTCGTATTTTTAAACTGAGGTATCATAAATGAAATCAGTATCAACAGTGTCTAGCATCGACACAAAACATAAATCTCACTGTCTCGAAATATCAATGTCTCAATCTCAATATCTAGGGCGCCGTCAGTCCAGACCGGCCCCTACCATCCATCTCAAGACCACGACGGTATCCTCCGGATATCCGACACGTCGGGTAATATCACCGGTAGGTAGTGCTCCCCAGCCAGGCTCAACGTCAACACCACATTCCTCTTGCCCCGGGGTACCATACCGGGCCCACCATGTACCCGTGACGGTTTCTCCACTCCTCGACACGGATCTCCAAAACCACAGCAAACTCATGGTGGACGACACTTTACATCACTAGAAAACCGCAACATTTTATATTTTAAAAGATCATAAGTTGTAAATTTTGCGGCTTTCCCCGAAATCCAGAAATATCATAAATCTCAAGAAATCATCACAAGTGCATATGTCAATGATAATGAACTAGGCATGAACAACTGAATAACAGTATGCATGAAGTGGTAGGTAATAACTACAATGTCTAATATGGCATATAAGGGAAGTACACTAATATCATGTCAAAACTACCAGCTAACAATCTAAGTCAAGCAATTATATTCTCTAAAGTGTACGTGACATGGCAATTACCGATGAAGATGTGTGTGAGCCGGCAAGTAGGTGTACGTGGTACATACGCATCATCGGTAATGGTGCTGGTGTCCTAATAGCATGATATCAATAATGGAATATGCAGCAAAATAAATATGCGAGGCAGAGCGAACAGCAATAATGTGCGGGAGCTGAATACTAGACACAACGATAACTAATCTGCAATAATCTAATATAAGTCCTACGAATGGTGCCTTTTGAAATAACACGAATCATGGGGTTTTGAAAATAGGGGCTACGGTGTTTTTATGAAAAGATACGTCGTTTTTGAAATATCCGTAGATTCCCTTGAGCTGTCTTTAAAAATGCCCACGATTCGTTAGTTTTTGAAATAGATAAGAAGTCTAATCTAATCTAACAACTACACTAAACTATACGGCTGAACTAACAAGCTGAACTACAGGTAAGGAAACCGCCTATCATCTGAGTCAATACATATACATATATGTATATGTATTGTCGGTGATCCCGCCTCAATAATATCATATCCGATACCAAATCTATAATCAGGCATCCCAAGTCAAGAGTGCGGATCAATCATCAATATAGCTCGTACGTAAATCCGTCGTACGACATCCCAATCTGGGTACGGGTCAATATCACATTCATCATACTATTCACCTGGTATCCTCTTTATCAAATATCATGATCGGGGTACTGATCTACGTCTAGTACCATACTGATACCGCCTACGTATGCATGGACGTGTGTGAAACACTACGTCAAGGACCCGCTACAACGTCATGTCGTATCTAAGATATGAACCCTGCTATATCACCGATCTCACGGCCTCAAATCAAATCTCATCGACTCAGCTCAATCCCAAGTATCATCCTCAATCCGTATGTGAACACATAGTCCCATACCCATGTGAACACATAACTATAAAGAATCCCATGAGCACATATCAATAGGAATGCATGCAAGTATGTATGTGTGTATGTGTAGTGCAACACTACCCTAGGGTTCGCAACACTAAAAAAATAGTCCAACACACCAATATCCATCCTAAGCATCGTTATTAATCCTAAATAACATATAATAAATGTTGGTGTGTATACGCATCCGTATACACCACCACCGATTGCGGGGGTGCTATACGCCATCCACCCGACTTCTTCCCGTAGATATAAATCTACTCACCTGGTCCTCGCTAGCCGGTGCCGACGTCGCCACGCGCTTGCTTGTCGTCTCGAAGTCCACATGGGGGCACCTACATATCATAACGTACCATATCGCATTAAAACTAAATTCGAAATCGAAACGGCATACGAAAATCAAATCGGCACGCGTATCACGCATAGGTCCAAACCTATCACCCACGCATGCAGGAATAGTCAAACCAACCCTCGATGTCGATGTACGAACGTCAAACCATCGAGAAAATCCAATCACACTCATTTGCACATTCACGAACACTAATTTTAATATAAACTAGGTTAAAACTCACAAAAACGCCAATTTCACTTAAAAAGTCATTTTTCCGAAAATCTAGCAAGCACAATTCGCCGTTTTTACAAAACATGTTGTTTAAATGAATGTAGCGGCCAATATACTTATTAAATATCTTAAATAAGTCATAGAAACAATTTCCGGAATTTAATCTCATTAAATTCCAAAAACCCTAATATTCTAGTTTACAAAATACCCTTTTTACAATTTCATAGCAAAAATACCCAAACTACAATTTAGGTTGGATTTTCATGAACTAAAGTGTTAAACTACACTTAATAAAGTTAATAATAGGATAAAAACCCTAACCATATTTTAATTCTCGATTTAACACAATATTTACAAAAACTAGTTTGCAATTTTAACCAATTTCGACCATTTTATAACAAAATGCACATACAACAATCTAGTTTGGATTTGCATGATCTAAAACATTAAACTACATTTTATAATGTTAATAAAGTCATAAAATTCTTAGTTAGATTTTAAATCACCCATTTGCAACTAAAACTAAAACCTAGTTTGCTTAAATAACTAAATTTGGACTTTTAGATGCAACAATTTACAAATTATCTTCTAGATTAGGTTTAACATGTCTTAACATGCTAACTACACCATGCAACCTTAAACAAGTGACAACAACCCTATTGAATTTAAAACCCTAACTTTTCAATTCAAACTCCTTCTCTTTAGATTTCCAAACTTGCAATTAAACCATATTTAAGCACCTAATAAGATACATTAAGGAATTTAACCCAACAATTGAACAATAGGTTAGGATTTATACCTTAAAACCATCTTGAGATCAACATGAAACTAGACCTCCAAATTGAAATCTTTGCACCAAGATCCATGCTTAAAGAGATAAGAGAAAATGGGTAGGGCTTTGATTTGCATTTTAGCTTTGATTTTTGATGGAAATGGGTGAATTTTTTGATGGAAAATGAGAGGAGAAGAGGGAGGGAGGGGCTGCTGTTGGGGGCTGAGAATTTCGGCCAGAAGTGGGTGAGGGGAGAGAGAGGGAGGTGAGGAAAATGCAAGGGAGGAAAGTCAAGGTCAAGGTAAGGTCAAAGTCTAACTACTTTATCTATTTTCTAATCTTTTCTTTTATTTCTTTTCATTTCCTTTTCCTTTGGAAACCAAGTGGGGAAAAAGTGAGGGCTGCTGAATTTGGCTAAGGGGAGGAGTAAGTGGGGGTGTGTGGGTGTGGGCACGGGTGTGGGGTGATGAAAAATGATAAATACAATACCCCAAACATTCATTTACGCTAAAAAAAGCCTTTTTTCTTCAATAATTTCTAAACCGTTTTGGCAAATGATTTCGTTCCAAAAACCACATGATAAATTTTTATTTAATATTTTATGATGCACAAAATTTGTTTCAACTCATTCCAATTTGTAATTTTCCCTAATTAAATGTATTAGTGACGGCTTAAAATAATAATAAAATAATATTTTTTTCAGAAAATTTAAAATTTCACCAGCGGCTCAATAAACACCAAATAATAGCAATTACATAGCTAGAATATGTATATTTAATTTTTATAATAAGATATTTGTATTTTGACTTTTTACAGAAAACCCCCTCATTTTACCGATTTTCCGAAATTTCACCGAAACGATTTTCAAAACGCTACAAAAGAACTGCTATCCGATGATAGGTATGGTACCATCTAGGAGTTCTCGGCGAGTCCTGTTCGGTGTACCCAATCTCTAATGACCACATGTGTACAATCTTTGATGTCAAACACCAATGGTTATGGGATCAACCATCGCCCCCTACAGGGTCAAGAAATGTACACACTGGTCTACTCTGGAATATCGATGCCCTGTCTCAATATCTCTCGATTAGGAACTGTTAATGGATGTGCTTGTGGACTACACAAGTCCCAGTAGTATGATCTGCATAATAGTCCTGCTAGTTAAGCAAACATCCTAAGAGCTTTATCAACATGTATCAAAGAGACAATATAATAATACAAGTGTATATGTTAAGATAAAGAGCAACCAGATAGCATACTATGATGTCGAGCAAGAAAGTCCTATATATATATATATATATATATATATATATATGTCCAAGCATCCACTATATCATACAATAATGGCCTCTAGGGCATACATATTGCTAACACTTTTATAATAGTCCCTCCTCCTTTCCTAAGATTCTCGTATTATTCTTCTATGAATAAAAATCTTCATCTTTCTTTCATTAAAGTTCTAGAAAAAGGCGTTGTGCTCACTGTTGATCACGAACCTGCTATATCTTTTTCACCTGAAGAAATTAATAGATCTGATATCCCATTTAACCTATCTTTTGTGGCCAAATGTGCTTATATGTGTCCTCCCATCTTTGAAATCAAAGGATCTTAAAACTACGATTTGCAATAAATGAAGATTTTTTTATTAGTCCTCTGGGTTGTAGGCATCTTCTACTCTAATTTCATGTTTATGAAGATTACAACAAGGTATGGTTGAACGAGTATTTATACATCAAGGGATTCTTTTTTCGATTTTTCAAGTGGGCTCCTTTCTTCAACCTCGATCAAGGACCTACCATTTTTTCGGTATGGATTTCTTTTTCAGGGCTACCATCAAATTTCTTTAACGTAGATTTGATGAGCTCTATTGTTAAATCCGTGGGTCGACTTATTAATGTGGATGTTAATGCCTTGCACTTCAATAAATTAGATAAAACTTGAGTTTGTGTTGAACTTAATCTTCAAAATGATATTCCATCCACGATTTGGATTAGTATATCTTCATCTATAAAATTCTCACAGGTTGTCGTTTGTGAAAAGGAATTTAAATACAGCAACTTATGTTCTTAGCATGGGCATTATTCTGATTTCTGCAAAACGAATATCTTGAATAAGGATAAAACTACCGCCAAAGATTCATCGATTGTGATTCGAAAAGCGGCAACCGTAACTAACAATCAAAAAGATTCTTTAAGAAAAACTTGGAAGCCCACAGGCAATGTTCTCTCTAAATCTGCAGAAAATTTTAATGTTTCATTGCCTTTTACTAATCATGTGGATATACTTAACAAACACATTCCTTCCGAGGAACATACCGTTAATGTTAGCGAAAACTCTGCAACTTTGCAATTTAATATTATCACCAATTATGATGCATAATAATGTTGGTAGTACAAAAGATTAGGTTCTGCAAACTTTTATTGATCCTAAATCAGTCAATCCAAGACCTGAACCCGTTGACTAAAATAACTCAATTGTGTAAAGTTCCGATCCGACTGAGTTAGACTCGGACGGTGATCATGTGATCCCTTCTGGTTTCAAACTACATCGTGCCAAGAAAATGTTCGTAAAGAGAAAATCAATTACTATTGTTTTACTAAGCATATTTCTCGATCATGTGGATCTACCGCTTGGTTGAAGAATTCTAAACAATTGGTTTTGAAACCGTCCTCGAAATCTCCTAGTAAATTTCTTGATGATAATGCTTTTATGAATATTGTTACTTCTTGCGGAGTTATTATTAAGGATGACAATACAATTAATAGCATTCGTCTGTTGGATAAAAGCAGTAAGGAAAAATCTTAATTTTTTAAGTATGCTTATTTCAACAAAGCACATGGTTTTTCAATGATATTAGATGGGCTATCATTGAGTGGATACAAATTTTGTCTTTAAAGCCCATCATTTTGCAAGATACTCAAATTTAGCAGCAGCTGATATTAGGAATAAACTGTAATAGTATTTTCTTCTTCTTTTTCATTGTGCTTCTTTTATAAATTTTTGTATCGAGAATTTTATTGTGAGATGTAGTGCTTATACCTTATGGTTCTATTTGTATGAAAGATAACAATGATGTGTTCTCCTTTCACAAATAAAAATCATAATATATGAATACAATCACTGATTGGTTATCTCGATGCACGATTGCTTTGTCTTGCAATCATTTGACTTTCACTACAGGAAAATGGGCCCAATTTCGACGGCGAATTTGTTGAGCTTTATTTCGACGGGATATTTCCATCGAAATAAGTCGCATCCCGTCAAAAAAATTGAATTTTTTTTGACTTCGGTCAACAGTTATTTCGACGGCTAATTTCCGTTGAAAAAATTGTTGACCAAAGTCAACAATTTCCCATGACCCCCCTCTTTCCCTTTTTGTTAATTTTTCCCTCATTCCCCCTCATTTTTTCCTCCCTCCCTCTTAAAAAATCCCCGTCCTCCTCTCCCTCTCGACCGGCCACCAAAAAAGTCCCCCGGCTGTCCTGTCTCAGCCCTCCACCCGCCTCCTCCCCTTTTGCCCCCCTCCTCCACCCGATCTTAACCCACTTCGAGCCTCCACCTGCCTCCACCTATCCAAGCACACCTCTGTGCTGGTTCCCCCCACTCCGAACCCCGGCCGCCTCCTAGCCTCTTCCTCTCCAAGCACATCCGATGCCAATATCGGTGGGTTGGTTTATTAATTTATTTAGGTTGTTTGAATATTTTTTTAAATTGAAGTAATTTTAAGGTTGGTGTTAAGACTAATTTTAGGGTTAGGGTTAATTTTAGGAATAATTTTGGTTAAGGTTAATTTTAGGTTTAGTATAAGGATTAATTTTAGGGTTAGGCTTAGGGTTAATTTTATGGTTAGTGTTAGGACTAATTTTAGGGATAGTATTATGGTTAATAATTTTAGGGTTAGGGTTAATAATGTTGGAGTTAGGGTTATGGTTAATTTTGGGGCTTGGGTTATGGTTAATTTTGGGGTTAGGGTTAAGTTAGTTTATTTTTTGAAAATTTTAGGTTTAAAGCTTGGGTTAGGTTGTTAATTTTAGTTAATTATAGTTAGGAGTGTGTGTGTGTAATGTTGTTATTGATAGAAAATAGAAACATATGTAACTAAAAATTTATGTGATTGTAGGGTTGGCGTGGGCGTGATTGCTCATGTGTCTTCTCTTTCTATATACGCCAGTCTCCGGTACACAACTTTATCACTTTTAATTCTTAAGTACTAAAGTTTGCCTAAGTCACTATACCTAGATTAAGTCACCAATTAAATATTAATTAAACCGAAAACATAGATACTTAACATGCCATAAACCAATTAGCTATATATGTTGGTTATAGTGCCCTCAAGTCAATTATTGAATCACATGCACGCGATTGCAATGATTGAGGGAGGACCTATACGGATAGAACAGTCTTACTCAAAATGATAGTATGCAATCTGGTTTGTTTTTATCATCATGTACATTCTTTAGGTGGTATTACAGATCACTATTATATATTGATAGAGCCCATAGGATTCTTGCTTGACTACCAGCATTATGACGGCGATCAAATACGTGGGTGCTAGGCGGTCTATAAGCACATCCTTAAATGTCCCTAGTCGTGGGAGTGTCGAGATTAGGCATCGATACTCCAGAGTAGACTAGTGTATACTGATCGTGTTGGCTTGCCTAGTACGCCAGCAAGGTTTCAGGAGGCATCGTCCATGCCTATTTAAAAAAATTTCCGTACTAGCTAACCCTAACCCTAGAATCTTAACTAGAAAATCCGACGAAACAACATGTAAACAACTTTACATCTAAGTGAATGAGGAATACAACCTTTGTAAACCGGTCCTTCACTTCTAGTGCACCGTGTAGTAGTCCGTTCGCTGCAAGTAATGAGCATCCGAACTCTAGAAATGGTTCACTTGAAGAAATGAACAAGTTTGCTCGAAATCTTCGAGGCCGAAGATGATCTACGTCGAGGAGACTCAAGCTCATGCTATCTCTTCACTAATGGTAGATTAGTGAAGCAAACACCCTAAACTAAATGTCTAATATAGTAGAGGATGATGAAGTAGGAAATGGGCTCACTTTAGATTTAATTTTATCACAATATTTTCTCACTTTTTCAAAAGCTAGAAAGTTTTTTCTCATATGAAGAAGAAGATGAAGAATGAAGATGAGAGAATGAACTCATGAGGTGAGAATAGCAACTATGGGTGAGTTAGTGTCATACACTAACTCAAGTAGAGAATAAACCATGGCTAAACAATAATGGTTAGGTTAATAAATATCTATAAGTAAAAAAAAATTAGGGGACTTGGTCAATGTTTCCACAAGCTTCTACAAGCTTCAACCATGCGACTAATTACCATTAATTTTGATTAAATTTATATAAATAAAACCCTCACATTATTATAAGTATGGTGTTAGTCTCATGCACCCATGTAGCATGTGGCATCTAGCATGACACAAAAGATGTACATTAATATATATCACATATACACTAATGCACACAAGTGAGAAAAAGAAATCATAAGTGAGCAAATATTAGTTAATGTATGTTAATATATCAAATATATAATTATACATTAAATTATTAAATCAACAATTGATTTAATAATCCGGCTATATCATATATAACCGACTAATATCATATATATCAACTTATCGAATCAACACTTGATTCGATAACCCAGTTATATCATATATAACCGATCGATAACACAAATCGCGAGAATAGAATACAGTATCACATACAGTATTAATCTCGGTACCGCACATATCACATATGTGCTCCGACTTCGTTTCACATGAACCAGGAAAGCTCTGTGTAGGACTCTAAAGACTCGTCAATACGCCGGCAGTAGGTGATGATCATATCAAACACCCACAAGCCGCAAGCAGTCTGCTAAACGTAACGGCCACCCGGGTATTGAGCTATCAGAAGATCAACAAGCAAGCCTGCTCAGACTCCTGCGAGTCCAATCAGTAACACTACTGTACAGTCCGGTCTCTTCGTCTGATATGTCGCATATCTCGTCTGGGGGTGGTAAACGTCAGACCCCAGTAGCTTGTTCATTCATGCCGATGTGAGACTCATAACGGGTTGTCCCGAGCCATATGGAGGCAGTGATCGGATCGTCAGGGGATTCGTCTCTCTCGGTATTGGGGGTTGATGTCACGGTGTGCACGGGTGGCCATCACCAGAAATACTTGGCCAAGGTAGTCAAGAATTTCTGATCTAGGATCGATAGTTTCTCAGGTGGTGATAGCTTTCATACCGACATTGAATGTCAAGTTATTAGGGGTCTAACTTTATCCACCGTCCTAGACTCGATATGTGATACTCATAGAAGAACGGACCAGACTGTACGGATATTGTCACTGTCAGGCTCAGTAGGGGTTTCATGATGAGTTTGCTCATCGGCCCCCCTTCGCTCAATACCTGGGTAGCCATTACGTACAGCTAGTGCCACTAACGTGCTTGTGGTTAAACCCACTGCCAGCGTATTGACGAGTCTTTAGAGTCCTACACAGAGTGTTTCCCTGCTTCGGGCGAAACGTTGTAGAGGACATATGGTTTTATGACAGGATTCGATCATATACGTGCACTTGTGCACAGATTATGATCGGACGAATAATACTAGTGGACTTTGGTTGAAGCCGGATCCTAGTATTATATTGTTGGATTATTTTCATCTCGTTGTATTCGTATTCAGTCGGAATACGGATTCGGGTATGTATATATGGATGAGGGATATTCTTGTAATTAGTTACA
The DNA here is from genome assembly GCA_030015575.1 of Agapanthus africanus. Classification (NCBI taxonomy): domain Eukaryota; kingdom Viridiplantae; phylum Streptophyta; class Magnoliopsida; order Asparagales; family Amaryllidaceae; genus Agapanthus; species Agapanthus africanus. Next base: position 395,257,687 of record JASDDO010000022.1, read on the forward strand.
AGTTTACATTAGAAGATCCCATTTCTTTTTCTATTAAACATTTAGTTTAAATTTTTAGTGAGGTGGAAAGTGTGAGTGTATGTTTTGGCATTGATTCTTCTAAGCATTGATTCATGCATGTGCACTTGGTGACTCATGGTGATGAGTCATGGTAGCATGATGAGATTCAATGTTTGGGTTATGAGATATTTTGTGGTGAGATATGAGGAGATGGCAGATCTTTTTAAGTTGGGTTTTTCTTGAGTTGCTAAGATAAAAAAAAGCTCACAACAAAATACCTCATAACACAAGTCATTTTCTTCACTTGCTTTTTCTTTAGCTCACATTTTCTCTCTATGTCATATTCTTGTACCTCCACCCTACATGTCTCATGAATTGAGAAACCTAGGGTGTATTAAGACAAAATAATCATACACACTCTCTACTCTATCTTGGCTATCTAGGTTAGTAAACTAGATACTCGGGTTGCCTCGAATTTGAGGTCGGAGACCGTATTACAAACTCTTGAGGTGGAGACCAGAGATCAAACATGATCGATGAAGCTACGAAGAGCTTGGGACACAGGTTGAGGACCTAAGGACATGGATCATTCGGTATAACATATTTAAACTCCTTTTCATATAGCTAGTTTAGGGTTAATTATAGATCTGGGGAATCGGGTTCCATTAGCGCTGGTTTTTTTTAATGTTTTTGTTTTGCCTAGGGCCATGGATTGATGGCCGGGGCGCGGGCGTAACCAAAAATGGTATCAGAGCCAACCCATTAACCTCATACTAGTTGATTTAGACGATGTTAAAGTATCAAAACCGAAAGAACTTCGAAACAATACCAACACATAATCCAGTTTCTGTCGAATTTTATTTAGTCTTCTAAAAATATTTTAGCAATTGCAGAAGACTACCTGTATAACCACTAGAACACACACCAGATACGAGCCCAATCTACCAGATATGGACCGACCACATTGATGAAAAAACCGGTATGGCCGGTTTTATATTGGGGTGAGGACTTGGAATTTGTAGTGTGCTATAGTCTCTAGAATATTGGTTAAGTGGTATTGTTAGTTTAGCCCAGTTTGGATATGGATTTATCCTTAAGTTTGGGGGCTATTCGGGGTGTTTTCGAAGTCGATATTTCTAACACTTTTTAAAGTTTTACAGTACATACATTACTATCTGCGATCGTGAATGTCATTAGAGCGGTACAACTTGTCTAATTGCTATATGTCTTTTGGACGGGTTTGCGAACGTGACATTCACGTTGATGTTCTGTGTTATGCTGTGTTGTGGCTGAATCGTCTTGGTGGAAACCTTGGGTGCAATTTTAGTACAGTTTAGTTTCATTTGTACAATTGATATAGTGGGGCGAGCGTCCAACATATGGACTGCCGTCACCGCCTCCTTGTATATTATTTATTTGGGGCACGACCGGGTAGAGGTCGTTGTCACCGTTGTACATATTTTTATTTTCTATACTATGATTACCCTGCGATGGAATGCACAGATAGCCGGGTTCTTAAGGGCGACGGGTCCGCATCTCATGGCGTTGAGATGGAGGGGGCCTCATTCTAGAATTGGCGGGCTATTCCCCGCACTCGTAAGGGGTACAGGTTGTCCCAAAGAGGGGTGCTCAAGTTACCGGATTACGTGAAGTGCCGGGTGACCCATTCATTTTGATGAAGGGGTTTTCCTCACTTCTGGTTTTGGTGGGTAGCTTGCCGCGCTCGTAAGGGTCTAGGTTTTCATTGCACAGGCTATCCACATGACCAGGGGAACGTCGGGTTTCACTTGCTGCTCAAAGGAAACCCGGGGCTCACAGATTATCAGTATTGTTCTATGATGCTTATCTCTTATCTGTGAAGTTGCATTTATTATGCCTGGAACAATTATTATATATTGTTATATATATATACTAGTAGATGCTGTATTCGTTTTGTACCCGCGCTAGTCCAGCCCCCGCTCTGTCGTTAGTTAAGTAAGCTAACGGGTGATGACGGGGCCCAGTGGTGAATGCGGATGGCATATACGTACATCATGTTTTCATTCTTTTCTGGTGTGATTAATTGATAGGATTACGTTGATTCTGATCAATGCAAAGAAAACAGACCTATATGATGTTGTTGGAACAAATTTTCAAAAGCTGTTATTACAAGGACGTTTTTTTTGCTTTGCACAGAGGTATTTGGTTATGAATATCTAGCACCTCATTCGACGAGGCAAGAGCCGAGATCCCTTCACCGGGAGTGACCTCTTGGGCAGAAGTTTGCGTCAGGGTAATAACTTCACTATAGTCGATTGCTTTTTGCTTTGCATTGAGGTATTCAGTTTGGAATATCCCGCACCTTATTCAACGAGGAAAAAGCCGAGATCCCTTCACCGGGAATGACCTCTTTAGCAAATGTTTTCGTCACTATATATTTGTAAAGCTATCTGGTTTCTTCAACGATATCAAGTTTATTACGTTAAAGGTTTTTCGCCAAAAACCATTCGTAGCCATCCGTCATTTCAGACGGGTAGCACTTAGTATTCATGCTATATTTATTGGTTTTCGTCAAGGCATAGTGTATGGTAGCTATCAGTTACTTTTCTGTTGTATAGATAGATGCATTGGTTTGGGACAGTCGTACTACTATGTTGGCCTTCATCAAGGGTATGTACGGGTGGGTTCAAATTAACCTGGACAATGACGGGTAGTACTTGACATGTGACTTATGATATGTTGGCCTTTGTCAAGGTCATAAGAGCATGGGGTAAAAATCACAACTGGAGTTTCAAATATACAGGAAACTTGCCAGGAATTCCCATACCTTCTGTAGTGTGATAACTTGAGTGGATTCCATCAAGTTATCTTGCGATGATAGTTGGATCCCGATTCCCACTGATGAGTTGGTTTACTCTTCGGGTGATTTTAGATGATCCGAACTAATTCTTCTATCGGGTTTGGAGCAGAATTTGAGGATACAGTAGAAGACGTCCTGATTAGATAAAGTGATTAATCATTCTGATCTAGATGAGTGTGCACGCTGAGTATTTCTTTTCTCTCTTTCTTTGGCAGCGACCATGGCCCGACCCTAGACTAGAACTCATAAACCAAGTTAACCGAAACTTCTTAAAACAAACTGGCTTTTGAATTGTCAGAATTGCATACTTCATTGCCACTTCTACTTTTACCCTTTGCTTTTCTCCGGAACATTCCGTATCGCTATGAAGATCCACATTTATTGGATTTGACCATCGTATAGCTATATACGAACTTGAAAAAACTTGTTTCAGATTCGAAAATGGTTTCCGGTTTTGGAGAAATTGAATAGGACTATTCAGTTGTCTTTTCCTTTTACCTTCTCTCAGGTTGTGAGGGCTCCTAGGATAAGGATAGAGTACACCTATTGCGCTTATTGGATATCTTCTTCCAAACCATAGGAGGGTGCCAAAAGGTGGGGAAGGAAGAAAACCAATTAGCCTAAGTGTGGTGTACATAAGGCAATAAGTAAAGACAAATAAAGGGATTAGAAAGAGGGCAAAGTAAATTGCGACTGCTAACATTCACGACGAAACCGCGTATATCATCGCCACTCCTACTTCACCTTTGAATTTCTTCAGAACACCCCGTATCGCTATGAAGATCCACATTTATTGGATAACCCATCATATTGTTACACACGAACTCGAAGGAACTTACTCCGGTTCGAGAATGGATTCTGGTTCAGGAGAAATAGAATAAGGATTATTCAGTTGTCTTTTATCTTTACATTCTCTCAGGTTGGGAGGGCTCCTAGGATTAGGAGAGTACACCTATTACGCTTATTGGACAGTCTTCTTCCAAACCATTGTTAGTGTATATGCCCTAGAGGCCATTACTGTATCATACTAGCTTGTATATTACTTAAAGGAAGCTTGGGATATTCACAGTTGTATAGACAATCTTGCTCAAAATGGTAGTATGCTACTTGGTTTGTTTCTACTTCAATATGTGCATGTGTTTCTTTTAGCATATCGCTTATACATATTAGTAGAGCCCTTAGGATATTTGCTTGATTACCAGCGTTGTGATGGCAGTCACACTCGTGGGGGCTGGGTAATCTATAAGCACATCCTTATACAGGTCCCTAGTCGTAGGACTATCGAGACAGGGCATCGATACTCCGGAATAGACTAGCGTATGCGCTTCTCATCCCAGCAGGGGAGATGGTCTGTCCCACAGCCATCAGTACGTCGTACTGGAGATAGTATGCAGGTGCTCGTTGGGTTACGAGTACACTGGACAGGACTCGTCGGGAATTGTTGGTTGGTACTATACCTATCGTCAGTTATCAGTTCCCAGATGACATGAGTACAGCTTAGTCCGCTGACTTGACACTGTCACTTCGCCTCGAGTGTGTTCCCACTGTACTTTGATTACTACCATACCACGGCTCAAAGGAGTCATGCAAACAGGTAGTAGTTGGGTGCAGTCCCGAAGCACTTAGAGGTAGTGACGGTTAGACAGGATTCATCCCTCCTGGTATTGGGGGTTGACATCGTGCTGTGTCTAGGAGAGCCATTACCCGAGTAGTCCCTGGCCAGGGCAAGCGAGATATACTGGTAGGTTTCCAGTGCTATCTCAGGGTGTTCTGGGCTACACTCCGACACGACTTGTACCGCTATTAGGGGACTGACGTTTACCGCCCCCTAGGTCCGCCATGCGATGTATCAGACGAATAGACCGGACTGTACAGAGATTGTCACATTCAGGCTCAGTAGGAGTTCAGATGGGTTTCACCTCGTCAGTCTTCTTGTCGGCATCTACCTGGGGACCGTTACGCACAGCTAGTGCCGTTTGCGGTCTGTGGTTAAACCCACTGCCAGCGTAGTGTCGAGTCTTTAGAGTCCCACACAGAAAGCTTTTCGCCTTTAGGCAAAAGAGTAGAGGTCGCATGGTTTTGCGACATGTCGAATGGTTTTGCGACAGGGTTCGGTCACATCCGTGCACTAGTGCACGTTTAGTGTCCGGACAGTTAATACTAGCGGGCTTTGGTTTAAGCCCGATCCTAGTGTACGTTTTGGGATTGGTTTTATCTCGTTTGTATTCGTGTTCCTCGGAACGCGGATGCGGGTGTGTATGCACAGTTGACAGAGAGACAGAGGCAGAGGGTTCTCATTAGGGTTATTGACTGTCGACTGTTGACCATTGACTTTTGCTAAACCCTAATGAGAATAAGAAATATGATTAATGATAATATTAATTAAGTATTATTGTGTCATGGTTGAGATGAGGTGTTAACTTTGTTGACTTGTTGACTTTGTTGACCGGTTGACTAGGTTGGACTAGTTGACCATCATCATTGCAATGGCTATCATTTCATGGCAAAGACTTTTGCTTGCTTTTTATACTTTGCAATATGAGTGCATGAAATGATAATGCCACTTGATATGATATGAACCATCACATAATACTCAATTATTATTATTATTAATTTTTTTTTTGTTATGGGAGCATGGGAGGAAAAGGGGGTTGGCTCATTCTATCATTCTTCTTCTTTCTCATGCTCAATCTCTCCCTCTTGCTCTTCCTCCTCTTATCTCTCTAGCTCAAGGCAACACCCTCTCATGAGTTGAGAAACATTGCCTTAGAGATAAAAGAAAACCCAAATCACTTCTCTACTCATCCTAGTTCACAAGGTTTAGCAAACCAAGTGTTCTAGTTTCTTCAAGTTCAAAGAAGAAGCCAAAGGTAGAAGCTTTCAGGTGGATCCATCTTCGGCGCAAGGAGACGACGAGGTGAGGCCAATCCGTACACCGCAAAGAGTTGAAGACGAAGGAGTTCAAGAAAGGTATAGCCCCCAAACCGAGTAGGTAAACTCTAGTTAGGTTGTTAGATAGTTGTTTAACAAAGATCCGTATTTTGAGTCAATGTTACCACCTCTTGAAAAATCATATTTCATCATTTCCGCAATCCCGTAAGTATCGGGAGAGGTAACGTGGACTTACAGTGGTATCAGAGCCTGGTTAAATACTATCTAACATGTTAGCAAAGTAACTAGAAATTCGCGAAAAACGCCCGAAAAGTATACTTTCTGCCGAATTTTTTTTCTGTTCAAAAATTAATAAATCTTACCTTAAAATTTGGCTCAGGGTTTTTATAACAAACTGTAGAAAAATGGTCCAGCGAACCGACCAACGCGCCGCGGAACCGTGACAGGAGCATGCTCCTGCCGCGGATCCGCGGCCGAGTTGACTCGGCCGTGGACGATTTTTCATGCAGTTTGTTTAGAGGGGTATTTTGTGATTTTTACAATATGTTTTTTCTGCCCAGATTTTCCAGAAAGCAAAATTAGTTTTTGGGGCTTGAAAATCCGTATTTTGATCGAACTTCTAAAGACTAAAGCTAACGGGTTTATATCTTTGATGTGATATATGTATTGAACGTCCGCTAATCGCTATACGTCGATTAGTGGGGGTTATACATATCTGTGATCTGTAATGTTGATGGTATGTGTATATGAATTCATTGGATTGTCGCGGATGAATAGCCGGGGGGTTGTGAGATGAGAGTTTTCTTTTATCTTTCAATTCATGTAATATGTAAATTGATGTAATATTATTTTTGGCCGCACAACCGGGTCGGGGTTGTACCCGTCATTGTATAATTTCTTTTTACTATTTTTGCTCCTAGGATAGACCCAAGGTGGGGTGCACAAACTACCGGGTATCTCGAAGTGCCGAGTGGCCTACTCACATCGTTGAGGGAGGTTGCTCCGCTTCGGATATTTGGCGGGTAGTTTGCCGCACCCGTAGGGGTCTAGGGTGCGGTATTGGCTATTCATCGCGACCGTGTAATCCGCTTTTCGTTACAGGCTCATACGAATTGCGGATTCCTAGTATATCCAATGTGTTCATCTGTGATCTGGAATGGCTATCATTGCATGTGACGAATGAGTATATCTATATATGATATCTATTTAGGCGTTACTTATGTTTTTCATCCGCGCTAGTCCAGCCCCCGCTCTGTCGTTAGTTAAGTAACCTAACGGGTAATGACGGGGCCCCGTGGCGAATGCGGATGGCATAAGCGTACGTCATATTATCGTTGTTTTCTGCAATGGTAGGATTAAATGATGGGACGCATTAAAATTAATGCAAGAAAAATAAACCAAGTAAAAGTCGTTGGAACAATTTCAAAAACCCACTCGGTTTCTTTTCAAAAATAACTTTTAAAACGCGGAGCTTAAGCCACTCCTTTTAAAAGCTATCAAGGTTCCTTCGATTATATCAAGTTCACTACGTTCAAGGTTTCGCCAAAACCATTCGTAGCCCTCCGTCGTTTCGTATGAATATTCAATAGTATTCAAGCTATGTTTGTTGACCTTCGTCAAGGCATAGTGATTGGTAGCTGTTGGGTGTTCATACGTAGCATAGATAGATGCGTTGGTTTGAGATGGTCGTATTACCTTGTTGACCTTCGAAAAGGGTATATACGGGTGGGTTCAAATTAACCTGGACAATGACGGGTAGAACTTGACATGTGACTTATGATTTGTTGACCTTCGTCAAGGTCATAAGAGCATGGGGCACAAATCCACTTCGGGAGTTTCAAAAGAACTGAAACTTGCTAGCGCTGCATACCATTTGGAGTGTGATGATTCTGGTAGGATTCCTTCAGTTTTGTCACGCGGTGATATTTGGATCCCGATCCTACTGTGAGTATATGCTACTCCTCCGGAACTTTCTCGCTTAACGATCAATGCTATAAACCAAGTATGTGTCTAGAAAGGTGTTAGCGGGGCTACGCCCATAGGGAGAAGAGGTTATTTAATTAAGGAACTTCGCGAAAGCGTTGGAAAACCTCCCTCGAAGTACCGACACCATCCTGGCTGAACGGTTAAGCAAGTATTGAACGGTGAGATTGATCCCGACTAATTCTTCCTTTATGGTTTGAGGAGGGATTCGAGAGACAGTGGAAGCCATCCTGTTTAGATAAATTAAAAACCAATCTAAACTTGCAAGAGCATCATGCTGAGTGTTTTCTTCTCTCTCTCTTAATTGCAGCGACCCAGTGACCAGACATAGGTTACATCTAGATAATAAAATGACCAAATCTGACTGTTATGATTGGCAAAGGTCTGTCCAGATATCCATTACCCATGACAAGCTGGGACACCTCTTAACTAATCAAACCCTTGCCGTCTCAGGACCAGTTTCCCCTGTCACGGACATTGACATCCATATGACATCGGAAAAGGACTGTGCGAAAGCCAAGTGCCTCGTGTTAGCCTTAGTTGATGGTGCAAACCAGAGGCAGCACGAGAAGATGGACTCAGTTTCTATCTTCCTCCATAACAAAGATTTAAATGGAGAGCAATCTCGTATCGCAAGATATGAGACCTCGAACGAATTGCTTCAAGCGAGGTTGGCTGTCGGGTCATCTATAGGGGGCAACGTCCTTACAAAGACCAGCTATTTTGAACTCACGGACCTGGAGACCACGTTGGAGAATGGGTTAAGTACTGACTTAACTCTACAGTCCCTGCCCTCTGCTTATACCCTGAAGGAAACCAGGGAAGAAGAAGGAAAGGGAAGGGCAAAAGTTTCGGGACTGGATGTAGTAAAAGAGGGAGGTTCCTATTGTTACGGGAATGAACATTGGCAGAAGGATTGCAGGGCTAGCAAAGCCAGTAGCCAGAATTCGAAGCATGTTTGGCTTCGGCTTCGGGTGTGTTTGTAATAGAGAACTGTATGTCAGTTAACCCTACTTCCTGGGTATTAAATACCGGATCAGGATCTCACATCTGTAATTCATTACAGGCTCTGAGAAATCGTAGGGTTATCAGGAAAGGTGATATGACTCTCAGGGTTGCTAACGGATTAAGCATGGATGCTGAATCCGTAGGGGAATATCATCTTGGACTGACAACTGGGAAGATATTGATTTTGCATAACTGTTTGTATGTACCAGGTGCGACTTGTAATATCATATCTGTATCCTTACTTTCTAAGGAAGGATATGAATTTACTTTTGTAAGCGATGTAGTACACATCCACCTAAATCAAGTTCTGATTGGGTCAGGTACATTAAATAACGGGATATACGTATTAAATCAAGCTCAGATATTCAGTGTCCAGAACACACTTAAAAGAAAGTCTCCGGAAACAAATCAGGCTTTCTTATGGCATTGTAGACTGGGTCACATTAATGAGACACGATTAACTAAGTTACGTAAAGAGGGATACTTGAATCCGTTCGAGTATCAGTCTTATGCCACTTGTGAATCTTGTCTCATGGGTAAGACGACAAAGACTCCGTTCACTGGACACGGAGGGAGAGCGAGCGAGCTCTTAGGACTCATACACAGTGATGTGTGTGGTCCAATGTCTACACATGCGCGTAGTGGTTATTCATACTTCATTACTTTCACAGATGATTTCTCTAGGTATGGACATGTCTTCTTGATGAAGCACAAATCCGAGGCCTTTGGGAAATTTCGGGAATACAAGAATGAAGTTGAAAAACAAACAGGCAAAAGTATAAAGACACTGAGATCTGATCGAGGTGGTGAATACTTGAGTGCCGAGTTTCTGGACTACATAAAAGAGAATGGAATTCTCTCTCAGCGTACTCCTCTATAGACACCACAACACAACGGTGTATCTGAAAGGCGGAAGCGAACCCTATTGGATATGGTTCGTTCCATGATGAGTAAGGTTGAGTTACCGCAATCTTTCTGGGGTTATGCACTAGAAGCAGCTGCATATCTCTTGAACAAGGCTCCAACCAAGACTGTGCCTACCACCCCATATCAGATGTGGAGTGGGAAGAAACCCTGTCTTAAGTATCTTAAGATATGGGGATGTCCAGCTTTTGTAAAAAAGCAGCATGCGGACAAGCTCGAGGCACGCTCAGTACTGTGTAAGTTTATGGGATACCCAAAGAACTCCAGGGGGTATCTTTTCTATTCCGCAGAAGAACAAAAAGTTTTTGTTTCTCCGCATGCCCACTTCTTGGAAACTGAATTTTTGGAAAATCAGATAAGTGGGAGCGCAATAGAACTGGAAGAAATTCCAGAACCACAAGCTGTTACTGAAAGCTTGGATGAACCAGAAGTTTCAGGAGAACCGGACATTCCTGCGCCGCTCCGCAGGAGTAGTAGGCAGTTTCATCCGCCCGAGAGATACTATGGTTTTCTCATAGACGGGGATAGAGAGGATTGCACTATTGATTATGATGAGCCTACTAGCTTCCAGCAAGCCATTCAGAGCGGTGACTCGGTAAAATGGCTGGATGCAATGCGGACCGAAATGGAGTCCATGTACACCAACAAAGTATGGACGTTGGACGTTGCTCCAGATGGGGTAAAACCCGTAGGATGCAAGTGGATCTTCAAAAGGAAGATTGGTGTAGATGGATAGGTTGAGACCTATAAGGCTAGACTTGTTGAAAAGGGTTTTCGTTAAAGACCTGCTTTGGACTATGACGAAACCTTTTCTCCAGTGGCTTTGCTAAAATCCATTCGGGTCCTTCTTGCCATTGTTGCTTTCCACGATTATGAAATCTGGCAGATGGACGTAAAGACGGCTTTCCTAAATGGATATTTGGAAGAGTGCGTCTATATGGATCAGCCAGAGGGATTCATTCAGAGTGGGAGCAGCGGTAAAGTCTGCAAGTTGCTCAAGTCCATCTATGGACTGAAGCAGGCATCGCGGAGTTGGAACATCTGCTTTGATGATACTGCCAAAGAATTCGACTTTATCAAAAACGCAGATGAACCATGCATTTACGGTAAGATTGTAGGAAGAAATGTGGTATTCCTCGTCTTGTACGTCGATGACATTCTCCTAATAGGAAATGATATTCCTATGTTACGGTCAGTCAAAGGATTCTTGTCACAGAGGTTCTCCATGAAGGACCTAGGCGATGCCAACTACATTCTGGGGATCCAGATCTATCGTGATAGATCTAAAAGGATGTTGGGACTTTCACAGTCAAGGTACATCGACACCATGCTGAAACGATTCAGTATGGAAGATTCCAAGCGCGGTAATTTACCGGCTTGTCACGGAATCACCCTCTCCAAAGAGATGTCTCCCAAGACTGATTTGGAAAGGGCTCGCATGTCATCAATACCCTACGCATCTGCGGTAGGATCTATTATGTATGCGATGTTGTGTACCAGACTATATGTAGCATACGCATTGAGCGTTGTAAGCCGGTATCAGTCGAACCCAGGGGAGAAACACTGGATAGCAGTAAAGAACATTCTCAAGTACCTGAGAAGGACTAAAGAGATGTTCTTGGTGTATGGCGGAAAAAACCTCCAGTTCCAGGCCTTTGCTGACTCCAGCTTCCAGAGTGGCAGGGATGACTCCAAGTCCATGTCGGGTTATGTCTTTACCCTCAATTAATGGGCGGTTTGGTGGAAGAGCTCCAAGCAGGAAACCGTTGCTGACTCAACTATGGAAGCGAAGTACATAGCTGCTTGCGATGCCGCAAAGGAAGCTGTCTGGATGAAGAAGTTCCTCACGGAGCTTCAGGTGGTTCCTACCAGTGTTGATCCAATATCGCTGTATTGTGACAAAAACGGCGTTATAGCTTTAGCGAAGAAACCCAGGTCCCATCAGAAGTCCAGGCACATTTTTAGGCGGTACCACCTGATCAGGGAGATCGTAGATCGCCGGGAGATCGTAGATCGCCGGGAGATCGAGGTGAAGAGAGTAAATACAGAAGATAACACTGTTGATCCACTCACGAAGGCCTTACCCCAGACTCAGTTCGAGCGGCTGATCGAGATGATAGGTCTTCGATACGCCAGTTCATGGCCTTAGTGCAAATGGGAGATTGTTAGTGTATATGCCCTGGAGGCCATTACTGTATCATACTAGCTTGTATATTACTTAATGGAAGCTTGGGATATTCACAGTTGTATAGACAATCTTGCTTAAAATGGTAGTATGCTACTTGATTTGTTTCTACTTCAATATGTGCATGTGTTTCTTTTAGCATATCGCTTATACATATTAGTAGAGCCCTTAGGATCTTTGCTTGATTACCAGCGTTGTGATGACAGTCACACTCGTGGGGGCTGGGTAATCTATAAGCACATCCTTATACAGGTCCCTAGTCATAGGACTATCGAGACAGGGCATCGATACTCCGGAGTAGACTAGCGTATGCGCTTCTCATCCCAGCAGGGGAGATGGTCTGTCCCACAGCCATCAGTACGTCGTACTGGAGATAGTATGCGGGTGCTCGTTGGGTTACGAGTGCACTGGACAGGACTCGTCGGGAACTGTTGGTCGGTACTATACCTATCATCAGTTATCAGTTCCCAGGTGACATGAGTACAGCTTAGTCCGCTGACTTGACACTGTCACTTCGCCTCGAGTGTGTTCCCACTGTACTTTGATTACTACCCTACCACGGCTCAAAGGAGTCGTGCAAACAGGTAGTAGTTGGGTGCAGTCCCGAAGCACTTGGAGGCAGTGACGGTTAGACAGGATTCGTCTCTCCCGGTATTGGGGGTTGACATCGCGCTATGTTTAGGAGAGCCATTACACGAGTAGTCCCTGGCCAGGGAAAGCGAGATATACAGGTAGGTTTCCAGTGCTATCTCAGGGTGTTCTGGGCTACACTCCGACACGACTTGTACCGCTATTAGGGGACTGACATTTACCGCCCCCTAGGCCCACCATGCGATGTATCATACGAACAGTCCGGACTGTACATAGATTGTCACATTCAGGCTCAGTAGGAGTTCAGATGGATTTCACCTCGTCAGTCTTCTTGTCGGCATCTACCTGGGGACCGTTACGCACAGCTAGTGCCGCTTGCGGTCTGTGGTTAAACCCACTGCCAGCGTAGTGTCGAGTCTTTAGAGTCCCACACAGAAAGCTATTCGCCTTTAGGCAAAAAGTAGAGGTCGCATGGTTTTGCGACAGGGTTCGGTCACATCCGTGCACTAGTGCACGTTTAGTGTCCGGACAGTTAACACTAGCGGGATTTGGTTTAAGCCAGATCCTAGTGTACGTTTTGGGATTGGTTTTATCTCTTTTGTATTCGTGTTCCTCGGTACGCGGATGCGGGTGTGTATGCACTGTTGACAGAGAGACAGAGGCAGAGGGTTCTCATTTGGGTTATTGACTGTTGACTGTTCACTGTTGACCATTGACTTTTCCTAAACCCTAATGAGAATAAGAAATATGATTAATGATAATATTAATTAAGTATTATTGTGTCATGGTTGAGATGAGGGGTTGACTTTGTTGACTTGTTGACTTTGTTGACCGGTTGACTAGGTTGGACTAGTTGACCATCATCATTGCAATGGCTATCATTTCATGGCAAAGACTTTTGCTTGCTTGTTATGCTTTGCAATATGAGTGCATGAAATGATAATGCCACTTGATATGATATGAACCATCACATAATACTCAATTATTATTATTATTATTTTTTGTTATGGGAGCATGGGAGGAAAAGGGGGTTGGCTCATTCTATCATTCTTCTTCTCTCTCATGCTCAAGCTCTCCCTCTTGCTCTTCCTCCTCCTCTCTCTCTAGCTCAAGGCAACACCCTCTCCTGAGTTGAGAAACATTGCCTTAGAGATAAAAGAAAACCCAAATCACTTCTCTACTCATCCTAGTTCACAAGGTTTAGCAAACCAAGTGTTCTAGTTTCTTCAAGTTCGAAGAAGAAGCCAAAGACAGAACCTTTCAGGTGGATCCATCTTCGGCACAAGGAGACGACGAGGTGAGGCCGATCCGTACACCGGAAAGAGTTGAAGACGAAGGAGTTCAAGAAAGGTATAGCCCCCTAACCGAGTAGGTAAAACTCTAGTTAGGTTATTAGGTAGTTATTTAACAAAGATCCGTATTTTGAGTCCATGTTACCACCTCTTGAAAAATCGTTTTTCATCATTTCCGCAAGACCGTAAGTTCCGGGAGAGGTAACGTGGACTTACAACCATAGGCTAGTGCCGAACGGTAGAGAAGGAAGAAAACCATTTAGCCTAAGGGTGGTGTACAGAAGGTAATGAGTAAAGACAAATAAAGGGATTTGGAGAGATGGCAAGGAAATATACGGTTATAGTCATGAATCTGGATAATCGAAGAGGCATTACTAAGAATACCCGGCTACCCCTTCGAAACATTTTCATGTTTCAGTTTCACTATGCGTTGTTAATTGAAAACTGATTTCCCAATTTGATCCTTGCTCCAGGGTATGAATTTACTAGGTTTGATTCTCACATCTGTATGGTTTTAAAGATGATGAGTAGGAGTAATTTATTGGGAATTATGTGATTATATCCTTATTATATCGGAATTCGTTGTAATTGTTGATATTTGAGGAAATTGCCTGGGGTTTTACCTGGCGTCAAATATTTGGTTTTGAATATCCGTTATTATGCACCAATTTTAAACCGATATATCTGTATGTTTATTTTATAAAATGAGATATAACTTTTTGAAATTATGTTCATGATATTTACCTATATTAGTTGATGATTGGGTAAGGAGCATTAAACAGCGGTGTAATTCTTCATAGCCATAGTACAGTTTTCAACCTATGACGCACAGGGTTTAAGTTATTCAACTCAGGGGACTTATACAAAGTATTTTATATTGTCCAGTGTCCATTAGGACAAAGGGGTTGGTACTCGTGCTATATTCTGTTTACTTGTGACTTCTCCAGTTTTAGACAAGTATTTCATAGAAATACAAGGTCCAAGTTTTGAGAAGTTAAAGGTATAAGAATAAAGTAAAGTGCCATGTGTTATAAGTATCAGGATTCTTCAAGGTGATCAAAGATGTAGATACTTGTGTTTGGTATTCAGTTGATAGTAATGGTTTTGAGAACTTGCTTCTCTTTCTGGTTACTCATATTTGGATACACTCCTAGTTGAGTAATGTTGATCGGCCTCCTTCCATTTAGTTGACATGCAATGGAGAGAGCTCCATAATTTGAATCTGATTCCAATTAAATCAGTGCCTCTGTTTCTATATTGTATATAGAATGGTTCATATCTTAACGATTTTAAGCTATATGGAGTTGTCCGTCTTATGCTTAAAACCAGACTCTGGATAAACTCAAGGCACGTTTCTGTAATGGTAGTTTGTAGGTTATCCCAGACTATGACGAGGGTTAACTTTCTACCATCTAGAAGATCAATAGAGATATTTTTCTTGACTCGCCACAGTTTTAGTAAAATGGACTTTTTCAAAAAACAGTAGTGGGAGTATGGTAGAACTGGAAGTGATTCCAGAACCACAAACGATTACTGAAAATTTAATAGAACCTAAAGATTCAATCGGGATTGACATTCCATTAGCCACTCTGCATATATGGTGGGTAACCTCAGTCGCCCGAGAGGTACTTTTGTATCCTCAAAGACGGTGACAGGGAGGTTCTTGTTTACCCAGACTTGCCATTACTGCTGTTCTAGACTATGAGACCCGACAGAAGGATGAGTATAGCGTCGTTCTAAATGAGCTTTAGAAGCGCACGTGTATATGACTCTGCCAGAGGGTTGTTGTAGTCAGTGGGAGCAAAAGCATAGTGGACAAGTAGCTTGTGTCTATTTATAGACTAAATCAGGTATAGCGGAGATAGATCATCTATTATTGATGTGACAGTCATAGGCTTTGACTTCATCAAAATAGAAGATGGATCTGTTAAGAAGGTAGTAGGGTGTGATGTCATGGTATTTGGATGACATAAACTTTGTAGGAAATGAAATTCCTACACTACGATCAATTATATTATGGTTGTCACACAGTTGTTTCACCACATAGTATATGGATATTATATCAAGCATTCTGGTTACTGGATCTATGGTTTTAGATCTAGATTTGGGTAGTTTTCCAATCTGGGTACTTAAACAGTATTCTAAAGGTATTTTAGAATGGATGAATCCTGGTATGGTGGTGTACCTGCAGGTGAAGGAGTCACCCTCTCTAAAGGTGTCTTACAAACGAAAGGGGAGAGGAATGTGCATGATTGGCATATCACTTGCTTATGCAATTGAGTCAATCATGAGATGTCAAGTACGACACCAGATGTTGTTTTTACACTAGATGCAATAAGTTCATATACTAATCCAATCCTGGAGAAACGTTCGGAAGAAGTTTATGAACATAAGTGGAAGTTCTAGGGATTAGGTAATGGCAGCCTCCTTCGGGAAACGATTATCATTCAAGGCTTCTAAGGTGACCTGGATGACAGAGTGACGTCAGAGTTATAGTTTTTCCTGTTTCGAGGGGCAGTAGTTTGGACAGGTGGTCCAAGCGGATACTGAGGGAGGCATAGCGCATGATACTGATTAAATTCAGTAGACGATACAGTCTAAGAAGTTTGCTGGATTTGGAATTCATTTATGAACTGGGTCCCATCAGATATACAAACATCTTCTAAAACTGGTATTGCTCATTTCAGGAGACAACTTTCTCCGCGAACTTGATATACAGAGAGACATCGAAAGAAACATTGGAGCGGATTCACTCGCTGAGGCTATTTCTCGAACGCAATAGTTTTACAAACGAGCTTCGTGAAACTAATTAGTAGAGAAGTTGGGTGTTCGATATCACACGGGCTGTGAGTATGCGACACCGTAGTAATTAGCCTTAAGTGCAAGTGGGAGACTGTTGGCTATATTGCCCTCAAGGCAATTATTGGATCGCAGGCACGTGATTGCAATGATTGAGGAAGGACCTAAACCGGTAGACAGTCTTACTCGATATGATAGTATGCAATCTGGTTTGTTTTTATCATCATATACATGCTTTAGGTGACATTACAGATCACTATTACATGTTGATAGAGCTCATATGATTCTTGCTTGACTACCAGCATTATGATGGCGATCATATATGTTAGAGTTGGGTGGTCTATAAGTACATCCTTAAATGTCCCTAGTCGTGGGAGTTTCGAGACTGGGCATCGATACTCCACAGTAGACTAGTGTATACTGATCGAGACCCCGACGAGGGGCGGTGGCCGGTCTCACAAGCCATTGGTGTTAGTTTGTTCACCTAAGATGTATACAAGTGCTCATTGGTTTATGAGTATACTGGACGGACCCGCCGGGAACATACTAGTTGGTATTATACCAATTGTTGGATAGTAGTTCCTGGTGACATGTGTACAGGTTAGTCTATCGAACTGAGATCGTCATTTTTCTCGTGTGAGTTCCCACTGTGCTTTGATTACTACCCTACCACTGATTGAGATCCCGACGAGGGGCACGGCCGGTCTCACAAGCCATTGGTGTTAGTTTGTTCACCTAAGATGTATACAAGTGCTCATTGGTTTATGAGTATACTGGACGGACCCGCCGGGAACATACTAGTTGGTATTATACCTATTGTTGGATAGTAGTTCCTGGTGACATGTGTACAGGTTAGTCTATCGAACTGAGATCGTCATTTTTCTCGTGTGAGTTCCCACTGTGCTTTGATTACTACCCTACCACTGATCGAGATCCCGACGAGGGGCGGGGCCGTTCTCACAAGCCATTGGTGTTAGTTTGTTCACCTAAGATGTATACAAGTGCTCATTGGTTTATGAGTATACTGGACGGACCCGCCGGGAACATACTAGTTGGTATTATACCTATTGTTGGATAGTAGTTCCTGGTGACATGTGTATAGGTTAGTCTATCGAACTGAGATCGTCATTTTTCTCGTGTGAGTTCCCACTGTGCTTTGATTACTACCATACCACTGCTGACGTTACTTATGTTTTACACCCGGACTAGCCCTGCCCTGCTCTGTCGTTAGTCACCTAACCTAACGGTGCACGAGGGGAAATCGAGGAGAATGCGGATGGCATAAGTATACATCTCATGTTTTAGCAGATAAGTACTAATTAGCTTCCGCACACTACGCCTTAACATAGTCAACAAACGTAGCACGAATACTAACTAGTCCTTATCTGAAATGACGGAGGGCTACGCAGGTTTTTCAGAAAACTATGAGCGTAATGAACTTGATATCATCGTAGAATCATGTGAAATTTTGAAATGGAGTGTTTTTTAGGCTTTCATTAGTTTTGCTAAAGAGGTCACTCCCGGTGAAGGGATCTCGGCTCTTTCCTCATCGAATAAGGTGCAGGACATATCATATATATCACCGTGCAAAGAAAAACTCTAAAAGCAATCAAAAGACAAACCGAGTTTTGTAGCATCTGCGAGTTTCGCTAAAGAGGTCACTCCCGGTGAAGGGATCTCGGCTCTTTCCTCATCGAATAAGGTGCAGGGTATATCATATATACCGCTATGCAAAGCAAAACTGTATCTACCATTTTTATAAAGTTTTGATTCTACAACATCTTTTAGGTTTGTTTTCTTTTTATTAATCTCATTAATAAAAAAATCCCATCAGCTTATGCTTCCTAAGCATCACAGATAAATACGACGTACACTTATGCCATCCGCATTCTCCTCGATTTCCCCTCGTGCACCGTTAGGTTAGGTAACTAATGACACATTGGTGTTAGTTTGTTCACCTAAGATGTATACAAGTGCTCATTGGTTTATGAGTATACTGGACGGACCCGCCGGGAACATACTAGTTGGTATTATACCTATTGTTGGATAGTAGTTCCTGGTGACATGTGTACAGGTTAGTCTATCGAACTGAGATCGTCATTTTTCTCGTGTGAGTTCCCACTGTGCTTTGATTACTACCCTACCACTGCTCAAAGGAGTCGTGCAAATAGGTTTTTGTTGGGTACAGTCCCGAGCTACATGGAGGCTGTGAGCGGTCGTCAGGGGATTCGTCTCTCCCGGTATTAGGGGTTGATGTCGCGGTGTGCACATGTAACATTTCAGAAAAATAAAATATTATTTTATGGAATTTTATAATTTAATAATGAATATTATGAATATTTTGATAATACGGTATAATCAAATACCGATAAATTTGAAAATATTTGGAAAATTATAGAAATTACTGAAATGAGGATGTTTTACTGGATTTAAGCAAATTATAAATTCCTTATAAATAATTACATACAATTTTAATGTTAATCGCGATTAAATATCGCTAATGTTGCATAAATCCGGTTTTTTGCACATGGCATGCACCATGTCATATTTCACTTTGTTACATATTTCCCCCATGGTATTTTCTTATTTTTCATGCATGATTGGTTTTAAAATTAAAAGGGAAAGATAAGAAAAGAAAAGAAAAAGAAAAATAAAAAAAACATTAAACAATAAAGCATGGGAAGGAGAGGAAGAGAGGAGAGAGAGGGGTGAGGGGTCTCCACGATCCATGGCTCATTGTTTCGTCCATTATTTTCTCCTTAATTTTCCCTCCCTCCTCTCACTTGGCTGCCCTCCTCTCTCCACCACTTCACCCCTCACTACAACCCCAAAACCCCATCAAAACACTTCATCTCTTTTGTTAAAACATGCACAAGCTCACTACAAGCATGGAGAACCAAGAAAAATCGGATTTTGAGCACTTGGGGCAACTCTAGAAAATTCGTGAGTTGCATAATGAGGCAATTCTTACACCATTAGAATAGTATTTCAATTCCTTTAGCATCAATGTTAATTTAGAATCGATATTGTGTCGTTTTGTGAACTTTGAAAATCTAAGTTGAGGATTAGGGTTTGAGTTGAATCCAAAGGTGAAATTGAGGTTAGTAGAGACCTTACGACCCCTTTAGTGTATGGTTAGAGACTTAAACCAGAGAATTAAACCCTGCAACACAAACTTAGAAACCCCGATATCGGAAAATTGTGAGAATTGTGTGGGTATTTTGACATCTGCTATCACCCAGGGACCCTAGAAATTATTTAGCAAAGACTGAGAGTCATGCAGGCACCCAGGAAGCTAACCCCAAGACCCCAGCCCCAATACCTTCAGTGTGTCCACAGATTTAATCATTCTGGCCGCAACTTGCGGCCAGTGTAGGTTGGTTTGGGTCCGTGTTTGGTCCATAGCTCCATTGTCTGGAGCAAGTTTTCCAAGTTTCTGGTTATGTTTCGTGACTTTTATGATTTCAGAATTTAAAACTTGGGTTTTGGTATTCGAACCACGGATTCGATCGTTGGACCTTTGTACGTCAACAACGAGGGATTCTGATAGTTTTCGTGTGCGTAGATCATAGGTTTTAACCTATGTGTGATTCGTGTTTCGTTTCGATTGCGAATTAGATTTTAATGAGATACGATGTGTTATGATATGTAGGTACCCCCACGAGGACTTTGAGACGACAAGAAAGCGCGTGACGACATCGTCATCGGCAAGTGAAGAGCAAGGTGAGTAGATATATATCTACGGGGATAGTCGGGTGGATGGCGTATAGTACCCTCGCAGTTTCGTTGTATAGAACGCGAATGCGTTATAAATATTATATATATATATATTTACGGATGTGATATAAAATGCCTTTGGGTTAGTATAGTGAACTTGTAAGATAGTGTTTAGTTAGTTTATTAGTCGTGAACCCTAGTGTAGTGATTTGTATACACGCGTGCACACACGCTTGCATACTTTTATTACTTGTGCGTAATTGGGGATATGTATATATATATATACACACACATAGGTATGGGACTATGTATCTATGTATATACACACACACACACACATAGGTATGGGACTATGTATGTATGTATGTATGTATGTATATATATATATATACGTATGCATATACATGGATGATGAGGATAGTATATGATATTTGGAGATGAGTCGATGAGTTTGGGCACGGTGCCACGAGATCGGTGATATGTTTTGGTTCGTATATTGAGATACGACATGATGTTATAGAGGGTCCTTGGCGATGTGTTCATACACACGCATATATATATATATATATATATATATATATATATATATGTATATGTATATGGTATCAGTATGTACTAGACGTAGATCAGTACCCAGTTCATGATATACGATGATAAGGATACCAAAGGAATAATGAGATAAATATGATATTCGACCCATACTCAGATTTGGGATGCCGTACGATGGATTTACCGTATGAGCTATATTGATGATAGATTCGCACTCTTGACTCGAGGATGTCATATTATATAGTGTATCGTATGGGATACTGTTGAGGCAGGATCACCGACTATTATATATATATATATATATATATATATATATATCGACTCAGACTTAGGTGGATTTCCTTACCTCTTTTCGATTAGTCTGTTAGTTTAGTCCAGTAGTTTACTTGTAGATATTAGACTAGACTCGAGTTATACCTATTTCAAAACTGATTAATCGTGAGTATTTTAAAGACAGACCAAGTGATTCTACTGATATTTCAAAGGATGTACCTTTTCTAAAAAAACACAGTAGCCTTATTTTCTAAACACAACGATTCGTGTCATTCCAAACGACAAAACTGTATGGCCCATATACATTAATGTAGATTTCTTATTGTTACATTTAATATTCATTTCCGTATATTCAGTATTGCTGCTTTTATTATTCATTCTTTGTTTATTCATGTGGTTATCATCGCATTGCATGTTATTGCGTACTGTAGGGATTATGAAACCCTGTTGTTAGGACACCAGCACCATTACCGATGACGCGTATGCTCCACGTACACTCACTTGCCGGCTCACACACATCTTAATCGGTAATTGCTCTGTCACGTACACTTAGAGAATATTATTTCATTGACATAGCTTGCTAGCTGATAGTTCCTATATGTTATTGTTTCATATGTTAGTTCATTATTGCATTCGTTGCTTGATATTTCATGCATATTTTTATATTCATTAGTCATGCAATATTATAAGGGCCAGTCCGGATTGCCGGAGCCCAGTATTCATTATTATTGACTTTTCATTTTGGATTTCGGATTTTCCATGAGATTTCTGGATTTGGAGAAACCGCGAGATTTAATATACTCATTTATCATTTTAAAAGATTAAAAGTTCGGTTTTCTCATGTTATGATTGTGACATGTCCACCATGAGATTTCTCGGCTCTTGAGCGATATCATACACCCGATTCGAGGAGGAGATAAACCGTCTGTGGGTGCATGGTGGACCCGGTGCGGTACCCCGGGGCAAGAAGATCGCAGAGAATGGCGTTTGAGCCTATGACAGGGGAGCATTGCTGACCGGTGATTTTATTGAGATTTATGATACATGCCAGTCTGGATAGCCGGAGCCTGAGATATTGAGATTTGATGATACAGGCCAGTCCGGATAGCCGGAGCCTGAGATTTTGAGATATTGAATATTGAGATATTGGGATATTGAGATATATACTTTGTGTCGATGCTTGACACTGATTTTCTGATGATTTCATTGATGGTACTTAAATGTTTATACAGAAATCTCACTATATTAAGAAAACCGTTTTCTCATTTATGATGTATTCTGTTTTCATTATACCGCATTCATACCTCATATTTATGATATGTTTGTAGGGTTCCTAGGCACTCTAATGGAGTCTCACAAGTGATCAAACATGCACAAATCAAAAATTCCTTGTGCCTACAAACCCTAGACTACGGATCGTTAACTAGATATAGAGGCAAAGCAAGCAAGTAAACGGAAATATAGCTAAAGGGAAGGGGCTACAACCTTTGTAGATCCGGTCCTCCACATCCTAGACTCCGTGAAGAGGTCCCTCCGCTGTCCAAGTCGGATCCCGAACTCTAGCATCGGCCTCATCGAAGAAATGGACGGGCTTGATCGTCGGTTCGATGCCGAAGATGATCTACGTCGAGGCATCACAAGAACAAGCTCCAACTTCACCAAGTCTTGAGAACTTGTGAAGGAAACACCCTATACAACTTGGAAAGAGGTAGAGGATGAAGAAATAGGAAGTGGGTAGACTTTAGTTTTGGATTTCTCACTCATTTTGGCTAGTTGCCATTGATGGTGCAAGCTTTCTTCAAGTTGAAGATGAAGAAGAAAATGATAAAAAAAAATTGATAATTTCTTTTTTTTTTAGATAAATAAATCAATACTTATCATATATTAACCCTTGGTTAGTTGTAGAGAATGGACCATGGTTAACTTGAATGGTTAGGGTTAAGGATGAGACAAGAATGGTGACTTGGTCAAAGTTTCAAGAAACTTCAACTAAAAACAAAACTAGCAACCATTCTTTTTCTCTTTATCTTTTTCTTTTGCCAAAATAAACAAAAAGAATAAATAAATGAATAAGTAAATAAAATGAAACCCTAACCATTCATATAACCATGGTCAATTCTTCACACTAACCCTAGCTTGCATGTATCATCAAACATGATACAATCTTGTGCACAAAAGTATATCACATATA
Source organism: Agapanthus africanus (assembly GCA_030015575.1). Classification (NCBI taxonomy): domain Eukaryota; kingdom Viridiplantae; phylum Streptophyta; class Magnoliopsida; order Asparagales; family Amaryllidaceae; genus Agapanthus; species Agapanthus africanus. The sequence continues at coordinate 395,280,930 of JASDDO010000022.1, forward strand.
CAACTTGTGCATTTCAAGTGAGAAAATCCATTTAAAGTGAACCAATACTAGTTAATGCAAAGTAATATATCAAATATATAATTATACATTAAATCATTAAATCAACACTTGATTTAACGATCCGGTCATATCGCATATAACCGACTAGTATCCAATGTATCGGCTTATCGAATCAATCCATGATTCGATAACTAGGTTATATCGCATATAACTAATCGATACATTCATCGCGAGAATATAATACGGTATCATATACACGCATTATTCTCGGTCCCGCACATATCTCATATGCGCTCCTATTTCGTTTCGCTTGAGCCAGGAAACCTCTGTGTAGGACTCTAAAGACTCGTCAATACGCCGGCAGCGGATGATGATCATATCAAACACCCACAAGCTGCAAGCGGTCTGCCAAACGTAACGGCCACCCGGGTATTGAGGGATCAGAAGATCGACGAGCAAGCCCGCTCACACTCCTATGAATCCAACCAGTAACACTTACCGTACAGTCCGGTCTGTTCGTCTGATATGTCGCATATCTCGCCTAGGGGTGGTAAACGTCAGACCCCAATAGCTCGATAAGTCATGCCGACGTAAAGTCCATAACATTCGTGAAACTACTGATAACTCTTACCAGTATATCACTGCAACCCTGGCCAGGGATTTCCTGTTATGGCCAGTCGAGCATAGCGCAACATCAACCCCCAATACCGGGAGAGACGAATCCCCTCCTATCGCTCATTGCCTCCATGTGAATCGGGACTGTACCCAAAAACCACCTGTTTGCACAACTCAGTAGAGCCGTGGTAGGGTGGAAATCAAAGCACAGTGGGAGACACACAAGACTCTATGACGATCTCGGGTCAACAGACTAAGCTGTACCAGTGTCACCAGAGAACTGCCATCTGACGTGAGGTATAATACCATCTGGGAGTTCTCGGCGAGTCCGTTCAGTGTACCCAGTCTCCACTAAGCACCCGTATACCATCTCTGATGTCAAACACCAATGGATATGGGATCATCCATCGCCCATCGCATGGGTCGAGAAGATATACGCTAGTCTACTCTGGAATATCGATGCCCCGTCTCGATAATCCCACGACTAGGAACAATGAAGGATGTACTCATTGACTACCCAGGCCCCACTAGTATGATCTGCATCATAGTCCTGGAAGTCGAGTACACATCCTAAGGGCTTTATCAACATGTAATCAGAGAGACATAGAGTATACATGTTAAGATAAAGAGCAACCAGATAGCGTACTATCATGTCGAGCAAGAAAGTCCTACCTATATATGTCCCAGCATCCACTACAATATACATCCAATGTACAGTAATGGCCTCTAGGGCATACATATAACTAACAATCTCCCACTTGCACTAGGGCCATCTGTGGCAGTGGTTGCAGTATCTAATACCCAACCATCCCATATGAGTCTCTCTCTGGGAAAAGGCCTTCGTGAGTGGATCCGCTGTGTTGTCCTCTGAGTCTACTCTCCTTACCTGGATCACCCTGGAGATCAACTATATCCATGATCAGGTGATGCTGCCTCAGAATATGTCTGGGTCACTGATGGGACCAGGGTTCCAGGGCCGAAGCCACACTTCCGTTGTCATACAATGGCAGGAACCTAGTTCATCTTATGAACCAATATACACCCAAACTTCCTCTTTGGTAGTATCATTAATAGCGATGTTACCAGCCTTTATCGTCTAGTTTGCCACGGTATCGAGCTTGGAACTCTTCCAACATACCGTCCCTTTACTGAGGGTAAAGACAGTGCCTGTGACTGACATTCAGTCGTCTTTATCACCGTGGAACTCTTCCAGTGATTCTCCCCAGGATCGATTGATACCATATCACTACAACTAGTGAGAATCCTAGCATCCAATTACATCTATCTCATAGATGAAAACTCAGGATTTAGGAGGTATAACTTTGATCCTATTTGGAGAATCCTGGTGATAATAGGAGATTGACCGATCGTAGTATAGGAAACTCTTTTCCTATCAAGAGTATGTTGTCTACGTACAATACGAAGATGACCACGTTACTCTCTACTACCCTTTTGTATATACAAGGTTCGTCTACCATTTTGATGAAGTCAAACACTTTGACTATCACATCAAAACAGACGTTCCAACTCCGCGATGCCTGCTTTATTTTGTAAAGCAACTTGCACACGTTTCCGCAGCTCCCACTGTCTACGAGGCCCTCTGGCTGTGTACTTACAGACGTTCTCTTCTAAATCAGTATTTAGAAAAGCAGTCAGGGCACCCAACCACCAGATATCGCAGTCATGGTATGTAGCCGTGGATCGTAGGATCTGGATGGACTTAAGCATATTCTATGGAAAAGGTTTCATCATTATCCGTTCCTGGTCGATGACGAAAACCTTTAACAAGTCTAGCTTTGAAAGTCTCAACATTTCCATCTACACCAAGTAATCTTCTCAAGATATACTTGCTCCTGATGGGGATTTAACCCTTCAGATATAGCAACCAAAGTCCATACTTTGTTGGTGTATATGGATTCCAACTCAGATCGCTAAGCATCCAGCCATTCTTACAGAGTCCCTACTCTCGATGGCCTGCTCGAAATGCTCGAAACTAGTTGGGTCATCATCCCATGATGCATTCCTCGCTCCCACTGTCATCGAGAAACCGAGGTATCTCTCAGGCGGATGAGGAACCCTACTAGATCGGCGGAGAGGCTGAGGTTCGTCGGGAACTATAGAATCCTTTGTTTCTATCAAATCATCAACTGCAGTTTTGTATAGCTGGAACCTTTTCAGTTCTACAGAACTGATCCTGCCTCGATCTTGTCCGGATTTTGCTTTTGACATAGGCCGGACAATCCCAAATCTTACGCTTAAGAGATGGGTTCTTCCCATACCATATCTCATATGGAGTGGTAGGCACTGATTTGATTCAAACATAATTCAATAGGTATGCAGCTTCTCAAGTGCATAACTCCCAAAAGAAAACAGGTAACTCAGTAGTACTCATCATAGAGCACACCTTATCATATAGGGTGTGATTGCTCCGCCCCGATATACCATCGTGCTATGGTGTATACGGAGGAGTAATGCTGAGAGAGAATCTCATTCTCCTTTAGAATAGTCCAGGAATTCTATGCACAAGTATTCTCCTCCCTGATCTCATCATAGGACATAATACTTATACCCGTATTTTGGTTCTCTACTTCTAACTTACATTCTGTGAATATCTCAAAAGGTTCGGACTTATGTTTCAACAGGAACATATGACTGAATCTTGAGAGATTATCAGAGAATATAATGAAGTATAAAGAACCAGTCCTGGCATGTGTAGACAGGAGACCTTACATACATCATAATGTATTAGTCCCAAAAGTTTACTAACTCTTTCTCTGTTTCCAATAAACAGAGCTATGGTCATCTTATCTTTGTGACATGACTGGCAAGTTTCACAAGATGTAAATTCAAACTGATTTAAATATGCATCTAAAATGTAACTTCAGCCAGTCGGGTCGCATTGATATGACCTAGTCTACAATGCCTCAAGAATGATTCGTTCATTTCTGAACTCTTCCTCTTGTGCGTGTTCTATATAGGAGGAACTGTAGTTTGATTTAGAACGTCAATGCTTTTAGATAACGTGCCTGAACCGATCAACTTTTGATATAGGAAATGTTCAAAACATTATCCAACAATACAAAATTATATCATTTCTTTACTAATAAAGAGACTAATATGATTTTGTATATCAGGTTCGGTATCTAATAGCATTTGTTCAGAATCAATGTACTGGTAGTACAGGATGACAGTGACCAATAGACTTGGCTGCAACACTTGCCCCGGTTTCTGTCTCATGAAACTTATCACCCGTTCTCAGTTTTTCTACCTTTTTGTAGCCCTATGTAACAGCTTACATATCTGGGATCCTGATCCGGTATCATATACCCAGGATTCAGAGGATACTGAGAAACAGTTCTTTGTAATGAACATACCCGAAGGAGATGCATCATATGCACTTTCTTCGTTTGGGTGGCATAGAAAATCTGGTATTCCCCTATTTCCTGCTCGGTCTTATAACAATTATAAGTCGGAGCGGGACCAACGTTCCCCAGCTCAGTATAACAAGCGAGTTCGGTCAATACATCCATATTATTATCTTGATTAAGGCGTGATATGGTCGCTACATGGAGAGAGAGAGAAGAAAACACTCAGCGTGCGCTCTTGCAAGATCAGATCGGTTATTTATTTTATCTAATCAGGATGGCTCCCACTGTTTTTATCAAGTCTTCCTTCAAACCCTAAAAGGAAAGACTAGCCGGGATTAATTACACTCTACAAGTTCGCCAATCTTTCAGCCAGGCCAGTGTCGGTACTTTGAGGGAGGTTCCTTGTGCTTTCGCACGGACCTAATTACAGTAAACCTCGTTTTCCCAGAGGCGTAACCCCGTTGACACCTTTCTAGACACCTACTTGATCGGCTAATTGTAAAGTGCAAAACTCTCCCAGGAGTAACAATTACTCGCAGTGAGTATCGGGATCCAACTATCATATAGAAGGTATGCAATCTCATTGCAAGTTTCAACACTTGAAACACCCGATAAAGGTTTTTACCCCTAGCACCTATGACCTTAACTATGGTCAACAAATCATAAGTACTAGTCAAGTTCTACCCGTCATTTCGTGATTAATCAGACCCACCCACATGACCCTTAACTAAGGTCAACAAAGTCACGCGACTGTCCTAACTAATCGCATCATATGCGGTGTAGGAAGACATCACTTAGCTACCGTACACTGTGCCTTAACTAAAGTCAACAAACACAGCACGAATACTAAGTACTCTACTTCCTAAAATGACGGAGGGTTGCGTATGGTTTTTGTGAAAACCTTTAACGCTTTGAACTTGATCTCGTTGCGGAATCAAATGGTTTTTAAATGGAATGTTTTTTAGGCTTTTCTAGTTTTGCTAAAGGGGTCACTCCCGGTGAAGGGATCGTCGGCCCTTTCTTCGTCGAATGAGGTGCGGGATATATCATATATATCACTGTGCAAAGCAGAAACTATAGAAGCGATCAAAAGACAAACCGAGGGTTGTAGCATCTGCCAGTTATTGCTAAAGGAGTCACTCCCGGTGAAGGGATCTCGGTCCTTTCCTTATCGAATAAGGTGCAGGATGTTCTACAAGGAACACCGCGATGCAAAGCAAGAACTGTAGCTACCTGTTTTCATTTTGAAATTCGATTCCACAACATCAATTAGGTTTATTTTCTTTCATTAATCTCATTAATGAATATCCCATCATTTAATTCCACCTAATCATCACAGATAAATATAACGTACGCTTATGCCATCCGCATTCGCCTCGATGTCCCGTCTGCACCGTTAGGTTAGGTAACTAACGGCAGAGCGAGGCAGGGCTAGCACGGGTGTAAAACATAAGCAACGTCTATATAATATATCATATATACTATATACTACATCTATCTGAACAGAGCACAGAACATCGCATGATCACATCACAGATAAAGCAGCAGAAAGAATCATATGAAATATTGGATATTCTAGGACATCCGTGTTTTCAATACGAGCCAGTACAAAACACGGATTCCACGGTCGTGATGAATAGCCAATCCCACCCCCCTAGACCCCTACGAGAGCGGCAAGCAACCCTACCAATTCTAGGGTTAGGAGACCCGGACTCGACTCCTCGAGTTGGTCTCCCACTGGACCCCAGAACCCGGTTACTTATGCTCCCCTCCTTGGGTCTATCCTAGTGCAGAAAAGTAAATAATATACAAATGGTGACAACATCCGCAACCTGGAAGTGCCCCAATAAAAGAATATTACATACAAGTTTTTACATGAATGAAAATGAAAAACACTCATCTCACATAAAAAAACCCCGGCTATTCAAATACGACGATCCAATATAACATATCCAGCAACACATAACATCACATGCCATCAACGTAAATAAATATGCGCATCCAAATTGTCGTTGACATATAGCAACGAAACCGGCGATATCACATATTACACTTACGGTCACAGAAAAGAAAGTGTAAAACTACAACAGTTGGAATCCGCAACTCCTCTAGACATCACATGCCTAATCAAATGAATTCTTTAGACATCACATGCCTAACAATTATAAACCCCGCATTTTAGTCTCATTATCGAAAACTCTTTTCAATATCAAGTCGGGCAATTCAACTGGATTCCCGACATTCTGATCGAATGCTCGTCGCAAACTTCAGTAGACGGCCGCACCCCCGACGCCGTCGACAAAGTGCACCAAGGCGGAACACCGCTACCGCGAGCACTCGAACGGATGCTTTCGGCGACGGGGTTCTCCTACAGTCACTTGGTCGGGGCTATGGAGTGAGGCTGTCTATTAAGTTTACCCGGCGAGTATCCGCGTACGCTACGTGATTGCAACGGACTTTTGATCGCATCAAAATTCCGTGGCAACCGATCAAGTGAGACTAAACTGCTATGTTTATAACATTCATCAAGTCATCTCATAACTCTTTGCGAAATCCAAGTGTTGTATCACATTCCGGATAAATAGAAAATGCTAAACTTTTCGATCGAACAATCGAACACCCAAGTTTTCCCGATACAGCTCAACACATGAAATAAGTCTAACAACATTCAGTTCGTGCCTCAGTACCAACGGTCCAGCCGTAGAAGGGTCAAGCCAACGCCTCACATGTGGCACGCCGTACTGCCCCAAACCCTAAGGTTCAAAGGGCAGTTCAAGACGGTCACATAATCGAGTTAAGGTTTGTTGTCTTCTAGAGGGTCCATCGCGTTACTTGCACTACTTAGAACGTCGTTAAACTACGGAAAAATCCAACAATTGGAAATTTCCCGGCAGGGGAAAAAGTGGGTATTTATATCCGGTCGAACTTTTTAACATATTCTAAAAATATCCGGAAAAGCACACTGACAAAATTAGACAATCTGATCGATACACCGAGTCCCCAATACAACCCAGAAAATTCAACTCTTGAAAAAAAATATTAAAAATTCCCAGGAAAACCAGCACTTTAAACTAGGAATTACTGTGCTAAATTTATTGCAAGAGGAGTCAAAAGGGCCGCGGAACCGCCGCATTAGCATGCTAATGCCGCGGTTCCGCCGCTCTTTGATGGATTCAAGGGCCCCGTTTTATACAGTAATTCTTAGAATCTACTACTGAGTTTTATGCATATTTTTAATTCTCAAAAATCCACGATTTTCAAAAATGTACAGAGAGCAATATTAGGGTGACGGTTTCGGTTCGATCGGATTTCTAACTCCGTCTACGCATCGCCTAAGGCTCTAGCAAGGCTCTGATACCACTGTAGGGTTCCTAGGCACTCTAATGGAGTCTCACAAGTGATCAAACATGCACAAATCAAAAATTCCTTGTGCCTACAAACCCTAGACTACGGATCGTTAACTAGATATATAGGCAAAGCAAGCAAGTAAACGGAAATATAGCTAAAGGGAAGGGGCTACAACCTTTGTAGATCCGGTCCTCCACATCCTAGACTGCGTGAAGAGGTCCCTCCGCTGTCCAAGTCGGATCCCGAACTCTAACATCGGCCTCATCGAAGAAATGGGCGGGCTTGATCGTCGGTTCGATGCCGAAGATGATCTACGTCGAGGCATCACAAGAACAAGCTCCAACTTCACCAAGTCTTGAGAACTTGTGAAGGAAACACCCTATACAATTTGGCAAGAGGTAGAGGATGAAGAAATAGGAAGTGGGTAGACTTTAGTTTTGGATTTCTCACTCATTTTGGCTAGTTGCCATTGATGGTGCAAGCTTTCTTCAAGTTGAAGATGAAGAAGAAGATGATAAAAAAAAATGATAAGTTCTTTTTTTTTTTGAGATAAATAAATCAATACTTATCATATATTAACCCTTGGTTAGTTGTAGAGAATGGACCATGGTTAACTTGAATGGTTAGGGTTAAGGATGAGACAAGAATGGTGACTTGGTCAAAGTTTCAAGAAACTTCAACTAAAAACAAAACTAGCAACCATTCTTTTTCTCTTTATCTTTTTCTTTTGCCAAAATAAACAAAAAGAATAAATAAATGAATAAGTAAATAAAATGAAACCCTAACCATTCATATATCCATGGTCAATTCCTCACACTAACCCTAGCTTGCATGTATCATCAAACATGATACAATCTTTTGCAGAAAAGTATATCACATATACAACTTGTGCATTTCAAGTGAGAAAATCCATTTAAAGTGAACCAATACTAGTTAATGCAAAGTAATATATCAAATATATAATTATACATTAAATCATTAAATCAACACTTGATTTAACGATCCGGTCATATCGCATATAACCGACTAGTATCCAATGTATCGGCTTATCGAATCAATCCTTGATTCGATAACTAGGTTATATCGCATATAACTAATCGATACATTCATCGCGAGAATATAATACGGTATCATATACACGCATTATTCTCGGTCCCGCACATATCTCATATCCGCTCCTATTTCGTTTCGCTCGAGCCAGGAAACCTCTGTGTAGGACTCTAAAGACTCGTCAATACGCCGGCAGCGGATGATGATCATATCAAACACCCACAAGCCGCAAGCGGTCTGCCAAACGTAACGGCCACCCGGGTAGTGAGCGATCAGAAGATCGACGAGCAAGCTCGCTCACACTCCTGTGAATCCAACCAGAAACACTTACCGTACAGTCCGGTCTGTTCGTCTGATATGTCGCATATCTCGCCTAGGGGTGGTAAACGTCAGACCCCAATAGCTCGATAAGTCATGCCGACGTAAGGTCCATAACATTCGTGAAACTACTGATAACTCTTACCAGTATATCACTGCAACCCTGGCCAGGGATTTCCTGTTATGGCCAGTCGAGCATAGCGCAACATCAACCCCCAATACAGGGAGAGACGAATCCCCTCCTATCGCTCATTGCCTCCATGTGAATCGGGACTGTATCCAAAAACCACCTGTTTGCACAACTCAGTAGAGCCGTGGTAGGGTGGAAATCAAAGCACAGTAGGAGACACATAAGACTCTATGACGATCTCGGGTCAACAGACTAAGCTGTACCAGTGTCACCAGAGAACTGCCATCTGACGTGAGGTATAATACCATCTGGGAGTTCTCGGCGAGTCCGTTCAGTGTACCCAGTCTCCACTAAGCACCCGTATACCATCTCTGATGTCAAACACCAATGGATATGGGATCATCCATCGCCCATCGCATGGGTCGAGAAGATATACGCTAGTCTACTCTGGAATATCGATGCCCCGTCTCGATATTCCCACGACTAGGAACAATGAAGGATGTACTCATTGACTACCCAGGCCCCACTAGTATGTCTGCATCATAGTCCTGGAAGTCGAGTATACATCCTAAGGGCTTTATCAACATGTAATCAGAGAGACATAGAGTATACATGTTAAGATAAAGAGCAACCAGATAGCGTACTATCATGTCGAGCAAGAAAGTCCTACCTATATATGTCCCAGCATCCACTACAATATACATCCAATGTACAGTAATGGCCTCTAGGGCATACATATAACTAACAATGTTGCTACCTGAGGCACTGACACGAGCACTTGGGATTACACTTATGCATAGATATTTACCCTTGCCTTTATATTATGCTTCAGGCCATATTATCATTGAGGATATATATTTTGATCGTATTGAACTAGGATTGAGTCATACATACGATTTCTGCTCTGTGATGTTTTCTACTCACAAGTTGGCAACTCACTCTTGTTGTGCCACAGTTCTTACAGGTTTTGCCATACAGGTTCATTGCGGTTTTGCTGGCACACTGCTCCTTTTCGGGTGATTGCTTTGGTATGTGGGTTCACTTGCATCGTGACCACCATTGTACATTTTATTTATATTCAATTGTATCTAGTAACTCCATCAACCAGACATGTATATTTATTATACTTAGAAAACCAGTTGTTATTCTTCCGACCTTAGAGTCGCGCGTTTTATTCTTATGGGTTTTCTTGATGATTTGAGTTTCCTTTTGTGTTTTGATCCTCACCCTTCGGCGTTGTATATTATATTGCTTGCGTGGTTGTGACCGTCAATTGACGAAGAGCTAGCTCCCGCTTGGGGATGCCTTTATGTATTTTATTCATGTTGTACCCTTTTGGGGCCAGTATTTACAAAGCAAACTCTGCCGAAATTTTCAGAAAAGACTTGAGATTTTTAAAATGCATACTTCGGCTTATGTTGTTAAACCACTTGATTTAAAACTAGAATTTTTCCTTACTTCTTCATTAAAATGGTTTAGATTTCTTGGATTTTTGGCTTACATGAATTAGATGGGGTCCTATAGACTTTATATGATTCAAGTGCCAGTCACGTACTATTTCGGGTCGTGACAGCACGGGTGGTCATCACCAGAAATCCTTGGCCAAGGTAGTCGAGAATTACTGATCTAGGATTGGTAGTTTCTCAGGTGGTGATATGTTTCATACCGACACTGAATGTCAATTTATTAGGGGTCTGACTTTATTGTTAGTGTGATATTCCCTAGAGGCCATTATTGTATAGTACTAGTTTGTATATTGCATTTTGGAAGCTTGGGATATATACACGGATTTATAACAGTCTTTCTCAATATGGTAGTATGCTACTTGGTTTGTATCTATCTTAATATGTGCATATGTTTCTTTTAATGTATCGCTAATACATATTGATAGAGACCTTAGTATCTTTGCTTGAATATCAGCATTGCCATGGCAGTCACACTAGTGGGGGATGGGTAGTTTATAAGCACATCCTTATACAGGTCGCTAGTCGTAGGATTATCGAGACAGGGCATCGATACTCCATAGTAAACTAGTATATATGCTTCCCATCCCAGCAGGAGAGTGGTCTGTCCCACAGCCATCAGTAAGTCGTACTGGAGATAGTATGCGGGTGCTCATTGGATTATGAGTTACACAGGATGGACTCATGGGGTACTGCTGGTTGGTACTATACCTATCGTCATGCAGCAGTTCCCAAGTGACATGAGTACAGCTTAGTCCCTTGACTTGACACTGCTACTTCGCCTCAAGTGTGTTCACACTATTCTTAGATTGCTACCCTACCATGGCTCTAATGAGTCGTGGAAACATGTAGTAGTTGGGAGAAGTCCCGAAGCACTTGGAGGCAGTGACGGTTAGATAGGATTCGTCTCTCCCGGTATTGGGGGTTGATGTCGCGATGTGTTCGGAACGCCATTACACAAAGTCCCTGGCCAGGGCAAGCGAGTTTTACTGGTAGGTACTCCAGTAGTTTCTCAGGGTATTTTGGACTGTACTCCGGCACGACTTATTGCACTATGTAACATTTCAGAAAAAATAAAATATTATTTTTGGGAATTTATATAATTAAAATAATAATAATTATGAATATTTTAATCATAAGGTATAATTATATACTGATAAATTGGAATATATTAGAAATATTAATTTGGATTATTGTTTTCGTAAAGAAACTATGTGAATTGAGCATTTTGTAGACTTTAAATAATTATTGTATTTTGTAAAATTACTAAACTTGATTAATATTTATAAATTATTCATTATGCATGATTTTGTACATGTCATGCAACATAGCATGTTGCAAACAATTTGTTACTTTTTTTTATGAACCGTGGCATCTTGTGTTTCTTTTATTATGTATGTGGTTTTAATTGTTTTTAGTTTTAAAAGAAAGGGTTAAAAAAGAAAAGAAAAGAAAAGAAAAATGAAAGAGAGAAAGAGAGAACTCTAGAAAATTCAAAGTTCCTTTGACCTTGGCTCACTTATCTTCACTCCATTATCTTCATCATTTTCTCTCATCTCCCTCACCATGGTTGCCCTCTCTCTTCCCGTCCTCTACTTCTTCATAACGCCTTCAAATTTACATCAAAAAATTATTTTTCCTTCATTAAAAATGTGTATAAGCTCACTACAAGTATGGGGAACCAAGAAAAAATTGATTTTGGAGGTCTAGAGGATTCATGAGTTGCCAATGAGGTAATTGTTGCATCATTAGTGTAGTATTTCACTTACTTTATCATCTACTTGTGTTTAGAATCCATTTAATTTAGTTTAGCGATTTTTGAAAATTCCTAGAAGAGGTTTTGGGAAATTCTTTATTGGAGATGGTGTAATTGAGTTTAGTGGTGACCTTAAACCCTTCTAGTGTCTAACACCCAAAACAAATCTGAATTGAAACCTGAAACCCAAAAGCTCAAAACTTTCCGTGTCGGTTTTGTGTGTGATTTTGTGCCTATAAGGAATCTGGGATGCACCGATGTTGGAGATAGTGCCCTCATAGTCAATTATTGGATCGCAGGTACGTGATTGCAATGATTGCGGAGGACCTATCCCGGTAGGACAGTCTTACTCGAAATGATAGTATGCTATCTGGTTTGCCTTTATCAGTCGTGTACATGTTCAGGTGACTGATTGCATGTTACACTTTGATAGAGCCCTTAGGATCTTGCTTTACTACCAACAGTATGATGGCGATCATATACGTGAGAGTTGGGTAGTTTATATGCATATCCTTAATTGTGGTCCCTAGTCGTGGGAGTTTCGAGACAGGGCATCGATACTCCGGAGTAGACTAGTGTATACAGTCGAGACCCCGACGAGGGGCGGTGGCCGGTCTCACAAGCCACTGGTGTAGTTGGATCACCTAAGATGTATACAGATGCTCATTGGGTTATGAGTACACCGGACAGGACTCGCTGGGAATCTGCTAGTTAGTATTATATCTACCGTCAGATAGCAGTTCCCTGGTGACATGTGTACAGGTTAGTTCATCGACCTGAGGTCGTCATTTGTCTCGTGTGAGTTCCCACTGTGCTTTGATTTCTACCCTACCACGGCTCAAAGGAGTCGTGCAAATAGGTAGCTTTTGGGTACAGTCCCGAGCCATATGGAGGCACGTGAGCGGATCGGCAGGGGATTCGTCTCTCCCGGTATTGGGGGCGAGATCGTGCTGTGTCTAGGAGAGCCATTACACAAAGCCCACGGCCGTGGCAGGAGATTTACTGGTAGGTACTCCAGTAGTATCTCAGGGTGTTATTGGGCTTCACTCCGACACGACTTATACTGCTATTGGGGGTCTGACGTTACTAGCCCCCTAGGCGGATATGCGATACTCATTGACGAACGGACCGGACTGTATATACATTGTCACTGTTAGGCTCAGTAGGGTTTTCGGAGGAGTTCGCTCATCGATCTCCCTTGAGTTCGCTCCTCGGCCACCCTTGAGGTCAGTCCATGGGCAGCCGTTACGCATAGCTAGTGCCGCTGACGGTTTGTGGTTAAACCCACTGCCAGGGTGCTGACGAGTCATTAGAGTCCCCCACAGGCAGTTTCCCAAGTTCGGGCGAAACGTTGTAGAGGCCGTATGGTTTTATGGCAGGGTTCGGAAAATGCACGTGCGTTTACGCACGTGTCAGTTTTCGGGCAGATGATACTGGTCGGTTTTGGTTTAAGCCGGATCCGAGTATTATATTGAGTAGGTATAATATCTTTGTCTCAGTTGCATTTGTATTCGGTCGTAATACAAATGCGGGTATATTTATACAGTTTCGGGGTTATCCTGAAAGTTGTTTCAGGATCACTTTTGGAAGTTGCCAGTTTCCAGTTTTCTATCAGCCGTCTTTTAACATTTGGTTAAAGACGGATTTATCTTTTCTACAGATAAGGTGAGTCAGTGTTCTAGAATATTCTAGATGAGGTGACTAGGCTTATTGGTGTAGGGTTTTCATTGGTTGCATTTATTAAGTGGTGACTATGCTTAATGACTCATGCTTTGTAGTTAATGCATTTTGTTTTGGCTAAAGATATTTATGTGAGAAGCTTTTGGTTTATGGTCACCTCCCTCCTCCTACGGTCACCTCCCTCTTCCTTATAAGGTGGCCGGCCCCTCTCTCTCTCTCTCTTGATCGATCTCATTTTTCACTTGAGGTTTCATTTCGGTTAGAAAAGATATGATAGTTTTGGGGTGTATGGAATTCACAGTTCATTTCATTCCATCACCCGATTTCCACGGCAACTTCATTAACCCATCGTCCACGGATTTGGACGAAGTGAGACAAAGTCATCTACTCATTCTCTACATCATTCTTGGTCGTCTCTTTTAGCAAACTTGACGATCGAGTTGCCTCGAGTCAGAGGCGGGAGCCCGTTTAAAGAACCGATCATGTGGTGCCACTTCGACGAGGAGATCGGAGATCGACGAGATCGGAGCAGCCGCAACGGAGCGTGGGATGATGGTTGAAGAACGAAGGACTCGGATCGTTCGGTATAACCATTCTACACTCTTTACAGTATGTTAGTTTAGCAATAATGGCAGATCCGGGTTAAAGTATACGATAGCGCCAGTTAAAAAGTTTTTGTTCCGCATTTGGCGTCTGTAGACTGCCGGGGCGCTAGCGTAGACTTACAGTGGTATCAGAGCCTCACCATTTTGCTATACTAACTTGTGCTAACGCGTTCAAAATATCGATCCGACCGAAAATCAAAAACGACAAAATCCTTGCACGACAGTTTCTGTTGATTTTAAACGGTGTCGAAATTTATTTCTGGATGTCTTAAAAATCCGTGCAGGGAATTCTAAGAACGACGAAGAAATTTGGGCACGTGACTCAATGATACCGCCGCGGAAGGGCGGTCAAACCATTGGTTTGACCGCGCTTCCGCGGCCAAACATTGAGCTCGTGGCCCCAAATTTTTCCAGTGGGTTCTTGGTGGGATTTTGTGGTTTTTGGTATATAAAGTTTTGGCCCAGATTTTGTTACTGTTCACCAGTAAGCAGAGGGGCCCACTTTTTGATTTTTGGTCTTTGGTCGATCGTAATTTAAACACGTTAGTTTACAGTGCTTACATTATATCTCCGACCGGGAATGTCATTTGATCGGTAAACCGCGTCCGATTGCTATAGTTCTTTTAGACGGGTTTGCGAACGTGACATTCGCGTTGATGTTCTGTGTTGTGCTGTATTGTTGCGGATTTGTCGTGGTGGATAGCAATGTGCAATGATAGTACAGTTTGAGTTTATTTGTACATGATATTGCGGGGCGAGCGTCCAACTTGTGGACTGCCGTCACTGCCTGTTGTATAATATTCTTTTGGGGCACGACCAGGTTGCGGTCGATGTACCTATTGTACTATTTTTCATTACTGTACTAGGTTTTACCCCGCGACGGAGTGCACGGATAGCCGGGTTCGGGAAAGCAACGGGTCCGCATCTCATGGCTTTGAGAGGCAGAGGGACCCCACTTCAGAATTGGCAGACTATTCGCCGCACTCGTAGGGGGTACAGGTTGACCCAAGGAGGGGTGCTCAATTTACCGGATTCCGTGAAGTGCCGGGTGTTCCATTCACTATGCAGTGGGGACTACCTCGTTTCAGGTTTTGGCGGGTAACTTGCCACACCCGTAGGGGTCTAGGTTTCATTGCACAGGCTATCCACACGACAGGGGAACGTCGAGTTTCAGCAGCGGCTCTGTGAAACTCGGGGATCCCAGATATCTGTATTGTTCTGTGATGCTTATTACTTTTCTGTAATGTTGCATATTATCACGCCTGGAGCGATTATGTATATTGGTTTATATACTATTAGATGTTGTATATGTTTTACACCCGCGCTAGTCCAGTCCCCGCTCTGTCGTTAGTTAAGTAACCTAACGGGTGATGACGGGACCCAGTGACGAATGCGGATGGCATATACGTACATTTTATTTTCGTTCTTTTCTGGTGTGATTGATTGATGGGACTGCGTTGATTCTGATCAACGCAAAGTAAAACAAACCTGTTTACAGTTGTTGGAACAATTTAAAAAGTGTTATTGCAAAGACGTTTCCTTTTGTTATGCATAGCGGTATTCGGTGTGAATATCCAGCACCTCATTCGACGAGGCAAGGGCTGATATCCCTTCACCGGGAAAGACCCCTTGGACAGAAGTTTGCGTCAGGGTAATAACTTTACTATAGTCGATTACAAGTTGCTTTGCATAGCGGTATTCAGTGGAATATCCCGCACCTCATTCCACGAGGAAAGAGCCGAGATCCCTTTGCCGGGAGTGACCTCTTTAGCAAAAGGTTTTCGCCACTATATTTTAAAAAGCTATCAGGTTCCTTCAGCGATATCAAGTTCACTACGCTAAAGGTTTTTCGCCAAAAACCAGCCGTAGCCCTCCGTCACTTCTTTTGGGTATTCAGTAGTATTCAAGCTACGCATTTTGACCAACGCCAAGGCATAGTGTTTGGTAGCTGCTGGGTGTTCAATTGTTGCATAGATAGATGAGTTAGTTTGGGACAGTCGTTCTGCCGATTGGCCAACGTCAGGGGCATGTGCGGGTGGGTTCAAATTGACAAGATAGTGATGGGTAGAACTTGGCATGTGACTTATGACATTTTGACCAACGCCAAGGTTATAAGAGCATGGGGCAAAATTGATATCAGGAGTTTCTAAAGAAACTGAAACTTGCCGAGTATGCGCATACCTTCTGGAGTATGAGTAACGTGGATGCATTCCATCACGTTATCATGCGATGAGAGTTGGATCCTGATTCCTACTGATGAGTTGGTTTACTCTTCGGGTGATCCCGATTGATTCTTCTTTAGGTTTGGAGGAGAATTTGACAGGACAGTGGGAGTTTTTCCGGATTAGATAAAATAATGACCATTCTGATCTAGGTTAGAGTGCACGCAGAGTGTTTTCTTTTCTCTCTCTCTCTTTGGAAGCGACCTTTGACCAACCCTAGACTATGACTCAGTGACCAGGTTGACCGAACCTTCTTAAAATACTGGCTTTTGGATTGTCTGAGTTGCATAAGTCATTGCCACTCCTTCTTCTACCCTTTGAATTTCTCAGAACACCCGTATTACTACGGATATCCACTTCCATTGGATAAATCCATCGTATGGTTATATACGAACTCGAAGGGACTTCTTCGGGGATGGATCCAGGTTCAGGAGAAATAGAATTGGTTTATTCAGTTGTCTTTTATTATCACCTTCTCTCAGGTTGCGAGAGCTCCTTGGTTTAGGAGAGTACACCTATTACGCCTATTGGATAGTCTTATTCCAAACCATAGGCTGGTGCCGAAAGGTAGGGAATGAAGAAAACCAATTAGCCTAAGTAGGGTGTGCAGAAGGTAATATGTAAAGACAAAATAAAGGGATTAGAAAGAGGGCAAAGTAAATTGCGACTGATATCATTCACGACCAAAACCGCGTACTTCATCGCCACTCCTATCTCACCTTTAAAAGAATAAGGTATTATTCAGTTGTCTTTTATCATCACCTTCTCTCGAGATGCGAGTACTCCTTGGTTTAGGAGGGTACACCTATTATGCTTACTGGATAGTCTTCTTCCAAACCATAGGCTGGTGCCGAACGGTAGGGAAGGAAGAAAACCATTTAGCCTAACGATGGTGTACAGAAGGTAACGACTAAAGACAAATAAAGAGGATTTGGAGAGATGGCAATAAAATATACGGTTGAAGTCATGAATTGGATTATGGAAGAGGCATTGCTATGAATACCAGGATACCCCTACGAAACATTTTCATGTTTCAGTGCATTGTTAAAGAAAACTGTTTTCCCGATTAGACACTTACTCCAAGGGTATGTATTTACCAGGTTTCATTCTCATATCTGTATGGTTTTACAGATGATGAGTGGGAGTAAGATATTGGGAATTAGGTGATCATCCTCATTATATCGGAATTCGTTGTAATTGGTGATAGTTGAGGAAATCGCCAGGATACAGTTTTCCACCTACAACGCACAGGTTTTGAGTTGTTCAACTCAGCGGACTTATACAGAGTATTGTATGTTGTCCAGTGTCCATCAGGACAAAGGGGTAGGTCCTCGTACTATGTTCTGTTTACTTATAACTTCTCTAGTATTTAGACGAGTGTTTCGTAGAAATACAAGGTCTAAGTTTTGAGAAGTTGTGGGTATAAGAATAAAGTAGAGAACCAGGTATCACAAGTATCGGGATTCTTTAAAGAGATCGAAGATGTAGATTCTTGTGATTGGTATTCAGATGATAGTGATGGTTTTGAGAAACGTGTTTCTCTTTCAGGTTACTCATAATTGGATGGTTTCCTAAGTTGAGTAATGCTGATTAGCCTTTTTCCATTAAGTTGATATGCACTGGAGACAGCTGCATGATTTGAATATGGTTCCAATTAAATAAGTGCCAAAGTTTCTGTATTGGATGTAGAATGGATTGTACCTTAAAAGAAATTAAGGTATGGTGAGTTGTCCAGCTTATGCTTAAAACCAGACTCTGGATAACTCAGGGCACGTTTCTGTAATGGCTGTTTGTGGGTTGACCCTGGCTATGACGAGGGTTGATACTCTACCATTTGGAAGATCAATAGTGATATTGTTCTTGACTCGCCACAGTTTTAGTAAAATGGATATTTTTCAGAAAACAGTAGTGGGAGTATGGTAGAACTGAAAGTGATTCCAGAACCACGAACGATTACGGAAAATTTAATAGGACCTATACATTCAATCAGGTTTGACATTCCAATTGCCACTCCGCAGGTGTGGTAGGTTACCTCAGACACCCGAGAGGTACTTCGGTAGCCTCAAGGACGGTGACAGGGAGGTTATTATCTACCAAGACTTGACACTACTGTTGTTCCAGGATATGAGACCCGGTAGGAGGGTTGTCGAAATCAGTAGGAGCAGCGGAAGCATAGTGGGCAAGATGCTTATATCTATTTATAGACTTGAGCAGTTATAGCGGAGATAGATCATCTAATTTTGATGTGACAGTCATGGGTTTGACTTCAATCAGAATAGGGGATGGATCAGTTAAGGAGGTAGTAGGGTGTGATGTCATGGTATCTTGATGACATACACAGAGTAGGAAGTAAAATTCCTATACTACGATCGGTTGGACTGTGGTCGTCACACAGTTGTTTCTCCAGACAGGATATGGATATAATATTTGACATTCTGGTTTCTGGATCTATGGTTTTAGATCTGGATTTGGGTAGTTTCCCAATGTGGGTACTTTGACAGATATTCTAATGGTTTTTGGAATAGTTGACTCCTAGCATGGTGGTGTACCTGCAGATGATGGAGTCACCCTCTCTAAAGGTGTCGTATAGACTAAAGGGGAGAGGGATGTGCATGATTGGCAAATCACTTGCTTAGGCAATTGAGTCAATCATGAGATGTCAAGTACCGCACCAAATGTTGTTTTTGCACTAGATGCAATAAGTTTGTATTAATCCAATCCTGGAGAAACATAAGGAAGCAGTTTTAGAACATAAGTACATGTTCTACGGATTTGATGACGGCAGCCTCCTTCGGGAGACGATTATCATTCCAGGCTTCAAAGGTGACGTGGATGACAGAGTGACTGTCAGAGTTTTAGTTTTCCCTCTGACGAGGGACAGTATTATGGACAGGTGGTTCCAGAGGATACTGTGGGTGGCATGGTGCAGGATACTGATTAGGTTCAGTGATCCTTACAGTCTAAGAAGTTTGGATATGGAGTTCATTTATGAACTAAGGTCCCATCAGATATCCAGACATATTCTAAGACAGGTACTACTCAATTCGGGAGATGGCTTTCTCCGCGAACTTGAGATTATGAGAGATACAGAAAGAAACTTCTAGGCGGATCCACTCACTGAGGCTATTTCTCGAACACAATAGTTTTACAAACGGGCTTTGTGAAACTGATTAGTAGAGGAGTTGGATGTTCGGTTTCACACGGGCTGTGAGTAGTCGACATCGCAATATTAGCCTTGAGTGCAAGTGGGAGATTGTTGGAGATAGTGCCCTCATAGTCAATTATTGGATCGCAGGTACGTGATTGCAATGATTGCGGAGGACCTATCCCGGTAGGACAGTCTTACTCGAAATGATAGTATGCTATCTGGTTTGCCTTTATCAGTCGTGTACATGTTCAGGTGACTGATTGCATGTTACACTTTGATAGAGCCCTTAGGATCTTGCTTTACTACCAACAGTATGATGGCGATCATATACGTGAGAGTTGGGTAGTTTATATGCATATCCTTAATTGTGGTCCCTAGTCGTGGGAGTTTCGAGACATGGCATCGATACTCCGGAGTAGACTAGTGTATACAGTCGAGACCCCGACGAGGGGCGGTGGCCGGTCTCACAAGCCACTGGTGTAGTTGGATCACCTAAGATGTATACAGATGCTCATTGGGTTATGAGTACACCGGACAGGACTCGCTGGGAATCTGCTAGTTAGTATTATATCTACCGTCAGATAGCAGTTCCCTGGTGACAAGTGTACAGGTTAGTTCATCGACCTGAGGTCGTCATTTGTCTCGTGTGAGTTCCCACTGTGCTTTGATTTCTACCCTACCACGGCTCAAAGGAGTCGTGCAAACAGGTAGCTTTTGGGTACAGTCCCGAGCCATATGGAGGCACGTGAGCGGATCGGAAGGGGATTCGTCTCTCCCGGTATTGGGGGCGAGATCGTGCTGTGTCTAGGAGAGCCATTACACAAAGCCCACGGCCGTGGCAGGAGATTTACTGGTAGGTACTCCAGTAGTATCTCAGGGTGTTATTGGGCTTCACTCCGACACGACTTATACTGCTATTGGGGGTCTGACGTTACTAGCCCCCTAGGCGGATATGCGATACTCATTGACGAACGGACCGGACTGTATATACATTGTCACTGTTAGGCTCAGTAGGGTTTTCGGAGGAGTTCTCTCATCGATCTCCCTTGAGTTCGCTCCTCGGCCACCCTTGAGGTCAGTCCATAGGCAGCCGTTACGCATAGCTAGTGCCGCTGACGGTTTGTGGTTAAACCCACTGCCAGGGTGCTGACGAGTCATTAGAGTCCCCCACAGGCAGTTTCCCAAGTTCGGGCGAAACGTTGTAGAGGCCGTATGGTTTTATGGCAGGGTTCGGAAAATGCACGTGCGTTTACGCACGTGTCAGTTTTCGGGCAGATGATACTGGTCGGTTTTGGTTTAAGCCGGATCCGAGTATTATATTGAGTAGGTATAATATCTTTGTCTCAGTTGCATTTGTATTCGGTCGTAATACAAATGCGGGTATATTTATACAGTTTCGGGGTTATCCTGAAAGTTGTTTCAGGATCACTTTTGGAAGTTGCCAGTTTCCAGTTTTCTATCAGCCGTCTTTTAACATTTGGTTAAAGACGGATTTATCTTTTCTACAGATAAGGTGATTCAGTGTTCTAGAATATTCTAGATGAGGTGACTAGGCTTATTGGTGTAGGGTTTTCATTGGTTGCATTTATTAAGTGGTGACTATGCTTAATGACTCATGCTTTGTAGTTAATGCATTTTGTTTTGGCTAAAGATATTTATGTGAGAAGCTTTTGGTTTATGGTCACCTCCCTCCTCCTACGGTCACCTCCCTCTTCCTTATAAGGTGGCCGGCCCCTCTCTCTCTCTCTCTTGATCGATCTCATTTTTCACTTGAGGTTTCATTTCGGTTAGAAAAGATATGATAGTTTTGGGGTGTATGGAATTCACAGTTCATTTCATTCCATCACCCGATTTCCACGGCAACTTCATTAACCGATCGTCCACGGATTTGGACGAAGTGAGACAAAGTCATCTACTCATTCTCTACATCATTCTTGGTCGTCTCTTTTAGCAAACTTGACGATCGAGTTGCCTCGAGTCAGAGGCGGGAGCCCGTTTAAAGAACCGATCATGTGGTGCCACCTCGACGAGGAGATCGGAGATCGACGAGATCGGAGCAGCCGCAACGGAGCGTGGGATGATGGTTGAAGAACGAAGGACTCGGATCGTTCGGTATAACCATTCTACACTCTTTACAGTATGTTAGTTTAGCAATAATGGCAGATCCGGGTTAAAGTATACGATAGCGCCAGTTAAAAAGTTTTTGTTCCGCATTTGGCGTCTGTAGACTGCCGGGGCGCTAGCGTAGACTTACAACCGAGACCTTTATAAGAAAATCAAACAACCTCAGAGACCTATTTAGACCAGTAGGAGGCCACCACGAGAAGACGAACCCATTCAGAGCCAATGGGGCCGGCGAGCTCGGATTTTGGCCCATTATTGCCGGTCAAATTGTAGGCAATTGTGCTGAAATTTCTTCTGTAGCTCATATGTCCCCTATGTAACACCCCGTTATTGTTTGTTTCATCTAATTTCACCTAAACTAAAATCTGGAATAAGTCTTGTAAGTTGTTGTTTTGTGGATGGATTCATGGGTTTTCATGACTTGGTTTTGGTATTTGATTTCGGATTTGGTCGTCAGACGTTTGTACGTCTACGACGAGGGTTATTTGGATATTTTGATGCCGTGGGCTATAGGTTCTGACCTATAGGCAACTCGCGTGTCGTTTTGGTTTTGAATCGGATTTTAATGTGATACGTTATGTTATGACATATAGGTACCTCCGCGTGAGCTTCGGGATGATAAGCAAGAGCACGGCGGCATCGACTTTGGCAAGCAAGGACCAGGTGAGTAGATGTATATCTACGGGGAAAGTCGGGTGGATGGCGTATAGCACCCCTGCAAACGTAGAGTAAGGTTATTAAGTATTATTATTTTGATTCGGACGTGACCTTGGATTTTGGCGAGTAGGATACTATTGAAGATCTTAAGTAGGATTTGGTTGATTTAGAAAGACTTAACAAGAGAATGATTACCTTGGAGGTAATTCATAGGTTTCACGCAGACACACACACGCACACACACATACACTTTGTTGGAGATAGTGCCCTCAGAGTCAATTATTGGATCACAGGCACGTGATTGCAATGATTGAGGGAGGACCTGTCCCAGTAGGACAGTCTTACTCGAGATGATAGTATGCTATCCGGTTTATCTTTATCATCGTGTATTGCTTTAGGTGACCTTACAGGTCACTATTGCACGTTGATAGAGCCCATATGATTCATGCTTGACTGCCAGCAGTATGAGGGCGATCATATACGTGGGAGCTGGTAGTCTATAAGCACATCCTTAAAAGGTCCCTAGTCGTGGGAGTTTCGAGACAGGGCATCGATAATCCAGAGTAGACTAGTGTATACAGACGAGACCCCGACGAGGGACGGTGGCCGGTCTCACAAGCCACTGGTGTCAGTTGGATCACCTAAGATGTATACAGGTGCTCATTGGGTTATGAGTACACCGGACAAGACTCGCCGGGAACATGCTAGTTGGTCTTATACCTGACGTCAGATAGCAGTTCCCTTGTGACATATGTACAGGTTAGTTCATCGACATGGGGATCGTCATTTGTCTCGTTTGAGTTCCCACTGTACTTTGATTACTATCCTACCACGGCTCAAAGGAGTCGTGCAAACAGGTTTTAGTTGGGTACAGTCCCGAGCCACATGGAGGCAGTGAGCGCATCTTCAGGGGTTCGTCTCTCCCGGTATTGGGGGTGAGGTCGCGCTGTGTCTAGGAGAGCCATTACACGAAGCCCTCGGCCGAGGCAAGGAGATTTACTGGTAGGTATTCCAGTAGTATCTCAGAGTGTTCTGGGCTACACTCCGACACGACTTGTACCGCTTTTGGGGGTCTGACTTTTACCAACCCCCTAGGTCCGCCATGCGATGCTCATAGACGAACGGACCGGACTGTACGGATATTGTCACTGACAGGCTCAGTAGGGTGTCAGGATGAGTTCGCTCATCGACGTCCCTTTTGGTCAATACCTGGTAGCCCGTTATGTATTGGCTTATACCTCTGACGTGCTAGTGGTTAAATCCACAACCAAGGTGTTGACGAGTCTTTAGAGTCCCCCACATTCAGATACTCAAGCTTTCGGGCAAAAAGCTGTAGAGGCCGTATGGAGATATGGCAGGGTCCGATTAGATACGTACGGTATTCTACGGATCAGGATCGGACAGTTTGTACTACTGGCCGTATGGTTATATGGCAGGGTTCGATCAGATACGTGCGGTATTGCACGGATCAGGATCGAACGGATATTACTAGCCGGCTTTGGTTTAAGCCGGATCCTAGTATAGAACAGTGTAGATTTTTGTCTCATTGCATTTGTATTTCGGTCGGAATACAGATGCGAGTGTGTATACACAGTATCGGGGTTTTCCTGTAATTTATTACAGGACCAGTTTTCTGCAGTTGCCAGTTTGCTTTCCGTTTCGGCCAATTTCCTTTGTATCGTTCATTGGCCGAAGATTGGTGGAGGAGGGCTTATTTGCATTTGTGCAAATAAGCAATTTGGAAGGGGGTCTTTGCATATTGGATGGATCATGATGGCTCACCATCACTTGACTTTCTTTGTGTCATGATGGTTTGACCATTTGATGTCATCATGCTTGAGATGATGGTTGTGGTGGAGTGTTGGCCTTTGATTGTCATCATGCTTGTTGATGATGATGTGTGATGATTGTTGTTTGAGTGTTGGACTTTACTAGTGATCATTCCTTTGCATGATAGCCTTATCTCTCTCTCCTTTTGGATGATGGTGTGGCCTCTCTCATTTTTTGATACACTCTCTCATTCTCACTCCCACCAAGGGCCATGGCCGGCCAAGCCTTGAGGGGGCTGTCCCAAATTCTTGAGGTGGGAATTTTGTTCTTCTAGCTTTGCAAAATTCCCACAAGTTCCATCTCCAAACTCCATAGTTCATCCCTCCACCAAAAGGCAATTCCATAACCCCAAATGAGACTTAAGCACTACACATTCTACAGCAAACCTTGGGCACGTCGACTAGCCAGCTTCGTGCCCGAGTTGCCTCGGTATTGAGGTGGGAGCCCGTAAAAGATGTAGGGGATGTGGTGCACTTCCGGCGATGAGGTGGAGACAGGACATTCCGCGAAAGATCGGGACGATGACGAGAAGACCGGAGGACTCGGATCAGTTGGTATATCTCTATTCCCTATCTTGTAGTTAGCTAGGACTAGTTAATTGTTCGATCCGGGTTTTAGTGCGCGGTGGTGCCGGTTTGCTAAGTTCGCAAAATTAAAGTTTATCACCGCTTCCGTATTCCGGCGTCGGATTGACGGCCGGGGCGCCGCCGTGCACTTACAGTGGTATCAGAGCCTCGCCATTAGCATAGTCTAGCTTTGTTTAATGTGTTTACATTTCCGATCGACCAAAATTCCAAAATCCGAGTTTTTCACATACATCAGTTTTCTGTTGAAATTTTTTGAAGCCCAAAAATTTTTCAGGTTGTAAAAAACTAATGTACTGGAAGATCTAAGAGTACTGGAGAAATTCGACAAATTGATCATTCAAGGCGAGCGCGGAACCGCGGCCAAACCCCACTTTGGGCCGCGGTTCCGCCGCAGTATGGAATGTTCAATTGGTCAAACTTTTTCAGTGGGCTTCTGGGGTGATTTTAGGGGTTTTGGAATATTAATATTGGGCCCAGAATTTCTTGATGTGCTACAGTAGTACTTGGGGGCCCACTTGATAAAATTTGATCGATCGGATATTTTAAACACATTAGTTCACAGTATTTACATTATATCTGCAACCGTGAATGTCACTTGATCGGTAAATCCAGTCTAACTGCTATAGCCCGGTTAGACGGATTTGCGAACGCGATTTTCACGTTGATGTTCTGTGTTATGCTGTGATGTTGCGGATTGGTCGTGGAGGATAGCCTGGATGCAATGGTAGTACAGTTGTGGTTGTATTATGTACATTTGATATTGCGGGGCGAGCGTCCGACATGTGGACTGCCGTCACTGCCTGATTGTATTATTATTTTGGAGCACGACCTGGTTGCGGTCGATGTACCCTGTGTATGTATATTTTACTTTCTGTACTAGGATTACCCCAAGGTGGGGTGCACGGATAGCCGGGTTCTAGAAGGCAACAAGCCCGCATCTCATGGCATTGAGACGGAAGGGGCTTCACTCTAGGATTGGCGGGCTATTCGCCGCACTCGTAGGGGGTACAGGTTGACCCAGGAGGGGTGCCCAAGTTACCGGATTCCGTGAAGTGCTGGGTTGTCCATTCACGGTACTGAAGGGGGCTGCCTCGCTTCAGGTTTTGGCGGGTGACTTGCCGCGCCCGTAGGGGTCTAGGATTTCATTGCACAGGCTATCCACACGACCAGGGGAACGTCGGGTTTCAGTAGTGGCTCTGTGAAACCCGGGGATCCCAGATATCTGTATTGTTTCTGTGATGTTGCATTTTTCTATCATGCCTTGAGCGAAATATAATATATTAGTAGATGTTGTATATGTTTTACATCCGCGCTAGTCCAGTCCCCGCTCTGTCGTTAGTTAGCTAACCTAACGGGTAATGACGGGACCCAGTGGCGAATGCGGATGGCATATACGTACTCATATTATTTTCGTTCATTCTGGTGTGATCAATTGATGGGACTGCGTTGATTCGGATCAATGCAAGTTAAAAACAAACCTATTCTGATGTTGTTGGAACACTTTTCAAAAAGCTGTTATTGCAAGGACGTTCTCTTTTGTTTTGCATTGTGGTATTCAGTTGGAATATCCTGCTCCTCACTCGACGAGGCAAGGGCCGAGATCCCTTCACCGGGAGTGACCCCTTGGACAAAAAGTTTGCGTCAGGGCAATGACTTCACTATAGCCGATTGCTTTTGCTTTGCACCGTGGTATTCAGTTGGAATATCCTGCACCTCATTCTACGGGGAAAGAGCCGAGATCCCTTCACCGGGAGTGACCTCTTTAGCAAAGTTTTTCGTCACTATATTTTTAAAAGCTATCCGTTCCTTCAACGATATCAAGTTCTTTACGTTAAAGGTTTTCGCCAGAAACCATTCGTAGCCCTCCGTCGTTTCATATGAGTGTTCAATAGTATTCAAGCTGTGTATGTTGGCCAAAGTCAAGGCACAGTGATTGGTAGCTATTGGGGCATTCATATGCAGTATAGATAGATGCGTTGGTTTAGGACAGTCGTACTGCCATTTTGGCCAAAGTCAAGGGTATGTACGGGTGGATTCAAATTAACCTGGAGAATGACGGGTAGAACTTGACATGTGACTTATGATATGTTGGCCAAAGTCAAGGTCATAAGAGCATGGGGCAGAAATTACATCGGGAGTTTCTAAAGAAACAGAAACTTGCCAGATTTGCGCATACCTTCTGGAGTGTGACACCGTGAGTGGATTCCGTCACGTTATCATGCGATGATAGTTGGATCCCGATTCCCACTGATGAGTTGGTATACTCCTCGGGTGATCCCGACTAATTCTTCTTACAGGGTTGGAGGAGAATTTGACGGTACAGTGGGAGGTTTCCAGATTAGATAAATTGGTAACCGTTCTGATCTAGGTTAGAGTGCACGCTGAGTGTTTCTTTTCTCTCTCTCTTTGGCAGCGACCATTGACCCGACCCTAAGACTATGACTCAGTGACCAAAATTGACCGAACCTTCTTAACACTGGCTTTTGAATTATCAGAGTTGCAAACCTCATCGCCACTCCTACTTTTACCCTTTTCTCCAGGACACCCCTTATTACTACGAACGTCCACTTCCATTGGACAAAACCATCGTATGGTTATATACGAACTCGAAGGAATTTATTCGACTATTCAGTTGTCTTTTCCTTTTACCTTCTCTCAGGTCGCGAGTACTCCTTGGTTTAGGAGTAGTACACCTATTACGCAAATTGGATAGTCTTCTTCCAAACCTTAGGCTGGTGCCGACCGGTAGGGAATGAAGAAAATCAATTAGCCTAACGATGGTGTACAGAAGGTATTAAGTTAAGACAAAGCAAGGGATTAGTAAGAGGGCAAAGTAAACTGCGACTGCTATTCACGACCAAACCAAGTATTTCTTCGCCAATCCTAAATAACCTTTGTATTTCTCCAGGACACTCCGTATCACTACGAAGATCCACAGTTTATTGGATACTCCATCGTATGGTTATATACGAACTCGAAGGGAACTTGTTCCAGTTCGGGGATGGATTCTGGTTCAAGAGAAATAGGAATATGTTTTATTCGGTTGTCTTTTATCTTCACCTTCTCTCGCATTGCGAGTGCTCCAAGGATTAGGACAGTACACCCATTATGCTTATTGGATAGTCTTCTTCGAAACCATAGGCTGGTGCCGAACGGTAGGGAAGGAAGAAAACCATTTGGCCTAAAGGGGTGTGCAGAAGGTAATGACTAAAGACATAAAAAGGGATTTGGAGAGGTGGCAAAGAATTACACGGTTACAGTTGTGAATCTGGATAATGAAAGAGGAATTACTAGGAATACCAGGATACCCCATCGAAACAATTCAATGTTTCAGTTTCACTGTGTACTGTTAAAGGAAAACTAATTTCCCGATTAGACACTTACTCCAGGGTATGTATTTGCCAGGTATGATTCTCACATCTGTATGGTTTTACAGATGATGAGTGGGAGTAAGTTATTGGGAATTGGGTGATCATCCTCATTATATCGGGATTCGTTGTAATCGGTGATATTTGAGGAAGTCACCTGGGTTGTTTGCCAGACGGCAAATATTTGGTTTTGAATATCCGCTTTTATGCACCAATTTCAAATTGATATATCTGTACGTCTATTTTTATAGAGTGAGATATACCTTTTTGAAATTATGTCTACGACATTTACCTATATCAGTGGATGGTTAGGTAAGGAGCATTAAACAGCGGTGTAATTCTTCTTAACCATAAGTACAGTTTTCAACCTACGACACACAGTGAATGAGTTATCAGACTCAAGGGACTTATACAGAGTATTGTATGTTGTCCAGCGTCCATGAGGACAAAGGGGTTGGTTCTCGTGCTATATTCGGTTTACTTATGACTCCTCTAGTTTTTAGACAGGTGTTTCGTGGAAACACAGGGTCTGAATTTTGAGAAGTTATAGGTATTTGAATAAAGTAGAGAACTAGGTATTGCAAGTATCGGGATTCTTCAAAGTGATCGAAGATGTAGATACTTGTGTATGGTATTCAGTTGATAGTAATGGTTAAGAGAACTTGCTTCTCATTCAGGTTACTCATAATTGGAAGCATTCCTAAGTTGAGTAACGCTGATCGGCCTCTTTACATTTAGTTGACATGCACTGAAGACAGCTGCATGATTTGAATCTGGTTCAATTAAATCAGTGCCTCTGGTTCTATATAGGATATTGAATAGTTCATATCTTAACGATGTTAAGGTACGGGGAGTTGTCCGGCTTATGGTTAAAACCAGACTCTGGATAACTCAAGGCACGTTTCTGTAATGGCTGTTTGTGGGTTGACCCAGGCTATGACGAGGGTTGACTTTCTACCATCTGGAAGATCAATAGTGATATTGTTCTATACTCGCCACAGTTTTATTAAAAATGGATTTTTTCAGAAAAACAGTAGTGGGAGTATGGTAGAACTGGAAGTGATTCCAGAACCACAAACGATTACTAAAGATTTCATAGGAACCTAAAGATTCAATATGGCTTGACATTCCATTGGCCACTCCGCAAATAAGGTGGGAAACTTCAGGCACCCGAGAGGTACTCTGGTAGCCTCAAGGACGGTGGCAGGGAAGTTCTTGTTTACCCACATTTGCCATTGCTGTTGTTCCAGGTTGCGAGACCCGGCGGGAGGATGATTATAGCGTCGTTCTAAACTAGTTTTAGAAGTGTTCGTGTATATGACTCTGGCAGAGGGTTGTCGTAGTCAGTGGGAGCAGCGGAAGCATTGGTGGACAGTTGGCTTATGTCTATTTATAGACTAAAGCAGATATAGCGGAGATAGATCATCAATTTCTGATGTACAGTCATAGGTTTGACTTCATCAGAATAGGGGATGGATCTGTTGAGAAGGTAGCAGGGTGTGATGTCCTGGTATTTGGATGACATACACAGAGTAGGAAGTGATATTCCTATACTACAATCGGTTATACTTTGGTCGTCACACAGTGGTTTCTCCACATAGGACTTGGATATTATATCAGACATACTGGTTACTAGATCTATGGTTTTAGATCTAGATTTGGGTGGTTTCCCAATCAGGGTACTTAGACAGCATTCTAAGAGTATTTAGAATGGACGACTCCTGGCACGGTAGTGTACCTGCAGGTGATGGAGTCACCCTCTCTAAAGGTGTCTTACAGACTAAAGGGGAGAGGGATGTGCATGATTGGCAGATCACTTGCTCAGGCAATTGAGTCAATCATGAGATGTCAAAGTACCACACCAGATATTGTTTTTGCAGTAAATGCAATAAGTTGACATTGATCCAATCCTGGAGAAACAGTCGGGAGCAGCTTTAGAACATAAGTAGATGTTCTAGGGATATGATTACGACAGCCTCATTCGGGAGACAGTTATCATTCCAGGCTTCCAAGGTGACCCGGACGACAAGGAGGTTGTCAGAGTTATAGTTTTCCTTCTGACGAGGGGCAGTATTTTGGACAGATGGTCCAAGGCAATACTGAGGGTGGCATGGCGCAGGATACTGATTAAGTTCAGTTGACGATACAGTCTAAGAAGCTTGGATTTGGAGTTCATTTATGAGCTAAGTCCCATCAGACATCCAGACACATTCTAAGACAGGTATTGCTCATTTCGGGAGATGGGTTTCTCCGCGAACTTGAGATATAGAGAGACATAGAGAGAAACATCAAGGCGGATCCACTCACTGAGGCTATTCCTCGAACGCAATAGTTTCGCAAGCGAGCTTTGTGAGACTGACTAGTAGAGGAGTTGGGTGTTCGGTATCACACGGGCTGTGAGTACGCGACATCGCAATAATTATCCTTGAGTGCAAGTGGGAGATTGTTGGAGATAGTGCCCTCAGAGTCAATTATTGGATCACAGGCACGTGATTGCAATGATTGAGGGAGGACCTGTCCCAGTAGGACAGTCTTACTCGAGATGATAGTATGCTATCCGGTTTATCTTTATCATCGTGTATTGCTTTAGGTGACCTTACAGGTCACTATGGCACGTTGATAGAGCCCCAAGGATTCATGCTTGACTGCCAGCAGTATGAGGGCGATCATATACGTAGGAGCTGGTAGTCTATAAGTGTAAGTCGATGTAGTACACCCCAGTACTTGTGGGGAGGCGGAATTTACAAAAACTTATCAAGTTTAAACAACAAACATCGACTAACCGCATGAATCGAAGCTAAACCCTAAAAACCGTATTCTTATGAGTTTCTTTACATAAGTGATTAGGGATTATACCTAATGAACCGGTCCTTCTTCTTTATGTCCTCCTTGGTTCTCCTCGGCCTTCTCTAGGTAGTAGACGATCCACCCGAGAGCAAAACTCCAAGCTAAACCTCTAACTTGAGGTAACTAATCAACTTTGATTGCTAATCAAAGATGAGAGGATGATATAGAGTGAGGGTTATGGATTGTTTAGTCTAACTAATCCTTTGATCTCAACACATGAGGATTAAGGATTAGGGTTTGAAGATGAGAGCTTGAGGAGAGAGAATGTGTAATATGATAATGAGAGAAGAGAGAGAGTGTATCATAATATTATGAAGCATTCTTTTTATCAAATAATGAATAAAGGAAATGAATAAGCATGCTTCACAAAATATCTTGTGATGATTCATTAACATGAGTCATTAAGCAATAAATGTGCATTAATGAAGGTGTTGAGATCAAAGGATTAGTTAGACTAAACAATCCATAACCCTCACTCTATATCATCCTCTCATCTTTGATTAGCAATCAAAGTTGATTAGTTACCTCAAGTTAGAGGTTTAGCTTGGAGTAGGAAACTCTCTGTGTGGGACTCTAGAGACTCGACTACTACGCTGGCAGTGGGTTTAACCACAGACCGCAAGCGGCACTAGCTGTACGTAACGGTCCCCAGGTAGTTGTCGATAAGAAGGCCGATGAGTAAACCCATCCGAACTCCTACTGAGTCTGATGTGACAATCTCCATACAGTCCGGTCCGTTCGTCCATGACTATCGCATATCGGGCCTAGGGGGGCGGCAAGCGTCAGTCCCCTAATAGCGGTATAAGTCGTGTCGGAGTGAAGCCCATTACACCCTGAGAAACTGCTGGAACCTACCAGCAAATCTCGCTTGCCCTGGCCAGGGACTTTGCGTAATGGCTCTCTGACACAGCATGATATCTAATCCCAATACCGAGAGGGACGAATCCTGTCTAACCGCCACTGCCTCCAAGTGCTCGGGACTGCACCCAACTGCTACCTGTTTGCACGACTCCATAGAGCCGTGGTAGGGTAGCAATCTAAGAACAGTGGGACACACTCGAGGCGAAGTAGCAGTGTCAAGTCTGCGGACTACGCTGTACTCATGTCACCTGGGAACTGTTCACTGACGACTGGTATCAAACCAACCAACAGTTCCCTGTGAGTCCTGTCCGGTGTACCCGTAACCTAACGAGCACCTGTATACTATCTCCAGTACGACGTACTGATGGCTGTGGAACAGACCATCTCCCCAACTGGGATGAGAAGCGTACACACTAGTCTACTCCGGAGTATCGATGCTCTGTCTCGATAATCCAACGACCAGGGACCTGAATAAGGATGTGCTTGTAGACTACCCAGCCCCACTAGTGTGACTGCCATCACAACGCTGGTAGCCAAGCAAGATCCTAAGAGCTCTATCAATACGTATACTCACATATTAAGATAGAAAAAACCAAGTAGCATACTACCATGTTTAGCAAGACTGTTATATACATGTGAATATCCCAAGCTTCCATTAAGTAATATACAAGCTAGTATGATACAGTAATGGCCTTCTAGGGCATAAACACTAACAATAAGCACATCCTTAAAAGGTCCCTAGTCGTGGGAGTTTCGAGACAGGGCATCGATACTCCAGAGTAGACTAGTGTATACAGTCGAGACCCCGACGAGGGGCGGTGGCCGGTCTCACAAGCCACTGGTGTCAGTTGGATCACCTAAGATGTATACAGGTGCTCATTGGGTTATGAGTACACCGGACAGGACTCGCCGGGAACATGCTAGTTGGTCTTATACCTGACGTCAGATAGCAGTTCCCTGGTGACATGTGTACAGGTTAGTTCATCGACCTGGGGATCGTCATTTGTCTCGTATGAGTTCCCACTGTACTTTGATTACTACCCTACCACGGCTCAAAGGAGTCGTGCAAACAGGTTTTAGTTGGGTACAGTCCCGAGCCACCTGGAGGCAGTGAGCGCATCTTCAGGGGTTCGTCTCTCCCGGTATTGGGGGTGAGGTCGCGCTGTGTCTAGGAGAGCCATTACACGAAGCCCTCGGCCGAGGCAAGGAGATTTACTGGTAGGTATTCCATTAGTATCTCAGGGTGTTCTGGGCTACACTCCGACACGACTTGTACCGCTTTTGGGGGTCTGACTTTTACCAACCCCCTAGGCCCGCCATGCGATGCTCATAGACGAACGGACCGGACTGTACGGATATTGTCACTGACAGGCTCAGTAGGGTGTCAGGATGAGTTCGCTCATCGACGTCCCTTTTGGTCAATACCTGGTAGCCCGTTACGTATTGTCTTATACCTCTGACGTGCTAGTGGTTAAATCCACAACCAAGGTGTTGACGAGTCTTTAGAGTCCCCCACATTCAGATACTCAAGCTTTCGGGCAAAAAGCTGTAGAGGCCGTATGGAGATATGGCTGGGTCCGATCAGATACGTGCGGTATTGCACGGATCTGGATCGGACAGTTTGTACTACTGGCCGTATGGTTATATGGCAGGGTTCGATCAGATACGTGCGGTATTGCACGGATCAGGATCGAATGGATATTACTAGCCGGCTTTGGTTTAAGCCGGATCCTAGTATAGTACAGTGTAGATTTTTGTCTCATTGCATTTGTATTTCGATCGGAATACAGATGCGAGTGTTTATACACAGTATCGGGGTTTTCCTGTAATTTATTACAGGACCAGTTTTCTGGAGTTGCCAGTTTGCTTTCCGTTTCGGCCAATTTCCTTTGTATCGTTCATTGGCCGAAGATTGGTGGAGGAGGGCTTATTTGCATTTGTGCAAATAAGCAATTTGGAAGGGGGTCTTTGCATATTGGTTGGATAATGATGGCTCACCATCACTTGACTTTCTTTGTGTCATGATGGTTTGACCATTTGATGTCATCATGCTTGAGATGATGGTTGTGGTGGAGTGTTGGCCTTTGATTGTCATCATGCTTGTTGATGATGATGTGTGATGATTGTTGTTTGAGTGTTGGACTTTACTAGTGATCATTCCTTTGCATGATAGCCTTCTCTCTCTCTTCTTTTGGATGATGGTGTGGCCTCTCTCATTTTTTGATACACTCTCTCATTCTCACTCCCACTAAGGGCCATGGCCGGCCAAGCCTTGAGGGGGCTGTCCTAAATTCTTGAGGTGGGAATTTTGTTCTTCTAGCTTTGCAAAATTCCCACAAGTTCCATCTCCAAACTCCATAGTTCATCCCTCCACCAAAAGGAAATTCCATAACCCCAAATGAGACTTAAGCACTACACATTCTACAGCAAACCTTGGGCACGTCGACTAGCCAGCTTCGTGCCCGAGTTGCCTCGGTATTGAGGTGGGAGCCCGTAAAAGATGTAGGCGATGTGGTGCACTTCCGGCGATGAGGTGGAGACAGGACATTCCGTGAAAGATCGGGACGATGACGAGAAGACCGGAGGACTCGGATCAGTCGGTATATCTCTATTCCCTATCTTGTAGTTAGCTAGGACTAGTTAATTGTTCGATCCGGGTTTTAGTGTGCGGTGGTGCTGGTTTGCTAAGTTCGCAAAATTAAAGTTTATCACCGCTTCCGCATTCCGGCGTCGGATTGACGGACGGGGCGCCGCCGTGCACTTACAGTGGTATCAGAGCCTCGCCATTAACATAGTCTAGCTTTGTTTAATGTGTTTAC
Organism: Agapanthus africanus; assembly: GCA_030015575.1. Classification (NCBI taxonomy): domain Eukaryota; kingdom Viridiplantae; phylum Streptophyta; class Magnoliopsida; order Asparagales; family Amaryllidaceae; genus Agapanthus; species Agapanthus africanus. The sequence continues at coordinate 395,315,726 of JASDDO010000022.1, forward strand.
ATTTCCGATCGACCAAAATTCCAAAATCCGAGTTTTTCACATACATCAGTTTTCTGTTGAAATTTTTTGAAGCCCAAAAATTTTTCAGGTTGTAAAAAACTAATGTACTGGAAGTTCTAAGACTACTGGAGAAATTCGACAAATTGATCATTCAAGGGGAGCGCGGAACCGCTGCCAAACCCCACTTTGGGCCACGGTTCCGCCGCAGTATGGAATGTTCAATTGGTCAAACATTTTCATTGGGCTTCTGGGGTGATTTTAGGGGTTTTGGAATATTAATATTGGGCCCAGAATTTCTTGATGTGCTACAGTAGTACTTGGGGGCCCACTTGATAAAATTTGATCGATCGGATATTTTAAACACATTAGTTCACAGTATTTACATTATATCTGCAACCGTGAATGTCACTTGATCGGTAAATCCAGTCTAACTGCTATAGCCCGGTTAGATGGATTTGCGAACGCGATTTTCACGTTGATGTTCTGTGTTATGCTGTGATGTTGCGGATTGGTCATAGGGGATAGCCTTGATGCAATGCTAGTACAGTTGTGGTTGTATTATGTACATTTGATATTGCGGGGCGAGCGTCCAACATGTGGACTGCCGTCACTGCCTGATTGTATTATTATTTTGGGGCACGACCTGGTTGCGGTCGATGTACCCGGTGTATGTATATTTTACTTTCTGTACTAGGATTACCCCAAGGTGGGGTGCACGGATAGCCGGGTTCTAGAAGGCAACAAGCCCGCATCTCATGGCATTGAGACGGAAGGGGCTTCACTCTAGGATTGGCGGGCTATTCGCCGCACTCGTAGGGGGTACAGGTTGACCCAGGAGGGGTGCCCAAGTTACCGGATTCCGTGAAGTGCTGGGTGGTCCATTTACGGTACTGAAGGGGGCTGCTTCGCTTCAGGTTTTGGCGGGTGACTTGCCGCGCCCGTAGGGGTCTAGGATTTCATTGCACAGGCTATCCACACGACCAGGGGAACGTCGGGTTTCAGTAGTGGCTCTATGAAACCCGGGGATCCCAGATATCTGTATTGTTTATGTGATGTTGCATTTTTCTATCATGCCTTGAGCAAAATATAATATATTAGTAGATGTTGTATATGTTTTACATCCGCGCTAGTCCAGTCCCCGCTCTGTCGTTAGTTAGCTAACCTAACGGGTAATGACGGGACCCAGTGGCGAATGCGGATGGCATATACGTACGTCATATTATTTTCGTTCTTTCTGGTGTGATCAATTGATGGGACTGCGTTGATTCGGATCAATGCAAGTTAAAAACAAACCTATTCTGATGTTGTTGGAACACTTTTCAAAAAGCTGTTATTGCAAGGACGTTCTCTTTTGTTTTGCATTGTGGCATTCAGTTGGAATATCCTGCTCCTCACTCGACGAGGCAAGGGCCGAGATCCCTTCACCGGGAGTGACCCCTTGGACAAAAAGTTTGCGTCAGGGCAATGAATTCACTATAGCCGATTGCTTTTGCTTTGCACCGTGGTATTCAGTTGGAATATCCTGCACCTCATTCTACGGGGAAAGAGCCGAGATCCCTTCACCGGGAGTGACCTCTTTAGCAACGGTTTTCTGGTGGTTTTGATGATTTTCTTTGAGTTTTGATCCTCGCCCTCCGGCGTTTTATATTATTTTGCTTGTGTGGTTGTGACAGCCAATTGGTGAAGAGTTAGCCCCCGCTTGAGGATGCCTTTTATTATTCTTGTTTGTACCCGTTTGGGGCCAGTTTTTACAAAGGAGACTCTGCCGAAATTTTTGAGAAAATTTGATGTTGCTTTTAAACTTGTTTTCCTACTCTTCTTCTTTTAAATGGTTTAGGTTTCTGGGCTTCGGCTTACTTAGATTACGTTGCGCCTCTAGACGTTTCGTAATTTAAGTGCCGGTCACGTTCCGTATCTTCGGGTCGTGACAAAATTGGTATCAGAGCGTTAGGTTTTACCTTCTAATGTAGGATGACCCTTGGTTGATAGAGTAGGTGACAAAAGTAGAGTGACGTACCGTAGGTATGTTCCGTGGCATACTTACGATACACTACTCCACTTAAGAAGCCTTAGGATGTACATTTCTTTGCACCATATTTCTATTCGTTTCTATGATCTATCCTCATCAATATCGGATGGTGGTTTCTGTTACCACGATCGCACGGGCAGAGAGAGCTGCGGCTAGATTTGCTGTCAGCATGAGCATTTCGATATGTCGTTTACTATGTTTTCTCGGGGACGCGAGCGTTTGATATCTGCACCAGATGATCGGGCCAATATTAGACACCGGTTAGAATGTGATGGCCGTTAGTGTATCGTCTATTGTTGAGGATCGAAGCATTGTTTAGCGTGCGGACGAAGGTATTCACATGTCATCTAGGCGAAGTTAAAAGGTTCGAACGAATATCAGAAACTCATTTTCCTAAGTTTAAGGTATTCAGAAGAACATGCAGGTAATTTTATGGACCCTCTAGAAGAATGAAACCTAACTCGACATAATGACCATGAGAACGCCTTTGAACCTTAGGGTTTGCGGCAGTTCCGCGGTTCCATTGGTCAGGCTTGGGTTTGCCCTTCTACGGCTTGTCCGCAGGTGCTGTGGCATGTACTGGATATTTTTTAAACTGTACTCGAGTGTTGAGCTCTCGAAGAATTATAGGACTTTAATAAATCGATCGAAAAGTTTAACGTTGTCCGGATATCATGTGATGGGATACATTACTTGGGGACTCTAGATATGAGTATATCCGTTTGTAGCACAGTTCATACAGCTACGAAGAGACGAGTTCGAATCAGTCGACACCAGAGGAAAGAGGAGCACATTTACGTCGGTGTTACGATTTGTTATTTGGTGATTTAAATTTCACATTTCCGCTGTTTGGATTTTGGTATTTTGAGGATTTCGTTTTATGATTGGTATTTCCTACGTGCACATTCATTGCACTCAATTAGTGTTCCATATATCAGTTGTATTGATGTTCGTTTTGTGTATACCCATTGCACTTGATTTGATTTTATATATTCTGAGAGACTGATGTGATTTCGTGTATATGGGTTGCACATGATTTTGGACTTATGCTTTCGGTATAGATTTCATGCACTTTTCGTACTTTTATTTGGTTTTGTGCGCACTGATGTATGTGGTTGTAAGTTTATCTACCGCGATATACTTGATTTTGATTCGGTGTATATCGTATACCGCTGATTTCGATTTTGATATTCGATTTATGTTTTCGTGCACCATGTGCACTTGATTGAGATTCTTGCGCACACTTGGCGCGCTTGATGCGATTTTGTGCACACTAGATGCACTAAATCGGGATTTGTGCAGATTAGATGCACCTGATATTGTTGCCGTGCTTCCTGTTGCACTTGACAGATGTTTTTGGTGCACACCCGTTGCACTCAGTTTTGTTTTTATGCATATTCGTTGCATCTGTATTTGGTTTCTATTTTCGTGCGCACCGGACGCACGTGGTATTTTGTATGCTGTATTTAAGATTGATTTCATTCTGAGCATTATATTTTTATGATATATACTATAGGGTATAGTGATTGAGCAGGACTAGTCCGGGGACAGTACCTGAAAATGTTTTTGCATACATCGGTAGTTACCGAAGCAATTTCCAAAAAGGAGCTATAGTCTCAATATTTTCCTACGTTCCGAGATGACACGAAACATTTTATAAAGGAAACCCTTCTAAGTTATTTTCAAAAATGGCGGAACGTGTATGTTAAATAAAAGATATATATATGTATATAGTTATTTTCCTTAAAATGAACGTCCGCTACTTGTGCCGTGATACGCGCATCGCACGGTGATTTGGAAAAGGGATTTTGCATGCATTTCTATTCGGATGTTTCGATGATTTTACAACGATGCGTACTCTATACAAGTTATAGTTTTGAGTATAACATTTGGTTTTTCGTATTATATTTTTGACACTGTATTTTCACCATGACTCCAATGATTGCGAAGTGCTTGATGGAGTTTCGATATTGAGTTATATACTCGTTTTTCTTGTGCATGCATTGCGCTAAGATATGTTTTAAGTATTTATGATATCGGAGCCCCGACGACTTGAGTGTGTTGCTAAAATGTTTTAGAATTTGGGGGAGTTTTAAATTTAAATTCGGGGACCGAATTTATTTAAGGGGGGAAGACTGTAACATTTTAGCAAAAATAAAATATTATTTTTGGGAATTTATTTAATTAAAATAATAAATATTATGAATATTTTAATCATAAGGTATAATTATATACTGATAAATTGGAAAATATTAGAAATATTAATTTGGACTATTGATTTCGTAAAGAAACTATGTGAATTGAGTATTTTGTAGACTTTAAATAATTATTGTATTTTGTGAAAATACTAAACTTGATTAATATTTATAAATTATTTATTATGCATGATTTTATACATGTCATGCAACATAGCATGTTGCAAACAATTTGTTATTTTTTTTTTATGAACCATGGCATCTTGTGTTTCTTTTATTATGTATATGGTTTTAATTGTTTTTAGTTTTAAAAGAAAGGGTTAAAAAAGAAAAGAAAAGAAAAATGAAAGAGAGAAAGAGAACTCTAGAAAATTCTAAGTTCCTTTGACGTTGGCTCACTTGTCTTCACTCCATTCTCTTCATCATTTTCTCTCATCTCCCTCATCATGGCTGCCCTCTCTCTTTCCCTTCTCTACTTCTTCATAACACCTTCAAATTTACATCAAAACATTATTTTTCCTTCATTAAAAATGTGTATAAGCTCACTAAAAGCATTGGGAACCAAGAAAAATTTGATTTTGGAGGTCTAGGGGATTCTTGAGTTGCCAATGAGGTAATTGTTGCATCATTAGTGTAGTATTTCACTTACTTTATCATCTACTTGAGTTTAGAATCGATTTAATTTAGTTTAGCAATTTTTGAAAATTCCTAGAAGAGCTTTTGGGAAATTCTTGATTGGAGATGGTGTAATTGAGTTTAGTGGTGACCTTAAACCCTTCTAGTGTCTAACACCCAAAACAAATCTGAATTGAAAACTGAAACCCAAAAGCCCAAAACTTTCCGTGTCGGTTTTGTGTGTGATTTAGTGCCTACAGGGAATCTGGGATGCACCGAGACCTTTATTAGAAAATCAAACAACCTCAGAAACCTAGTTAGACCAGTAGGAGGCCACCACGAGAAGACGAACCCATTCAGAGCCAATAGGGCTGGCGAGCTCGGATTTTGGCCCATTGTGGCCGGTCAAATTGTAGGCAATTGTGCTGAAATTTCTTCTGTTGCTCATATGTCCCCTATATAACGCCCCACTATTGTTTGATTCATCTAATTTCACATGAACTAAAATCTAGAATAAGTCTTGTAAGTTGCTGTTTTGTGGATTCATGGGTTTTCATGACTTGGTTTTGGTATTTTATTTCGGATTTGGTCGTCGGACGTTTGTACGTCGACGACGAGGGTTGTTTGGATGTTTTGATGGCGTAGGCTATAGGTTCTGACCTATAGGCAACTCGCGTGTCGTTTTGGTTTTGAATCGGATTTTAATGTGGTACGTTATGTTATGACATATAGGTACCTCTGCGTAAGCTTCGGGACGACAAGCAAGAGCAGGGAGGCATCGACTTTTGCAAGCAAGGACCAGGTGAGTAGATGTATATCTACGGGGGAAGTCGTGTGGATGACGTATAGCACCCGCGCAAACGTAGAGTAAGGTTATTGCGTATTATTATTTTGAGTCGGACGTGACCTTGGATTTTGGCGAGTAGGGTACCAATGAAGACCTTATGTAGGATTAGGTTGATTTAGAAAGACTTAACCAGAGAATGATTACCTTGGAGGTAATTCAGAGGTTTCACGCAGACACACACGCGCGCACACACATACACTTGACTTGGGGTATATGTCTCTCTCTCTCTCTCTATATATATATATATATATATATATATGAATGTCTGTAAGTTTCTATATATATATATATAAACAACATATACGCGTGACATGAGGATGTTATATGATACTTGGGGATGAGTCGATATGGCTGGGCATGATGCCGTGAGATATTTGATATATGATCGAGTTATGATACGAGATATGTTATGATTTTATAGTGGATCGTTGGGCGATGAGAAAATATATATGTATATATACGATAAAATGTAAGATGACATTGGAATGTATGAGACTGTTGATCAGTAGCTAGATCATGATATTGTTTGTTGATGATACCATATGAATGATGATGTATATATATGATAGTTGACCCGTGCCACGATTTTGGGATGCCGTACGATGGATTTTACCGTACGAGGTATAGATATGATGATTGATCCGCACTCTTGACTCGAGGAAGTTGTACTTTGTACATGACGCTATTGAGGCTGGATCGCCGACTCCTAAAGGTATCTACTCGGACTTTAGGTGGACTTTTCTTACCCTTTCGACCAGTTCCTTAGATAGCCTATTAGTGGTTTAGGTAGATGCTAGTTTAGTCTCGAGTCATACCTATTTTCAAAACCAACGAATCGTGAGAATTTTCAAAAAGACAACTGGGGGATACTACGGATTTTCAAAGGATGTATCTTTTCTCTAAAACACCGTAGCCTTATTTTTCTAAAAACCACAATTCGTGCTATTTCAAACACCAAAATGATATGACTCGTATGGTAGAAATGTATATTCTTCGGTATTGCGGTTATTAATCCTTCTCTGTTATATTCATGTTATTCTCATTATATTGCATGTTTATACATATGTTTTTTAACTGCTATGATTCCATATGTTAGGACACCAGCACCATTACCGAAGATGCACATGTTCCACGTATACTTATTTGCCGGCTCACACACATCATCATCGGTAATTTCCATGTCACGCACACTTTAGGAAAAGCTACTTCATTTAGTATAGCTGCTAATTAGTAGTTTAAACATATTTTAGTACGCTTGCTTTATGTGCTAGTTTAGATATTGCATAGCTTACTCAGACACTTCATGCATTTATATACACATACTGTCATACAGTTTTGTGGGGCTTATGCCGATACTTATTATTTATTTACTCTGGATTTTGGGGGAAACCGCAACAATTTCATAACTTATTATTATTTTCAAAGAAAAACTGTGGTTTTCTCATGATGTGATGTATGTGCCGTCCACTATGAGTTTTCTCGGTTCTTGACCAGTATCAAATACCCCATTCGAGGAGGGGGATGCACCGCCGGCGGGTACATGGTGGACCTGGTGCGGTACACTGGGGCAAGAAGATCGCAGATGATGGGGATAAGCCCGACAGGGGAGCACTACCGACCGGTTATTGCTGTTTTTTTATGCGGTGGATATCCTGAGGATACTGACCGTGGTCATGAGATTGGATGATATCGGCCGATTCGGACTGCCGGAACCCGAGATACAGAGATATTGAGATTTGAGATACAAAGATATTGAGATTGAGATACAAAGATATTGAGATTTGAGATATAAAGATATGATATTTTGAGATTTTGAGATATACCTATTTTGTGTCGATGCTTGACATGGATTTATGTCGATTTCACTGATGAGGTTTCAGTTTTATTATACAAGACTCATTGATGTTTTTCTTATATCAGATTATTCAGATTTCATGGTTGATTTTCTCATTCATGATGCATTCATACATCAGATATGTGACATATTATTGTTTAGTGGTACTGACAAGATGCACTGAGTATTGCACTTATGCATAGATTATTACCCTGTCACTATTAGATGACTAGTGTTATGTAAGTATATTATTATGACCTAGGAGATTGTCGTGCATGCGATTTCTACTCGCACATGTCTTCTACTCACGAGTTGGCAACTCACCCCCGTTGTGCCAAATTTTCCTGCAAGTTTAGATGTACAGGTTTCCTTGGCGGCTTGCTGGAAAACAAATTCATTCAGGGTGATTGCTTGGTAGGTTGGTTCACTTGTATCGTGACCGCCATTGTACTCTTATTTATTACATTTGTATCTAGTAATCTCCATCAACCAGACTTGTATTATTTGATAAATTTAGAAGACCAGTTGTTTATTCTTTCGACCTTAGAGTCACGCTTGAATTATTATGGTTTTCTGGTGGTTTTGATGATTTTATTTGAGTTTTGATCCTCGCCCTTAGGCGTAGTATATTATTTTGCTTGCGTGGTTGTGACCGCCAATTGGCGAAGAGTTAGCTCCCGCTTTAGAATGCCTTTTATTATTCCTGTTTGTACCCGTTTGGGCCAGTTTTTACAAAGGAGACTCTGCCGAAATTTTTGAGAAAATTTGATGTTGCTTTTAAACTTGTTTTCCTACAATTCTTCTTTTAAATGGTTTAGATTTCTGGGCTTCGGCTTACTTAGATTACGTTTCGCCTCTAGACGTTTCGTAATTTAAGTGCCGGTCGCGTTCCGTATCTTCGGGTCGTGACGCACTATTAGGGGTCTGACGCTTGCCGCCCCCTATGACCGATATGCGAAACTCATAGACGAAGATACCGGACTGTACGGAGATTGCCACAGACAGGCTCAGTAGGGGTACAGATGAGTTTCCTCGTCGACCTTCTTATCGACAGATACCTGGGTCGCCGTTACGTACAACTAGTGCCGCTGACGAGCTTGTGGTTAAACCCACTGCTAGCATACTGTCGAGTCTTTAGAGTCCCGCACAGAGGGTTTCCCAGCTTCGGGTGAAACGTTGTAGAGGTCGTATGGTTTTACGATAGGGTTCGATCACATACGTGTACTTGTACCCGTGTGGTGTTCGAGCGGACAATACTAGTGGGCTTTAGTTTAAGCCGGATCCTAGTATTTGATTATTGGATTAGTTTCTTCTCATAGTATTCGTGTTTCTCGGAATACGGATGTGGGTATGTATATACGGATGAGAGGGGGTAAAGAAGGAGACACCTCATTAGGGTTTTGACCATTGACTTGGTCAAAACAAATATGAGGTGGAGAAAAGTTTTTGTTATTTTTGGTAAATGATAATTTTGTGGCATGGCTACTTGGGTTGACCATTTGACTTGGATTGAGTTTTTGACTCTAGATATTTTTGTGAGATATTTTTGAGACCTAGTTATTTTGATGAGATATTTTTCCATGCCATGCTTATGGTCAAATCAAGCTAGCCATTCTATTTTTTATTATCATTATCCAAAAATATTTCTCTTTCCTCAAGAGTACACTCTCTCTTTCTTCCTCTCAAACCCTAGTGTCTCATGTGTTGAGAATCAAGGGTTAGTGAGACTAAGCTACCCAAAATCATACTCTACTCATTCTAGGTTACCTAGTTTAGAACACCAAGTGATCTAGTTGCCTCAACTTAGAGGTTTAGCTCAAGGTTGGAACTCTCGGGTGGATCTTCTATGACTTCGAGAAGCCGACAAGGAGGTGCTATCCAATTCCACTCGAAGGAGCTCGCGAGGTGAACGAGGACAGCGAGAAGACAAGAATGACGTGAAAATTTAGGTATAATCTTCTTACATAGTAGATAAAACCTTTAGTTAGTTTGTTAGTTATGGTTAAGCTAAGATCATGGAGTACAAGTCGATGTTACCTTGTTTGTAAAAATCGTTTTTTACCCGTATCGGCTCCCCGCAAACCCATGGGGTGTGTAACGTCTACTTACATTTATCCACCCCCTAGACTCGATATGCAATACTCATAGACGAATGGACCGGACTGTACGTATGTTGTCACTGTCAGGCTCAGTAGGGGTTTCAAGATGAGTTAGCTCGTCGGCCTCCCTTTCGTTCAATACCTGGGTAGCCGTTACGTACAGCTAGTGCCACTGCCATGCATATGGTTAAACCCACTGCCAGCATATTGATGAGTCTTTCAAGTCCCACACAGAAGGTTTCCCTGCTTCGGGCAAAACGTTGTAGAGGCCGTATGGTTTTATGGAAGGGTTCGATCATATTCGTGCACTTGTGCACGGATCATGATCGGACGGATAATACTAGTGGGCTTTGGTTTAAGCTGGATCCTAGTATTATATTGTTGGATTATTTTCGTCTCGTTGTATTCATAATCAGTCGGAATACAGATGCGGTTATGTATTTACGGATGAGTGGTATTCTTGTAATTCGTTACAAGTTTACTTTAGAAGATGACATTTCTTTTTCTATTAAACATTTAGTTTAAATGTTTAGTGAGGTGGAAAGTGTGAGTGTAAGTTTTGGCATTGATTCTTCTATGCATTGATTCATGCATGTGCACTTGGTGACTCATAATGAAGAGTCATGGTGGCATGATGAGATTCAATGTTTGGGTTATGAGATATTTTGTGGTGAGATATGAGGAGATGGCTGATCTTTTTAAGTGGGGTTTTTCTTGAGTTGCTAAGATAAAAAAGCTCACAACAAAATACCTCATAACACAAGCCATTTTCTTCACTTACTTTTTCTTTAGCTCACACTTTCTCTCTTTGGCATCTTCTTCTACCTCCACCCTACATGTCTCATGAGTTGAGAAAACTAGGGTGTATTGAGACAAAGTAATCCTACACACTCTCTACATCATCTTGGCTATCTAGGTTAGCAAACTAGATACTCGAGTTGCCTCGGATTTGAGGTCGGAGCCCGTATTACAAACTCATGAGGGGGATCGTCTTCGATGGGGGAGACCGGAGATCAAACATGATCGAGGAAGCCACGAGGAGCTTGGGACAGAGGTTAAAGACCGAAGGACACGGATCATTCGGTATAACCTCTCTAAACTCCTTTTCATATAACTAGTTTAGGGTTAATGGTCGATCCGGGGAATTGGGTTCCGTCTGCGCCTGTTTTTTAAAATTTTTTGTTCCGCCTTTGGCCACGGATTGATGGCCGGGGCACTGGCGCAACCCAACATATGTTGCTTGACTAAGATTCTGTGATGTTACTTTATATCATGCCTGGGATGAATGTTATATATATTTATATATATACTAGTAGATGTTGTATATGTTTTGCACCCACGCTAGTCTAGCCCCCGCTCTGCCGTTAGTTAAGTAAACTAACGGGTGATGACGGGGACCAATAGCGAATGCGGATGGCATATACGTACATTATATTTTCGTTTCTTTATCTGGTATGATATGTTTAATTTATAGGACTGCATTAATTCTGATTAATGCTTAGAAAAAAAAACCTATATGATGTTGTTGGAACCAAGTTTTTGAAAACTGAAATTACAGAAGTTCTCTTTTGCTTTGCATAGTGATATTCGATTGGGAATATCTTGCATCTCATTCGATGAGGATAGTGTTGGCTACAGTGCCCTAAAGTCAATTATTGAATCGCAAGCACGCGATTGTGATGATTGAGGGAGGAGCTATACCGGTAGAACAGTCTTACTCGAGATGATAGTATGATATCTGGTTTGTCTTTATCTTCATGTACGGCATTACAGATCACCATTACATGTTGATAGAGCACATAGAATTCTTGCTTGACTACCAGCATTATGATGGCGATCATATACGTGGGAGCTGGGTAGTCTATAAGCATATCCATAAATATCCCTAGTCGTGGGAGTATCGAGACTGGGCATCGATACTCCAGAGTAGACTAGTGTATACTTATCGAGACCCCGACGAGGGTCGGTGGTCGGTCTCACAAGCCATTAGTGTCAGTTAGTCACCTAAGATAGTATACAGGTGCTTATTAGGTTATAAGTACACTGGACGGACTCGCCGGAAACCTGCTAGATGGTCTTTTACCTATTGTCAGATTGTAGTTCCCAGGTGACATGAGTACAGGTTAGTCTGTCGACCTAAGATCGTTATTTGTATCGTGTGAGTTCCTACTGTGCTTTGATTACTACCCTACCACGGCTCAAAAGAGTCGTACAAACAAGTTTTAGTTGGGTATAGTCCCGAGCCACATGGAGACAGTGAGCGGATCGTCGGGGATTCGTCTCTCCTGGTATTGGGGGTTGATGTCGCGTTGTGCACGGGCCATCACCAGTAATCCTTGGCCAAGGTAGTCGAGAATTACCGATCTAGGATCAGTAGTTTCTCAGATGGAGATGGTTTTATACAGACACGAAATGTCGCGTTATTAGGGGTCTGAATTGTTGGCTATAGTGCCTTCAAGTCAATTATTGGATCACATGCACGTGATTGCAATGATTAGGGGAGGACCTATACCGGTTGAACAGTCTTATTAAAGATGATAGTATGCTATCTGGTTTGTCTTTATCATCGTGTGCATGCTTCAGGTGACACTACAGATCATTATTACATGTTGATAGAGCCTATAGGATTCATGCTTGACTACCAGCAGTATGATGGCGATCATATACGTGAGAGTTGGGTGGTCTATAAGCACATCCTTAAAGTGTCCCGAGTCGTAGTAGTTTTGAGACTGGACATCGATACTCTAAGAGTAGACTAGTGTATACGGATCGAGACCCCGACGAGGGACGGTGGACGGTCTCACAAGCCATTGGTGTCAGTTGGTTCACCTTAGATGTATACATGTGCTCATTTGGTTATGAGTTCACCGGACGGACTCGCCGGGAACATGCTAGTTGGTATTATACATATTGTCAAATATCAGTTCCTTGGTGACATGTGTACATCTTACTCAGTCGACCTGAGATCCTCATTTATCTCGTGTGAGTTCCCACTGTGCTTTGATTACTACCCTACCACGTCTCAAAGGAGTCGTGTAAGCATGTTTTAGTTGGGTACAGTCCCGAGCCACATGGAGGCAGTGAGCGGATCGTCGGGGGATTCGTCTCTCCCGGTATTGGCGGTTGATGTCTCGGTCGTGCACGTGTGGCCATCACCAGAAATCCTTAACCAAGGTAGTCGAGAATTACTGATCTAGGATCAGTAGTTTCTCAGGTGGTGATGGGCTTCATACCGACACTAAATGTCGTGTTATTAGTGGTTTGAATTTATCCACCCCCTACACTCGATATGCGATACTCAAAGATGAACGGACCTGACTGTATGGATATTGTCACTATCAGGCTTAGTAGGGGTTTCAGGATGAGTTTGCTCGTCGGCCTCCCTTTCTCTCAATACCTAGATAGCCGTTACGTACAGCTAATGCCGCTGACGTGATTATGGTTAAACCTACTGCCAGCATATTGATGATTCTTTAGAGTCTCACACAGAGGGTTTCCCTACTTTGGGCGAAACGATATAGAGGTCGTATGGTTTTACTGCAGGGTTCGATCATATACGCGTACTTGTGCAAGCATGATGTTCGGACGTATAATACTAGTAGGCTTTGGTTTAAAAAAGATCCTAGTATTATATTTGTTGGAATATTTTTGTCTCTTTGTATTCGTATTCTTCGGAATATGGATGCGGGTATGTATATACGGTTGATGGGTATTATTGTAATTTATTACAAGGTTACTTTTAGAAGATTACACATCATCATGGTTTAGACCTTTTTGGATTAAAAGGTTATTGAGGTGTAGGATAAGGTGTTTATTGAATTTTTGTGGCATGGCTAATTAGTGAGCCATGGTTACTATTCTAGCATGCTTAGGAATTTTGTTTGTTGTGAGTTTTTGTTGACTTGAGATATTTTTTGTTGACTAAGATATTTTGGAGACATGGATATTTATGTGATGGCTCCACTATTTCTTATCACACTCACACAATAAACAAAAACACAAGCTATTATTCATTTCTTTTTCTCTCTCTTGAGTTGCTCTCAACACCTCATTCTCATGGCATCTTTTTCTTCTCTAGCTCCACTGAAACCTTCTCATGAGTTGAGAATCCTTAGGTGTCTTGAGAAAAATTAATACTTCATCACTCTCTACTTCATTTACGGTATCTAGAGTTGCGATCTAGGTGCCCTAGTTTCCTCAGATATGAGGTTGGAGCTCGTTGCATAAACTCTCGGGTGGAACATATTCGATGGAGGGAGACCGGAGATCAAGCTTGATCAAGGAAGCCCCTAGGTGCTTGGAATGATGGTTAAAGACTGAAGGACACGGATCTATTCGGTATAACCATTCTAACTCCTTTGTATGTTTTGTTATCTAAGGCTTATGGGTAGATCCGGGTAATTGGTTGTGGTAGCGCCAAGTTTTATAAATTTTTGTTCCGCATTTGGTCACGGATTAATGGCCGGGGTGTTGCCGTAACCCAACATGATATCAGAGCCACGCCATAAGCCTTAGTTAACTCATTGCGACATTAGAAAACTGCCGTTTTGGTCGTGCAAATACTGCCGACAAAAACAGTTCCGAAAACTAAAAGTTTGAGATGTTTGCACACCCCTTGGGCTCACTGTTTGAACTGAGAAGCTGCGGCGTGGTGCATGGGAATCCCGAGGAATCCCCAAAGGGGACCGAATGGCTGGGCCCACTCCCCAAGACCACCACAAGGTGGTCTTGGTAGTGGGGATCCGAAATTGCACCACCTTGGGCAGTTTCGGGTCTGCCTCATGTTGGAGATAGTGCCCTCAGAGTCAATTATTGGATCACAGGCACGTGATTGCAATGATTGAGGGAGGACCTATCCCGGTAGAACAGTCTTACTCGAGATGATAGTTTGCTATCTGGTTTACCTTTATCATCGTGCACTGCTTTAGGTGACCTGACATGTCGCTATTGCACGTTGATAGAGCCCCTAGGATTCTTGCTTGACTACCGGCAGTATGAGGGCGATCATATACGTGGGAGCTGGTAGTCTATAAGCACATCCTTAAAAGGTCCCTAGTCGTAGGAGTTTCGAGACAGGGCATCGATACTCCAGAGTAGACTAGTGTATACAGTCGAGACCCCGACGAGGGGCGGTGGCCGGTCTCACAAGCCACTGGTGTCAGTTGGTTCACCTAAGATGTATACAGGTGCTCATTGGGTTATGAGTACACCGGACAGGACTCGCCGGGAACATGCTAGTTGGTCTTATACCTGACGTCAGATAGCAGTTCCCAGGTGACATGTGTACAGGTTAGTTCATCGACCTGGGGATCGTCATTTGTCTCGTGTGAGTTCCCACTGTACTTTGATTACTACCCTACCACGGCTCAAAGGAGTCGTGCAAACAGGTTTTAGTTGGGTACAGTCCCGAGCCACATGGAGGCAGTGAGCGTATCTTCAGGGGTTCGTCTCTCCCGGTATTGGGGGTGAGGTCGCGCTGTGTCTAGGAGAGCCATTACACAAAGACCTTGGCCAAGGCAGGAGATTTACTGGTAGGTATTCCAGTAGTATCTCAGGGTGTTTTGGGCTACACTCCGACACGACTTGTACCGCTTTTGGGGGTCTGACTTTTACCAACCCCCTAGGCCCGCCATGCGATGCTCATAGACGAACGGACCGGACTGTACGGATATTGTCACTGACAGGCTCAGTTGGGTGTCGGGGTGAGCTTCCTCATCGACGTCCCTTTTAGTCAATAGCTGGTGGCCCGTCACGTATTGGCTTATACCTCTGACGTGCTGGTGGTTAAATCCACAGCCATAGTATTGACGAGTCTTTAGAGTCCACCACACTTTCAGTTACTCAAGCTTTCGGGCGAAACGCTGTAGAGGCCGTATGGAGATATGGCAGGGTCCGATCAGATACGTGCGGTATTGCACGGATCAGGATCGGACGGTTTGTACTAGTAGCCGTATAGTTATATGGCAGGGTTCGATCAGATACGCGCGGTATTACGCGGATCAGGATCGAACGGTTTTTACTAGCCGGCTTTGGCTTAAGCCGGTCATAGTTTAGTACTGTGTAGATTTTGTCTCATTGCATTTGTATCCGGTCGGAATACAGATGCGGGTGTGTATGCACAGTATAGGGGTTTTCCTGTAATTTATTACGGGACCAGTTTTCTGGAGTTGCCAGTTTGCATTCCGTTCCGGCCGGTTTTCCTTTGTTCTTTCCCGGCCGGACTTTTCTGATGGAGGGGGTAATTTGCAGTTTTGCAAATTACTCTTTGTGGAGGATTTATTTGCATAAGGATTAATTATGAAAGCATCTTTTGATGCCTTTCTTATCCTTCATTATCATTTGCTTTATGTGATTAGATTTGATAAGAAGAGTTGATGTGAGTTTTGTGATGATTATGTCTTGGTTGTGGTCACCCTTCATTATCTCCTACACTCACCTCCCTTCATGTTTATGCTATCATATTCATTCCTCCACCCTCTTGCTCTCACTTGATGAAATGGTTGAAGAATTAGAAAAGTGAGAAGAAGAAAAGAGAAGAAGAGAGAGCTTCATCTTTGAGAGAGGTTTTCATTCTTGATCTCATTCCATGCCAAGAAAAATGCAAGCACCATTTTTCTTATCCTTGTTTCCTCCATCATCCACAAATGGCAACCAACCCCAAAGTGAGACATACACTCTACACTACACTTCCTACAGCATATCTTGAGCATGTCGAGTAGCCGGCTTCATGCGCGAGTTGCCTCGGTATTGAGGTGGGAGCCCGTAAAAGTACCCGGCTTCGTGGTGCCCTTTCCGACGAGGAGGAGACGGACGGAGATCCCGCGAGGAGATCGGAGTGGAGATGAAGACCGGAGGACTTGGATCGTCGGTATATCTCTTCCCCTTTCTTGTTAGTTAGCTATACTAGTTTAATGGTTACGATCCGGGGTTTTGTGCGCGGTGGTGCCGGTTTGCAAAGTCCGCAAATTTTAAAGTTTACCACCGTTTCCGCGTTTGGCCGTCGGATTGACGGCCGGGGCGCCGCCGTGCACTTACAGTGGTATCAGAGCCTCGCCATTAACATAGTCTAGCTTGGTGTAATGTGTTTTTCTGTTTCGATCGATCGAATGTTCCAAAACTGCATTTTAGTTCGAATCAGTTTCTGTTGAAAATTTTTGGTCTCGAAAAATTTTTCAGGTTGTAAAATATTGATGTACTAGAAAATCTAAGAGTTCTGTAAAAATTTGACGAAGTAACTCCATAGTGGGAGCGCGGAACCGCCGCGAAACCCCCCCTCGTGCGGCCCTTCCGCCGCGCACTATTCACATCACTTCACCAAATTTTTTCAGAGGCCTTTTGGGCTTAAAATATGGGTTTTGGAATATCAAAATTGGGCCCAGGATTTCTGTGAGTGCTACAGTTTTGATTGGGGGCCCACTTGTTAATTTTTGATCGATCGGATATTTTAAACACATTTTTCACAGTATTTACATTATATCTGCGACCGTGAATGTCACTCGATCGGTAAATCCTGTCTAACTGCTATAGCCCGGTTAGACGGATTTGCGAACGTGACTTTCACGTTGATGTTCTATGTTTATGCTGTGATGTTGCGGATCGGTCGTGGGGGATAGCCTGGATGCAATGCTAGTACAGTGTTGGTGTATTATGTACATTTGTTATTGCGGGGCGAGCGTCCGACATGTGGACTGCCGTCACTGCCTGATTGTATTATTCTTTTGGGGCACGACCTGGTTGCGGTCGATGTACCCGTTGTATGTATATTTTACTTTCTGTACTAGGATTACCCCGCGGTGGGGTGCACGGATGGCCGGGTTCTAGAGGGCAACAAGCCCGCATCTCATGGCATTGAGACGGAGGGGGCTTCACTCTGGGATTGGCGGGCTATTCGCCGCACTCGTAGGGGGTACAGGTTGACCCAGGAGGGGTGCCCAAGTTGCCGGATTCCGTGGAGTGCTGGGTGGTCCATTCACGGAGCTGAAGGGGGCTGCCTCGCTTCAGGTTTTGGCGGGTGACTTGCCGCGCCCGTAGGGGTCTAGGATTTCATTGCACAGGCTATCCACACGACCAGGGGAACGTCGGGTTTTCAGTAGTGGCTCTATGAAACCTGAGGATCCCAGATATCTGTATTGTTCTGTGATGTTGTACATTTCTGTGATGTTGCATTTCTTTTCACGCCTTGAGCGAAATATAATATATTGGTATATATATTAGTAGATGTTGTATATGTTTTACATCCGCGCTAGTCCAGTCCCCGCTCTGTCGTTAGTTAGCTAACCTAACGGGTAATGACGGGACCCAGTGGCGAATGCGGATGGCATATACGTACATCAGTATATTTTCGTTCTTTTTGGTGTGATTAATTGATGGGACTGCGTTGATTCGGATCAATGCAAGTTAAACAAATCTATTCTGATGTTGTTGGAACACTTTTCAAAAAGCTGTTATTGCAAGGACGTTCACTTTTGTTTTGCATCATGGTATTCATTTGGAATATCCTGCTCCTCAGTCGACGAGGCAAGGGCCGAGATCCCTTCACCGGGAGTGACCCCTTGGACAGAAGTTTGCGTCAGGGCATTAACTTCACTATAGCCAATTACTTTTGCTTTGCACCGTGGTATTCAGTTGGAATATCCTGCACCCCATTCTACGGGGAAAGAGCCGAGATCCCTTCACCGGGAGTGACCTCTTTAGTAAAGGTTTTTGTCACTATATTTTCTAAAAAGCTATCCGTTCCTTCAGCGATATCAAGTTCATTACGTTAAAGGTTTTCGCCAGAAACCATTCGTAGCCCTCCGTCGTTTCATATGGATGGTCAATAGTATTCAAGCTGTGTATGTTGGCCAAAGTCAAGGCACAGTGTTTGGTAGCTGTTGGGTATTCATATGCAGCATAGATAGATGCGTTGGTTTGGGACAGTCGTACTGCCATTTTGGCCAAAGTCAAGGGTATGTACGGGTGGATTCAAATTAACCTGGAGAATGACGGGTAGAACTTGACATGTGACTTATGATATGTTGGCCAAAGTCAAGGTCATAAGAGCATGGGGCAGAAATCACATCGGGAGTTTCAAAAGTACTGAAACTTGCCAGATATGCGCATACCTTCTGGAGTGTGATACCGTGAGCGGATTCCGTCACGTTGTCATGCGATGAGAGTTGGATCCCGATTCCCACTGATGAGTTAGTATACTCCTCGGGTGACCCCGACTAATTCTTCTTTCAGGTTTGGAGGAGAATTTGAGGTACAGTGGGAGGATTCCAGATTAGATAAATTGGTAACCATTCTGATCTAGGTTAGAGTGCACGCTGAGTGTTTCTTTTCTCTCTCTCTTTGGCTGCGACCATTGACCCGACCCTAAGATTTTGACTCAGTGACCAAGTTGACCGAACCTTCTTAACACTGATTTTTGGATTGTCAAAGTTGCAAACCTCATTGCCACTCCTGCTTTTACCCTTTTCTCCAGGACACCCCGTTTTAGTACGAACGTCCACTTCCATTGGACAAAACCATCGTATGGTTAGATACGAACTCGAAGGGATTTATTCGAGGATGGTTTCCGGTTCTGGAGAAAACGGATAGGACTATTCAGTTGTCTTTTCTTTTCACCCTCTCTCAGGTTGCGAGTACTCCTTGGTTTAGGAGTAGTACACCTATTACGCAAATTGGATAGTCTTCTTCCAAACCATAGGCTGGTGCCGACCGGTAGGGAAGGAAGAAAGCCAATTAGCCTAAACGGTGTACAGAAGGTATTAAGTTAAGACAAAGTAAGGGATTAGTAAGAGGGCAAAGTAAATTGCAACAGATATTCACGACCAAACCATGTATTCCTCCGCCAATCCTAAATCACCTTTGTATTTCTCCAGGACACTCCGTATCATTACGAAGATCCCATTCTATTGGATAATCCATCGTATGGTTATATACGAACTCGAAAGGAACTCGTTCAGTTCGGGGATGGATCCTGGTTCAGGAGAAATAGGAATAAAGTACATTCAGGTGTCTTTTATCTTCACCTTCTCTCGCGATGCGAGTGCTCCTAGGATTAGGACAGTACACCCTTTATGCTTTTTGGATAGTCTTCTTCCAAACCATAGGCTGGTGCCGAACGGTAGGGAAGGAAGAAAACCATTTGGCCTAAAGGGGTGTGCAGAAGGTAATGACTAAAGACATATGAAGGGATTTGGAGAAGTGGCAAAGAATTATACGGTTATAATTGTGAATCTGGATAATGGAAGAGGCATTACTAAGAATACCGGGATACCCCATCGAAACATTTTAAGGTTTCAGTTCAGCTGTGTACTGTTAAAAGAAAACTGATTTCCCGATTATATACTTGCTCCAGGGTATGTATTTACCAGGTTTGATTCTCACATCTGTATGGTTTTACAGATGATGAGTGGGAGTAAGTTATTGGGAATTGGGTGATCATCCTCATTATATCGGGATTCGTTGTAATCGGTGACATTTGAGGAGATCATCTGGGTTGTTTGCCGGTCGGCAAATATTTGGTTTTGAATATCCGCTGTTGTGCACCAATTTCAAATTGATATATCTGTACGTCTATTTTTATAGAGTGAGATGTACCTTTTGATATTATGTCGATGACATTTACCTATATCAGTGGATGGTTAGGTAAGGAGCATTGAACAGCGGTGTAATTCTTCTTAACCATAAGTACAGTTTTCAACCTACGACACACAGTGAATGAGTTATCTGACTCAAGGGACTTATACAGAGTATTGTATGTTGTCCAGGGTCCATCAGGACAGAGGGGTTGGTCCTCGTACTGTATTCTGCTTACTTATGACTTCTCTAGTTCTTAGACAGGTGTTTCGTACAAACACAGGGTCGAAGTTTTGAGAAGTTATAGGTATAAGAATAAAGTAGAGAACCAGGTGTTGCAAGTATCGGGATTCTTCAAAGTGATCGAAGATGTAGATACTTGTGTATGGTATTCAGTTGATAGTAATGATTAAGAGAACTTGCTTCTTTTTCGGGGTTACTCAAAATTGGAAGTATTCCTAAGTTGAGTAACGCTGATCGTCCTCTCTCCATTTAGTTGACATGCACTGGAGATAGCTGCATGATTTGAATCTGGTTCAATTAAATCAGTGCCTCTGGTTCTATATTGGATATAGTACAGTTCATATCTTAACATTGTTAAGGTACGGGGAGTTGTCCGGTTTATGCTTAAAACCAGACTCTGGATAACTCATAGGCACATTTCTGTAATGGCTGTTTGTGGGTTGACCCAGGCTATGACGAGGGTTGACTTTCTACCATCTGGGAGATCAATAGAAATATTGTTCAAGACTCGCCACAGTTTTATTAAAAATGGATTTTTTTTTCAAAAACAGCAGTGGGAGTATGGTAGAACTGGAAGTGATTCCAGAACCGCAAACGATTACTGAAGATTTGATATGGAACCTAAAGATTCAATCTGATTTGACATTCCATTGGCCACTCCGCAGATAAGGTGGGTAGCTTCAGGCACCCGAGAGGTACTCCGGTAGCCTCAAGGACGGTGACAGGGAAGTTCTTGTTTACCCACACTTGCCATTGTTGTTGTTCCAGGCTGCGAGACCCGGCAGGAGGATGAGTATAGCGTCGTTCTAAACTTGCTTTAGAAGTGCACGTCTATATGACTCTGCCAGAGGGATGTCGTAGTCAGTGGGAGCAGCGGAAGCATTGGTGGACATCAGGCTTATGTCTATTTATAGACTAAAACAGATGTAGCGGAGATAGATCATCTATTTCTGATGTGACAGTCATAGGTTTGACGTCATCGGAATAGGGGATGGATCTGTTGAGAAGGTAGTAGGAAGTGATATTCCTATACTACGATCGGTTAGACTTTGGTTGTCACACAGTGGTTCCTCCACACAGGACATGGATATTATATCAAACATACCGGTTACTAGATCTATGGTTTTAGATCTAGATTTGGGTGGTTTCCCAATCTGGGTACTTAGACAGCATTCTGAGAGTATTTAGAATGGACGACTCCTGGCACGGTAGTATACCTGCAGGTAATGGAGTCAACCTCTCCAAAGGTGTCTTATAGACTAAAGTAGAGAGGGATGTACATGATTGGCAGATCATTTGCTTAGGCAATTGAGTCAATCATGAGATGTCAAGTACCACACCAGATGTTGTTCTTGCAGTAGATGCAATAAGTTGACATTGATCCAATCCTGGAGAAACAGTCGGAAGCAGTTTAAGAACATAAGTGGCTGTTCTAGGGATATGATAACGATAGCCCCATTCGAGAGACAGTTATCATTTCAGGCTTCCAAGGTGACATGGACGACAAGGAGGTTGTCAGAGTTTTAGATTTTCCCTCTGACGAGGGGCAGTATTTTGGACAGGTGGTCCAAGGCAATACTGAGGGTGGCATGGAGCAGGATACTGATTAAGTTCAGTTGAAGATACAGTCTAAGAAGTTTGGATTTGGAGTTCATTTATGAGCTACGTCCCATCAGACATCCAGACATTCTAAGGCAGGTATTGCTCATTTCGGGAGATGGTTTTCTCCGCGAACTTGAGAAATAGAGAGACATAGAAAGAAACTTCTAGGCGGATCCACTCACTGAGGCTATTCCTCGACCGCAATAGTTTCACAAACGGGATTTGCGAGACTGACTAGTAGAGGAGTTGGGTGTTCGGTATCACACGGGCTGTGAGTATGCGACATCGCAATAATTAGCCTTGAGTGCAAGTGGGAGATTGTTGGAGATAGTGCCCTCAGAGTCAATTATTGGATCACAGGCACGTAATTGCAATGATTGAGGGAGGACCTATCCCGGTAGAACAGTCTTACTCGAGATGATAGTTTGCTATCTGGTTTACCTTTATCATCGTGCACTGCTTTAGGTGACCTGACATGTCGCTATTGCACGTTGATAGAGCCCCTAGGATTCTTGCTTGACTACCGGCAGTTTGAGGGCGATCATATACGTGGGAGCTGGTAGTCTATAAGCACATCCTTAAAAGGTCCCTAGTCGTAGGAGTTTCGAGACAGGGCATCGATACTCCAGAGTAGACTAGTGTATACAGTCGAGACCCCGACGAGGGGCGGTGGCCGGTCTCACAAGCCACTGGTGTCAGTTGGTTCACCTAAGATGTATACAGATGCTCATTGGGTTATGAGTACACCGGACAGGACTCGCCGGGAACATGCTAGTTGGTCTTATACCTGACGTCAGATAGCAGTTCCCAGGTGACATGTGTACAGGTTAGTTCATCGACCTGGGGATCGTCATTTGTCTCGTGTGAGTTCCCACTGTACTTTGATTACTACCCTACCACGGCTCAAAGGAGTCGTGCAAACAGGTTTTAGTTGGGTACAGTCCCGAGCCACATGGAGGCAGTGAGCGTATCTTCAGGGGTTCGTCTCCCCCGGTATTGGGGGTGAGGTCGCGCTGTGTCTAGGAGAGCCATTACACAAAGACCTTGGCCAAGGCAGGAGATTTACTGGTAGGTATTCCAGTAGTATCTCAGGGTGTTCTGGGCTACACTCCGACACGACTTGTACCGCTTTTGGGGGTCTGACTTTTACCAACCCCCTAGGCCCGCCATGCGATGCTCATAGACGAACGGACCGGACTGTACGGATATTGTCACTGACAGGCTCAGTTGGGTGTCGGGGTGAGCTTCCTCATCGACGTCCCTTTTAGTCAATAGCTGGTGGCCCGTCACGTATTGGCTTATACCTCTGACGTGCTGGTGGTTAAATCCACAGCCATAGTATTGACGAGTCTTTAGAGTCCACCACACTTTCAGTTACTCAAGCTTTCGGGCGAAACGCTGTAGAGGCCGTATGGAGATATGGCAGGGTCCGATCAGATACGTGCGGTATTGCACGGATCAGGATCGGACGGTTTGCACTAGTAGCCGTATAGTTATATGGCAGGGTTCGATCAGATACGCGCGGTATTACGTGGATCAGGATCGAACGGTTTTTACTAGCCGGCTTTGGCTTAAGCCGGTCATAGTTTAGTACTGTGTAGATTTTGTCTCATTGCATTTGTATCCGGTCGGAATACAGATGCGGGTGTGTATGCACAGTATAGGGGTTTTCCTGTAATTTATTACGGGACCAGTTTTCTGGAGTTGCCAGTTTGCATTCCGTTCCGGCCGGTTTTCCTTTGTTCTTTCCCGGCCGGACTTTTCTGATGGAGGGCGTAATTTGCAGTTTTGCAAATTACTCTTTGTGGAGGATTTATTTGCATAAGGATTAATTATGAAAGCATCTTTTGATGCCTTTCTTATCCTTCATTATCATTTGCTTTATGTGATTAGATTTGATAAGAAGAGTTGATGTGAGTTTTGTGATGATTATGTCTTGGTTGTGGTCACCCTTCATTATCTCCTACACTCACCTCCCTTCATGTTTATGCTATCATATTCATTCCTCCACCCTCTTGCTCTCACTTGATGAAATGGTTGAAGAATTAGAAAAGTGAGAAGAAGAAAAGAGAAGAAGAGAGAGCTTCATCTTTGAGAGAGGTTTTCATTCTTGATCTCATTCCATGCCAAGAAAAATGCAAGCACCATTTTTCTTATCCTTGTTTCCTCCATCATCCACAAATGGCAACCAACCCCAAAGTGAGACATACACTCTACACTACACTTCCTACAGCATATCTTGAGCATGTCGAGTAGCCGGCTTCATGCGCGAGTTGCCTCGGTATTGAGGTGGGAGCCCGTAAAAGTACCCGGCTTCGTGGTGCCCTTTCCGACGAGGAGGAGACGGACGGAGATCCCGCGAGGAGATCGGAGTGGAGATGAAGACCGGAGGACTTGGATCGTCGGTATATCTCTTCCCCTTTCTTGTTAGTTAGCTATACTAGTTTAATGGTTACGATCCGGGGTTTTGTGCGCGGTGGTGCCGGTTTGCAAAGTCCGCAAATTTTAAAGTTTACCACCGTTTCCGCGTTTGGCCGTCGGATTGACGGCCGGGGCGCCGCCGTGCACTTACAGCTCACCCCCTAACCACTTCGTGGTGGCCTCGAAGGTAGGGTATCCCCTCTAGGCCCCCTGACTCGATGTTAATTTCATGCTCTAACTCCCCGCGAAGGTTCGGGCGTGTTTCGTTTTGATTCATACTTCCGAATTGGCTTTAAACGGTCGGTTTTTGGAACTTTAGCTCACTGTTTTTTCCATTGTTTTGGAAATTGGTTTAGTTTGCTAATTGCGTGCGGAATTCTAATGCCGTAGTTTTCAGTACATACATTACTATCTGCGACCGTGAATTTCATTAGAGCGGCACAACTCGTCTAACTGCTATATGCTCTTTTAGACGGGTTTGCGAGCGTAACATTCACGTTGATGTTCTGTGTTGTGCTGTGATTGTGGCGGGATCGTCGTGGTGGATAGCTTGGGTGCAATGGTAGTATAATTTGTATTTATTTGTACATTTAATATTGCGGGGCAAGCGTCCGACATGTGTGTAGGGTTACTAGGCACTGTCACAAGGGTCTATAAGGCATCAACCATGCCCGATTTAAATTTTAAACGTGCCGAACAACCCTGACCAAGATCTTAGACTAGAGATTAGGCGAAACAAAGCAAGTAAACAACTTTACTTCTAAGAGTTAGGGATTACAACATTTTTAGTCCATTCCTTCACTTCTAAAGCTCCGTGTTGAGGTCCCTTCACTGCGATCATCGAGTACCCGGACTCTAGAGAGGCTCCATGAAAAGAAAGATGCAAGCTTGCTTCCGAACTTCGATAACAAAGATGATCTACCTTGAAGAAAGTCAAGCCCAAGCTTTTGCATCACTAATCAAATATTAGCAAAGCAAAAACCCTAATCTAAGTGGCTAGAATAGATGAGGATGATGAAGTAGGAATTTAGCTCTCATTTGTTTTCTTTATCTCACTCATTTTCATCACTTTTGAAAAAGCTAGAAAGCTTTTCATCAAAGAGGAAGAAGAAGAAGAAGCAAAACCATTTGTTTTGAAAAATGAATCAAGTGTGGTTAGAAATGCAACTATGGGTTAAGTATGAAGACTTAACCCATGTAGAGAATTAACTATGGTTAAAGGATTGGGTTGGTTTAAAGAAATATCTTTGCAAAATATCACAAAATATCATGGTCAAAGTCAAAGCTTCAAGAAGCTTCATGAAAGCTTAACCCTAATCCAAACCCTAACCATATTTAAACTCCATAAAACATGTTGCATTTATAACCCTAACTTGTTACAATATTATAGATCACATATACAATATTTATTATAACAAAATAAAATAATACAATTAACATATATCAATGTATTACCCGAGCGAGAAATAGAATCTTTAAGTGAGCTTATACTAGTTAATGTAATTTAATATATCAAATATATAATTATACATTAAATTATCGAATCAACACTTGATCCGATAATCCGGCTATTTCACAAATAACCGACTAATATAATCTGTATCAGTTCATCGAATCAACACTTGATCCGATGACCCGGCTATATCACATTTACCCGGCCGATATCACATATCGCGAGAATCTAGTACAGTATCACATACACGTATTGTTCTCGGTCCCGTACATATCACATATGTGCTCCTACTCCGTTTTTCCCGAGCCAGGAAACCTCTGTGTAGGACTCTAAAGAATCGTCAATACGCCGGTAGTAGGTGATGATCATATCAAACACCCACAAGCTGCAAGCGGTCAGCTAAACATAACAGCCACCCAGGTATTGAGCGATCAGAAGATCAACAAGCAAGCCTGTACATTCTCCTGCGAATCCAATCAGTAACACTCCCGTACAGACCAGTCTCTGTCTGATATGTCGCATATCTCGCATAGGGGCGGTAAACGTCAGACCCCAGTAGCTTGATTAGTCGTATCGATATGAGGTCCATAACGATTCGAGAAACTACTGATAACACTTACCAGTAAATCTCAGCAACCCTGGCCAGGGATTTCCAGTTATAGCCAATCGAACATAGCGCAACATCAACTCCCTATACCGGGTGAGACGAAACCACTCCCATCGCTTATTGCCTCCATGTGATTCGGGACTGTACCCAAAAGCCACCGTTTTGCACGCCCTCTTGGACGTGGTATGATGGAAATCAAAGCACAGTGGGAATCACACAAGACTCTATGACGATCTTGGGTCTACAGACTACTCTGTACCAGTGTCACCAGAGAACTGCCACCTAACGTGAGGTATAATACCATCTGGGAGATCGCGGCGAGTCCGTCCAGTGTACCCAGTCTCCACTGAGCACCCGTATACCTTCTCTGATGTCAAACACCAATGGATATGGGATCATCCATCGCCCATCATATGGGTCAAGAAGCGCATACGCTAGTCTACTCTGCTATATCGATGCCCTGTCTCGAGACACCTACGACTAGGAACATTTGAAGGATGTACTTAGCGACTACACTGTCCCCACTAGTATGATCTGTATCATAGTCCTGGTAGTCAAGTACTCATCCTAAGGGCTTTATCAACATGTAAAATAGAGACAATCAGAATACATGTTAAGATAAAGAGTAACCAGATAGCATACTATCATGTCGAGCAAGAAATTCCTTCCTATATATGTCCAAGCATCCACTACAATATACATCGTATGTACAGTAATGGCCTCTAGGGCATACATATAACTAACAATCTTCCACTTGCACTAGGGCCATCTGTTGTGGTATCGCATACCCAACAATCAGCAGTGGTTGAAGTATCTTATACTCAACCATCCCATAAAAGTCTCTACTGTGAAATAGGCCTTTGTGAGTGGATCCACGCTGTTGTCCTCTTTTTCTACTCTCCTAACCTCGATCTCCTTGGAGATCAACCATCTCCATGATCAGGCGATACTGCCTAAGATAATGTCTGGATCTCTGATGGGACGGGGGTTCCTAGGCATAAGCCACAACTCCATTGTCACCCAAAGGTAGGAACGAAGTTCATCTCATGAACTAGTATATATATCCAGACTTCCTCTTTGGTAGCATTCTTGGTAGTGATTTATCCTTCCTTTATCGTCTAGTAAGTCACGGTATCTAGCTTGGAACTCTTCCAACATACCGTCCCTCCACTGAGGGTAAAGACAATGCCTGCGACTGACATTCAGTCGTCCTTATCACCCTGGAACCTTTCCAGTGATTCTCCCCAGGATCGATTGATACCATCTCACTACAACTAGTGAGAATCCTAACATCCAATAGATCTATCACGTAGATTGATAACCCAGGATTTAGGAGGTATAACCTTGATCCTATAGAGAATCTTTGTGATAAGAGGAGATTAACCGAGCGTAGCATAGGAAACTCCTTCCCTATCAAGAGTATGTCATCTACGTACTATACGAGGATCACCACCATACTCCCTACTACCTTTTTGTATATACAAGGTTCAACTACCATTTTGATGAAGTCAAACTCTTTGACTACTACATTAAAACAGACGTTCCAACTCCGCGATGCCTGATTTATCCCATAAAACATCATGCTCACGTTTCCGTTGCTCTCACTGTCTACGAAGCCCTTTGGCTGTGTACTTATAGACGCTCTCTTCAAAATCATTATTTAGAAAAGGAGTCATGACACCCAACCGCCAGATATGGTAGTCATGGTATGTAGCCGTGGCAAGTAGGATATGGATGGACTTAAGCATAGATTTGAAAGTCTCAACTTTTCCATGTACACAAAGTAATCTTCTCAAGATATACTTGCTCCTGATGGGGATTTAACCCTTCAGATAAAGCAACTGTAACATTTCAAAATAATAAAATATTATTTTTGGGAATTTTTATAATTTAATATTATTTTAATGAATATTTTAATATTTCGGTATAATTAAATACAAATAAATGGGGAAAATTTTGGAAAAATTAGGGAAAATTCCAAAATAGGGTATTTTATGGGATCATGCCATTTTTAATTTTTTGTGATTAGTTTGACACTAATTTAGTGCTAATCGCGATTAAGTATCGCTAATCAGATTTTTGGCATTTTTGTGCAAAACATGCACATATCTTTTTCTACACTTGTGTTACATTTTGTTACCATGGCTTTACTTTGGGTTCACTATTTGAGTGAGAAGAAAACAAGAAAAGAAAAGAAAATGGATAGATTAGAATAATGGTAGTAGGTATAGGTGAGAGAGAAAGGAGAGGGGTTAGCTTTGACTTGGGCATTCTTCATCCTCTCATTCTCTCCTCTCCCTCCCTTCCCTTCAGCTGAATGCTGCCTCCCCCTCACTCCCTCCCTTCTTCAAGCCCTAAATCACCTCTAAAAATACATCAAAACCCTATCTCCATTTCACAAAAAGTGTGCACAAGCTCAAGATCTACATATTGGACCAAGAAAGCAAGGATTTTGGCCACTAGGGGCAACTCAAGAATTTCCTTGAGTTGCCAAATGAGGTAATTACTGAACTCTTAACTCAGTTTTAGCATTACTTATACCCCTATGTAAAAAATTGAATCGATATCGGGTGATGTTGTGGACTTAAGGAAGACCAAGTTAGGGTTTGAGGGAATTGAGAGTTGTGTTGTGAAATTGAGATCAGTAGAGGCCACCCCAACACCCTAGTGCTTGAATTATGACCCAAAACAGAGACTTGAAACCCGGAATACGGATTTAGAAACCCCGACATCGGATAAATGTGTGATTTGTGAGGGTATTTTGGAATCTGGAGCAACCCGGGGCCACTAGAATTGATTTTGGGATTACTGGGAAGTCGTGCAGGCACCTAGGAAGCTACCACAGAGACCCGAGCCCCAAACATCAACCCCAGGCCGCAGATATATTCATTCTGGCCGCAATTTGCGGCCAGATCAGGGAAATTGGGTCCCAAGTTTGGTTCATGGCTTCTTTTGCACTAAAATAGACCCCTCCTATATGCAGTTTTGGCTAATTGTCACCTGGGGAAAATCTGGGAGCATTTTGGTGTGTTTTAGGCGATGTTTTCCGTATTTTAAATTGCACTTTCTTGATATTTGTATTTGTATTTGGTTGTTGGGTGTTCGTACATCGACAACAGGGATTGTTTGATTGATTTGCACGTTTAGGACATAGGTTCCAACCTATGAGCATACTGTGCGCTGTATCAGTTTTCTGCCTCGATTTTAATACGTATTGCGACTGTTTATTATTGTAGATACCCTCGCAAGGATTCCTTGGCAAAGAAGCACGGCGTCATCGATTTCGGCGAGCGAAGACCATGTGAGTAGATTATATCTACGGGGGAAGTCTGGTGGATGGCGTATAGCACCCCCGCAGTCTGTTGTTGATATAATGTGTGTGTGTGTGTGTATATATATATATATATAAAAGTTATTGTGTGTCGTGGATATTGTGTTAGGTGTATTATGGATAGTTTAGGGTTAGAAGTAACCTAGTGTAGCTCATAGTCGCGAACCCTAAAATAGATTTACACCCACACGCACACTCTTGCATATTCATTATACGTGTATTGTATTTGATGATATTGGACGACATTGGAGAAGAGTCGATGTTATGACCCGAAAGAGCACGTGACTGGCCCTTGAACCATATGAAGTCTATAGGACTCCATCTGATCCAAGTAAGCCAAAAGCCCAGAAATCTAAAACCATTTTAAGGATAAATAAACAACAAGCAATATACTATACAACGCCGAATGGCGAGGATCAAAATTCAAAAGAAACCCAGAAAAGCATGAAAACTGCAACACTACTAAGCGCGACTCTAAGGTCGAAATAATACATCACTAGTGTCTGAGTCTGAAACAATATACAAGTTTTGGTTGATGGAATTTCTAGGTACAATGAATAATACATGTACAACGGCGGGTCTGATACAAAGAACCCACCTACCAAGCAAATCACCCGCAAAGGAAAGCAGTGTGCCAAAAATGCCGCTATGGAACCTGTACGGCAAACCCTGCAAGAACTGTGGCACAACGGGGGTGAGTTGCCAACTCGTGAATAGAAAATATCTACAAGCAGAAATCGAATGCAAGATATAATCCTAGGTCAATACATTCAGTATATAATATAACCCTCAAGAGTAAGTCTGAAGCATGAAAATGTGGCAGTGTAACATCTAATCATGTAGGTAGTGCCAAGTACTCGTGCCAGTGCCTCAGATAATAACATGTCATAAATGTAAGGTATGTCTGCATGAAGTAAACATGATGAAGTATCAAATGGATATCAATACACATATATTAGCGTCCCATTCCACTAATATTGGTGTAAGGGTATATATAACAGCGCCCTCGTACCCTGTTATATATACAAATGAAGTATGATCAATGTAGTCAAGGTCTGTATGTAATCAATGTCTGTATGTATATGTGGTTCCCGTCCACCTGTCACCCAATGTCAATAAGTATCATACATGCAAATATAAGGATATAATCAAAATCATAGAGATCATCATGAAACCCGTGCCTAGCATCGACACGTAAATCCTCGTCTATCGGGCTCCGTCAATCCGGATCAGCCCACGGGCTCTGTCTGCGGAATCGGCCCTCGGCCACGGCAGTACGCCCATATCCATCTATCGACTCTGGTCAGTATCCTCCGGATAACCGCCAGGTCCAACCAATCACCGTTAGGTAGTATTCCCTCTGCCAGGCTCACTGTCTACTACACAGCGAAACCGTTCTCGCCCCAAGGGTATCATACCGGGTCCACCATGTACCCGTAATCGGCCTCATCCAACTCCTCGATTCGGGTTCACATATATCACTCTAGCACCGAGAAAACACATGGTGGACGCACCGAAATATCATATCAAGGGAAACCGGGTTTTTAAATAATTAACTATTCTCTTTTGAAATATCCACGGTTCCCCAAATCCAGAATTAACATGGAAACAACATATCTCAATGCGTAATCTAAGCAAGTATGAAGATATCAATGTATGTGTACAAGTATGGGTATGTGACATATAATGAAATGCAAGTATAACGGTATATCATGCAACATGGAAATAATAGTATGCACATACAAGGTCATATCTTGATGCAATAATGCTACTGTGTAGTGACATGGCAATTATCGATGATGAAGTGTGTGAGCCGGCAAGCAAGTGTACGTGGAACATACGCATCATCGATAATGGTGCTGGTGCCCTAGCAACATGATAGTAATATAGCAATAACATATGCAAACAATGTGAATAGCATGAATATGCGAAAATCGAATAATCAACGCAACAGTAAAGAATCTACACCCAAATGTATATGTCATGCAGTTATGCCATTTGAAATAAGAATGACTCGGGTCTAGTCTAACATCTACTATGCAAACTACAGATCTAAGTATCAAGTCAATCGGGAGGGGTATGGAAACCACCTAAATCTGAGTCGATATATAGATCTAATAGTCGGTGATCCCGCCTCAATAGTATCGCGTACGATACAGTATATCATATGACATCCTCAAGTCATGAGTGCGGATCTATCATCAATATAAAGCTCGTACGGTAAATCGTCGTACGGCATCCCAATAGCTGGGTATGGGTCAGTATCACATTCCTCTCATCAAATATCAGGTATCATTATCATCATATCACATAATCTGGGGTACAGATCTAAGTCTAGTACAAATCAATACCATCTATATAAGTATGAAAGCGGGGGTAAAACACATGCCCAACGGCCCGCTAAGATCACATGTCGTATCGCAAGTACGAATCACATCACATCACCGATCTCACGGCACAATGCCCAAAATCATCGACTCATCTCCAATGTCATCCAAGATCATCATCAACACAGTGTAAGTATAGTGAATATGCAAGGGTGCGCGTGTGGATGTAAACCTATTCTAGGGTTCGCGATTATGAACTATACTAGTTTACTTCTAACCCTAAGCTATCCATAATACACCTAACACCATATCCATGACACACTATAACTATCAAACATAATATATAGTATCAACTACGGACTGCGGGGGTGCTATACGTCATCCACCCGACTTCCCCCAGTAGATATAATCTACTCACCTTGCGTCTTCATTTGTCGACGTCACCACGCGCATTGCTTGTCGTCCCGAAGTCTTCATGGGGTACCTACACGTCAAAGTATCGTAATGCATATTAAAACCAAATTAAAGCTAAAACAGCACACGAAACCCAAAACGATACGATAAGGGGCCTATAGGTTAGAACCTATGGGCACGCCTTCAAAACCATCAATCAATCCTCGATATCGTCGTATAAACGCCAAATAGTCGAGGTAAAACACAATACACAATTTCAGAACTAAAAATACGGAATACGGAAACACGAATCCAAAACAGCAACTAAGGAAATAGGCTCCAGATTTCACCCTAGGTCAAATTAGACAAATCTACACATACCAGGGGCCTAATCTACTGATGAGGGAACACCAAAACCAAGACGAACCAAAATAGGGCAGGTCTGGCCGCAAATTGTGGCCAATGGGATTAAATCTGCGGCCGGGTCATAGAGTTAGGGGCTAGGGTCTTGTATGGTGGTTCCAGGGTGCCTGCACATCTCACTGTCCAATCAATTTTATTTTAGGATGTCTCCGTTGATAGCAGATCTCATATAACCTTCACAGATTCCACAAGCTTTCCGATATCGGTTTCTAAATCCGTATTCCGGGCCTTAAGTCTCAGGTTTGGGTCTCAAGTCATGCACCATGGTATTTATATAACCTCTACTGAGCTCAAATTCATATTACAACACAACATTTCCCATAACCCTAACTAGGTTTTTCCTTAACTCCACAATATCCAATAATATCGGTTCAAAACTAAACATGGGGTAAAGGTAATGCATAACTAAGCTTTAAGGTCCAGAAAATACCTCATTTGGCAACTCAAGAATTTTCTTGAGTTTCCCCTAGTGGCCAAAATACTTGCTTCCTTGGTCCAATGTGTAGATCTTGAGCTTGTGCATACATTTAATGAAATGAATATGGGGTTTTGGTGATGTTTTTGAGATGTTTTGAGGAGGTGAAGTGTGGAGGGAGGTGAGGAGTAGCAGCAACAGCAGGTAGTTGAGGGAGAGGGAGAGAAAATGAGTGTTGGGATCAAAGGAAATGGCTAAGTCCTTGGTGAAAGAAGCCCATACCTCTCTCTCTCTCTCACCATACCTCATATAATATTCCCCTTTCTCTATTCTTTTCTTTTTCTTTTCTCTAAATTCTTTCTCACTCAAATAGTAAACCCAAATGAGAAACCATGGTAGAAAATGCACAAGTGTAGGAAAATAAAAGATATGTGCATGTTTCGCACAAAATTACTAAAAAACCGATTAGCGATTTTTAATCGCGATTAACACTAAATTAGCATATAACTAATCAATTAAACTTAGAAATGGCATAATTCTCTAATTTACCCTATTTTAGAATTTTCCATAATTTTCCAAAAAATTTCCCCATTTATTTGTATTTAATTATACCGAATTATTAAAATATTCAATAAAATAATATTAAATTATAAATTTCCCAAAAATAATATTCTTATTATTTCGAAATGTTACAGTCGATGATATTGGGCATTGTTCCGCGAGATTGGTGATTTGATATGATTCGTATTTGGGATACGACATGTGATCTCTAGCGCTCCTTTGGACGTGTGTTTACACACGCAGTCATATTGATGGTATCAGTTGTATTAGACTTAGATCAGTACCCCAGATTATGTGATATGATGATGAGGATACCAATAATTGATGAGCTGATTGTGATATTGACCCGTACCCAGCTATTGGGATGCCGTACGACAATTTACCGTACGAGCATTATATTGATGATAGATCCGCACTCATGGCTTGAGGATGTCAGATGATATACTGTAACATACGCGATACTATTGAGGCGGTATCACCGACTATTATATTATATATATATATATATATATATATATATATATATCGATTCAGATTTAGGTGGTTTCCATACACCTCCTGATGGACTTGGCTTAGTAGATGTTAGACTAGACCCGAGTCATACCTATTTCAAAACTAACGAATCGGGAATATCTTAAGGACAAGTAAAGGGATTCTACGGGTATTTTCAAAAGATATATCTATTCTTAATAACACCGTAACCCTTATTTTACCAAAACCCCGATTCGTCTTATTTCAAATGGCACCACTGCATGACATGTACATATTGATGTAGATTCTTCACTGCTGCATTGATTATTCGATTCCGCATCGCATTGCATGTGTTTATTTCTATATTGCAATCAAGCTGTTAGGACACCAGCACCATTATTGATGATGCATATGTTCCACGTAAACTTGCTTGCCGGCGCACACATTTCATCATCGATAATTGCCATGTCACTACAAAGTAGTATTATTGCATCAGGATATGACCTTGTATGTGCATACTATTATTCTATGTCACATACATCATGCTTTCTGATTATACGCATTGAGATATTCGTTTTCATGATATTTATGGATTTGGGAACCGTGGATAATTTCAAAGGAGAGTATGAACTTATTTGAAAAATCCGGTTACCTTGATATGATATTTGCGCAGCCACCATGAGATTTATCGGTTCTGATTATATACCCTAAACGAGGAGTGTGTGCCGTATGAGGGTACATGGTGGGGCCCGGTATGGTTCCCCTCGGCAAGATGATCGATGGATTTTGCCGATTGAGCCTGGAGGTGGGTGAGTACCTACCGGTGATTGTATTTGAGCTCGGCGGATATCCGGGGGATACCGACCGGAGTTGAGAGATGGACATGGGCTGACCCGTGCTGCTGGGACCGAGGGCCGATACCGCAGACGCAGCCCCAAATGGACGAGGATTTACGTGCCGATGCTAGGCACAGGTTTCATGATGTTTCCATGATTTTGATTATATCCTCCTATTTACATGCATGATGCTTATTATCATTGGGTGACAGGTGGACGGGATCCTCATATGTATACAGACATTGATCACATACAGACTTTTATTACATTGATCATACTCCATTTGTATATATAACAGGGTATGAGGGCGCTGTTATATATATACCCTTACACCAATATTAGTGGAATGAGATGCTAATATATGTGTATTGATATTCATTTTGATACTTCATCATATTTACTTCATGCAGACATACCTTATATTTATGACATGTTATTACCTGAGGCACTGGCACGGGTATTTGGCAGTACATACACGATTAGATGTTACATTGCCACCTTATCATGCTTCAGGCTTATTCTTTGAGGTTTATATACTGATCGTTTGACTTAGGATTATATCATGCATTCGATTTCTGCTTGTAGATAATCTCTATTCACGAGTTGGCAACTCACCCCCGTTGTGCCACAGTTCTTGCAGGTTTTGCCGTACAGGTTCCATTGCGGCATTTCTGGCATACTGCTTTCCTTTGCGGGTGATTTGCTTGGTAGGTGGGTTTTTTGCATCAGAACCATCCTTGTATATGTATTACACATTGTATCTAGAAATTCCATCAACCAAAACTTGTATATTGTTTCAGACTTAGACACTAGTGATGTTTTATTTCGACCTTAGAGTCGTGTGTAGTAGTATTACGGTTTTCATGTTATTGAGTTTCTTTTTGAGTTTTGATCCTCGCCATTCGGCGTTGTATATTATATTGCTTGCGTGGTTGTGACCGTCGATTGACGAAGAGCTAGCTCCCGCTTGGGGATGCCTTTTATTCATTGCATATATGTTATTTATGTTGTACCCCATTCGGGGCCAGTATTTACAAAGGAAACTCTGCCGAAATTTTTAGAAAAGACTACACATTTTAAAAATGCATTTTCGGCTTAGTTATATAAAATCTTTGATTTCAAAATATGTTTCTTTGCTTATTAAAAACCAGTTTTCTTTATTTACTCTTAAAATGGTTTTAGATTTCTGGGCTTTTGGCTTACTTGGATCAGATGGAGTCCTATAGACCTCATACGGTTCAAGGGCCAGTCACGTGCTCTTTCGGGTCGTGACAGCAACCAAAGTCCATACTTTGTTGGTGTATAAGGATTCCATCTTAGATCACTAAGCATCCAGCTATACTCACAGAGTCCCCACTCCTGATGGCCTGCTCGAAACTAGTTGGGTCATCATCTCATGATGCAATCCTCTCTCCCACTGTCATAGAGAAACCGATGTATCTCTCAGGTGGATAAGAAAACCTACCAGATCGGCGGAGAGGCTGAGGTTCGTTGGAAACTATTGAATCCTCCGGTTCTACCAAATCATCAGCTACAGTTTGTATAGCTGGAACTCTTTTCAGTTCTACCTCATGACAACTAATTTCTTCACAAGAAATTCCCTTTCCAAAAGGTGGCATGCTGAGAAAACAAAACATCTTTTGTTCCTTAGTTTGGTAGAAGATATTCCCTTGCGAATGCTTGGGTTATCCAACATACTTCCACAGAACTGTCCTTTCCTCGAGCTTGTCCGTATTTTGCTTTTGACATAGGCCGTACAACCCCAAATCTTAACTTCCTTAAGAGATGGGCTCTTCCCATACCATATCACATATGGAGTGGTAGGCATCTGATTTAGTTGGAACCATATTCAAAAGGTATGCAACTTCTCAAGTGCATAGCCCGAAAAAGGAAATAGGAAACTCAGTAGTACTCATCATAGAGCGCACCATATCTAATAGGGTGTGATTGCTCCGTCCCGATACACCGACGTGTTGTGGTGTATACGGAGGAGTAATGCTGAGAGAGAATCTCATTCTCCTTTAGAATAGTCCAGGAATCCCGTGCTCAAGTATTCTCCTTCCTGATCACATCAAAGGACATAATACTTATACTCATTTTGGTTCTCTACATCTAACTCATATTCATTGAATTTCTCAAAAGGTTCAGACTTGTGTTTCAACAGGAACACATATGCGAATCTTGAGAGACCATTAGTGAATATAATAAAGTACAAAGAACCATACCTAGCTTGTGTAGACAGGGGACTTTCATACATCATCATGTATCAATCCCAAGAGTTCACTAACTCTTTCTCTGTTTCCAATAAATAGAGCTGTGGTCATCTTATCTTTGTGACAAGACTGGAAAGTTTTACAAGATGTAAATGCAAACTAATTTAAATATGCATCTTTATGTAACTTCAGCTAGTCGGGTCGCATTGATATAACCTAGTCTACAATGCCTCAAGAAGGATTCATTCATTTCTAAACTCTTCCTCTTGTGTGTATTCTATATGTTAAGAACTGTGGTTTGATTTAGAACGTCTATGCTTTTAGATAATGTGCCTGAACCGATCAACTTTTGATATAGGAAAT
The DNA here is from genome assembly GCA_030015575.1 of Agapanthus africanus. Lineage (NCBI taxonomy): Eukaryota > Viridiplantae > Streptophyta > Magnoliopsida > Asparagales > Amaryllidaceae > Agapanthus > Agapanthus africanus. The sequence goes on from JASDDO010000022.1 coordinate 395,353,570, forward strand.
GTTCAAAACATTATCCAACAATACAAAATTATATCCTTCTTTACTAATAAAGAGACTAATATGATGTTGTATATCAGGTTCGGTAGCTAATAACATTCGTTCAGAATCAATGTATTTTTATAATACAGGGTGGTAACTGCCAACAGACTTGGCTGCAATACTTGCATCATTTCCAACTCTTGAAATTTATCACCCGTTCTTAGTTCTCTACTTATCTGTAGCCCATGTAACAGATTACATATATGGGATCCGGTATCTCATTCCCAGGACGTAAATGATACTGAGAAACAGATCTCGGTAATGTACACACCCGAAGAAGATGCATCAGCATGTACTTTCTTCGTTTGGGCGGCACGAGAATTCTGGTAATCCCCTATTTCCTGCTCGGTCTTATAACATTTATAAGTTGGAGCGGGACCAACGTTCCCTAGCGCAGTATAACAAGCGGGTTCGGTCAATACATCCGTATTATTATCTTGATTAAGGCGTGACATGGTCTCAACCTGGAGAGAGAGAGAAGAAAACACTCTGCGTGCGCTTTTACAAGATTAGATTGGTTATCAATTTATCTAATCAGGATGGCTCCCACTGGTTTAGTCAAATCTTACTTCAAACCCTAAAAGGAAAGACTAGCCGGGGTTAATTACACGCTACAAGTTCGCCAATCTTTCAGTCAGGCCAGTGCCGGTACTTTGAGGGAGGTTCCCCGTGATTTCGCACGGACCAAATTAAAATAAACCTCGTTTTCCCAGAGGCTTAACCCCGTTAACACCTTTCTAGACACCTACTTGATCGGCTAATTGTAATGTGTAAAAATCTCCCGGGAGTAACTCTTACTCGCAGCGGGTATCGCGATCCAACTATCTCATAGAAGGTATGCAATCTCATTGCAAATTTCTACTCTTGAAATTCCCAATAATATTTTACCCCCAGCGTTCTATGACCTTGACGCAGGAAAACAAACCATAGTCCGCTAGTCAAGTTCAACGCGTACATTTCCCGATTGAATTAAACCCACCCGCACGACCCTTGACGCAGGCCAACAAAGTCGCACGACTATCCTAACTCAATCGCATCATATGCTTTTGCAGATAAGCATAAATAGCTACCATACACTACGCCTTGACGCAGGCCAACAAACGCAGCATGAATACTATGAAGTACTTATCTGAAATTACGGAGGGCTAAGACAGGTTTTTAAGAAAACCCTTTGCGTAATGAACTTGATATTGTTGTAGAATCGAGTAATTTTGAATGGAATGTTTTTGAGGCCTTTTGTAGTTTTGCTAAAGAGGTCACTCCCGGTCAAGGGATCTCGGCTCTTTCCTCATCGAATAAGGTGCAGGATATTTCACAAATATCACTATGCAAAGCAAAAACTATAAAAATAATCAAAAAACAAACCGAATTTGTAGCATCTGCTAGTTTCGCTAAAGAGGTCACTTCCGGTGTAGGGATCTCGGTTCTTTCCTTAACGAATAAGGTGCTAGATATTCTACAAGGAATACCGCTATGCAAATTAAGAACTAGAGCTACCAGTTTTTAAACAAGTTTTTACAACATCTTTAGGTTTCTTTTAGTTTCATTAATCTCATTAATGAAGTCCCATTTTATTATGCTTCACAAGCATCACATTTGAAACGAAATCAGCAATATAACATATATCTCATATATCTAATATAAATATTCATCTCAGGCAGTAATATGATCTCATCACAGAACATTGCAGCAGAAGATAACATATGAAATATTGGATATACTTGGAGGTCCGTGTTTTAATATGAGCCTGTATAAAACACGGATTCCATCGCGATGAATAGCCAAACCCATATTCCTAGACCCCTACGAGAGCGTCAAGCAACACTGCCAATTCTAGGGTTAAGAGACCCGGTCTCGACTCCTCGAGATGGCCTCCCACTGGACCCTAGAACCCGGTTACTTGTGCTCCCCGCCTTGGGTCTACCTAATGCGGAAAAGTAAATAATATACAACGGTGACATCATCCTCATCCCGGAAGTGCCCAAATGAAAGAATATTACATACAATGAATTTTACATGAATGAAAATAAAAACTCTCATCTCACATAAAACCCCCGGCTATTCAAACACGACGATCCAATATAACATATCACAGCAACACATAATATCTCATATCATCAACGTATGTAAATATGCGTACCCTAATTGTCGTTGATGTATAGCAACGAAACCGGCGATACACCACATATTACACTTACGGTCGCAGAAAAGAAAGTGTAAAACTAAAACAGTTGGAATCCGCAACCTTCTTAGATATCGCATGCCTAACCAAATGAATTCCTTAGACATCACATGCCTAACAATTGTAAACCCCGCATTTTAGTCTCAATATCGAAAACACTTTTCAATATCTAGTCGGGCAATTCAGCAAGATTCCCGACATTGTGATTGAATGCTCGTCGAAAACTTTAGTAGACGGCCGAACCCCCAATGTCGTCGACGAAGTGCACTAAGGCGGAACACCGCTGCCACGAGCACCCGAACAGATGCTTTTTGCGACGGGGTTCTCCTACAGTCACTTGGTCGGGGCTATGGAGCGTGGCTATCTATTAAGTTTACCCGACGAGTATCCGCGTACGCTACGTGATTGCGACGGACTTTTGATCAAATCAAAATCCCGTGGCAACCGATCAAATGAGACTAAACTGCTAGATTTATAACATTCAAATTAGTTATCTCATAACTACTTGTGGATTTCAAATATTGTATCACATTCCAGATAAATAGACAATGTTAAACTTTCCGATCGAATAAACAAACACCCAAGATTTCCGAAATAGCTCAACACTTGAGCAGAGTCCAAAAAGCATCTATCTCATGCCACAATACTAATGGTCCAGCCGTAGAAGGGTCAAACCAACGCCTCACATGTGGCCACACCGTACTGCCCCAAACCCTAAGGTTTAGAGGCGGTTCAGATGGTCACATAATCGAGTTAAGGTTTGTGTTCTTCTAGAGGGTCCATAAATATGCTTGCATGATTTCCCGAAAGTTGTAAACTCGTGAAAAAAATCCAACACTTGAATGTTTTCCGTGTCGGGAAAAAGTGAGTTATTAATACCCGTTCGAACTTTTTAACACGTTCTAAAATTACCCGGAAAAAACTTAAACGAAGTTAAACTTTCCGATCGAATCAACGAATACAAAAGATCTGCAGAAAACTCAACACCTGAGTAAAATAAAAAATTCCCAGAATTATTAAGAAGTACCCAAGAATATATCCATAAAGTATAAGACCCAAATTCCCAAGATTGGCCGCGGAACTGCCGCCAATCGCATGGTTTGGCCGCGGTTCCGCGGTCCCTTGAGGGAATTAGGGTATCGTACTTCCCAGTAATTCTTACATTTCCCTGCTTAATTTTTCTGAGTATTTTTAATACAGAAAATATCAACATTTTAAAAAATTTCCAAAGAGGGGGTGTATATCGACGTTTCGGGGTTCGATCGGACTTTAAACTTCGTCTAGACTTCGCCTAAAGCTCTAGTTAGGCTCTGATACCACTGTAGGGTTACTAGGCACTGTCACAAGGGTCTATATGGCATCAGCCATGCCCGATTTAAATTTTAGACGTGCCGAACAACCCTAACCAAGATCTTAGACTAGAGATTAGGCGAAACAAAGCAAGTAAACAATTTTACTTCTAAAAGTTAGGGATTACAACCTTTGTAGTCCGTTCCTTCACTTCTAAAGCTCCTTGTTGAGGTCCCTTCATTGCGATCATCGAGTACCTGGAATCTAGAGAGGCTCCATGAAGAGAAAGATGCAAGCTTGCTTCCGATCTTCGATAATAAAGATGATCTACCTTGAAGAAACTCAAGCCCAAGCTTTTGCTTCACTAATCAAATATTAGTAAACACCCTAATCTAAGTGGCTAGAATAGATGGTGATGATGAAGTAGGAATTTAGCTCTCATTTGTTTTCTTTATCTCACTCATTTTCATCACTTTTTAAAAAGCTAGAAAGCTTTTTATCAAAGAGGAAAAAGAAGAAGAAGCAAAACCATTTGTGATGAATAATGAATCAAGTGTGGTTATAAATGCAACCATGGGTTAAGTATGAAGACTTAACCCATGCAGAGAATTAACTATGGTTAAAAGGTTGGGTTAAAGAAATATCTTTGCAAAATATCACAAAATATCAAGGTCAAAGTCAAAGCTTCAAGAAGCTTCTTGAAAGTTTCATGAAAGCTTAACCCTAATCCAAACCCTAACCATATTTAAACTCCACAAAACATGTTGCATTTATAACCCTAACTTGTTAAAATATTATATATCACATATACAATATTTATTGTAACAAAATAAAATAATAAAATTAACATATATCACATATATATCAATGTATTACCCGAGTGAGAAAAAGAATCTTTAAGTGAGCTTATACTAGTTAATGTAATTTAATATATCAAATATATAATTATACATTAAATTATCGAATCAACACTTGATCCGATAATCCGGCTATTTCACAAATAACCGACTAATATAATCTGTATCTGTTCATCGAATCAACACTTGATCCGATGACCCGGCTATATCACATATACCCGGCTGATATCACATATCGCGAGAATCTAGTACGGTATCACATACACGTATTGTTCTCGATCCCGCACATATCACATATGAGCTCCTACTCCGTTTTGCCCGAGCCAGGAAACCTCTGTGTAGGACTCTAAAGAATCGTCAATACGCCGGCAGTAGGTGATGATCATATCAAACACCCACAAGCTGCAAGCAGTCAGCTAAACGTAACAGCCACCCAGGTATTGAGCGATCAGAAGATCAACAAGCAAGCTTGTACATTCTCCTGCGAATCCAATCAGCAACACTCCCGTACATTCCGATCTCTTCATCTGATATGTCGCATATCTCGCCTAGGGGTGGTAAACGTCAGACCCCAGTAGCTTGATAAGTCGTGTCGATATGAGGTCCATAACAGTTCAAGAAACTACTGATAACACTTACCAATAAATCTCAACAACCCTGGCCAGGGATTTCCACTTATAGCCAATCGAACACAGCGCAACATCAACTCCCTATACCGGGAGAGACGAATCCCCTCCTATCGCTCATTGCTTCCATGTGATTCGGGACTGTACCCAAAATCCACCTTTTTGCACGCCCTCTTGGACGTGGTATGATGGAAATCAAAGCATAGTGGGAATCACACAAGACTCTATGACGATCTTGGGTCAACAGACTACTCTGTACCAGTGTCACCGGAGAACTGCCATCTGACGTGGGGTATAATACCATCTTGGAGTTCTCGGCGAGTCCGTCCAGTGTACACAGTCTCCACTGAGCACCCGTACACCATACTTGATGTCAAACACCGATGGATATGGGATCATCCATCGCCCATCATATGGGTCAAGATGCGTATACGCTAGTCTACTCTGGTGTATCGATGTCCTGTCTCGATACACCTCGACTAGGAACAGTTATAGGATGTACTCGTCGACTACCGTGGCCCCACTAGTATGATCTCATCATAGTCCCAGTAGTCGAGTACATATCCTAAGGGCTTTATCAACATGTAATATAGAGACAATCAGAGTACATGTTAAGATAAAGTACAACCAGATAGCATACTATCATGTCGAGCAAGAAAGTCCTCCCTATATATGTCCAAGCATCCATTACAATATACATCGTATGTACAGTAATGGCCTCTAGGGCATACATATACTACCATCTGACGTGAGGTATACTACCATCTGGGAGTTCTCGGCGAGTCCGTCCAGTATACCCAGTCTCTACTGAGCACCCGTACACCATCCTTGATGTCAAACACCGATGGATATGGGATCATCCATCGCCCATCATATGGGTCAAGATGCGTATACGCTAGTCTGCTCTGGTATATCAATGCCCTGTCTCGATACACCTACGACTAGAAACATTTGAAGGATGTACTTAGCAACTACATTGTCCCTACTAGTATGATCTGCATCATATTCCTGGTAGTCAAGTACTCATCTTAAGGGCTTTATCAACATGTAACATAGAGACAATCAGAGTACATGCTAAGATAAAGAGTAACCAGATAGCATACTATCATGTCGAGCAAGAAAGTCCTCCCTATATATGTCCAAGCATCCACTACAATATACATGGTATGTACAGTAATGCCCTCTAGGGCATACATATAACTAACAATGTGGACTGCCATAACTGCCCGTTTGTATATTATTTGTTTCGGGCACGACCGGGTTAAGGTCGATGTAACCCTTGTACTTATTTTCTTTTCTGTACTAGGATTACCCCGCGGTGGAGTGCATGAATAGCCAGGTTCTAGAGGGCAACGGGCTCGCATATCATGGCTTTGAGACGAAGGGGCCTCACTCTAGAATTGGCGGGCTATTCTCTGCACTCGTAAGGGGTACGGGTTGACTTAAGGAGGGGTGCTCAAGTTGCCGGATTCCGTGAAGTGCCGGTGGCCCATTCACTTTGATGAAGGGGGCTGCCTCACTTCTGGTTTTGGCGGGTAACTTTCCGCGCTCGTAGTGGTCTACGTTTTCATTGCACAGGCTATCCACACGACCAGGGAAACGTCAGGTTTCATGTCACGACCCAAAAGAGCACGTGACTGGCACTTGAATCATTTGAAGTCTATAGGACTCCATCTGATCCAAGTAAGCCAAAAGCCCAGAAATCTAAAACCATTTTAAGGAGTAAATAGAGGAAACTGGTTTTTATGAAGTAGGAAAATATCTTTTAAAAGTGAAGAAAACATGTTTTAAAATCAAAGTTTTTAAATAACTAAGCCGAATATGCATTTTTAAAAATCACATATCTTTTCCAAAAATTTCGGCAGAGTTTCCTTTGTAAATACTGGCCCCGAATGGGGTACAACATAAATAATATATATGAAATGATAAAATACATCCCCAAGCGGGAGCTAGCTCTTCGTCAATCTACGGTCACAGCCACGCAAGCAATATAATATACAACGCCGAAGGGCGAGAATCAAATCTCAAAGGAAAACTCAAATAGCATGAAAAGCGTAATACTACAACGCGCGACTCTAAGGTCGAAATAATACATAACTGGTTTCTAAGTCTGAAACAATATAAAAGTTTTTTTTGTTTTGGTTGATGTAATTACTAGATACAACTGAATAATACATGTACAATGGTGGTTCTGATACAAAAGAACCCACCTACCAAAGCAAGTCACCCATATGGAAGCAGTGTGCCAGAAAAGCCGCAATGAAACCTGTACGGCAAAACACGAGGTTTCAGAATTTGGGCAAATTGAACCTGCAAGAACTGTGGCACAACGGGGGTGAGTTGCCAACTCGTGAATAGAAGATATCTACAAGTAGAAATCGCATGCATGACCTAATCCCAGGTCAATACGATCAGATATATATATATAAACCTCAAATAAATAAGTCTGAAGCATTATAGGGTGGAAATATAACATCTAAACATGTATGTAATGCCAATTGCTCGTGCCAGTGCCTCAGGTAATAACATATCATAGGATGCGGTCTGTCTGCATGAATAAGTATGATGAAGTATCTAAACTGATATCAATACACATATATTAGCGTCCCATTCCGCTAATATTGGTGTAAGGGCATATATAACAGCGTCCTCATCCACTGTTATATATACATATGAAGTATGATCAATGTAATCAAAGTCGGTATGTATGTGGATATCATCTAACTATGTGATCAATGTCTGTAAGTATGTGGATCCCGTCCACCTGTCACCCAATGACAATAAGCATCATGCATGTAAATATCATAAAGCATATGCATGGAAGTATGAGGATATAAATCAAATCATGGAACCTGAGTGCCTAGCATCGACACTCGAAAACATCATGAAACCTGTGCCTAGCATCGGCACGTAAATCCTCATCTATCAAGCGCTGTCACCATGACTGGCCCTGATAGGTACGTATCATACGCTATCTCGAACACCCGAGTGCCCAGCTTCGACCCTCGAATTCCGACGTATCCATACGTACATAACTCCGGTCGGTATCCCCACGATAACCGCCGAGTCCAAATACTATCACCGGTACGTAGTACTCCCCTGCCGGGCTCACCGTCTAACATATACGAGTCATCTTGCCCCGGGGTACCTCACCGGGTCCACCATGTACCCGCAGACGGTGCCTACCGCTCCTCGAATCGGGTTTCACATGCCACTCTCAGAACCGAGAAAACACATGGTGGACGCACTGAAATATCATATCAAGGGTAACCGGGTTTTTAAAACAATATATACTCCCTTTTAAAATACCCACGGTTCCCAAATCCAGCAATGTCATGGAAACAACATACCTCAATGCGTATAATCAAAAAGCATGATGTATGCGACATATAATCAAAATGTAAGCATATCAGTATATCATGCAACATGGAGTAGCAATATGCACATAATTAGGGAAGACCGCTTCTTTAAAATGAATCAGTTTTAAAAGTATCTTGCGGTTCCCAATCTGCGAGTCAAGCCAGAATCATCTATGTATGCGCAATATGTAAGTGTACAAATATAAGTGTGCAACAGGTAGGTGCACGAGTAGGAGTGTACAAGATGCGAGTACACGAATATGAATGTACAATAGGTATGTGCACAAGTATGGGTGTATTCTATGTAGGTACACGAGTATGAATGTACAATAAATATGTGCACAGGTATGGGTGTACGCTATGTAGGTACACGAGTATGAATGTACAATAAATATATGCACAGGTATGGGTGTACACTATGTAGGTACATGAGTATTCCATGCAAGGAATCATATCATGAATGTAACGGTACTACAGTGTAGTGGCATGGCAATTATCGATGATGAAGTGTGTGAGCCGGCAAACAGTGTACGTGGAACATATGCATCATCGATAATGGAGCTGGTGTCCTAACAGCATGATGGTAATATAGCAATAACACATGAAATGCAATGCGAATAGCAATGAAAATGCGGAATCGAATAAATCAACGCAACAGTGAAGAGTCTACATCAATATGTATATGTCATGCAGTTGTGCCATTTGAAATAAGACAAATCGGGGTTTTTAGTAAAATAAGGGCTACGGTGTTTTTAAGAAAGATACGTCCTTTGAAAATACCCGTAGAATCCCATTACTTGTTTTGAAGATATTCCCGATTCGTTATTTTTTGAAATAGGTATCACTCGGGTCTAGTCTAACACCTCATATGCAAACTACAGATCTAAATATCAAGTCAATCGGGAGGGGTATGGAAACCACCTAAATCTGAGTCGATATATATATATATATATATATATATATATATATAATAGTCGGTGATCCCGCCTCAATAGTATCACGTACGATACAGTATATCATATGAAGTCCTCGAGTCATGAGTGTGGATCTATCATCAATATAAAGCTCATACGGTAAATCGTCGTACGTCATCCCAATAGCTGGGTACTGGTCAATATCACAATTGTCTCATCAATTATCTTGTATCCTCATTATCATATCCTAAGATCTGGGGTACCGATCTAAATCTAGTACAAATCGATACCATCTATATAAATATAAGTGCGTGTGTGAAACACACGTCTAAAGGCCCGCTAAAAATCACATGTCGTATCCCAAATACGAATCACATCGTATCACCAATCCCGTGGCACTATGCCCAATGTCATCGACTCATCTCTAAACATCATCCACTATCCTCATCATCAATGTATAAGTATAGCAATAAGTACGTGTGTGCGTGTGGGTGTAAACCTACTCTAGGGTTCGCGACTAGGAACTACACTAGTTTACTTCCAACCCTAATCAATCTATAGTACACCTAACACATCTCAAATATCCATGACAGTATAAGCTATCATGAGTATATATATATATACTATACTAATATCGGACTGTGGGGGTGCTATACGCCATCTACCCGACTTCCCCCTGTAGACATAATCTACTCACCTGTATCCTGCGTGTCGGTGTCGATGTCGCCTTCATCTTCTTCATCGTCTCGGATCGCCGTGGGGGTACCTACATATCACACGTATCGCATCGCATCAAAACCAAATTGAAACTTAAAAAGACACGCGAAAACCAACACGATACGCTAAAAGGACTATAGGTTAGAACCTATGGTTAGCCTTCGCAAAACAACCCGAAATCACTCGATATAGACGTACAAACGTCACACGATCGAGATAACGCACAAATACCAAAAATCTGGAAATCGAAATACGCAAAACGAAAACTAAATTCAAAACAGCAACCCAAGAAAATGATCCCAGATTTCGTCTCAGGCCAAACAAAGGCAAGCAAACAAGTCTAGAGTCATGTATAGGGTGCATATGATCTACAGTAGAAACCTGGACCCTACCCTACACTAAGTGGTCGAGCCCCCTTACAGTGAAAACCGGCTTGGCCAGCCCAGGGTACTCCAGTGGGGTTCGTCTGGCTACAGGGTGCTCCTAGGGTCTCAAATGGGCCTCTGAACTTGTTTATTTTTCCAGAAAAACTCCCAGCACATTCCAGATTCACCAGCACGCTCTAAACACTCACAAACCGACATGGACTGATCTGTTTTTTGGTTCCAGGTCTTGTAATGTGTCGGATCTGGGTTTGTAGCACCAAGGGGGTTTAAGGGTCACTAATAGGGCTTAGCTACACTAACACAATTCAATTTAACCTTAACCCTCTCTAGGTTTGTCCAAAGTGCCCAAAATTACACGATATCGATATGAAACTAGTATAGATGCATATGGAATGAAATACTACTATAATGGGTGCAGAAATTACCTCCTTAGAGACTCATGAATCTTCCCACAGCACCAAAACATCAACTTTCTTAGTCCATTCTATAGCTTGTGAGCTTGTGCATACTTTTTGTGAAATGGAATTGGGGTTTTGGGTTTGTTTTAATGGTGTTTTGGGGGATTTAAAGGAGGAGGAAGAGGGAGGAAGGGAGCAGGAGCAGCAGCAGCTCTAGGAGAGGGGAGAGAGAAATGGGTGTGAGGAAATAATGGGAGTATGGTTTCAAAAGTGAAGGTTGACCTATACCTACCCTCTCTCTCTCTCATCATCATTCCTTACTTTTTCCTTTTCTTTTCTTTTCTAAATCCTTCTCTCTCAAATAGTAGACCCAAAACACCCATGGTAGGAAAAATGTAACACAAGTCCAAAAATGATATGTGCATGTTTTGCACAAAGAAGCCAAAAATCCGATTAATGATTTTTAATCGCGATTAGCACTAAATTAGCATATAAATGCTCATAAAAACTTAAAAATGACCAAATCCCATAGAATACATTATTTTTGAATTTTCCATAATTTTTCAAAAAAATTTCCCATTTATCGGTATTTAATTATAAATTTAATATTAAAGTAATCAATAAAATAATATTAAATTATAAAAATTCCCAAAATAATATTTTATTATTTTGAAATGTTACAATCTTCCCCCCTTAAAGAAATTCGGTCCCCGAATTTAAATTTAAACCCCCAATTTCTAAAACATTTCAATAAGAAATCCAAGTTGTCGGGGGTCCGAAATCATCAATACAAAAAACGCATCATAGCGCAATGCATGCGCATGAGTAATGAGCAGATAACTCAAAAACAAAACTCCGTCAAGCATCCCGCAATCATCGGAGTTATGGTAAAGACACGAATGCCAAATCCAAGCAAGACCAATATGATATAAATCAGAAATATACATGTAAATAGCTGAAGTAAATCCTTGCCAAATCCCTTTTAAGTCGCTGTGCGATGTGCATAGCACTGCACAGTGGCGGACGTCCATTATAATAAAATACCCATATACATATATATCCTTTGCTTAATATGCATGTCCCTCCCCTTTTGAAAACAATTTAGAAGGGTTTCCATGTTTTAAACGTTTCGTGTCATATCAGACACTTAGGCATATACTGAGACTATAGCTCGCTTTTTGGAAATCCCTTCGATAACTATCAATGCATGCAAAATATATCCAAGTACTTTCCTCTGACTAGTCCTGCTCAGTATGAAAACACATAGCAAATATCATAAAAAAATGTACGGCTCCAAAAGGAATCAATCCCAAGAATGTATGTAAGAATACTCTGTGCGTCTGGTGCGCACGGAAACCAAAATCCCTATATGTGCCATACAGGTGCACAAAACTACATCTAGGTGCAACGGGTGTGCACACAACATCTGTCATAGGCAACATGTATGCCTGACAGGAAAATCAGGTGCATCTGACATGCACGAAGAATCCCGATTTAGCGCATCTGTGTGCACCAAAATCGTATCTCAAATCATGCGCTCAACACGCGCGAAAATCCAAATCAGGTGCATCCATCACGCACGAATAAAATCTAAATCATGCGCACTCAACATGCACGAAATCACAAAATCCAATATCAAGCGTCGAACATACACAAGTCCAATCAAATGCACGGAGTGCAGGAAATCAACATCAATATCATGATCAAAATCGACGGTATACAATACGGCTCAATAAAATCAGGTATACCGCGGTGGATAATCTCACAATCGTGTGCATCAGCGTGCACAATTCAAATCAAAACCCTAAAAGTGCATGTAAACGATGCCGAAGGCATAAGTCGAATCACATGCATAATACAGGCATGAAATCAAAATCGACATATCGAATGACATCAAATCAAAGTCAGGTGCAACTGTAGTGCACAAAATATAAATCCGGTGCAACAAAGGCACGAAATATAAATCTGGTGCGATAAACGCACAAAACATAAAACTGGTGCGACAAACGCACGAAGTATAAAACTGGTGCATCCTGTGCAAGAAATACAAATACGGTGCATCCTGTGCACAAAACCCAAACAATAACTCAATGCGTAAATAGCAACGCCGAGTGTACCAAGGTGTAAAAATCATAAACGTGTGCAACTGCGTGCACAAAACACATATCAATGCACTACAAGCACATATAAGCTATACCGAGTGCAAAAATCAATTCGGGTGCGTATGATATGCACAGAATCAACTCAACTGTATGAAATCCATGAAGTCATAAGCAGGTGCAGCCAAGGCACGAATACGATATCGGGTGCAATAACTGTGCACAAATCATAAATCAACACAACGGTGTGTAAAGCACATCTCAAGTGTAAAAACTATGCGCAAGATATAAATGCCCAGTAGGTGCAACCATGGTGCACGAAAACAAATATCATGGAACTCAGCCATCAAGACTAAATCATGTGATTAAATCGCCCAAAATACCGAAATCCAAAGTGACAGATATGTGATAATCGAATCACAAAATCACAAATCATAAATACCGTCATCGGTATATCCTCCTCCAAAGTTGAGAAGGTGTCTGAGCATCCAATGCTAGCAGCGCAAGATATCTACTTGCCTCTTGATCACGGTCTGGTGTCCTCTGTCTCTGGGCCCTTATCTTTTCTGTGGATTATCAATATCGCAATCCATCGGCTAAACGGCCCTGTCAGTTGTGCTAACGGGAACAATTCCGTTCTGGCACTTCTCTGGTCATCTCGTGGTCAATCCTTACGGCCACTCGTAAAGCAGCACATCACCGGCGTCGGCCTCTTGCTCTCTGAATACACGTGACACATCTGATCCTGGGTGCAAATCACATTGCAGCAGTGTCCCAGAAGGAATCCTGCTCAGGGTCTCTTCCGATCTTGCCTATGTCGAACTGTACGGAGGCTGATACTCTTGCATAATCTCTTCTCGCTCGATGGACATCTGTGTCCTCAGCACAGCATTTTCTCGGAAACTGGTCGCATCCCAACGCCTCTGTAAACATCTCCGGCCTTTAATCTTAACGGGGAGTAACAACAGCTCGTCAGCATCTCGCACGAACCTCTTGTTCCGCCTGTCTGCATCATCGTCCATTTTGACATCACGTCTCTATCTGCGCACTGCAATTGTTCTCGGCTACGGTCTATCCAAAGTCTCTCACACGGACTCGAAATCACGAACTCGGTATCTCCATCACTCTGTGGAAGATATCTAGCCGAACACATCCTCCGGAACTCGTCCCATCCTGCGAAGATATACTCAATACTCGTCCGTTCTGGACCAATTCACAACGCATCTGGGTGAGGTCCTCTATCCGAACCTGGTCAACTGTCTCGTCGACGATTCCGAACTCTGGCCTGCAGGGTGTGCGCAATATGACAACTCATGGATCCAAGTTGTTAGTTATATGTAAGCCCTAGAGGCCATTACTGTACATACGATGTATATTGTAATGGATGCTTGGACATATATAGGGAGGACTTTCTTGCTCGACATGATAGTATGCTATCTGGTTGTACTTTATCTTAACATGTACTCTGATTGTCTCTATATTACATGTTGATAAAGCCCTTAGGATATGTACTCGACTACTGGGACTATGATGAGATCATACTAGTGGGGCCACGGTAGTCGACGAGTACATCCTATAACTGTTCCTAGTCGAGGTGTATCGAGACAGGGCATCGATACACCCGAGTAGACTAGCGTATACGCATCTTGACCCATATGATGGGCGATGGATGATCCCATATCCATCGGTGTTTGACATCAAGTATGGTGTACGGGTGCTCAGTGGAAACTGGGTACACTGGACGGACTCGCCGAGAACTCCAAGATGGTATTATACCCCACGTCAGATGGCAGTTCTCCGGTGACACTGGTACAGAGTAGTCTGTTGACCCGAGATCGTCATAGAGTCTTGTGTGATTCCCACTATGCTTTGATTTCCATCATACCACGTCCAAGAGGGCGTGCAAAAAGGTGGCTTTTGGGTACAGTCCCGAATCACATGGAGGCAATGAGCGATAGGAGGGGATTCGTCTCTCCTGGTATAGGGAGTTGATGTTGTGCTGTGTTCGATTGGCTATAACCGGAAATCCCTGGCCAAGCTTGCTGAGATTTACTGGTAAGTGTTATCAGTAGTTTCTCGAACTGTTATAGACCACATATCGACACGACTTATCGAGCTACTGGGGTCTGACGTTTACCACCCCTAGGCGAGATATGCGACATATCAGACGACGAGACCGGACTGTACGGGAGTGTTACTGATTGGATTCACAGGAGAATGTACAGGCTTGCTTGTTGATCTTCTGAGCGCTCAATACCTGGGTGGCTGTTACGTTTAGCTGACCGCTTGCGGCTTGTGGGTGTTTGATATGATCATCACCTACTGCCGGCGTATTGACGATTCTTTAGAGTCCTACACAGAGGTTTCTTGACTCAGGCAAAACGGAGTAGGAGCACATATGTGATATGTGCGGGACCGAGGATAATGCGGTATGTGATACCGTATTGGATTCTCGTGATATGAGATATCGGCCGGGTATATGTGATATACCCGAGTCATCGTATAAGTCGGCTATTTGTAAAATAGCCGGATTATCGGATCAAGTGTTGATTCGATAATTTAATGTATAATAATATATATGATATATTAAATTACATTAACTAATATTAGCTCACTAAAAGATTCATTTTCTCACGGGATAATACATTGATATATATGCGATATATGTTAATTGTATTATTTTCTATTGTTACAAAATATATTGTATATGTGATATATAATATTGTAACATGTTAGGGTTACAAATTTAACAATGGTTTAGGGTTTAAACTTGGTTAGGGTTTGGATTAGGGTTATCTTTTGGATGAAGCTTCCATGAAGCTTCATGAAGCTTTGACTTTGTGTTTTGCTTGATATTTTGTGAAGATATTATGTTAACCCAATCCAAACCATTAACTCTAGTTAATTCTCTACAAGGGTTAACTCCTTCATGCTTAACCCTTGGTTAGATTTGTAACCACTACAATAATTCATTATTCATCACAAAAGGATGATGATATTCTTCTTCTTCTTCCTTCTTCTTTCTTTCATGGAAAAAGCTTTCTAACTTTTTTCCTAGTGATGAAAATGAGTGAGAATAAGAAAATAAAAGAGAGCAAAAATCCTACTTCATCATTCTCATCTATCCTTGCCCTTTAGATGAGAGTGCTCACTTCATTTAGTGAGTGTTAGCTTGTGTTAATGAAATTTCAAGGTAGATCATCTTTGTATCGAAAATCGGAAGCAAGCTTGCATCTTTATCTTCGTGGAACCTCTCGAGAGTCCGGAACACGATGATCACAGCGAAGGGACATCAACACGGAGCTTAAGAATTGAAGGACCGGATCTAAAAAGGTTGTGTTAAAGTGTTTAACATGCTATTTTTCACCTAAACTCTAGTTTAAAGATCCGGCTATGGGTTGTTCGGCACGGCTAAAATTTTAATCGGGCATGGTTGATGCCTCGTAGACCCTTGTGCGTGTGCCTAGCAACCCTACAGTGGTATCAGGGCCAAGCTAGAGTTTTAGGCGAAGTCTAGACGATGTTTAAAGTCCGATCGAACCCGGAAAACCCGATATAGCCTAGTTTCTTGAAACAATTTCAAAATGCGATTTTTTGTGAATTAAAATTGCTCAGAAAATTGAGCAGGAAAAACTAAGAATTACTGTGAAGTACGGACCTGTAATGCGCTGATTTGACCGCGGAACCGCGGCCAAACCAAGGGTTTGGAGGCGTTTCCTCGGCCAAAATTTTGAATTAGTCCTTGGAATTTCATATATTTATTCTTAGGTCTTTTCTTGGCAATATTTTCTGGGAATATTTTAATTCCACTCAAGTGTGGAGTTTTCTAGGGTTTTGTATTGGAGACTCGTTGATTCGATCGGATAATTTAACTTTGTTTAGTTTGTCCGGGTAATTTTTAGAACGAGTTAATAAGTTCGAACGGATATAAATAACTCACTTTTTCCCCTGCCGGAAAATTTCAAAGCGTTGGATTTTTTCTCGAGTTTAAGAACGTTCTAAGTCGTGCAAGTAACGCGGTGGACCCTCTAGATGACAACAAATCTTAACTCGATTATGTGACCGTCTTGAACTGCCTCTAAACCTTAGGGTTTGGGGCAGTACGGCGTGCCACATGTGAGGCGTTGGCTTGACCTTTCTACGGCTGGACCATTGGTACTGTGGCATGTGATAGATGCTTTTAAACTCCGCTCAAGTGTTGAGCTATTTGGGAAAACTTGGGTGTTTGATTATTCGATCGGAAAGTTTAACACTGTCTTTTTATCTGGAATGTGATACAATATTT
Source organism: Agapanthus africanus (assembly GCA_030015575.1). Lineage (NCBI taxonomy): Eukaryota > Viridiplantae > Streptophyta > Magnoliopsida > Asparagales > Amaryllidaceae > Agapanthus > Agapanthus africanus. The sequence goes on from JASDDO010000022.1 coordinate 395,370,722, forward strand.
GGAATCCACAGGTAGTTATGAGATAACTAATTTGAATGTTATAAATCTAGCAGTTTAGTCTCAAATGATCGGTTGCCACGGAATTTTGATGTGATCAAAAGTCCGTCGCAATCACGTAGCATACGCGGATACTCGCCGGGTAAACTTAATAGACAGCCACGCCCCATAGCCCAGACCAAGTGACTGTAGGAGAACCCCATCGCTAAAAGAATCCGTTCGGGTGCTCGCGGCAGCGGTGTTCCGCCTTAGTGCACTTCGTCGACGGTATCAGGGGTGCGGCCGTCTACTAAAGTTTGCGACGAGCATTCGATCTGGTTTTCGGGAATCTTGTTGAATTGCCCGACTAGATATTGAAAAGTGTTTTCGATAATGAGACTAAAATGCGGGGTTTATAATAGTTAGGCATGCGATGTCTAAGGAATCCATTTGGTTAGGCATGCGATGTCAAAGAAGGTTGCGGATTCCAACTGTTGTAGTTTTACACTTTCTTTTCTGTGACCGTAAGTGTAATATGTGGCGTATCGCCTGTTTCGTTGCTATACATCAACGACAATTGGGATACGCATATTTACTTACGTTGATGACATGTGATATTATGTGTTGCTGTGATATGTTATATTGGATCGTCGCGTTCTGAATAGCCGGGGGTTTTATGTGAGATGAGAGTTTTTCTTTTTCATTCATGTAAAATTCATTTGTATGTAATATTCTTTTATTGGGGCACTTTCGAGCTGAGGATGATGTCACCATTGTATATTATTTACTTTTCCACATTATATAGATCCAAGGAGGGGAGCACAAGTAACCGGATTCTAGGGTATAGTGGGAGGCCATCTCGAGGAGTCGAGACCGGGTATCCTAACCCTAGAATTGGCTGTGTTGCTTGCCGCTCTCGTAGGGTTCTAGGGATGTGGGTTTGGCTATTCATCGCGACCGTGGAATTCATGTTTTATACAGGCTCATATTAAAACACGGACGTCCTAGTATATCCAATATTTCATATATGTTCTTCTGCTGCAATGTTCTGTGATGAGATCATATTACTGCCTGAGACAAATGTTTATATTATATATATGAGATATATGTTATATTGCAGATTTCGTTTCAAATGTGATGCTTGTGAAGCATAATAAAATGGGACTTCATTAATGAGATTAATGAAATAATAGAAACCCAAAGATGTTGTAGAAACTTGTTTAAAAACTGGTAGCTCTAGTTCTTACTTTGCATAGCGGTGTTCCTTGTAGAACATCCAGCACCTTATTCGATAAGGAAAGAGCTGAGATCTCTTCACCGGGAGTGACCTCTTTAGTGAAACTAGCAGATGCTACAAACTCGGTTTGTCTTTTGATTGCCTCTATAGTTCTTGCTATGCATAGTGATATTTGTGAAATATCCTGCACCTTATTCGATGAGGAATGGGCCGACGATCCCTTCACCGGGAGTGACCCTTTTAGCAAAACTAGAAAAGCCTAAAAAACACACCATTTAAAATCACTCGATTATACAACGATATCAAGTTCATTACGCAAATGGTTTTCTTAAAACCTGTCGTAGCCCTCCGTCATTTCAGATAATTACTACTTAGTATTCGTGCTGCGGTAGTTTGGCATGCGTCAAGGCGTAGTGTACGGTAGCTAACTAGTGCTTATCTGCTAGCATAGGATGAGATTGGATTAGGGTATTCGTACGGCGTTGTTTGGCATGCGTCAAGGGTCGTACGGGTGGGTTTAATTCAATCATGAAATGTACGAGTTGAACTTGACTAGCGGACTATGGGTTGTTTGGCATGCGTCAAGGTCATAGCACGCTTGGGGTAAATAAATTATTGGGAATTTCAAGTGTTGAAATTTGCAATGAGATTGCATACCTTCTATGAGATAGTTGGATCCCGATACCCGCTGCGAGTAAGAGTTACTCCTGGGAGAGTTTTACACATTACAATTAGCCGATCAAGTAGGTGTCTAGAAAGGTGTCAACGGGGTTACGCCCCTGGGAAAACGAGGTTTACTTTAATTAGGTTCGTGCGAAAGCACGGGGGACCTCCCTCAAAGTACCGGCACTGGCCTTGCTGAAAGATTGGCGAACTTGTAGCGTGTAATTAATCCCGGCTAGTCTTTCCTTTTAGGGTTTGAAGGAAGATTTGATTAAAACAGTGGGAGACATCCTGATTAGATATATTAGATAACCAATCTAATCTTGCAAGAGCATATGCTGAGTGTTTTCTTCTCTCTCTCTCCTGGTAGCGACCATATCACGCCTTAATCAAGATAATAATACGGATGTATTGACGGAACCAGCTTGTTATACTGAGCTGGGGAACGTTGGTCCCGCTCCAACTTATAATTGTTATAAGACAGAGCAGGAAATTGGGGAATACCAGATTTCCCGTGCCGCCCAAACGAAGAAAGTGCATGTTGATGCATCATCTTCGGGTGTGTTCATTACAGAGAACTGTTTCTCAGTATCCTTTACGTCCTAGGTATAAGATACCAGATCAGGATCCCGCAAATGTAATTTGTTACATGGGCTACAGATAGGTAGAGAACTGAGAACGGGTGATAAGTTTCATGAGATAGAAAACGGTGCAAGTGTTGCAGCCAAGTCTGTTCGTCACTATCACCCTGTATTACCAGAATACATTGATTCTGAACGAATGTTATTAGATACCGAACCTGATATACAACATCATATCAGTCTCTTTATTAGTAAAGAAAGGATATAATTTTGTATTGTTGGATAATGTTTTGAACATTTCCTATATCAAGAGTTGATCGGTTCAGGCACGTTATCTAAAATCATAGACTTTCTAAATCAAACCACAGTTCTTAAACGTATAGAAAACACACAAGTGAAAGAGTTCAGAAATGAACAAATCCTTCTTGAGGCATTGTAGACTAGGTCATATCAATACGACCCGACTAGCTAAAGTTACATATAGATGCATATTTAAATTAGTTTGAATTTACATCTTGTGAAACTTGTCGGTCATGTCACAAAGATAAGATGACCATAGCTCTATTTATTGGAAACAGAGAAAGAGTTAGTGAACTCTTGGGATTGATACATGCTGATGTATGAAAGTCTCCTGTCTACACATGCCAAGACCGGTTCTTTATACTTCATTACTTTCTCTGATGATCTCTCAAGATTCAGACATATGTTCCTGTTGAAACACAAGTCCGAAGCTTTTGAGATATTCACAGAATATAAGTTAGAAGTAGAGAACCAAAAACGAGTATAAGTATTATGTCCTTTGATGAGATCAAGGAGGAGAATACTTGAGCACGGAATTCCTGGACTATTCTGAAGGAGAATGAGATTCTCTCTCAGCATTACTCCTCCGTTTACACCATAGCGCGATGGTATATCGGGGCGGAGCAATAGCACCCTATATGATATGGTGTGCTCTATGATGAGTACTACTGAGTTTCCTATTTCCTTTTGGGAGTTATGCGCTTGAGAAGCTGCATACCTATTGAATAGGGTTCAAATCAAATCAGTTGCCTACCACTTCATATGTGATATGGAATGGGAAGAGCCCATATCATAAGTTTGTTAAGATTTGCGGTTGTCCAGCCTATGTCTAAAAGCATAATATGGACAAGCTCGAGGCAAAGTCAGATCTGTGGATGTTTGTTGGATATCCCAAGCATATGCAAGGGAATATCTTCTACCTAACCGAGGAACAAAAGATGTTTTGTTTCTCAACATGCCACCTTTGTGAACAGGAATTTCTTGTGAAGAAATTAGTGGTCATGAGGTAGAACTGGAAGAAGTTCCATCTATACAAACTACAACAGATGATTTGGTAGAACCGAAGGATTCAATAGTAACCAACAAACTTCAGCCTCTCCGCCGATCTAGTAGGGTTCCTCACCCACCTGAGAGATACTTCGGTTTTTCTATGACAGTGGGAGCGAGGATTGCATCATGAGATGATGACCCAACTTATTTTGAGCTGGCCATCAGGAGTGGGACTCTGTAAGAATGGCTGGATGCTTAGTGATCTGAGATGGAATCCTTATACACCAACAAAGAATGGACTTTGGTTGCTTTATCTGAAGGGTTAAATCCCCATCAGGAGCAAGTATATCTTGAGAAGATTACTTGGTGTACATGGAAAAGTTGAGACTTTCAAAGCTATGCTTAAGTCCATCCATATCCTACTTGCCATGGCTACATACTATGACTACGATTTCTGGCAGTTGGGTGTCATGACAGCTTTTCTAAATGATGTTTTAGAAGAGAGCATCTATAAGTACACAGCCAGAGGGCTTCGTAGACAGTGGGAGCAGTAGAAACGTGTGCAAGATGATTTATGTGATAAATCAGGCATCGCGGAGTTGGAACATCTGTTTTGATGTGGTAGTCAAAGAGTTTGACTTCATCAAAATGGTAGATGAACCTTGTATATACAAAATGGTAGTAGGGGGTATAGTGATGATCCTCGTAGAGTACGAGGATGACATACTCATGATAGGGAAGGAGTTTCCTATGCTACGCTCGGTCAATCTCCGCTTATCACAATGATTCTCCATATAGGATCAAAATGATACCTCCTAAATCCTGGGTTTTGGATCTATGAGATAGTTCTAATTGGATGTTAGGATACTCACTAGTTGTAGTGAGATGGTATCAATCAATCCTAGGGAGAATCAATGGAAAGGTTCCAGGGTGATAAGGATGACTGAATGTCAGTCACAGGCATTGTCTTAACCCTCAGTGGAGGGACGGTATGTTTGAAGAGTTCCAAGCTAGATACCGTGAAATACTAGATGATTAAAGGCAAGATACATCATTACCAAGGATGCTACCAAAGAGGCAGTCTGGATATATATAAGTTCATGAGATGAACTCCGTTCCTACCATTGTGTGACAATGGAGTTGTGGCTTTAGCCAAGGAACTACCGTCCCATCAAAAATCCAGATATAATTCTTCGGCAGTATCACCTGATCATGGAGATGGTTGATCTCCAGGGAGATCGAGGTTAGGAGAGTAGACACAGAGGACAACATCGCGGATCCACTCACAAAGGCCTTTTTCCCAGTAGAGACTTTTATGGGATGGTTGAGTATGATATACTTCAACCGCAGCTAATTGTTGGGTATGTGATACCACAATAGATGGCCCTAGTGCAGATGGGAGATTGTTAGTTATATGTATGCCCTAGAGGCCATTACTGTACATACGATGTATATTGTAATAGATGCTTGGACATATATAGGGAGGACTTTCTTGCTCGACATGATAGTATGCTATCTGGTTGTACTTTATCTTAACATGTACTCTAATTGTCTCTATATTACATGTTGATAAAGCCCTTAGGATATGTACTCGACTACTGGGACTATGATGAGATCATACTAGGGGGGCTATGGTCGTCAACGAGTACATCCTATAACTGTTCCTAGTCGAGGGTGTATCGAGACAGGGCATCGATACACCAGAGTAGACTAGCGTATACGCATCTTGACCCATATGATGGGCGATGGATGATCCCATATCCATCGGTGTTTGACATCAAGGATGGTGTACGGGTGCTCAGTGGAGACTGGGTACACTGGACGGACTCTCCGAGAACTCCCAGATGGTATTATACCCTATGTCAGATGGCAGTTCTCCGGTGACACTGGTACAGAGTAGTCTTTTGACCCGAGATCATCATAGAGTCTTGTGTGATTCCCACTATGCTTTGATTTCCATCATACCACGTCTAAGAGGGCGTGCAAAAAGGTGGCTTTTGGGTACAGTCCCGAATCACATGGAGGCAATGAGCGATGGGAGGGGATTCGTCTCTCCGGTTATAGGGAGTTGATGTTGTGCAGTGTTCGATTAGTTATAACCGGAAATCCCTGGCCAGGGTTGCTGAGATTTACTGGTAAGTGTTTTCAGTAGTTTCTCGAACTGTTATAGACCTCATATCGACACGACTTATCGAGTTACTGGGGTCAGACGTTTACCACCCCTAGGCGAGATATGCGACATATCAGACGACGAGACCGGACTTTACGGGAGTGTTACTGATTAGATTCACAGGAGAATGTACAGGCTTGCTTGTTGATCTTCTGAGCGCTCAATACCTGAGTGGCTGTTGCGTTTAGCTGGCCGCTTGCAGCTTGTGGGTGTTTGATATGATCATCACCTACTGCCGGCGTATTGACGATTCTTTAGTGTCCTACACAGAGGTTTCTTGACTCAGGAAAAATGGAGTAGGAGCACATATATGATATGTACGGGACCGAGGATAATGCGGTATGTGATACCGTATTGGATTCTCGCGATATGAGATATCGGCCGGGTATATGCGATATATCCGGGTCATCGTATTAGTCGGTTATTTGTGAAATAGCTGGATTATCGGATCTAGTGTTGATTCGATAATTTAATGTATAATAATATAAATGATATATTAAATTACATTAACCAATATTATCTCACTAAAAGATTCATTTTCTCACGGGATAATACATTGATATATATGCGATATATGTTAATTGTATTATTTTCTATTGTTACAAAATATATTGTATATGTGATATATAATATTGTAACATGTTAGGGTTACAAATTTAATAATGGTTTAGGGTTTAAACTTGGTTAAGGTTTGGATTAGGGTTAGCTTTTGGATGATGCTTTGACTTTGTGTTTTGCTTGATATTTTGTGAAGATATTATGTTAACCCAATCCAAACCATTAACTCTAGTTAATTCTCTACAAGGGTTAACTCCTTCATGCTTAACCCTTGTTTAGATTTGTAACCACTACAATAATTCATTATTCATCACAAAAGGATGATGATATTCTTCTTCTTCTTTCTTCTTCTTTCTTTCATGGAAAAAACTTTCTAGCTTTTTTCCAAGGGATGAAAATGAGTGAGAATAAGAAAATAAAAGAGAGAAAAAATCCTACTTCATCATTCTCATCTATCCTTGCCCTTTAGATGAGAGTGTGTTAGGTCCACGTTACCCACCCCGGTTCTTTCGGGGAGGCGGAATAGGTAAAACGAAAATTTTTCCCTAGCTAGGTAACATGGACCGTTTCAAGAAGGATCGTTGCTAAACAAAACAAACATAATATCTACAAATTCTAACTACTATGTAGAATGGTTATACCTAGTCTTGAACTCCTTCTCTTCTTGTTGTTCTCTTGAACTCCTTCTCTTCTTGTTGTTCTCCTCTTTACTTGCTCCTTGTAGTAGTTTGTACGGTTCCTCCTCGTCGTCTCCTCTTTGTCGAAGATAGATCCACCCGAGGGTTCGAACTTGAGCTCCTACCTCAACCTAGAGGTAACTAAGGTGCTTGGTTTGCTAAACCTAGAACCCTAGAAAGAGTATAGAGTAGTCTTGGTGTTTTATCTCAAAGGAAAATGGTTCTCAACTCATGAGAGGGATTTTTCCTTGAGCTAAAGGAAGAAGGAGAGCAATGGATGAGAGAGAAGATGCAAGTGAGAATGATACAATTTACAACCATGCTCTCATAATTTAGAAAAATGATAATAATAATAATAATTAACAATTTGTGATGGTGAGTTGATGAATGAGCATTATCATTTCATTCATTAAATGCTTTTGCAAAGAATAAGAAGCATCTTTGAAAACAAATGATGATGGTCAACAAGTCTACTTTGGTCAACCGGTCAACGAAGTCAACAAGTCAACAAAAGTCAAGAATTCAACTCAACCATGGCACAAAAATTGTTAACTAATATTATTAATCATATTTCCTATTCTCATTAGGATTTGGAAAAAGACAACAGTCAACTGTGCATACACACCCGTACCATAACCCTAATGAGAATCCTCTGCCTCTGCCTCAGTCAACTGTGCATACACACCCGCATCCGTGATCCGAGGAACACGAATACAATGAGATAAAACCAACCTCAAAACATATACTAGGATCTGGCTTAAACCAAAACCCACTAGTAATAACTGTCCGGACACCAAACGTGCACAAGTGCGCGGATGTGAACGAACCTCGTCGCAAAACCATGCGACCTCTACTCTGTTTTGCTGAAAGGAGAATAACCCTCTGTGTGGGACTCTAAAGACTCGACACTACGCTGGCAGTGGGTTTAACTATAGACCGCAAGCGGCACTAGCTGTACGTAACGGTCCCCAGGTATATGTCGATAAGAAGACTGATGAGGTGAACCCATCCGAACTCCTACTGAGCCTGTATGTGACAATCTCCGTACAGTCCGGTCTGTTCGTCTGAGAGTATCGCATGTCGGGCCTAGGGGGCGGTAAACGTCAGTCCCCTAATAACGGTATAAGTTGTGTCGGAGTGTAGCCCAAAGCACCCTGAGAATCTACTAGAAAACCTACTAGCAATTCTCGCTTGCCCTGGCCAGGGACTTTGTGTAATGGCTCTCTTAGACACAGCGCGATATCAACCCCCAATACCGGGAGAGACAAATCCTGTCTAACCGTCACTGCCTCCAAGTGCTTGGGGACTGCACCCAACTACTACCTGTTTGCATGACTCAGTAGAGCCGTGGTAGGGTAGTAATCTAAGAACAGCGGGAACAAACTCGAGGCGAAGTGACTGTGTCAAGTCAGCGGACTAAGCTGTACTCATGTCACCTGGGAACTGTTAACTGACGATAGGTATAATACCAACCAACAGTTCCCGACGAGTCCTGTCCAGTGTACTCATAACCTAACGAGCACCTGCATACTATCTCCAGTACGACGTACTGATGGCTGTGGGACAGACCATCTCCCCTGCTAGGAAGAGAAGCGTATGCTCTAGTCTACTCTGGAGTATCGATTCCCTGTCTCGATAATCCTACGACTAAGGACCAAAATAAGGATGTTCTTATAGACTACCTAGCCCCCACTAGTGTGATCGCCATCACAACGCCGGTAGTCAAGCAAAGATCCTAAGGGCTCTACCAATATGTTTTTAGCGATATGTTAAAAGTAACATATACACATATTAAGATAGAAACAAACCAAGTATCATACTACTATATCGAGCAAGACTGTCGTAAAACCATATATATATCCTAAGCCTCCAAAATGTATTATACAAACCAGTACTATACAATAATGGCCTCTAGGGCATACATATCTAACAATCTCCCACTTGCACTAAAGGCCAGTAATTGGTGTACCGCATACCCAACGTCTGCACTAAGGCCAGCTGCCGGTGTACCGCATACCCAATAGCTTAAAAAGTCGCTCGAACTGTGTTTGAGGGAGGGCCTTCCTGAATGGATCCGCTGTGTTGTCTTTTGTGTCCACTCTCCGTACCTCGATCTCCTGGCGATCAATGATCTCTCTGATCAGGTGATACCGCCTTAAGATGTGTCTGGATTTCTGATGGGACCTTGGTTCCTTCGCTAAAGCTATAGCCCCATTGTTATCGCAATACAAAGGTATTAGGTCAACAATGGACGGAACCACCTGAAGTTCACTAATGAACTTCTTCATCCAGACCGCCTCTTTTGCGGCATCACTTGCAGCAATGTATTCAGCCTCCATCATCGAGTCTGCGACGGTATCTTGTTTGGAACTCCTCCAACATACCGCCCCTCCGTTGAGGGTAAACACAAAACCCGAGACAGACTTGCTGTCATCTTTGTCACTCTGGAAGCTTGAATCGGTAAAGGACTCGTCCCTAAGGTCTCCATTACCGTAAACCAGGAACATCTCCTTAGTCCTTCTCAGGTACTTGAGAATGTTCTTCACTGTCGTCCAGTGGTCCTCACCTGGGTCTGACTGATACCGGCTCACCACGCTCAGTGCGAAAGCTACATCTGTTCTTGTACATAGCATCGCATACATTATAGATCCTACCGCCGAAGCGTAGGGTATAGTGTTCATGCGAACCCTCTCCTCGTCAGTCATAGGAAACATCTTCTTGGGGAAGGTAATTCCGTGCAATGTGGGTATGTTACCACGCTTGGAATCCTCCATACTAAATCTCTTTAGTACGGTCTCTATGTACCTGGACTGCGAAAGTCCCAGTAGTCTCTTGGATCTATCTCTATAGACCTTGATCCCCAAAATGTACGAAGCATCACCCAGGTCCTTCATGGAGAACCGTTGTGACAAGAATAGCTTGACCGATTGTAGCATAGGAATGTCATTTCCTATCAAAAAATGTCGTCCACGTACAAGACTAGGAATACGACAGTTCGTCCTACAATCTTCTTATAGACACAAGGTTCATCTTCGTTCTTGATGAAATCAAATTCCTTGATTGCCTCATCAAAACAGATGTTCCAGCTCCGCGATTCCTGCTTCAATCCATAAATGGATTTGAGTAACTTGCACACCTTCCCGCTGCTCCCACTGTCCATGAAACCTTCTGGCTGATCCATGTAAACGCACTCTTCTAAACAGCCGTTTAGAAAAGACGTTTTAATGTCCATTTGCCAGATTTCATAGTCATGGAAGGCAGCAATGGCAAATAGGATCCGAATGGATTTGAGCATAGCCACTGGAGAAAAAGTTTCGTCATAGTCCAAACCAGGTCTTTGACGAAAACCTTTTGCAACGAGTCTAGCCTTATAGGTTTCCACCTGCCCATCCACACCAAGTTTTCTTTTGTTGATCCATTTTCATCCAACGGGTTTTACCCCAGGTGGAGCAATATCCAAGGTCCACACTTTATTGGTGTACATGGACTCCATCTCGGATTGCATTGCATCCAGCCACTTATCAGAGTCCCTACTGATAATGGCCTGCCTGAAACCGGTAGGGTCATCTTCTTCCAAGATGCAATCCTCTCGATCCCCGTCTATGAGAAAACCGTAGTATCTCTCGGGAGGATGAGAAATCCTACCAGATCTGCGGAGTGGCTGAGGTTCGTCTGGGGTTATTGAATCCAGTGGTTCCTCCAAATTTTCAGTTACATTTTGTGGTCGCTGAATTTCTTCCAGTTCTACCGAACTCCCACTAGTTTCTTTTGCGAGAAACTCCCTTTCTAAAAAGGTAGCGTGGCGAGATACAAACACCTTCTGTTCCTCAGTGTGGTAGAACAGATATCTTAGTGAGTCTTTAGGATATCCCACAAATTTACACAGAACTGATCGTGCCTCTAGCTTGTCCGGTTTCTATGTTTTTACATAGGCCGGACAACCCCATATCTTAAATCGCTTAAGATACGGATTTCTTCCACTACATATTTCATATGGAGTCTTAGGCACTGATTTGGATGGAACGTAAATTAGTAGGTATGCCGCTGTCTAAAGCGCATGTCCCCAAAATGAAAGAGGCAACTCGGCACTACTCATCATGGAGCGAACCATATCCATTAGGGTACGATTCCACCGTTCCGATACACCGTTGTGCTGTGGTGTATAAGGAGGAGTAAGCTGAAAGAGAATACCATTCTCTTTTAAGTAATCTAGGAATTCCGTGCTTAAGTACTCCCATCCTCTATCAGACCGGAGGATCTTAATACTTTTGCCAGTCTGGTTCTCTACTTCTTTTCTGAATTCCTTGAATTTCTCAAAAACTTCAGATTTGTGTTTCATAAAATACACATATCCGAATCTAGAGAGATCCTTAGTGAATGTGATGAAGTACGAGAACCCACCCCTTGCATGTATAGACATCGGACCACATACATCACTGTGTATGAGTCCCAAGAGCTCTGCTGCCCTTTCTCCATGTCCAGTGAACGGAGATTTGGTCATCTTCCCTTTGAGACAAGACTGACAAGTTTCATAAGATGAATACTCGAACGTATTCAAGAGTCCATCTTTATGCAACTTACTTAGTCTTTTCTCTCCGATATGACCAAGTCAACAATGCCACAAGTAAGATTCATCCGTATCTGAATTCTTCCTCTTGCGTTTGTTTTGTACATTGAGAACTGTATTCTGATTTAGAACGTAGATACCATTACACAGTGTATCTTCTACAACCAGTAACTTATGAAGGTAGATGTTCATGATATTTCTATCAAGAACAAAGTTATATCCATCTTTATCGAGTAAAGAAACTGATATGATGTTGCAAACCATGGAAGGTACATAGTAGCAATCGTTCAAAATCATAGTATTGCCATTTGGCAACACAAGGTGATATTCACCGACGGCTGCAGCATCAACTTGTGCTCCGTTCGCTACTCTGAGCGACATATCACCAGGTACAACTTTCCTACTTTTTCTTAGTCCCTGCAATAAATTACATATATGAGATCCTGATCCGGTATCAAGCACCCAGGAGGTAGGGCTGACCGTAAAGCAGTTCTCAATTACAAGAACACCTGAAGTAGATGCAAAACCATGCTTCTTCTTCAACTGGGTATCCTTGGAATCCATACAGTCCTCTTTCCCTTGCTCAAACTTATGACTGTTGTCGTAAGTTAGAGCTGAACCAACGTTCCCCAGCCCCGAATAAGAATTCGGATCGGTCAAGCAATACATTTTATTATCTTGATTAGGGCGTGAAATGGCTGCTACCTGGAGAGACAGAAAAGAAACACTCATCATGCGCTCTTGCAAGATCAGATTGGTTTATTGATTTATCTAACCAGGATGGCTCCCATTGTTTCCTCAAATTCTTCTTCAAACCCTAAAAGAAGAACTAGTCAGGATTAATCGCACGTCACAATACTTGCTTAACCTTTCAGCCAGGCTGGTGTTGGTACTTCGAGGGATGTTTTCCAACGCTTTCACGAAGTTCCTAAATTAAATAACCTCTTTTCCCTGTAGGCGCAGCCCCGCTAAAACCGTTCTAGGCACCTACTTGGTTTATAGCATTGATTGTTAAGTGAAATAATCTTCCGAGAGTTATCCAACTCATCAGTGGGATCGGGATCCAACTATCATTGTGTGATGACCTAGATGGAATCCACTCTAGTCACCACACTCCAGAAGGTATGCTAAATCTGCAAGTTTCAGTTTCTGTAGAAACTCCCGATGTGGATTTTTGCCCCTAGGACCCAAGTGACCTTGGCGGAGTCAACAAATCAAAGAGTCTTAGTCATGTTCAACCCGTCATTATCTGGGTTGCATTAAACCCATCCGCATAACCCTTGACGGAGTCAACAAGGTTATACGACTATCCTAACCAATCCCATATACTGCTACAAACAAGCAGCACTCAGCTACCGTACACTACGCCTTGACGGAGTCAACAAACGCATCACGAATACTAAGTGTTACTTGTAAGAAATGACGGAGGGCTACGGCTGGGTTTTTAGCGAAAAACCCTTTAACGTAATGAACTTGATATCGTTGAAGGAACATGATTGCCTTTTTGAAAATATAGTGGCGAAAACTTTTGCTAAAGAGGTCACTCCCTGTGAAGGGATCTCGGCTCTTTCCTCGTCGAATGAGGTGCAGGATATTCCAAACTGAATACCTCGATGCAAAGCAAGAATAATCGAGTATAGTGAAGTTATTACCCTGACGCAAACTTTTTGTCCAAGGGGTCACTCCCGATGAAGGGGTCTCGGCCCTTGCCTCGTCGACTGAGGTGCTGGGTATTCATAACCGAATACCTCTATGCAAAACAAAAGAGAACTTCCTTGCAATAACAGCTTTTTGAAAATTGTTCCAACAACGTATTTTTGGTTTATTTTCTTTGCATTAATTTAATGCGTCCCATCAGTTAATCCTACCATTGCAGAAAACAACGAAAATATGATGTACGCTTATGCCATCCGCATTCGCCACGGGGTCCCGTCATCACCCGTTAGGTTACTTAACTAACGACAGAGCGGGGGCTAGACTAGCGTGGATGCAAAACATAAGCAACGCCTAAATAGATATCATATAGATATATACACATTCGTCAGATGCAATGATAGCCATTCCAGATCACAGATGAACACATTGGATATACTAGGAATCCGCATTCCGTACGAGCCTGTAACGAAGAGCGGATTACACGGTCGCGATGAATAGCCAAAACCCCACCCTAGACCTCTACGGGTGCGGCAAACTACCCGCCAAGTACCCGAAGCGAAGCAACCTCCCTCAACACCGTGAGTAGGCCACTCGACACTTAGAGGTACCCGGTAGTTTGTGCACCCCACTTTGGGTCTATCCTAGGAGCAAAAATAGTAAAAGAAATTATACAATAACGGCTACAACCCCATCCCGGTTGTGCGGCCATATAAATAATATTACATCAATTTACATATTACATGAATTGAAAGATAAAGAAAACTCTCATCTCAGAACCCCCCGGCTATTCATCCGCGACAATCCAACGAATTCATATACACAAACTATCAACATTACAGATCACAGATATGTATAACCCCCACTAATCGACGTATAGCGATTAGCAGACGTTCAATACATATGTCACATCACAGATATAACCCATTAGCCAAAGTCTAGAGAAGTTAGATCAAAATACGGATTTGTAACCACCCCAAAAAAAAATTTGTTCTCTGGAAAATCTGGGCAGAAACAACATATATAAAAAATCCCAAAACATCCAAATAAGAACACTGCACAAAACCCGGTCCACGGCCGAGTCAACTCGGCCGCGGTTCCGCGGCAGGAAGCATGTTCTTGCCGTGGATCCGCGGCGCTTTGACCGAGTCACTGGATCGTTTTTGTTCTGTGTTTTTACAAAACCCTGAGCCGATTTTTCATGTATGTTAAATCATTTTTAGAGCAGTATAAAAAATCGGCAGAAACATGGTTTTTCCGGACGTGTTTTTCGATTTTTGTCCGATCGAAATTCTAGATACTTTGTTAACATGCTAGTTTGTGTTTAGCCAGGCTCTGATACCACTGTTAGGTCCACGTTACCCACCCCGGTTCTTTCGGGGAGGCGCAATAGGTAAAACGAAATTTTTTCCCTAGCTAGGTAACATGGACCGTTTCATGAAGGATCGTTGCTAAACAAAACTAACATTAAATCTATTAGTTCTTACTACTATGTAGAATGGTTATACCTAGTCTTGAACTCCTTCTTTTCTTGTTGTTCTCTTGAACTCCTTCTCTTCTTGTTGTTCTCCTCCTTACTTGCTCCTTGTAGTAGTTTGTACGGCTCCTCCTCGTCGTCTCCTCTTTGTCGAAGATAGATCCACCCGAGGGTTCGAACTTGAGCTCCTACCTCAACCTAGAGGTAACTAAGGTGATTGGTTTGCTAAACCTAGAACCCTAGAAAGAGTAGAGAGTAGTCTTGGGGTTTTATCTCAAAGGAAAATGGTTCTCAACTCATGAGAGGGATTTTTCCTTGAGCTAGAGGAAGAAAGAGAGCAATGGATGTGAGAGAAGATGCAAGTGAGAATGATACAATTTACAACCATGCTCTCATAATTTAGAAAAATGATAATAATAATAATAATTAACAATTTGTGATGGTGAGTTGATGAATGACCATTATCATTTCATTCATTAAATACTTTTGCAAAGAATAAGAAGGATCTTTGAAAACAAATGATGATGGTCAACAAGTCTACTTTGGTCAACCGGTCAACGAAGTCAACAAGTCAACAAAAGTCAAGAATTCAACTCAACCATGGCACAAAAATTGTTAACTAATATTATTAATCATATTTCCTATTCTCATTAGGGTTTGGAAAAAGACAACAGTCAACTGTGCATACACACCCGTACCATAACCCTAATGAGAATCCTCTGCCTCTGCCTCAGTCAACTGTGCATACAAACCCACATCCGTGATCCGAGGAACACGAATACAATGAGATAAAACCAACCTCAAAACATATACTAGGATCTGGCTTAAACCAAAGCCCAATAGAAATAACTGTCCGGACACCAAACGTGCACAAGTGCGCGGATGTGAACGAACCCCATCGCAAAACCATGCGACCTCTACTCTGTTTTGCCCAAAGGCGAATAACCCTCTGTGTGGGACTCTAAAGACTCGAGACTACGCTGGCAGTGGGTTTAACCACAGACCACAAGCGGCACTAGCTGTACGTAACGGTCCCCAGGTAGATGCCGATAAGAAGACTGATGAGGTGAACCCATCCGAACTCCTACTGAGCCTGTATGTGACCATCTCCATACAATCCGTTCTGTTCGTCTGAGAGTATCGCATGGCGGGCCTAGGGGCGGTAAATGCCAGTCCCCTAATAGCGGTACAAGTCGTGTCGGAGTGTAGCCCAAAACACCCTGAGAATCTACTAGAAAAACCTACCAGCAATTCTCGCTTTCCCTGGCCAGGGACTTTGTGTAATGGCTCTCCTAGACACAGCGCGATATCAACCCCCAATACTGGGAAAGACGAATCCTGTCCAACCGTCACTGCCTCCAAGTGCTTCGGGACTGCACCCAACTACTACCTGTTTGCACGACTCAGTAGAGCCGTGGTAGGGTAGTAATCTAAGAACAGTGGGAACACACACGAGGCGAAGTGACAGTGTCAAGTCAGCGGACTAAGCTGTACTCATGTCACCTGGGAACTGTTAACTGACGATAGGTATAATACCAACCTACAGTTCCCGACGAGTCCTGTTCAGTGTACTCGTAACCTAACGAGCAGCTGCATACTATCTCCAGTACGACGTACTGATGGCTGTGGGACAGACCATCTCCTCTGCTTAGAAGAGAAGCGTATGCACTAGTCTACTCTGGAGTATCGATGCCCTGTCTCGATAATCCTACGACTTGGGAACAAAATAAGGATATGCTTATAGACTACCCAGCCCCCACTAGTGTGATCGCCATCACAACGCCGGTAGTCAAGCAAAGATCCTAAGGGATCTACCAATATATTTTTAGCGAAATGTTAAAAGAAACATATACACATATTAAGATAGAAACAAACCAAGTAGCATACTACTATATCGAGCAAGACTGTCGTAAAACCATATATATATCCCAAGCCTCCAAAATATATTATACAAACTAGTACTATACAATAATGGCCTCTAGGGCATACATATCTAACAGAGTGTTCACTTCATTTAGTGAGTGTTAGCTTGTATTAATGAAACTTCAAGGTGGATCATCTTTGTATCGAAGATCGGAAGCAAGCTTGCATCTTTCTCTTCGTGGAACCTCTCGAGAGTCCGGAACGCGATGATCGCAGCGAAGGGACCTCAACACAGAGCTTAAGAATTGAAGGACCGGATCTACAAAGGTTGTAATCCCTCTCACTTAGTGTTAAAGTGTTTAACATGCTATTTTTCACCTAAACTCTAGTTTAAAGATCCGGTTTTGGGTTGTTCGGCACGGCTAAAATTTTAATCGGGCATGGTTGATGCCTCGTAGACCCTTGTGCGTGTGCCTAGCAACCCTACACAAGTCTTCTCGTATAATATTCCAGAAAGGTCCTGTCGAGGTTTCTCTCAAATCTCGTTTCTGCCGAATTGCCCGGAAATTACCACCTTTACTATATCTGGCTCTTGTTTCGGAATGGCTTCATACCCATCGCGACTCCTTCTGGAAGGTATATTCAGCAATTAATGCCTCTGCATGCGTAACGCATCTCTGATGTCAGCGGAGTGGAACGTACTCTCGTCAAGAGCTCATACGAATCTCGTACTTAACTTTTCTCTATTGTCGACTGCTTTGGACTCGTTTCATCGTGGCTGCAAGGATGGCGCTGCAATGGCTATACTCGTATCTGGAGTCTCCCAAGCAATGTGTCCCATCACATGATATCCGAATGATGTCGAACTATCCGATCAGTTTGTCAAAACCTCATAACCCCCCAAGAGCTCAACATCTTGGGTACAGTTTAATAGTATCGAGTACATACCACAGCATCGGTGGTCCAGCCGTAGAAAGGCAAACGCAAGCCTCACTAATGGCGCCGCGGAACTGCCACAAACCCTAAGGTTCAAAGGCTTTCACACAGTCATTATGTCGAACTAGGGTTTCATTCTTCTAGATGGTCCGTAGATTCGCTTGCGTGTCTTTCCGAATACTTTAAACTTGGAAAATGGGCTCCTGACATTCGATCGTCTCCATCGACTCTCAACGAACCTGCGTGAAGTCGTCTCTAGCTGGAATCAATCTATCTGATGACCTCGCATCGGGTTAAGCGAACGAACCACATGTCCTAGTCATTCATCCTCGGGTGACTAGCGACTTACCATCATATCTTTAGGTATATGCTCATGCTGCAGCGGCTCCAATCACCTGGGCGATATCTCGTCATTTGCAGCAACAACTGGCTCATTCGTATGTACGCTGAACAGCGCCTCAATCGTCCAGAATAAGCGATATATCGATGGTCATCACATCCTGGCTGGCCTCTAGCGGTGGCCTCATCCTCTGGTACTGATCTGCACGTCCGAGAAGTCTCGTAAAAGCGATCTGTCAAACGCTCATGGCGCGAAAACACAATAAAATGATGCCTCTCTATGCAATCGTAAGTCTCTGGAATCACGCCCTGGTCAGTCTTCGTCCACGACGAGCTCATGCTGACGCAACTCTAGCCGTAGCTCTCTCTCTGCCCGTGTAATCGCGGCAGCAAAAATCATAACCAGTATCGATGAGGATAGATCATAGGAAAGAATATAACACTGTGCAAGGAAATGTACATCCTAAGGTTTCTTAAGCGGAGTATCGTATCGTAAATATGCCGCGGAACATACGTACGGTACGTCACTCTACTCAAGCTACCAACTCCATCAACCAAGGGTCATCCTACGCGACGAAAGTTCGGGTATAATACCCCCTCGACTAAGTCTAAGTTCCATAAGGTCAAGCCTAAGTTCCGTATATATATAAACGCCCTAGGCTCCACATAGTCAAACTTAGACTCGTACCAAGGTTAACCTAGCGCTTTGATACCAATTTTGTCACGACCCGAAAGAGCACGCGACTAGCACTTGAATCATATGAAGTCTATAGGACTCCATCTAATCCAAGTAAGCCAAAAGCCCAGAAATCTAAAACCATTTTAAGGAGTAAATAGAGGAAACTGGTTTTTAAGAAGTAGGAAAATAGCTTTTAAAAGCGAAGAAAACATGTTTTAAAATCAAAGTTTTTAAATAACTAAGCCGGATATGCATTTTTAAAAATCACATATCTTTTCTGAAAATTTCGGCAGAGTTTCCTTTGTAAATACTGGCCCCGAACGGGGTACAACATAAATAATATATATGAAATGATAAAATGCATCCCCAAGCGGGAGCTAGCTCTTCGTCAATCGACGGTCACAGCCACGCAAGCAATATAATATACAACGCCGAAGGGCGAGGATCAAAACACAAAGGAAAACTCAAATAGTATGAAAAGCGTAATACTACAACGCACGACTCTAAGGTCGAAATAATACATAAATGGTTTCTAAGTCTGAAACAATATACAAGTTTTTTTTGTTTTGGTTGATGGAATTACTAGATACAACTGAATAATACATGTACAATGGTGGTTCTGATACAAAAGAACCCACCTACCAAAGCAAGTCACCCATATGGAAGCAGTGTGCCAGAAAAGCCGTAATGAAACCTGTACGGCAAAACCTGCAAGAACTGTGGCACAACGGGGGTGAGTTGCCAACTCGTGAATAGAAGATATCTATAAGTAGAAATCGCTTGCATGACCTAATCCTACGTCAATACGATCAGATATATATATAAACCTCAAATAAATAAGTCTGAAGCATGATAAAGTGGCAATATAACATCTAAACATGTATGTAGTGCCAAGTGCTCGTGCCAGTGCCTCAGGTAATAACATATCATAGGATGAGGTATGTCTGCATGAATAAGTATGATGGAGTATCTAAACTGATATCAATACACATATTAGCATCCCATTCCACTAATATTGGTGTAGGGGCATATATAACAGCGTCCTCATCCACTATTATATACATATGAAGTATGATCAATGTAATCAAAGTTTGTATGTATGTGGATATCATCTAACTATGTGATCAATGTCTGTAAGTATGTGGATCCCATCCACCTGTCACCCAATGACAATAAGCATCATGCATGTAAATATCAAAAAGCATATGCATGGAAGTATGAGGATATAAATCAAATCATGGAACCTGAGTGCCTAGCATCGACACTCGAAAACATCATGAAACCTGTGCCTAGCATCGGCACGTAAATCCTCATCTATCAGGCGCTGTCACCATGACTGGCCCTGATAGGTACGTTTCATACGCTATCTCGAATACCCGAGTGCCCAGCTTTGACCCTCGAATTCCGACGTATCCATACGTACATAACTCCGGTCGGTATCCCCACGATAACCGCCGAGTCCAAATACTATCACCGGTAGGTAGTACTCCTCTGCCAGGCTCACCGTCTAACATTTACGAGTCATCTTACTCCGGGGTACCTCACCGGGTCCAACATGTACCTGCAGATGGTGCCTACTGCTCCTCGAATCGGGTTTCACATGCCACTCTTAGAACCGAGAAAACACATGGTGGACGCACTGAAATATCAAATCAAGGGTAACCGGATTTTTAAAACAATATATACTTTTTTTTAAAATACCCACGGTTCCCAAATCCAGCAATATCATGGAAACAATATACCTCAATGCGTATAATCAAAAAGCATGATGTATGCTACATATAATCAAAATGTAAGCATATCAGTATATCATGCAACATGGAGTAGCAATATTCACATAATTAGGGAAGACCGCTTCTGTAAAATGAATCAGTTTTAAAAGTATCTTGCGGTTCCCAATCTGCGAGTCAAGCCGGAATCATCTATGTATGCGCAATATGTAAGTGTACAAGTATAAGTGTGCAACAGGTAGGTGCACGAGTAGGAGTGTACAAGATGCGAGTACACGAATATGAATGTACAATAGGTATGTGCACAAGTATGGGTGTACGCTATGTAGGTACACGAGTATGAATGTACAATAAATATGTGCACATGTATGGGTGTACGCTATGTAGGTACACGAGTATAAATGTACAATAAATATGTGCACAGGTATGGGTATACTCTATGTAGGTACACGAGTATGAATGTACAATAAATATGTGCGCAGGTATGGGTGTACACTATGTAGGTACACGAGTATGCCATGCAAGGAATTATATCATGAATGCAACAATAATACAGTGTAGTGGCATGGCAATTAACGATGATGAAGTGTGTGAGCCGGCAAACAGTGTACGTGGAACATATGCATCATCGATAATGGTGCTAGTGTCCGAACAGCATGATGGTAATAAAGCAATAACACGTGAAATGCAATGCGAATAGCAATGAAAATGCGGAATCGAATAAATCAATGCAACAGTGAAGAGTCTACATCAATATGTATATGTCATGCAATTGTGCCATTTGAAATAAGACAAATCGGGGTTTTTAGTAAAATAAAGGCTACGGTGTTTTTAAGAAAGATACGTCCTTTGAAAATACCCGTAGAATCCCTTTACTTGTTTTTAAGATATTCCCGATTCGTTAGTTTTTGAAATAGGTATAACTCGGGTCTAGTCTAACACCTCATATGCAAACTACAGATCTAAATATCAAGTCAATCGGGAGGGGTATGGAAACCACCTAAATCTGAGTCGATATATATATATATATATATATATAAATATATATATATATATATTTATATATATATATATAATAGTCGGTGATCCCGCCTCAATAGTATCACGTACGATACAGTATATCATATGACATCCTCGAGTCATGAGCGCGGATCTATCATCAATATAAAGCTCATACGGTAAATCGTCGTACGGCATCCCAATAGCTGGGTACTGGTCAATATCATAATTGTCTCATCAATTATCTTGTATCCTCATCATCATATCCCATGATCTGGGGTACTGATCTAAATCAAGTACAAATCGATACCATCTATATAAATATAAGTGCGTGTGTGAAACACACGTCTAAAGGCCCGCTAAAAATCACATGTCGTATCCCAAATACGAATCACATCGAATCACCGATCCCATGGCACTATGCCCAATGTCATCGACTCATCTCTAAACATCATCCACTATCCTCATCATCAATGTATAAGTATAGCAATAAGTACGTATGTGCGTGTGGGTGTAAACCTGCTCTAGGGTTCGCGACTAGGAACTACACTAGTTTACTTCCAACCCTAATCTATCTATAGTACACCTAACACATCTCAAATATCCACGACACTATAAGCTATCATGAGTATATATATATACTATACGAATATCGGACTACGGGGGTGCTATACGCCATCCAGCCGACTTCCCCTATAGATATAATCTACTCACCTGTATCCTACGTGTCGGTGTCGATGTCGCCTTCATCTTCTTCATCGTCTCGGATCGCCGTGGGGGTGCCTACATATCACACGTATCGCGTCGTTTCAAAACCAAATTGAAACTTAAAACGACACGTGAAAACCAACACGATACGCTAAAAGGCCTATAGGTTAGAACCTATGGTTAGCCTTCACAAAACAACCCGAAATCACTCGATATAGACGTACAAATGTCGCACGATTGAGATGACGCACAAATACCAAAATCTGGAAATCAAAATACGCAAAACCAAAACTAAATTCAAAGCAGCAACCCAAGAAAATGATCCTAGATTTCGTCTCAGGCCAAAGAATGGCATGCAAACAAATCTAGAGTGATGTATAGGGTGCATATGACCTACAGTAGAAACCTGGACCCTACCCTACACTAAGTGGTCGAGCCCCCTACAGTGAAAACCGGCTTGGCCAGCCCAGGGTACTCCAGTGGGGTTCGTCTGGCTACAGGGTGCTCCCAGGGTCTCAAATAGGCCTATGAACTTGTTTATTTTTCCAGAAAACTCCCAGCACATTTCAGATTCACCTGCACGCTCTAAACACTCACAAACTGACATGGACTAATCTTTTTTTGGGTTCCAGGTCTTGTAATATGTCGGATCTGGGTTTGTAGCACCAAGGGGGTTTAAGGGTCACTAATAGGGCTTAGCTACACTAACACAAATCAATTTAACCTTAACCCTCTCTAGGTTTGTCCAAAGTGCTCAAAATCACGCGATATCGATATGAAACTAGTACAGATGCATATGGAATGAAATACTACTATAATGGGTACAGAAATTACCTCCTTAGAGACTCATGAATCTTCCCATAGCACCAAAACATCAACTTTCTTAGGCCATTCTATAGCTTGTGAGCTTGTGCTTACTTTTTGTGAAATGGAATTGGGGTTTTGGGTTTGTTTTAATGGTGTTTTGGGGGATTTGAAGGAGGAGGAAGAGGGAGGAAGAGAGCAGGAGCAGCAGCAGCAGCAGCTCTAGGAGAAGGGAGAGAGAAATGGGTGTGAGAAAATGATGGGAGTATGGTTTCAAAAGTGAAGGTTGAACTATACCTACCCTCTCTCTCTCTCATCATCATTCCTTACTTTTTCCTTTTCTTTTCTTTTCTAAATCCTTCTCTCTCAAATAGTAGACCCAAAACACCCATGGTAGGAAAAATGTAACACAAGTCCAAAAATGATATGTGCATGCTTTGCACAAAAAACCCAAAAACCCGATTAGCGATTTTTAATCGCGATTAGCACTAAATTTGCATATAAATGCTCATAAAAACTTTAAAATGACAAAATACCATAGAATACATTAATTTTGAATTTTCCATAAATTTTCAAAAATTTTCCCATTTATCGGTATTTAATTATAAATTTAATATTAAAATAATCAATAAAATAATATTAAATTATAAAAATTCCCAAAATAATATTTTATTATTTTGAAATGTTACATTTCACTTGCGGCTCAAAGTAAACTCGAGGCTTCCAGATTATCTGTATCGTTCTGTAATGTTTATCGCTTATCTTTGATGTTGCATTTATTATTCCTGGAACGATTATTATAAATTGTTATATATATATATATATTATTATTAGATGTTGTATATGATTTGCACCCGCGCTAGTCCAGCCCCCGCGCTGTCGTTAGTTAAGTAACCTAACGGGTGATGACGGGGCCCAGTGGCGAATGCGGATGGCATATACGTACATCATATTTTCATTCTTTTCTGGTGTGATTAATTGATGGGACTGCCTTGATTCTGATCAATACAAGGAAAACAGACCTATATGATGTTGTTGGAACAATTTTCAAAAGCTGTTATTACAAGGACATTTTCTTTTGTTTTGCACAGCTGTATTCGGTTATGAATATCCAACACCTCATTCGACGAGGCAAGAGCCGAGATCACTTCACCGGGAGTGACCTCTTGGGCAGAAGTTTACGTCAGGGTAATAACTTCACTATAGTTGATTACTTTTTTCTTTGAATCATCATATTCAGTTTGGAATATCCTGCACCTCATTCTACGAGGAAAGAGCCGAGATCCCTTCACCGGGAGTGACCTCTTTAGGAAAAGTTTTTGCCACCATATATTTGTAAAGCTATCCAGTTCCTTCAACGATATCAAGTTCATTACGTTAATGGTTTTTCACCAAAAACATTCGTAGCCCTCTGTCATTTCAGATGGGTAGCACTTAGTATTCATGCTATGTTTGTTGGCCTTAGTCAAGGCATAGTGTATAGTAGCTATTTGTTACTTTTCTGTTTCATAGATAGATGCGTTGGTTTGGGACAGTCGTACAGCCTTATTGGCCTTACTCAAGGGCGAGTACGGGTTGGTTCAAATTAACCTGGACAATGAAGGGTAGAACTTGACATGTGACTTATGATTTGTTGGCCTTAGTCAAGGTCATAAGAGCATGGGGTAAAAATCACATTGTGAGTTTCTAAAGAAACTGAAATTTGCAAGGCATGTGCATACCTTCTGGAGTGTGATAACTTGAGTGGATTCCATCAAGTTATATTGCGATGATAGTTGGATCACGATTCCCACTGATGAGCTGGTTTACTCCTCGGGTGATTTTAGATGATCCCGACTAATTCTCCTTTGGGTTTGGAGGAGGATTTGAGGAAACAGTGGGAGCCATCCGGATTAAAAAAGTGATTAACCATTCTGATCTTGGTTAGAGTGCACGCTAGTGTTTCTTTTCTCTCTCTCTCTCTCTTTGGCAGCGACCATGGCCCGACCCTAGACTAGAACTCATAAACCGAGTTAACCGGACCATCTTAAAACACATTGGCTTTTGGATTATCAGAGTTGCATACTTCATTGCCACTCCAACTTTTACCCTTTTTTTTCTCCGGAACATTCCGTATCACTACGAAGATCCACATTTATTGGATATGACCATCGTATAGTTGCATACAAACTCGATGAAACTTGTTTCAGATTCGAGAATGGTTTCCGGTTCTGGAGAAATTGAATAGGACTATTCAGTTGTCTTATCCTTTTACCTTCTCTCAGGTTGTGAGGGCTCCTAGGATTAGGAGAGGGTACACCTACTGCGCTTATTGGATAGTCTTCTTCCAAAGCTTAAGCTGGTGCCAAAGTTGGGGAAGGAAGAAAACGAATTAGCTTAAGTGAGGTGTACAAAAGGTAATAAGTAAAGACAAATAAAGGGATTAGAAAGAAGGCAAAGTAAATTGCGACTGTTATCATTTACGACCAAACCGCGTATATCATCGCCACTCCTACTTCACCTTTGCATTTCTCCAGAACACCCCTTATCACTACAAAGATCCACATTTATTAGATAATCCATCGTATAGTTACATACGAACTCGAAGGAACTCTTTCCAGTTTGAGAATGGATTCTGGTTCAGGAGAAATAGAATAAGGATTATTCAGTTGTGTTTTATCTTTACCTTCTCTCAGGTTGCGAGTGCTCCTAGGATTTGGAAAGTATACCTATTACGCTTATTGGACAGTCTTCTTCCAAACCATAGGCTGGTGCCGAACGGTAGGGAAGGAAAAAAACCATTTAGCCTAAGGGTGGTGTACAGAAGGTAATAAGTAAAAACAAATAAAGGGATTTGAGAGATGGCAAGGAAATATACGGTTACAGTCATGAATCTGGATAGTGGAAGAGGCATTACTAGGAATACCCGGATACCCCTTCGAAACATTTTCATGTTTCGGTTTCACTGTGAGTTATTAATTGAAAACTGATTTACCAATTAGATTCTTACTCCAGGGTATGTATTTACCAGGTTTGATTCTCACATCTGTATGGTATTACAAATGATGAGTGGGAGTAAGATATTGGGAATTAGGTGATTATATCCTCATTATATCGGAATTCATTTTAATTGGTGATATTTGAGGAAATCACCTGGGTTTTTTGTCGGACGTCAAATATTTGGTTTTGAATATCCGTAGTTATGAAACGGTTTCAAACTAATATATCTGTATGTTTATTTTATAAAGTGAGATATAACTTTTTGAAATTATGTCTATTACATTTACCTATATCAGTTGGTGATTGGATAAGGAGCATTCAACAACGGTGTAATTCTTCTTAACCATAGTACAGTTTTCATCCTACGACGCACAGGGTTTGAGTTATTCAACTCAGGGGACATACACAAAGTATTGTATGTTGTCCAGTGTCCGTTGGGACAAAGGGGTCAGTGCTCGTACTATATTCTGTTTACTTGTGACTTCTCCAGTATTAGACAAGTATTTCGTAGAAATACAAGGTCCAAGTTTTGAGAAGTTATAGGTATAAGAATAAAGTAGAGAACCATGTGTTGCAAGTATCGGGATTCTTCAAGCTGATTGATGATGTAGATACTTGTGTTTGGTATTCTGTTGATAGTAATAGTTTTGAGAACTTGCTTCTCTTTCAGGTTACTCATATCTGGATGCACTCCTAATTGAGTAATGCTGATCGACCTTTCTCCATTTAGTTGACATGCATTGGAGACAGCTGAATGATTTGAATCTGGTTCCAATTAAATTAGTGCCTCTGTTTCTATATTATATATAAAATGGTTCATATCTTAACGATGTTAAGGTATATGGAGTTTTCCGGCTTATGCATGAAACCAGACTCTGGATAAACTCAAGGCACGTTTCAGTAATGGCTGTTTTTGGGTTATCCCGGGCTATGTCGAAGGATAACTTTCTACCATCTGGAAGATCAATAGTGATATTGTTCTTGCCTCGCACAGTTTAGCAAAATGGACTTTTTTCAGAGAACAGTAGTGGGAGTTTAGTAGAACTGGAAGTGATTCCAGAACCACAAACAATGACTAAAAATTTAATAGAACCTAAAGATTCAATCGGGTTTGACATTCCATTAGCAACACCGCAGATATGGTGGTTAACCTCAGGCCCCCGAGAGGTACTTCGGTATCCTCAAAGACGGTGACAGGGAGGTTCTTGTTTACCCAGACTTGCCATTACTGATGTTCTAGACTATGAGACCCGACAGGAGGATGAGTATAGCGTCGTTCTAAACCAGTTTTAGAAGTGCACGTGTATATACTCTGCCAGAGGGTTATCGTAGTCAGTGGAAGCAGCGGAAGCATAGTGGATAAGTAGCTTATGTCTATTTATAGACTAAAGCAGATATAGAGGAGATAGATCATCTATTTTTGATGTGACAGTCATAAGGTTTGACTTCATTAGAATAGGAGATGGATCTGTTAAGAAGGAAGTAGGGTGTGATGTCCTGGTATTTGGATGACATACACTTTGTAGGAAGTGAAATTCCTATACAACTGTCACAACCCGAAAGAGCACGTGACTGGCCTTTGAACCATATGAAGTCTATAGGACTCCATCTGATCCAAGTAAGCCAAAAGCCCAGATATCTAAAACCATTTTAAGAGTAAATAAAGAAAACTAGTTTAAAGAAGTGAAGAAAAACATGTTTGAAGTCAGGGTTTTTAAATAACTAAGCCGAATATGTATTTAAAAAAAATGTAAAGTCTTTTCTAAAAATTTCGGCAGAGTTTCTTTTATAAATACTGGCCCCGAACGGGGTACAACAAGAACAATATATATGTAATGATAAAAGGCATCCCCAAGCGGGAGCAAGCTCTTCGTCAATCGACGGTCATAACCACACAAACAATATAATATACAACGCCGAATGGCGAGGGTCAAATCCAAAGAAACTCAATAAGCATTAAAACCGCAATACTGCCAAGCGCGACTCTAAGGTCGAAATAATACATCACTAATGTCTAAGTCTGAAACAATATACAAGTTTTGGTTGATGGAATTCTAGATACAAAGGAATAATAAAAGGACAATGGTGGTTCTTGATGCAAAAGAACCCACCTACCAAAAGCAATTTACCCGAAAAGAGGTAGTGTGCCAGAAATGCTGCTATGGAACCTGTACGGCAAAACCTGCAAGAACTGTGGCACAAAGGGGGTGAGTTGCCAACTCGTGAATAGAGAATATCTACAAGCAGAAACCGAATGCATGACATAATCCTAGGTCAATACAATCAGATAAAAACCTCAAAGGATAATCCTGAAACATGATAAGGTGGCAATGTAACATCTAAACATGTAGGTAGTGCCAAATACTCGTGTCAGTGCCTCAGGTAATAACATGTCATAAACATAAGGTATGCCAGCATGAAGTAAATATGATGAAGTATAAAAATGAATATCAATACACATATATTAGCGTCCCATTCCACTAATATTGGTGTAAGGGTATATATAACAGCGCCCCCATACCCTGTTATATATACAAATGAGGTATGATCAATGTAATACTAGTCTGTATAAATGTGGATCCCGTCCACCTGTCATGCATCATGCATGTAAATATGAGGATATAATCAAAATCATGGAAACATCATGAAACCTGTGCCTAGCATCGACACGTAAATCCTTGTCCATATGGGGCTCTGTCTGCGGTATCGGCCCTCGGCCCCGGCAGCACGGGTCAACCCATGTCCATCTATCGACTCTAGTCGGTATCCTCCGGATAACCGCCAGGTCCAATCAATCACGGTAGGTACTCGCCACCCTGCTAGGCTCATCGTCTACTCCACGAAAAACATTTCTTGCCCCGGGGACCATACCGGGTCCACCATGTATCCGCAATCGGCCTCATCCGCCTCCTCGAGTCGGGTTTCACATGTCGCTCTCAGCACCGAGAAAACACATGGTGGACGCACTGAAATATCATATCAAGGGTAACCGGGTTTTTAAAACAATTACATATTCTCTTTGAAATACCCACGGTTCCCAAATCCCGAAATATCATGGAAACAACATATCTCAATGCGTATAATCAGAAAGCATGATGTATGCGACATGTAAAAGGAATGTTGTTAGTGTATATGCCCTAGAGGCCATTACAGTATCATACTAGTTTGTATATTACTTAATGGAAGCTTGGGATATTCACAGTTGTATATACAATCTTGCTCGAAATGGTAGTATGCTACTTGGTTTGTCTCTGCTTTAATATGTGCATGTGTTTCTTTTAGCATATTGCTGGTATACATATTAGTAGAGCCCTTAGGATCTTTGCTTGATTACTAGCGTTGTGATGGCGCTCGCACTCGTGGGAGCTGGGTAATCTATAAGCACATCCTTATACAGGTCCCTGGTCGTTGGACTATCGAGACAGGGCATCGGTACTCCGGAGTAGACTAGCGTATGCGCTTCTCATCCCAGTGTGGGAGACGGTCTGTCCCACAGCCGTTAGTACGTCGTACTTGAGATAGTATGCGGGTGCTCGTTAGGTTACGAGTACACTGGACAGGACTCGTCGGGAACTGTTGGTTGGTAATATACCTATCGTCAGTTATCAGTTCCCAGGTGACATGAGTACAGCTTAGTCCGCTGACTTGACACTGTCACTACGCCTCGAGTGTGTTCCCACTGCACTTTGATTACTACCCTACCACGGCTCAGAGGATTCGTGCAAACTGGTGGTTTTTGGGTGCAGTCCCGAAGCACTTGGAGGCAGTGACGGTTAGACAGGATTCGTCTCTCCCGGTATTGGGGGTTGACATCGCGCTGTGTCCAGGAGAGCCATTACACGAGTAGTCCCTGGCCAGGGCAAGCGAGATATACTGGTAGGCTTCCAGTGTTATCTCAGGGTGTTCTGGGCTACACTCCGACACGACTTGTACCGCTATTAGGGGACTGACGTTTACCGCCCCCTAGGCCCGCCATGCGATGTATCAGACGAACAGACCGGACTGTACGGAGATTGTCACATACAGGCTCAGTAGGAGTGCAGATGGGGTTCACCTCGTCAGTCTTCTTATCGACATCTACCTGGGGACCGTTACGTACAGCTAGTGCCGCTTGCGGTCTATGGTTAAACCAACTGCCAGCGTAGTGTCGAGTCTTTAGAGTCCCACACAGAGAGCTATTCGCCTTTAGGCAAAATGAGTAGAGGTCGCATGGTTTTGCGACAGGGTTCGTTCGCATCCGCGCACTTGTGCACGGTTGCTGTCCGGACAGTTTATACTAGCGGGCTTTGGTTTAAGCCGGATCCTAGTATATGATTTGAGATTGGTTTTTCTCATTGTGTTCGTGTTCCTCGGATCACGAATGCGAGTGCGTATGCACAGTTGCTTGAGATTGAGGGAGAGGACCTTCTTTAGGGTTAATGACTATTGTCATTTTATTAACCCTATTGCTTTTGTGTGTATTATTGTTAATTAATAATTAGCTTAATTATTGTGCATGGTTGTTGTTGTTGACATTTTGACTTCTTTGACTTGTTGACCATGTTGACAAGTTGACCATGATCATTTCATTTGGAAGATGCTCTTTGATCCTTGCAATTTGCATTAATAATGAATTGATAATGGTCACCTCTTGATTAAACCATGACAATTTTCTTGCTAATTAATTAATTAAAATAACACACACATATTAGTGAGAATGGCTCACTAATAATTCATTCTCTCATATCTTTTCTCTCTCTTGCTCATCCTCTCCCTCAAGCTCTCTCCCTCTCATGTGTTGAGAAACAAAAAAAGCTTGAGAAAAACCTTCACTTGATCTTCTCTACTCACTTCTAGGGTTCAAGTCTTAGCATTTCTTGCACTCTAGTTACTCCTAGTTTGGAGTTGAAGCTAAAGGTCGAGGCTTTCGGGTGGATCCTTCTTTGACGGAAGAAGACAAGCAAGGTGAGGCCTTTCTACCATTCCGACGAGCAAGGAGAGAAGGAGTTCGAGCTCAAGGTATAACCTTTCTACAACTTAGTTAGTTGTTAGTTTACTTTAGTTAGTTTTCGTTTAGTAAAGATCCTCACAAGCAAGGTCCATGTTGCCTAAGTCATTAAAAATCCAATTTTTATTATGTTT
Organism: Agapanthus africanus; assembly: GCA_030015575.1. Taxonomy (NCBI): domain Eukaryota; kingdom Viridiplantae; phylum Streptophyta; class Magnoliopsida; order Asparagales; family Amaryllidaceae; genus Agapanthus; species Agapanthus africanus. Next base: position 395,401,729 of record JASDDO010000022.1, read on the forward strand.
TCCGCCTTCCCGCAAGCACCGGGGTGGGCAACGTGGACTTACAGTGGTATCAGAGCCTAACTAAACTCAAACTAGCTAGGTAGTGAAGTGTAACGAAGTTTCGAAACCGAAAATCCAAAAACCGAACTTTTGAAAAACCCTAGTTTCTGTTGAAATTTTTTCTGCTCAAAATGGAAAACTTTATACTTGTAAATTCGTCTCAGGGTTTTGTATGAACACCCATGAAAAACGGTACAGTGATTCGTTCAAACCGCCGCCCTTCCGCGGCACGAGGTAGGCATGTGCCGCGGAAGCGCCGCGGTTTGTCGTCTTCTCTGCATCGTTTTTCGTGCAGTGTCTGTCTGTGTTGATTTTGGGATTTTTAGGATATATTATATGTGCCCAGATTTTCCAGAACTAAAATTTACTTTTGGGGGCCTATAAATCCGTATTTTTCGGAACTTCACTACACTTTAACTACATCGGTTATATCTGTAATGCTTGCATGTATTGAACGTCGGCTAATCGCTATAAGACGATTAGTCGGGGTTATACATGATCTGTGATTGTTATTGGTTTGTGGATATGAATGGATTGGATTGTCGCGGGTGAATGGTCGGGATGGATGTGAGATGAGCGTTGTTTTTCTTTCATTCATTTGTAACATGTAAATTGATGTAATAATATTATTTGTATGGCCGCACAACCGGGTCGGGGTTGTAGCCGTCATTGTATAATTCTTTTTACTGTTTTTGCTCCTAGGATAGACCCATGGAGGGGGTACACAAACTACCGGGTATCTCGAAGTGCCGAGTGGCCTACTCACGGTGGTGAGGGAGGTTGCTTCGCTTCGGGTGCTTGGCGGGTAGTTTGCCGCACCCGTAGGGGTCTTGGGTGGGGTATTGGCTATTCACCGCGACCGTGTAATCCGTTTTGCGTTGCAGGCTCGAACGCATTGCGGATTCCTAGTATATCCAATGTATTCATCTGTGATCTGTAATGTCTATCATTGCTATATATTTATATATAATAACTATTTAGGCGTTGCTTATGTTTTACAGCCGCGCTAGCCCAGCCCCCGCTCTGTCGTTAGTTAAGTAACCTAACGGGTGATGACGGGGCCCGTGGCGAATGCGAATGGCATAAGCGTACGTCATATTTTGGTTGTTTTCTGCAATGGTAGGATTAAATGATGGGACGCATTAAAAAAACTAATGCAAGAAATAAACCAAGTAAAGTCGATTGGAACACTTTGAAAACCACTCGGTTCTTTTCAAAACTAAACTTTTAAACGCGGAGCTTGAACCACTCCTTTTAAAAGCTATCTCGTTCCATCGATTATATCAAGTTCACTACATTCACGGTTTCGCCAAAACCATTCGTAGCCCTCCGTCATTCCACATGAATGGTCAAAAGTATTCAAGCTGTGTATTTTGGCCAAAGTCAAGGCATAGTGATTGGTAGCGTTTGGGCATTCATGTGAAGCATAGATAGATGCGTTGATTTGGGACAGTCGTACTGCCATTTTGGCCAAAGTCAAGGGTAGGTACGGGTGGGTCCAAATTAACCAGGAGAATGACGGGTAGAACTTGACATGTGACTTATGATATTTTGGCCAAAGTCATGGTCATAAGAGCATGGGGCAAAAATCCACATCGGGAGTTTCATAAGTACTGAAACTTGCTAGCGTTGCATACCATTTGGAGTGTGATGATTCTGGTAGGATTCCTTCGGTTTTATCACGCGATGATATTTGGATCCCGATCCTACTGTGAGTATATGCTACTCCTCGGGAAAACTCTCACTTAACGATCAATGCTATAAACCTAGTAGGTGCCTAGAAAGGTGTTAGCGGGGCTACGCCCACAGGGAAAAGAGGTTATTTAATTAAGGAACTTCGCGAAAGCGTTGGAAAACCTCCCTCGAAGTACCGACACTGGCCTGGCTGAACGGTTAAGCAAGTATTGTATGGTGAGAATGATCCCGGCTAATCCTTTTCTTTATGGTTTGAGAAGGGATTCGAGAAACAGTGGGAGCCATCCAGTTTAGACAAACTAAAAACCACTCTAAACTTGCAAGAGCATCATGCTAAAGTGTTTCTTTTCTCTCTCCTAATTGCAGCGACCATTCAACATGACCGGACTTAAGTTACTGTTAGATAAAAATATATTGACAGGGCCAAACTACAAAGATTGGCTCAGGAATGTCAAGATGGCGATCACTTATGACAAGCTGGGGTATATACTTACCACCAAAGCTCCCCCTGTCCCAGGTCCCACCTCCAGCGTCGCGGATGTAGAAATCCGTAAGACATGGTAGATAGATTGCGCGAGGGCCAGATGCCTCGTACTAGCCTCGATGGACAACGAACATCAGAGGAGGTACGAGAATATGGACCTAGAGTCCATATTTCTCCATACAAAAGAACTGTATGGAGAGCAGTCTCGTATCGCTAGATACGAAGTGTCGAAGAAGCTTTTTTCGGCAAGGTTGGCCGTCGGATCATCGGTAGCGGACCACGTGCTTAAGATGATCGGCTACATAGAGGAGCTCACGGACCTTGGAACCACGTTGGAGAATGAACTCTATACCGATTTGATTCTCCAGTCCCTTCCTTCCACTTACGCCCAGTTCGTTCTTAACTTCAACATGCAAGGAAAGGAGGTTGAACTTGCCGAGCATCTGAACATGTTGAGGACTGCTGAGGGCACCCTACAGAAGGGTAGGGAGACATCCACTTTGTTTGTAGGAGGATCTTCCTCTTCTAGGTCCAGGGCGAAAGCCAAGGGCAAGAAGAAGAAAGCCCCCGCCAAACCAAGAGGCGGTGTCGGTAAAGTGGATACGAAGGGAAAGGGTAAAGCAACAAAAGTAGCGGGGAAGATGGTGGGGAAGGAAGAATGCTTCTATTGTCACAAAAGTGGTCACTGGAAACAGAATTGCAAGGCTTGGAAAACCAGAACACAGGATTTGAAGCGAGTTGCAGCTTCAGCTTCAGGTGTGTATGTTATTGAAAACTGTCTATCAATAAACTCTACATCCTGGGTATTGGATACCGGATCAGGATCTCATATCTGTAATTCTTTGCAGGCGTTGAGAAAGCGTAGAGTTTTGAAGGCAGGTGACATGACCCTCAGAGTTGCGAACGGTGCTAGCATGGATGCTGAGGCCGTGGGGGACTATCACCTGGGATTATCAGATGGACATTTTTTGGTTTTGCGTAGTTGTTATTATGTACCAAATGCAACCTGTAATATCATTTCTGTGTCTTTATTATCTAAAGAAGGTTATGAATTTGCATTTGTAAGTAATGTAGTGAACATTCACCTTAATCAAGTTTTGATTGGGTCAGGTACATTAAACAATGGTATTTACGTTTTAAACCAACCACAGGTTTTCAATATCCAGAATACACACAAAAGAAAGTCTCCAGAAATTAATAAAACTTTCTTATGGCATTGTAGACTGGGTCACATCAATGAGAGAAGATTGACTAAGTTACATACTGAAGGATATTTGGATCCGTTCGAATATCAATCGTATGCAACTTGTCAATCCTGTCTCAAAGGAAAGATGACAAAGGCTCCGTTTTCTGGACACGGAGAAAGAGCGAGCGAGCTCTTGGGACTCGTACACAGCGACGTGTGCGGTCCAATGTCTACACATACGCGAAGCGGTTTTTCTTACTTCATTACCTTTACGGATGATTTTTCAAGGTACGGTTATGTCTTCTTAATCAAACATAAATCCGAGGCTTTTGAAAAATTCCAGGAATATAAGAATGAAGTAGAAAAACAAACCGGCAAAAGTATCAAGATCCTAAGATCGGATCGAGGAGGAGAATACTTAAGTGCCGAATTCCTGAACTACTTAAAAGAGAATGGAATTCTCTCTCAGCTTACTCCTCCATACACTCCGCAACATAATGGTGTATCGGAGAGACGGAACCGGACCCTATTGGATATGGTACGGTCCATGATGAGTAACGCTGAGTTACCGCGATCATTCTGGGGATATGCGCTAGAATCAGCAGCATACCTTTTGAACCGAGTTCCAACTAAGACTGTGCCTACTACACCATATGAAATGTGGTGTGGGAAGAGACCCCATCTTAATCACATTAAGACATGGGGATGTCCAGCTTTTGTAAAAAAGCAGCATGCGGACAAGCTCGAGGCACGCTCAGTACAGTGCAAGTTTGTGGGATATCCGAAGAACTCCAAGGGATATTACTTCTATTGCGAAGAGGAACAAAAAGTCCTTGTTTCTCGCCATGCCCACTTTCTGGAACATCAGTTTTTAGAAAAAGAATTAAGTGGGAGCGCGATAGAACTGGAAGAAATTCCAGAACCGCAAGCTATTACTGAAAGCTTAGTAGAACCAGAGGGTTCAAAAGAACAGGACATTCCTACGCCACTCCGCAGGAGTAGTAGGCAGTCTCATCCGCCCGAGAGGTACTACGGTTTTCTCATTGACGGGGATAGAGAAGACTGCATCCTAGATTGTGATGAGCCTACTAGCTTCCAGCAAGCCATTCAGAGCGTCGACTCGGTAAAATGGCTGGATGCAATGCGGACCGAGATGGAGTCCATGTACACCAACAAAGTATGGACGTTGGACATTGCTCCAGACCGGGAAAAACCCGTAGGATGCAAGTGGATCTTCAAAAGGAAGATCGGTGTAGATGGACAGGTTGAGACCTATAAAGCTAGACTAGTAGCAAAGGGTTTTCGTCAGCGACCTGGTTTGGACTATGACGAAACCTTTTCTCCAGTAGCTATGCTGAAATCCATTCGGATCCTTCTTGCCATCGCTGCTTTCCACGATTATGAGATTTGGCAGATGGACGTAAAGACAGCTTTTCTAAATGGTCATTTAGAGGAGTGTGTCTATATGGACCAGCCAGAGGGTTTCATTCAGGGTGGGAGCAGCGGAAAGGTGTGCAAGTTGCTCAAGTCCATCTATGGACTAAAGCAGGCATCGCGGAGTTGGAACATCTGCTTTGATGAGACGGTCAAAGAATTTGGCTTTATCAAAAATCCAGATGAACCATGCATCTATTGTAGATTTGTAGCGAGAACTGTAGTATTCCTCGTTTTATACGTGGATGACATTCTCTTAATAGGAAATGACATTCCTATGCTACAATCTGTCAAGGGGTTCTTGTCACACAGGTTCTCCATGAAAGACCTGGGTGATGCCTCATACATTCTGGGTATCCGGATCTACCGTGACAGATCCAAGAGGATATTAGGACTCTCACAGTCCAGGTACATCGACACCATACTGAAGAGATTCAGTATGGAAGATTCCAAGCGCGGTAATCTACCGGCTTGTCACGGGATCACCCTCTCCAAAGAGATGTCTCCCAAGACTGATTTGGAGAGGGATCACATGTCTATTATACCCTACGCTTCTGCGGTAGGCTCTATAATGTATGCGATGTTGTGTACCAGACCGGATGTGGCTTATGCACTGAGTGTGGTAAGCAGGTATCAGTCAAACCCGGGGGAGAAACATTGGATAGCAGTAAAAAACATTCTCAAGTACCTGAGAAGGACTAAGGAGATGTTCTTGGTGTATGGCGGAAAAGACCTGCAGATTGAGGCCTTTGCTGACTCCAGCTTCCAGAGTGACAAGGATGATTCCAAGTCCATGTCGGGTTTTGTCTTTACCCTCAATGGAGGGGCGGTGTGTTGGAAGAGCTCCAAACAGGAAACCGTTGCTGACTCGACTATGGAAGCGGAATACATCGCTGCATCTGATGCCGCAAAAGAAGCTGTCTGGATGAGAAAGTTCTTGAAAGAACTTCAGGTGGTTCCGTCCATTGTTGACCCAATACCTCTGTATTGCGACAACAACGGGGCTATAGCTTTAGCGAAGGAACCCAGGTCCCATCAGAAATCCAGACACATCTTAAGGCGGTATCACCTGATCAGGGAGATTGTGGATCGCCAGGAGATCGAGGTCCGGAGAGTTGCATCAGAGGATAACACAGCAGATCCATTCACCAAGGCCTTGCCCCAGACTCAGTTCGAGCGGCTGATCGAGATGATAGGTCTTCGATACGCCAGTACATGGCCTTAGTGCAAGTGGGAGATTGTTAGTGTATATGCCCTAGAGGCCATTACTGTATCATACTAGTTTGTATATTACTTAATGGAAGCTTGGGATATTCACAGTTGTATATACAATCTTGCTCGAAATGGTAGTATGCTACTTGGTTTGTCTCTGCTTTAATATGTGCATGGGTTTCTTTTAGCATATTGCTGGTATACATATTAGTAGAGCCCTTAGGATCTTTGCTTGATTACCAGCGTTGTGATGGTGCTCGCACTCGTGGGAGCTGGGTAATCTATAAGCACATCCTTATACAGGTCCCTGGTCGTTGGACTATCGAGACAGGGCATCGGTACTCCGGAGTAGACTAGCGTATGCGCTTCTCATCCCAGTGTGGGAGACGGTCTGTCCCACAGCCGTTAGTACGTCGTACTTGAGATAGTATGCGGGTGCTCGTTAGGTTACGAGTACACTGGACAGGACTCATCGGGAACTGTTGGTTGGTAATATACCTATCGTCAGTTATCAGTTCCCAGGTGACATGAGTACAGCTTAGTCCGCTGACTTGACACTGTCACTTCGCCTCGAGTGTGTTCCCACTGCACTTTGATTACTACCCTACCACGGCTCAGAGGAGTCGTGCAAACAGGTGGTTTTTGGATGCAGTCCCGAAGCACTTGGAGGCAGTGACGGTTAGACAGGATTCGTCTCTCCCGGTATTGGGGGTTGACATCGCGCTGTGTCCAGGAGAGCCATTACACGAGTAGTCCCTGGCCAGGGCAAGCGAGATATACTGGTAGGCTTCCAGTGTTATCTCAGGGTGTTCTGGGCTACACTCCGACACGACTTGTACCGCTATTAGGGGACTGACGTTCACCGCCCCCATAGGCCCGCCATGCGATGTATCAGACGAACAGACCGGTCTGTACGGAGATTGTCACATACAGGCTCAGTAGGAGTGCAGATGGGGTTCACCTCGTCAGTCTTCTTATCGACATCTACCTGGGGACCGTTACGTACAGCTAGTGCCGCTTGCGGTCTGTGGTTAAACCCACTGCCAGCGTAGTGTCGAGTCTTTAGAGTCCCACACAGAGAGCTATTCGCCTTTAGGCAAAATGAGTAGAGGTCGCATGGTTTTGCGACAGGGTTCGTTCGCATCCGCGCACTTGTGCACGGTTGCTGTCCGGACAGTTTATACTAGCGGGCTTTGGTTTAAGCCGGATCCTAGTATATGATTTGAGATTGATTTTTCTCATTGTGTTCGTGTTCCTCGGATCACGAATGCGGGTGCGTATGCACAGTTGCTTGAGATTGAGGGAGAGGACCTTGTTTAGGGTTAATGACTATTGTCATTTTATTAACCCTATTGCTTTTGTGTGTATTATTGTTAATTAATAATTAGCTTAATTATTGTGCATGGTTGTTGTTGTTGACATTTTGACTTCATTGACTTGTTGACCATGTTGACAAGTTGACCATGATCATTTCATTTGGAAGATGCTCTTTGATCCTTGCAATTTGCATTAATAATGAAATGATAATGGTCACCTCTTGATTAAACCATGACAATTTTCTTGCTAATTAATTAATTAAAATAACACACACATATTAGTGAGAATGGCTCACTAATAATTCATTCTCTCATATCTTTTCTCTCTCTTGCTCATCCTCTCCCTCAAGCTCTCTCCCTCTCATGTGTTGAGAAACAAAAAAAGCTTGAGAAAAACCTTCACTTGAACTTCTCTACTCACCTCTAAGGTTCAAGTCTTAGCATTTCTTGCACTCTAGTTACTCCTAGCTTGGAGTTGAAGCTAAAGGTCGAGGCTTTCGGGTGGATCCTTCTTTGACGGAAGAAGACAAGCAAGGTGAGGCCTTTCTACCATTCCGACGAGCAAGGAGAGAAGGAGTTCGAGCTCAAGGTATAACCTTTCTACAACTTAGTTAGTTGTTAGTTTACTTTAGTTAGTTTTCGTTTAGTAAAGATCCTCACAAGCAAGGTCCATGTTGCCTAAGTCATTAAAAATCCAATTTTTATTATGTTTTCCGCCTCCCCGCAAGCACCGGGGTGGGCAACGTGGACTTACAAATGTAAGCATAACAGTATATCATGCAACATAGAATAGTGGTATGCACATACAAGGTCATATCCTGATGCAATAATACTACTGTGTAGTGACATGGCAATTATCGATGATTATGTGTGTGAGCCGGCAAGCAAGTGTACGTGGAACATATGCATCATCGATAATGGTGCTGGTGTCCTAACAACATGATTGCAATATAGAAATAAACACATGCCATGCGATGCGGAATCGAATAATAAATGCAGCAGTGAAGAATCTACACCAATATGTACATGTCATGCAGTGGTGCCATTTGAAATAAGACGAATCGGGGTTTTTAGCAAAATAAGGGTTGCGGTGTTTTTTAAGAATAGATACGTCTTTTGAAAATACCTGTATTATCCCTTTACTTGTCCATAAGATACTCCCGATCCGTTAGTTTTGAAATAGGTATGACTCGGGTCTGGTCTAACATCCACTAAGCCAAGTCCATCAGGAGGTATATGGAAACCACCTAAATCTGAGTCGATATATATATATAATAGTCGGTGATCCCACCTCGATTGTATCGCGTACGATACAGTATATCATCTGACATCCTCGAGTCATGAGTGCGGATCTATCATCAATATAAAGCTCGTACGGTAAATCGTCTTACGACATCCCAATAGCAGGGCACGGGTCGATATCACAATCAACTCATCAATTATTTGGTATCCACATTATTATATCACATAATCTGGGGTACTGATCTAAGTCTAGTACAACTGATACCATCAATATGACTACGTGTGTAAACAAACATCCAAAGGCCCGCTAGAGATCACATGTCGTATCCCAAATACGAATCATATCAAATACCGATCTCGCGGCACAAAACCAAATATCATCGACTCATCTTCAAAGTCATTCACAATCCATCATTATCACAGTATAAATATAGAGAATCAACATGTGTGTGCGTGTGGGTGTAAACCTATCCTAGGGTTCGCAACTAGGAAATATTCTAAATGCATGACATAATCCTAGGTCAATACAATCAGATAAAAACTTCAAAGGATAAGCCTGAAACATGATAAGGTGGCAATGTAACATCTAAACATGTAGGTAGTGCCAAATACTCGTGTCAGTGCCTCAGGTAATAACATGTCATAAACATAAGGTATGCCTGCATGAAGTAAATATGATGAAGTATAAAAATGAATATCAATACACATATATTAGCGTCCCATTCCACTAATATTGGTGTAAGAGTATATATAACAGCGCCCTCATACCCTGTTATATATATAAATGAGGTATGATCAATGTAATACTAGTCTGTATAAATGTGGATCCCGTCCACCTGTCATGCATCATGCATGTTAATGTGAGGATATAATCAAAATCATGGAAACATCATGAAACCTGTGCCTAGCATCGGCACGTAAATCCTCGTCCATATGGGGCTCTGTCTGCGGTATCGGCCCTCGGCCCCGGCAGCACGGGTCAACCCATGTCCATCTATCGACTCTAGTCGGTATCCTCCGGATAACCGCCAGGTCCAATCAATCACCAGTAGGTACTCGCCACCCTGCTAGGCTCATCGTCTACTCCACGAAAAAAAATTTCTTGCCCCAGGGAACCATACCGGGTCCACCATGTACCCGCAATCGGCCTCATCCGCCTCCTCGAGTAGGGTTTCATATGTCGCTCTCAGCACCGAGAAAACACATGGTGGACGCCCTGAAATATCATATCAAGGGTAACCGGGTTTTTTAAACAATTACATATTCTTTTTGAAATACCCACGGTTCCCAAATCCCGAAATATCATGGAAACAACATATCTCAATGCGTATAATCAGAAAGCATGATGTATGCGACATGTAAAACGAATGTAAGCATAATAGTATATCATGCAACATAGAATAGTGGTATGCACATACAAGGTCATATCCTGATGCAATAATACTACTGTGTAGTGACATGGCAATTATCGATGATGAAGTGTGTGAGCCGGCAAGCAGGTGTACGTGGAACATATGCATCATCGATAATGGTGCTGGTGTCCTAACAGCATGATTGCAATATAGAAATAAACACATGCCATGTCACGACCCGAAAGTACGGAACGTGACTGGCACTTAGATTACGAGACGTCTAAAGGCGTACCGTAACCTAAGTCAGCCAAAGCCCAGAAATCTAACCCAAAATCAAAAGGGAGTGAAGGAAAACCTTAAACGAAAACGGTTTTTAAATCAATTAAGTTGCATAGAATCCCTTTTTAAAACATCAAAAATTTCTGAAAATTTCGGCAGAGTCTCCCCTGTATTTTCTATCCCCAAAAATGGGTACAACAAGATAATAAACCTGTAATCATAAAAATGGCATCCCCAAGCGGGAGCTAGCTCTTCGCCCAAGGCGGATCACAACCACATGCAATATATAAGCAATACCAAGAAAAGAGCATAGAGGAAACCCAAAATATCAGAAAACACACGTCGGCTCAAGTGAGCTCGACCCAAAAGAACCACAAATATACAGTCTCTCAGTCTCATCACTAGGTCGCAATACAAAACAACTGGTAGATGGAGAATACTAGATACAATGATAAAGTAAAAAGAAATAAAGTATACTCGCAACCCACCTACGGGCGATGTCGCGAGTCTGAGCAAAAGGAACTGATGACAAGATAGCACGCCGCTACAAGACTGACGGGTCCGACCTGCAAGACACTGTGGCACAACGGGGGTGAGTTGCCAGCTCGTGAGTAAATATAACATCTAATAAGGCAATCGTAAGAATGCACGCAATGCACCACAACATGCATGTCCATATGTGCTATAATAAGTCTAGTATGCATGCACATGTATGCAATATCTTTTCTAACTCTTTAAGTATTTTAACTGTTAAAGTTACTGCATTCTTAACTTTTAGAAAACGAATGTCGGCATAATAGCTAAATATCATCAAGAAATCCTCAGAAAACCCGTGTCAAGCATCGACACCAAATAGGAATCATATCTGTCTCAATGTCGGGCTCCGTCAGTCCGGATCGGCCCATATCATAAATCTCACGACTACGGTCGGTATCCTCCGGATATCCGCCGCGCCAGACATCACCGGTAGGTAGTCTTCCCCTGCCAGGCTCATCGTCTACAACTCGATCTTCTTGCCCCGGGGTACCATACCGGGCCCACCATGTACCCGAGACGGTTCCTCCACTCCTCGAATCGGGACTCGAAATCCAACAGAAAACATGAAAACTCATGGTGGACGACACATACATCACGAGAAAACCGCAACTTTGTTTTAAAAATGATAAATACAAGCTTTTGTTAAATTCTTGCGGTTTTCCCCAAAAATCCAGAAATCGCCGTAAAACTGAAATCCTCAAGAAATCATAATGTCCACATGTTATATATGATAAGTATCTATGATATCAATGTATATGATGTGAGAGTTTGGCTAGAAATCTATGTAAATATGATAGTAATGCGAGGTATATGCGTGCGATACAATCTCAAATATCATGCATGAATGCAATGGCGTTACTAAGCTAAACAGGTTTTTATAGTGCACGTGGCATGGTAAATACCAAAGGCGTGTGTGTCACATGAATAGTGCGCGTGAAATAGATGCCAATGGTAAGGTGTTCGTGTCCTACGAAATGATATCGCATATGTATATATGAATGTCATATGAATGTCCATGCAATCTAGTATAGGGTTAGCTGTAAGGGTATGCAATGTACATAAATGGATAGGCTAGCTAACAATATAATTATTGCATAAAGTAGGGTAATCCTAACTAAGGGGGGGCGCCTCCCGCCATCCAGACGATTCCCCCGTAGATGAATATATCTACTCACCAGAAATCCCCGCTAATCTGATCCGGCCACCGCTTTGCCCGTGTCCGATGTTTCTCCGACCGATCCTCCCAAGTGAACCCCAACTTGCACTTGCCCTTGAAAGAACCCTCTTTTCACCTTGTTTTGAAACAATTTAGGGTTTGAGAAGAGGTGGAAAAGGATTTAGGTTTGAATTAGTGAAGAAAAGTGTGTATTTTGTGGATTTTGTTGATTTTTTTTGCAAGAATTTGAAGCAAGAAAGAGAGGGGGAAATGGAGGTTCCCTGCTGATTGAGCTTGACCTGAGCAAGAGGGGGAGTGAAGGGAAGAGTTGTGTGGAAAATTCTACACAAAAAGTTATCATTTAAGGTCAATTAATGCATATCACATCAAATTTTACATAAAAAACCCCATTTTCATCATTTTTTCATAATTTTCAAACCCTAAAACTGAAATCTTATAAAGTTATGTTACAATTTATTAACACTCTATTTTAGCTTATAAAGACTCCTAATTAAGAAATTTACCTAATTAAATTGGTATTTATCCCTAATTAAATGTATTTAAAAAGGCATAAAATAATAAAAAAATAATTAATTACGAAAAAAAATTTATTTAACTAGAAACTTATAAATGACATTTTAGTGACAAAATTATAGTAATATCTTATCTAAATTTTGTATAATTAGGTCTACAATGAAAAATATCTGTTTTGACTTTTTACGGAAAAAGCCGAAAAATTAGCCGATTACCGAAAAACTGCCTATTCGATTTTCGAAGGGTTACAATCTTCCCCCCTTAAAGAAATTCGGTCCCCGAATTTAGAATTTAACTATGCGTACCTTCAAAAAGATGGGGATATCTCTTCCTCATCTCGACCTCGGTCTCCCAGGTGACCTCCTCGCTGTTCGGGCCACGCCAAAGGACTTTGACAGACGGTATGACCTTCGACCTCAATTTCTTCACCTGCCGATCCAAGATGACCACCGGCTGCTCGGTGAAAGAAAGATCATGCTCTAACTGGATCGTCTGGTGCTGAATCGCCTGGGAAGGATCATGAAGGTACTTGCGGAGCATCGAGCATGGAATACGGGGTGAACATCGGGGAAGCTGGGCGGAAGAGCTAACCGATAAGCGACTGAACCAACACGTTCTAGGATCTCGAAAGGACCAACATATCTAGGACTCAGTTTCCCTTTCCGCCCAAATCTCATCACACCTTTCATCGGAGAGACCTTCAGGAAAACATGATCGCCAACAGCGAACTCGAGTCGGCGACGACGCCTGTCAGCATAAGATTTCTGCCTGCTCTGTGCCGCTCTCATCCTGTCCCGAATCAGCTGTATTTTCTCGGTCGTCTCCTGTACGATCTGCGGCCCCAAAATACTGCTCTGCCTGAGCTCTGTCCAACATACCGGCGATCGACATCTCCTCCCATATAAAGCCTCGAAAGGTGCCATCTGAATCGTCTCCTGAAAGCTATTATTGTAGGAAAACTCGATCAAAGGCAAATGACGATCCCAGCTACCACCAAAATCTAAAACACAAGCTCTGAGCATGTCCTCAAGAGTCTGAATCGTACGCTCCGACTGACCGTCAGTCTGAGGATGAAAGGCTGTGCTAAAACTCAATCGGGTGCCCAAAGCTTCCTGGAGTTTCTGCCACAATCGGCTGGTAAACTGGGTGCCACGGTCGGACACGATGCAAGTCGGAACACCATGCAGTCGCACTATCTCATCAATATAAACCTGGGCGTACTGAGAAAATCCAAAAGTGGTCTTCACTGGCAGAAAGTGAGCCGCTTTCGTCAGTCGATCAACAATCACCCAGATAGAGTCGTACCCTCGACTGGTCCTGGGTAGACCCACCACGAAGTCCATGGAGACCTGCTCCCACTTCCACTCAGGGATGGGCAAAGGCTGTAACTCACCGGCTGGCCTCTGGTGCTCGGCCTTGACTTGCTGACAAGTCAGGCATCTCGACACAAAATCTGTAACATCCTCCTTCATCCCGTCCCACCAGTAAACCTCTCTCAAATCACGGTACATCTTGGTGGAACCTGGATGCACACTGTATACGGATCTATGTGCCTCCTCGAGAATATCACGCCTCAGTCCCTCTGAATCTGGCACACACAGTCGAGTCCCAAATCGAAGTATCCCCTGATCATCAATCACGAACTCAGAAACTCTGCCCTGCCGAATCTGCTCAATAATCTCCAAGATACGGGCATCGCCGGACTGTGCCTCGCGGATACGGTCAAGTAACTGTGGGCGTGCTCTGAAATGGGCCAGCTGTCCCCCTGTAGGAGTAAACTCGAACTGCACTCTGCTATCACATAACACCTGCCAATCCGCCGTCGACTGCATCTGTACTGCGCTCAAACAAGATAGGCTACCTCCGGGCCTCCTACTCAAAGCATCTGCCACCACATTCGCCTTGCCCGGATGGTATAAAATCTCGCAGTCATAATCCTTCACCAACTCCATCCAACGGCGCTGCCTCAGGTTCAAATCTCGTTGATGGAAGATATATTTCAAACTCTTGTGGTCAGTGAATATCTGGCACGACTCACCGTATAGGTAATGTCTCCAGATCTTGAGTGCAAATACCACTGCAGCCATCTCTAAATCATGGGTGGGGTAGTTCTGCTCGTGTTTCCTCAGCTGTCGAGAAGCATACACGATAACTCTGTCGTGCTGCATCAATACACATCCCAGCCCCACTCTAGAAGCATCACAATATACCACGAACCCGCCTGATCCTGAAGGCAATGCTAACACTGGTGCAGTAGTCAGACGAGTCTTCAACTGCTGGAAGCTATCCTCACATGCCTGGGTCCAATCAAAAGGAACCCCCTTCCGGGTCAACCCGGTCAACGGTGCAGCAATGCGGGAGAAATCCTGGACGAAACGTCGATAATAGCCGGCCAGACCTAGAAAACTGCGAACCTCTGTGACTGATACCGGTCTAGGCCAACGCTGAACTGCCTCGATCTTCTTTGGGTCCACGCAAATACCATCTCTCGTCACCACATGACCCAAGAAATCGACACTGTCTAGCCAGAATGCGCACTTGGAGAATTTGGCGAACAGCTGATGTTCCCTCAAAGTCTGCAATGTGATACGTAAGTGCTGCTCATGCTCCTCCCGGCTCCGAGAATAAACCAAGATGTCGTCAATGAACACAATGATGAACTGATCAAGATACGGCCTGAATACGCGGTTCATCAAATCCATAAAAGCTGCCGGGGCATTGGTGAGCCCGAACGACATCACCAAGAACTCATAATGACCATATCGAGTACGGAAAGCTGTCTTCGGAATATCCTCCTTCCGAACCCGCAACTGGTGATAACCTGATCGTAAGTCAACCTTCGAGAAGAACCCTGCACCCTGGAGCTGATCGAATAAGTCATCAATACGGGGTAGGGGATACCTGTTCCGCACAGTAACCCGGTTCAGCTGACGATAATCAATGCATAAACGCATACTTCCGTCCTTCTTCTTAACAAACAAGACGGGAGCACCCCAAGGTGACACACTCGGTCTGATAAGCCCTTTGTCCAGCAAGTCCTGTAACTGATCCTTTAGCTCTCTCAGCTCCGCCGGGGCCATCCGATAAGGAGGTATAGAGATAGGCCCCGTGCCAGGGATCAAGTCAATACAGAACTCAATCTCGCGCTCTGGTGGCAGACCAGGCAGCTCGTCAGGGAATACATCAGGAAACTCTCTCACAACAGGGACCTGGTCCAACGGAACCTCTGTGGAGCTAGTATCACAAACATAAGCTAAGAATCCCTGACACCCTTTCCTTAAGAGCTGACCAGCGCGAAGAGAAGAAATCAAGCTGGGAAGGGTAGCACTACGATCTCCCTGAATAATAAGAACCGGCTCACCAGGAAAACTGAATCTGACTGCTTTTTCACGGCAGTCCACAGATGCATAACAGGTGGCTAGCCAGTCCATACCAAGAAGAACGTCAAAGTCTAGCATATCGAGGAGAATCAAATCTACTGAAGAATCTCTCTCCCCGATACGAACGGAACAAGATCGGTACACAAAACGGGCAACAAAAGACTCGCCTACCGGGGTAATAACGATAAGCGGCTGATCTAACGGAGAAGACTCTCGGCCCAACCTCGGTGCAAAATACGTGGAAACATAGGAATGTGTGGAGCCCGGATCAAATAATACCCGTGCATCAAAGGAACATACTGGTAGAGTACCTGTCACGACGGCATTGGATGCCTGTGCATCCTGAGGAGTCAATGCGAACACTCGGGCCTGTCCACCACTAATAGCTGGCTGTCCTCTGCCTCTACCTCGGCCTCTGCCTCTGCCTCTGTCGCCTCGTCCTCTCTGAACCGGACCGCCACGCCCACGGCCTCTAGAAGCATCTGGCTGGCGTGAAGCATCATCAGGAGTAGGAAGTAAAGCTCTCTGAGAAGGTGGTGAGGGTGGTAAGGTCACATGCGGGACTGTCGCCGCGCCCGGACGTCCCATGGTACAGTCTCTGATACGGTGGTACTGACTCCCGCACCGAAAACATTCTGGAGACGACTGCTGGGTCTGTGGATATGAACCAAATAACTGACCTCGTCTCAATCCTCTGCCTCCGCCATCTCCCGGAAAGAATCTATCACGACGTCTGCCCATCTGTCGCTGAGCTGGCGTATCAGTACGGATCCTCTTCGGCCCAGAAACGACCGGAGTCTCCGAAATACGCTCCTCCAAAAGTAAGGCTGCATCCATCGCGGCAGCGTATGTATCAAAGTGCTGGGTGCCGATGGCAAGGAATAGCTCTGTATCAAGCCCTCATACAAACCTCTTTATTCTCTTCTCTTCTGTGTCGACTAGGTACGGTGCTTATCGAGACAACTGGGTAAACTGTATATCATACTCCGACACTGTCATCCCAGGAGTCTTACGCAAAGACTCAAAACTACGGGCCCGAGCATCTCGGACACTCTCCGGAAGAAAACGGGCAAGAAATGCAGATGTAAACTCATCCCAGGTCATAGAAGGCAGACCTGCAGCTCGGCCTCTCTCTACTGAGTCGTACCATGTCTGGGCAAGACCCTCCAGACGAAAACTCGCAAACTCCACCAATCTATCCTCAGAACACCTCAACGAACGGCCAATCCGTGCCATCCTATCGAGAAATGTCTGTGGGTCCTCTGTCGCATCTGTACCGGTAAAAGCTGGGGGTCTCAATCTCATGAACTCCTGTAGTGAAACAGGAATAGTCTCCGTAATAGCAGCAGGAGTGACCATCTGTGCAGCAGGTACGATCGTGGTCTGTGGGGTGGAAGGAACGTCCTCGGATCTCTGTGCCCGGCTGGACTCAACTAAAGATCCCATCATCTGCCGCAACTCTTGCATGCCGGCCTCTAATCTGGCAATACGGTCAGGATAAGGCGGATCAGTAGGACCCTAAGGGGTAGGTGTATCCTCCCGCTCGATCCTCGCCTCAGACGAGCCCGCTCGAATCTCATCCCTAGCGGCAGCCCGCTGAGCTCTCGTAGTCTTTGGCGGCATCGAAGATGAATAATAAACAGGACTGATAAGATCATTGCAATTGAATCAAGGAATGCAAGGAATCAAGAAAGGAAATACAAGCAATTATGTCCTAAGGTCACTTAGGCGGAGTACCGTATCGTAAGTATGCCGCGGATCATACCCACGCTACGCCACTCTGCTTAAGTCACCTACTCCATCTACCAAGGTCGTCCTACAGTCAAAAAGGTAAAACCTACGCTCTGATACCAACTTTGTCACGACCCGAAAGTACGGAACGTGACTGGCACTTAGATTACGAGACGTCTAAAGGCGTACCGTAACCTAAGTCAGCCAAAGCCCAGAAATCTAACCTAAAATCAAAAGGGAGTGAAGGAAAACCTTAAACGAAAACGGTTTTTAAATCAATTAAGTTGCATAGAATCCCTTTTTAAAACATCAAAAATTTCTGAAAATTTCGGCAGAGTCTCCCCTGTATTTTCTATCCCCAAAAATGGGTACAACAAGATAATAAACCTGTAATCATAAAAATGGCATCCCCAAGCGGGAGCTAGCTCTTCGCCCAAGGCGGATCACAACCACATGCAATATATAAGCAATACCAAGAAAAGAGCATAGAGGAAACCCAAAATATCAGAAAACACACGTCGGCTCAAGTGAGCTCGACCCAAAAGAACCACAAATATACAGTCTCTCAGTCTCATCACTAGGTCGCATATACAAAACAACTGGTAGATGGAGAATACTAGATACAATGATAAAGCAAAAAGAAATAAAGTATACTCGCAACCCACCTACGGGCGATGTCGCGAGTCTGAGCAAAAGGAACTGATGACAAGATAGCCCGCCGCTACAAGACTGACGGGTCCGACCTGCAAGACACTGTGGCACAACGGGGGTGAGTTGCCAGCTCGTGAGTAAATATAACATCTAATAAGGCAATCGTAAGAATGCACGCAATGCACCACAACATGCATGTCCATATGTGCTATAATAAGTCTAGTATGCATGCACATGTATGCAATATCTTTTCTAACTCTTTAAGTATTTTAACTGTTAAAGTTACTGCATTCTTAACTTTTAGAAAACGAATGTCGGCATAATAGCTAAATATCATCAAGAAATCCTCAGAAAACCCGTGTCAAGCATCGACACCAAATAGGAATCATATCTGTCTCAATGTCGGGCTCCGTCAGTCCGGATCGGCCCATATCATAGATCTCACGACTACGGTCGGTATCCTCCGGATATCCGCCGCGCCAGACATCACCGGTAGGTAGTCTTCCCCTGCCAGGCTCATCGTCTACAACTCGATCTTCTTGCCCCGGGGTACCATACCGGGCCCACCATGTACCCGAGACGGTTCCTCCACTCCTCGAATCGGGACTCGAAATCCAACAGAAAACATGAAAACTCATGGTGGACGACACATACATCACGAGAAAACCGCAACTTTGTTTTAAAAATGATAAATACAAGCTTTTGTTAAATTCTTGCGGTTTTCCCCAAAAATCCAGAAATCGCCGCAAAACTGAAATCCTCAAGAAATCATAATGTCCACATGTTATATATGATAAGTATCTATGATATCAATGTATATGATGTGAGAGTTTGGCTATAAATCTATGTAAATATGATAGTAATGCGAGGTATATGCGTGCGATACAATCTCAAATATCATGCATGAATGCAATGGCGTTACTAAGCTAAACAGGTTTTTATAGTGCACGTGGCATGGTAAATACCAAAGGCGTGTGTGTCACATGAATAGTGCGCGTGAAATAGATGCCAATGGTAAGGTGTTCGTGTCCTACGAAATGATATCGCATATGTATATATGAATGTCATATGAATGTCCATGCAATCTAGTATAGGGTTA
Source organism: Agapanthus africanus (assembly GCA_030015575.1). Lineage (NCBI taxonomy): Eukaryota > Viridiplantae > Streptophyta > Magnoliopsida > Asparagales > Amaryllidaceae > Agapanthus > Agapanthus africanus. The sequence continues at coordinate 395,421,056 of JASDDO010000022.1, forward strand.
GCTGTAAGGGTATGCAATGTACATAAATGGATAGGCTAGCTAACAATATAATTATTGCATAAAGTAGGGTAATCCTAACTAAGGGGGGGCGCCTCCCGCCATCCAGACGATTCCCCCGTAGATGAATATATCTACTCACCAGAAATCCCCGCTAATCTGATCCGGCCACCGCTTTGCCCGTGTCCGATGTTTCTCCGACCGATCCTCCCAAGTGAACCCCAACTTGCACTTGCCCTTGAAAGAACCCTCTTTTCACCTTGTTTTGAAACAATTTAGGGTTTGAGAAGAGGTGGAAAAGGATTTAGGTTTGAATTAGTGAAGAAAAGTGTGTATTTTGTGGATTTTGTTGATTTTTTTTGCAAGAATTTGAAGCAAGAAAGAGAGGGGGAAATGGAGGTTCCCTGCTGATTGAGCTCGACCTGAGCAAGAGGGGGAGTGAAGGGAAGAGTTGTGTGGAAAATTCTACGCAAAAAGTTATCATTTAAGGTCAATTAATGCATATCACATCAAATTTTACATAAAAAACCCCATTTTCATCATTTTTTCATAATTTTCAAACCCTAAAACTGAAATCTTATAAAGTTATGTTACAATTTATTAACACTCTATTTTAGCTTATAAAGACTCCTAATTAAGAAATTTACCTAATTAAATTGGTATTTATCCCTAATTAAATGTATTTAAAAAGGCTTAAAATAATAAAAAAATAATTAATTACGAAAAAAATTTTATTTAACTAGAAACTTATAAATGACATTTTAGTGACAAAATTATAGTAATATCTTATCTAAATTTTGTATAATTAGGTCTACAATGAAAAATATCTGTTTTGACTTTTTACGGAAAAAGCCGAAAAATTAGCCGATTACCGAAAAACTGCCTATTCGATTTTCGAAGGGTTACATGCCATGTGATGAGGAATCGAATAATCAATGCAGCAGTGAAGAATCTACACCAATATGTACATGTCATGCAGTGGTGCCATTTGAAATAAGACGAATCGGGGTTTTTAGCAAAATAAGGGTTGCGGTGTTTTTTAAGAATAGATACGTCTTTTGAAGATACCCGTATTATCCCTTTACTTGTCCATAAGATACTCCCGATTCGTTAGTTTTGAAATAGGTATGACTCGGGTCTGGTCTAACATCCACTAAGCCAAGTCCATCAGGAGGTGTATGGAAACCACCTAAATCTGAGTCGATATATATATATATATATATAATAGTCGGTGATCCCGCCTCGATTGTATCGCGTACGATACAGTATATCATCTGACATCCTCGAGTCATGAGTGCGGATCTATCATCAATATAAAGCTCGTACAGTAAATCGTCGTACGGCATCCCAATAGCTGGGCACGGTTCGATATCATAATCAACTCATCAATTATTTGGTATCCACATCATTATATCAGATAATCTGGGGTACTGATCTAAGTCTAGTACAACTGATACCATCAATATGACTACGTATGTAAACACACGTCTAAAGGCCCGCTAGAGATCATATGACGTATCCCAAATACGAATCATATCAAATCACCGATCTCGCGGCACAAAACCCAATATCATCGACTCATCTCCAAAGTCATTCACTATCCATCATTATCACAGTATAAGTATAGAGAATCAACATGTGTGTGCGTGTGGGTGTAAACCTATCATAGAGTTCGCAACTAGGAAATATTCTAAATGCATGACATAATCCTAGGTCAATACAACCAGATAAAAACCTCAAAGGATAAGCCTGAAACATGATAAGGTGGCAATGTAACATCTAAACATGTAGGTAGTGCCAAATACCCGTATCAGTGCCTCATGTAATAACATGTCATAAACATAAGGTATGCCTGCATGAAGTAAATATGATGAAGTATAAAAATGAATATCAATACACATATATTAGCGTCCCATTCCACTAATATTGGTGTAAGGGTATAAATAACAGCGCCCTCATACCCTGTTATATATACAAATGAGGTATGATCAATGTTATACTAGTCTGTATAAATGTGGATCCCGTCCACCTGTCATGCATCATGCATGTAAATGTGAGGATATAATCAAAATCATGGAAACATCATGAAACCTGTGCCTACCATCGGCACGTAAATCCTCGTCTATATGGGGCTCTGTCTGCGGTATCGGCCCTCGGCCCGGCAGCACGGGTTAACCCATGTCCATCTATCGACTCTAGTCGGTATCCTCCGGATAACCGCCAGGTCCAATCAATCACTGGTAGGTACTCGCCACCCTGCTAGGCTCATCGTCTACTCCACGAAAAACATTTCTTGCCCCGGGGAACCATACCGGGTCCACCATGTACCCGCAATCGGCCTTATCCACCTCCTCGAGTCGGGTTTCACATGTCGCTCTCAGCACCGAGAAAACACATGGTGGACACACTGAAATATCTTATCAAGGGTAACCGGGTTTTTAAAACAATTACATATTCTATTAGAAATACCCACACTTCCCAAATCCCGAAATATCATGGAAACAACATATCTCAATGCGTATAATCAGAAAGCATGATGTATGCGACATGCAAAAGGAATGTAAGCATAACAGTATATCATGCAACATAGAATAGTGGTATGCACATACAAGGTCATATCCTGATGCAATAATACTACTGTGAAGTGACATGGCAATTATCGATGATGAAGTGTGTGAGCCGGCAAGCAAGTGTACGTGGAACATATGCATCATCGATAATGGTGCTAGTGTCCTAACAGCATGATTGCAATATAGAAATAAACACATTCCATGCGATGCGGAATCGAATAATCAATGCAGCAGTGAAGAATCTACACCAATATGTACATGTCATGCAGTGGTGCCATTTGAAATAAGACGAATCGGGGTTTTTAGCAAAATAAGGGTTGCGGTGTTTTTTAAGAATAGATACGTCTTTTGAAAATACCCGTATTATCCCCTTACTTGTCCATAAGATACTCCCGATCCGTTAGTTTTGAAATAGGTATGACTCGGGTCTGGTCTAACATCCACTAAGCCAAGTCCATCAGGAGGTGTATGGAAACCACCTAAATCTGAGTCGATATATATATATATATATATAATAGTCGGTGATCCCGCCTCGATTGTATCATGTACGATACAGTATATCATCTGACATCCTCGAGTCATGAGTGCGGATCTATCATCAATATAAAGTTCGTACGGTAAATCGTCGTACGGCATCCCAATAGCTGGGCACGGGTCGATATCACAATCAACTCATTAATTATTTGGTATCCACATCATTATATCATATAATCTGGGGTACTGATCTAAGTCTAGTACAACTGATACCATCAATATGACTACGTGTGTAAACACACGTCCAAAGGCCCGCTAGAGATCACATGTCGTATCCCAAATACGAATCATATCAAATTACCGATCTCGCGGCACAAAACCCAATATCATCGACTCATCTCCAAAGTCATTCACTATCCATCATTATCACAGTATAAGTATAGAGAATCAACATGTGTGTGCGTGCGGGTGTAAACTTATCCTAGGGTTCGCAACTAGGAAATATTCTAGTTTATTTCTAACCCTATCACATGATATCACATCTCAAATAATACACTACACTATACTATCATAAATAATATATACATATTAGGTATACCAACTATGGACTGCGGGGGTGCTATACGCCATCCACCCGACTTCCCCCGTAGATATAATCTACTCACATTGCGTCTTTATCTGTCGACGTCGCCACGCGTTTGCTTGTCATCCCGAAGTCTTCATAGGGTACCTACACATTAACGTATCGCAAAATGCGTATTAAAACCAAATCAAAGCTAAAACGACACACGAAAGCCAAAACGATACGCTATGGGGCCTATAGGTTAGAACCTATGTTTACGCCTCCAAAACCATCAACAACCCTCGATATCGTCGTATAAACGCCAAGTAGTCGAGGTAAAACACCATAAGCAAATTCAGAATTAGAAATACGGAATACGGAAAAACAAATCCAAAACAACAACTAAGGAAATAGGCTCCAGATTTCACCCTAGGTAAAATTAGACAAATCTATACATGCCAGGGGTCTAAACTACACATGTAGGAGCTCTGGAACAAAAACGAGATATTTTGGTGCTGGTCGGGCAGCAAATTGCGGCCAATTGGGTTAAATTTGCGGCCGGGAAAGGGAATTAGGGGCTAGGGTTCTGGGGTTAGCTTCCTTGATGCCTGCACTTGTCACTGTCAACTCAATTTTATTTTAAGGGTCTCGGGGTGATAGCAGATTCCCAAATACGATCACAGATTCACAGTTTTTCTCCGACATCGTCTCATAAATCCGTATTCTGTGATCTAGTCTCTAGTTTGATCCAAAATAACATCACACCAGGGGTTCTAAGGTCACAACAAGCCTCAATTTCACTTTGGTTTCAGATCAAACCCTAAACCCTAACTTGATGTTTCACAAATCCACCAAACGACACCATATCGACATGAAACTAGAAATGAAATACTACTCTAATAGGTCCAGAATTTACCTCCTTTGGGAACTCAAGAAAATTCTTGAGTTGCTCAAGGTCCTCCAAATCCAATCTTGCTATGTTCAATGTGTAGCTAGTGAGCTCGGGAACACTTTTTGTGAAGTGGGAATGGGGTTTTGGTGAGGGAAATGAGAGGGATCTATGGAGTGAAGGGGAGGGAGATGAGGGAGGAGCAGGAGCAGCAGCAGCTCAAGGAGAGGGGAGAGAGAAATGGGTGTGAGGAAATGATGGGAGTATGCTTCAAAAAGTGGGGGTTGACTTGGTCTCTCTCTCTGTGATCATGAGACCTTTATCTTTTCTTTTCTTTTCCTTCTCCCACCATGGTGAACCCTAAGCAACCATGTACCCAAAACATATAACAAATGTAACAAGTGTGGAAAAATGATATGTGCACATTGTTGCACAAAAATGCCAAAAATCCGATTAGCGATTTTTAATCGCGATTAGCACTAAATTAGCATATAACTAATCATAAAAACTTAAAAATGGCTTAATTTCATAAAATACCTTATTTTAGAATTTTTCATAATTTCCCCCCATTTATTTGTATTTAATTATACCAGAATATTAAAATATTCATTAAAATAATATTAAATTATAAAAATTCCCAAAAATAATATTTTATTATTTTGAGACGCTACAATCTACCCCCCTTAAAGATATTCGGTCCCCGAATTTAAATCTAAACCCCCAAATACTTAAATACTTCAATACAAATTCCAAGTCATCGGGCTCCGAAATCATCAATACATAAAACATCATAGCGCAATGCATGCGCATGAGTACTGAGCAGATAACTCAAAAGCAAAACTCCGTCAAGCATCCCGCAATCATCGGAGTCATGGTAAAGACACAAATGTCAAATCCAATACAAAACCAATATGATATAGATCAGAACTATACATGTAGACATCCAATCTATATATGTGAATAGCTGATGTAAATGCATGCCAAATCTCTTTTAAGTCGTTGTGCGATGCGCGTAACACTTCACAGTGGCGGACGTTTTTCATAAGAAAATAACCATATACGTATTTATCTTTTGTTTACTATGTACGTTCCGCCGTTTTGAAAACAATTTAGAAGGGTTTTCCTGTTTTTAAAACGTTTCGTGTCATATCGGACACGTGGGTATATATGCTGAGACTATAGCTCGCTTTTTGGAATTCCCTTCGATAACTATCAATGCATGCAAAATATATCCAGGTACTGTCCTCTGACTAGTCCTGCCCAGTACAAAACGAATATCAAATATCATAAAAATGTACTGCTCCAAAAGGAATAAATCCCAAAAATGCACATAACACTACACTGTGCGTCTGGTGCGCACGGAAATCAAAACCCATATTTGTGCCATACAGGTGCACAAAACAACATCTAGGTGCAACGGGTGTGCACGAAGTATCTGTCATAGGCAACGTGTGTGCCTGACAGCCAAATCAGTTGCATTTGACATGCACGAAGAATTCCGATTTAGTGCATCTGGCGTGCACTAAAATCGTATATCAAAACACTAAAGGTGCATGAAAACTATGCTGGAAACGTAAATCATATCACTGGCATAAAATAGGCATGAAATCACAATCAATATCTCAAATGTAATAACTATAAGCAAAATATAAATACCCAGTGGGTGCATGAAACAAATATCATGAAACTCAGTCATCAAAACTAAATCATGCAAACAGAACGCCCCAAAATACCGAAATCTAAAATGACGGATACGTGATAATCGAATCACAAAATCACAAATCATAAATACCGTCGTCGGTAGTCCCTCCGTCAATGTCGAGAAGGTGTCGGTGCATCCAATGCTAGCAGCGCAAGATATCTACTTGCCTCTTGCTCATAGTATGGCGTCCTCTGTCACTGGGTCCTTATCTTCTCTGTGGATTTCCAATCTCACAATCAATCGGCTCATCGGCCCTATCAGGTGTGCTAACGGGGACGATTCCGTTCCGGCACTTCTCTGGTCATCTCTCGGTCAATCCTCACGACTACTCGTAAAGCAGCATGTCACTGGCGTCGGCCTCTGTTTCCTTGAATGCACATCACCAATCTGATCCTGGGTGCAAACATCATTGCAGCTGTGTCCTGGGAGGAATCCCGTTCAAGGTCTCTTCCAATCTTGTCTAAGCCAAACTGTACGGAGGCTTGTACACTGGCATAATCTCTCCTCGCTCAATGGACATCTGTGTCCTCTGTTAGTGTTTATGCCCTAGAAGGCCATTACTGTATCATACTAGTTTGTATATTACTTAATGGAAGCTTGGGATATTCACATGTATATAACAGTCTTGCTAAACATGGTAGTATGCTACTTGGTTTTTCTATCTTAATATGTGAGTATACGTATTGATAGAGCTCTTAGGATCTTGATTGACTACCAGCGTTGTGATGGCAGTCACACTAGTGGGGCTGGGTAGTCCACAAGCACATCCTTATTCAGGTCCCTAGTCGTTGGATTATCGAGACAGAGCATCGATACTCCGGAGTAGACTAGTGTGTACGCTTCTCATCCCAGTTGGGGAAATGGTCTGTCCCACAGCCGTCAGTACGTCGTACTGGAGATAGTATGCAGGTGCTCGTTAGGTCACGGGTACACCGGACAGGACTCACAGGGAACTGTTGGTTGGTTTTATACCAGTCGTCAGTGAACAGTTTCCAGGTGACATGAGTACAGCATAGTCCGCAGACTTGACACTGCTACTTCGCCTTGAGTGTGTCCCACTGTTCTTAGATTGCTACCCTACCACGGCTCAAAGGAGTCGTGCAAACAGGTGGCAGTTGGGTGCAGTCCCGAGCATTTTGAGGCAGTGGCGGTTAGACAGGATTCGTCTCTCCCGGTATTGGGGGTTGATATCGCGCTGTGTCAGAGAGCTATTACGCAAAGTCCCTGGCCAGGACAAGCGAGATTTGCTGGTAGGTTCCAGTAGTTTCTCAGGGTGTAATAGGCTTCCCTCCGACACGACTTATACCGCTATTAGGGGACTGACGATTGCCGCCCCCCTAGGCCCGATATGCGATAGTCTTGGACGAACGGACTGGACTGTATGGAGATTGTCACAGCAGGCTCAGTAGGAGTTCGGATAGGTTTCCTCATCGGCCTTCTTATCGACATCTACCTGGGGACCGTTACGTACAGCTAGTGCCGCTTGCGGTCTGTGGTTAAACCAACTGCCAGCCTAGTAGTCGAGTCTCTAGAGTCCCACACAGAGAGTTTCCCTACTCCGGGCGAAACGATATATAGGTCGTATGGTTTTACGACAAGGGTTCGGACGCATACGTGCGTTTACGCGCGTACGACTTTCGGACAGTTTTTACCAGTCGGCTTTGGTTTAAGCCAGTTACTGGTATCCGGTTATTGGATTTATACAGTCTAAAGTTTTTCCGTATTTTTGCGGAAAGGAGGGGCGTTCTCGTAATTGCGCGAGAAGCTTCTAGAAGGTGGTGACTAAGGAGGTTTAGGTGGCATAAACAATGAATGTGATTAGTGAGTCATATGGATGATTCATCCATGTCATTAATGCATGATAAATGCTTAATGACTCATGGAGTGAATCATCACTAGATATTATCAAGCATGGTTGCTAAATTCATTTATATTCTTTTCTTGATAAAAAGAAATGCGTGATATATATTATCATAACTCATTATTCTCACTTCATTATTATTCTCATCTTCTCTCTCCTCAAGCTCTCCCTCTTCAAACCCTAATCCTCCCCTCTCATGTGTTGAGTACAAGGATTAGCTAGACTAATTAAACCATAACCCTTACTCTATATCACCTAGCTTCTTTGATTAGCACTTAAAGAAGGTTAGTTGCCTCAAGTTTAGAGGCTAAGCTTGGAGTAAAGCTCTCGGGTGGATCGTCTACTACTTCGAGAAGGCCGAGGAGGAGGAGGAGTTCACAAAGACGAAGGACACGATTCGTTAGGTATAATCGCTAAGCATAGTAGTATAGAACTTCTATGTTTCATGTTAGTTATCGTTTAGCTTCGATTCATGCGGTTAGTCGATGTTTAAGCAAAGAACAAGATAGTTTTTTAAATTTCCGCCTCCCCGCAAGTCGTGGGGTGTTGCACATCAACTTACAGTGGTATCAGAGCCTCGCTAAACAATAAATAACTTACTTGCAAATTTGTATGAATTTCGAACGGAAAAAACAAAACCGGAAAAGCCCGAAATCACAAGTTTCTGTCGATTTTTAAATGAAGTCCAAAAATTTTTCAGGGCGGTTCAGAAAGCTGAAAATGACAGTAGAAGAACACCCAAGAAATTTGGGCCCCTGAATCGTCTAAAGCGCCGCGGAACCGCGGCGGATCCCACCGATCCGCCGCGCATCCGCCGCTGATTTGGCGATTCAGGAACCCAAATTTACTGTGTTGGTTCTATAGGATATTTGGTATTTTCTGGAATTTTTTATTTTTGCTCAGGTTTCATATTTATAGAGAAGTATTGGAGCAAAATTAAAAGTGTTTAATCGATCGAAATTATACAGTATTTGCTTGTTGGATTATATCTGTGTTTGTATAATGTGTTCGTAAACCTCCCCTAACTGCTAGTATGTCGGTTTGCAGGGGGTTGCACATTTCTGTAATGGATTTTATCTGTTTGTGCATATGAACTGTGTTGGACTGTTGTGATGGATAGCCGGGGTTATGTGATGGGTTTTTTATTTAATTCATTTGATGTAAATGTAATTTGTTGTAATATTATTTTGCGGGGCACATCCAGGTTGCGGTTGTAGCCACCGTTGTATTATTTCATTTTACTGTTTTTGCTCCTAGGACAGACCCAGGGTGGGGTGCACAAACGCCAGGTGGGTAGTTTGCCGTACCCGTTGGGGTCTTGGGTGGGGTAATGGCTATTCATCACAACTGTGTAATCCGTCTTTTGTTGCAGGCTCAAAACAAACACAGATTGCTTGCAAATCCAATTAAGTTCATCTGTGATCTGGAATGAATATCATTGCGTCAGACGAATGTAAAATATCTAAATTTATGATAGCTATTTTAGACGTCACTTATGTTTTACACCCGTGCTAGCCCAGTCCCCGCTTTGTCGTTAGTTAAGTAACCTAACGAGTAATGATGGGACCCAGTGGCGAATGCGGATGGCATAAGAGGACGTCATATTTTCGTTGTTCTCTGCAATGATAGGTTAATGATGGGACGCATTATCTATAATGCAAAGAAAATAAACCAAAGTTTTAATCGTTGGAACAATTTAAAAGAAACCACTCGGTTAATTTTAAAAACAGATATTTTTAAATGCGGAGCTTTAACCACTCCTTTTAAAATCTATCAGGTTCCTTCGGTTATATCAAGTTCACTACGTTCACGGTTTCGCCAAAACCATTCGTAGCCCTCCGTCATTTCATTTGGGTATTCAGTAGTATTCAAGCTATGCATTTTGGCCAAAGTCAAGGCATAGTGTTTGGTAGCTGCTGGGTTTTCATTTGTTGCATAAGATAGATGAGTTAGTTTGGGACAGTCGTATTATCATTTGACCAAAGTCAGGGGTATATACGGATGGGTTCAAATTAACAAGATAATGACGGGTAGAACTTGACATGTGACTTATGACATTTTGACCAAAGCCAAGGTCATAAGAGCATGGGGCAAAAACTTATATCGGGAATTTCTAAAGAAACTGAAATTTGCAAAGAGTTGCATACCATTTGGAGTTTGATTAATGTTGGTAGGATTCCTTCAACATTATCATACGATGATATTTGGATCCCGATCCTACTGTGAGTATATGCTACTTATCAGGATATTCGTCACTTAACGATCAATGCTATAAACCTAGTTGGTGTCAAGAAAGGTGTCAGCGGGGTTACGCCCCCAGAGAAAAGAGGTTATTTAATTAAGGAACTTCGCGAAAGCGTTGGAAAACCTCCCTCGAAGTACTGACACCAGCCTGGCTGAACGGTTAAGCAAGTATTGTACAGTAAGAATAGTCCTGGCTAATTCTTCTTTTATGGTTTGAGGAAGGATTCGAGAAACAGTGGGAGCCATCCAGTTTAGATAAACTAAAAACCACTCTAAACATGCAAGAGTATCATGGTAAAGAGTTTTCTTCTCTCTCTCCTAATTGCAGCGACCCTGAAAATGACTGGACTTAAGTTACTTTTAGAGAAAAATATACTGACGGGGCCAAACTATAAAGATTGGCTGCGGAATATCAAAATGGCTTTGACCTATGACAAATTGGGGTACGTCCTCACCGCTACGGCACCTGCTGTCCCTGGTCCCAAATCCAGCAATGCGGATAAGGAAATCTGCAAAACCTGGGATTTAGATTGCGTGAAAGCCAAGTGCATCGTGCTTGCCTCGATGAACAATGAACATCAGAGGAGGCACGAGGATATGGAACTAGACGCCATATTTCTCCATACAAAGGAACTTTATGGAGAGCAATCTCGTATAGCAAGATACGAGACCTCAAAGAACTTGTTTCGAGCGAGGTTGGCTGTCGGGTCATCGGTAGGAGAACATGTCCTAAAGATGATCGGCTATATAGAAGAGCTCGCAGACTTTGGGATGACTTTGGATAATGATCTCTATACAGACCTTATTCTCCAGTCCCTTCCTTCCACCTACACCCAGTTTATCCTGAACTTCAACATTCAAAGAAAAGAATTTGAACTTCCGGAACTCCTGAACATGTTAAGGAGTGCAGAGGGCACCTTGCAGAAAGCAAGGGAAATACCCGCTATGTTTGTTGGCGGTGCATCTTCTTCCGGGTCCAAGGCTAGGGCCAAAGGAAGGAAGAAGAAGGCCGTCCCCAGACCTAGAGGAGGTGTTAGTAAGGTGGGAGGGAAGGGAAAGAAAAAGTTTGCGGTACCGGTAGTTGGCCAGGATGAGTGCTTCCATTATCACAGGAAAGGGCACTGGAAGAAGGATTGCAAGGCGTGGAACGCCAAGAACCAGGAACCGAAGCAAGCTGTGGCTTCGACTTCAGGTGTGTTTGTAATTGAGAATTGTCTGTCGATCAACTCTACTTCCTGGGTATTGGATACCGGATCAGGATCACATATTTGCAATTCATTGCAGGCACTGAGAAACCGTAGAATGCTGAAGGAAGGTGATATGACCCTAAAGGTTGCTAACGGAGCTAGCGTGGGAGCTGCGTCCGTCGGGGATTATCACCTAGGATTGACGAGTGGACACATTTTGGTTTTTCATAACTATTTTTTTATACCAAGCTTAACGTGTTATATCATATCAGTTTCCTTGTTATCAAATAAAGGTTATGATTTCACGTTTGTAAGAGATGTTGTTGACATCCACCTTAATCATGGTTTGATTGGGTCAGGTACACTAAATAACGGTATATATGTTTTAAACCAACTCTAAATTTTCAATGTCCAGAACACACTAAAAAGAAAGTCTCCAGATTTAAATAAAGCTTTCTTATGGCATTGTAGACTGGGTCACATCAATGAGAGAAGGTTGACTAAGTTGCATAGAGAAGGATATTTGGACTCGTTCGAATATCAAACTTATGACACTTGTCAATCTTGTCTCAAAGGAAAGATGACAAAGACTCCATTTACTGGACAAGGGGTAAGAGCGAGCGAGCTCTTAGGACTCATACACAGCGATGTATGTGGTCCAATGTCTACACATGCAAGAGGTGGTTTTTCCTATTTCATTACTTTCACGAATGATTACTCAAGATACGGATTCATTTATCTGATGAAACATAAATCCGAGGCTTTTGAGAAATTCCAAGAGTATAAGAATGAAGTAGAAAACCAAACCGGCAAAAGTATCAAGACACTTAGATCTGATCGAGGTGGTGAATATTTGAGTGCCGAGTTCTTAGGTTACCTAAAAGAGAAAGGAATTCTCTCTCAGCTTACTCCTCCATACACTCCACAGTATAACGGTGTATCGGAGAGACGGAATCGAACCCTATTGGATATGGTACGATCCATGATGAGTAATGCTGAGTTACAACGATCTTTTTGGGGTTATGCGCTAGAATCAGCAGCATATCTTCTGAACAGGGCTCCTACCAAGACTGTGCCTACCATTCCATATTAGATGTGGACTGGGAAGAAACCCCATCTTCAGCATATGAAGATTTGGGGATGTCCAGCTTTTGTTAAAAAGCAGCATGTGGACAAGCTCGAGGCACGATCAGTAAAATGTATGTTTGTGGGATATCTAAAGAACTCCAAGGGATATTATTTCTATTACGCAGAGGAACAAAAGGTCTTTGTTTCTCGTAATGCCCATTTTCTGGAACATCTGTTTTTAGAAAAGGAAATAAGTGGGAGCGAAATAGAACTGGAAGAAATTCCAGAACCACAAACTGCTACTGAAAGTTTGGTAGAACCGGAAGTTCAAGAAGTACAGGACATTCCCGCACCCCTCCGCAGGAGTAGTAGGCCGTCTCATCCGCCTGAGAGATACTACGGTTTTCTCATAGATGGGGATAGAGAGGATTGCATCATAGATGATGATGAACCTACTGACTTCCAGCAGGCCATCCAGAGTGGCGACTCGGTACGATGGCTAGATGCAATGCGGACCGAAATGGTGTCCATGTACACCAACAAAGTATGGACTTTGGACTTTGCTCCAGATGGGATAAAACCCATAGGATGCAAATGGATCTTCAAGAAAAAGATTGGTGTAGATGGACAGGTGGAAACCTATAAGGCTAGACTTGTTGCAAAGGGTTTTCATCAAAGACCTGGTTTGGACTATGACGAAACTTTTTCTCCAGTGGCTATGCTCAAATCCATTCGGGTCCTTCTTGCTATTGCTGCCTTCCATGATTATGAAATCTGGCAGATGGACGTAAAGACAGCTTTTCTGAATGGAAATTTAGAAGAGTGCGTCTATATGGATCAGCCAGAGGGTTTCAATCAGAGTGGGAGCAGCGGGAAGGTATGCAAGCTGCTTAAGTCCATTTATGGACTAAAGCAGGCATCGCGGAGTTGGAACATCTGTTTTGATGAGACAGTCAAAGAATATGACTTTATCAAAAATCCAGATGAACCGTGCAAATATAGTAAAGTTGTATCCAGAAGTGTCGTATTCCTCGTCTTGTACGTGGATGACATTCTATTGATAGGAAATGACATTCCTATGCTACAATCTGTCAAAGGATTCTTGTCACACAGGTTCTCCATGAAAGACCTGGGTGATGCCTCTTACACTCTGGGGATCCGGATCTATCGTGATAAATCCAAGAGGATGTTAGGACTTTCGCAGTCCAGGTATATCGACACTGTACTGAAAAGATTCAGTATGGAAGATTCTAAGCGCGGTAATCTACCGGCTTGTCACGGAATCACCCTCTCCAAAGAGATGTCTCCCAAGACTGATTTGGAAAGGGAACGCATGTCTATTATACCCTACGCTTCTGCGGTAGGCTCTATAATGTATGCGATGTTGTGCACCAGACCAGATGTAGCTTACGCACTGAGCGTGGTAAGCCGGTATCAGTCAGACCCAGGGGAGAAACACTGGATAGCAGTAAAGAACATTCTCAAGTACCTGAGAAGGACTAAGGAGATGTTCTTGGTTTACGGCGGAAAAGACCTCAGGTTGGAGGCCTTTGCTGATTCCGGCTTCCAGAGTGATAAGGACGATTCCAAGTCCATGTCGGGTTATGTCTTTACCCTCAATAGAGGGGCGGTGTGCTGGAAGAGTTCCAAGAAGGACACCGTTGCTGACTCAACGATGGAAGCGGAGTATATAGCTGCTTGCGATGCCGCAAAAGAAGCAGTCTGGATGAAGAAGTTCCTAACAGAACTTCAGGTGGTTCCTACCATAGTTGATCCAATACCTCTGTATTGCGACAATAACGGAGCTATAGCTTTAGCAAAGGAACCAAGGTCCCATCAGATGTCCAGACACATCTTAAGGCGGTATCACCTGATCAGGGAGATCATTGATCGTCAGGAGATCGAGGTTCGGAGAGTTGCTTCTGAAGAGAACATTGCTGATCCATTCACGAAGGCCCTACCTCAGATTCAGTTCGAGAGGCTACTCGAGATCATCGGTCTTCGATACGCCAGTACATGGCCCTAGTGCAATTGGGAGATTGTTAGTGTTTATGCCCTAGAAGGCCATTACTGTATCATACTAGTTTGTATATTACTTAATGGAAGCTTGGGATATTCACATGTATATAACAGTCTTGCTAAACATGGTAGTATGCTACTTGGTTTTTCTATCTTAATATGTGAGTATACGTATTGATAGAGCTCTTAGGATCTTGCTTGACTACTAGCGTTGTGATGGCAGTCACACTAGTGGGGGCTGGGTAGTCCACAAGCACATCCTTATTCAGGTCCCTAGTCATTGGATTATCGAGACAGAGCATCGATACTCCGGAGTAGACTAGTGTGTACGCTTCTCATCCCAGTTGGGGACAGTCACGTACAGCTAGTGCCGCTTGCGGTCTGTGGTTAAACCTACTGCCAGCATAGTAGTCGAGTCTCTAGAGTCCCACACAGAGAGTTTCCCTACTCCGGGCGAAACGATATAGAGGTCGTATGGTTTTACGACAAGGGTTCGGACGCATACGTGCGTTTACGCGCGTACGACTTTCGGACAGTTTTTACCAGTCGGCTTTGGTTTAAGCCAGTTACTGGTATCCGGTTATTGGATTTATACAGTCTAAAGTTTTTCCGTATTTTTGCGGAAAGAAGGGGCGTTCTCGTAATTGCGTGAGAAGCTTCTAGAAGGTGGTGACTAAGGGGGTTTAGGTGGCATATACAATGAATGTGATTAGTGAGTCATATGGATGATTCATCCATGTCATTAATGCATGATAAATGCTTAATGACTCATGGAGTGAATCATCACTAGATATTATCAAGCATGGTTGCTAAATTAATTTATATTCTTTTCTTGATAAAAAGAAATGCTTGATATATATTATCATAACTCATTATTCTCACTTCATTATTATTCTCATCTTCTCTCTCCTCAAGCTCTCCTTCTTCAAACCCTAATCCTCCCCTCTCATGTGTTCAGTACAAGGATTAGCTAGACTAATTAAACCATAACCCTTACTCTATATCACCTAGCTTCTTTGATTAGCACTTAAAGAAGGTTAGTTGCCTTAAGTTTAGAGGCTAAGCTTGGAGTAAAGCTCTCGGGTGGATCGTCTACTACTTCGAGAAGGCCGAGGAGGAGGAGGAGTTCGCAAAGACGAAGGACACGATTTGTTAGGTATAATCGCTAAGCATAGTAGTATAGAACTTCTATGTTTCATGTTAGTTATCGTTTAGCTTCGATTCATGCGGTTAGTCGATGTTTAAGCAAAGAACAAGATAGTTTTTTAAATTTCCGCCTCCCCGCAAGTCGTGGGGTGTTGCACATCGACTTACATCCTCAGCACAGCATTTATCGAAAACTGGTCGCATCTCAACGCCTCTGTAAGCACATCAGGTCTCTGGTCTCGATGGGAAGTAATGACAGCTCGTCAGCGTCTCGCACGAACCTCTGGTCCCGCTTGTCTGTATCATCGTCCACATCGACTCACGTCTTTATCTGCGCACTGCAACGTTCTCGGCTACAGTCAATCCGAAGTCTCTCGCACGGACTCGAAATCGCATACTCTGTAGCTTCATCATTCGGTAGAAGATGTGTGGCCGAACAGGTCCTTGGGAACGTGTCCCAACCATTGGAGGAATACTTAATACTCGTCCGTCCTTTTTCTGGAAGATATATCCATAAACAATGCCTCTGCGTGCGTATCGCATCTCTGATGTCGGCGGAGTAGAACATCATCTCGTCGATCTCTCTTGCGAACTCTTTACTTCATTTGCTTCAATGTCGACAGATTCGGACTCGTCTCATCGTGGCTGCATGGACTGTGCTCCAACGGCTATACTCGTATCTGGAGTCTCCCAAGAAATGCATCTCACCACCTAGCATCCGAAGGGAGTCGAACCATTCGATCGATTCGTCAAAACCTCATAATCCCCCAAGAGCTCAACATCTTGAGTACAGTTTAATAGTATCGAGTACATGCCGCAGCGTCGGTGGTCCAGCCGTAGAAGGGAAAACCCAAGCCTCACAAATGGCGCCGCGGAACTTCCGTAAACCCTAAGGTTCAAAGGCTTTCACACGGTCATTAAGTCGAGTTTGGGTTTCATTCTTCTAGAGGGTCCATAGAATTGCCTGCATATCATTCCGTATACTTTAAACTTGAAAAATGGGCTCCTGACATTCGATCGTCTCCATCGACTCTCAACGTCTCCGCGTGAAGTCGTCTCCAGCTGGAAGCAATCTATCTCATGACCTTGCATCGGGGTAAGCGAACGAACAACATGTCCTAGTCATTCATCCTCGGGTGACTAGCGACCTTCCAACATATCTTTAAGTATATACTCATGCTGCAGTAGCTCCAATCATCTGGGTAACATCTCGTCATTTGCAGCAACAACTGGCTCATTCTTCTGTATGCTGAACAGTGTCTCGATCATCCTGAGTAAGCGATATATCAATGGCCATCACATCCTGGCTGGCCTCTAGCAGTATCCTGCTCCTCTAGTACCAATCGGCACGTCCGAGAAATCTCATGAAAGCGATCTGTCAAACGCTCATGGCGCGAAAACACAATAAGACGACGCCTCTCGATGCAATCGTAAGTCTCTGGAATCGCGCCCTGGTCAGTCATCGTCTACGACGACCTCAAGCTGACGCAGCTCTAGCCGTAGCTCTCTCTGCCCGTGCAATCATGGCAGCAAAATCATAACCAGTATTGATGAAGTTAGATCAGGAATGAATATAATAATGTGCAAGGAAATGTACATCCTAAGGCTCCTTAAGTGGAGTGGCGTGTCGTAAGTATGCCGTGGAACATACCCACGGTACGTCACTCTACTTTAGTCACTTATTCCATCAACCAAGGGTCATCCTACGCGACGAAAGTTCGGGTCTAATACCCCCTCGACTAAGTCTAAGTTCCGTAAGGTCAAGCCTAAGTTCCGTATTATATATAGACGCTCTAGGCTCCACATAGTCAAACTTAGACTCGAACCAAGGTCAACCTAGCGTTTTGATACCAACTTTGTCACGACCCGAAAGAGCACGTGACTGGCCCTTGAACCATATGAAGTCTATAGGACTCCATCTGATCCAAGTAAGCAAAAAGCCCAGAAATCTAAAACCATTTTTAGAGTAAATAAAGAAAACTAGTTTAAAGAAGTGAAAAAAAATATGTTTGAAGTCAGGGTTTTTAAATAACTAAGCCGAATATATATTTTAAAAAAATGTAAAGTCTTTTCTAAAAATTTTGGCAGAGTTTCATTTGTAAATACTGGCCCCGAACGGGGTACAACAAGAACAATATATATGCAATGATAAAAGGCATCCCCAAGCGGGAGCTAGCTCTTCGTCAATCGACGGTCACAACCACACAAACAATATAATATACAATGCCGAATGGCAAGGGTCAAATCCAAAGAAACTCATTAAGCATTAAAACCGCAATACTGCTAAGCGTGACTCTAAGGTCGAAATAATACATCACTAATGTCTAAGTCTGAAACAATATACAAGTTTTGGTTGATGGAATTCTAGATACAAAGGAATAATAAAAGTACAATGGTGGTTCTTGATGCAAAAGAACCCACCTACCAAAAGCAATTCACCCGCAAAGAGGTAGTGTGCCAGAAATGCCGCTATGGAACCTGTACGGCAAAACCTGCAAGAACTGTGGCACAATGGGGGTGAGTTGCCAACTCATGAATAGAGAATATCTACAAGCAGAAACCGAATGCATGACATAATCCTAGGTTAATACAATCAGATAAAAACCTCAAAGGATAAGCCTGAAACATGATAAGGTGGCAATGTAACATCTAAACATGTAGGTAGTGCCAAATACTCGTGTCAGTGCCTCAGGTAATAACATGTCATAAACATAAGGTATGCCTGCATGAAGTAAATATGATGAAGTATAAAAATGAATATCAATACACATATATTAGCGTCCCATTCCACTAATATTGGTGTAAGGGTATATATAACAGCGCCCTCATACCCTGTTATATATACAAATGAGGTATGATCAATGTAATACTAGTCTGTATAAATGTGGATCCCGTCCACCTGTCATGCATCATGCATGTAAATGTGAGGATATAATCAAAATCATGGAAACATCATGAAACCTGTGCCTAGCATCGGCACGTAAATCCTCGTCCATATGGGGCTCTGTTTGCGGTATCGGCCCTCGGCCCCGGCAGCACGGGTCAACCCATGTCTATCTATCGACTCTAGTCGGTATCCTCCGGATAACCGCCTGGTCCAATCAATCACCGGTAGGTACTCGCCTCCCTGCTAGGCTTATCGTCTACTCCACGAAAAAAATTTCTTGCCCCGGGGAACCATACCGGGTCCACCATGTACCCGCAATCGGCCTCATCCGCCTCCTCAAGTCGGGTTTCACATGTCGCTCTCAGCACCGAGAAAACACATGGTGGACGCACTGAAATATCATATTAAGGGTAACCAGGTTTTTAAAACAATTACATATTCTCTTCGAAATTCCCACGGTTCCCAAATCCCGAAATATCATGGAAACAACATATCTCAATGCGTATAATCAGAAAGCATGATGTATGCGACATGTAAAAGGAATGTAAGCATAACAGTATATCATGCAACATAGAATAGTGGTATGCACATACAAGGTCATATCCTGATGCAATAATACTACTGTGTAGTGACATGGCAATTATCGATGATGAAGTGTGTGAGCCGGCAAGCAAGTGTACGTGGAACATATGCAACATCGATAATGGTGCTGGTGTCCTAACAGCATGATTGCAATATAGAAATAAACACATGCCATGCGATGCGGAATCGAATAATCAATGCAGCAGTGAAGAATTTACACCAATATGTACATGTCATGCAGTGGTGCCATTTGAAATAAGACGAATCGGGGTTTTTAGCAAAATAAGGGTTGCGGTGTTTTTTAAGAATAGATACGTGTTTTGAAAATACCCGTATTATCCCTTTACTTGTCCTTAAGATACTCCCGATCCGGTAGTTTTGAATTAGGTATGACTCGGGTCTGGTCTAACATCCACTAAGCCAAGTCTATCAGGAGGTGTATGGAAACCACCTATATCTGAGTCGATACATATATATATATATAATAGTCGGTGATCCCGCCTCGATTGTATCGTGTACGATACAGTATATCATCTGACATCCTCGAGTCATGAGTGCGGATCTATCATCAATATAAAGCTCGTACGGTAAATCGTCGTACGGCATCCCAATAGCTGGGCACGGGTCGATATCACAATCAACTCATCAATTATTTGGTATCCACATCATTATATCACATAATATGGGGTACTGATCTAAGTCTAGTACAACTGATACCATCAATATGACTGCGTGTGTAAACACACGTCCAAAGGCCTGCTAGAGATCACATGTCGTATCCCAAATACGAATCATATCAAATCACCAATCTCGCGGCAGAAAACCCAATATCATCGACTCGTCTCCAAAGTCATTCACTATCCATCATTATCACAGTATAAGTATAGCGAATCAACATGTGTGTGCGTGTGGGTGGAAACCTATCCTAGGGTTCGCAACTAGAAAATATTCTAGTTTATTTCTAACCCTATCACATGATATCACATCTCAAATAATACACTAAACTATACTATCATAAATAATATATACTTATAAGGTATACCAACTACGGACTGCGGGGGTGCTATACGCCATCCACCCGACTTCCCCCGTAGATATAATCTACTCACATTGCGTCTTTATCTGTCGACGTCGCCACGCGTTTGCTTGTCATCCCGAAGTCTTCATAGGGTACATACACATTAACGTATCGCAAAATGTGTATAAAAACCAAATCAAAGCTAAAACGACACACGAAAGCCAAAACGATACGCTATGGGGCCTATAGGTTAGAACCTGTGGGTACGCTTCCAAAACCATCAACAACCCTCGATATCGTCATATAAACGCCAAGTAGTCGAGGTAAAACACCATAAGCAAATTCAGAATTAAAAATACGGAATACGGAAACACGAATCCTAAACAACAACTAAGGAAATAGGCTCCAGATTTCACCCTAGGTCAAATTAGACAAATCTATACATGCCAGGGGTCTAAACTACACATGTAGGAGCTCTGGAACAAAAACGAGATATTTTGGTGCTGGTCGGGCCGCAAATTGCAGCCAATTGGGTTAAATTTGCGGCCGGGAAAGGGAATTAGGGGCTAGGGTTCTGGGGTTAGCTTCCTTGATGCCTGCACATGTCACTGTCAACTCAATTTTATTTTAGGGGTCTCGGGGTGATAGCAGATTCCCAAATACTATCACAGATTCACAGTTTTCCACCGACATCGTCTCATAAATCCGTATTCTGTGATCTAGTCTCTAATTTGATCCAAAATAACATCACACCAGGGGTTCTAAGGTCACAACAAGCCTCAATTTCACTTTAGTTTCAGATCAAACCCTAAACCCTAACTTGATGTTTCACAAATCCACCAAACGACACCATATCGACATGAAACAAGAATTGATGCACAAGAAATGAAATACTACTCTAATATGTCTAGAATTTACCTCCTTTGGCAACTCAAGAAAATTCTTGAGTTGCTCAAGGTCTTCCAAATCCAATCTTGCTAGGTTCAATGTGTAGCTAGTGAGATCGGGAACACTTTTTGTGAAGTGGGAATGGGGTTTTGGTGAGGGAAATGAGAGGGATCTATGCAGTGAAGGGGAGGGAGTTGAGGGAGGAGCAGGAGCAGCAGCAGCTCAAGGAGAGGGGAGAGAGAAATGGGTGTGAGGAAATGATGGGAGTATGCTTCAAAAAGTGGGGGTTGACTTGGTCTCTCTCTCTCTCATCATGAGACCTTTATCTTTTATTTTCTTTTCTTTCTCCCACCATGGTGAACCCTAAGCAACCATGTACCCAAAACATATAACAAGTGTAATAGGTGTGGAAAAATGATATGTGCACATTTTTGCACAAAAATGCCAAAAATCCGATTAGCGATTTTTAATCGCGATTAACACTAAATTATCATATAACTAATCATAAAAACTTTAAAATGGCATAATTCCATAAAATACCCTATTTTAGAATTTTCCATAATTTTTCCCTATTTATTTGTATTTAATTATACCAGAATATTAAAATATTCATTAAAATAATATTAAATTATAAAAATTCCCAAAAATAATATTTTATTATTTTGAGACGTTACAACAACGATCGGTTATACTGTGGTTGTTACACAGTGGTTTCTCTACATAGGATATGGATATTATATCAGGCATTCTAGTAACTAGATCTATGGTTTTAGATCTAGATTTGGATAGTGTCCCAATCTAGGTACTTAGACACTATTCTAAAGGTGTTTTAGAATGGACTGTAAGTGCACGGCGGCGCCCCGGCCGTCAATCCGACGGCCAAATGCGGAAGCGGTGATAAACTTTAATTTTGCGAACTTAGCAAACCGGCACCACCGCGCACTAAACCCGGATCGGGCCATTAAACTAGATCTAGCTAACTACAAGACGGGTTAGAGATATACCGAGTGATCCGAGTCCTCCGGTCTTCTCGTCGTCGTCCCGATCTCCTGCGGAAACTCCGGTTGTCGCCTCCTCGCCAGAAGGGCACCACATCGCCTGCATCTTTTACGGGCTCCCGCCTCTATACCGAGACAACTCGGGCGCGAAGCTGGCAAGTCGACGCGTCCAAGATTTGCTGTAGGCTGTGTAGGGTTGTGTCTCATTTGGGGTTTTGTTGCCTTTGTAGATGGAGGAATGAGGTTAAGAAAAATGGTGCTTTCATTTTTCATGCAAGGAAATTGAGATGAAGAAAAATGCCACAAGCTCAAAATGAAACTCTCTCCTTCTCTTCTCTCAAGTGTAGCCTCTCTCATCTTAGTGAGAATGGTAGAGGAATGAATATCAAACCATAACAAGAAGGGAGGTGAGTGTAGTAAAATCAAGGGGGTGACCACAACCCTAAAGAAATGATAACCATCTCAAATCAATATCAAATCCACTCTAATCACCATAAAACAAGTTATAAGAAGGAAAAAGAATCTCATCATGAAAAACTATCATGATTCCACCAATATGCAAGATACCCCCTACACAAATGTTATTTGCAAACTTGCAAATAACCCCCTCCATCGGAAAAGTCCGGCCGGGAAAGAACAAAGGATAACCGGCCGGAACGGAATGCAAACTGGAAACTCCAGAAAACTGGTCCCGCAATAAATTACAGGAAAACCCCGATACTGTGCATACACACCCGCATCTGTATTCCCACTGAACACAAATGCAAAGAGACAAAAACTACACTGTACTATACTAGGATCCGGCTTAAACCAAAGCCGGCTCGTAATATCCGTCCGATCGTAATCCGTGCAATACCGCAAGTATCTGATCGAATCCTGCCATATAACCATACGGCCTCTAGTACAAACTGTCCGATCCTGATCCGTGCAATACCGCACGTATCTAATCGGACCCTGCCATATCTCCATACGGCCTCTACAGCGTTTCGCCCGAAAGCTAGAGTAACTGAAAGTGTGGTGGACTCTAAAGACTCGTCAATACTATGGCTGTGGATTTAACCACTAGCACGTCAGAGGTATAAGCCAATACGTGACGGGCCACCAGCTATTGACCAAAAGGGACGTCGATGAGCGAACTCATCCTGACACCCTACTGAGCCTGTCAGTGACAATATCCGTACAGTCCGGTCCGTTCTTCTATGAGCATCGCATGGCGGGCCTAGTGGGTTGGTAAAAGTCAGACCCCCAAAAGCGGTACAAGTCGTGTCGGAGTGTAGCCCGGAACGCCCTGAGATACTACTGGAATACCTACCAGCAAATCTCCTGCCTTGGCTAAGGACTTCATGTAATGGCTCTCCTAGACACAGCGCGACCTCACCCCCAATACCGGGAGAGACGAACCCCTGAAGATCCGCTCACTGCCTCCATGTTGCTCGGGACTGTACCCAACTAAAACCTGTTTGCACGACTCCTTTGAGCCGTGGTAGGGTAGTAATCAAAGCACAGTGGGAACTCACACGAGACAAATGACGATCCCCAGGTCGATGAACTAACCTGTACACATGTCACCTGGGAACTGCTATCTGACGTCAGGTATAAGACCAACTAGCATGTTCCCGGCGAGTCCTGTCCAGTGTACTCATAACCCAAAGAGCACCTGTATACATCTTAGGTGAACCAACTGACACCAGTGGCTTGTGAGACCGGCCACCGCCCCTCGTCGGGGTCTCGACTGTATACACTAGTCTACTCTGGAGTATCGATGCCCTGTCTCGAAACTCCCACGACTAGGGACCTTTTAAGGATGTGCTTATAGACTACCAGCTCCCACGTATATGACCGCCCTCATACTGCTGGCAGTCAAGCAAGAATCCTGGGGGCTTTATCAACGTGCAATAGCGACCTGTCAGGTCACCTAAAGCAGTACACGATGATAAAGGTAAACCAGATAGCATACTATCATCTCGAGTAAGACTGTCCTACCGGGATAGGTCCTCCCTCAATCATTGCAATCACGTGCCTGTGATCCAATAATTGACTCTGAGGGCACTATCACCAACAATCTCCCACTTGCACTCAAGGCTAATTATTGCGATGTCGCATACTCACAGCCCGTGTGTTACCGAACACCCAACTCCTCTACTAGTCAGTCTCACAAAACTCGTTTTGCAAAACTATTGCGTTTGGGGAATAGCCTCAGTGAGTGGATCCGCTTAGATGTTTCTTTCTATGTCTCTCTATATCTCAAGTTCGCGGAGAATGCCATCTCCCGAAATGAGCAATAACTGTCTTAGAATGTGTCTGGATGTCTGATGGGACCTAGCTCCTAAATAAACTCCAAATCCAAACTTCTTAGACTGTATCATCAACTGAACTTAATCAGTATCCTGCGCCATGCTTCCCTCAGTATCTCCCTGGATCACCTGTCTAAAATACTGCCCCTCGTCAGAGGAAAAAACTATAACTCTGACAACCTCCTTGCCGTCCATGTAACCTTGGAAGCCTGGAATGACAACTGTCTCCCGAATGAGGCTGTCGTTATCATGTCCCTAGAACATCAACTTATGTTCTAAAACTGCTTCCGACTGTTTCTCCAGGATTGGATGAATATCAACTTATTGCACCTACTGCAAGAACAACATCTGGTGTGGTACTTGACATCTCATGATTGACTCAATTGCCTAAGCAAGTGATCTGTCAATCATGAACATCCCTCTCCCCTTTAGTCTGTAAGACACCTTTAGAGAGGGTGACTCCATCACCTGCAAGTATACTACCGTGCCAGGAGTCGTCCATTCTAAATACTCTTAGAATGTTGTCAAAGTACCCAGATTGGGAAACCACCCAAATCTAGATCTAAAACCATAGATCTAGTAACCAGTATGTCTGATATAATGTCCAAATCCCATATGGAGAAAACACTGTGTGACGACCAAAGTATAATCGATCGTAGTATAGGAATATCACATCCTACTCTGTGTATGTCATCCAAATACCATGACATCACACCCTACTACCTTCTGAACTGATCCATCCCTTATTCTGATGAAGTCAAACCTATGACTGTCACGTCAGAAATATATGATCTATCTCCGCTATATCTGCTTTAGTCTATAAATAGACATAAGTCGCCTGCCCACCAATGCTTCCGCTGCTCCCACTGACTACGACAACCCTCTGGCAGAGTCATATAGACGTACACTTCTAATGCAAGTTTAGAACGACGCTATACTCATCCTCCTGCCGGGTCTCACAGCCTGGAACAACAGCAATGGTAACTCTGGGTAAACAAGAACTTCCCTGTCACCGTCCTTGAGGGTACCGAACTACCTCTCGGGTGCCTGAAGTTACCCACCTTATCTGCGGAGTGGCCAATGGAATGTCAATCCAGATTGAATCTTTAGGTTCCTTATCAAATCTTCAGTAATCGTTTGTGGTTCTGGAATCACTTCCAGTTCTACCATACTCCCACTACTGTTTTCTGAAAAATCCATTTTTATTAAAACTGTGGCGAGTCTAGAACAATATCACTATTGATCTTCCAGATGGTAGAAAGTCAACCCTCGTCATAGCCTGGGTCAACCCACAAAAAGCCATTACAGAAACGTGCCTTGAGTTATCCAGAGTCTGGTTTTAATCATAAGCCAGACAACTCCCCGTACCTTAATATCGTTAAGATATGAACTGTTCTATATCCAATATAGAACCAGAGGCACTGATTTAATTGAACCAGATTCAAATCATGCAGCTGTCTCCAGTGCATGTCCACTAAATGGAAGGAGGCCGATCAGCGTTACTCAACTTAGGAATGCTTCCAATTATGAGTAACCTGAAAGAGAAGCAAGTTCTCTTAATCACTACTATCAACTGAACACCATACACAAGTATCTACATCTTCGATTACTTTGAAAAATCCCGATACTTGCAATACTTGGTTCTCTACTTTATTCAAATACCTATAACTTCTCAAAATTCAGACCCTGTGTTTCCACGAAACACCTGTCTAAAAACTAGAGTAGTCATAAGTAAACCGAATATAGTATGAGAACCAACCCCTCTGTCCTCATGGATGCTGGACAACATACAATACTCTGTATAAGTCCCTTGAGTCTGATAACTCATTCACTGTGTGTCGTAGGTTGAAAACTGTACTTATGGTTAATAAGAATTACACCGCTGTTTAATGCTCCTTACCTAACCATCCACTGGTATAGGTAAATGTCATAGACATAATTTCAAAAAGGTATATCTCACTCTATAAAAATAGACGTACAGATATATCAATTTGAAATTGGTGCATAATAGCGGATATTCAAAACCAAATATTTGCCGACCGGCAAACAACCCAGGTGGCTTCCTCAATTATCACCAATTCCAACGAATCCCGATATAATGAGGATGGTCACCTAATTCGCAATAAGTTACTCCCACTCATCATCTGTAAAACCATACAGATGTGAGAATCCAACCTGGTAAATACATACCCTGGAGCAAGTGTCTAATTGGGAAATCAGTTTTCTTTTAACAGTACAAAGTGAAACTGAAACATTGAAATGTTTCGATGGGGTATCCGGGTATTCTTAGTAATGCCTCTTCCATTGTCCAGATTCACAACTATAACCGTATAATTCTTTGCCACTTCTCCAAATCCCTTTATATGTCTTTAGTCATTACCTTCTGTACACCCCATTAGGCCAAATGGTTTTCTTCCTTCCCTACCGTTCGGCACCAGCCTATGGTTTGGAAGAAGACTATCCAATAAGCATAATGGGTGTACTGTCCTAATCCTAGGAGCACTCGCAATGCGAGAGAAGGTGAAGACAAAAGACAACCGAATGTACTTTATTCCTATTTCTCCTGAACCATGATCCATCCCCGAACTGGAACAAGTTCCTTTCGAGTTCGTATATAACCATACAATGGATTATCCAATAAACTTGGGATCTTCGTAGTGATACGGAGTGTCCTGGAGAAATACAAAGGTGATTTAGGATTGGCGAAGAAATACTTGGTTTAGTCGTGAATAGCAGTCGCAATTTACTTTGCCCTCTTACTAATCCCTTGCTTTGTCTGAACTTAATACCTTCTGCACACCATCGTTATGCTAATTGGTTTTCTTCATTCCCCACCGTTCGGCACCAGCCTAAGGTTTGGAAGAAGACTATCCAATTTGCGTAATAGGTGTACTATCTCCTAAACCAAGGAGTACTCACAACTTGAGAGAAGGTAAAAAGAAAAGACAACTGAATAATCCTATCCGTTTTCTCCAGAACCGGAAACCATCCTCGAATTCCTTCGAGTTCTTATATAACCTTACGATGGTTTTGTCCAATGGAAGTGGACGTTCGTAGTAATACGGGGTGTCCTGGAGAAAAGGGTAAAAGTAGGAGTGGCAATGAGGTCTGCAACTCTGACAATCCAAAAGCCAGTGTTAAGAAGGTTCGGTCAACTTGGTCACTGAGTCATAGTCTTAGGGTCGGGCCAATGGTCGCTGCCAAAGAGAGAGAAAAGAAACACTCAGCGTGCACTCTATCCTAGATCAGAATGGTTACCAATTTATCTAATCTGGAAACCTCCCACTGTACCTCAAATTCTCCTCCAAACCTAAAAGAAGAATTAGTCGGGAATACCCGAGGAGTAAACCAACTCATCAGTGGGAATCGGGATCCAACTATCATCGCATGATAACGTGACGGAATCCGCTCACGGTATCACACTCCAGAAGGTATGCGCATATCTGGCAAGTTTCAGTTCTTTTGAAACTCCCGATGTGGATTTTTCCCCCATACTCTTATGACCTTGACTTTGGCCAACATATCATAAGTCACATGTCAAGTTCTACCCGTCATTCTCCACGTTAATTTGAACCCACCCGTACCTACCCTTGACTTTGGCCAAAATGGCAGTACGACTGTCCCAAACCAACGCATCTATCTATGCTGCATATGAATACCCAACAGCTACCAAACACTGTGCCTTGACTTTGGCCAACATACACAGCTTGAATACTATTGACTATCCATATGAAACGACGGAGGGCTACGAATGGTTTCTGGCGAAAACCTTTAACGTAATGAACTTGATATCGTTGAAGGAACGGATAGCTTTTTCGAAAATATAGTGACGAAAACCTTTACTAAAGAGGTCACTCCCGGTGAAGGGATCTCGGCTCTTTCCCCGTAGAATGGGGTGCAGGATATTCCAAATGAGTACCACGATGCAAAGCAAAAATAATCGGCTATAATGAAGTTAATGCCCTGACGCAAACTTCTGTCCAAGTGGTCACTCCCGGTGAAGGGATCTCGGCCCTTGCCTCGTCGACTGAGGAGCAGGATATTCCAACTGAATACCACGATGCAAAACAAAAGAGAACGTCCTTGCAATAACAGCTTTTTGAAAAGTGTTCCAACAACATCAGATTAGGTTTGTTTTAACTTGCATTGATCCAAATCAACGCAGTCCCATCAATTGATCACACCACAAAGAACGAAAATATACTGATGTACGTATATGCCATCCGCATTCGCCACTGGGTCCCGTCATTACCCGTTAGGTTAGCTAACTAACGACAGAGCGGGGACTGGACTAGCGCGGATGTAAAACATATACAACATCTACTAATATATATACCAATATATTATATTTCGCTCAAGGCGTGATAAAAAATGCAACATCACAGAAATGTACAGCATCACAGAACAATACAGATATCTGGGATCCCCGGGTTTCACAGAGCCACTATTGAAACCCGACGTTCCCCTGGTCGTGTGGATAGCCTGTGCAATGAAATCCTAGACCCCTACAGGCGCGACAAGTTACCCGCCAAAACCTGAAGCGAGGCAGCCCCCTTCAGCAACGTGAATGGACCACCAGGCACTTCACGGAATCCGGTAACTTGGGCACCCCTCCTGGGTCAACCTGTACCCCCTACGAGTGCGGCGAATAGCCCGCCAATTCTAGAGTGATGCCCCCTCCGTCTCAATGCCATAAGATGCGGGCCCGTTGCCCTCTAGAACCCGGCTATCCGTGCTCCCCTCCACGGGGTAATCCTAGTACAGAAAGTAAAATATACATACAACGGGTACATCGACCGCAACCTGGCCGTGCCCCAAAAAAATAATACAAACAGGCAGTGACGGCAGTCCACATGTCGGACGCTCGCCCCGCAATATCAAATGTACATAATACAACCACAACTGTACTAGCATTGCATCCAGGCTATCCCCCACGACCGATCCGCAACATCACAGTATAACACAGAACATCAACGTGAAAGTCACGTTCGCAAATCCGTCTAACCGGGCTATAGCAGTTAGACAGGATTTACCGATCAAGTGACATTCACGGTCGCAGATATAATGTAAATACTGTGAAATAATGTGTTTAAAATATCCGATCGATCAAATTTTAACAAGTGGGCCCCAAAGTACTACTGTAGCACATCAAGAAATTCTGGGCCTAATGTTATTATTCCAAAACCCTTATTTTCAGCCCAAAAAGATACTGCAGATATTTGATGCAGCGACCCCAAAATAGTGCGGCGGAACCGCGGCCCAAAGGGGTGTTTGGCTGCGGTTCCGCGCTCCTACAGTGGAGTTAGTGCATCGAATTTTCACAGAACTCTTATTTTTTCTAGCACATCACTTTTCTGCAACCTGAAAAATTTTTGGACTTCAAAAAATTTCAACAGAAAACTGATGTGAACAAAACGCGGATTTTGGAATTTTGGTCGATCGGAAATGTGAACACATTAAACAAAGCTAGACTAAGTTAATGGCGAGGCTCTGATACCACTGTAAGTGCACGGCGGCGCCCCGGCCGTCAATCCGACGGCCAAATGCGGAAGCGGTGATAAACTTTAATTTTGCGAAATTAGCAAACCGGCACCACCGCGCACTAAACCCGGATCGGGCCATTAAACTAGATCTAGCTAACTACAAGACGGGTTAGAGATATACCGAGTGATCCGAGTCCTCCGGTCTTCTCGTCGTCGTCCCGATCTCCTGCGGAAACTCCGGTTGTCGCCTCCTCGCCGGAAGGGCACCACATCGCCAGCATCTTTTACGGGCTCCCGCCTCTATACCGAGGCAAATCGGGCGCGAAGCTGGCAAGTCAACGCGTCCAAGATTTGCTGTAGGCTGTGTAGGGTTGTGTCTCATTTGGGGTTTTGTTGCCTTTGCAGATGGAGGAATGAGGTTAAGAAAAATGGTGCTTTCATTTTTCATGCAAGGGAATTGAGATGAAGAAAAATGCCACAAGCTCAAAATGAAAATCTCTCCTTCTCTTCTCTCAAGTGTAGCCTCTCTCATCTTAGTGAGAATGGTGGAGGAATGAATATCAAACTATAACAAGAAGGGAGGAGAGTGTAGTAAAAGCAAGGGGGTGACCACAACCCTAAAGAAATGATAACCATCTCAAATCAATATCAAATCCACTCTAATCACCATAAAGCAAGTGATAAGAAGGAAAAAGAATCTCATCATGAAAAACTATCATGATGCCACCAATATGCAAGATACCCCCTCCACAAATGTTATTTGCAAACTTGCAAATAACCCCCTCCATCGGAAAAGTCCGGCCGGGAAAGAACAAAGGAAAACCGGCCGGAATGGAATGCAAACTGGGAACTCCAGAAAACTGGTCGCGTAATAAATTACAGGAAAACCCCGATACTGTGCATACACACCCGCATCTGTATTCCCACTGAACACAAATGCAAAGAGACAAAAACTACACTGTACTATACTAGGATCCGGCTTAAACCAAAGCCGGCTAGTAATATCCGTCCGATCCTGATCCGTGCAATACCGCACGTATCTGATCGAATCCTGCCATATAACCATACGGCCTCTAGTACAAACTGTCCGATCCTGATCCGTGCAATACCGCACGTATCTGATCGGACCCTGCCATATCTCCATACGGCCTCTACAGCGTTTCGCCCGAAAGCTAGAGTAACTGAAAGTGTGGTGGACTCTAAAGACTCGTCAATACTATGGCTGTGGATTTAACCACTAGCACGTCAGAGGTATAAGCCAATACGTGACGGGCCACCAGCTATTGACCAAAAGGGACGTCGATGAGCGAACTCATCATGACACCCTACAGAGCCTGTCAGTGACAATATCCGTACAGTCCGGTCCGTTCGTCTATGAGCATCGCATGGCGGGCCTAGGGGGTTGGTAAAAGTCAGACCCCGAAAAGCGGCACAAGTCGTGTCGGAATGTAGCCCAGAACACCCTGAGATACTACTGGAATACCTACCAGCAAATCTCCTGCCTTGGCTAAGGACTTCGTGTAATGGCTCTCCTAGACACAGCGCGACCTCACCCCCAATACCGGGAGAGACGAACCCCTGAAGATCCGCTCACTGCCTCCATGTGGCTCGGGACTGTACCCAACTAAAACCTGTTTGCACGACTCCTTTGAGCCGTGGTAGGGTAGTAATCAAAGCATAGTGGGAACTCACACGAGACAAATGACGATCCCCAGGTCGATGAACTAACCTGTACACATGTTACCTGGGAACTGCTATCTGACGTCAGGTATAAGACCAACTAGCATGTTCCCGGCGAGTCCTGTCCAGTGTACTCATAACCCAATGAGCACCTGTATACATCTTAGGTGAACCAACTGACACCAGTGGCTTGTGAGACCGGCCACCGCCCCTCGTCGGGGTCTCGACTGTATACACTAGTCTACTCTGGAGTATCGATGCCCTGTCTCGAAACTCCCACGACTAGGGACCTTTTAAGGATGTGCTTATAGACTAGCAGCTCCCACGTATATGATCGCCCTCATACTACTGGCAGTCAAGCAAGAATCCTAGGGGCTCTATCAACATGCAATAGCGACCTGTCAGGTCACCTAAAGCAGTACACGATGATAAAGGTAAACCAGATAGCATACTATCATCTCGAGTAAGACTGTCCTACCGGGATAGGTCCTCCCTCAATCATTGCAATCACGTGCCTGTGATCCAATAATTGACTCTGAGGGCACTATCTCCAACATGGACGACTCCTGACAAGGTGGTGCATCTGCAGGCGATGGATTCACCCTCTCTAAAGGTGTATTACAGAATAATGGGGAGAGGGATGTGCATGATTGGCATATCACTTGCTTAGGCAATTGAGTCAATCATGAGATGTCAAGTACCACACCAGATATTGTTTTTGCACTAGCTGCAACAAGTTTATATATTGATCCAATCCTAGAGAAACGTTCGGAAGCTGTTTATGTACATAAGTGGATGTTCTAGGGATTTGATAACGGCAGCCTCCTTCCGGAAACGGTTATCATTCCAGGCTTCCAAGTTGACCTGGATGATAGAGTGACTGTCAGAGTTATAGTTTTCCCTCTTGACGAGGAGCAGTAGTTTGGACAGGTGGTCCAAGCAGATACTGAGGGAGGCATGTCGCAGGATACTGATTAACTCAGTCGACGATATAGTCTAAGCAGTTTGCTGGATTTGGAGTTCATTTGTGAACTTGGTCCCATCAGATATCTAGACATATTCTAAGATAGGTATTGCTCATTTCGGGAGATGGCTTTCTTCCCGAACTTGAGATAAAGAGAGACATAGAAAGAAACATTGGAGCGGATCCACTCACTGAGGCTATTTCTCGAACGCAATAGTTTTACAAACAAGCTTTATGAAACTGATTTGTTGAGAAGTTGGGTGTTCGGTATCACACGGGCTGTGAGTATGCGACACCACAATAATTAGCCTTAAGTGCAAGTGTGATATTATTGGCTATAGTGCCCTCAAGTCAATTATTGGATCACAGGCACGTGATTGCAATGATTGAGGGAAGACCTATACCGGTAGAACAGTTTTACTCAAGATGATAGTATGCTATCTGGTTTGTCTTTATCATCGTGTAGATGCTTCAGGTGATACCACAGTTCATTATTACATATTGATAGAGCCTATATGATTCATGCTTGACTACCAGCAGTATGATGGCGATCATATACGTGAGAGTTGGGTGGTGTTTAAGAACATCCTTAAAGTGACCTTAGTCATGGGAGTTTCGAGACTGGGCATCGATACTCCAAGAGTAGACTAGTGTATACGGATCGAGACCCCGACGAGGGGCGGTGGCCGGTCTCACAAGCCATTGGTGTCAGTTGGTGTTAGTTATATGTATGCCCTAGAGGGCATTACTATACATGAGATGTATATTGTAGTGGATGCTTGGACATATATAGGGAGGACTTTCTTGCTCGACATGATAGTATGCTATCTGGTTACTCTTTACCTTAACGTGTACACTGATTGTCTCTCTGTTACATGTTGGTAAAGCCCTTAGGATATGTACTCGACTACTGGGACTATGATGATTTCATACTAGTGGGGCCACGGTAGTCTACGAGTACATCCTATAACTGTTCCTAGTCGAGGGTGTATCGAGACAGGGCATCGATACACCAGAGTAGACTAGCGTATACGCATCTTGACCCATATGATGGGCGATGGATGATCCCATATCCATCGGTGTTTGACATCAAGGATGGTGTACGGATGCTCAGTGGAGACTGGGTACACTGGCCGGACTCGCCGAGAACTCCCAGATGGTATTATACCTCACGTCAGATGGCAGTTCTCTGGTGACACTGGTACAGCTTAGTCTGTTGACCCGAGATCGTCATAGAGTCTTGTGTGATTCCCACTGTGCTTTGATTTCCATCATACCACATCCAAGAGGGCATGCAACAAGGTGGTTTTTGGGTACAGTCCCGAATCACATGGAGGCAATGAGCGATAGGTGGGGATTCGTCTCTCCCGGTATAGGGAGTTGATGTTGCGCTGTGTTCGATTGGCTATAACCGAAAATCCCTGGCCAGGGTTGCTGAGATTTAATGGTAAGTGTTACCAGTAGTTTCTCGAACTGTTATAGACCTCATATCGACACGACTTATCGAGCTACTGGGGTCTGACGTTTACCACCCCTAGGCGAGATATGCGACATATCAGACGATAAGACCGGACTGTACGGTAGTGTTACTGGTTGGATTCACAGGAGTACTAGCGGGCTTGCTTGTTGATCTTCTGATCGTTCAATACCCGGGTGGTCGTTACGTTTAGCACACCACTTGCGGCTTGTGGGTGTTTGATATGATCATCACCTACTGCCGGCGTACTGACGAGTCTTTAGAGTCCTACACAGGGGTTTCCTGGCTCAAGTGAAACAGAGTAGGAGCACATATGTGATATGTGCGGGACCGAGATTAATACGATATAAGATACCGTATTCTATTCTCGCGATTCGTGACATTGATCGGTTGTATGCGATATAGCGGGGTTATCGGATCAAGTGTTGATTCGATAAGTTGTTACACATGATATTAGTCGGTTATAGCCGGATTTTTAATCAAGAGTTGATTTAATAATTTAATGCATAATTATATATTTGATATATTACATTGCATTAACTAGTATTAGCTCACTTATGATTTATTTTCTCACTAGTTTGTGCACATTGTTTATATATGATATATGCAAGTGTACAAGTTTGTATCATGTTTGATGATACACACAAGTTGGATGTATGAGACATAAACCAAATCAAGGTTAAATTAGGGTTTACTAATTTCCTAACAAATAAAAAAAGAGGTGAGACTTTGGTCAAAGTTATCAAGCTTCATGAAGCTTGATAAATATTGACAAAGTCAAATCTTTTGTCATTCCTTAGGATATTAGTTAACCCAACCCTTAACTTAATGCCTTGGTTAATTCTCTACATGAGTTAAGCATGAGGGCTTAACCCAACCCTTAACCTAATGCCTTGGTTAATTCTCTACATGAGTTAAGCATGAGGGCTTAACTCAACAATGGTGCAATAATTCATTTGGATAAGTTTTCATTTGGATGGAATTATTCTTTCTTCTTCTTCTTCATCATTAAGCTCCATCCAAAAGCTTACTAGCTCCAATGGTGCCATGAGAAAAAGAGTGAGAAAATTAATTCTAAAGTGAGCCCACTTCTACTTCTTCATCCTCTACCACTTGCCATGTAGTAGAGTGTGTTCTCTTCACAAAGTTCATGACCTAGTGAAGGAATAGCTTGAGTTAGTGTCTCCCCGACGTAGATCATCTTCGGCCTCGAAGTCGTCGTAGCAAGCACGTTCGTTCTTCTCGTGGAGCTTCTCTAGAGTCTGGAGTTCATGATCGCAGCGATGGGGACGTCTACACGGAGCTAATGAAGTGGAGGACCGGATTTACAAAGGTTGTAATCCCTCTCACTTAGTGTTAAACTGTTTAACATGCTTGTTTTCGCCTAAACCCTAGTTTAAAGATCCGGCTTTGGGTTGTTCGGCACGACTAAAATTTTAATCGGGCATGGTTGATGCCTCGTAGAACCTTGTGAGCGTGCCTAGAGATCCTACAGTGGTATCAGAGCCAAGCTAGAGCTTTAGGCGAAGTCTGAACGAAGTTTAAAGTCCGATCGAACCCCGAAACCCCGATGTTTACCCCTCTCTGGATATTTTTCAAAAATGTGATTTTTTTTGAATTAAAAATGCTCAGAAAAACAAGCAGGAAAAACTAAGAATTACTGTGAAGTACGGTCCACTAAGTCAATTAATTGACCGCGGAACCGCGGCCAAACCAATGGTTTGGCGGCGGTTCCGCGGCCAAAATTGTGACTTAGTCCCTGGAATTTCATATATTTATTCTTAGGACCTTTCTTGTCAATTGTTTCTGGGAATTTTTTAATTCCACTCAAGTGTTGAGTTTTATAGGGTTATATTGGGGACTCGTTGATTCGATCGGATAATTTAACTTTGTTTAGTCTTTCCGGATAATTTTAAAAACTGTTAAAAAGTTCGACCGGATATCAATAACTCACTTTTTCCCCTGTCGGAAAATTTTCAAAAGTTGGATTTTTCTCGTGTTTGAAACTTTCGTAAAGTCATGAAAGTAACGCGGTGGACCCTCTAGAAGACAACAAACCTTAACTCGATTATGTGACCGTCTTGAACTGCCTCTAAACCTTAGGGTTTGTGGCAGTACGGCGTGCCACATGTGAGGCGTTGGCTTGACCCTTCTACGGCTGGACTATTGGTACTGTGGCATGTGATGGATGTTTTTAAACTGATTTCAAGTGTTGATATATATTAGGGAAATCTTGGGTGTTTGATTATTCGATCGGAAAGTTTAACATTGTCTATTTATCTGGATTGTGATACAATATTTGGAATCCACAAGAAGTTATGGGATAACTAATTTGAATATTGTAAATATAGCAGTTTAGTCTCAGAAGATCGGTATCCACGGGATTTTGATGCGATCAAAAGTCCGTCGCAATCACGTAGCGTACGCGGATACTCGCCGGGTAAACTTAACAGACATCCACGCCTATAGCCCTGACCAAGTGACTGTAGGAGAACCCCGTCGCCAAAAGCATCCGTTCGGGTGCTCGCGGCAGCGGTGTTCCGCCTTAGTGCACTTCGTCGACGGCATCCGAGGGTGCGGCCGTCTACTAAAGTTTGCGCCGAGCATTCGATCAGGTTGTCGAGAATCTTGTTGAATTGCCCGACTAGATATTGAAAAGAGTTTTCGATAATGAGACTAAAATGCGGAGTTTATAATTGTTAGGCATGCGATGTCTAAGGAATTCATTTGGTTAGGCATGCTATGTCTAAAAAGGTTGCGGATTCCAACTGTTGTAGTTTTACACTTTCTTTTCTGTGACCGTAAGCGTAGTATATAGTGTATCGCCGGCTTCGTTGCTATACATCAACGACAATCGGGATACGCATACTTTCTTACGTTGATGATATGAGATATTATGTGTTGCTGTGATATGTTGTATTGGATCGTCGCGTTTGAATAGCCGGGGGTTTTATGTGAGATGAGAGCTTTTCTTTTTCATTCATGTAAAATTCATTTGTATGTAATATTCTTTTATTGGGGCACTTCCGGTCTGAGGATGATGTCACTATTGTATATTATTTACTTTTCTGCATTAGGTAGACCCAAGGCGGGGAGCACAAGTAACCGGGTTCCAGGGTCCAGTGGGAGACCATCTCGAGGAGTCGAGACCGGGTCTCCTAACCCTTGAATTGGCAGTGTTGCTTGCCGCTCTCGTAGGGGTCTAGGGATGTGGGTTTGGCTATTCATCGCGACCGTGGAATCCGTGTTTTATACAGGCTCGTATTGAAAACACGGACGTCCTAGTATATCCAATATTTCATATATGTTTCTTCTGCTGCGTTATCTGTGATGTGATCATTTGATATGTTGTGATAGATACTGTATATAGTATATACGATATATTATATAGACGTTACATATGTTTTACACCCGCGCTAGCCCTGCCCCGCTCTGTCGTTAGTTACCTAACCTAACGGTGCACGAGGGGACATCGAGGCGAATGCGGATGGCATAAGTGTACGTCATATTTATCTGTGATGTTTAGGTTGTTGGAGATAGTGCCCTCAGAGTCAATTATTGGATCACAGGCACGTGATTGCAATGATTGAGGGAGGACCTATCCCGGTAGGACAGTCTTACTCGAGATGATAGTATGCTATCTGGTTTACCTTTATCATCGTGTACTGCTTTAGGTGACCTGACAGGTCGCTATTGCACGTTGATAAATCCCCTAGGATTCTTGCTTGACTAACGGCAGTATGAGGACGATCATATACGTGGGAGCTGGTAGTCTATAAGCACATCCTTAAAAGGTCCCTAGTCGTGGGAGTTTCGAGACAGGGCATCGATGCTCCAGAGTAGACTAGTGTATACAGTCGAGACCCCGACGAGGGGCGGTGGCCGGTCTCACAAGCCACTGGTGTCAGTTGGTTCACCTAAGATGTATACAGGTGCTCATTGGGTTATGAGTACACCGGACAGGACTCGCCGGGAACATGCTAGTTGGTCTTATACCTGACGTTAGATAGCAGTTCCCTGGTGACATGTGTACAGGTTAGTTCATCGACCTGAGGATCGTCATTTGTCTCGTGTGAGTTCCCACTGTGCTTTGATTACTACCCTACCACGGCTCAAAGGAGTCGTGCAAACAGGTTTTAGTTGGGTACAGTCCCGAGCCACATGGAGGCAGTGAGCGGATCTTCAGGGGTTCGTCTCTCCCGGTATTAGGGGTAAGGTCGCGCTGTGTCTAGGAGAGCCATTACACGAAGTCCTTGGCCAAGGCAGGATATTTACAGGTAGGTATTCCAGTAGTATCTCAGGGTGTTCTGGGCTACACTCCGACACGACTTGTACCGCTTTTGGGGGTCTGACTTTTACCAACCCCCTAGGCCCGACATGCGATGCTCATAGACGAACGGACCGGACTGTACGGATATTATCACTGACAGGCTCAGTAGGGTGTCAGGATGAGTTCGCTCATCGACGTCCCTTTTGGTCAATAGCTGGTGGCCCGTCACGTATTGGCTTATACCTCTGACGTGCTAGTGGTTAAATCCACAGCCATAGTATTGACGAGTCTTTAGAGTCCACCACACTTTCAGTTACTCAAGCTTTCGGGCGAAACGCTGTAGAGGCCGTATGGAGATATGGCAGGGTTCGATCAGATATGTGCGGTATTGCACGGATCAGGATTGGACGGATATTACTAGCCGGCTTTGGTTTAAGCCGGATCCTAGTATAGTACAGTGTAGATTTTGTCTCATTGCATTTGTATCCGGTCAGAATACAGATACGGGTGTGTATGCACAGTATCGGGGTTTTCCTGTAATTTATTACGGGACCAGTTTTCTGGAGTTGCCAGTTTGCATTCCGTTCCGGCCGGTTTTCCTTTGTTCTTTCCCGGCCGGACTTTTCCGATGGAGGGGGTTATTTGCAAGTTTGTAAATAACACATTGTGGAGGATTTTCTTGCAAATGTATTAATTTTGAAAGCATCTTTTGATACCATTCTCATCCATCATCATCACTTGCTTTTTGTTGATTTGAAGTGATTAGAGTTTGATGTAGATTTGTTATAATGATGTTGAGGTTGTGGTCACCCTCCACCTTTTACTACACTCACCTCCCTCTTGCATTTGGTATTCATTCCTCCACCATTCTCATTGAGAGAGGGTTGAACACATTTGAGAGAAAAAGATGAGAGCTTCATCTTTGAGAGTGTAGCATTCTTGATCTCATTTTCATGCTAGAAAAATGCAAGCACCATTTTTCTTATCTTGATTCCTCCATCATCTTTAAAGGCAACAAACCCCAAATGAGACATAGGCTCTACACTACACATTCTACAGCAAATCTTGGACGCGTCGGCTAGCCTATATCGCGCCCGAGTTGCCTCGGTATTGAGGTGGGAGCCCGTAAAAGATACAGGCGATGTGGTGCCCTTCCGGCAAGGAGGCGACGACCGGAGTTTCCGCAGGAGATCGGGACGACGAGGAGAAGACCGGAGGACTCGGATCATTCGGTAATCTCTTCCCCTTCTTGTAGTTAGCCTAGACTAGTTAATGGTTCGATCCGGGTGTTTAGTGCGCGGTGGTGCCGGTTTGCTAAGTTCGCAAAATTTAAAGTTTATCACCGCTTCCGCATTTGGCCGACGGATTGACGGTCGGAGGCCCCGCCGTGCACTTACAGTGGTATCAGAGCCTCGCCATTAACTTCGTCTAGCTCTGTTTGATGTGTTTGCATTTCCGATCGACCAAAATTCCAAAAACCCGCGTTTTTCCTTACATCA
Organism: Agapanthus africanus; assembly: GCA_030015575.1. Taxonomy (NCBI): domain Eukaryota; kingdom Viridiplantae; phylum Streptophyta; class Magnoliopsida; order Asparagales; family Amaryllidaceae; genus Agapanthus; species Agapanthus africanus. Next base: position 395,460,815 of record JASDDO010000022.1, read on the forward strand.
GTTTTCTGTCGAAATTTTTTGAAGTCCAAAAATTTTTCAGGTTATCTCAGAATGATGTGCAGGGAGTTCTAAGACTGCTGTAAAAATTCGACGCAGTGAGTCGATCACTGAGGCGCGGAACCGTGGCCAAACCCCTCCTTGGGCCGCGGTTCCGCCGCGATTGGTGTCCTCACTGCATCATATTTTTCCAGTGGGCTTCTGGGCTAATTTTAGGGGTTTTGGAATATTAAAATTGGGCCCAGATTTTCTGTGAGTGCTACAGTATTGCTTGGGGGCCTACTTGTTGTTTTTTGATCGATCGGATATTTTAAACACATTTTTTCACAGTATTTACATTATATCTGCGACCGTGAATGTCACTCGATCGGTAAATCCAGTCTAACTGCTATAGCCCGGTTAGACGGATTTGCGAACGTGACTTTCACGTTGATGTTCTGTGATTTTGCTGTGAGGTTGCGGATCGGTCGTGGGGGATAGCCTGGTTGCAATGCTAGTACAGTTTCTGTTGTATTATGTACATTTGATATTGCGGGGCGAGCGTCCGACATGTGGACTACCGTCACTGCCTGTTTGTATTATTATTTTGGGGCACGACCTGGTTGCGGTCGATGTACACGGTGTATGTATATTTTACTTTCTGTACTAGGATTGCCCCGCGGTGGGGTGCACGGATAGCCGGGTTCTGGAGGGCAACAAGCCCGCATCTCATGGCATTGGGACGGAAGGGGCTTCACTCTAGAATTGGCAGGCTATTCGCCGCACTCGTAGGGGGTACAGGTTAACCCAGGAGGGGTGCCCAAGTTACCGGATTCCGTGAAGTGCTAGGTGGTCCATTCACGGCGCTGAAGGGGGCTGCCTCGCTTCAGGTTTTGGCGGGTAACTTGCCGCGCTCGTAGGGGTCTAGGATTTCATTGCACAGGCTATCCACACGACCAGGGGAACGTCGGGTTTCAGTAGTGGCTCTGTGAAACCCGGGGATCCCAGATATCTGTATTGTTCTGTGATGCTGTACATTTCTGTGATGTTGTATTTTTATCACGCCTTGAGCGAAATATAATATATTGGTATATATATTAGTAGATGTTGTATATGTTTTACATCCGCGCTAGTCCAGTCCCCGCTCTGTCGTTAGTTAGCTAACCTAACGGGTGATGACGGGACCCAGTGGCGAATGCGGATGTGTAACATTTAGGAAAAGTTAGAAATAAATAAAATTAATTAAATTAAGAATAAAGTGATAAATCACAAAACAGTTAAAATCAAATACGTCAATCTTCATAAGTTATATGTAATACAAATTAAATTAGAATTTTTGAATGTAATTTAAATAAGTTATAAGGGTTTTAATGATAAATTTAGCTTCATTTTAATAAAAGGTATGTTTTATAATAAGTTAAGTTGTGAGGGGTTAAATTGTAAAGTTTAGGTTTTATGCAAATATAAGATAGTTAAGGTTTTAATTGAAAGTGTTGGAAAAGTCAAATTAGTTCAGAATTTAAATGAGATTAAAAAGGGAAAATGTGAAGATAATGCAAAACCACCTCATGCTTTCTAGCAACCTTCAATCTCCACCTCCTCCTTGCATGAAACATGCACACCCTAGGCTTTGACACCTCCACCTTCTCTTATCTCTTCATCCACTCACTTATATAACACAAAATTTCAGTTAAACTCAGAATCAAAACTCAAAGAAAAATAAAAAGGAAAGGAAAAATTAAGAGAGAAAAAGAAGAACAAGAGGAAGAAGAAGAAGATGGAACTTGTTCATGGAGATGGTTCATCATCAAGCTAGGAGGGACTTAGCCATTTGGAGGGTTATTCCTACAGCAAAATAGGAGGGTAAAATTCTTAAACACAGTAGGGATTAGATTCTGTAGCTTAATTAGTTTAGAGTTAATCAAGTCACATAATATCGTATTCTAGCTAAATTTAGTGTCTGTTAGAATCTGCTTTGATCTGAAAGATAATTAACTTAATTAAATAGAGTTAAAATGATGTAGGAATCAACTAGAGTAAACCACAAGAAGACGACACCCAGGGGCCGGTTTTGGGCCGGCGGCCATACACAAAAATCCGGCGTCGCCGGCCATGTTGAGGGTTTTGTGGGTTTGGTCTTTTGGGTAGTTTACAGTATACAATTTAGGTTATTTTGGTACTGTTTATTTAAATTAGTTTCACAGTAGTTAAAATCTGGGAAGATATATCGGAAAGGGTATCGTAAAACACTAAATACGACACGACTAAATCATGTCGCGTTTTAATTTCTGAAACAATACAGATTAAGGTTAAAATCCAGCAAGATTAAGTGTTTTATAACTTGATATAATCAGATAATATATAACTTATAAGTGGGATAGCGTGTTTCCATTTCCGTTATATCGGAATAGCTGTTTTGCTTATATACGTTAATTTACATATTTAGACTCGAATACAAGAATTACGGAAGCCGCGAGGAAAGGGAAAGGATTAGCGATTCCGGAGTAGATTCGACTTTTCCGGTGAGTAGACTAAACATCTACCGGGGAATTTTGTAAAGATGGCGTATTTCGCCCTTAGTTTTTACTTAATTCAATACTTATATCATCATGCTTAAATGTTAAAATTGCATTCATTTCAATACTTGTAAATTGCTTAGTTGTTAGAACACTTCACAATTATCGACGAGTCATGCCACGTGCACATCTTATATGCTACACACACCTCGTCGATATTGCCATGTCACTTACACTTAAATATCATACTTGTTACCATGGAATTATATCGTATTTCACATCTCAAATATAGTGGTAGATTGCATCATTGACATCCTGTTGCTTTATGCGTATTTCTATGTTGTATATGAGGTAGATACTGAATTGAGGATTTATGGTTTTGAGTTTTGAATACTATTACATAAATCCAGTATTTTCATGATTGATGTGTTATGTCCACCATGAGATGATTTCTGTTTTGGTTTTATTCCGGGCCGAGTGGGGGAGATATACGGTCGCGGATTTTACATTATCCATACTGAGTGGGGGAGATATACAGTTGGATACATGGTGGACCCGGTCGAGACCGAGGGGTAGGATAGCCGTATTGAGACGGGGGAGCCTAGCGAGGTTACTCGATACCGGAGTTGGTAATAAAAATACGGCGTGTATCTAGAGGATAACGACCGATATTATGGGTATAGGATCATTCGGGGAATGATGCCTATAAGAAATGAAAGTTTTGTGTCGTTGATGGACACCGAGAAATAATTTACTTGAGTTGTGATTTCCGAAGTATAATGAGATTTATTGTTGAATTTCACATATACTCATATATCATATTGATTCATATTCAGTAGCATGATTGTCATATTTACTTTATTCGCCGTTATATGTTAGTCGTATTCACTGAGTTGGCAACTCATCCCCATTGTGCCACAGTTCCTTGCAGGGATAGAGTGGACGGGTAGCTGCGAGGCAGAGATACTTTTGCAGTTGTATTCCATCTTTTGATCGGTAGGTTACATGTGTAGTAACCTTCCTTTTTGATTTTGTAGTTTGAATCTAGAAAGTCTCCATCAAACCTGTATTTTGACTTAGAAATGAGAGATGGTATATATATGTACAGTTGAGATCTGTTGATCAGTATCATAGTTTCTTTCTTTATGAGATTCAGTAATGTTCTTTATGTGTATATTCATGTTCATTTTTGATATTGTTGATTCCAACTAGGAATACAACTAAACTTAACCTTTATTCTTTGTTTAATAAATTAACTTCATAAATTGAGATTTTTACTTAAAAACTAAATTTTCATAAATAATTCCTCAATAAGGTATTTTGATCTTGGTTTTCGGCTTACTTGGACTTGTGCATATCTTTAGATATGATACAATCTCAGTGCCGGTCACATCCAAACTTGGGTCGTGACAGGATGGCATATACGTACGTCAGTATATTTTCGTTCTTTGTGGTGTGATCAATTGATGGGACTGCGTTGATTCGGATCAATGCAAGATAAACAAACATATTCTGATGTTGTTGGAACACTTTTCAAAAAGCTGTTATTGCAAGGATGTTCACTTTTGTTTTGCATCGTGGTATTCATTTGGAATATCCTGCTCCTCAGTCGACGAGGCAAGGGCCGAGATCCCTTCACCGGGAGTGACCCCTTGGACAGAAGTTTGCGTCAGGGCATTAACTTCACTATAGCCGATTACTTTTGCTTTGCATCGTGGTATTCATTTGGGATATCCTGCACCCCATTCTACGGGGAAAGAGCCGAGATCCCTTCACCGGGAGTGACCTCTTTAGTAAAGGTTTTCGTCACTATATTTTCTAAAAAGCTATCCGTTCCTTCAACGATATCAAGTTCATTACGTTAAAGGTTTTCGCCAGAAACCATTCGTAGCCCTCCATCATTTCAGTTAAATATTCGGTAGTATTCAAGCTATGTATTTTGACCTCACGCCAAGGCATAGCGTTTGGTAGCTGCCGGGTATTTATCTGTTGCATAGATAGATGCGTTGGTTTGGGACAGTCGTACTACTATTTTGGCCTACGTCAAGGGTATGTACGGGTGGGTTCAAATTAACCTGGACAATGATGGGTAGAACTTGACATGTGACTTATGATATTTTGACCTCACGCCAAGGTCATAAGAGCATGGGGTAAAAATCACATCGAGAGTTTCAAAAGAACTGAAACTTGCCAGATATGCGCATACCTTCTGGAGTGTGATACCGTGAGCAGATTCCGTCACGTTATCATGCGATGAGAGTTGGATCCCGATTCCCACTGATGTGTTAGTTTACTCCTCGGGTGACCCCGACTAATTCTTCTTTCAGGTTTGGAGGAGAATTTGAGGTACAGTGGGAGGTTTCCTGATTAGATAAAGTGATAACCATTCTGATCTAGGTTAGAGTGCACGCTGAGTGTTTCTTTTCTCTCTCTCTTTGGCAGCGACCATTGACCCGACCCTAGACTATGACTCAGTGACCAAGTTGACCGAACCTTCTTAACACTGGCTTTTGGATTGTCAGAGTTGCAGACCTCATTGCCACTCCTACTTTTACCCTTTTCTCCAGGACACCCCGTATTACTGCGAACGTCCACTTCCATTGGACAGAACCATCGTATGGTTATATACGAACTCAAAGGAATTCGAGGATGGTTTCCGGTTCTGGAGAAAACGGATAGGACTATTCAGTTGTCTTTTCTTTTCACCTTCTCTCAGGTTGCGAGTACTCCTTGGTTTAGGAGTAGTACACCTATTACGCAAATTAGATAGTCTTCTTCCAAACCATAGGCTGGTGCCGACCGGTAGGGAATGAAGAAAACCAATTAGCCTAAACGGTGTGCAGAAGGTATTAAGACTGAGACAAAGCAAGGGATTAGTAAGAGGGCAAAGTAAATTGCGACTGATATTCACGACCAAACCAAGTATTTCTTCGCCAATCCTAAATCATCTTTGTATTTCTCTAGGACACTCCGTATCACTACGAAGATCCACAGTTTATTGGATAATCCATCGTATGGTTATATACGAACTCGAAAGGAACTTGTTCCAGTTCGGGGATGGATCCTGGTTCAGGAGAAATAGGAATAAAGTACATTCAGGTGTCTTTTATCTTCACCTTCTCTCGCGTTGCGAGTGCTCCTAGGATTAGGACAATACACCCATTATGCTTATTGGATAGTCTTCTTCCAAACCATAGGCTGGTGCCGAACGGTAGAGAAGGAAGAAAACCATTTGGCCTAAGGGGTGTGCAGAAGGTAATGACTAAAGACATATAAAGGGATTTGGAGAGGTGGCAAAGAATTATATGGTTATTGTTGTGAATCTGGATAATGGTAGAGGCATTACTAGGAAAACCAGGATACCCTATCGAAACATTTCAATGTTTCAGTTCAACTGTGTACTGTTAAAAGAAAACTGATTTCCTGATTAGACATTTGCTCCAGGGTATGTATTTACCAGGTTTGATTCTCACATCTGTATGGCTTTACAGATGATGAGTGGGAGTAAGTTATTGGGAATTGGATGATCATCCTCATTATGTCGGGATTCGTTGTAATCGGTGATATTTGAGGAGATCACCTGGGCTGTTTGCCGGTCGGCAAATATTTGGTTTTGAATATCCGATGTTGTGCACCAATTTCAAATTGATATATCTGTACGTCTATTTTCATAGAGTGAGATATACCTTTTGATATTATGTCGATGACATTTACCTATATCAGTGGATGGTTAGGTAAGGAGCATTAAACAGCGGTGTAATTTTTCTTAACCATAAGTACAGTTTTCAACCTACGACACATAGTGAAAGAGTTGTTAGACTCAGCGGACTTATACAGAGTATTGTATGTTGTCCAGTGTCCATTAGGACAGAGGGGTTGGTCCTCATACTATATTATGTTTACTTTTAACTTCTCTAGTTCTTAGACATGTGTTTCGTAGAAACACAGGGTCTAAGTTTTGATGAGTTATAGGTATTTGAATAGAGTAGAGAACCAGGTGTAGCAAGTATCGGGATTCTTCAAAGTGATCGAAGATGTAGATACTTATGTATGGTATTCAGTTGATAGTAATGATAAAGAGAAATTGCTTCTCTTTCAGGTTACTCATAATTGGAAGCATTCCTAAGTTGAGCAACGCTGATCGGCCTCTCTCCATTTAGTTAACATGCACTGGAGACAGCTGCATGATTTGAATCTGGTTAAATTAAATCAGTGCCTCTGGTTCTATATTGGATATAGTACAGTTCATATCTTAACATTGTTAAGGTACGGGGAGTTGTCCGGCTTATGATTAAAACCAGACTCTGGATAACTCAAGGCACGTTTCTGTAATGGCTGTTTGTGGGTTGACCCAGGCTATGACGAGGGTTGACTTTCTACCATCTGGCAGATCAATAAAAATATTGTTCTAAACTCGCCACAGTTTTATTAAAAATGGATTTTTTCAAAAACAGTAGTGGGAGTATGGTAGAACTGGAAGTGATTCCAGAACCGCAAACGATTACTGAAGATTTGATAAGGAACCTAAAGATTCAATCTGATTTGACATTCCATTGGCCACTCCGCAGATAAGGTGGGTAACTTCAGGCACCCGAGAGGTACTCCGGTAGCCTCAAGGACGGTGACAGGGAAGTTCTTGTTTACCCACACTTGCCATTCTTGTTGTTCCAGGCTGCGAGACCCGGCAGGAGGATGAGTATAGCGTCGTTCTGAACTAGCTTTAGAAGTGCACGTCTATATGACTCTGCCAGAGGGTTGTCGTAGTCAGTGGGAGCATCGGATGCATTGGTGGACATCAGGCTCATATCTATTTATAGACTAAAGCAGATGTAGCGGAGATAGATCATCTATTTCTGATGTGACAGTCATAGGTTTGACTTCATCAGAATAGGGGATGGATCTGTTAAGAAGGTAGTAGGGTGTGATGTCCTGGTATTTGATGACATACACAGAGTAGGAAGTGATATTCCTATACTACTATCGGTTATACTTTGGTCGTCACACAGTGGTTTCTCCACATAGGACTTGGATATTATATCAGACATACTGGTTACTAGATCTATAGTTTTAGATCTAGATTTGGGTGGTTTCCCAATCTGGGTACTTAGACAGCATTCTAAGAGTATTTGGAATGGACGACTCCTGGCATGGTAGTGTACCTGCAGGTAATGGAGTCACCCTCTCTAAAGGTGTCTTACAGACTAAAGGGGAGAGGGATGTGCATGATTGGCAGATCATTTGCTCAGGCAATTGAGTCAATCATGAGATGTCAAGTACCACACCAGATGTTGTTCTTGCACTAGATGCAATAAGTTGACATTGATCCAATCCTGGAGAAACAGTCGGAAGCAGTTTTAGAACATAAGTGAATGTTCTAGGGATATGATAACGGCTTCCTCCTTTAGGAGACGGTTATCATTCCAGGCTTCCAAGGTGACCTGGATGGCAGAGTGGCTGTCAGAGTTATAGTTTTCCCTCTGACGAGGGGCAGTATTTTGGACAGGTGGTCCAAGAAAATACTGAGGGTGGCATGACGCAGGATACTGATTAAGTTCAGTTGACGATACAGTCTAAGAAGTTTGGATTTGGAGTTCATTCATGAGCTAGGTCCCATCAGACATCCAGACATTCTAAGACAGGTATTGCTCATTTCGGGAGATGGCTTTCTCCGCGAACATGAGATATAGAGAGACATATAAAGAAACATCAAGGCGGATCCACTCACTGAGGCTATTCCTCGACCGCAATAGTTTCACAAACAGGATTTGTGAGACTGACTAGTAGAGGAGTTGGGTGTTCGGTATCACACGGACTGTGAGTATGCGACATCGCAATAATTAGCTTTGAGTGCAAGTGGGAGATTGTTGGAGATAGTGCCCTCAGAGTCAATTATTGGATCACAGGCACGTGATTGCAATGATTGAGGGAGGACCTATCCCGGTAGGACAGTCTTACTCGAGATGATAGTATGCTATCTGGTTTACCTTTATCATCCTGTACTGCTTTAGGTGACCTGACAGGTCGCTAATGCACGTTGATAAAGCCCCTAGGATTCTTGCTTGACTACCGGCAGTATGAGGGCGATCATATACGTGGGAGCTGGTAGTCTATAAGCACATCCTTAAAAGGTCCCTAGTCGTGGGAGTTTCGAGACAGGGCATCGATGCTCCAGAGTAGACTAGTGTATACAGTCGAGACCCCGACGAGGGGCGGTGGCCGGTCTCACAAGCCACTGGTGTCAGTTGGTTCACCTAAGATGTATACAGGTGCTCATTGGGTTATGAGTACACCGGACAGGACTCGCCGGGAACAAGCTAGTTGGTCTTATACCTGACGTCAGATAGCAGTTCCGTGGTGACATGTGTACAGGTTAGTTCATCGACCTGAGGATCGTCATTTGTCTCGTGTGAGTTCCCACTGTGCTTTGATTACTACCCTACCACGGCTCAAAGGAGTCGTGCAAACAGGTTTTAGTTGGGTACAGTCCAGAGCCACATGGAGGCAGTGAGCGGATCTTCAGGGGTTCGTCTCTCCCGGTATTGGGGGTGAGGTCGCGCTGTGTCTAGGAGAGCCATTACACGAAGTCCTTGGCCAAGGCAGGAGATTTACTGGTAGGTATTCCAGTAGTATCTCAGGGTGTTCTGGGCTACACTCCGACACGACTTGTACCGCTTTTGGGGGTCTGACTTTTACCAACCCCCTAGGCCCGACATGCGATGCTCATAGACGAACGGACCGGACTGTACGGATATTGTCACTGACAGGCTCAGTAGGGTGTCAGGATGAGTTCGCTCATCGACGTCCCTTTTGGTCAATAGCTGGTGGCCCGTCACGTATTGGCTTATACCTCTGACGTGCTAGTGGTTAAATCCACAGCCATAGTATTGACGAGTCTTTAGAGTCCACCACACTTTCAGTTACTCAAGCTTTCGGGCGAAACGCTGTAGAGGCCGTATGGAGATATGGCATGGTTCGATCAGATATGTGCGGTATTGCACCGATCAGGATCGGACGGATATTACTAGCCGGCTTTGGTTTAAGCCGGATCATAGTATAGTACAGTGTAGATTTTGTCTCATTGCATTTGTATCCGGTCGGAATACAGATACGGGTGTGTATGCACAGTATCGGGGTTTTCCTGTAATTTATTACGGGACCAGTTTTCTGGAGTTGCCAGTTTGCATTCCGTTCCGGCCGGTTTTCCTTTGTTCTTTCCCAGCCGGACTTTTCCGATGGAGGGGGTTATTTGCAAGTTTGCAAATAACACATTGTGGAGGATTTTCTTGCTAATGTATTAATTATGAAAGAATCTTTTGAAACCATTCTCATCCATCATCATCACTTGCTTTTTGTTGATTTGAGGTGATTAGAGTTTGATGTAGATTTGTTATGATGATGTTGAGGTTGTGGTCACCCTCCACCTTTTACTACACTCACCTCCCACTTGCATTTGGTATTCATTCCTCCACCATTCTCATTGAGAGTGGGTTGAACACATTTGAGAGAAAAAGATGAGAGCTTCATCTTTGAGAGTGTAGCATTCTTGATCTCATTTTCATGCTAGAAAAATGCAAGCACCATTTTTCTTATCTTGATTCCTCCATCATCTTCAAAGGCAACAAACCCCAAATGAGACATAGGCTCTACACTACACATTCTACAGCAAATCTTGGACGCGTCGGCTAGCCTACTTCGCGCCCGAGTTGCCTCGGTATTGAGGTGGGAGCCCGTAAAAGATACAGGCGATGTGGTGCCCTTTCGGCAAGGATGCGACGACCGGAGTTTCCGCAGGAGATCGGGACGACGAGGAGAAGACCGGAGGACTCGGATCATTCGGTATATCTCTTCCCCTTCTTGTAGTTAGCCTAGACTAGTTAATGGTTCGATCCGGGTGTTTAGTGCGCGGTGGTGCCGGTTTGCTAAGTTCGCAAAATTTAAAGTTTATCACCGCTTCCGCATTTGGCCGACGGATTGACGGCCGGGGCGCCGCCGTGCACTTACATAGGTGACTTAAATGATGGGACTTCATTAATATGATTAATGAAAGAAAAGAAACCTAAAAGATGTTGTGGAATCGAATTTTCAAAAACATGTAGCTAAGGTTCTTGCTTTGTTTCGCGATGTTCCTTGTAGAACATCCTGCACCTTATTCGATAAGGAAAGGGCCGAGATCCCTTCACCGGGAGTGACCCCTTTAGCAATGACTGGAAGATGCTACACCCCTCGGTTTGTCTTTTGATTGCTTTTAGAGTTTTTTCTTTGCATAGTGATATATATGATATATCCTGCACCTTATTCGATGAGGAAAGGGCCGACGATCCCTTCACCGGGAGTGACCCCTTTAGCAAAACTAGAAAAGCCTCAAAAACACTCCATTTAAAATCAATTGATTCTACAACGATATCAAGTTCATTACGCAATAGGTTTTCACAAAAACCTGTCGTAGCACTCCGTCATTTCAGATAAGGACTGTTTAGTATTCGTGCTGCGTTTGTTGGCCTTTGTCAAGGCGTAGTGTGCGGTAGCTGAATAGTACTTATCTGCTTATGCATATGATGCAGATTGGATTAGGGTAGTCGTGCGACCTTGTTGGCCTTTGTCAAGGGCCGTGCGGGTGGGTTTAATTCAATCAAGAAATGACGGGTTGAACTTGACTAGCAGCCTATGGTTTGTTGGCCTTTATCAAGGTTATAGGACGCTTGGGGTAAAATATTATCGGGAATTTCAATTGTTGAAATTTGCAATGAGATTGCATACCTTCTATGAGATAGTTGGATCCCGATACCCACTGCGAGTAAGAGTTACTCCAGGGAGAGTTTTACACATTACAATTAGCCGATCAAGTAGGTGTCTAGAAAGGTGTTAACGGGGTTACGCCTCTGGGAAAACGAGATTTACTTTAATTAGGTTCATGCGAAAGCACGGGGGACCTCCCTCAAAGTACCGACACTGGCCTGGCTGAAAGATTGGCGAACTTGTAGAGTGTAATTAACCCCGGCTAGTTTTTTTCCTTTTAGGGTTTGAAGGAAGATTTGATTAAAACAGTGGGAGACATCCTGATTAGATATATTAGATAACCAATCTAATCTTGCAAGAGCATACGCTGAGTGTTTTCTTCTCTCTCTCTCCAGGTAGCGACCATATCACGCCTTAATCAAGATAATAATATGGATATTGTAGGGATCCTAGGCACACCTATGAGGTTCTACAACTGATCAACCATGTCCAATTCAAAAATTTCCATGTGCCGAGAAACCTTAAACTAGATCGTTAACTAGAGGATAGGCGAAAGCAAGTGCAAGTTAACAACTTAACTAAAAGTGAAAGTGACTACAACCATTGTAGATCCGGTCCTCCACCTCTTTAGCTCCGTGATGATGTCCCTCCGCTGCGATCATCGGATCCCGGACTCTAGCGTCGGTTTCATCGGAGAAATGGGCGGGCTAGGTCGTCGACTTCGATGCCGAAGATGATCTACGTCGAGGCAACTCAAGATCAAGCTCCATCTTCACTTGGTCATAAAACTTGTGAAGATAACACACTCTAATACATGGCAAGTGGTAGAGGATGAAGAAATAGGAAGTGGGTTCACTTTAGAATTGGATTTCTCACTCTTTTTCTCATGGCACCATTGGAGATAGCAAGCTTTCATGAAGCTTGATGAAGATGAAGAAGAAGAAAGAATTAAAAAGGATAATGAAATAAGAATGAGACTTATCCTTTTAATTATGGTACCATGGTTAAGTTAAGCCCTCATGCTTAACTTTTGTAGAGAATTGAATAAGGTATTAGGTTAAAGGTTAGGTTAAAGAATTATCAAAAGAAATGACAAAAGAGTGGACTTTGTCAAGGTTTCTCCAAGCTTCTTCAAGCTTGACAACTTTGACCAAGTTCATTTCTTTTGTTAATTCTCTTGATAAAAAAATACCCTAATCTTAAACTTAATCTTCATATAATTCTCATACACACAACTTGTATGTATCATCAAACATGATACAAACATATGTACACAAATATATATCATATATACACTTATGCACAAACTAGTGAGAAAACAAATCTTAAGTGAACCAATACTAGTTAATGTAAAGTAATATATCAAATATATAATTATACATTAAATCATTAAATCAACACTTGATTTAATGATCCGGTCATATCGCATATAACCGACTAATATCTAGTGTATCAATGTATCGAATCAACACTTGATTCGGTAACCCGGCTATATCTCATATAACCGTCCATTGATACAAATCGCGAGAATAGAATACAGTATCACATACTGGTATTATTCTCGGTCCCGCACATATCTCCTATTTCGTTTCGCTTGATCCAGGAAACCTCTGTGTAGGACTCTAATGACTCGTCAATACGCCAGCAGTAGGTGATGATCATATCAAACACCCACAAGCCGCAAGCGGTCTGCTAAACGTAATGGCCACCCGGGTATTGAGCGATCAGAAGATCAACGAGCAAGCCCCCACACACTCCTGTGAATCCAACCAGTAACACTTACCGTACAGTCCGGTATGTTCGTCTGATATGTCGCATATCTCGCCTAGGGGTGGTAAATGTCAGGCCCCAGTAGCTTGATAAGTCATGCCGATGTAAGGTCCATAACATAGCATGAAACTACTGATAACACTTACCAGTAGATCACTGCAACCCTGGCCAGGGATTTCCAGTTATGGCCAGTCGAGCATAGCGCAACATCAAGCCCCAATACCGGGAGAGACGAATCTCCTCCTATCGCTCATTGCCTCCATGTGAATCGGGACAGTACCCAAAAACCACCCATTTGCACGACTCAGTAGAGCCATGGTAGGGTGGAAATCAAAGCACAGTGGGAGACACACAAGACTCTATGACGATCTCGGGTCAACAGACTAAGCTGTACCAGTGTCACCAGAGAACTGCCATCTGACGTGAGGTATAATACCATCTGGGAGTTCTCGGCGAGTCCGTTCAGTGTACCCAGTCATCACTGAGCACCCGTATACCATCTCTGATGTCAAACACCAATGGATATGGGATCATCCATCGCCCATCACATGGGTCGAGAAGATATACGCTAGTCTACTCTGGAATATCGATGCCCCGTCTCGATATTCCCACGACTAGGAACATTGAAGGATGTACTCATGGACTACCCAGGCCCCACTAGTATGATCTACATCATAGTCCTGGAAGTCGAGTACACATCCTAAGGGCTTTATCAACATGTAATAGAGAGACTGCAAGTATACATGTTAAGATAAAGAGCAACCAGATAGCGTATTATCATGTCGAGCAAGAAAGTCCTACCTATATATGTCCAAGCATCCACTACAATATACATCCTATGTACAGTAATGGCCTCTAGGGCATACATATAACTAACAATCTCCCACTTGCACTAGGGCCATATGTAGCAGTGGTTGCAGTATCTAATACTCAACCATCCCATATAAGTCTCTCTCTGGGAAAAGGCCTTTGTGAGTGGATCCGCCGTGTTGTCCTCTGAGTCTACTCTCCTAATCTCGATCACCTTGGAGATCAACTATCTCCTTGATCAGGCAATGCTGCCTCAGAATATGTCTGGGTCACTGATGGGACCGGGGTTCCTGGGCCGAAGCCATACTTCCATTGTCATACAATAGTAGGAACCTAGTTCATATCATGAACCAATATACACATAAACTTCCTCTTTGGTAGTATCTTTAATAGCGATGTTACCAGCCTTTATCGTCTAGTTTGCCACGGTATCTAGCTTGGAACTCTTCCAACATACCATCCCTTCACTTAGGGTAAAGACAATGCCTGCGACTGACATTCAGTCGTCCTCATAACCCTGGAACCTTTCCAGTGATTCTCCCCAGGATCGATTGATACATCTCACTAAACCTAGTGAGAACCCTAACATCCATTTAGATCTATCTCATATATCCAAATCCCAGGATTTAGGATGTATCACTTTGATCCAGTATGGAGAATCCTTGTGATAAGCGGAGATTGACCGAGCGTAGCATAGGAAAATCCTTTCCTATCAAGAGTATGTCATCCACGTACTCTACGAGGATCATCACCATACTCCATACTACCTTTTTGTACATACAAGGTTCATTTACCATTTTGATGAAGTCAAACTCTTTGACTACCACATCAAAACAGATGTTCCAACTCCGCGATGCCTGCTTTATCCTGTAAAGCAACTTGCACACGTTTCCGCTGCTCCCACTGTTTACGAAGCCCTCTGGCTGTGTACTTATAGACGTTCTCTTCTAAATCATTACTTAGAAAAGCAGTCATAGCACCCAACCACCAGATATCGTAGTCATGGTATGTAGCAATGGCAAGTAGGATCAGGATGGACTTAAGCATAGTCCCTGGAAAAGGTTTCATCATTATCCACGCCTGGTCGATGACGAAAACCTTCAACAAGTCTAGCTTTGAAAGTCTCAACTTTTCCATCTACACCAAGTAATCTTCTCAAGATATACTTGCTCCTGATGGGGATTTAACCCTTCAAATACAGCAGCTGTTAGTGTATATGCCCTAGAGGCCATTACTGTATCATACTAGTTTGTATATTACTTGATGGAAGCTTGGGATATTCACAGTTGTATATACAATCTTGCTCGAAATGGTAGTATGCTACTTGGTTTGTCTCTGCTTTAATATGTGCATGTGTTTCTTTTAGCATATCGCTGATATACATATTATTAGAGCCCTTAGGATCTTTGCTTGATTACCAGCATTGTGATGGCGCTCACACTCGTGGGGGCTGGGTAATCTATAAGCACATCCTTATACAGGTCCCTAGTCGTTGGACTATCGAGACAGGGCATCGATACTCCGGAGTAGACTAGCGTATGCGCTTCTCATCACAGCGTGGGAGACGGTCTGTCCCACAGCCATCAGTACGTCGTACTTGAGATAGTATGCGGGTGCTCGTTAGGTTACGAGTACACTGGACATGACTCATTGGGAACTGTTAGTTGGTATTATACCTATCGTCAGTTATCAGTTCCCAGGTGACATGAGTACAGCTTAGTCCGCTGACTTGACACTGTCACTTCGCCTCGAGTGTGTTCCCACTGCACTTTGATTACTTCCCTACCACGGCTCAATGGAGTCGTGCAAACAGGTAGTTTTTGGGTGCAGTCCCGAAGCACTTGGAGGCAGTGACGGTTAGACAGGATTCGTCTCTCCCGGTATTGGGGGTTGACATCGCGCTGTGTCCAGGAGAGCCATTACACAAGTAGTCCCTGGCCAGGGCAAGCGAGATATACTGGTAGGTTTCCAGTGTTATCTCAGGGTGTTCTGGGCTACACTCCGACACGACTTGTACCGCTATTAGGGGACTGACGTTCACCGCCCCCTAGGCCCGCCATGCGATGTATCAGACGAACAGACCGGACTGTACGGAGACTGTCACATACAGGCTCAGTAGGAGTTCAGATGGGGTCACCTCGTCAGTCTTCTTATCGGCATCTACCTGGGGACCGTTACGTACAGCTAGTGCCGCTTGCGGTCTTTGGTTAAACCCACTGCCAGCGTAGTGTCGAGTCTTTAGAGTCCCACACAGAGAGCTATTCGCCTTTAGGCAAAATGAGTAGAGGTCGCATGGTTTTGCGACAGGGTTCGTTCGCATCCGCGCACTTGTGCACGTTTGCTGTCCGGACAGCTTATACTAGCGGGCTTTGGTTTAAGCCAGATCCTAGTATATGATTTGGGATTGGTTTTATCTCTTTGTATTCGTGTTCCCCGGATCACGAATACGGGTGCGTATGCACAGTTGCTTGAGACAGAGGGAGAGGACTTTGATTAGGGTTAATGACCATTGTCATTTTATTAACCCTAATGCTTATGTGTGTATTATGGTTAATTGATATTAGTTTAATATAATTGTGCATGGTTATGGTTGTTGACCATTTGACATTCTTGACTTGTTGACCTAGGTTGACACTTTGACCATCATCATTTCATTTGGAAGATGCTCTTTGATCCTTGCAATTTGCATTAAAAATGAAATGATAATGGTCATGTCTTGATTAAGCCATGACAATTATCTCACTAATTATCTATTTACAATAATTCACACATATATGTGAGAATGCTTCATAATTCTATCATTCTATCATTTTACTTTCTCTCTCTTGCTCTTCCTCTTCCTCAAGCTCTCCCTCTCATGTGTTGAGAAACACTTGAGCTTGAGAAAAACCATTCCATAGTAATCTCTACTCCCATCTAGGGTTCGAGGATTAGCACTTCTAGCACCCTAGTTACTTCTAGCTTGGAGTTGAAGCCAGAGGTTGAGGCTTTCGGGTGGATCCTTCTTCGACTTGAGAAGACGACAAAGGTGATCCCTTTCTACTACTCCAAGGACCAAGGAGAGAAGGACATAAAGCCCTAGGTATAACCATTCTAACTTTTAGCTAGTTTCTAGTTAGCTTTAGCTTGTTTTTGTTTAGCAAAGATCCTCCTTTGTCTAGTCCATGTTGCCTAGCATGATAAAAATCCGATTTTTATTCCATTTTCCGCCTCCCCGTAAGCACCGGGGTAGGCAACGTGGACTTACAGTGGTATCAGAGCCTAACTAAACATAAACTAGCTAGGTAGTAAAGTGTATGGAAGTTCAATCGGAAAAATCGCAAAACCGAGTTTACAAAAATCCTAACTTTCTGTTATTTTTTTTTTCTGTTCAAAATAAAATAAATCGTACGTCAAAAATCATCTCAGTGTTTTGTGAATAAAGCCACCAAAAACGATCCTGTGAATCGTTCAAAGCGCCGCGGTTCCGCGGCAATAGAAAGCTATTGCCGCGCAACCGCGGCCGTTTTGACTCGGTTCTGTGTCGAGTTTGGTGCAGTATTCTTCTGGCTTGGTTTTGGGATTTTTAAGATGGTTTATTTGTGCCCAGGTTTTCCAGAAAATAAATTTGTTTTTGGGGGCCTATAAATCCGTATTTTTGATCGAACTTCACTACACTTTGACTAAAGGGTTATATCTGTGATGTTTATATGTATTGAACGTCGACTAATCGCTATATGTCGATTAGTGGGGGTTATACATATCTGTGATATGTGTTTGATGCTGGTATGTGTATATGAATGCGTTGGATTGCCGCGGGTGAATAGCCGGGGTGGATGTGAGATGAGTATTTCTTTTTCTTTCATTCATTGTAATATGTAAATTGATGTAATATTATTTGTATGGCCGCACAACCGGGTCGGGGTTGTAGCCGTCATTGTATATTTCTTTTTAATGTTTTTGCTCCTAGGATAGACCCATGGAGGGGGTGCACAATCTACCGGGTATCTCGAAGTGCCGAGTGGCCTACTCATGGTGTTGAGGGAGGTTGCTTCGCTTCGGGTACTTGGCGGGTAGTTTGCCGCACCCGTAGGGGGCTTGGGTGGGGTATTGGCTATTCACCGCGACCGTGTAATCCGCTTTTCGTTGCAGGCTCGAACGGATTGCAGATTCCTAGTATATCCAATGTATTCATCTGTGATCTGTAATGTCTATCATTGCTATATATTTATATATTATAACTATTTAGGCGTTGCTTATGTTTTACAGCCGCGCTAGCCCAGCCCCCGCTCTGTCGTTAGTTAAGTAACTTAACGGGTGATGACGGGGCCCCGTGGCGAATGCGAATGGCATAAGCGTACGTCATATTTTGGTTGTTTTCTGCAATGGTAGGATTAAATGATGGGACGCATTAAAAGAACTAATGAAAGAAAATAAACCAAGTAAAAGTCGATTGGAACACTTTGAAAACCACTCGGTTCTTTTCAAAACTAAACTTTTAAACGCGGAGCTTGAACCACTCCTTTTAAAAGCTATCGCGTTCCATCGATTATATCAAGTTCACTATATTCACGGTTTCACCAAAACCATTCATAGCCCTCCGTCATTCCATATGAAGGGTCAAAAAGTATTCAAGCTATGTATTTTGGCCAAAGTCAAGGCATAGTGATTGGTAGCTATTGGGTATTCATGTGCAGCATAGATAGATGCGTTGGTTTGGGACAGTCGTGCTGCCATTTTGGCCAAAGTCAAGGGTAGGTACGGGTGGGTCCAAATTAACCAGGAGAATGACAGGTAGAACTTGACATGCGACTTATGATATTTTGGCCAAAGTCAAGGTCATAAGAGCATGGGGCAAAAATCCACATCGGGAGTTTCATAAGTACTGAAACTTGCTAGCGCTGCATACCATTTGGAGTGTGATAATTCTGGTAGGATTCCTTCGGTTTTATCACGCGATGATATTTGGATCCCGATCCTACTGTGAGTATATGCTACTCCTCGGGAAAGTTCTCACTTAACGATCAATGCTATAAACCTAGTAGGTGTCTAGAAAGGTGTTAGCGGGGCTACGCCCACAGGGAAAAGAGGTTACTTAATTAAGGAACTTCGCGAAAGCGTTGGAAAACCTCCCTCGAAGTACCGACACTGGCCTGGCTGAACAGTTAAGCAAGTATTGTACGGTGGGATTGATCCTGACTAATCCTTTCTTTACGGTTTGAGAAGGGATTCGACAGACAGTGGGAGCCATCCAGATTAGACAAATTAAAAACCATTCTAAACTTGCAAGAGCATCATGCTAAAGTGTTTCTTTTCTCTCTCCTAATTGCAGCGACCATTCAACATGACCGGACCTAAGTTATTACTAGATAAAAACATACTGACAGGGCCAAACTACAAAGACTGGCTCAGGAATGTCAAGATGGCAATCACTTACGACAAGTTGGGGTATGTCCTTACCACCAAAGCTCCCCCTGTCCCAGGTCCTACCTCCAGCGTCGCGGATAAAGAAATCCGTAAGACATGGGAGATCGATTGCGTGAAGGCCAAATGCCTCGTGCTTGCCTCGATGGACAACGAACATCAAAGGAGGCATGAGAATATGGACCTAGAGTCCATATTTCTCCATACAAAAGAACTGTATGGAGAGCAGTCTCGTATCGCAAGATACGAAGTGTCGAAGAAGAAATTTTCGGCAAGATTGGCCGTCGGATCATCGGTAGCGGAACACGTGCTTAAGATGATTGGCTACTGATTTAAAAAGATTTCGGATTGTATATATTGGAAATTGTAAAGAAATCACAACCAAAAATTATTTGACCGCAATCAACTACGGTGTCGGATGTAGATTGTAAGTGAGTGCGGATCGTCCACAGGGACAGTGTAATAGTTCGCCTTTTGAATTAGATGAATTGAAACATTAAGGAAAAGAAAACAAAACAATTCATGATTTATATTTGAAGTTCAAGAATTAGAAAATATAGATCTAATAACAAGAAAAAGATAGAATCAAGAATTGATAGTTTGATGATTTTTCCAAACCAAATATCAAGAATCGAAATGAGACTCGTAGGAATCGATCAGATCTATAGATGTGATGCAATCTCAAGATGACGTATTCTTATCCTTCGATGAATTGATACTAGATCGATGATGATCGACGAGAGTTAGGGCTTTCTCGTGAAACTAGGGTTTCATCATTTAACCCTTGTTCTTTTGTCGATATCATTCACATTCTAGCCTCTAGCAATTTCAAGAAACGATCGTAACCCCCCAATTTCGAACGATCACAATCAAGAAAGCATCGCAACGAAACTAGGTCATCGATTCTTGAACTTGCTAGGGTTTACAAAACTCGTAGGACTTAAAAATCGTTTTGAGATTTGTTACATCATCTTTCTATTGATCGTCTCGGCTCCTTAACGAGCGGAGTTTTACTCAAACATACAACAAGAACAACAATTACAAATTGAGATCTAATCATGATGCAAGAATTAAAAGAAAGCAAGATTCAAGAATTTCACCTTTTATTTATATCAACAATTTCGTTACATTCGCTCAAGAACTACAAGAGGATGAACTCGATCGTCGATTTAGCTTCGCTCGTCTCCGAGAGTCGCGGATCGGCTTGGATCACTTGCCCGATTGAATATCGGCTCGGCTCCTAAAAGGTTGAAGGCTTCTCGCTTGATTTGGTACTCAAGATCTTAAATTTGGAGTGGAATTAGGGTTAGGGTTTCGCACAAGTCTTGTCGCTAGACTTGTGGAAGTAGATGATGTAAGTGGGAATGAACTAGCAAACTAAAAGATTAACAAAGATTGAACAACCTCAACCCTTAGATCTAGGCTCCTATTTATAGATATCTAAACCCTAGATCTAGGATTTTAAATTTGAATTTCCCTCCTAAAGTATGTTGAGGAGATTTGAATTTCCCTCCAAAAGTTAGTTAGAGGAGAAGCTTCTAAATGTGATTAGTTAGGAGCTTAATTAGGATTAGACTTGCTTAATGATCTTTGCTGATCTGGCAGTAGCTTCGAGAGAATTCTGGAATTTGACATATCAGAAATGAATGTGGGCCCAGAACTGAGAATTGTGCACTGAAATTGGACGGATGACGTGGCCAAACCGCCGCGGAACCGCGGCGCAAGCCGGCTCCCGCCGCGGTTCCGTGGCGCTTTTGAAGCTTTAGGGCTTGAAAACTCTGGTGCTGATTTGGGCTGACTTGTGGGCCTTTCTTTGATATGTAGAATTATATTGCTCCCTTTGGATTGCTACCAGATCTCAAAACTTGGAGTTGGTATAATGTTTGATCAGCAAATTGATAATTTTGGCTTTTCTTCCAGATTTTCCTGCACAATTTCTCAAGACAAGTGTTGCGCAATATAGAGATGATGCAATGCCATGAAATGCAGTCAATTTCCCTTAAAGTGCCGGTTTAAAAGTCTAACACATGAAATCTGATATTTTACGACTGATTTGCTAATATGTGAAATATGAATACCGAACACTTCTAAATGAGTGCAAAAGATAGGGAAATTGCCGTGTTAAAATACATTATTTTCGACTGATCAAATACCCCCAAACTTATTTTCGATCTTCTCGAGCGAACTGTTTGTTAGTGTATATGCCCTAGAGGCCATCACTGTATCATACTAGTTTGTATATTACTTAATGGAAGCTTGGGATATTCACAGTTGTATATACAATCTTGCTCGAAATGGTAGTATGCTACTTGGTTTGTCTCTGCTTTAATATGTGCATGTGTTTCTTTTAGCATATTGCTGGTATACATATTAGTAGAGCCCTTAGGATCTTTGCTTGATTACCAGCGTTGTGATGGCGCTCGCACTCGTGGGAGCTGGGTAATCTATAAGCACATCCTTATACAGGTCCCTAGTCGTTGGACTATCGAGACAGGGCATCGATACTCCGGAGTAGACTAGCGTATGCGCTTCTCATCCCAGTGTGGGAGACGGTCTGTCCCACAGCCGTTAGTACGTCGTACTTGAGATAGTATGCGGGTGCTCGTTAGGTTACGAGTACACTGGACAGGACTCGTCGGGAACTGTTGGTTGGTAATATACCTATCGTCAGTTATCAGTTCCCAGGTGACATGAGTACAGCTTAGTCCGCTGACTTGACACTGTCACTTCGCCTCGAGTGTGTTCCCACTGCAATTTGATTACTACCCTACCACGGCTCAGAGGAGTCGTGCAAACAGGTAGTTTTTGGGTGCACTCCCGAAGCACTTGGAGGCAGTGACGGTTAGACAGGATTCGTCTCTCCCGGTATTGGGGTTGACATCGCGCTGTGTCCAGGAGAGCCAATACACGAGTAGTCCCTGGCCAGGGCAAGCGAGATATACTGGTAGGTTTCCAGTGTTATCTCAGGGTGTTCTGGGCTACACTCCGACACGACTTGTACCGCTATTAGGGGACTGACGTTCACCGCCCCCCTAGGCCCGCCATGCGATGAATCAGACGAACAGACCGGACTGTACGGAGATTGTCACATACAGGCTCAGTAGGAGTGCAGATGGGGTTCACCTCGTCAGTCTTCTTATCGACATCTACCTAGGGACCGTTACGTACAGCTAGTGCCGCTTGCGGTCTGTGGTTAAACCCACTGCCAGCGTAGTGTCGAGTCTTTAGAGTCCCACACAGAGAGCTATTCGCCTTTAGGCAAAACGAGTAGAGGTCGCATGGTTTTGCGACAGGGTTCGTTCGCATCCGCGCACTTGTGCACGTTTGCTGTCCGGACAGTTTATACTAGTGGGCTTTGGTTTAAGCCGGATCCTAGTATATGATTTGAGATTGGTTTTTCTCATTGTGTTCGTGTTCCTCGGATCACGAATGCGGGTGCGTATGCACGGTTGCTTGAGATTGAGGGAGAGGACCTTGTTTAGGGTTAATGACTATTGTCATTTTATTAACCCTATTGCTTTTGTGTGTATTATTGTTAATTAATAATTAGCTTAATTATTGTGCATGGTTGTTGTTGTTGACCTTTTGACTTCATTGACTTGTTGACCAAGTTGACAATTTGACCATGATCATTTCATTTGGAAGATGCTCTTTGATCCTTGCAATTTGCATTAAAAGTGAAATGATAATGGTCACCTCTTGATTAAACCATGACAATTTTCTAGCTAATTAATTAATTAGAATATCACACACATATTAGTGAGAATGGCTCACTAATAATTCATTCTATCATATCTTTTCTCTCTCTTGCTCATCCTCTCCCTCAAGCTCTCTCCCTCTCACAAGGAGAGAAGGAGTTCGAGCTCAAGGTATAACCTTTCTACAACTTAGTTAGTTGTTAGTTTACTTTAGCTAGTTTTCGTTTAGCAAAGATCCTCACAAGCAAGGTCCATGTTGCC
Organism: Agapanthus africanus; assembly: GCA_030015575.1. Taxonomy (NCBI): domain Eukaryota; kingdom Viridiplantae; phylum Streptophyta; class Magnoliopsida; order Asparagales; family Amaryllidaceae; genus Agapanthus; species Agapanthus africanus. Next base: position 395,483,985 of record JASDDO010000022.1, read on the forward strand.
TAAGTCATAAAAATCCGTTTTTTATTATGTTTTTCGCCTCCCCGTAAGTACCGGGGTGGGCAACGTGGACTTACAGTGGTATCAGAGCCTAACTAAACTCAAACTAGCTAGGTAGTGAAGTTTAACGAAGTTTCGAAACCGGAAAATCCAAAAACCAAACTTTTGAAAAACCCTAGTTTCTGTTAAAATTTTTTCTGCTCTAAATGAAAAACTTTATATTTGTAAATTCGGCTCAGGGTTTTTTATGAACACCCACGAAAAACGGTACAGTGATTCGTTCAAACCGCCGCCCTTCCGCGGCACGAGGTAGGCATGTGCCGCGGAAGCGCCGCGGTTTGTCGTCTTCTCTGCATCGTTTTTCATGCAGTGTCTGTCTGTGTTGATTTTGGGATTTTTAGGATATATTATATGTGCCCAGATTTTCCAGAACTAAAATTTACTTTTGGGGGCCTATAAATCCGTATTTTTCGGAACTTCACTACACTTTAACTACATCGGTTATATCTGTAATGCTTGCATGTATTGAACGTCGGCTAATCGCTATAAGACGATTAGTCGGGGTTATACATGATCTGTGATTGTTATTGGTTTGTGGATATGAATGGATTGGATTGTCGCGGGTGAATGGCCGGGGTGGATGTGAGATGAGCGTTGTTTTTCTTTCATTCATTTGTAACATGTAAATTGATGTAATAATATTATTTGTATGGCCGCACAACCGGGTCGGGGTTGTAGCCGTCATTGTATAATTCTTTTTACTGTTTTTGCTCCTAGGATAGACCCATGGAGGGGGTGCACAAACTACCGGGTATCTCGAAGTGCCGAGTGGCCTACTCACGGTGGTGAGGGAGGTTGCTTCGCTTCGGGTGCTTGGCGGGTAGTTTGCCGCACCCGTAGGGGTCTTGGGTGGGGTATTGGCTATTCACCGCGACCGTGTAATCCGCTTTGCGTTGCATGCTCGAACGCATTGCGGATTCCTAGTATATCCAATGTATTCATCTGTGATCTGTAATGTCTATCATTGCTATATATTTATATATAATAACTATTTAGACGTTGCTTATGTTTTACAGCCGCGCTAGCCCAGCCCCCGCTCTGTCGTTAGTTAAGTAACCTAACGGGTGATGACGGGGCCCCGTGGCGAATGCGAATGGCATAAGCGTACGTCATATTTTGGTTGTTTTCTGCAATGGTAGGATTAAATGATGGGACGCATTAAAAGAACTAATGCAAGAAATAAACCAAGTAAAAGTCGATTGGAACACTTTGAAAACCACTCGGTTCTTTTCAAAACTAAACTTTTAAACGCGGAGCTTGAACCACTCCTTTTAAAAGCTATCTCGTTCCATCGATTATATCAAGTTCACTACGTTCACGGTTTCGCCAAAACCATCCGTAGCCCTCCATCATTTCGGTTAAATATTCGGTAGTATTCAAGCTATGTATTTTGACCTCACGCCAAGGCATAGTGATTGGTAGCTGCCGGATATTTATCCGTTGCATAGATAGAATGCGTTGATTTGAGACAGTCGTACTGCCATTTTGGCCTACGTCAAGGGTAGGTACGGGTGGGTTCAAATTAACCAGGATAATGATGGGAAGAACTTGACATGTGACTTATGACATTTTGACCTCACGCCAAGGTCATAAGAGCATGGGGCAAAAATCCACATCGGGAGTTTCATAAGTACTGAAACTTGCTAGCGTTGCATACCATTTGGAGTGTGATGATTCTGGTAGGATTCCTTCGGTTTTATCACGCGATGATATTTGGATCCCGATCCTACTGTGAGTATATGCTACTCCTCGGGAAAACTCTCACTTAACGATCAATGCTATAAACCTAGTAGGTGCCTAGAAAGGTGTTAGCGGGGCTACGCCCACAGGGAAAAGAGGTTATTTAATTAAGGAACTTCGCGAAAGCGTTGGAAAACCTCCCTCGAAGTACCGACACTGGCCTGGCTGAACGGTTAAGCAAGTATTGTACGGTGAGAATGATCCCTGCTAATCCTTTTCTTTATGGTTTGAGAAGGGATTCGAGAAACAGTGGGAGCCATCCAGTTTAGACAAACTAAAAACCACTCTAAACTTGCAAGAGCATCATGCTAAAGTGTTTCTTTTCTCTCTCCTAATTGCAGCGACCATTCAACATGACCGGACTTAAGTTACTGTTAGATAAAAATATATTGACAGGGCCAAACTACAAAGATTGGCTCAGGAATGTCAAGATGGCTATCACTTATGACAAGCTGGGGTATATACTTACCACCAAAGCTCCCCCTGTCCCAGGTCCCACCTCCAGCGTCGCGGATGTAGAAATCCGTAAGACATGGGAGATAGATTGCGCGAGGGCCAGATGCCTCGTACTAGCCTCGATGGACAACGAACATCAGAGGAGGCACGAGAATATGGACCTAGAGTCCATATTTCTCCATACAAAAGAACTGTATGGGGAGCAGTCTCGTATCGCTAGATACGAAGTGTCGAAGAAGCTTTTTTCGGCAAGATTGGCCGTCGGATCATCGGTAGCGGACCACGTGCTTAAGATGATCGGCTACATAGAGGAGCTCGCGGACCTAGGGACCACGTTGGAGAATGAACTCTATACCGATTTGATTCTCCAGTCCCTTCCTTCCACTTACGCCCAGTTCATTCTTAACTTCAACATGCAAGGAAAGGAGGTTGAACTTGCCGAACTTCTGAACATGTTGAGGACTGCTGAGGGCACCCTACAGAAGGGTAGGGAGACATCCACTTTGTTTGTAGGAGGATCTTCCTCTTCTAGGTCCAGGGCGAAAGCCAAGGGCAAGAAGAAGAAAGCCCCCGCCAAACCAAGAGGCGGTGTCGGTAAAGTGGATACGAAGGGAAAGGGTAAAGCAACAAAAGTAGCGGGGAAGATGGTGGGGAAGGAAGAATGCTTCTATTGTCACAAAAGTGGTCACTGGAAACAGGATTGCAAGGCTTGGAAATCCAGAACACAGGATTTGAAGCGAGTTGCAGCTTCAGCTTCAGGTGTGTATGTTATTGAAAACTGTCTATCAATAAACTCTACATCCTGGGTATTGGATACCGGATCAGGATCTTATATCTGTAATTCTTTGCCGGCGTTGAGAAAGCGTAGAGTTTTGAAGGCAGGTGACATGACCCTCAGAGTTGCGAACGGTGCTAGCATGGATGCTGAGGCCGTGGGGGACTATCACCTGGGATTATCAGATGGACACTTTTTGGTTTTGCGTAGTTGTTATTATGTACCAAATGCAACCTGTAATATCATATCTGTATCTTTATTATCTAAAGAAGGTTAAGAATTTGCATTTGTAAGTAATGTAGTGAACATTCACCTTAATCAAGTTTTGATTGGGTCAGGTACATTGAACAACGGTATATACGTTTTAAACCAACCGCAGGTTTTCAATATCCAGAATACACACAAAAGAAAGTCTCCAGAAGTTAATAAAACTTTCTTATGGCATTGTAGACTGGGTCACATCAATGAGAGAAGATTGACTAAGTTACATACTGAAGGATATTTGGATCCGTTCGAATATCAATCGTATGCAACTTGTCAATCCTGTCTCAAAGGAAAGATGACAAAGGCTCCGTTTTCTGGACACGGAGAAAGAGCGAGCGAGCTCTTGGGACTCGTACACAGCGACGTGTGCGGTCCAATGTCTACACATACGCGAAGCGGTTTTTCTTACTTCATTACTTTTACGGATGATTTCTCAAGATTCGGACACATCTTCTTAATGAAGCATAAATCCGAAGCTTTTGATAAGTTCCAGGAATATAAGAATGAAGTAGAAAAACAGACCGGCAAAAGTATCAAGATCCTAAGATCGGATCGAGGAGGAGAATACTTAAGTGCCGAATTCCTGAACTACTTAAAAGAGAATGGAATTCTCTCTCAGCTTACTCCTCCATACACTCCGCAACATAACGGTGTATCGGAGAGACGGAACCGGACCCTATTGGATATGGTACGGTCCATGATGAGTAACGCTGAGTTACCGCGATCGTTCTGGGGATATGCGCTAGAAACAGCTGCATATCTTTTGAACCGTGTTCCCACTAAGACTGTTCCTACCACACCATATGAGTTATGGAGTGGGAAGAAACCCTATCTTCAATACTTGAAGATTTAGGGATGTCCAGCTTATGTCAAAAAGCAGCATACGGACAAGCTCGAGGCACGCTCAGTACTGTGCAAGTTTGTGGGATACCCAAAGAACTCCAGGGGGTATCTTTTCTATTACGCAGAGGAACAAAAAGTCCTTGTTTCTCGTAATGCCCACTTTCTGGAACATCAGTTTTTAGAAAAAGAATTAAGTGGGAGCGCGATAGAACTGGAAGAAATTCCAGAACCGCAAGCTATTACTGAAAGCTTAGTAGAACCAGAGGGTTCAAAAGAACAGGACATTCCTACGCCACTCCGCAGGAGTAGTAGGCAGTCTCATCCGCCCGAGAGATACTACGGTTTTCTCATTGACGGGGATAGAGAAGACTGCATCCTAGATTGTGATGAGCCTACTAGCTTCCAGCAAGCCATTCAGAGCGTCGACTCGGTAAAATGGCTGGATGCAATGCGGACCGAGATGGAGTCCATGTACACCAACAAAGTATGGACGTTGGACATTGCTCCAGACGGGGTAAAACCCGTAGGATGCAAGTGGATCTTCAAAAGGAAGATTGGTATAGATGGACAGGTTGAGACCTATAAAGCTAGACTGGTAGCAAAGGGTTTTCGTCAGCGACCTGGTTTGGACTATGACGAAACCTTTTCTCCAGTAGCGATGCTGAAATCCATTCGGATCCTTCTTGCCATCGCTGCTTTCCACGATTATGAGATTTGGCAGATGGACGTAAAGACAGCTTTTCTAAATGGTCATTTAGAGGATTGTGTCTATATGGACCAGCCAGAGGGTTTCATTCAGGGTGGGAGCAGCGGAAAGGTGTGCAAGTTGCTCAAGTCCATTTATGGACTCAAGCAGGCATCGCGGAGTTGGAACATCTGTTTTGATGAGACGGTCAAAGAATTTGGCTTTATCAAAAATCCAGATGAACCATGCATCTATTGTAGATTTGTAGCGAGAACTGTAGTATTCCTCGTTTTATACGTGGATGACATTCTCTTAATAGGAAATGACATTCCTATGCTACAATCTGTCAAGGGGTTCTTGTCACACAGGTTCTCCATGAAAGACCTGGGTGATGCCTCATACATTCTGGGTATCCGGATCTACCGTGACAGATCCAAGAGGATATTAGGACTCTCACAGTCCAGGTACATCGACACCATACTGAAGAGATTCAGTATGGAAGATTCCAAGCGCGGTAATCTACCGGCTTGTCACGGGATCACCCTCTCCAAAGAGATGTCTCCCAAGACTGATTTGGAAAGGGATCGCATGTCTATTATACCCTACGCTTCTGCGGTAGGCTCTATAATGTATGCGATGTTGTGTACCAGACCGGATGTGGCTTATGCACTGAGTGTGGTAAGCAGGTATCAGTCAAACCCTGGGGAGAAACATTGGATAGCAGTAAAGAACATTCTCAAGTACCTGAGAAGGACTAAGGAGATGTTCTTGGCGTATGGCGGAAAAGACCTGCAGATTGAGGCCTTTGCTGACTCCAGCTTCCAGAGTGACAAGGATGATTCCAAGTCCATGTCGGGTTTTGTCTTTACCCTCAAAGGAGGGGCGGTGTGTTGGAAGAGCTCCAAACAGGAAACCGTTGCTGACTCGACTATGGAAGCGGAATACATCGCTGCATCTGATGCCACAAAAGAAGTTGTCTGGATGAGGAAGTTCTTGAAAGAACTTCAGGTGGTTCCGTCCATTGTTGACCCAATACCTCTGTATTGCGACAACAACGGGGCTATAGCTTTAGCGAAGGAACCCAGGTCCCATCAGAAATCCAGACACATCTTAAGGCGGTATCACCTGATCAGGGAGATTGTGGATCGCCAGGAGATCGAGGTCCGGAGAGTTGCATCAGAGGATAACACAGCAGATCCATTCACCAAGGCCTTGCCCCAAACTCAGTTCGAGCGGCTGATCGAGATGATAGGTCTTCGATACGCCAGTACATGGCCTTAGTGCAAGTGGGAGATTGTTAGTGTATATGCCCTAGAGGCCATTACTGTATCATACTAGTTTGTATATTACTTAATGGAAGCTGAGGATATTCACAGTTGTATATACAATCTTGCTCGAAATGGTAGTATGCTACTTGGTTTGTCTCTGCTTTAATATGTGCATGTGTTTCTTTTAGCATATTGCTGGTATACATATTAGTAGAGCCATTAGGATCTTTGCTTGATTACCAGCGTTGTGATGGCGCTCGCACTCGTGGGAGCTGGGTAATCTATAAGCACATCCTTATACAGGTCCCTGGTCGTTGGACTATCGAGACAGGGCATCGATACTCCGGAGTAGACTAGCGTATGCGCTTCTCATCCCAGTATGGGAGACGGTCTGTCCCACAGCCGTTAGTACGTCGTACTTGAGATAGTATGCGGGTGCTCGTTAGGTTACGAGTACACTGGACAGGACTCGTCGGGAACTGTTGGTTGGTGATATACCTATCGTCAGTTATCAGTTCCCAGGTGACATGAGTACAGCTTAGTCCGCTGACTTGACTCTGTCACTTCGCCTCGAGTGTGTTCCCACTGCACTTTGATTACTACCCTACCACGGCTCAGAGGAGTCGTGCAAACAGGTAGTTTTTGGGTGCAGTCCCGAAGCACTTGGAGGCAGTGACGGTTAGACAGGATTCGTCTCTCCCGGTATTGGGGGTTGACATCGCGCTGTGTCCAGGAGAGCCATTACACTAGTAGTCCCTGGCCAGGGCAAGCGAGATATACTGGTAGGTTTCCAGTGTTATCTCAGGGTGTTCTGGGCTACACTCCGACACGACTTGTACCGCTATTAGGGGACTGACGTTCACCGCCCCCCTAGGCCCACCATGCGATGTATCAGACGAACAGACCGGACTGTACGGAGATTGTCACATACAGGCTCAGTAGGAGTGCAGATGGGGTTCACCTCGTCAGTCATCTTATCGACATCTACCTGGGGACCGTTACGTACAGCTAGTGCCGCTTTCGGTCTGTGGTTAAACTCACTGCCAGCGTAGTGTCGAGTCTTTAGTGTCCCACACAGAGAGCTATTCGCCTTTAGGCAAAACGAGTAGAGGTCGCATGGTTTTGCGACAGGGTTCGTTCGCATCCGCGCACTTGTGCACGTTTGCTGTCCGGACAGTTTATACTAGTGGGCTTTGGTTTAAGCCGGATCCTAGTATATGATTTGAGATTGGTTTTTCTCATTGTGTTCGTGTTCCTCGGATCACGAATGCGGGTGCGTATGCACGGTTGCTTGAGATTGAGGGAGAGGACCTTGTTTAGGGTTAATGACTATTGTCATTTTATTAACCCTATTGCTTTTGTGTGTATTATTGTTAATTAATAATTAGCTTAAATATTGTGCATGGTTGTTGTTGTTGACCTTTTGACTTCATTGACTTGTTGACCAAGTTGACAATTTGACCATGATCATTTCATTTGGAAGATGCTCTTTGATCCTTGCAATTTGCATTAAAAGTGAAATGATAATGGTCACCTCTTGATTAAACCATGACAATTTTCTAGCTAATTAATTAATTAGAATATCACACACATATTAGTGAGAATGGCTCACTAATAATTCATTCTATCATATCTTTTCTCTCTCTTGCTCATCCTCTCCCTCAAGCTCTCTCCCTCTCATGTGTTGAGAAACAAAAAAAGCTTGAGAAAAACCTTCACTTGATCTTCTCTACTCACTTCTAGGGTTCAAGTCTTAGCATTTCTTGCACTCTAGTTACTCCTAGCTTGGAGTTGAAGCTAAAGGTCGAGGCTTTCGGGTGGATCGTTCTTTGACGGGAGAAGACAAGCAAGGTGACATCTTCCTACCATTCCGGCGAGCAAGGAGAGAAGGAGTTCGAGCTCAAGGTATAACCTTTCTACAACTTAGTTAGTTGTTAGTTTACTTTAGCTGGTTTTCGTTTAGCAAAGATCCTCACAAGCAAGGTCCATGTTGCCTAAGTCATAAAAATCCGTTTTTTATTATGTTTTCCGCCTCCCCGTAAGTACCGGGGTGGGCAACGTGGACTTACACTGTTTTATTAAAAAGAGAAGGAGAAAATAAAGAAAGAGAAAAACTAACTAGCACACTTTCATAGGCAACACGATTGCACTGAGCACGTGCAACAAGCCTTTAAACCTCTAGGTGTCCCTAGTAGGAGGATTGTTGTCTCCTGAGGGTTTTCAGCGGATTACACCCACAAAATCCAATAATAAAAGGAAGATCATGAATATTACATTTAAAGACAAGAATTGTAAAAGAAAGACTTTGAAAATTAGGGTTTCCAACTAAGCTAGCTTTTCGATTGTCATGAGCCCTATCTTAATGGTTATGAAAAAATGTTAGAAATCACGTCCTCCCTCAATAAAACATCGTCTTTTTTTTCATTCGTATCTTTCTTCCAAACATCGATCATATAACCCTGCGTGTGTGTAAAGGACATCCCTACACCCGGAGAATTCAATTCAAGCTATCATACTCTTGCCCATCAGCCTCAGTACTTTTTAATTAATGAATATTTAGATGATATTGCTCACACACTTTCATGCGACCGTTAATACTTCTTGAGGTACTAACCGACCGATTACTCATGTGCTTGCTTATTTGGTGTATTTTTCTCGTCTTGCACCACCTAAGGCATAGCAGTGACTCCCAGACCAGTTGGCCTTAGGGCACTAGGTGAAGAAGCACCCTCGCTATATATTTTTTTATTGCCCTTGGTGATAACAAAACCAGTGTCCATTTTTCTCACCACTTTATATTTTCTTCATTTCAATTTTTTATTTTCTTCATACTTTTGGCTTTAAGATAAGAGCATTTCAAGGTATCCTCTACTATCCCAGGCTTTAAGACTTGTGTAAGTGCGAATAGCAGGGTATCAACATTCAAAATGTTTGGCTTCCAGAATAGAAACTATTTTTCAGACTTATTTTTATCCTCAGATTAGTGACGTCTTTCATCTTACTAACCCTTGGGACAACGGCTCATAACTACTTATTACTAGTTCGTATAAGAAAACTTCTAATTTTCTTGGTTTTCTTAAATTTTTCTAATCTCATGGATGTAATTTTTTCACTATCTAAACTTTCATTATCTTATTTATGTACAGAAAATATTTTTATATTTTGAAATTTTTTAAATTTTTATGGTTTTCAAAAAAAAATGTTTTGTGCTTATGCAAAGTAATATGCAAATGATGCAAAAATAAGTACAAACCTCCCCCAAACTTGTTTTCAACAGTGTCCTCACTGTTGCCTTCTGCTAAATCTCGAAAAACCTGTAAGCTTGGGAGGAATTTATTAGTGGGGGCAAAATATTTAAGTGAAGATGCTCCCCCAAACTTATTTTTGGCTCAAATTTTTGTAAAAATTTTCTTTTCATGAGCCAGAAAATATACCCCCCCCAAACTTAAGCAATGTTAATCTTTGAAAATCATATGAGGGGGTCAAAAATCAGTGGTCGATGCCAAGCTTTGCAAAGACCGAATGTTAACACCAACCATTCAAAAATTTTATCAATGCAGTGCTCTGGTTGGTGGAAGAAGAAGTGTGGAAAGGGTAAGTGGTGGAATAGAATGTGTGTGCGTCTCATTTTGGAGAGACGATGCAGTGATTGTGATGGATTACTCACCTTCTTCTTACAAGTCAGAAGAAGGGGTGGAGGTTCAATTTCAATGATTGGGACATGGTTCATCTCAACACCCGTGTCATTCAAAAATGCGAGTTCATCAGCGAAGATCTCCTCAAAAGTTCCATCAATACCCCGATGAATAATGCCATCACAAAGTACGGGGTGTTCTTCAGACTCTAAGAACAGTTCATAATCCGTGTTAGTTTTTGACCCGGACATCTCAGTGGTAGAGTCCGTATATGTAAGATACATAGTTGGGTCAAACAACAACATATGAAAAGAGTCTAGATCAATATCAGGAGGATCATTAAATTCGCTGCTGTCGACCTCCATTAAGTCGACAGAACATACCTGAGCAATAGGTTCGGAGGGTACACTTCCCAACTTGTAAATGTTCAGCTCTATTGACCTATTCCCGAAGAATAGGGTCATAGAACCATTACGACAGTTGATTATTGCATTGGAAGTGGCCAAAAAAGGGCGACCTAAAATCACCGGAATTTGATTCCGTGGGTTCGCTACAGGATGTGTAACAATTACAATAAAGTCCACAGGGAATATAAATTCCCCGATTTTTATTAACACATCCTCCAGTTCACCCCTAGGTTTGGTGATTGATCGGTCAGCCATCTAAAGAGTGCAATTGGTTGGCTTCAACTCTCCGATTCCTAATTGCTCATAAACTGAATATGGAAGCAAGTTAACACTAGCGCCAAGGTCTAGTAGAGCACGGTTGATGTGTTTTTCCCCAATAGAAACGGAAATAGTAGGATATCCTGGATCCTTACGTTTCCTCGGTAATTGTTGGGGGAAAGCCGTGTCTATTGTTTTTTCCATGAAAATCTTCTTGGGCACTTGAGTCTTCCTCTTCCTAGTGCACAAGTTCTTAAGAGTTTTTGCATAGGACGGAACTTGTTGGATGGTATCTAGGAGAGGGTTGTTGGTGTTAACTTGCTTAAAAATGTTCATGATCTTCTCCATATGTGGACTCGGTGTGTTAGCCCTTAACAGATTAGGATAAGGTGCTTTAGCAATAAGCGCTGGGTCCATCATAGGAGAAGGAAGTGGGTGTGGAACCGATCCCAGAATAGAAGTGGGGATCGTCCGTGGAGGAGTAAAAGAGGTGGGCTGAAGTGGCGAGCCTTTTGGGAAACGAAGAATAGGCTCGGAAGAAGGTGGTGGGGTAGAAGAACTGGGGTCAGAATTAGAAGTGTGTGTGTGAGGAAAGGTCTCAGCCGGGGTGTTATTGATTGATTTATCAGTATCATCAAACTCTTCCCCAACGTGAGTGTGAAGCACTCTTCCAGATCTCAACGTAAGTGCATCCACATGATGTGAATAGCCAGGATTGGGTAAAGGTTGAGCTGGAAGTTTCCCTTTCTCTCTTGCACGCATTTCGGCTTTTAGTTGTGCAATTTGTTCTTCCATCGATTTGATGTTCTCATTTTGAGAGAAAATGATCTTCATTACATTCTCGACGGAAGATTGCAAACTTGCCGTCCCTTGGATGGATTGTTTCATGAAAGTATCCAAGGTTTGTGCTACTGCAGAGGTATTATCTATACCGGTCAATTGCAAAAGACAAGATGGTGCAAAAGTGTTTGCCGGATTTTGGAAGTTTTGTGATTGAAAGGGGTGCTGACTAAATTGAAGTGGTGGCTGCTGTTGTGGTGGAGGGATCCTTTGGAAATGATTCGTGTTTGGAACCGTGTTTTGAGATTGGGATTGGTTCCAAGCAAAGTTAGGGTGATTCCTCCAACCCTGATCATATGTGGAGGAAGATGGATCGTTTCTAGGTCTTTGAAATGCGGCATTGGTATGCTCATGACCTTGAAATGGACATTCTTCCGTCAAGTGAGACGGATCAGAACAGCAACCACATACAGTTTTGGAGAGTGACATTTGATTTAGGGTGGCGGCTAAAAATTTATTTTCCATAGTCTCGAGTTTCTTGTGTATAGCTGCAATGTCAGCTCTAACTCCTATGGAAATATCATTGCCATCCCTAGACGATTGACTCACACCCTCCAATGTAAAGATTTTTCTGCGGAATTTTCTAGAAAATTCCAGGCTTCCCCATCATCTTTGGTCATAAAATTGCCTTGACACATGGATTCAAGGGTCTGTCTTGTGTAAGGAGTAATGCCCTCATATATGATTCGGCACAGATCCCATCTCGGCATGCCGTGATGAGGACATTGGACTAACAGATCCTTGAAGCGGTCAAGACATTTTGAAAATGTTCATTTGGAAGCTGGGTGAATTGATAGATTTCGCTACGGACTCGAGCTGTCTTTTGATGTTGGTAGAATTTCTTAAGGAATGCTTTGACGAAGTCTTCCTAATTTGAAATGGAATGTGCGGTAGTATTATATAGCCACTTCTCGGCTAAATCGCACAAAGTGAATGGGAGAAGACGAAGACGTAAAGCATCCACAGAAAGCTGTGAAGTACCCATCATTGCGCATATATTTTCAAATTTCGTGATAAACACGTATGCGTCTTCAGACTCGAGACCGTGAAATTTTGGTAGAAGGTTGATGTATTGGGGTTTTATTTGAAAATTTTCCCCGTTGGCTGGTGGAATGGAAAGACAGGTGGAAAGTGGACCTCGTGTAGGATAGCACCTCTCTTGGAGAGAGATGCGAGGTGGATTCTGCGCAACAACGGACGGCGGCAGAGTAGTGGAAAAGAAGTTCGATGGAGGTGGATCCATCGATGTGGGTGTGGTGGTGGGTAAAAGAAAGGGTAAATTTAGAAATACCGACTTTAGGGTCGATCAAGGAAAACGCGGACTTAACGGGCACTAGAATCCCGTGTCCAGCCTATCTTGCACTAAAAAGGGTTAGTGCAAGTGGCAGCGTGAATTTATAATTAGGGGAATGATGAAAGAATGCGGTGTTTGTTTTGAAATTTGGACGGATTTTTGAAAAAAATGATGCAACACAACAAATGCAACACACAAAACCCTAAAATCTAGTGGTCACCTAGGTCCGGCTCTAGACCGCTCCTAACTGCCAAAAGACAAGTCGCAGGATAAAATCCTCCACTGTCTCTTTGTCCCCCTGTGGCCAGGTAAGTGCCAGGTAAGTGGGAAGGTACTCCACTACGTAAGTAGTGGGCCTAATTAATAACCACTAGCCTTCGACACACTTTCCTAGGCACCACAAGAAAACGCGGAAAAGCAATGAATTACCCACGGCCTTCTTCTGTCCTAAGTGAGCGTGACGGTCCTTAGGGTCATCTCTAGATTTCTTTTAATTAATGAGGGTCAATGCGGATGCAAATTTTGCGATTTTTGGGGCTTAGGAAGGGTAATGAACTCCCCACCTAATTTGGATTTGGTCGTGCCCCTTAATTTCTGTATTAATATGCAAACAACCAAAAATCAAAACACGCACAAATTTTTTATTGCTTTTTGCGGCGCTGCGATTATTTGCAAAGAAACCTGCAGCAAAGTGTTATTTGGAGCAGACAAGGAAGAAGATAAGAAAGTTAGAGACTCAAAGAGAAAAATTGGTGCAGTGAAGAAGCAATCTTGCCGCGGAACCGCCGCAATATGGGGGTCTTTGCCACGGAATCGTGCTGGAGTGAGGAGATCTCTGCACAAAATTTTAGGTAAATGCTTCTGGTGCTCCCCTTGGCTCTCTGGAATATTCAGAAAAAATTTTCCACGGCTCCAATGATTCCAGATTTCCTCGCAATCAAATCACAACACACGTATTAGGGTTTGTGCGAGTTTAGATCTAAAAATTATAATGGAATAAAATTTTCAACTCAAATTTCAAAATACGAACAATTAGCGCACTATCCCCGGCAACGACGCCATTTGATTGAAAAAGATTTCGGATTGTGTATATTGGAAATTGTAAACAAATCACAACCAAAAATTATTTGACCGCAATCAACTACGGTGTCGGATGTAGATTGTAAGTGAGTGCGGATCGTCCACAGGGACAGTGTAATAGTTCGTCTTTTGAATTAGATGAATTGAAACTTTAAGGAAAAGAAAACAAAACAATTCATGATTTATATTTGAAGTTCAAGAATTAGAAAATATAGATCTAATAACAAGAAAAAGATAGAATCAAGAATTGATAGTTTGATGATTTTTCCAAACCAAATATCAAGAATCGAAATGAGGCTCGTAGGAATCGATCAGATCTATAGATGTGATGCAATCTCAAGATGACGTATTCTTATCCTTCGATGAATTGATACTAGATCGATGATGATCGACGAGAGTTAGGGCTTTCTCGTGAAACTAGGGTTTCATAATTTAACCTTTGTTCTTTTGTCGATATCATTCACATTCTAGCCTTTAGCAATTTCAAGAAACGATCGTAACTCCCCAATTTCGAGCGATCACAATCAAGAAAGCATCGCAACGAAACTAAGTCATCGATTCTTAAACTTGCTAGGGTTTACAAAACTTGTAGGACTTAAAAATCGTTTTGAGATTTGTTACATCATCTTTCTATTGATCGTCTCGTCTCCTTAACGAGCGGAGTTTTACTCAAACATCACAACAAGAACAACAATTACAAATTGAGATCTAATCATGATGCAAGAATTAAAAGAAAGCAAGATTCAAGAATTTCACCTTTTATTTATATCAACAATTTAGTTACATTCGCTCAAGAACTATAAGAGGATGAACTCGATCGTCGATTTGGCTTCGCTCGTCTCCGTGAGTCGCGGATCGGCTTGGATCACTTTCCCGATTGAAGATCGGCTCGGCTCGGCTCCTGAAAGGTTGAAGGCTTCTCGCTTGATTTGGTACTCAAGATCTTAAATTTGGAGTGGAATTAGGGTTAGGGTTTCGCACAAGTCTTGTCACTAGACTTGTGGAAGAAGATGATGTAAGAGAGAATGAACTAGCTAACTAAAAGATTAACAAAGATTGAACAACCTCACTCCTTAGATCTAGGCTCCTATTTATAGATATCTAAACCCTAGATCTAGAATTTTAAATTTGAATTTCCCTCCAAAAGTTTGTTGAGGAGATTTGAATTTCCATCCAAAAGTTAGTTAGAGGAGAAGCTTCTAGATGTGATTAGTTAGGAGCTTAATTAGGATTAGACTTGCTTAATGATCTTTGCTGATCTGGCAGTAGCTTCGAGAGAATTCTGGAATTTGACATATCAAAAATGAATGTGGGCCCAGAGCTGAGAATTGTGCACTGAAATTGGACGGATGACGTGGCCAAACCGCCGCGGAACCGCGGCGCAAGCCGGCTCCCACCGCGGTTCCGCGGCGCTTTTGAAGCTTTAGGGCTTGAAAACTCTGGTGCTGATTTGGGCTGACTTGTGGGCTTTTCTTTGATATGTAGAATTATATTGCTCCCTTTGGATTGCTACCAGATCTCAAAACTTGGAGTTGGTGTAATGTTTGATCAGCAAATTGATAATTTTGGCTTTTCTTCCAGATTTTCCTGCACAATTTCTCAAGACAAGTGTTGCGCAATATAGAGATGATGCAATGCCATGAAATGCAGTCAATTTCCCTTAAAGTGCCGGTTTAAAAGTCTAACACATGAAATCTGATATTTTACGACTGATTTGCTAATATGTGAAATATGAATACTGAACACTTCTAAATGAGTGCAAAAGATGGGGAAATTGCCGTGTTAAAAATACATTATTTTCGACTGATCAGCTACATAGAGGAGCTCGCGGACCTTGGGACCACGTTGGAGAATAAACTCTATACTGATTTGATTCTCCAGTCCCTTCCTTCCACTTACGCCCAGTTTATCCTAAACTTCAACATGCAAGGAAAGGAGGTTGAACTTTCCGAACTTCTGAACATGTTGAGGAGTGCTGAGGGCACCCTACAGAAGGGTAGGGAGACATCCACTTTGTTTGTAGGAGGATCTTCCTCTTCTAGATCCAGGGCGAAAGCCAAGGGTAAGAAGAAGAAATCCCTCGCCAAACCAAGAGGCGGTGTCAGTAAAGTGGATACGAAGGGAAAAGGAAAGGCAACAAAGGTAGCGGGAAAGCTGGTGGGGAAGGAAGAATGCTTCTACTGTCACAAAAGTGGTCACTAGAAACAGGATTGCAAGGCTTGGAAGGCCAGAACACAGGATTTGAAGCGAGTTGCGGCTTCAGCTTCAGGTGTGTATGTTATTGAAAACTGTCTATCAATAAACTCTACATCCTGGGTATTGGATACCGGATCAGGATCTCATATCTGTAATTCTTTGCAGGCGTTGAGAAAGCGTAGAGTTTTGAAGGCAGGTGACATGACCCTCAGAGTTGCAAACGGTGCTAGCTTGGATGCTGAGGCCGCGGGGGACTATCACCTAGGATTATCGGATGGAAACTTTTTGGTTTTGCGTAGTTGTTATTATGTACCAAATGCAACCTGTAATATCATTTCTGTATCTTTATTATCTAAAGAAGATTATGAATTTGCATTTATAAGTAATGTAGTGAACATTCACCTTAATCAAGTTTTGATTGGGTCAGGTACATTGAACAACGGTATATAAGTATTAAACCAACCACAAATTTTCAATGTCCAGAATACACACAAAAGAAAGTCTCCAGAAATCAATAAAACTTTCTTATGGCATTGTAGACTGGGTCACATCAATGAGAGAAGGTTAACTAAGTTACATACAGAAGGATACTTGGATCCGTTCGAATATCAATCGTATGCAACTTGTCAATCCTGTCTTAAAGGAAAGATGACAAAGACTCCGTTCACTGGACACGGAGTAAGAGCGAGCGAGCTCTTGGGACTCATACACAGCGACGTGTGCGGTCCAATGTCTACACATGCGCGAAGCTGTTATTCTTACTTCATTACTTTTACGGATGACTTTTCAAGGTACGATTATGTCTTCTTAATGAAACATAAATCCGAGGCTTTTGAAAAATTCCAGGAATATAAGAATGAAGTAGAAAACTAAACAGGCAAAAGTATCAAGGCACTGAGATCTGATCGAGGTGGTGAATACTTGAGTGCCGAGTTCCTGGGTTACTTAAAAGAGAATGGAATTCTCTCTCAGCTTACTCCTCCATACACTCCGCAACATAACGGTGTATCGGAGAGACGGAACCGAAACCTATTGGTTATGGTACGGTCCATGATGAGTAACGCTGAGTTGCCGCGATCGTTCTAGGGATATGCGCTAGAATCAGCTGCATACCTTTTGAACCGAGTTCCAACTAAGACTGTGCCTACTATACCATATCAAATGTGGTGTGGGAAGAGACCCTATCTTAATCATATTAAGACATGGGGATGTCCAGCTTTTGTAAAAAAGCAGCATGCGGACAAGCTCGAGGCACGCTCAGTACAGTGCAAGTTTGTGGGATATCCAAAGAACTCCAAGGGATATTTCTTCTATTGCGAAGATGAACAAAAGGTTTTTTTTTCTCGCCATGCCCACTTTCTAGAACACCAGTTCATAGAAAAAGAAATAAGTGGGAACGCATTAGAACTGGAAGAAATTCCAGAACCACGAGCTATTACTGAAAGCTTAGTAGAACCAGAGGGTTCGAAAGATCAGGACATTCCCACGCCACTCCGCAGGAGTAGTAGGCAGTCTCATCCGCCCGAGAGATACTACGGTTTTCTCATAGACGGGGATAGAGAGGATTGCATCATAGATTGTGATGAGCCTACTAGCTTCCAGCAAGCCATTCATAGCGTCGACTCGGTAAAATGGTTGGATGCAATGCGGACCGAAATGGAGTCCATGTACACCAACAAAGTATGGACGTTGGACATTGCTCCAGATGGGGTAAAACCCGTAGGATGCAAGTGGATCTTCAAAAGGAAGATTGGTGTAGATGGACAGGTTGAGACCTATAAAGCTAGACTGGTTGCAAAGGGTTTTCGTCAAAGACCTGGTTTGGACTATGACGAAACCTTTTCTCCAGTAGCTATGCTGAAATCCATTCGGATCCTTCTTGCCATTGCTTCCTTCCACGATTATGAGATTTGGCAGATGGACGTAAAGACAGCTTTTCTAAATGGACATTTAGAGGAGCGTGTCTATATGGACCAGCCAGAGGGTTTCATTCAGAGTGGGAGCAGCGGAAAGGTGTGCAAGTTGCTTAAGTCCATTTATGGACTAAAGCAGGCATCGCGGAGTTGGAACATCTGTTTTGATGAGACGGTCAAGGAATTTGGCTTTATCAAAAATCCAGATGAACCATGCATCTATTGTAGATTTGTAGCGAGAACTGTAGTATTCCTCATTTTATACGTGGATGACATTCTCTTAATAGGAAATGACATTCCTATGCTACAATCTGTCAAGGGGTTCTTGTCACACAGGTTCTCCATGAAAGACCTGGGTGATGCCTCATACATTCTGGGTATCCGGATCTACCGTGACAGATCCAAGAGGATATTAGGACTTTCATAGTCCAGGTACATCGACACCATACTGAAGAGATTCAGTATGGAAGATTCCAAGCGCGGTAATCTACCGGCTTGTCACGGGATCACCCTCTCCAAAAAGATGTCTCCCAAGACTGATTTGGAGAGGGATAGCATGTCTATTATACCCTACGCTTCTGCGGTAGGCTCTATAATGTATGCGATGTTATGTACCAGACCGGATGTGGCTTATGCACTGAGTGTGGTAAGCAGGTATCAGTCAAACCTGGGGAGAAACATTGGATAGCAGTAAAGAACATTCTCAAGTACCTGAGAAGGACTAAGGAGATGTTTTTGGTGTATGGCGGAAAAGACCTCCAGATTAAGGCCTTTGCTAACTCCAGCTTCCAGAGTGACAAGGATGATTCCAAGTCCATGTCGGGTTTTGTCTTCACCCTCAATAGAGGGGCGGTGTGTTGGAAGTGCTCCAAACAGGAAACCGTTGCTGACTCGACTATGGAAGCGGAATACATCGCTGCATCTGATGCCGCAAAAGATGCTGTCTGGAAGAGAAAGTTCTTGAAAGAACTTCAGGTGGTTCCGTCCATTGTTGACCCAATACCTCTGTATTGCGACAACAACGGGGCTATAGCTTTAGTGAAGGAACCCAGGTCCCATCAGAAATCCAGACACATCTTGAGGAGGTATCACCTGATCAGGGAGATCATGGATCGCCAGGAGATCGAGGTTCGGAGGGTTGCTTCACAAGATAACACTGCAAATCCATTCACCAAGGCCTTGCCCCAGACTCAGTTCAAGCGGCTGATCGAGATGATAGGTCTTCGATACGCCAGTACATGGCCTTAGTGCAAGGGGGAGATTGTTAGTGTATATGCCCTAGAGGCCATTACTGTATCATACTAGTTTGTATATTACTTGATGGAAGCTTAGGATATTCACAGTTGTATATACAATCTTGCTCGAAATGGTAGTATGTAACTTAGTTTGTCTCTGCTTTAATATGTGCATGTGTTTCTTTTAGCATATCGCTGATATACATATTAGTAGAGCCCTTAGGATCTTTGCTTGATTACCAGCATTAAGATGGCACTCACACTCGTGGGGGCTGGGTAATCCATAAGCACATCCTTATACAGGTCCCTAGTCGTTGGACTATCGAGACAGGGCCTCGATACTCCGGAGTAGACTAGCGTATGCGCTTCTCATCCCAGCGTGGGAGACGGTCTGTCCTACAGCCGTCAGTACGTCGTAATTAAGATAGTATGCGGGTGCTCGTTAGGTTACGAGTACATTGGACAGGACTCGTTGGGAACTGTTGGTTGGTATTATACCTATCGTCAGTTATCAGTTCCCAGGTGACATGAGTACAGCTTAGTCCGCTGACTTGACACTGTCACATTGCCTCGAGTGTGTTCCCACTGCACTTTGATTACTACCCTACCACGGCTCAAAGGAGTTGTGCAAACATGTAGTTTTTGGGTGCAGTCCCGAAGCACTTGGAGGCACTGACGGTTAGACAGGATTCGTCTCTCCCGGTATTGGTGGTTCACATCGCGCTGTGTCCAGGAGAGCCATTACACAAGTAGTCCCTGGCCAGGGCAAGCGAGATATACTTGTAGGTTTCCAGTGTTATCTCAGGGTGTTCTGGGATACACTCTGACACGACTTGTACCGCTATTAGGGGACTGACGTTCACCGTCCCCCTAGGCCCGCCATGCGATGTATCAGACGAACAGACCGGACTGTCCGGAGACTGTCACATACAGGCTCAGTAGGAGTTCAGATGGGGTCACCTCGTCAGTCTTCTTATCGGCATCTACCTGGGGACCGTTACGTACAGCTAGTGCCGCTTGCGGTCTGTGTTTAAACCCACTGCCAGCGTAGTGTCGAGTCTTTAGAGTCCTACACAGAGAGATATTCGCCTTTAGGCAAAATGAGTAGAGGTCGCATGGTTTTGCGACAGGGTTCGTTCGCATCCGCGCGCTTGTGCACGTTTGCTGTCCGGACAGCTTATACTCGCGGGCTTTGGTTTAAGCCAGATCCTAGTATATGATTTGGGATTTGTTTTATCTCATTGTATTCGTGTTCCCCGGATCACGAATACGGGTGCGTATGCACAGTTGCTTGAGACAGAGGGAGATGACTTTGATTAGGGTTAATGACCATTGTCATTTTATTAACCCTAATGCTTATGTCTGTATTATGGTTAATTGATATTAGTTTAATATAATTGTGCATGGTTATGGTTGTTGACAATTTGACATTCTTGACTTGTTGACCTAGGTTGACACTTTGACCATCACCATTTCATTTGGAAGATGCTCTTTGATCCTTACAATTTGCATTAGAAATGAAATGATAATGGTCATGTCTTGATTAAGCCATGACAATTATCTCACTAATTATATATTTACAATAATTCATACATATATGTAAGAATGGTTCATAATTCTCTCATTCTATCATTTTACTTTCTCTCTCTTGCTCTTCCTCTTCCTCAAGCTCTCCCCTCTCATGTGTTGAGAAACACTTGAGCTTGAGAAAAACCATTCCATAGTAATCTCTACTCTTATCTAGGGTTCTAGGATTAGCACTTCTAGCACCCTAATTACTTCTAGCTTAGAGTTGAAGCCAAAGGTTGAGGATTTCGGGTGGATCCTTCTTCGACGTGAGAAGACGACAAAGGTGATCCCTTTCTACTACTCCAAGGAGCATGGAGAGAAGGACATAAAGCCCTAGGTATAACCATTGTAATCTTTAGCTAGTTTCTAGTTAGGTTTAGCTTGTTTTTGTTTAGCAAAGATCCTCCTTTGTCTAGTCGATGTTGCCGAGCATGATAAAAATCCGATGTTTATTCCGTTTTCCGCCTCCCCGTAAGCACCGGGGTGGGCAACGTGGACTTACAGCAGCCAAAGTCCATTCTTTGTTGGTGTACATGGATTCCATATCAGATCGCTAAGCATCCAGCCATTCTTACAGAGTCCCTACTCTCGATGGCCTGTTCGAAACTAGTTGGGTCATCATCTCATAATGCATTCCTCGCTCCCACTGTCATCAAGAAACCGAAGTATCTCTCAGGCAGGTGAGGAAACCTACCAGATCGGCGGAGAGGCTGAGGTTCGTCGGGGACAATTGACTCCTTTGGTTCTGTCAAATCATCAGCTGTAGTTTGTATAGCTGGAACCTTTCCAGTTCTACAGAACTGACCTTGCCTCGATCTTGTCCGGATTTTGCTTTTGACATAGGCCGGACAATCCCAAATTTTAACTTACTTAAGAGATAGGTTCTTCCCATACCATATCTTATATGGAGTGGTAGGCACTGATTTGATTCGAACCTAGTTCAATAGGTATGCAACTTCTCAAGTGCACAGCCCCAAAAGGAAATAGGTAACTCAGTAGTACTCATCATAGAGCACACCATATCTAATATGGTGCGATTGCTCCGCCCCGACACACCGTTGTGCTGTGGTGTATTCAGAGGAGTAACACCGAGAGAGAAACTCATTCTCCTTTAGAATAGTCCAGGAATTCTATGCATAAGTATTCTCCTCCTTGATCTCATCATAGGACATAATACTTATACCCGGTTTTTAGTTCTCTACTTCTAACTTATATTCTGTGAATATCTCAAAAGTTTCGGACTAGTGTTTCAACAGGAACATATATCTGAATCTTGAGAGATAATCAGTGAATGTAATGAAGTACAAAGAACCGGTCTTGGCATATGTAGACAGGGGACCTTACATACATCATCATGTATCAGTCCCAAGAGTTTACTAACTCTTTCTCTGTTTCCAATAAACAGAGCTATGGTCATCTAATCTTTGTGACATGACTGGAAAGTTTCACAAGATGTAAATTCAAACCGATTTCAATATGCATCTAAATGTAACTTCAGCCAGTCGGGTCGCATTGATATGACCTAGTCTACAATGCCTTAAGAAGGATTCGTTCATTTCTGAACTCTTCTTCTTGTGTGTGTTCTGTATACTAGGAACTGTAGTTTGATTTAGAACGTCAATGCTTTTAGATAACGTGCCTGAACCGATCAACTATTGATATAGAAAATGTTCAAAACATTATCCAACAATACAAAATTGTATCCTTCTTTAATAAATAAAGATATTGATATGATTTTGTATATTAGGTTCGGTATCTAATAGCATTTGTTCAGAATCAATGTATTGGTAATACATGGTCACAGTGACCAACAGACTTGGCTGCAACACTTGCACCGTTTTCTGTCTCATGAAACTTGTCACCCTTTCTCAGTTCTCTACCTTTCTGTAGCCATATGTAACAGATTACATATCTGGGATCCTGATCCGGTATCAAATACCCATGACGTAGAGGACACTGAGAAATAGTTCTTTATAATGAACACACCCGAAGGAGATGCAAGATATGCACTTTCTTTGTTTGGGCGGCATAGGAATTCTGGTATTCCCCTATTTCCTACTCGGTCTTATAACAATTATTAGTTGGAGCGGGACCAACGTTTCCCAGCTCAGTATAACAAGCAGGTTCGGTCAATACATCCATATTATTATCTTGAATAAAGCGTGATGTGGTTGCTACCTGGAGAGAGAGAGAAGAAAACACTCTGCATGCGCTCTTGCAAGATTAGATTGGTTATATATTTTATCTAATCAGGATGGCTCCCTAATTGTTAGAGATTCTGCGTGTTTAAGTTTAGTTAATTACCGCAATCAAGACGGTTTCGCTTGTAGCTAGCCGATTGAGTACGGGTCGTCCACAGGGAGATGGGAATCTTTTTCTAAGTGCTTTAACGAGTTAAGTCCAGTTTTCCAGATTTTGTTGTGATTAATTAAGTGTTAAAATGATATGTAAAGAGAGCTTGTTAGGGTTAGGATTAGGTTAGTTTGAGTTAGGAGTCGCTCACCTCTTCCGTTGCCCCTCTTAATATCGGTGTTACGGTAATCGGCAACAACGGGGATTAGCACGACTAGGAAGGAACTTGCGAGTATAAGCTAGGCTTTCCAACGCATAAGTTCTTCCTTTTGGTGCTTGTCCGTCCGTTCTTGGCTCTTAGCCAAAACCTCCGGTTAATTCAACCACAACCGGTCTCACTACGGAATCACCGCTATAATGTAGGATAGGGTGCTGTAAGGAGCGGATTGTGGTTCAATTAACGGGAGTCGATTTAAGATGTTGGGCAAGGAAAGAGTGAGAGAGATTTCCTTCTCTCAAACTTCCCTTATCCTACCCTAACAAGTATGAAACTACTCACACATCATAATGAAAAGAAAACAAAACAAAAGAGGAAGATAGAAAGAAAGAAATTAGAAGATAACAACTAGCTATTTGCGACCTCACCTTGGCAAGGATCAAGCGTAAGCATCATGGTTGTTTAAGGATAAAGGAAAAGAGAAAATAAAGAACAAGAAATAACAACAACTAAGTTAACAAATAAAAATTACAAGCAATTAAAGAACAAGACAAGAGATATAATAGCAAAAGGAACTTCTTTATTCATCATTCTTCACTCACAAAAGCTCACTACAAGTTTTTCAATGGAGAAGAGATGAGAAGAGGAAGAAGAACAAGTATTCTAAAGCCTAGAAAAAAAATACAAGATTATGCACCATTTGGCTTCACAAGTTCTGGACTATTTATAGGCAGGCAACAGAAAATCTAGGGCAACAATCTGCCTCCTTACAAAATTACCCAACTTCCCCTGAAATTTCATCATTTGATACGCCAGTACGGCCGCGGATCCGCGGCCTAGACCCCCTATTGGCCGCGGATCCGCCGCACTATAGGTGAGTTGGGCTGTGGGCTTTTCTGTACTGCCCTGGTCTGCTGTCCCTTTTTGTATGGTACATGTATTTTCTGATAATCTTTCCACATTTCTTCCAGAATTCTAGTGGATCAAAAGGTGATTTGGGCATGGATCTTTTGTCATGATTTTCTTGAGCTCCGAGTAGATTTCTTGGACTTGGTTTTCCATTGTGCTTTGTGCATGAAGGTGACAATCGATTTGTCATTTTGTCTCCTAAACTGGTGTGTGGCAACAGACGGATAAAGAGCGGAGACCCGTGTTTTATCTGTGGTTGGCAGGAACTCGGATTTTGTCCTATTTTTCCATGGATTTCACCGTTTAGAGCCGAGAACCTGTATCCTGCAATTGACTAGCAAACACGGCTCAAGAGTACCTACCGATATGCAATGTGATAAAAATTGGGCGGTATAAAAATGCAAAAATCTGATATGAACAAATACCCCCAAACTTATCATTTGCTCGTCACGAGCAAACCCAATTTATTAAAAAAAAAAATTTCCTAACCTCACTTTCGCAGGGAACGCGATTGCACTGAGCATGTGCAACAAGCCGTTAAACCTCTAGGTGTCCCTAGTAGGAGGAGTGTTGTCTCCTGAGGGTTTTCAGCGGATACTACCCATAAAATCCGGTCAAGCTAGTTTTGTAAAATAACTATGATTCAAACCCTAAAGTTTTGTTTCAGAAAATAACAATTCTATTATCCTAAGTCTAGATTATCGAACCATTATTTTTCACACCTCGCTTCTTATTGATTTTATATGTCTTTACGTGCAGTGCAAATAGTGTCGTTAAGCTCCAGAAGGGTCGAATAAAGTCTTCATAATAAAGCCCGGATAAGAATTTTGAAAGGATCACATAAGTTTTATAAAGAGTTAAGCATTTTTCAAGTTTCGTTTTCCAGTAAGGTTTCAACTTCAGAATTTCTATCTTCCTTAACAGGAAACTAGGTCTTATCTTTCACTCCACATTTTTCTTGTTTTCATTTCATACACACCTCTGTGAACGTGCAATAGTCTTTATCAAAGAGTAAAACCTTCATATCTCCGCTAAATTTTTATAAAAGCCTGTCTTTTATCAAGATTATTCTCACACAAATGACCGTTAGGAATTTTAACTCGGAGAGAATACTTGCTTGATTTTTTTTTAATCTGGACTTTCTAGGTTTCTTAGCGAGCTTTGGGCCAATGCACCCAAACCAGTTGGTTTTAGGGCATTAGGTGTAGAAACACCCCAGCGGACTTAATTACTCAAGTTACCTAGGTCCAAAAACAAAAGACAGTTTGGCGTGAAAATCAGATGATTTAATACGAACGGAGATATAACCGGCAGTTCAGTTATTTTTTTTGGATAAAAGACGTGTTTAGTGGGTTTGGTGTGTAATCATTCCAATCAAGTTCCAGATGGGTTATTTTTCAGACTTAGTTCCAATTACGGCATCAATAACATTCCTTCATATTCGCTTTACTTCATAAACTATTCTTGACATTACTTATTTCAGAACAAACCTATTTGATCCTCAGAAAATCATTTATCTGTTTAAAAGTTTTTAAACATAAAACACTTGTCATCTAATTTTCAAAAACTCACGACACGTGTAGTGTGATGTAAAGACGTATATCAGCTATAGTTAACTTCAAAGGAGAGTTATCTTTCAGGTTTTCAAAATCTAAACATAAAATTTAGTTATTCTTATTTTATCAAACAAAACCGTCGAAATATTGAATCAGAGTTCTCCCACTAGCTAACTTGACAGAAAAGTTTTTATGTTTTTAGAAAATTTTCAGATTTTTATGGATTTTATGGATTTTAATATGCAGATGCAAAATATACATATGAATGCGAAGGTAAGAAATGCGTACCGAGCGTACTCCCAAACTTAAACTGGACAGTGTCCTCACTGTTATTGCATGAAGAGATCATTTGAAGGGTCAAAATTGTCGGTTAGCGATACACAATTTTTTTTTGTTTTTAAAGAAAAGAAAAAGAAAAAGAATATACACAAATATATACAAAATGGTTTATACATACCCCCCAAACTTATTTCGAACAGTGTCCACTGTTCTTGGCTGGATAACCGAAGTTTGGAGGTAGGCAGAGGAAGATTATGCAGGGTAAACCGGCTCCTGTAAGACCAGGAGCTCCTCTGTTGGTTCGACGCTAAGGTACGGTTTTAGTCGGTGTCCGTTCACTTTGAAAAATGAACCGTCCTTCGGATTTTCCAAATCCACAGCGCCCTGCGGATATACATTCCGCACAAAATACGGCCCTTTCCAGCGAGATCTGGGCTTTCCTGGATGGAAGTGAAGTCGGGTGTCGTAAAGCAGTACCTGTTGACCAGGTACGAAGGTTTTGCGCAAAAGGTGTTTATCGTGAAACACCTTCGTTCGATTCTTAATGACAACCGCGTTATCGTAAGCCTCATCCCTAAGCTCGCTCAGTTCGTTCAACTGCAGCTTCCGATGGCTGCCCGCATCTTCGAGAGACAGATTCAACTCCTTTATCGCCCAAAATGCGCGATGCTCTATTTCGACAGGTAGGTGGCAGGCTTTTCCGTATACAAGCCAACAGGGAGACATGCCAAGGTCGGTCTTATAAGCGGTTCGAAATGCCCAAAGGGCATCAGTGAGTTTCAGCGACCAATCCTTACGGTTCTTGGAAACCGTCTTCTCCAGTATCTGCTTGATTTGCCGATTTGAAACTTCGGCCTGCCCGCAAGTTTGGGGGTGGTAGGGTGTGGATAGCTTATGATTAATGGAGTATTTCCGCATCAAGGCCTCGAAAGTTTTGTTGCAGAAATGACTTCCATTGTCGCTAATGATCGCTCGGGGGTGCCCAAACCGGGAGAAAATGTTTTCTTTAAGAAACCTAACGACAACCTTGTTGTCGTTAGTCCGGCTGGGCATAGCCTCGACCGATTTAGAGACGTAATCAACAGCGAGAAGGATGTACAAGTTCCCAAAAGAGATGGGAAACGGCCCCATGAAATCTATCCCCCAAACATCGAAAATCTCCACAACCAAGATCGGTTGGAGCGGCATCTCGTTCCTCCGGGATATCCGGCCCATGTGTTGGCACCGGGAGCAATTCTTGCAATAGTCATAAGCGTCTTTGAAGAGTTGTGGCCAGTAGAAACCACATTGCAAGATCTTCTCAGCTGTCTTTCTGGGCCAAAATGCCCGCCACATGCTTGATCGTGGCAAAACGACAGCACACTCTTGAATTCCTCGTCAGGGACACACCGACAAATAATCTGGTCGGGACAGTACTTGAACAGATAGGTTTCTTCCTAGTAAAAGTGTTTTACTTGGGATAAGAAGCGAAGTCTGTCCTGACATGACCATTCAGTCGGTAGTAATCCCGTGGCCAAATAGTTCACAATATCTGCGAACCAGGGTTCGTAAGATACTGTCAAGAGCTGTTCATCCGGGAAAACGTCGTTGATCGGAATTGGAAACGAAGGCGAAGAAGGAAGTCGTGAGATATGGTCGGCAACTACGTTTTCACATCCTCGTTTGTCCTTAATGACAAGGTCAAACTCTTGAAGCAAGAGGATCCAACGTATTAACCGAGATTTTGCATCTTTCTTCGCAAAAAGATGGCGCAGAGCAGAATGGTCTGTGTAGACAATGACTGGAGAGCCGATGAGGTAGGGCCTGAACTTTTCTAAAGCAAATACAACAGCCAAGAATTCCTTCTCAGTTGTTGTATAATTGAGTTGGGCGTCGTTCAGGGTTCGGCTCGCATAATAGAATACGTGCGGCATCTTGTTGATGTGTTGTCCAAGGACAGCACCAATGGCAAAGTCTGATGCATCGCACATAATCTCAAATGGGTGTGTCCAGTCAAGTGAAGAAAGAACGGGAGTAGAAGTGAGTGAGCGTTTTAGTGACTCGAATGCAGTCATACAGCACGAGTTGAAGTCGAATGGCGTGTCCTTGGCCAGCAAAAGAGTCAAGGGCCTAGCAATCTTGCTAAAGTCCTTGATAAACCGTCTATAGAAACCGGCATGGCCAAGGAAGGCTCGGATATCTCTGACGCATCGGGGAGGAGGCAGATTGGAAATGACCTCAATCTTCGCTTTGTCAACCTCTATGCCATTTTGCGAGATGATATGTCCTAAGACAATACCTTCGCGCACCAAGAAGTGGCACTTCTCCCAATTCAAAGTGAGATTCTTGTCTTTACATCGGGTAAGGACAGCATCAAGATGCAGCAAACACTCGTTGAAGGAATCGCCGAAGATGGAGAAATCATCCATGAAAATCTCCAGAAATTTTTCCACCATGTCAGAGAAGATTCCCATCATACACCGCTGGAAGGTAACGGGCGCATTGCATAACCCAAAGGGCATGCGACGATATGCGAATGTGCCGAAAGGACAAGTGAAAGTGGTCTTGTCCTGGTCTTTTTCGGCGATGGGAATCTGATTATAGCCGGCGTAGCCATCAAGAAAGCAGTAGTACTCGTGTCCGGCCAATCGTTCAAGCATTTGGTCAATGAAAGGTAGCGGAAAGTGGTCTTTCCGCGTTGCGGCATTGAGTTTTCTGTAATCAATGCACACTCGCCACCCAGTTTGGGTGCGAGTAGGGATTAACTCGTTCGCCTCGTTAGTGATGACCGTTATACCTGATTTCTTGGGGACAACGTGGATGGGGCTAACCCACTGGCTATCAGAGATAGGGTAAATGATACCACTATCTAGACATTTGACGATCTCCTTCTTCACAGCCTCTTTCGTGACTGGATTGAAACGTCTTTGTGGATCCCGGGCTGGTTTGGCATCATCCATCAGATGAATGTGATGCTCAACGATAAGGGGACTAATCCCCTTGATGTCCGCCATGGACCAGCCAAAAGCTTGCCTGTTGCTGTGCAAGACCGCAAGAAGGGCTTTCTCTTGCTCTGGAGCTAGAGAAGCCGAAATGATGACAGGGAGGGTCTCGTTCTCACCTAAGTAAGCATACTTAACGTGAGACGGCAAAGGATTGAGTTCGAGAGTTGGAGGTGAAACGATGGAAGGCAAGATTGGTGCAGAGGTCTCGAACTCAAAGGACTCCAGCAAAGGTTCAAAACGAGTGTAGGCGACCGAGTTGGATGGTTCAGGTAACTCATCCGGAAATTCGAAAGATTCAAACTCGGGTTGTGCGCGGTTAAGATCGTTCGAGAACGTAAAACACTCGTAGTCGTTGTCGGGCGCAGAAACAGCAGCAGGTTTGAGGAGGAACGCGATAGTGGCGTTAAGATTATCGTGTTCAAACAGAAACTCCTCGAATTCACATTCTTCTGGGGTGATCTCCTAGATCGAGCAGACGTCCAGTATATGAGCATTAGGTTCGGCGGGCTGATTCCCCAACCTAAAAATGTTGAGTTCAATCGTCATGTTTCCAAAAGAGAGGTTCATCGAACCATTGCGACAATTGATCACAGCATTTGAGGTTGCAAGGAATGGGCGACCGAGTATCACCGGAATTTGATTCCGGGGGTTAGCTACAGGCTGTGTGTCTAATACAATGAAGTCAACGGGGAATATGAAGTCCCCGACTTTTATTAACACATCCTCTAGCACACCCCTAGGATGGGTGATCGATCGGTCGGCTATTTGGAGAGTGCAGTGCGTGGGTTTCAGCTCTCCGATGCCTAATTGCTCGTAAACTGAGTACGGAAGCAGGTTAACACTGGCACCAAGATCTAATAGTGCGCGGTTGATGTTCTTATCCCCAATAGTAATAGAAATCGTAGGACAGCCAGGGTCCTTCCGTTTTTGTGGTAAAGATTGGGTAAGGGCATCACTCACAGCACTAGCCAAGAAAACTTTCTTGGGTACCTAAGACTTCCTCTTTTTCGTGCACAAGTCCTTTAAGATTTTCGCGTAGGATGGGACTTGTTGGACAACATCTAAAAGAGGAATGTTAATGTTAACCTGCTTAAATAACTCCAAAATCTTCTCCATTTGAGGATTTTGTTTATTAGACCTCAACCGGTTTGGTAAAGGAACATTTTTAAAATTGGTTGAGTCTAATGCTGGAGGAGGAGATTGTGGAGTTAGAACGGATCCCAAAACAGGTGTTTTCGTGGAGTGAGAAGTGGATCCGTTCAGAGCAGAAGAAGAAGAAGAAGAAGGAGAGCCTTTTGAAGAATGGAGAATAGGCTCAGAAGACGAAGAAGCAGGGGAAGAAGAAGAAGAAGAAGAAGAAGTGGCCGGGGTGTCATCGTTGATCCGTGTGCCAATGTTGTTTTGTAGCATCCTTCCCGATCTCAATGTGGTCACGGCACTCACATTTTGATTCTGTTGTTCAAGAGCAACATGTACATTATGTGGGTGACCGGGATTTGGGAGTGGCTCGGACGGGAGCTTCCCCTTTTCTCGCTCGCTTAAGGCCGCATTCAGCTGTGCAATCTGGGCCTCGATGGTCTTGATGCTTTGCCCGTGAGCGGCAGTGTGTTGCACTAGGGACTGAATGGAAGACTGGATGTTGGCGGTGGACTGAGTCGATTGTTTAACGAACGCCTCCAGACTTCGTTCGAGCGAGGAAACCTTATCGTTGTTTGACGGAACAAAGTTCTTTGGTGGAAAAGAATTGTTGGGTGCAAAGTTGTTCGTCTGATTTTGGAAAGGTTGGGGTTGGAAGGGCTGCTGAAACTGTTGTTGAGTTTGTTGTTGCGCTTGTTGTTGCGGCGGAGGGGCCCTTTGGAAATTTTTGCCTTGGAATTGATTCTGATTCTGATTCCAGGCAAAATTAGGGTGGTTCCTCCAACCGGGATTGTAAGTGGAAGAGTATGGATCGTTCCTCGGTCTTTGCTGAAATGCAGCGTTAACCTGATCCTGTCCTTGCGATGGTGGATTATAAGGACACTCTTCGGTCAAGTGAGAAGGATCGGAACAACAAGCGCAAATGGTATGAAGGGGGAGAATAGGGGTAGGAGCAAGAGAAGAGAATTTGCTCTCTATTGCTTCAAGCTTTCTCGTTATTGCAGCCATTTCAGCTTTCATCGCAATAGAGACATCAAGTTTGTGAATTCCTACCCTAGACTGACTGGTAGAAGTGGAGGTAGAAGAAGAAGAAGTCGGTCTGGTGCTCTCCCATTGTAACGTTTACTCCACAAGGTCGTCAAAGAATTGCCACTATTCCTCGTCAGATTTCGATAGGAAGTGGCCCTGACAGATGGTTTCCAACAACTGCTTCGTTGCTGGGCTCAGGCCCTCGTATAAGGTTTGGTAAAGTTGCCATTTCTCTATACCGTGGTGAGGACACTGAACAAGAAGGTCTTTGTACCGGTCAAAGCACGTCCAGAAGGGTTCAGAAGGAAGCTGAGAGAATTGGTTGATTTCATTTCGAATCCTTGCGGTTTTATGATTCGGATAGAATTTTTGTAGAAACGCTTTAACAAACTCGTCCTAGCTGGTTATTGAGTGGGAAGCGGTGCTATACAGCCATTTTTCAGCAAGATCGCATAAAGTGAACGGAATGACCCGTAGACGTATAGCATCGTCCGACAGCTGGGTGGTTTTCATCATGGCACAGACGTTTTGAAATTTATTGATGAAGATATAGGCATCTTCAGATTCAAGCCCATGAAATCGTGGAAGCATGTTGATGAAGTGGGGCTTAATTTCAAAGTTGTCCCCATTGGCCGGTGGAAGAGAAAGGCGGGTGGGAAGTGCAGGACGGGTGGGATAGAAACGATCCTGGAGCGCGATTCGCTGCGGCGCTACAACAGGCAGTGGTGGTGGGTTATTGGTCTCCGTAGGAGGTAGAGCCAATCCAGGGGTAGTCAAAGAGATGTTCGGATTAAATCCCGACATCGCGGAAGAAGAGGTTGGTGAAGGTGAAGGTGAAGATGTATAAACAGAATTCCGGTCAACGTCGGAGTTGGCCGGCAAAGGAAGGGGTGAAAGAGGAGTGGACGGAGTTTCGATGTCTGAGTCGATCGCGTAGTCGGTAGCGACTAACGTAACGCGGACTAGACGGGCGCTAGTGTCCCGAGTCCAAGCGGACATACACTAAACGAGTTTAGTATAGTCAAAGCGGAGAAGGTGAGGGTAAGAAAACATCAATGGAGAAAAACGATGGGTAGTGGGTGAAAAATGGATTTGGCGACAAAGGGCAAGTTTTTATAAAAGTTTTTGATTTTTTTTTTCTTTTCTTTTTTTTTATTTTTTTTAGAAAGATCTTTACAGAAATATGTACGGACTCACGGCTTTAAGCAATCACAAATAAGATATGCACAATCTCACCTAGATCTAGGGTCACCTAGGTCTGCTATACAGCTCCTAACTGTTCCAGAGGGCTAAAAAAAGGACCTCAAACCGCCTCTTCTCCGTCTAATGCGGCCAGATAAGTGCCAGGTAACTGGGAGGTTATCCAACGCTTTCGCGAAGTTCCTTAATTAAATAACCACTTGCCTTCATCACACTTGCCTAGGCACCGCAAAAGTCAGATAGGATAAACGGCCGATGCCTGTAACTAGTCCTCTGTCCTATTGAGCGCGAAGTCCTTAGGGCTGAGTCTAGTATTTTTTAATTTAACAATGGTCACCGCATATGCTATTTGTGATTTCTGGGGTCCTGGGAAGGGTGATGAAATCCCCACCCAATCTGAATTGGTTTCAAGCCCCTTAAGTCCGTATTAATGAATGAAAAGCGATAACAAATTAACTGCAAACAATATTTATTTTTAGCGCGGCGCAAAGAATCCTGCACAAGAACAGTTTATTGGAAGGGGGTGTTCAGACCATAATATTGCATTTATCATTCCCCTATTCTTATCCTTTTTATAAATAAATAGGTACTCTTGACGCACGTTTGTTGCATATTACAGGATACAGGTTTCTGGAGCAAATACAGTGAAAAAGACACAAAACAACAGAAAAAGGGATTTTTGACCAACTATTAGACGGATCCTAGTCAAGCCTAGACGAAGAACAGTACAAGGTCCAAAATGTCATGTGAACGGTTAAAAGATCGCTACAAGTATTCACTGAAATATCTGGAAGAGAATAAGAAGCCCAACAGAGAAACTACATATAAAAACAGAAAGCCAAGAAGCCCAGAAGAAAGCCCACAAAAGCTCATAGCCCACATCCCTTCTTTGGCCGCGGAACCGCGGCCAAACCCATGCTGGCGCCGCGGTTCCGCGGCCGTTAGGAACACGTGTCGGTGGATATTTCTTCTGTGTGCCGCGACGGTTCTGGTGTTGGGATTCTCAGGGGTCAAATCTGTAAATTCACGTGTGCGAGAGTCTGTAACCCTAGTTTTTATATTTTCCTATAAATTGTAGTCTCAGATCTATAAAAACTATGCCTCTTTTCAATAAATAAATTCAGAATTTCTGGGAGTGACATTCAGATCTATTCTGTCTTTTACTTGGAGGGAGCCATCAAATCTGTAGGTAATTTATTTCCTTGCTTTTATTTTCTAGCATAATTTATCATCCCCTAATGAGCGAGTAGTCTCCTCGCTTGTTAGGGTTAGCCTTAGCGAAAGGGTTGAGAGATGAGATCTCTCAACCCTTTCAATCCCATCTTCACTTTAGAGTTAGAACTCCATGCATACGCACACATCCGCTCCCTACGGCACCCTACCCCTCGAGGTAACGGTGAACTGTAGTATAAAGGGCCGGTTGCGCGCGTTTTCCATGGGCGTTAGGTTAATTATCAGCAAAGGAAGGACACGAATCTAGAGGAAGAAACATCTTCCCAAAAGATTCGTATCCACTTTATTGATAATTAACTTAACACCTAATAGATCTAAAAAAATAAGGCATTGAAAGCGGTGAAGGAAACATTAATCCCCAAAACTTCCCCTAAGCGTAACCCTAGCAAGACTTTTAATTAGATTAATTAGATCTAGTTTTTATAGATTTTTATAAATCAATGAAAACGACAAATTGAATCAACTCGTTAAAACACATAAAAGGAATTTACCCGTCTCTGTGGATCGATCCGTACTCACCGGCTAGCTGCGAAGCGACGCCGTTTCTGATTGCGGTAAATACAAATTTTTGGACTAATCAAATGGCGCCGTTGCCGGGGACGGCGTAATATTTCTTTTTGTGAATTTTCGGGTTAATATAAATTTTAAAAATTATAAAAATCTGAAAATAAAAAAAAATAAAAAAAAAATTATTATCAAATTTGATCTGTTTGAAGGGTGTATCTTTTGAATCTTGCAGGAACAGCGAAGAATTGAGGATCTGGAAATTTACAGAGGGCAAATCAAAAATTGGTACAGAAGAACAGAGAGGAACTATCAGTACAGAGCAGCACAAATTTTTTCACAGCGCGATCCCACCATAAGACCGTGTTTCCGCCGCATTAGGGGCCTCCCGCCGCGGTTCCGCGCTCTATGTGCCACGTCAGCGCACCAAATTTTTCTGGTTTGATTTTTCTCTCTCTCCTCTGCAACCTCCCATATATTTCTCTGTACAAACGTTATGCAGGATTTCTTTGCGTAAAGAGTCTTTCTCCCCCTTCTCGATAACAGATTTTCTGCAGGTTTCTTTGCGCCGTGCTAAAAAAATTCTAATTGCAAGTGAAATTTTATTTGTTTTGCATAATTTAACCGGACTCTAAGGGGCTAATTGACCAATCTCAGATTGGGTGGGGATTTCATCACCCTTCCCAGGACCCCAGAAAACACCTAAAGCATTTTGCATCGACCACCTTTAATTAAAAAAAAAGATTAGACTCAGACCTAAGGACATCGAGCTCAATAGGAAAAGGACTAGGGTAGGCATCAGCCGTTTATCCTAACCGACTTTGCGGTGTCGAGGCTAGTGGTTATTAATTAGGCCCACTGTAGTGGTGGTTCCTTCCCACTTACCTGGCCGTATTTGTCCGTGAAGAGGCGGTTTGAGGTCTATTTCTAGCCCTAGTTAGGAGCTGTCTAGCAGACCTAGGCAACCCTAGATTTAGGCCTGATTGTGTATGTGTGGTTGATACATTTGTGTCACGAGTCCCATTTTCTAAAACCGTCTTGCAAAACTCTTCAATAAAAAAATTAAAGAAAAATCTTTTAAAAACTTGCAAAAAAATTTTGTCGCTAAGAAATCCTTGCATTCTTCTATCATGGGTACCCAACATCATAAATCTCTTGCCGAATCTTGGTATCCCGAACCTAACTTTGCGTCGTTCGTCAATTGTTTCGGTCAATTTAAAAACGATCCCTCCTTGCCAAAGATTTCGTTGAAAGATCAAATAGAGGCGTCTAGGAGAAATAGTTTGACTTTTCAACCCACTTTGTGTCAACCAAGTCAACCTTCACCACCTACATATGTTGATACCACTTCTTCAAGTCCTTCTGTCACTCCTAGGCCGATGTCCATTGCTGAGCATATTTCTCAATCTCGCAGTCGATCCTTCACCCCTCTCCACTCATCTAGTTTTAGGGATCCGCACAATTATTCACCTTCTTATCCATATGTTGACCCTACTCCTGTCTTACCACGCACTTCCTACCAGTCATACCCGACTTTCCAACCTTCACTAGACGCTGTTTCGACACAGCCATTAGGGAGTTTCACATACCCAACCAATTTTGAATCTTTTACTGAAACCCCCTCACCACCTAAGTCTAGTTTGGAAGAGTCGTTGGAAGCATATATTGCTGCAAAAAATAAAATGATGAGGAATGTGGAAGCGTCCATGGCCGCCCTTATGCAACCTAGTGAACCGGTAGCTAGTGTCCCGCTAGCTCCGAATTTTTCAATGCATAAGGCGGCAGTTGGACAGAGTGAGAATGAGAGAGGATTTTCAAATCAAACCTACCCTTACCCAATTGAAGCACACAACTCCGGTTTTCCATCGATTGTTCCAAATGATTCACCAGTTGAAAATAAAAATGAGTTGTGTGATTTTGTAGTGCTTGATTTGCCAAATTGTGAAGAACCCCTTTCGAGTGAAACCGCACCTAATCCTTTCGATCATTACACCTCCACTCTAGAACCTACATTGATAAATATCCATGCTGTGGATGAAGTGTCTAAAGAAATTGATTTTCACTTTACTGAGGATATAGACGCCGGGAATATTTCGGATGATGAACCTGTCGATTTAATAGAAATTTTATGTTCAAATCATCATCCTGAGTTATTAAATGTTTCCCCCGAATCTCATATGCGTCTAGATTTTGATGATAATGGCATGGATGAATTAAATATTGAGGATAGTACTGAGGAGAGCCTTGAGGATAATATTGAGGTTGAACCATTTTTATTGGATGTGTCGGATTTTCCAATTCAGCCTCCTGAACCTTTGACTGTTATATCACCCTCCCTCCTTCCTATTGTTCCGACTGAACAAATGACTGTTACGCTTTCATCTCCTATACCAAGTTCGGCGTACCCATGTTTTCTTGCGAATCTTGAGGGATTTGACCCCATTGCACGACGAGTTGGTAGGTTGGCGCAATCGTTTTTAACACATCGGTCATCACAAATTGCGCTAATTTATTCACTCAATTTACACCCTCAAGATCGCACTCCACTTCTTTCTTCTTTCCGTCTTTCTTCTCCCCCACCGAGACCTTATTCTACCATTCTTTTCTCAACACGGTCTCGCGTGCTTTACATCCCTTTTCTTTCCATCCCATTCTTGCACCAACTCTACCATTACCATGATAAGATTTTTGAATGGTTGGTGCTAACATTTGGCTTGTGTAAGGCCAAGCTTAAGTTTGGGGGGGACCTTTGTATATATGTATATATCCTTTTGTTTTCTTTTTTTTTTATAAAAAATAAAAAAAATAAAAAAAATTCAAAACATTAAAAAAAAACTATAAATAAATAAACAGGGGAGTATCGGTATTTTGACCCTCTTGGTTTAGCATGACAGTGAGGACACTGTTAAGTTCAAGTTTGGGGGTATGCTCGGTACGTCTTCTTCCTTCGCATTCAATTGTACATATTTTTGCATTTGCATACTTATTTGAAAACCTATAAAAATTTGAAAAATTTCAAAAAAATTATAAAAATAAATGTATTCAATTTTGGCTAATTGACTTGAGATTGACAAATAGGTCAACTAGCTAGGAACAACTAGATCTTAGACTTAGTAAGTTAAAAACCCTAAAGATAACCTTCCTTAAAGTTTAACGGTAGAAAGTATATGCCTTGTAGTTTATTTAGAAATAGGCATATTTTGGGTTCACTTCTTGGGCTAAGTCGAAACAAAGGAAAAGTATTGATATTCTAATTAAAGTATAAGTTTGAAAAATAGTTCCTAGCTTAAGTCTAGATTTTGAAAACGTATACCCTACAATTTGCACAATCACGCACCTTGAAACTTGGAATAGTAGAAGAGACCTTGAAAGGCTCTTGTCTAAAGTCCTTAGTATGAAAAAGTGTGAATAAAGATAAAAAAAAATGGACACTGGTTTTTGTGATTACTTAAGGCTGCAAAAAAATAGAAAAATATTTAGCGAGGGTGCTTCATCACCTAGTGCCTTAGACCAACTGGTTTGGGAGTCACTGCTAAAGCCTTGGGTGTTGCAAAGACTAGGAAGTATGCTTTAAAGTGCAAACGCATTTTGTAATCGGTCGTTGGTACCTCAAGAAGTATTAACGGTCGCATGAAGGATGTGTAAGCAAATTTCATTTAAATTCACCAACTAATGAGTACTTTGGACAACAGACAAGGGGTTGATTGCTTAATTTGAATTTCCAAGTGTAGGGGTGACTTATACACACACGTAGGGGTATGT
This sequence comes from Agapanthus africanus, assembly GCA_030015575.1. Lineage (NCBI taxonomy): Eukaryota > Viridiplantae > Streptophyta > Magnoliopsida > Asparagales > Amaryllidaceae > Agapanthus > Agapanthus africanus. Next base: position 395,521,602 of record JASDDO010000022.1, read on the forward strand.
GATTGGTGTTTAGATGAGAAAAAGGAATGAAGAATAGAATTTGTATCTTTAATATGAGTTGATAGAAATTCCTGAGTAGAGATGTAACCCTAGAAGGAAAACTTAAGAGATGCTGAAAGCTAAGTAGGTCTACATAACATATATAATCTTAAGTTAAATGATAAGGATGCGTGAAGAATATGGGTGGACAATTTGCGAGTCAAAAGATAATAGAATTCCTTGTTAGAAAACCTAATTGGAGAACAAAAGTCAATGGGCCGAGTTGATAGAATTTTGTGCGTGTAATCCGCTGAAAACCCTCAGGAGACAACACTCCTCCTACTAGGGACACCTAGAGGTTTAACGACTTGTTGCATATGCTCAGTGCAATCGCGTTTCCCTGAGAAAGTGCGGTTAGGATTTTAGTGAATAAATAATAAGTTTGCTCGAGGACGAGCAAAAGGTAAGTTTGGGGGTATTTGTTCAGACCATAATATTGCATTTATCATTCCCCTATTCTTATCCTTTTTATAAATAAACCGGTACTCTTGACGCACGTTTGTTGCATATTACAGGATACAGGTTTCTGGAGCAAATACAGTGAAAAAGACACAAAACAACAGAAAAAGGGATTTTTGACCAATTATTAGACGGATCCTAGTCAAGCCTAGACGAAGAACAGTACAAGGTCCAAAATGTCATGTGAACGGTTAAAAGATCGCTACAAGTATTCACTGAAATATCTGGAAGAGAATAAGAAGCCCAACAGAGAAACTACATATAAAAACAGAAAGCCAAGAAGCCCAGAAGAAAGCCCACAAAAGATCATAGCCCACATCCCTTCTTTGGCCGCGGAACCGCGGCCAAACCCATGCTGGCGCCGCGGTTCCGCGGCCGTTAGGAACACGTGTCGGTGGATATTTCTTTTGTGTGCCGCGACGGTTCTGGTGTTGGGATTCTCAGGGGTCAAATCTGTAAATTCACGTGTGCGAGAGTCTGTAACCCTAGTTTTTATATTTTCCAATAAATTGTAGTCACAGATCTGTAAAAACTATGCCTCTTTTCAATAAATAAATTCAGAATTTCTGGGAGTGACATTCAGATCTATTCTGTCTTTTACTTGGAGGGAGCCATCAAATCTGTAGGTAATTTATTTCCTTGCTTTTATTTTCTAGTATAATTTATCATCCCCTAATGAGCGAGTAGTCTCCTCGCTTGTTAGGGTTAGCCTTAGCGAAAGGGTTGAGAGATGAGATCTCTCACCCCTTTCAATCCCATCTTCACTTTAGAGTTAGAACTCCATGCATACGCACACATCCGCTCCCTACGGCACCCTACCCCTCGAGGTAACGGTGAACCGTAGTATAAAGGGCCGGTTGCGCGCGTTTTCCATGGGGGTTAGGGTAATTATAAACAAAGGAAGGACAAGAATCTAGAGGAAGAAACATCTTCCCAAAAGATTCGTATCCACTTTATTGATAATTAACTTAACACCTAATAGATCTAAAAAAAGAAGGCATTGAAAGCGGTGAAGGAAACATTAATCCCCAAAACATCCCCTAAGCCTAACCCTAACAAGACTTTTAATTAGATTAATTAGATCTAGTTTTTATAGATTTTTATAAACCAATGAAAATGACAAATTGAATCAACTCGTTAAAACACATAAAAGGAATTTACCCGTCTCTGTGGATCGATCCGTACTCACCGGCTAGCTGCGAAGCGACGCCGTTTCTGATTGCGGTAAATACAAATTTTTGGACTAATCAGGGGGAAGAGAATTTGCGCAAAGAATTCTGCAGAAAACACAATTTATTGGAGTCCAGAGGAGTGGGAGGAGTTAGAGAGACTTACAGGGAAATTTGGGCGGTTGATTCCACCAAACCGCCGGTTCCGCGGCCTAAGCACGCCAATGCCGCGGTTCCGCGGCGTAGTGATGGAGTTGGGGCTCCGTTTTTCTGGTGTCAACTCCTGTGGGTGTCCTCTGCTTGTTTGGATTTTCTGAATTTTTATTTGCTCACTGTACCTGCTCCAGATTTTGACAGTAGACCGTTTGTTTCGTTTTGATCCGTCGCGGTGTAGCCGCGAAATATGGGTCTATCTTCCCACTTCTTTGGCACTGAACTTGAACTCCGTATTATCCTGCACACTTGCACAAAAACTAATCAAAAATAACAAGATGATTTTTTACAAAGTATATTTTTTGTTTTGTTTTTCGGTTATATTTTTATTCACAAGTTAACCCGAAATTACACAAAGAAATAAACTACCGTCTCCCCGGCAGCGGCGCCATTTGATTGTTAGAGATTCTGCGTGTTTAAGTTTAGTTAATTATCGCAATCAAGACGGTTTCGCTTGTAGCTAGCCGGTTGAGTACGGGTCGTCCGCAGGGAGATGGGAATCTTTTTCTAAGTGCTTTAACGAGTTAAGTCCAGTTTTTCAGATTTTGTTGTGATTAATTAAGTGTTAAAATGATATGTAAAGAGAGCTTGTTAGGGTTAGGATTAGGTTAGTTTGAGTTAGGAGTCGCTCACCTCTTTCGTTGCCCCTCTTAATATCGGTGTTACGGTAATCGGCAATAACGGGGATTAGCACGACTAGGAAGGAACTTGCGAGTATAAGCTAGGCTTTCCAACACATAAGTTCTTCCTTTTGGTGCTTGTCCGTCCGTTCTTGGCTCTTAGCCATAACCTCCGGTTAATTCAACCACAACCGGTCTCACTACGGAATCACCGCTATCATGTAGGATAGGGTGCCGTAAGGAGCGGATTGTGGTTCAATTAATGGGAGTCGATTTAAGATGTTGGGCAAGGAAAGAGTGAGAAAGATTTCCTTCTCTCAAACTTCCCTTATCCTACCCTAACAAGTATGAAACTACTCACACATCATAATGAAAAGAAAACAAAGCAAAAGAGGAAGATAGAAAGAAAGAGATTAGAAGATAACAACTAGCTATTTGAGACCTCACCTTGGCAAGGATCAAGCGTAAGCATCATGGTTGTTTAAGGATAAACGAAAAGAGAAAATAAAGAACAAGAAATAACAACAACTAAGTTAACAAATAAAAATTACAAGCAATTAAAGAACAAGACAAGATATAATAGCAAAATGAACTTCTTTATTCATCATTCTTCACTCACAAAAGCTCACTACAAGTTTTTCAATGGAGAAAAGATGAGAAGAGGAAGAAGAACAAGTATTCTAAAACCTAGAAAAAAAATACAAGATTATGCACCATTTGGCTTCACAAGTTCTGGACGATTTATAGGCAGGCAACAGAAAATCTAGGGCAACAATCTGCCTCCTTACAAAATTACCCAACTGCCCCTGAAATTTCATCATTTGATACGCCAGTACGGCCGCGGATCAGCGGCCTAGACCCCCTATTGGCCGCGGATCCGCCGCACTATAGGTGAGTTAGGTTGTGGGCTTTTCTGTACTGCCCTGGTCTGCTGTCCCCTTTTGTCTGGTACATGTATTTTCTGATAATCTTTCCACATTTCTTCCAGAATTCTAGTGGATCAAAAGGTGATTTGGACATGGATCTTTTGTCAAAATTTTCTTGAGCTCCGCGTAGATTTCTTGGAATTGGTGTTGCCATTGTGCTTTGTGCATGAAGGTGACAATCGATTTGTCATTTTGTCTCCTAAACTGGTGTGTGGCAACAGACGGATAAAGAGCGGAGACCCGTGTTTTATCTGTGGTTGGCAGGAACTCGGATTTTATCGTATTTTTCCATGGATTTCACCGCTTAGAGCCGAGAACCTGTATCCTGCAATTGACTATCAAACACGGCTCAAGAGTACCTACCGATATGCAATGTGATAAAAATTGGGCGGTATAAAAATGCAAAAATCTGATATGAACACTCCCACTGTTTTTATCAAATCTTCCTTCAAACCCTAAAAGGAAAGACTAGCCGGGATTAATTACACTCTACAATTTCGCCAATCTTTCAGCCAGGCCAGTGTCGGTACTTTGAGGGAGGTTCCCCGTGCTTTCGCACGGACCTAATTAAAGTAAACCTCGCTTTCCCAGAGGCGTAACCCCGTTGACACCTTTCTAGACACCTACTTGATCGGCTAATTGCTAAGTGAAAAACTCTCCCATGGGTAACAATTACTCACAGTGGGTATCGGGATCCAACTATCATATAGAAGGTATGCAATCTCATTGCAAATTTCAACACTTGAAACTCCCGATAAAGGTTTTTACACCTAGAACTTATGACCTTAACTATGGTCAACAAATCATAAGTACTAGTCAAGTTCTACCCGTCATTTCGTGATTAATTAGACCCACCCACATGACCCTTAACTAAGGTTAACAAAGTCACGTGACTGTCCTAACTAATCGCATCATATGCGGTGTAGGAAGACATCACTTAGCTACCATACACTGTGCCTTGACTATGGTCAACAAACACAGCACGAATACTAAGTACTCTACTTCCTAAAATGACGGAGGGTTGCGGATGGTTTTTTATGAAAACCTTTAACGCTTTGAACTTGATCTCGTTGCAGGATCAAATGGTTTTTTAAATGGAGTGTTTTTTAGGCTTTTCTAGTTTTGCTAAAGGGGTCACTCCCGGTGAAGGGATCGTCGGCCCTTTCCTCATCGAATAAGGTGCATGATATATCATATATACCGCTGTGCAAAGAGAAAATTATAGAAGAAATCAAAAGACAAACCGAGGGTTGTAGCATCTGCCAGTTATTGCTAAAGGGGTCACTCCCGGTGAAGGGATCTCGGCCCTTTCCCTATCGAATAAGGTGCAGGATGTTCTACAAGGAACACCGCGATGCAAAGCAAGAACTGTAGCTACCTGTTTTATTTTTGAAATTCGATTCCACAACATCTTTTAGGTTTATTTTCTTTCATTAATCACATTAATGAAGTCCCATCATTTAAGTCCACCTAAACATCACAGATAAATATAACGTACGCTTATGCCATCCGCATTCTCCTCGATGTCCCGTCTGCACCGTTAGGTTAGGTAACTAATGCCATAGCGAGGCAAGGCTAGCGCGGGTGTAAAACATAAGCAACGTCTATATAATATATCATATATACTATATACAATATCTATCTGAACATATCACATGATCACATCACAGATAACGCAGCAGAAAATATCATATGAAATATTGGATATACTAGGACGTCCGTGTTTTTAATACGAGCCAGTATAAAACACGGATTCCACGGTCGCGATGAATAGCCAATCCCACACCCCTAGACCCCTACGAGAGCGGCAAGCAACCCTACCAATTCTAGGGTTAGGAGACCCGGACTCGACTCCTCGAGATGGTCTCCCACTGGACCCTAGAACCCGGTTACTTGTGCTCCCCTCCTTGGGTCTATCCTAATGCGGAAAAGTAAATAATATACATCAACGGTGACATCTTCCGCAACCTGGAAGTGCCCTAATAAAAGAATATTACATACAAGTTTTTACATGAATGAAAATGAAAAACACTCGTCTCACATAAAAAAAACCCGGCTATTCAAACATGGCGATCCAATATAACATATCCAGCAACACATAACATCACATGTCATCAACGTAAGTAAATATGCCCATCCCAATTGTCGTTGACATATAGCAACGAAACCGGCGATATCACATATTACACTTACGGTCGCAGAAAAGAAAGTGTAAAACTACAACAGTTGGAACCCGCAACCTGCTTAGACATCGCATGCCTAACCAAATGAATTCCTTAGACATCGCATGCTTAACAATTATAAACCCCGTATTTTAGTCTCATTATCGAAAACACTTTTCAATATGAAGTCGGGCAATTCAACAAGATTACCGATATCCAGAACGAATGCTCGTCGCAAACTTTAGTAGACGGCCGCACCCCCGATACCGTCGACGAAGTGTACTAAGGTGGAACACCGCTGCCGCGAGCACCCGAACGGATGCTTTCGGCGACGGGGTTCTCCTACAGTCACTTGGTCGGGGCTATGGGGCGTCGCTGTCTATTAAGTTTACCCGGCGAGTATCCGCGTATCCAACGTGATTGCGACAGACTTTTGATCACATCAAAATTCCGTGGCAACCGATCAAGTGAGACTAAAGTGCTATGTTTATAACATTCATTCAGTTATCTCACAACTACTTGTGGATTCCAAATATTGTATCACATTCTGGATAAATAGAAAATGTTAAACTTTCCGATCGAACAATCAAACACCCAAGTTTTCCAGAAATAGCTCAACACATGAAATAAGTTTAAAAAACATTCACTTCATGCCACAGTACCAACGGTCCAGCCGTAGAAGGGTCAAGCTAACGCCTCACTTATGGCACGCCGTACTGCCCCAAACCCTGAGGTTCAAAGGGTAGTTCAAGACGGTCACATAATCGAGTTAAGGTTTGTTGTCTTCTATAGGGTCCATCGCATTACTTGCACTACTTAGAACGTTCTTAAACCACGGAAAAATCCAACACTTGGAAATTTCCCGGCAGGGGAAAAAATGGGTATTTATATCCGGTCGAACTTTTTAACAGTTTCTAAAATATCCGGAAAAACATAAACGCAGTTAAATTATCCGATCGAATTAACGAGTCCCCAATAAAACCCTAGAAAACTCAACACTTGAGTGGAATAAAAAAATTCCCAGAAACAAATGACAAGAAAGGACCTAAGAATAAATATGTGAAGTTTGAGGGACTAATTCACAATTTTGGCCGCGGAACCGCGGCCAAACACTTGGTTTGGCCGCGGTTCCGCGGTCAAATTTTTGAGTTAGGGGTCCGTACTTAACAGTAATTCTTAGATTTTCCTGCTTAATTTTCTGAGCATTTTTAATTCACAAAAATCCACATTTTGAAAAAATGTACAGAGAAGGGTTTTGATCGGGGTTTCGTGGTTCGATCGGATCTCTAACTTCGTCTACACTTCGCCTAAAGCTCTAGCTAGGCTCTGATACCACTGTAGGGATCCTAGGCATACCGATGAGCATTTTTAATTCACAACCTTTGTAGATCCGGTCCTCCACCACTTTATCTCCGTGATGACGTCCCTCCGCTGCGATCATCGGATCCCACACTCTAGCGTCGGTTTCATCGGAGAAATGGGCGGGCTAGGTCGTCGACTTCGATGCCGAAGATGATCTACGTCGAGGCAACTCAAGATCAAGCTCCATCTTCACTTGGTCATAAAACTTGTGAAGATAACACACTCTACTACATGGCAAGTGGTAGAGGATGAAGAAATAGGAAGTGGGTTCACTTTAGAATTGGATTTCTCACTCTTTTTCTCATGGCACCATTGGAGCTAGCAAGCTTTCATGAAGCTTGATGAAGATGGAGAAGAAGAAAGAATTAAAAAGGATAATGAAATAAGAATGAGACTTATCCTTTTAATTATGGTACCATGGTTAAGTTAAGCCCTCATGCTTAACTTGTGGAGAGAATTGACCAAGGTATTAGGTTAAAGGTTAGGTTAAAGAATTACAAAAAGAAATGACAAAAGAGTGGACTTTGTCAAAATTTCTCCAAGCTTGACAACTTTGACCAAGTTCATTTCTTTTGTTAATTCTCTTGATAAAACATTACCCTAATCTTAAACTTAATCTTGAAATAATTCTCATACACACAACTTGTATGTATCATCAAACATGATACAAACATATGTACACAAATATATATCATATATACACTTTTGCACAAACTAGTGAGAAAACAAATCTTAAGTGAACCAATACTAGTTAATGTAAAGTAATATATAAAATATATAATTATACATTAAATCATTAAATCAACACTCGATTTAATGATCCGGTCATATCGCATATAACCGACTAATATCTAGTGTATCAATATATCGAATCAACACTTGATTCGGTAACCCGGCTATATCTCATATAACCGTCCAATGATACAAATCGCGAGAATAGAATACAGTATCACATACTGGTATTATTCTCGGTCCCGCACATATCTCATATGCGCTCCTATTTTGTTTCGCTTGAGCCAGGAAACCTCTGTGTAGGACACTAAAGACTCGTCAATACGCCGGCAGTAGGTGATGATCATATCAAACACCCACAAGCCGCAAGCGGTCTGCTAAACGTAACGGCCACCCGGGTATTGAGCGATCAGAAGATCAACGAGCAAGCCCGCTCACACTCCTGTGAATCCAACCAGTAACACTTACCGTACAGTCCGGTATGTTCGTCTGATATGTCGCATATCTCGCCTAGGTGTGGTAAACGTCAGACCCCAGTAGCTTGATAAGTCATGCCGATGTAAGGTCCATAACATAGCATGAAACTACTGATAACACTTACCAGTAGATCACTGCAACCCTGGCCAGGGATTTCCAGTTATGGCCAGTCGAGCATAGCGCAACATCAACCCCCAATACCGGGAGAGACGAATCCCCTCCTATCGCTCTTTGCCTCCATGTGAATCGGGACTGTACCCAAAAACCACCCGTTTGCACGACTCAGTAGAGCCGTGGTAGGGTGGAAATCAAAGCACAGTGGGAGACACACAAGACTCTATGACGATCTCGGGTCAACAGACTAAGCTGTACCAGTGTCACCAGAGAACTGCCATCTGACGTGAGGTATAATACCATCTGGGAGTTCTCAGCGAGTCCGTTCAGTGTACCCAGTCATCACTGAGCACCCGTATACCATCTCTAATGTCAAACACCAATGGATATGGGATCATCCATCGTCCATCACATGGGTCGAGAAGATATACTCCAGTCTACTCTGGAATATCGATGCCCCGTCTCGATATTCCCATGACTAGGAACATTGAAAGATGTACTCATGGACGACCCAGGCCCCACTAGTATGATCTACATCATAGTCCTGAAAGTCGAGTACACATCCTAAGGGCTTTATCAACATGTAATAGAGAGACTGCAAGTATACATGTTAAGATAAAGAGCAATCAGATAGCGTACTATCATGTCGAGCAAGAAAGTCCTACCTATATATGTCCAAGCTTCCACTACAATATACATCCTATGTACAGTAATGGCCTCTAGGGCATACATATAACTAACAGATATATTGACCGAACCCGCTTGTTATACTGAGATGGGGAACGTTGGTCCCGCTCTAACTTATAATTGTTATAAGATAGAGCAGGAAATTGGGGAATACCAGATTTCCACTGCCGCCCAAACGAAGAAAGTGCATGATGATGCTTCTTCTTCGGGTGTGTTCATTACATAGAACTGTTTCTCGGTATCCTTTACGTCCTGGGTATGAGATACCGGATCTGGATCCCGCATATGTAATCTGTTACATGGGCTACAGATAGGTAGAGAACTGAGAACGGGTGATAAGTTTCATGACGTAGAAAATGGTGCAAGTGTTGCAGCCAAGTCTGTTTGTCACTATCACCCTGTTTTACCAGAATACATTGATTCTGAACGAATGATATTAGATATCGAACCTGATGTACAACATCATATTAGTCTCTTTATTAGTAAAGAAAGGATATAATTTTGTAATGTTGGATAATGTTTTGAACATTTCCTATATCAAGAGTTGATCGGATCAGGCACGTTATCTAAAAGCATTGACGTTCTAAATCAAACTACAGTTCTTAGTATACGGAACACACATAAGTGGAAGAGTTCAGAAATGAACGAATCCTTCTTGAGGCATTGTAGACTAGGTCATATCAATGCGACCCGACTAGCTGAAGTTACATTAAGATGCATATTTAAATTAGTTTGAATTTACATCTTGTGAAACTTGTCGGTCATGTCACAAAGATACGATGACCATAGCTCTGTTTATTGGAAACAGAGAAAGAGTTAGTGAACTCTTGAGATTGATACATGCTGATGTATGTAAGTCTCCTGTCTACACATGCCAAGACCGGTTCTTTGTACTTCATTACATTCTCTGATGATCTCTCAAGATTCAGACATATGTTCCTGTTGAAACACAAGTCCGAAGCTTTTGAGATATTCACGGAATATAAGTTAGAAGTAGAGAACCATAAACTGGGTATAAGTATTATATCCTTTGATGTGATCAAGGAGGAGAATACTTGAGCACGGAATTCCTGGACTATTCTAAAGGAGAATGAGATTCTCTCTCAGCATTACTCCTTCGTATACACCATAGCACGATGGTATATCGGGGCGGAGCAATAGCACCCTATGTGATATGGTGTGCTCTATGATGAGTACTACTGAGTTTCCTTTTTCCTTTTGGGTGTTATGCGCTTGAGAAGCAGCATACCTAATGAATAGGGTTCAAATCAAATCAGTTGCCTACCACTTCATATGTGATATGGAAAGGGAAGAACCCATATCTTAAATTTGTTAAGATTTGGGGTTGTCCGGCCTATGTCTAAAAGAAAAATCCGGACAATCTCGAGGCAAGGTCTGTTATGTAGAACTGGAAAGGTTCTAGCTATACAAACTGCAGCTGATGATTTGGTAGAACCAAAGGATTCAATAGTAACCAACGAACCTCAGCCTCTCCGCCGGTCTAGTAGGGTTCCTCTGTTAGTTATGTATATGCCCTAGAGGCCATTGTTGTACATATGATGTATATTATAATGGATGCTTGGATATATATAGAGATGACTTTCTTCCTCATCATGATAGTATGCTATTTGGTTTCACTTTATCTTAACATGTTGACTTGTACTGGTTTACTGTTTTTCTCTCACATGTTGATAAAGCCCTTAGGATCTGTACTCGACTACTGGGACTATGATGAGATCATACTAGTGGGGCCACGGTAGTCGATGAGTACATCCTATAACTGTTCCTAGTCGAGGGTATATCGAGACAGGGCATCAATACACCAGAGTAGACTAGCGTATACGCATCTTGACCCATATGATGGGCGATGGATGATCCCATATTCATTGGTGTTTGACATCAGAGATGGTGTACGGGTGCTCAGTGGAGACTGGGTACACTGGACGGACTCGCCGAGAACTCCCAGATGGTGATATACCACACGTCAGATGGCAGTTCTCTGGTGGCATTAGTACAGGGTAGTCTGTAGACCCGAGATCTTCATGGAGTCTTGTGTGATTCCCACTGTGCTTTGATTTCCACCTTACCACGTCCAAGAGGGCGTGCAAAACGGTGGGTTTTGGGTACAGTCCCGAATCACATGGAGGCAATGAGCGATAGGAGGGGATTCGTCTCTCCCGGTATAAGGAGTTGATGTTGTGCAGTGTTCGATTGGCTATAACTGGAAGTCCCTGGCCAGGGCTGATATAGAGATATACTGGTAAGTGGTACCAGTAGTTTCTCGACCCGTTATGAGCCTCACATCGACACGACTTATCGGTTACTGGGGTCTGACGTATACCACCCCTAGACTTCATATGCGACATATCAGACGAACAGACCGGACTGTACGGGAGTGTTACTGATTGGATTCACAGGAGAACGCACAGGCTAGCTTGTTGATCTTCTGATCGCTCAATACCTGGGTGGCTGTTACGTTTAGCTGACCGCTTGCAGCTTGTGGGTGTTTGATATGATCATCACCTGCTACCGGCGTATTGACGATTCTTTAGAGTCCTACATAGAGGTTTCTTGGCTCAGGCGAAACGGAGTAGAGGCGCATATGTGATATGTGCAGGACCGAGAATAATGCGATATGAGATACCGTATTATATTCTCGCGATATTTAGATATGAACCGGGTCATCGGATCAAGTGTTGATTCGATGAATCGGTACATGATATATTAGTCGGTAATATTCGATATAGCCAGATCGTCGGATCAAGTGTTGATTCGATGATTTAATGTATAATAATATATATGATATATTGTATTACATTATCTAATATTGGCTCGCTTTATTATTTCATTTTCTCACTGGATGATACATTGATATATATGCGATATATGTTAATTGTATTATTTTCTTTTTTTGCAAATATATAATATATATGTGATATATATTATTGTGACATGATATGATTTATTATTAAACATGTTTAAGGATGATTAAAAGAGATTAGGGTTTGATTAGGGTTAGCTTCTTCTTGCACCTTCTAGAAGCTTTGTTTTTATCATGCTTAAGATATTATGGTTGATATTTTTGCATGACTCATAACTTAACCTAACAAAACCCTAACTCTAGTTTATTCTCTACAAACTCTTAGCCACTCATCCTTGACCATGGTTGATATATCAATCATATAGTTTTCTTTTCTATTCATCACAAAAGGAATTATCATTATCATTTTCCCTCATTTTCTTCTTCTCTCTTGATTTTGGGCTCACTAGAAATTCCATTTGTGATGATAAATTGTGAGAAAGTGAATTAAAAAGAAAGCATAAATACTACTCCTTCATCCTCATCTCATCTAGCCCATGAGATTAGTGTGTTCATCTCTTTAGAGTGAGAAAGCTTGAGTTATTGAAACTTCGACGTAGATCATCGGAGATTTGGAACACTTCAAGCTAGCATGGATCGTTCGAGTCGTGGAGCCTCTCTTGAGTCCGGGAGATCGAGGATCGTGGCGAAGGGACTTCTACTCGGAGCTTGTGAAGCGAAGGAGCGGACTACAAAGGTTGTAATCCCTCACACTTAGATAAAAATTTGTTATCTTGCATGCTTAACCCTAATAATCTAGCAAAGATCTAGTCTTTGGGTTGTTCGGCACGTCTAATTTTTTATCCGAGCATGTTTGATGCCTTATGAACCTTCACAAGAGTGCCTAGGAACCCTACAGTGGTTTCAGAGCCTAGCTAGAGCGTTAGGCGACATGTTTACGAAGTTAAAACTCCGATCGAACCCGTACCGACAAAATTTACCCACTCTCTGGAAATTTTTCAAAAACTGGGATTTTTCTGAATTAAAAATACGTAAAAAAGTTAGCAGGGAATTCTAAGAATTACCATGAAACACGGGCCCACAAATCCACTAAACCGCGGCGGAACCTCGGCGGGAACCTGCTTCCCGCGGCGGTTCCGCGGCCTAATTTTGGAATTGTGACACGTGGCTTCATGATAATAACCGTAGGTGCTTGTTGATTCTTCTGGGTATTTTTAAAGTGACTTAAGTGTTGAGTATTCAGGGGTTTGTTTTGTAATAGTAGATTCGATCGGAATATTTAAATTCGTTTTTATTTCCGGATATTTAGAAACTGTTAAACTATTTGAACGGATATCATTAACTCACTTTTTCCCGGCACGGTAAACTTTCAAGTGTTGAATTTTTATCGGGTTTAAATCTTTCGGAAAAATTGTACAAGTTAAGCGGTGGACCCTCTAGAAGACAACAAACCTTAACTCGATTATGTGACCGTCTTGAACTGCCTTTTGAACCTTTGGGTTTGGGGCAGTACGGCGTGCCACATGTGAGGCGTTGGCTTGACCCTTCTACGGTTGGATCACCGGTATTGTGACATATTTTGGGATTATTTGAACTCCGCTCAAGTGTTGAGCACTTTAGGAAATTTTGGGTATTTGATTATCTGTTCAAAAAGTTTAATACTATCTATTTATCTGGAATGTGATACAATATGTGGAATTCATACAGTTAGGCATGAAATGCGGAGTATGTGATATTTCGGATTTATGATGTCTAAAGTGATTGTGGATTCCAAATATTGTAGTTTTACACTTTCTTTTCTGTGACCGTAAGTGTAATATGTGATATCGCCGGTTTCGTTGCTATATATCAACGACAATTGCGATGCGCATATTTACTTACGTTGATGATATGTGATATTATGTGTTGCTGTGATATGTTATATTGGATCGTCGCATTCTGAATAGCCGGGGGTTTTATGTGAGATGAAGGTTTTTATTTTCATTCATGTAAAATTCATTTGTAATGTAATATTCTTTTTTTTGGGGCACTTCCAGGTTGAGGTTTATGTCACCAGTGTATATTATTTACTTTTCCGCATTAGGTAGACCCAAGGAGGGGAGCACAAGTAACCGGGTTCTAGGGTCCAGTGGGTGGCCATCTCGAGGAGTCGAGACCGGGTCTCCTAACCCTAGAATTGGCAGTGTTACTTGCCGCTCTCGTAGGGGTCTAGGGATGTGGGTTTGGCTATTCATCGCGACTGTGGAATCCGAGTTTTATACAGGCTCGTATTGAAAACACGGACGTCCTAGTATATCCAATATTTCATATATGTTCTTCTGCTGCAATGTTCTGTGATGAGATCATATTACTGCCTGAGACGAATGCTTATACTATATATATATGCTGATATATAAATATTACTTCTTTCGTTTCTTCTGTGATGCTTAGGAAGCATAAGCTGATGGGATTTTATTAATGAGATTAATAAAAAGAAAAGAAACCTAAAGATGTTGTAGAATCAAAACTTTATAAAAAAGGTAGTTACAGTTTTGCTTTGCACAGTGATATATATGATATATCCTGCACCTTATTCGATGAGGAAAGAGCCGAGATCCCTTCACCGGGAGTGACCGCTTTAGCAAAACTGGCAGATGCTACAAAACTCGGTTTGTATTTTGATTGCTTTTAGAGTTTTGCTTTGCACGGCGGTATATATGATATATCCTGCACCTTATTCGATGAGGAAAGGGCCGACGATCCCTTCACCGGGAGTGACCCCTTTAGCAAAACGACAAAAGCCTCAAAAACACTTCTTTTCAAAAACACTCGATTCTACGACGATATCAAGTTCATTACGCTCAGGGTTTTCTGAAAAACCTGCGTAGCCCTACGTCATTTCAGATAGATATTATTTAGTATTCGTGCTGCGTTTGTTGACCTTAGCCAAGGCGTGGTGTACGGTAGCTAATTAGTATTTATCTGCTAAAACATGAGATGTGATTGAGTTAAGGTAGTCGTGCGACTTTGTTGACCTTAGCCAAGGGTCATACGGGTGGGTTTAATTCAATCAGGAAATGACGGGTTGAACTTGACTAGCGCTTATGATTTGTTGACCTTAGCCAAGGTCATAAGTTGTTAGGGGTAAAAGAATTATCGGGAATTTCAAGTGTTGAAATTTGCAATGGGATTGCATACCTCCTATGAGATAGTTGGATCCCGATACCCACTGCGAGTAAGAGTTACACCTGGGAGAGTTTTACACAGGACAATTAGTCACTCAAGTAGGTGTCTAGAAAAGTGTTAACGGGGTTACGCCTCTGGGAAAACGAGGTTTACTTTAATTAGGTCCGTGCGAAAGCACGGGGAACCTCCCTCAAAGTACCGACACTGATCTGGCTAAAAAATTGACGAAATTGTAGCGTGTAATTAATCCCGGCTAATCTTACCTTTTTAGGGTTTGAAGGTAGATTTGATAAAAACAGTGGGAGACATCCTGATTAGATAAGATAATAACCAATCTAATCTTGCAAGAGCATACGCTAAAGTGTTTTCTTCTCTCTCTCTCCAGGTAGCGACCATGTCAGGCCATAATCAAGATAATAATATGGATGTATTGACTGAACCCGCTTATTATACTGAGCAGGGGAACGTTGGACCCGTTCTTTCTTATAAGAGTTATAAGACTGGACAGGAAACAGGAGAATATCTGGATTCTCAAGCCGCCCAAAAGAACATGCATGTTGATGCATCTTCTTCGGGTGTGTTAGTTATTGAGAACTGTTTCTCAGTTCACCCTACGTCCTGGGTATTAGATACCGGATCAGGATGCCACATATGTAAATTGTTACAGGGGCTACGAAAAGGTAGAGAACTGGGAAAAGGTGATCATTCCGTTCAAGTAGGAAACGGTGCTAGTATTGCAGCCAAAGCAGTTGGCGAATATCACCTAGTATTGCCAAGTCGTAATACACTGATTCTAAATGAGTGCTATTATATACCGAACATGATGTGCAATATTATATCAGTCTCTTTATTAAGTAGAGAAGGATATAATTTTGTAGTAAAGGATAATGTTATGAACATATTCCTAGATCAAAAGTTGATTGCATCAGGCTCGTTACATAATGGTATATTCATTCTAAATCAGAATACAGTCCTCAATATACAAAACACACACAAGAGGAAAAGTTCAGAAATGAACGAATCCTACTTGTGGCATTGTAGACTTGGTCATATCAATGCGACACGACTGGCTAAGTTACATAAGGATGGTTATTTGAATCCGTTCGAATTATCATCTTATGATACTTGCCATTCATGTCTCAAAGGAAAAATGACCAACGCTCCGTTTAGTGGACACGGAGAAAGAGTCACAAAACTCTTAGGACTGATACATAGTGATGTATGCGGTCCCATGTCTACGCATGCTAGGAACGGTTCTTCCTACTTCATAACATTCACTGACGATCTATCTAGATACGGACATGTGTTTTTGATAAAACACAAGTCTGAAGCTTTTGAGAAATTCAGAGAATATAAGCACGAAGTAGAGAATCAAACGGGCAAAACTATTAAGATTCTACGATCTGATCGAGGAGGTGAATACTTAAGCAATGAGTTCCTAGATTATCTAAAAGAGAATGGGATTCTCTCTCAGCTTACTCCTCCTTATACACCACAGCACAACGGTGTATCGGAGCGGAGGAATCGCACCCTATTAGATATGGTGCGCTCTATGATGAGTACAACTGAGTTATCTATTTGCTTCTGGGGGTATGCGCTGGAGACAGCCATATACCTATTGAATAGAGTTCCAACTAAGTCTGTGCCTACCACTCCATATGAGATATGGAATGGAAAGAGACCATCTCTTAAAAGAGTTAAGATATGGGGTTGTCCGGCTTATGTTAAAAGGCAAAATCCGGACAAACTCGTGGCACGATCAGTTCTTTGTAAGTTTGTAGGATATCCAAGCAATTCGTATGGATATTTATTCTACCACAGTGAACAACAAAAGGTGTTTGTTGCTCAACATGCCACCTTTTTAGAAAAGGAATTTCTTACAAAAGAAATTAGTGGCGATGAGGTAGAGCTGGAAGAGGTTCCAGCAACACAAACTACAACTGAAGATTTAGTGGAACCAGAAGATTCAGTAGTACCCGACGAACCCCAGCCTCTCCGCCGATCTAGCAGGGTTTCTCATCCGCCTGAGAGATACTACGGTTTTCTCATTGATGGTGGAAGCGAGGATTGCATCATGGAAGATGATGATCCGACTGGTTTCGAGCAGGCCATCACGAGTGGTGACTCTGTGAAATGGCTTGATTCAATGCGATCTGAGATGGAATCCATGTACACCAACAAAGTATGGACTTTGGAAAATGCTCCTGAGGGGTAAAACCCATTGGGAGCAAGTGGATCTTTAAAAAGAAATTTGGTGTAGATGGAAAAGTTGAGACTTTCAAAGCTAGACTTGTAGCAAAGGGTTTTCGTCAAAGACCGGATGTGGATTATGACGAAACCTTTTTTCCAGTGGCTATGCTTAAGTCCATCCGGATCTTACTTGCCATTGCTGCATACCATGACTACGAAATCTGGCAAATGGATATTAAGACCGCCTTTCTAAACGGTGATTTAGAAGAGAGCGTGTACATGACTCAGCCAGAGGGCTTCGTAGAAAGTGGGAGCAGCGGAAAGGTGTGCAAGCTGCTTAAATCCATTTATGGGTTAAAGCAAGCATCGCGGAGTTGGAACATCTGTTTTGATGTTGTAGTCAAAGAGTTTGACTTCATCAAAAATATAGATGAACCTTGTATCTATAAGAAGGTAGTAGAGGGTAAGGTAGTCTTCCTCGTATTGTACGTGGATGACATACTCTTGATAGGAAATGACATTCCTATGCTGCAATCAGTCAAGCTCTTCTTATCACAGAGATTCTCAATGAAAGATCTAGGTGATGCCTCCTGCATATTGGGAATCATGATCTATAGAGATAGATCTAAACAAATACTGGGATTGTCCCAATCCAGGTACATTGACACCATACTAAAGAGGTTTAGTATAGAAGAATCCAAGCGTGGGAACCAACCCACGATCTCTGGACTCACTCTCTCCAAAGAGATGTCTCCCAAGACTAATTTGGAGAGAGCTCGCATGCAAGGGATACCCTATGCTTCGGCAGTAGGCTCTATCATGCATGCGATGCTGTGTACCAGACCCGATGTAGCATACTCACTAACTGTAGTGAGTCGGTATCAAGCAGATCCTGGAGAGAGTCACTGGACAGCTGTAAAGAACATTCTCAAGTACTTACGAAGGACTAAGGAGATGTTCTTGGTGTATGGTAACGGAGAACTCCAGGTGGAGTCCTTTACCGATTCCAGCTTCCAAAGTGATAAGGACGACTCTAAGTCGCACTCGGGTTTTGTCTTTACCCTCAATGGAGGGGCGGTATGTTGGAAGAGTTCCAAACAGGATACCGTTGCAGACTCGACGATGGAGGCTGAATACATCGCTGCCAACGATGCTGCCAAAGAGGCTGTCTGGATAAAGAAGTTCATTAGTGAACTTGGTGTGGTTCCATCCATTGAGCATCTAATACCTCTGTATTGCGATAACAATGGAGCTGTGGCTTTGGCCAAGGAACCCAGATCCTATCAGAAGTCCAGACATATTCTGAGGCGGTATCACTTGATCAGGGAGATAGTTGATCGCCGGGAGATCGAGGTCAGGAGAGTAGATACGAAGAACAACACTTCGGATCCATTCACGAAGGCTATTCCCCAGATACAGTTTGAGAGATTATTCGGGATGCTAGGTATGAGATACTACAGCAGCTGGCCTTAGTGCAAATGGGAGATTGTTAGTTATGTATATGCCCTAGAGGCCATTGTTGTACATATGATGTATATTATAATGGATGCTTGGATATATATAGAGATGACTTTCTTGCTCGTCATGATAGTATGCTATTTGGTTTCACTTTATCTTAACAAGTTGACTTGTACTGGTTTACTGTTTTTCTCTCACATGTTGATAAAGCCCTTAGGATCTGTACTCGACTACTGGGACTATGATGAGATCATACTAGTGGGGCCACGGTAGTCGATGAGTACATCCTATAACTGTTCCTAGTCGAGGGTATATCGAGACAGGGCATCGATACACCAGAGTAGACTAGCGTATACGCATCTTGACCCATATGATGGGCGATGGATGATCCCATATCCATCGGTGTTTGACATCATAGATGGTGTACGGGTGCTCAGTGGAGACTGGGTACACTGGACGGACTCGCCGAGAACTCCCAAATGGTGATATACCACACGTCAGATGGCAGTTCTCTGGTGACACTGGTACAGGGTAGTCTGTAGATCCGAGATCGTCATGGAGTCTTGTGTGATTCCCACTGTGCTTTGATTTCCACCTTACCACGTCCAAAAGGGCATGCAAAACGGTATCTTTTGGGTACAGTCCCGAATCACATGGAGGCAATGAGCGATAGGAGGGGATTCGTCTCTCCCGGTATAGGGAATTGATGTTGTGCTGTGTTCGATTGGCTATAACTTGAAGTCCCTGGCCAGGGCTGATATAGAGATATACTGGTAAGTGTTACCAGTAGTTTCTCGACCCGTTATGAGCCTCACATCGACACGACTTATCGGTTACTGGGGTCTGACGTATACCACCCCTAGACTTGATATGCGACATATCAGACGAACAGACCGGACTGTACGGGAGTGTTACTGATTGGATTTACAGGAGAACGCACAGGCTTGCTTGTTGATCTTCTGATCGCTCAATACCTGGGTGGCAGTTACGTTTAGCTAACCGCTTGCAGCTTGTGGGTGTTTGATATGATCATCACCTGCTACCGGCGTATTGACGATTCTTTAGAGTCCTACATAGAGGTTTCTTGGCTCAGGCGAAACGGAGTAGAGGCGCATATGTGATATGTGCAGGACCGAGAATAATGCGATATGAGATACCGTATTATATTCTCGCGATATTTAGATATGAACCGGGTCATCGGATCAAGTGTTGATTCGATGAATCGGTACATGATATATTAGTCGGTAATATTCGATATAGCCGGATAGTCGGATCAAGTGTTGATTCGATGATTTAATGTATAATAATATATATGATATATTGTATTACATTATCAAATTTTGGCTCGCTTTATTATTTCATTTTCTCACTGGATGATACATTGATATATATGCGATATATGTTAATTGTATTATTTTCTTTTGTTGCAAATATATAATATATATGTGATATATATTATTGTGACATGATATGATTTATTATTAAACATGTTTAAGGATGATTAAAAGAGATTAGGGTTTGATTAGGGTTAGCTTCTTCTTGCACCTTCTAGAAGCTTTGTTTTTGTCATGCTTAAGATATTATGGTTGATATTTTTGCATGACTCATAACTTAACTAACCAAATCCTAACTCTAGTTTATTCTCTACAAACTCTTAGCCATTCATCCTTGACCATGGTTGATATATCAATCATATAGTTTTCTTTTCTATTCATCACAAAAGGAATTATCATTATCATTTTCCATCATCTTCTTCTTCTCTCTTGATTTTGAGCTCACTAGAAATTCCATTTGTTATGATAAATTTTAAGAAAGTGAATTAAAAAGAAAGCATAAATACTACTCCTTCATCCTCATCTCATCTAGCCCATGAGATTAGTGTGTTCATCTCTTTAGAGTGAGAAAGCTTGAGTTATTGAAACTTCGACGTAGATCATCGGAGATTTGGAACACTTCAAGCTAGCATGGATCGTTCGAGTCGTGGAGCCTCTTTTGAGTCCGGGAGATCGAGGATCGCGGCGAAGGGACTTCTACTCGGAGCTTGTGAAGCGAAGGAGCGGACTACAGAGGTTGTAATCCCTCACACTTAGATAAAAAGTTGTTATCTTGCATGCTTAACCCTAATAATCTAGCAAAGATCTAGTCTTTGGGTTGTTCGGCACGTCTAATTTTTTATCCGAGCATGTTTGATGCCTTATGAACCTTCACAAGAGTGCCTAGGAACCCTACATCCTCACCCACCTGAGTGATACGTCGGTTTCTCTATGACAGTGGGAGCGAGGATTGCATCATGAGATGTTGACCCAACTAGTTTCGGGCTGGCCATCAGGAGTGAGACTCTGTAAGAATGGCTGGATGCTTAGTGATCTGAGATGGAATCCTTATACACCAACAAAGTATGGACTTTGGTTGCTTTATCTGAAAGGTTAAATCCCCATCAGGAGCGAGTAAATCTTGAGAAGATTACTTGGTGTAGATGGAAAAGTTGAGTCTTTCAAAGCTAGACTAGTTAAAGGTTTTTCGTCATCGACCAGGCGTGGATAATGATGAAACCTTTTCCAGTGACTATGCTTAAGTCCATCCAGATCCTACTTGCCACGGCTAGATACCATGACTACGTTATCTGGCGGTTGGGTGTCATGACTGCTTTTCTAAATGATGTTTTAGAAGAGAGCGTCTATAAGTACACAGCCAGAGGGCTTCGTAGACAGTGGGAGCAGCGGAAACATGTGCAAGATGTTTTATGTGATAAAGCAGGCATCGCGGAGTTGGAACATCTGTTTTGATGAGGACTTCATCAAAATGGTAGATGAACCTTGATATACAAAAAGGTAGTAGGGAGTATGGTGGTGATCCTCGTAGAGTACGTGGATGACATACACTTTATAGGGAAGGAGTTTCCTCTGCTACGCTCGGTCAATCTCCGCTTATCACAAGGATTCTCCAGATAGGATCAAAGTGATACCTCCTAAATTATGGGTTTTGGATCTATGAGATAGATCTAATTGGATGTTAGGATACTCACTAGTTGTAGTGAGATGGTATCAATTGATCCTGGGGAGAATCACTGGAAAGGTTCCAGGGTGATAAGGACGACTGA
Source organism: Agapanthus africanus (assembly GCA_030015575.1). Taxonomy (NCBI): domain Eukaryota; kingdom Viridiplantae; phylum Streptophyta; class Magnoliopsida; order Asparagales; family Amaryllidaceae; genus Agapanthus; species Agapanthus africanus. Next base: position 395,543,296 of record JASDDO010000022.1, read on the forward strand.
ATGTCAGTCGCAGGAATTGTCTTTACCCTCAGTGGAGGGACGGTATGTTGGAAGAGTTCCAAGCTAGATACCGTGACATACTAGACGATTAAAGGCAAGATACATCGTTACCAAGGATGCTACCAAAGAGGCAGTCTGGATATATATAAGTTCATGAGATGAACTTCGTTCCTACCATTGTGTGACAATGGAGTTGTGGCTTTAGCCAAGGAACTACCGTCCCATCAGAAATCCAGATATAATTCTTAGGCAGTATCACCTGATCATGGAGATGGTTGATCTCCAGGAAGATCGAGGTTAGGAGAGTAGACTCAGAGGACAACACGGCGGATCCACTCACAAAGGATTTTTCCCAGAGAGAGACTATTATGGGATGGTTGAGTATGAGATACTACAACCACTGTTATCAGATGGCCCTAGTGCAAGTGGGAGATTGTTAGTTATATGTATGCCCTAGAGTCCATTACTATACATGAGATGTATATTGTAGTGGATGCTTGGACATATATAGGAAGGACTTTCTTGCTCGACATGATAGTATGCTATCTGGTTACTCTTACCTTAACGTGTACACTGATTGTCTCTCTGTTACATGTTGGTAAAGCCCTTAGGATATGTACACGACTACTGGGACTATGATGAGATCATACTAGTAGGGCCACGGTAGTCTACGAGTACATCCTATAACAGTTCCTAGTCGAGGGTGTATCGAGACAGGGCATCGATACACCAGAGTAGACTAGCGTATACGCAACTTGACCCATATGATGGGCGATGGATGATCCCATATCCATCGGTGTTTGACATCAAGGATGGTGTACGGGTGCTCAGTGGAGACTGGGTACACTGGACGGACTCGCCGAGAACTCCCAGATGGTATTATACCTCACGTCAGATGGCAGTTCTCTGGTGACACTGGTACAACTTGGTCTGTTGACCCGAGATCGTCATAGAGTCTTGCGTGATTCCCACTGTGCTTTGTGTATGTCCACGTTACCTCTCCCGGTTCTTTCGGGCTTGCGGAATAGGTGAAAAACGATTTTTAGGGTTTGGGTAACATAGACTACAAAAACGGATCTTGGCTAAACTACACACTAGCAACCTAACTAGAGAGTTGTCTAATCGGTTAGGGGTTATACCTCACTTGAACTCCTTCTTCTTGAACTCTTAGTAGTGGTTGGATGGTGCTTTCCTCGTCGCCTTCTTTCGTCAAAGATGGATCCACCTGAGGGTTGCAACCTTGGGCTCCTTTCTCGAACTTTGAGAGAACTAAGGTCTTTGGCTTGCTAGACCTTCAACCTAAGAGTGAGTAGAGAGTGGTTTAGAGTATTTTATCTCACGGAGAGGTTTCTCAACACATGAGAATGGATCTCCTTGAACTAGGGGAGGAAGAAAAAGAAAAAAGGAGAAAGAATGGTTATGATAGAATGAAATGGTTTTTCTATAACCATAACATAATAAGTGAATTATCTAATAATAATATTAATCAAAAAATGAAAAAGGTGATGGATGGTTTGATGAGACCATTATCATATCACATTAAATGTTTTTTGCAAAGATCAAAGAGCATCTTTGATGTGTAATGATGATGGTCAAAATTTCAACCAAGGTCAACAAGTCAACCTTGGTCAACAAGTCAAAAAACCCAACCATGACACAATTTCATTTAATTAATATTATTAATTGATATATCACATATTCATTAGGGTTTGGAAAAAGACGACTGTCTACTGTGCATACGCACCCGTTCCAAAACCCTAATGAAAATCCTCTTCCTCCGCCTCAAACAACTGTGCATACACACCCGCATTCGTGTTCCGAGGAACATGAATACAATGAGATAAAACTAACCCCAAAACATATACTAGGATCCGGCTCAAACCAGAGCCCGCTAGTAATGACTGTCCGGACACCAAACGTGCACAAGTGCGCGGATGTTAACGAACCCTGTCGCAAAACCATGCGACCTCTACTTTGTTTTGCCCAAAGGCGAATAACCCTCTGTGTGGGACTCTAAAGACTCGAAAAAACGCTGGCAGTGGGTTTAACCACAGACCGCAAGCGGCACTAGCTATACGTAACGGTCCCCATGTAGATGCTGATAAGAAGACGGACGAGGTGAAACCCATCTGAACTCCTATTGAGTCTGCATCTGACAATCTCCGTACAGTCCGGTCTGTTCGTCTGATAACATCGCATGGCGGGCCTAGGGGGCGGTAAACGTCAGTCCCCTAATAGCGGTACAATTCATGTCGGAGTGAAGCCTAGAACACCCTGAGATAACACTGGAATCCTACCAGTATATCTCGCTTGCCCTGGCCAGGGACTACATGTGTAATGTCTCTCCTAGACACAGCGCGATGCCAACCCCCAATACCGGGAGAGACGAATCCTGTCTAACAGTCACTGCCTCCTGTTAGTTATATGTATGCCCTAGAGGCCATTGCTATACATAGGATGTATATTATAGTGGATGCTGGGACATATATATGGAGGACTTTCTTGCTCGACATGATAGTATGCTATCTGGTTACTCTTTACCTTAACGTGTATACTGATTGTCTCTCTGTTACATGTTGGTAAAGCCCTTAGGATGTGTACTTGACTACCTGGACTATGATGCGGATCATACTAGTGGGGACATGGTAGTCCATAAGTACATCCTTCAAGGTCCCTAGTCGTGGGTGTATCGAGACGGAGCATCGATATACCAGAGCAGACTAGCGTATACCTTCTCGACCCATACAGATGGGCGATGGATGATCCCATATCCATTGGTGTTTGACATCAGAGATGATATACGGGTGCTCAGTGGAGACTGGGTACACTGGACGGACTCTCCGAGAACTCCCAAATGGTATTATACGTTACGTCAGATGGCAGTTCTCTGGTGACACTGGTACAGGTTAGTCTGTAGACCCGAGATCGTCATAGAGTCTTGTGTGATACCCACTGTGCTTTGATTTCCACCTTACCACGTCCAAGAGGGCGTGCAAAACGGTGGTTTTTGGGTACAGTCCCGAATCACATGGAGGCAATGAGCGATAGGAGGGGATTCGTCTCTCCCGGTATAGGGGGTTGATGTTGCGCTGTGTTCGATTGGCTATAACCGGAAATCCCTGGCCAGGGTTGCTGAGATTTACTGGTAAGTGTTATCAGTAGTTTCTCGAACTGTTATAGACCTCATATCGACACGACTTATCGAGCTATTGGGGTCTGACGTTTACCACCCATAGGTGAGATATGCGACATATCAGACGATCAGACCGGACTGTACGGTAAGTGTTACTAGTTGGATTCACAGGAGTATGTGCGGGCTTGCTCGTCGATCTTCTGATCGCTCAATACCCGGGTGGCCGTTACGTTTAGCAGACCGCTTGCGGCTTGTGGGTGTTTGATATGATCATCACCTACTGCCGGCGTATTGACGAGTCTTTAGAGTCCTACACAGAGGTATCCTAGCTCAAGCGAAACGAAATAGGAGCGCATATGAGATATGTGCGGGACCGAGAATAATGCGCGTATGTGATTGTAACATTTCCAAAATAATAAAATATTATTTCTAGGAATTTTTATAATTTAATATTATTTTATTGATTATTTTAATATTAAATTAATAATTAAATGCAAATAAATGGAGAAAAATTATGGAAAATTATGGAAAATTCTAAAATGGGTTATTTATTGGAATTATGCCATTTTTAAGTTTTTATGATCATTTATATGCTAATTTAGCGCTAATCGCGATTAAAAATCGCTAATCGGATTTTTTGGCTTTTTGTGCAAAATATGCACATATCATCTTTGAACTTGTGTTACATTTTCTTGCCATGGTTTTATTTTGGGATCACTATTGATGTGAGAAGGTTTGGATTTAAGAAAAGAAAAGGAAAAGAAAAGAAAAAGAAAAGAATAAAGAATGGGGTTGGTGAGAGAAAGGTATGGGTTGAACCATTGACCAAACCCTTAGCCATTTCCCCTCAATTTCCCTCCCTCTTCACTCTCCTGCTGCTGCTGCTCCTTTCCTCTCTTCCTCCACCTTCAATCCCTCAAGTCACCTCTAAAACTATCTCAAAACCTCACACTCATTTCACAAAACATGCACACAAGCCCAAGATCTATGTTATGGACCAAGAAAGATGGTGTTTTGGTGCTGTTGAGGATTCATGAGGGTCTTGTGAGGTAATCTCTTCACAATTAGAGTGTAAATTCTTGTGCTTAGGCTTTAATTCAAGTTTCATATCGATATCGTGTGATTTGGTGCACTTTGGACAAAACTAGAGAGGATTAGGGTAATTTTGAGTTTTGACTTTGCAATTGAACTTAAAAGGTGACCTTAGACCCTATTTTGACCAAGACCCTGACCTAGAACTACCTGAAACCCAAAAATACGGAATTACGGGACTTTCATGTCGGTTTGTGAGTGTTTAGAGTGTGCAGGGAAATCTGGAATGTACTGGGACTTTTTCAGACAAATTAAGTGACACCAGGGACCCAATTGAGACCATAGGAAGCCACCCTGACCAGACGGACCCCATTGGAGATAGGGGGCCGGCCAGGCCGGTTTTGGGAAGGTTTTGGACGGCCAAGTAGTGATGGAATGCATCGGGGTTGGTCCAGTAGCTCAAATACATCATATACAGCACCCTGGACTTGTTTATTTGGCTAAATTTGACCCGAGATGAAATCTGGGATCGTTTTCTTGGGTTGCTGCCTTACTTTCAGTATTTGGTTTTACGTATTTTGATTTCCACATTTTGGTGTTTGTACGTTATCTCGATCGTGTGACGTTTGTACGACTGCGTCGAGTGATTTCGGGTTGTTTTGCGAAGGCTAACCGTAGGTTCTAACCTATAGGCCTTTTAGCGTATCGTATTGGTTTTAGCGTGCCGTTTTAAGTTTTGATTTGATTTTGATGCGATGCGATACGTGTGATATGTGTAGGTACCCCGCGACGATCCGAGGCGATGCAGAAGATGACGGTGATATCGACACCGACACGCAGGATACAGGTGAGTAGATTTATATCTACGGGGAGAAGTCGGGTGGATGGCGTATAGCACCCCCGCAGTCCGTAGTGTTGTGTACGAATACGTATACACACGTATATTTATTATGTGTGGTTTAGATTAGTGATGGAAATAATGGTATTTTGATGATAAGAATGTATTGGTTTAGTATAGTGTGAACCCTAGAGTAGTGGTTGCACCCACACATACATTTACACACATTCTTGCATTCATTCTTTCATTTGATGGTGCGTATATCTACACATGGGTATGGGACTATGTGTTCATATACGGGTTGATGATGATACGTGGGTTTGAGATGATACTTGATGTGAGGCCGTGAGATCGGCGATGTGACATAGTTGCCTTTGAGGTGCGATATGATAGTTTTAGCGGGCCTTTGGACATGTGCTTTACCCGCATTCATACTTTGATAGATGGTATCGATTTGTACTAGACTTAGAGTAGTACCCCAGATTGTGCGATCTGATGATAGTGATACCTGATATGTGATGAGATTGGGGGATATTGACCCCTACCCAGCTATTGGGATGCCGTACGACGATTTACCGTATGAGCTTTACATTGATGATAGATCCGCACTCTTGACCTGAGGATGTCATATGATATACGGTATCGTACGCGATACTTTTGAGGCGGGATCACCGACTATTATATGTATATATATATCGACCCAGATGTTCGGCGGTTTCCCTACCTGTAGCTCAGCTTGTTAGTTCAGCCGTATAGTTTAGTATAGTAGTTAGATTAGATTAGACTCCTACCTATTTCAAAACGAGCGGGTCATGGGTATTTTAAAAGACAGGTCAAGGGATCTACGGATATTTAAAAAGGCGTATCTTTTCATAAAAACACCGTAGGCCCTATTTTCAAAACCCCATGATTCGTGTTATTTCAAAAGGCACCAATTGTAGGACTTATGTTAGATTAATGCAGATTAGTTTTAGTTACGTCTAGTTTCAGCTCCCACTCCTTTTTTGTGGTTCGCTTTGCATCGCATTCTTATATTATGTTTCATACTCCATTAATAATATCATACTGATAGGACACCAGCACCATTACCGATGATGCGTATGTACCACGTACACTTACTTGCCGGCTCACACACATCTTCATCGGTAATTGCCATGTCACGTACACCTTAGAAAATATTATTGCTTGACATAGCCTATTAGCTAATAGTTTAGACATTGTAGTATTACCTGCTACTTCCTGCATACTGCTATTCACTGTTATGCCGCATTCATGGATTCTCATGCATATATTCACTATTTTACGTGCTATTGAGGTTTGGATTTGGATTTCCATGAGATTTTCTGGATTTGGAGGAAAACCGCAAAGACACAAATAATCATATTCTCTCCTTTAAAATAAAAAGTGCGGTTTTCCCATGATGTATGAGTCGTCCACCATGAGTTTGCTGATGGATTTGGAAACCCGATTCGAGGAGACGGATGAACCGTTTCGGGTACATGGTGGACCCGGTGCGGTACCCCGGGGTAAGAGGAATGTGGTGATGACGTTGAGCCTGGCAGGGGAGTACTACCTACCGGTGATTTTACCCGACGCGTCGGATATCCGGAGGATACCGTCATGGTCTTGAGATTGATGGTAGGGGCCGGTCTGGACTGACGGCGCCCTAGATTTTATGGTTGAGACTTTGAGATATCGGGATATTGGGATTTCGTTTTGTGCCGATGCTAGGCACAGTTTTATGCTGATTTCATTATGGTACCTCATTTTAAAAATACAAGGGAAATCTCACTAAATTATGAAAACAGTTGCTTCATGTAGATGTATTCTGTTTTCACGCATTCATATCTCATTCATATGCTATATTGTTACCTGAGGCACTAGCACGAGCACTTGGCACTTCATTCATGTATAGAGATTACATTGCCAGTTTAGCATGCTTCAGCTTTATTCATATTGAGGTTTATTTATATCTGATCGTTTTGACCTAGGATGGGTCATGCATTCGATTCCTGCTTGTAGATATCTTTCTATTCACGAGTTGGCAACTCACCCCCGTTGTGCCCCAGTTCTTGCAGGTTTGCCGTACAGTTCCATAGCGGCATTTCTGGCACACTGCTTCCTTATGGGTGACTTGCTTGGTTAGGTGGGTTCTTTTGTATCAGAACCGCTATTGTATTTGTATTATTTTTGTATCTAGAATTGTCCATCAACCAAAACTTGTACATTCTTTCAGACTTAGACTTCAGTGTTGTATTATTTCGACCTTAGAGTCGTGCTAGTAGTATTGCGGTTTTCTGGCTGTTTTTGAGTTTCTTTTCAGTTTCGATCCTCGCCCTATGGCGTTGTATATTATTATTGCTTGCGTGATTGTGACCGTCGATTGACGAAGAGCTAGCTCCCGCTTGGGGATGCCTTTTATCATGTGATATATTTATTGTTCTTATTGTACCCCGTTCGGGGCCAGTTTTTACAAAAGAAACTCTGCCGAAATTTTCAGAAAATATTACACATTTTAAAAATTCATATTCGGCTTAGTTATTTAAAAACTTGATTTTTAAACATGTTTTCTTTACCTCTTAAAACTAGTTTTCCCTATATACTCCTTAAATGGTTTTAGATTTCTGGGCTTTTGGCTTACTTGGATCAGATGGAGTCCTATAGACTTCATAGGATTCAAGGGCCAGTCACGTGCTCTCTCGGGTCGTGACAGTGATACCGTATTCTATTCTCGCGATGAATGTATCGAATGGTTGTATATGATATAACCTAGTTATCGAATCGAGGATTGATTCGATAAGTCGATACATTAGATATTAGTCGGTTATATGCGATATGACCGGATCGTTAAATCAAGTATTGATTTAATGATTTAATGCATAATTATATATTTGATATATTACTTTGCATTAACTAGTATTTGTTCACTTAAATTGGATTTTCTCACTTGAATTGCACAAGTTGTATATGTGATATACTTTTGTGCACTTGTTTGTATCATGTTTGATGATACATGCAAGCTTGGGTTTGTGTAAGACTTAAACCTTGGTTAAGTAAATGGTTAGGGTTTTATCATCTTCTCTTGATTATTTAATTTATTTACTTATTCTTTATTTTAGGAAAAGAAAATGATATGGTTGCTTCTTTTGTTCTTTTCTTTGAAACTTCAAGAAGCTTTGACGATTCCTGTTCTTTTTCTAAACCTAACCATTAAACCTAACCATGGTTTATTCTCTACACCTAACTATGGTTGCTATATGATAATTATTCATTTTATTTTCTTTTTTGAATAATAGTTATCATATTCTTTCTTCATCTTCTTCTTCTTCAACAAAGAAGAAAACCTTACATCCTTTAATGGCATCTTGAGAAAAAGAGTGAGAAATCCAATTCTAAAGTGAACCCAATTCCTATTTCTTCATCCTCTATCTCTTGCCAAGTAGTATAGGGTGTTTTCTTCACAAGTTTCATGACTTGGTGAAGTGGGAGCTTGATCTTGTGTTGCCTCGACGTAGATCATCTTCGGCATCGAAGTCGACGACCTAGCCCGATCATTCTTTCGATGAAACCACCGCGAGAGTTCGGGATCCGATGGGTACAGCGGAGGGACTTCATCACGGAGCTATGGAGGTGGAGGACCGGATCTACAAAGGTTGTATTTCCGTTTACTTATTAGTTAAGCAGTTAACTAGTTGAGTGTTTCGCCTAAAATTCTAGTTAACGATCTAGTCTAGGGTTTCTCGGCACCGTAAAATTTGAAATTGGCATGGTTAATGCCTTGTGAGACCTCATTAGTGTGCCTAGGAACCCTACAGTGGTATCAGAGCCTAGCTAGAACCTTAGGCGATGCGTAGACGACGTTAGAAACCCGATCGAACCCGAAACCCTAACTCCAAATCACTCTCTGGAAATTTTCTGAAAATTTGGATTTTTGTGAATTAAAAATTGGCAAAAATTTCAACAGGTATATTTATGAGTTACTGTGAAGCACGTGCTTCTGAATCGTTCAAAGCGCGGTGGAACCGCGGCACGAGCATGGCTCGTGCGGCGGTCCCGCGGCCAAATTGTCACCTTTTTCAAAACTTTTTGCACAGTAACATCTTTCTTGAATTTCTGAGTTTTCTGGGAATTTTTAAATCTTTCTCAAGAGTTGAGTATTCTGGGTTGTATTGGGGACTCGGTGTTTCGATCGGATTGTCTAATTTTGTCTGTGTGTTTTTCCGGGTAATTTTAGAATATGTTAAAAAGTTCGACCGGATATAAATACCCAATTTTTCCCCTGCCGGGAAATTTCTAATTGTTGGATTTTTCTGTAGTTTAACGACGTTCTAAGTAGTGCAAGTAACGTGATGGTCCCTCTAGAAGACAAAAAATCTTAACTCGATTATGTGACCGTCTTGAACTGCCCTTTGAACCTTCGGGTTTGGGGCAGTACGGCATGCCACATGTGAGGCGTTGGCTTGACCCTTCTACGGCTGGACCGTTGGTACTGAGGCACGAAGTGAATGTTTTTAAACTTATTTCATGTGTTGAGCTGTTTCGGGAAAACTTGGGTGTTCGATTGGTCGATCGGAAAGTTTAACATTTTCTATTTAGCCGGAATGTGATACAACACTTGGAATCCACAAGTAGTTATGAGATAACTGAATGAATGTTATAAATCTCGCGGTTTAGTCTCACTTGATCGGTTGCCATGGAATTTTGATGTGATCAAAAGTCCGTCGCAATCACGTAGCGTACGCGGATACTCGCCGGATAAACTTAATAGACAGCCTCACCCCATAGCCCCGACCAAGTAACTGTAGGAGAACCCCGTCGCCGAAAGCATCCGTTCGGGTGCTCAGGGCAGCGGTGTTCTGCCTTGGTGTACTTCGTCGACGGTGACGGGGGTGCGGCCGCCTACTAAAGTTTGCGACGAGCATTCGATCAGTTTTTCGGGAATCTTGTTGAATTGCCCGACTTGATATTGAAAAGTGTTTTCGATAATGAGACTAAAATGCGGGGTTTATAATTGTTAGGCATGCGATGTCTATGTAATTCATTTGATTAGGCATGCGATGTCTATGGAGGTTGCGGATTCCAACTGTTGTAGTTTTACACTTTCTTTTCTATGACCGTAAGTGTAATATGTGATATCGCCGGTTTCGTTGCTATATGTCAACGACAATTGGGATGCGCATATTTACTTACGTTGATGACATGTGATGTTATGTGTTGCTGGATATGTTATATTGGATCGTCGTGTTCGAATAGCCGGGGTTTTTTTTTATGTGAGATGAGTGTTTTTTCATTTTCATTCATGTAAAAAACTTGTATGTAATATTCTTTTATTGGGGAACTTCCAGGTTGCGGAAGATGTCACCGTTTGTATATTATTTACTTTTCCGCACTAGGATAGACCTAAGGAGGAGGACACAAGTAACCGGGTTCTGGAGTCCAGTGGGAGACCAACTCGAGGAGTCGAGTCCGGGTCTCCTAACTCTAGAATTGGTAGGGTTGCTTGCCGCTCTCGTAGGGGTCTAGGGGTGTGGGTTTGGTTATTCATCGCGACCGTGGAATCCGTGTTTTATACTGGCTCGTATTGAAAACACGGACGTCCTAGTATATCCAATATTTCATATGATATTTTCTGCTGCGTTCTCTGTGATATAATCATGTGATGTTCTTTGATAGATACTGTATATAGTATATATGATATATTATATAGGCGTTACTTATGTTTTACACCCGCGCTAGCCCTGCCCTGCTCTGCGGTTAGTTACCTAACCTAACGGTGCACGAGGGGACATCGAGGCGAATGCGGATGGCATAAGTGTACGTCGTATTTATCTGTGATGTTTAGTTAAATTTAAATGATGGGACCTCATTAATGTGATTAATGAAAATAAAAGAAACCTAAAGATGTTGTAGAATTGAATTTCAAAATAAAACAGGTAGCTGCAGTTCTTGCTTTGCATCGCGGTGTTCCTTGTAGAACATCCTGCACCTTATTCAATAAGGAAAGGACCGAGATCCCTTCACCGGGAGTGACTCCTTTAGCAATAACTGGCAGATGCTACAACCCTCGGTTTGTCTTTTGATGCTTCTATAGTTTCTGCTTTGCACAGTGATATATATGATATATCCCGCACCTCATTCGACGAGGAAAGGACCGACGATCCCTTCACCGGGAGTGACTCCTTTAGCAAAACTAGAAAAGCCTCAAAAACACTCCATTTCAAAATTCATTCGATCCTACAACGATATCAAGTTCATTACGCAATATGTTTTCAGAAAAACCTCTCGTAGCCCTCCGTCATTTCAGATAAGCAGTAGTTAGTATTCGTGTTGCGTTTGTTAGCCTTTGTCAAGGCGTAGTGTGCGGTAGCTGACTGGTGCTTATCTGCTTATGCATATGATGCAGATTGGGTTAGGGTAGTCGTGCGATCTTGTTGGCCTTTGTCAAGGGTCGTGCGGGTGGGTTTAATTCAATCAGGAAATGACGGGTTAAACTTGACTAGCATCCTATGGTTTGTTGGCCTTTGTCAAGGTCTAGGAGATTAGTGGCAAAATATTATCGGGAATTTCAAGTGTTGAAATTTGCAATGAGATTGCATACCTTCTATGAGATAGTTGGATCCCGATACCCGCTGTGAGTAATTGTTACTCCTGGGAGAGTTTTACACATTACAATTAGCCGATCAAGTAGGTGTCTAGAAAGGTGTTAACGAGGTTACGCTTCTGGGAAAATGAGGTTTACATTAATTAGGTTCGTGCGAAAGCACGGGGGACCTCCCTCAAAGTACCGATACTGGCCTGGCTGAAAGATTGGCAAACTTGTAGCGTGTAATTAATCCCGGCTAGTCTTTCCTTTTAGGGTTTGAAGGAAGATTTGATTAAAACAGTGGGAGCCATCCTGATTAGACAAAATAATAACCAATCTGATCTTGCAAGAGCGCACGCAGAGTGTTTTCTTCTTTCTCTCTCCTGGTAGCGACCATATCACGCCTTAATCAAGATAATAATACGGATGTATTGACCGAACCCGCTTGTTATACTGAGCTGGGGAACGTTGGTCCCGCTCCAACTTATAATTGTTATAAGACAGAGCAGTAAATAGGGGAATACCAAGATTCCCATGCCGCCCAAATGAAGAAAGTGCATATGATGCATCTTCTTCGGGTGTGTTCGTTACAAAGAACCGTTTCTCTGTAACCTCTACGTCCTGGGTATATTGATATCGGATCAGGATCCCAGATGTGTAATCTGTTACATAGGGCCACAGAAAGGTAGAAAACAGAGAACGGGTGATAAGTTTCATGAGGCAGAAAACGGGGCAAGAGTTGCAGCCAAGTCTGTTGGTCATTGTCACCCTGTATTACCAATACATTGATTCTGAACAAATGTTATTAGATACCGAACCTGATATACAAAATCATATCAATCTTTTTATTCATTAAAGAAGGATACAATTTTGTATTGTTGGATAATGTTTTGAACATTTCCTATATCAAAAGTTGATCGGTTCAGGCACGTTATCTAAAAGTATTGATGTTCTAAATCAAACTACAGTTCCTTGTATATAGAACACACACAAGGGGAAGAGTTCAGAAATGAACGAATTCTTCTTGAGGCATTGTAGACTAGGTCATATCAATGCGACCTGACTGGCTAAAGTTACATTTAGATGCATATTTAAATTAGTTTGAATTTACATCTTGTGAAACTTGCCAGTCATGTCACAAAGATAAGATGACCACAGCTCTGTTTAATGGAAACAGAGAAAGAGTTAGTGAACTCTTGGGATTGATACATGTTGATGTATGTAAGGTCCCTTGTCTACATATGCCAACACTGGTTCTTTGTACTTCATTACATTCTCTGATGATCTCTCAAGATTCAGACATATGTTCCTGTTGAAACACAAGTCCGAACCTTTTGAGATATTCACAGAATATAAGTAAGAAGTAGAGAACCAAAAACTGATATAAGTATTATGTCCTTTGATGTGATCAAGGAGGAGAATACTTGAGCACGGAATTTCTGGACTGTTCTAAAGGAGAATAAGATTCTCTCTCAGCATTGCTCCTCCGTATACACCATTGCACGATGGTATATCGGGGTGGAGCAATCACACCCTATATGATAAGGTGTGCTCTATGATGAGTACTACTGAGTCACCTATTTCCTTTTTGGGAGTTATGCACTTGAGAAACTGCATACCTATTGAATAGGGTTCAAATCAAATCAGTTGCCTACCACTTCATATATGATATGGAAAGGGAAGAGCCCATATCTTAAATTGGTTAAGATTTGGGGTTGTCCGGCCTATGTCTAAAAAGCAAAATCCGAACAAGCTCGAGGCAAGGTCAGTTATGTAGAACTGGAAAGGTTCCAGCTATACAATCTAAAGTTGATGATTTGGTAGAACCCAAGGATTCAATAGAATCCAACGAACCTCAGCCTCTCCGCCGATCTAGTAGGGATCCTCACCCACCTCAGAGTTGCTTCGGTTTCTCGATGACAGTCGGAGCTTGAATTGCATCATGAGATGATGACCCAACTAGTTTCGAGCTGGCCATCAAGAGTGGGACTCTGTAAGAATGGCTGGATGCTTAGCGATCTGAGATGGAATCCTTATACACCAACAAAGTATGGACTTTAGTTGCTATATCTGAAGGGTTAAATCCCCATCAGGAGCAAGTATATCTTGAGAAGATTACTTGGTGTACATGGAAAGGTTGAGACTTTCAAAGCTAGACTTGTTAAAGGTTTGCATCATTGACCAGGTATGGATTATGTTGAAACCTTTTCTAAGGATCTATGCTTAAGTCCATCCAGATCCTACTTGCCACGGCTACATACCATGACTACGATATCTGGCGGTTGGGTGCCATGACTGCTTTTCTAAATGATGTTTTAGAAGAGTGTGTCTATAAGCACACAGCCAGAGGGCCTCGTAGACAGTGGGAGCAGCGGAAACGTGTGCAAGATGTTTTATATGATAAAGCAGGCATCGCGGAGTTGGAACATCTGTTTTGATGAGTTAGTCAAATAGTTTGACATCATCAAAATGGTAGATGAACATTGTATATACAAAAAGATAGTAGGGAGTATGGTAGTGATCCTCGTAGAGTACGTGGATGACATACACTTGATAGGGAAGGAGTTTCCTATGCTACGCTCGGTCAATCTCCGCTTATCACAAGGATTCTCCATATAGGATCAAAGTGATACCTCCTCCATCCTGAGCTTTCATCTATGAGATAGATGTTATTTGGGTGTTAGTATACTCACTAGCTGTAGTGAGATGGTATCAATTGATCCTGGGGAGAATCACTGGAAGGGTTCCAGGGTAATAAAGACGAATGAATGTCAGTCATAGGCATTGTCTTTACCCTCAGTAAAGGGATGGTATGTTGGAAGAGTTCCAAGCTAGATACCGTGGCAAACTAGACGATAAAGGATGGATACATCGCTACTTAAGACGCTACCAAAGAGGAAGTCTGGGTGTATATTTGTTCATGAGATGAACTTCGTTCCTACCATTGTGTGACAATGGAGTTGTGGCTTTTGCCAAGGAACGTCCGTCCCATCAGTGATCCAGACATATTCTAAGGCAGTATCACCTGATCATGGTGATGGTTGATCTCTAGGGTGATCGAGGTTAGGAGAGCAGACTCAGAGGACAACACGGCAGATCCACACACGAAGGCCTATTCCCATAGAGAGACTTTTATGGGATGGTTGAGTATGAGATACTACAATAACTGCTACAGATGGCCCTAGTGCAAGTGGGAGATTGTTAGTTATATGTATGCCCTAGAGGCCATTGCTATACATAGGATGTATATTGTAGTGGATGCTGGGACATATATATGGAGGACTTTCTTGCTCGACATGATAGTATGCTATCTGGTTACTCTTTACCTTAACGTGTATACTGATTGTCTCTCTGTTACATGTTGGTAAAGCCCTTAGAATGTGTACTTGACTACCTGGACTATGATGCGGATCATACTAGTGGGGACATGGTAGTCCATAAGTACATCCTTCAAGGTCCCTAGTCGTGGGTGTATCGAGACGGGGCATCGATATACCAGAGTAGACTAGCGTATACCTTCTCGACCCATACAGATGGGCGATGGATGATCTCATATCCATTGGTGTTTAACATTAGAGATGATATACGGGTGCTCAGTGGAGACTGGGTACACTGGACAGACTCGCCGAGAACTACCAGATGGTATTATACCTTACGCCAGATGGCAGTTCTCTGGTGACACTGGTACAGGTTAGTCTGTAGACCCGAGATCGTCATAGAGTCTTGTGTGATACCCACTGTGCTTTGATTTCCACCTTACCACGTCCAAGAGGGCATGCAAAACGGTGGTTTTTGGGTACAGTCCCGAATCACATGGAGGCAATGAGCGATGAGAGGGGATTCGTCTCTCCCTGTATAGGGGGTTGATGTTGCGCTGTGTTCGATTGGCTATAACCGGAAATCCCTGGCCAGGGTTGCTGAGATTTACTGGTAAGTGTTATCAGTAGTTTCTCGAACTGTTATAGACCTCATATCGACACGACTTATCGAGCTATTGGGGTCTGACGTTTACCACCCCTAGGTGAGATATGCGACATATCAGACGATCAGACCGGACTGTACGGTAAGTGTTACTGGTTGGATTCACAGGAGTATGAGCGGGCTTGCTCGTCGATCTTCTGATCGCTCAATACCCGGGTGGCCGTTACATTTAGCAGACCGCTTGCGGCTTGTGGGTGTTTGATATGATCATCACCTACTGTCGGCGTATTGACGAGTCTTTAGAGTCCTACACAGAGGTTTCCTGGCTCAAGCGAAACGAAATAGGAGCGCATATGAGATATGTGCGGGACCGAGAATAATGCGCGTATGTGATACCGTATTCTATTCTCGCGATGAATGTATCGAATGGTTGTATGTGATATAACCTAGTTATCGAATCGAGGATTGATTCGATAAGCCGATACATTAGATATTAGTCGGTTATATGCGATATGACCGGATCGTTAAATAAAGTATTGATTTAATGATTTAATGCATAATTATATATTTGATATATTATTTTGCATTAACTAGTATTTGTTCACTTAAATTGGATTTTCTCACTTGAATTGCACAAGTTGTATATGTGATATACTTTTGTGCACTTGTTTGTATCATGTTTGATGATACATGCAAGCTTGGGTTTGTGGAAGACTTAAACCTTGGTTAAGTAAATGGTTAGGGTTTTATCGTCTTCTCTTGATTATTTAATTTATTTATTTATTCTTTATTTTAGGAAAAGAAAATGATATGGTTGCTTCTTTTGTTCTTTTCTTTGAAACTTCAAGAAGCTTTGACCATTCTTGTTCTTTTCCTAAAGCTAACCATTCAACCTAACCATGGTTTATTCTCTACACCTAACTATGGTTTCTATATGATAAGTATTCATTTTATTTTCTTTTTTGAATAATACTTATCATATTCTTTCTTCATCTTCTTCTTCTTCAACAAAGAAGAAAACCTTACATCCTTTAATGGCAACTTGAGAAAAAGAGTGAGAAATCCAACTCTAAAGTGAACCCAATTCCTATTTCTTCATTCTCTACCTCTTGCCAAGTAGTATAGGGTGTTTTCTTCACAAGTTTCATGACTTGGTGAAGTGGGAGCTTGATCTTGTGTTGCCTCGACGTAGATCATCTTCGGCATCGAAGTCGACGACCTAGTCCGATCATTCTTTCGATGAAACCACCGCGAGAGGCCGGGATCCGATGGGTACAGCGGAGGGACTTCATCACGGAGCTATGGAGGTGGAGGACCGGATCTACAAAGGTTGTATTTCCGTTCACTTATTCGTTAAGCAGTTAACTAGTTGCTTGTTTCGCCTAAAATTCTAGTTAACGATCTAGTTTAGGGTTTCTCGGCACCGTAAAATTTGAAATTGGCATGGTTAATGCATTGTGAGACCTCATTAGTGTGCCTAGGAACCCTACACCTCCAAGTGCTTCGGAACTGCACCCAACTACTACCTGTTTGCACGACTCCTTTGAGCCGTGGTAGGGTAGTAATCAAAGTACAGTGGGAACACACTTGAGGCGAAGTGACAGTGTCAAGTCAGTGGACTAAGATGTACTCATGCCACCTGGGAACTGATAACTGATGATAGGTATAATACCAACCCACAGTTCCGGACGAGTCCTGTCTAGTGTACTCGTAACCTAACGAGCACCCGCATACTATCTCAAGCACGACGTACTGACGACTGTAGGACAGACCGCCTCCCGCACTGGGATGAGAAGCGCATACGCTAGTCTACTCCGGATTATCGATGCCCTGTCTCGATAATCCTACGACTAGGGACGTGTGTATAAGGATGTGCTTGTAGATTACCCAGCTCCCACGAGTGTGACTGCCATCACAACGCTGGTAATCAAGCAAAGATCCTAAGGGCTCCACTAATGCGTATAGATGATACAATAAAGAAACACAAGTACACATTAAAGCAGAGACAAACCAAGTAGCATACTACCATTTCGAGCATGATTTTCTATACAACTGTGAATATCCCAAGCTTCCATCAAGTAATATACATACTAGTATGATACAGTAATGGCCTCTAGGGCATATACACTAACAATCTCCCACTTGCACTAAGGCCATGTACAGGCGTATCGAAGACCTATCATCTCGATCAGCCGCTCGAACTGAGTCTGGGGTAAGGCCTTTATGAATGGATCTGCAGTGTTATCTTCTGAAGCAACCCTCCGAACCTCGATCTCCTTGCGATCCACGATCTCCTTGATCAGGTGTGTAAGTCCATGTTACCTCTCCCGGTTCTTTCGGGCTTGCGGAAATGGTGAAAAACGATTTTTAGGGTTTGGGTAACATGGACTACAAAAACGGATCTTGGCTAAATTACACACTAGCAACCTAACTAGAGAGTTGTCTACTCGGTTAGGGGTTATATCTCACTTGAACTCCTTCTTCTTGAACTCTTAGTAGTGGTTGGATGGTGCTTTCCTCGTCGCCTTCTTTCGTCAAAGATGGATCCACCTGAGGGTTGCAACCTTGGGCTCCTTTCTCGAACTTTGAGAGAACAAAGGTCTTTGGCTTGCTAGACCTTCAACCTTAGAGTGAGTAGAGAGTGGTTTAGAGTATTTTATCTCAAGGAGAGGTTTCTCAACACATGAGAATGGATCTCCTTGAACTAGAGGAGGAAGAAGAAGAAAAGAGGAGAGAGAATGGTTATGATAGAATAAGATGGTATTTTTACAACCATAACATAATAAGTGAATTATCTAATAATAATATTAATCCAAATATGAAAAAGGTGATGGATGGTTTGATGAGACTATTATCATTAAATGTTTTTTGCTAGAATCAAAGAGCATCTTTGATGTGTAATGATGATAGTCAATGTTTCAACCATGGTCAACAAGTCAACCTTGGTCAACAAGTCAACAAACCCAACCATGACACAATTTCATTTTATTAATATTATTAATTGATATATCACAAATTCATTAGGGTTTGGAAAAAGACGACTGTCAACTGTGCATACACACCCGTTCCGAAACCCTAATGAAAATCCTCTTCCTCCGCCTCAATCAACTGTGCATACACACCCGCATTCGTGTTCCGAGGAACATGAATACAATGAGATAAAACTAACCCCAAAACATATACTAGGATCTGGCTCAAACCAGAGCACGCTAGTAATATCCGTCCGGACTCCAAACGTGCATAAGTGCGCGGATGAGAACGAACCCTGCCGCAAAACCATGCGACCTCTACTCTGTTTTGCCCAAAGGAGAATAACCCTCTGTGTGGGACTCTAAAGACTCGACACTACGCTGGCAGTGGGTTTAACCACAGACCGCAAGTGGCACTAGCTGTACGTAACGGTCCCCAGGTAGATGCCAATAAGAAGATGGACGAGGTGAAACCCATCTGAACTCCTACTGAGTCTGCATGTGAGAATCTCCGTACAGTCCGGTCTGTTCGTCTGATACATCGCATGGCAGGCCAAGGGGGCTGTAAACGTCAGTCCCCTTATAGCGGTACAAGTCGTGTCGGAGTGTAGCCCAGAACACCCTGAGATAACACTGGAAACCTACCAGTATATCTCGCTTGCCCTAGCCAGGGACTACTAGTGTAATGGCTCTCCTAGACACAGCGGGATGTCAACCCCCAATACCGGGAGAGACGAATCCTGTCTAACCGTCACTGCCTCCAAGTGCTTCGGGACTGCACCCAAAAACTACCTGTTTCCACGACTCCTTTGAGCCGTGGTAGGGTAGTAATCAAAGTGCAGTGGGAACACACTCGAGGCGAAGTGACAGTGTCAAGTTAGCGGACTAAGCTGTACTCATGTCACCTGGGAACTGATAACTGACGATAAGTATAATCCCAACCAACAGTTCCCGACGAGTCCTGTCCAGTGTACTCGGAACCTAATGAGCACCCGCATACTATCTCAAGTACGACGTACTGACGGTTGTGGGACAGACCGTTTCCCAAGCTGGGATGAGAAGCGTATACGCTAGTCTACTCCGGAGTATCGATGCCCTGTCTCGATAGTCCTACGACTAGGGACCTGCATAAGGATATGCTTGTGGATTACCCAGCCCCCACGAGTGTGACTGCCATCACAACGCTGGTAATCAAGCAAAGATCCTAAGGGCTCCACTAATGTGTAAAGGCGATATGCTAAAAGAAACACATGCACACATTAAAGCAGAAACAAACCAAGTAGCATACTACTATATTGAGCAAGATTGTTTATACAGGGTGAATATCCTAAGCTTCCATCAAGTAATATACAAACTAGTATGATACAGTAATGGCCTCTAGGGCATATACACTAACAATCTTCCACTTGCACTAAGGCCATGTACTGGCGTATCGAAGACCTATCATCTCGATCAGCCGCTCGAACTGAGTCTGGGGTAAGGCCTTTGTGAATGGATCAGCAGTGTTATCTTCCGTAGCAACTCTCCGAACCTCGATCTCCTGGCGACCCACGATCTCCCTGATCAGGTGATACCGCCTGAAGATGTGCCTGGACTTCGGATGGGACCTGGGTTCCTTCGCTAAAGCAATAGCTCCGTTGTTGTCGTAATACAGCGGTATTGGATCAACAATGGTAGGAACCACCTGAAGTTCTATCATGAACTTTCTCATCTAGACGGCTTCTTTTGCGGCATCAGATGCGGCGATATATTCTGCTTCCATCGTTGAGTCAGCAACGGTTTCCTGCTTGGAACTCTTCCAACACACCGCCCCTCCATTGAGGGTAAATACATAGCCCGACATGGACTTGGAATCATCCTTGTCACTCTGGAAGCTGGAGCCAGCAAAGACCTCGATCTGGAGGTCTTTTCCGCCATACACCAAGAACATCTCCTTAGTCCTTCTCAGGTACTTGAGAATGTTCTTGTTGCGCCACGGCAGCGCCCCGGCCGTCGATCCGAGGCCAAAATGCGGAATCAAAAAATTTTCTTAGCTTTTAGACCGGTGCTACCGCGGACAATATACCCGGATCGAAACCATTAACCTATACTAGCTAACTAGAGATGGGGTGAGAGATATACCGAGCGATCCGTGTCCTCCGGTCTTCTCGTCATCGTCCCGATCTCCCACAGAATCTCCGGTCTTCATCTCCTCTCCGGAAAGGGGCACCAGGTAGCCGGATTCTTTTACGGTCTCCCACCTCTTGACCGAGGCAACTCGAGCGCGAAGTTGGCTAGCCGACGCGTCCAAGGGTACTGTAGGTTTAGTGCAGAATGGTTGTCTCATTTGGGGTAGTGAAGTTGCCATTGGAGATGGAGGAATGAGGCTAAGGAAAAATTGGTGCTTTCATTTTTTCCAAACAAGAAAAATGAGATGAAGAAATATGTGCCACAACAAAAATGAATCTCTCATCTCACTCCCTCAAAGTGGCCGGCCCTATAAGAGAATGGTGGAGGGAAAAACAAAAAACAAAAACAAAACCATGAAGGGAGGTGATGGTAGTAAAAGTAATGGGTGACCACACCCCCAAGCAATGATAACAAGGTCAAATCCAATTCAAATCAACTCTAATCCTTTCTAATCACAATAAAGCAAGCCATCATGAAAAAGCAAAGATGCTTAACCTTTCATAATGCCACAAATGCAAGAAACCCCGTCCATAAATGTTATTTGCAAACTTGCAAATAACCCCCTCCATCGGAAAAGTCCGGCCGGGAAGGAACAAAGGAAAACCGGCCGGAACGGAATGCAAACTGGCAACTACAGAAAACAGATCCCGTAATAAATTACAGGAAAACCCCACTACTGCATATACATGCCCGCATTTGTATTCCCACTGAATACAAATGCAACGAGACAAAATCTACACTGTCTAATACTAGGATCCGGCTTAAGCCAAAGCCGGCTAGTAAAATCCGTCCGATCACGATCCGTGCAATACCGCACGTATCTGATTGAACCCTGCCATATCTCCATACGGCCTCTACAGTGTTTCGCCCGAAACTTGAGTAACTGAGTGTGTGGTGGACTCTAAAGACTCGTCAATACTATGGCTGTGGATTTAATCACTAGCACGTCAAAGGTATTAGCCATACGTGACGGGCCACCAGCTATTGACAAAAAGGGACGTCGATGAGCAAACTCATCCTGACACCCTACTGAGCCTGTCAGTGACAATATCCGTACAGTCCGGTCCGTTCGTCTATGAGTATCGCATGGCGGACCTAGGGGGTTGGTAAAAGTCAGACCCCCAAAAGCGGTACAAGTCGTGTCGGAGTGTAGCCCAGAACACCCTGAGATACTACTGGAGTACCTACCAGTAAATCTCCTGCCTCGGCCGAGGGCTTTGTATAATGGCTCTCCTAGACACAGCGCGACCTCACCCCCAATACCGGGAGAGACGAACCCCAGCAGATCCGCTCACTGCCTCCATGTGGCTCGGGACTGTACCCAACTAAAACCTGTTTGCACGACTCCTTTGAGCCGTGGTAGGGTAGTAATCAAAGTACAGTGGGAACTCACACGAGACAAATGACGATCTCAGGTCGATGAACTAACCTGTACACATGTCACCAGGGAACTGCTATCTGATGTCAAGTATAAGACCAACTAGCATGTTCCCGGCGAGTCCTGTCCGGTGTACTCATAACCCAATGAGCACCTGTATACATCTTAGGTGAACCAACTGACACCAGTGGCTTGTGAGACCGGCCACCGCCCCTCGTCGGGGTCTCGACTGTATACACTAGTCTACTCTGGAGAATCGATGCCCTGTCTCGAAACTCCCACGACTAGGGACCTTTTAAGGATGTGCTTATAGACCACCAGCTCTCACGTATATGATCGCCCTCATACTGCTGGTAGTCAAGCAAGAATCCTAGAGGCTCTATCAGCGTGTAATAGCGACCTGTAAGGTCACCTGAAGCAGTATACGATGATAAAGGTAAACCAGATATCATTCTATCATCTCGAGTAAGACTGTCCTACCGGGATAGGTCCTCCCTCAATCATTGCAATAACGTGCCTGTGATCCAATAATTGACTCTGAGGGCACTATCTCCAACAATCTCCCACTTGCACTCAAGGCTAATTATTGCGATGTCGCATACTCACTGCCCGTGTGATACCGAACAACCAACCCCTCTAATAGTCAGTCTCACAAAACTCGTTTGCGAAGCTATTGCGTTCGAGGAATAGCCTCAGTGAGTGGATCCTCTTAGATGTTTCTTTCTATGTCTCTCGATATCTCAAGTTCGCGGAGAAAGCCATCTCTCGAAATGAGCAATACCTGTCTTAGAATGTGTCTGGATGTCTGATGGGACCTAGCTCATAAATGAACTCCAAATCCAAACTTCTTAGACTGTATCGTGAACTGAACTTAATCAGTATCCTGCGCCATTCCTTCCCTCAGTATCCACCTGGACCACCTGTCTAAAATACTGCCCCTCGTCAGAGGGAAAACTAGAACTCTGAAAGCCACTCTGCCATCCAGGTCACCTTGGAAGCCTGGAATGATAACTGTCTCCCGAAGGAGAAAGTTGCTATCATATCTCTAGAACATCAACTTATGTTCTAAAACTGCTTCCGACTGTTTCTCCAGGATTGGATCAATATCAACTTATTGCACCTACTGCAAGAACAACATCTGGTGTGGTACTTGACATCTCATGATTGACTCAATTGCCTAAGCAAGTGATCTGTCAATCATGCGTATCCCTCTCCCTTTTAGTCTGTAAGACACCTTTAGAGAGGGTGACTCCATCACCTGCAGGTACACTACCGTGCCAGGAGTCGTCCATTCTAAATACTCATAGAATGCTTGTCAAAGTACCCAGATTGAGAAACCACCCAAATCTAGATCTAAAAT
This sequence comes from Agapanthus africanus, assembly GCA_030015575.1. NCBI lineage: Eukaryota > Viridiplantae > Streptophyta > Magnoliopsida > Asparagales > Amaryllidaceae > Agapanthus > Agapanthus africanus. Next base: position 395,566,679 of record JASDDO010000022.1, read on the forward strand.
CATAGATCTAGTAACCAGAATGTCTGATATAATATCCAAATCCTGTGTGGAGAAACCACTGTGTGACAACCAAAGTATAACCGATCGTAGTATTGGAGTTTCCTTTCCTACTCTGTGTATGTCATCCAAAACCAGGACATCACACCCTACTACGTTCTCAACAGATCCATCCCTTATTCTGATGACGTCAAACCTATGACTATCACATCAGAAATAGATGATCTATCTCCGCTATATCTGCTTTAGTCTATATATAGACATAAGCCTCTTGCCCACGGTGCTTCCGTTGCTCCCACTGACCACGACAACGCTATATACGTACACTTCTAAAGCTAGTTTAGAACGACGCTATACTCATCCTCCTGCCGGGTCTCACAATCTGGAACAACAGCATTGGCAAGTCTGGGTAAACAAGAACATTCCTGCCACCGTCCTTGAGCATACCGAAGTACCTCTCGGGTGCCTGAGGTTACCCACTTTATCTGTGGAGTGGCTAATGGAATGTCAAACCAGAATGAATCTTTAGGTTCCTATCAAATTTTCAGTAATCGTTTGCGGTTCTGGAATCACATCCAGTTCTACCATACCCCCACTTCTGTTTTCTGAAAAAATCCATTTTTTTTAAAACTGTGGCGAGTCAAGAACAATATCACTATTGATCTTCCTGATGGCAGAAAGTCAACCCTCGTCATAGCCTGGGTCAACCCACAAACAGCCATTACAGAAACGTGCCTTAAGTTATCCAGAGTCTGGTTTTAAGCATAAGACGGACAACTCCCCGTACCTTAACAATGTCAAGATATGAACTGTTCTATATCCAATACAGAAACAGAGGCACTGATTTAATTGGAACCAGATTCAAATCATGCAGCTATCACCAGTGCATGTCAACTAAATGGAAGAAGGCCGATCAGCGTTACTCAACTTAGGAATGCTTCCAATTATGAGTAACCTGAAAGAGAAGCAAGTTCTCTTAACCATTACTATCAACTGAATACCATACACAAGTATCTACATTTTCGATCACCTTGAAGAATCCTTATACTTGCAACTCGTGGTTCTCTACTTTATTCATACACCTATAACTTCTCAAAACTTAGACCCTGCATTTCTACGAAACACATGTCTAAGAACTAGAGAAGTCATAAGTAAACATAATATAGTATGAGGACCAACCCCTCTGTCCTAATGGATGCTGGACAATATACAATACTCTGTATAAGTCCCCTGAGTCTAATAACTCAATCACTGTGTGTCGTAGGTTGAAAACTGTACTTATGGTTGAGAAGAATTACACCACTGTTCAATGCTCCTTACCTAACCATCCACTGATATAGGTAAATGTCATAAACATAATTTCAAAAAGGTATATCTCACTCTATAAAAATAGACGTACAGATATATCAATTTGAAATTGGTGCATAACAACGGATATTCAAAACCAAATATTTGTCGTCCGGCAAACAACCCAGGTGACTTCCTCAAATATCACCAATTACAACGAATTCCGATATAATGAGGATGATCACCTAATTCCCAATAACTTACTCCCACTCATCATCTGTAAAACCTTGCAGATGTGAGATTCATACTTGGTAAATACATACCCTGGAGCAAGTGTATAATTGGGAAATCAGTTTTCTTTTAACAGTACACAGTGAAACTGAAACATTAAAATGTTTCGTTGGGGTATCCCGGTATTCCTAGTAATGCCACTTCCATTATCCATATTCACAACTGTAACCGTGTAATTCTTTGCCACTTCTCTAAATCCCTTTATATGTCTTTAGTCATTACCTTCTGTACACCCCTTTAGGCCAAATGGTTTTCTTCCTTCCCTACCGTTCAGCACCAGCCTATGGTTTGGAAGAAGACTATCCAATAAGCATAATGGGTGTACTGTCCTAATCCTAGGAGCACTCGCAAAGCGAGAGAAGGTGAAGATAAAAGACAACCGAATAAAACTTATTCCTATTTCTCCTGAACCAGAATCCATCGCCGAACTGGAACAAGTTCCTTTCGAGTTCGTATATAACCATACGATTGAGTATCCAATAAACTGTGGATCTTCGTAGTGATACGGAGTGTCCTAGAGAAATACAAAGGTGATATAGGATTGGCGAAGAAATACTTGGTTTGGTCGTGAATTGCAGTCGCAATTTACTTTGCCCTCTTACTAATCCCTTTCTTTGTCTTAACTTAATACCTTCTGTACACCATCGTTATGCGAATCGGTTTTCTTCATTCCCCACCGTTCGGCACCAGCCTAAGGTTTGGAAGAAGACTATCCAATTTGCATAATAGGTGTACTATCTCCTAAACCAAGGAGTACTCGTAACCTGAGAGAAGGTAAAAAGGAAAAGACAACTGAATAGTCTTATTCGTTTTCTCCAGAACCGGAAACCATCCTCGAGTTCCTTCGAGTTCGTATATAACCATACGATGGTTTTGTCCAATGGAAGTGGACGTTCGTAGTAATACGGGGTGTCCTGGAGAAAAGGGTAAAAGTAGGAGTGGCAAAGAGGTTTGCAACTCTGACAATCCAAAAGCCAGTGTTAAGAAGGTTCGGTCAACTTGGTCACTGATTCATAGTCTAGAGTCGGGTCAATGGTCGCTGCCAAAGAGAGAGAGAAAAGAAACACTCAGCGTGCACTCTAACCTAGATCAGAATGGTTATCACTTTATCCAATCTGGAAACCTCCCACTGTAACGTCAAATTCTTCCCCAAACCTGAAAGAAGAATTAGCCGGGATCATCCGAGGAGTAAACCAACTCATCAGTGGGAATCGGGATCCAACTATCATCGCATGATAACTTGACGGAATCCACTCAAGTCACCACACTCCAGAAGGTATGCGCATGAGTGGCAAGTTTCAGTTTCTTTAGAAACTCCCGATGTGATTTTTACCCCTAGGACCCAAGTGACCTTGATACAGTCAACAAATCAAAGAGTCCTAGTCAAGTTCAACCCGTCATTATCCTGGATTGCATTAAAGCCACCCGTACGAGCCCTTGACACAGCCAACAAGGCCGCACGACTGTCCTAACCAATCCCATTAATATGCTAGAAACAAACACTACTTAGCTACCGCACACTACGCCTTGACACAGTCAACAAACGCAGCACGAATACTAAGTAATACTTGTAAGAAATGACGGAGGGCAACGTCTAGTTTTTGGCGAAAAACTTTTAACGTAATGAACTTGATATCGTTGAATGAACTGCATAGTTTTTTTTATAAAATATAGTGGCGAAAACCCTTTGCTAAAGAGGTCACTCCCGGTGAAGGGATCTCGGCTCTTTCCCCGTAGAATGAGGAGCAGGATATTCCAACTGAATACCACGATGCAAAGCAAAAAGTAATCGGCTATAGTGAAGTTATTGCCCTGACGCAAACTTCTTTCCAAGGGGTCACTCCCGGTGAAGGGATCTCGGCCCTTACCTCGTCGACTGAGGAGCAGGATATTCCAACTGAATACCACTATGCAAAACAAAAGAGAACGCCCTTGCAATAACAGCTTTTTGAAAAAAATTTCCAACAACATCAGAGTAGGTTTGTTTATCTTGCATTGATCCAAATCAATGCAGTGCCATCATATGATCACACCAATAAAGAACGAAAATAATGATGTACGTATATGCCATCCGCATTCGCCACTGGGTTCCGTCATCACCCGTTAGGTTACTTAACTAACGACAGAGCGGGGACTGGACTAGCGCGGATGCAAAACATATACAACATCTACTAGTATATATACAATATATAATTTTCGCTCAAGGCGTGACAAAATGCAACATCACAGAAATGAACAGCATCACAGAACAATACAGATATCTGGAAGCCCCGGGTTTCACAGAGCCGCTGCTGAAACCTGACGTTCCCCTGGTCGTGTGGATAGCCTGTGCAATGAGAATCCTAGACCCCTACGGGCGCGACAAGTCACCCGCCAAAACCTGAAGCGAGGCAGCCCCCTTCAGCAACATGAATGGACCACCCAGCACTTCACGGAATCCGGTAACTTGGGCACCCCTCCTGGGTCAACCTATACCCCCTACGAGTGCGGCGAATAGCCCGCCAATTCTAGAGTAAAGCCCCTCCGTCTCAATGCCATGAGATGCGGGCTCGTTGCCCTCTAGAACCCGGCTATCCGTGCACCCTTCCGCGGGGTAATCCTAGTACAGAAAGTAAAATATACATACAACGGGTACATCGACCGCAACCTTGTCGTGCCCCAAAAGAATAATACAAACAGGCAGTGACGGCAGTCCACATGTCGGACGCTCGCCCCGCAATATCAAATGTACATAATACAACAAAACTGTACTAATACTGCAACCAGGCTATCCCCACGACCGATCCGCAACAACACAGCACAATCACAGAACATCAACGTGAATGTCACGTTCGCAAATCCGTCTAACCGGGCTATAGCAGTTAGACAGGATTTACCGATCAAGTGACATTCACGGTCGCAGATATAATGTAAATACTGTGAACTAATGTGTTTAAACTTTTCGATCGATCAAACTTATCGAAGTGGGCCACAAGCATTACTGTAGCACTTAAAGAGAGTCTAGGCCCAAAAAGAATATTCCAAAAACCTCATTTTCAACCCAGGTGCTCACTGCAAAAATTTAGTCCAATGAATAGTAAAAATGGCCGCGGAACCGCCGCAAATACGTGGGTTTGGCCGCGGTTCCGGGGTGGAATAGTGAGATCACGCTACCAAATTTTCAAAGAATGCTTAGAATTCCCTGCACACGTTACTGCAATGTACTGAAGAATTTTTGGAGCCAAAAAAAATTTCGACAAAAAACTGTGCAAATGAAAATGGGTTTTCGGAAAATCCGTTCGATCGAACATGTAAACACGTTAGAACAAGCTAGACTAGGTTAATGGCATGGGTCTGATACCATGTTGTGCCACGGCAGCGCCCCGGCCGTCTATCCGAGGCCAAAATGCGGAATCAAAAAATTTTCTTAGCTTTTAAACCGGCGCTACCGCGGACAATATACCCGGATCGAAACCATTAACCTATACTAGCTAACTTGAGATGGGGTGAGAGATATACCGAGCGATCCGTGTCCTCCGGTCTTCTCGTCGTCGTCCCGATCTCCCGCGGAATCTCCGGTCTTCATCTCCTCTCCGGAAAGGGGCACCACGTAGCCAGATTCTTTTACGGGCTCCCACCTCTTGACCGAGGCAACTCGGGAGCGAAGTTGGCTAGCCGACGCGTCCAAGGGTACTGTAGGTTTAGTGCAGAATGGTTGTCTCATTTGGGGTAGTGAAGTTGCCATTGGAGATGGAGGAATGAGGCTAAGGAAAAATTGGTGCTTTCATTTTTCCAAACAAGAAAAATGAGATGAAGAAATATGTGCCACCACAAAAATGAATCTCCCATCTCACTCCCTCAAAGTGGCCGGCCCTATAAAAGAATGGTGGAGGGAAAAAATAAAAATAAAAACAAAACCATGAAGGGAGGTGATGGTAGTAAAAGTAATGGGTGACCACACCCCCAAGAATGATAACAAGGTCAAATCCAATTCAAATCAACTCTAATCCTATCTAATCACAATAAAGCAAGCCATCATGAAAAAAGCAAAGATGCTTAACCTTTCATAATGCCACAAATGCAAGAAACCCCATCCACAAATGTTATTTGCAAACTTGCAAATAACCCCCTCCATCGGAAAAGTCTGGCCGGGAAGGAACAAAGGAAAACCAGCCGGAACGGAATGCAAACTGGCAACTACAGAAAATAGATCCGGTAATAAATTACAGGAAAACCACACTACTGCATATACATGCCCGCATTTGTATTCCCACTGAATAAAAATGCAACGAGACAAAATCTACACTGTTTAATACTAGGATCCGGCTTAAGCCAAAGCCGGCTAGTAAAATCAGTCCGATCACGATCCGTGCAATACCACACGTATCTGATTGAACCCAGCCATATCTCCATACGGCCTCTACAGTGTTTCGCCCGAAACTTGAGTAACTGAGTGTGTTGTGGACTCTAAAGACTCGTCAATACTATGGCTGTGGATTTAACCACAAGCACGTCAGAGGTATAAGCTATACGTGACGGGCCACCAGCTATTGACCAAAAGGGTCGTCGATGAGCAAACTCATCCTGACACCCTATTGAGCCTTTCGGTGACAATATCCGTACAGTCCAGTCCGTTCGTCTATGAGTATCGCATGGCGGGCCTAGGGGGTTGGTAAAAGTCAGACCCCCAAAAGCGGTACAAGTCGTGTCGGAGTGTAGCCCAGAACACCCTGAGATACTACTGGAGTACCTACCAGTAAATATCCTGCCTCGGCCGAGGGCTTTGTGTAATGGCTCTCCTAGACACAGCGCGACCTCACCCCCAATACCGGGAGAGACGAACCCCTGCAGATCCGCGCACTGCCTCCATGTGGCTCGGGACTGTACCCAACTAAAACCTGTTTGCACGACTCCTTTGAGCCATGGTAGGGTAGTAATCAAAGTACAGTGGGAACTCACACGAGACAAATGACGATCTCAGGTCGATGAACTAACCTGTACACATGTCACCCGGGAACTGCTATCTGATGTCAAGTATAAGACCAACTAGCATGTTCCCGGCGAGTCCTGTCCGGTGTACTCATAACCCAATGAGCACCTGTATACATCTTAGGTGAACCAACTGACACCAGTGGCTTGTGAGACCGGCCACCACCCCTCGTCGGGGTCTCGACTGTATACACTAGTCTACTCTGGAGATTCGAAGCCCTGTCTCGAAACTCCCACGACTAGGGACCTTTTAAGGATGTGCTTATAGACCACCAGCTCTCACGTATATGATCGCCCTCATACTGCTGGCAGTCAAGCAAGAATCCTAGGGGCTCTATCAGCGTGAAATAGCAACCTGTAAGGTCACCTGAAGCAGTATACGATGATAAAGGTAAACCAGATAGCATACTATCATCTCGAGTAAGACTGTCCTACCGGGATAGGTCCCCCCTCAATCATTGCAATTACGTGCCTGTGATCCAATAATTGACTCTGAGGGCACTATCTCCAACAGTTCTTTACCGCTATCCAGTGTTTCTCCCCAGGGTTTGACTGATACCTGCTTACCACACTCAGTGCATAAGCTAAATCCGGTCTGGTACATAACATCGCATACATTATAGAGCCTACCGCAGAAGCGTAGGGTATAATAGACATGCGATCCCTTTCCAAATCAGTTTTGGGAGACATCTCTTTGGAGAGGGTGATCCCGTGACAAGCCGGTAGATTACCGCGCTTGGAATCTTCCATACTGAATCTTTTCAGTATGGTGTCGATGTATCTGGACTGTGAAAGTCTTAATATCCTCTTGGATCTGTCACGATAGATCCGGATCCCCAGAATGTAAGAGGCATCACCCTGGTCTTTCATGGAGAACCTGTGTGACAAGAACCCTTTGACAGATTGTAGCATAGGAATGTCATTTCCTATCAAGAGAATGTCATCCACGTATAAAACTAGGAATACGACAGTTCTTTCTACAAATCTACTATAGATGCATACTTCATCTAGATTTTTCATAAAGCCAAAATCTTTGACCGTCTCATCAAAACAGATATTCCAACTCCGCGATGCCTGTTTTAGTCCATAGATGGACTTAAGCAACTTGCACACCTTCCCGCTGCTCCCACTCTGAATGAAACCCTCTGGCTGGTCCATATAGACACACTCCTCTAAATTTCCATTTAGAAAAGCGGTCTTTACGTCCATCTGCCAGATCTCATAATCGTGGAAAGCAGCAATGGCAAGAAGGATCCGAATGGATTTCAGCATAGCTACTAGAGAAAAGGTCTCGTCATAGTCCAAACCAGGTCTTTGACGAAAACCCTCTGCAACCAATCTAGCTTTATAGGTCTCAACCTGTCCATCTACACCAATCTTCCTTTTGAAGATCCACTTGCATCCTACGGGTTTTACCCCATCTGGAGCAACGTCCAACGTCCATACTTTGTTGGTGTACATGGACTCCATTTCGGTCCGCATTGCATCCAGTTATTTTACCGAGTCAACGCTCTGAATGGCCTGCTGGAAGCTAGTCGGCTCATCACTATCAATGATGCAATCTTCTCTATCTCCGTCTATGAGAAAACCGTATCTCTCGGGCGGATGAGATTGCCTACTACTCCTGCTGAGCGGCGTAGGAATGTCATGTTCTTTTGAACCCTCTGGTTCTACTAAGCTTTCAGTAATAGCTCGTGGTTCTGGAATTTCTTCCAGTTCTATTGTTCTCCCACTTATCTGATTTTCCAAAAATTCAGTTTCCAAGAATTTGGCATGACGAGAAACATAAATCTTTTGTTCCTCTTCGCAATAGAAAAAATATCCCTTGGAGTTCTTTAGATATCCCACAAACTTGCACTGTACTGAGCGTGCCTCGAGCTTGTCCGCATGCTGCTTTTTGACAAAAGCTGGACATCCTCATGTCTTAATGTGATTAAGATAGGGTCTCATCCCACACCACATCTGATATGGTGCAGTAGGCACAGTCTTAGTTGGAACTCGGTTCAAAAGGTATGCAGCTGATTCTAGTGCATATCCGCAGAATGATCGCGGTAGCTCAGCGTTACTCATCATGGAACGTACCATATCCAATAGGGTCCGGTTCCGTCTCTCCGATACACCGTTATGTTGCGGAGTGTATGGAGGAGTAAGCTGAGAGAGAATTCCATTCTCTTTTAAGTAATCCAGGAACTCGGCACTTAAGTATTCACCACCTCGATCAGATCTTAGTGTCTTGATACTTTTGCCTGTTTGTTTTTCCACTTCATTCTTATATTCCTGGAATTTTCCAAAGGCTTCGGATTTATGTTTCATTAAGAAGACATAACCGTACCTTGAAAAGTCATCCGTAAAAGTAATGAAGTAAGAATAACCGCTTCGTGCATGCGTAGACATTGGACCGCACACGTCGTTCTGTACGAGTCCCAAGAGCTCGCTCGCTCTTACTCCGTGTCCAGTGAACGGAGTCTTTGTCATCTTTCCTTTGAGACAGGATTGACAAGTTGCATATGATTGATATTCGAACGGATCCAAATATCCTTCTGTATGTAACTTCGTCAACCATCTCTCATTGATGTGACCCAGTCTATAATGCTATAAGAAAGCCTGATTAGATTCCGAAGACTTTCTTTTGTGTGTATTCTGGACATTGAAAATCTGTGGTTGGTTTAATACGTATATTCCATTGTTTAATGTACCTGACCCAATCAGAACTTGATTAAGGCGAATGTTTACAACATTACTTACAAACACAAATTCATAACCTTCTTTAGAAACTAAAGATACAGAAATGATATTACAAGTTGCATTTGGTACAAAATAACAATTACGCAAAACTAAAACGTGTCCATCTGACAATCGCGGGGGATAGTCCCCCACGGACTCCGCATCCTTGCCAGCTCCGTTTGCAACTCTGAGGGTCATAACACCTGCCTTCAAAACCCTACGGTTTCTCAATGCCTGCAAAGAATTACAGATATGAGATCCTGATCCGGTATCCAATACCCAGGAAGTAGAGTTTATTGATAGACAGTTTTCTATAACGTACACACCTGAAGCTGAAGCTGCAACTCGCTTCAGATCCTGTGTTCTGGCCTTCCAAGCCCTGCAATCTTTCTTCCAGTGTCCACTCTTGTGACAGTAAAAGCATTCCTCCTTTCCTACAAGCTTTCCCGCTTCCTTTGTTGCTTTTGCTTTTCCCTTCGTATCCACTTTACTAACACCGCCCCTTGGTTTGGCGGGGGTTTTCTTCTTCTTTCCCTTGGCTTTCGCCTTGGTACTAGAAGATGTAGATCCTCTTACAAACAAAGTGGGTGTTTCCCTACCTTTCTGTAGGGTGCCCTCTGCACTCCTCAGCATGTTGAGGAGTTCTGAATGTTCAACTTCCTTTTCTTGCAAGTTGAAATTCAGGATGAACTGGGCGTAAGTGGAAGGAAGGGTCTAAAGAATGAAGTCCGTATAGAGCTCATTCTCCAACATGGTCCCAAGGTCTGCGAGCTCCTCAATGAAGCCAATCATCTTAAGCACGTGTTCCGCTACTGATGATCCGACGGCCAATCTTGCCGAAAATAACTTCTTCGACCCTTCGTATCTTGCGATACGAGATTGCTCTCCATACAGTTCTTTTGTATGGAGAAATATGGATTCGAGGTCCATATTCTCATGCCTCCTCTGATGTTCGTTGTCCATAGAGGCAAGCACAAGGCACTTGGCTTTCGCGCAATCAATCTCCCAAGTCTTACGGATTTCTTTATCCGCGACGCTGGAGGTGGGACCTGGGGCAGGGGGAGCTTTAGTGGTAAGGAGATACCCCAACTTGTCATAAGTGATTGCTATTTTGACATTCCTGAGCCAATCTTTGTAGTTTGGCCCTGTCAATATGTTTTTATCTAGTAGTAACTTAAGTCCAGTCATGTTGAATGGTTTCTGCAATTAGGAGAGAGAGAAGAAACACTTTAGCATTATTCTCTTGCAAGTTTTGAGTGGTTTTTAATTTGTCTAAACAGGATGGCTCCCACTGTCTCTCGAATCCCTCCTCAAACCAAAAAGGAAGAATTAGTCAGGATCAATCTCACCGTACAATACTTTCTTAACCGTTCAGCCAGGCTAGTGTCGGTACTTCGAGGGAGGTTTTCCAACGCTTTCGCGAAGTTCCTTAATTAAATAACCTCTTTTCCCTGGGGGCGCAGCCCCGCTAACACCTTTCTCGACACCTACTAGGTTTATAGCGTTGATCGTTAAGCGAGAATTTTCCCGAGGAGTAGCATAAACTCACAGTAGGATCGGGATCCAAATATCATTGGGTGACAAAACTGAAGGAATCCTACCAGAATCATCACACTCCAAATGGCATGCATCGCTAGCAAGTTTCAGTTCTTTTGAAACTCCCGATGTGGATTTTTTCCCCATGCTCTTATGACCTTTACTTTGGCCAACAAATCATAAGTCACATGTCAAGTTCTACCCGTCATTCTCCAGGTTAATTTGAACCCACCCGCACCTACCGTTGACTTTGGCCAACAAGGCAGTACGACTGTCCCAAACCAACACATCTATCTATGCTGCACATGAATACCCAATAGCTACCAATCACTATGCCTTGACTTTGGCCAACAAACATAACTTGAATACTATTGACCATTCATGTGAAACGACGGAGGGCTACGAATGGTTTTGGCGAAACCGTGAACGTAGTGAACTTGATATAATCGATGGAACGAGATAGCTTTTAAAAGGAGTGGTTTAAGCTCCGCGTTTAAAAGTTATTTTGAAAAGAAACCGAGTGGTTTTTGAAAGTGTTCCAACGACTTTTACTTTGGTTTATTTTTCTTGCATTAGTTCTTTTAATACATCCCATCAATTAATCCTACCATTGTAGAAAACAACCAAAATATGACGTACGCTTATGCCATTCGCATTCGCCACGGGTCTCCGTCATCACCCGTTAGGTTACTTAACTAACGACAGAGCGGGGGCTGGGCTAGTGCGGCTGCAAAACATAAGCAACGCCTAAATAGATATCATATAGATATATATAAACATTCGTCACATGCAATGATAGCCATTCCAGATCACAGATGAATACATTGGATATACTAGGAATCCGCAATTCGTACGAGCCTGTAATGAAGAGAGGATTACACGGTCGCGATGAATAGCCACACCCCACCCTAGACTCCTGCGGGTGCGGCAAACAATCCGCCAAGTACCCGAAGCGAAGCAACCTCCCTCAACTCGTGAGTAGGCCACTCGGCACTTCGAGATAACCGGTTGTTTGTGCACCCCACCTTGGGTCTATCCTAGGAGCAAAAACAGTAAAAAGAAATTATACAATGACGGCTACAACCCCGACCCGGTTGTGCGGCCATACAAATAATATTACATCAAATTACATATTACAAGAATTGAAAGATAAACAAAACTCTCATCTCACAATTCCCCGGCTATTCATCCGCGACAATCCAACGAATTCATATACACAATCCATCAACATCACAGATTACAGATATGTATAACCCCCACTAATCGACGTATAGCGATTAGCAGACGTTCAATACATATAGAACATTACAGATATAACCATTAGCCAAAGTTTACAGAACATCGACCGAAAATACGGATTTGTAACCACCCTACAAACCAACTTGTTCTCTGAAAATTCTGGGCAGAAACAAAAATTCCCAAAAATCACAAAAACCCACCAGAAACAAACTGCAATAAAAACGATCCACGGCCGAGTCAACTCGGCCGCGGATCCGCGGCAGAAGAAAGCTTCTGCCGCGTAACCGCGGTGAGTTGGTCGACTCGTGTGATCGTTTTTCTTGCCTGTTCTTAGAAAAGCCTGAGCCAATTTTTAAGACATGATTTTTTATTTTTAGAGCAGAAAAAAATCGGCAGAAACTTGGGGTTTCCGGGGTGTTTTTGCGGTTTTCCGTTCGGTCAAAATTCTAGACACTTTGCTAACATGCTAGGGTGTGTTTAGTTAGGCTCTGATACCACTGTAAGTCCACGTTACCTCTCCCGTTTCTTTCGGGCTTGCGGAAATGGTAAAAAACGATTTTTAGGGTTTGGGTAACATCGACTACAAAAACGGATCTTGGCTAAACTACACACTAGCAACCTAACTAGAGAGTTGTCTACTCGGTTAGGGGTTATACCTCACTTGAACTCCTTCTTCTTGAACTCTTAGTAGTGGTTGGATGGTGCTTTCCTCGTCGCCTTCTTTCGTCAAAGATGGATCCACCTGAGGGTTGCAACCTTGGGCTCCTTTCTCGAACTTTGAGAGAACTAAGGTCTTTGGCTTGCTAGACCTTCAACCTTAGAGTGAGTAGAGAGTGGTTTAGAGTATTTTATCTCAAGGAGAGGTTTCTCAACACATGAGAATGGATCTCCTTGAACTAGAGGAGGAAGAAGAAGAAAAGAGGAGAGAGAATGGTTATGATAGAATGAGAGGGTATTTTTACAACCATAACATAATAAGTGAATTATCTAATAATAATATTAATCCAAAAATGAAAAAGGTGATGGATGGTTTGATGAGACTATTATCATATCACATTAAATGTTTTTTGCTAGAATCAAAGAGTATCTTTGATGTGTAATGATGATAGTCAATGTTTCAACCATGGTCAACAAGTCAACCTTGGTCAACAAGTCAACAAACCCAACCATGACACAATTTCATTTAATTAATATTATTAATTGATATATCACAAATTCATTAGGGTTTGGAAAAAGATGACTGTCAACTGTGCATACACACCCGTTCCGAAACCTTAATGAAAATCCTCTTCCTCGGCATCAATCAACTGTTCATACACACCCGCATTCGTGTTCCGAGGAACATGAATACTATGAGATAAAACTAACCCCAAACCATATACTAGGATCTGGCTCAAACCAGAGCCCGCTAGTAATATCTGACCGAACTCCAAACGTGCACAAGTGCGCGGATGAGAACGAACCCTGCCGCCAAACCATGCGACCTCTACTCTGTTTTGACCGAAGGCGAATAACCCTCTGTGTGGGACTTTAAAGACTCGACACTACTCTGGCAGTGGGTTTAACCACAGACCGCAAGTGGCACTAGCTGTACGTAACGGTCCCCAGATAGATGCCGAAAAGAAGACAGACGAGGTGAAACCCATCTGAACTCCTACTGAGTCTGCATGTGACAATCTCCGTACAGTCCGGTCTGATACATCGCATGGCGGGCCTAGGGGGCGGTAAACGTCAGTCCCCTAATAGCGGTACAAGTCGTGTCGGAGTGTAGCCCAGAACACCCTGAGATAACACTGAAAACCTACCAGTATATCTCGCTTGCCCGGGCCAGGGACTACTTGTGTAATGGCTCTCCTAGACACAGCGCGATGTCAACCCCCAATACCGGGAGAGACGAATCCTGTCTAACCGTCACCGCCTCCAAGTGCTTCGGGACTGCACCCAAAAACTACCTGTTTGCACGACTCCTTTGAGCCGTGGTAGGGTAGTAATCAAAGTGCAGTGGGAACACACTCGAGGCGAAGTGACAATGTCAAGTCAGTGGACTAAGCTGTACTCATGTTACCTAGGAACTGATAACTGACGATAGGTATAATACCAACCAACAGTTCCCAACGAGTCCTGTCCAGTGTACTCGTAACCTAACGAGCACCCGCATACTATCTCAAGTACGACGTACTGACGGCTGTGGGACAGACCGTTTCCCAAGCTGGGATGAGAAGCGTATACGCTTGTCTACTCCGAAGTATCGATGCCCTGTCTCGATAGTCCTACGACTAGGGACCTGCATAAGGATATGCTTGTGGATTACCCAGCCCCCACGAGTGTGACTGCCATCACAACGCTGGTAATCAAGCAAAGATCCTAAGGGCTCCACTAATGTGTAAAGGCGATATGCTAAAAGAAACACATGCACACATTAAAGCAGAAACAAACCAAGTAACATACTACTATATTGAGCAAGATTGTTTATACAAGATGAATATCCCAAGCTTCCATCAAATAATATACAAACTAGTATGATACAGTAATGGCCTCTAGGGCATATACACTAACAAGGTGATACCGCATCAAGATGTGTCTGGATTTCTGATAGGACCTGGGTTCCTTTGCTAAAGCTATAGCCCCGTTGTTGTCGCAATACAGAGGTATTGGGTCAACAATGGACGGAACCACCTGAAGTTCTTTAAAGAAATTCCTTATCTAGACGGCTTCTTTTGCGGCATCAGATGCAGCGATATATTCCGCTTCCAAAGTCGAGTCAGCAACAGTTTCCTGTTTGGAACTCTTCCAACACACCACCCCTCCGTTGAGGGTAAAGACAAAACCCGACATGGACTTGGAATCATCCTTGTCACTCTGGAAGCTGGAGTCAGCAAAGTCCTCAATCTGGAGGTCTTTTCCGCCATACACCAAGAACACCTCTTTAGTCCTTCTCAGGTACTTGAGAAAGTTCTTTACCGCTATCCAGTGTTTCTCCCCAGGGTTTGACTGATACCTGCTTACCACACTCAGTGCATAAGCCACATCTGGTCTGGTACACAACATCGCATACATTATAGAGCCTACCACAGAAGCGTAGGGTATAATAGACATGCGATCCCTTTCAAAATCAGTCTTGGGAGACATCTCTTTGGAGAGGGTGATCCCGTGACAAGCCGGTAGATTACCGTGCTTAGAATCTTCAATACTGAATCTTTTCAGTATGGTGTCGATGTACCTGGACTGCGAAAGTCCTAGTATCCTCTTGGATCTATCACGATAGATCCGGATCCCCAGAATGTAGGAGGCATCACCCAGGTATTCATGGAGAACCTGTGTGACAAGAACCCTTTGACAGATTGTAGCATAGGAATGTCATTTCCTATCAAGAGAATGTCATCCATGTATAAAACGAGGAATACAACAGTTCTTGCTACAAATCTACTATAGATGCATGGTTCATATGGATTCTTGATAAAGCCAAATTCCTTGACCGTCTCATCAAAACAGATGTTCCAACTCCGCGATGCCTGCTTTAGTCCATAGATGGACTTAAGCAACTTGCATACCTGTCCGCTGTTCCCACTCTGAATGAAACCCTCTGGCTGGTCCATATAGACACATTCCTCTAAATTTCCATTTAGAAAAGCCGTCTTTACGTCCATCTGCCAAATCTCATAATCGTGGAAGGCAGCAATGGCAAGAAGGATCCGAATTGATTTCAGCATAGCTACTGGAGAAAAGGTCTCGTCATAGTCCAAACCAGGTCTTTGACGAAAACCCTCTGCAACCAGTCTAGCTTTATAGGTCTCAACCTGTCCATCTACACCAATCTTCCTTTTGAAGATCCACTTGCATCCTACGGGTTTTACCCCATCTGGAGCAACGTCCAACGTCCATACTTTGTTGGTGTACATGGACTCCATTTCGGTCAGCATTGCATCTAGCCATTTTACCGAGTCAACGCTCTGAATGGCTTGCTGGAAGGTAGTCGGCTCATCATAATCAATGATGCAATCCTCTCTATCCCCGTCTATGAGAAAACCGTAGTATCTCTCGGGCGGATGAGACTGCCTACTACTCCTGCGGAGCGGCGTAGGAATGTCATATTCTTTTGAACCCCCTGGTTCTACTAAGCTTTCAGTAATAGCTCGTGGTTCTGGAATTTCTTCCAGTTCTATTGTGCTCCCACTTATCTGATTTTCCAAAAATTCAGTTTCCAAGAAGTGGGTATGACCAGAAACATAAATCTTTTGTACCTCTTCGCAATAGAAAAAATATCCCTTGGAGTTCTTTGGATATCCCACAAACTTGCACTGTACTGAGCGTGCCTCGAGCTTGTCCACATGCTGCTTTTTGACAAAAGTTGGACATCCCCATGTCTTAATGTGATTAAGATAGGGTCTCTTCCCACACCACATCTGATATGGTGTAGTAGGCACAGTCTTAGTTGGAACTCGGTTCAAAAGGTATGCAGCTGATTCTAGTGCATATCCCCGGAATGATCGCGGTAACTCAGCGTTACTCATCATGGAACGTATCATATCCAATAGGGTCCGGTTCCGTCTCTCTGATACACCGTTATGTTGCGGAGTGTATAGAGGAGTAAGCTGAGAGAGAATTCCATTCTCTTTTAAGTAATCCAGGAACTCGGCACTTAAGTATTCACCACCTCGATCAGATCTTAGTGTCTTGATACTTTTGCCTGCTTGTTTTTCCACTTCGTTCTTATATTCCTGGAATTTTCCAAAGGCTTCAGATTTATGTTTCATTAAGAAGACATAACCGTACCTTGAAAAGTCATCCGTAAAAGTAAAGAAGTAAGAATAACCGCTTCGTGCATGCGTAGACATTGGACCGCACACGTCGCTGTGTACGAGTCCCAAAAGCTCGCTCGCTCTTACTCCGTGTCCAGTGAACGGAGTCTTTGTGATCTTTCCTTTGAGACAAGATTGACAAGTTGCATATGATTGTTATTCGAACGAATCCAAATATCCTTCTGTATGTAACTTCGTCAACCTTCTCTCATTGATGTGATACAGTCTACAATGCCATAAGAAAGCCTGATTAGATTCCGGAGATATTCTTTTGTGTGTATTCTGGACATTGAAAATCTGTGGTTGGTTTAATACGTATATTCCATTGTTTAATGTACCTGACCCAATCAGAACTTGATTAAGGCGAATGTTTGCAACATTACTTACAAACGCAAATTCATAACCTTCTTTAGAAACTAAAGATACAGAAATGATATTACAAGTTGCATTTGGTACAAAATAATAATTACGCAAAACCAAAACGTGTCCATCTGACAATCCCAGGTGATAGTCCCCCACGGACTCAGCATTCATGCCAGCTCCGTTTGCAACTCTGAGGGTCATATCACCTGCCTTCAAAACCCTACGGTTTCTCAACGCCTGCAGAGAATTACAGATATGAGATCCTGATCCGGTATCCAATACCCAGGAAGTAGAGTTTATTGATAGACAGTTTTGAATAACATACACACCTGAAGCTGAAGCTGCAACTCGCTTCAGATCCTGTGTTCTGGCCTTCCAAGCCCTGCAATCTTTCTTCCAGTGTCCACTCTTGTGACAGTAAAAGCATTCCTCATTTCCTACAAGCTTTCCCGCTTCCTTTGTTGCTTTTGCTTTTCCCTTCGTATCCACTTTACTAACACCGCCCCTTGGTTTGGCGGGGGTTTTCTTCTTCTTTCCCTTGGCTTTCGCCTTGGACCTAGAAGATGAAGATCCTCCTACAAACAAAGTGGATGTTTCCCTACCTTTCTGTAGGGTGCCCTCTGCACTCCTCAGCATTTTGAGGAGTTCTGAAAGTTCAACTTCCTTTTCTTGCAAGTTGAAATTCAGGATGAATAGGGCATAAGTGGAAGGACGGGACTGAAGTATCAAGTCCGTATAGAGCTCATTCTCCAACGTGGTCCCAAGGTCTGCGAGCTCCTCAATGAAGCCAATCATCTTAAGCACGTGTTCCGCTACTGATGATCCGACGGCCAATCTTGCCAAAAATAACTTCTTCGACACTTCGTATCTTGCGATACGAGATTGCTCTCCATACAGTTCTTTTGTATGGAGAAATATGGATTCGAGGTCCATATTCTCATGCCTCCTCTGATGTTCGTTGTCCATAGAGGCAAGCACGAGTCACTTGGCCTTCGCGCAATCAATCTCCCAAGTCTTACGGATTTCTATATCCGCGACGCTGGAGGTGGGACCTGGGACAGGGGGAGCTTTGGTGGTAAGGAGATACCCCAACTTGTCGTAAGTGATTGCCATTTTGACATTCCTGAGCCAATCTTTGTAGTTTGGGCCTGTCAGTATGTTTTTATCTAGTAGTAACTTAAGTCCAGTCATGTAGAATGGTTGCTGCAATTAGGAGAGAGAGAAGAAACACTTTAGCATGATGCACTTGCAAGTTTAGAGTGGTTTTTAATTTGTCTAAACAGGATGGCTCCCACTGTCTCTCGAATCCCTCCTCAAACCAAAAAGGAAGAATTAATCAGGATCAATCTCACCGTACAATACTTGCTTAACCGTTCAGCCAGGCTAGTGTCGGTACTTCGAGGGAGGTTTTCCAACGCTTTCGCGAAGTTCCTTAATTAAATAACCTCTTTTCCCTGGGGGCGCAGCCCCGCTAACACCTTTCTCGACACCTACTAGGTTTATAGCATTGATCGTTAAGCGAGAATTTTCCCGTGGAGTAGCATATACTCACAGTAGGATCGGGATCCAAATATCATTGCGTGACAAAACTGAAGGAATCCTACCAGAATCATCACACTCCAAATGGTATGCAGTGCTAGCAAGTTTCAGTTCTTTTGAAACTCCTGATGTGGATTTTTGCCCTATGCTCTTATGACCTTGACTTTGGCCAACAAATCATAAGTCACCTCTCAAGTTCTACCCGTCATTCTCCAAGTTAATTTGAACCCACCCGCACCTACCCTTGACTTTGGCCAACAAGGCAGTACGACTGTCCCAAACCAACACATCTATCTATGCTGCACATGAATACCCAATAGCTACCAATCACTATGCCTTGATTTTTGCCAACAAACATAGCTTGAATACTATTGACCATCCATGTGAAACGACGGAGGGCTACGAATGGTTTTGGCGAAACCGTGAACGTAGTGAACTTGATATAATCGATGGAACGAGATAGCTTTTAAAAGGAGTGGTTTAAGCTCCGCGTTTAAAAGTTATTTTGAAAAGAAACCGAGTGGTTTTTGAAAGTGTTCCAACGACTTTTACTTTGGTTTATTTTTCTTGCATTAGTTCTTTTAATGCGTCCCATCAATTAATCCTACCATTGCAGAAAACAACCAAAATATGACGTACGCTTATGCCATTCGCATTCTCCACGGGGCCCCGTCATCACCCGTTAGGTTACTTAACTAACGACAGAGCGGGGGCTGGGCTAGCGCGGCTGCAAAACAAAAGCAACGCATAAATAATATCATACATAGATATATTGCAATGATAGCCATTTCAGATCACAGATGAATACATTGGATATACTAGGAATCCGCAATTTGTACGAGCCTGTAACGAAAAGCGGATTACACGGTTGCGATGAATAGCCAATACCCCACCCTACGGGTGCGGCAAACTACCCGCCAAATATCCGAAGTGGAGCAACCTCCCTCAACGATGTGAGTAGGCCACTCGGCACTTCGAGATACCCGGTAGTTTGTGCACCCAACCATGGGTCTATCCTAGGAGCAAAAACAGTAAAAAGAAATTATACAATGACGGCTACAACCCCGACCCGGTTGTGCGGCCAAAAATAATATTACATCAATTTACATATTACATGAATTGAAAGATAAAAGAAAACTCTCATCTCACAACCCCTCGGCTATTCATCCGCGACAATCCAACGAATTCATATACACATACCATCAACATCACAGATCACAAATATGTACAATCCCTACTAATCAACGTATAGCGATTAGTAGACGTTCAATACATATAAAACATTACAGATATAACCATTAGCCAAAGTCTACAGAAAAACGACCAAAATACGGATTTCTAATCACCCCAAAAACAAACTTGTTCCCTAGAAAATCTGGGCAGAAAAGAAAAATCCCAAAACACCACCAGAAATAAACTGCAGGAGAAACGATCCACGGCCGAGTCAACTCGGCCGCGGATCCACTGCAGAAACAAGCTTCTGCCGTGGAACCAAGGCGAGTTGGTCGGCTCGTGCGTTCGTTTTTCTTGCCTGT
This sequence comes from Agapanthus africanus, assembly GCA_030015575.1. NCBI lineage: Eukaryota > Viridiplantae > Streptophyta > Magnoliopsida > Asparagales > Amaryllidaceae > Agapanthus > Agapanthus africanus. The sequence goes on from JASDDO010000022.1 coordinate 395,586,957, forward strand.
TTATAGAAAAGCCTGAGCTGATTTTTAAGACATGATTTTTTATTTTTAGAGCAGAAAAAAAAATTCGGCAGCAACTATGGTTTTCCGGGGTGTTTTGCGGTTTTTTCGTTCGGTCGATATTCTAAATACTTTGCTAACATACTAGGGTGTGTTTAGTTAGGCTCTGATACCACTGTAAGTCCACGTTACCTGTCCCGGTTCTATCGGTCTTGCGGAAATGGTGAAAAACGATTTTTAGGGTTTGGGTAACATGGACTACAAAAACGGATCTTGGCTAAACTACACACTAGCAACCTAACTAAAGAGTTGTCTACACGATTAGGGGTTATACCTCACTTGAACTCCTTCTTCTTGAACTCTTAGTAGTGGTTGGATGGTGCTTTCCTCGTTGCCTTCTTTCGTCAAAGATGGATCCACCTGAGGGTTGCAACCTTGGGCTCCTTTCTCGAACTTTGAGAGAACAAAGGTCATTGGCTTGCTAGACCTTCAACCTTAGAGTGAGTAGAGAGTGGTTTAGAGTATTTTATCTCAAGGAGAGGTTTCTCAACACATGAGAATGGATCTCCTTGAACTAGAGGAGGAAGAAGAAGAAAAGAGGAGAGAGAATGTTTATGATAGAATGAGATGGTTTTTCTACAACCATAACATGATAAGTGAATTATCTAATAATAATATTAATCCAAAAATGAAAAAGGTGATGGATGGTTTGATGAGACCATTATCATATCACATTAAATGTTTTTTGTAAAGATCAAAAAGCATCTTTGATGTGTAATGATGATGGTCAAAGTTTCAACCAAGGTCAACAAGTCAACCTTGGTCAACAAGTGAACAAACCCAACCATGACACAATTTCATTTAATTAATATTATTAATTAATATATCACATATTCATTAGGGTTTGGAAAAAGTCGACTGTCTACTGTGCATGCGCACCCGTTCCAAAACCCTAATGAAAATCCTCTTCATCCGCCTCAAACAACTGTGCATACACACCCGCATTCGTGTTCCGAGGAACATGAATACAATGAGATAAAACTAAGCCCAAAATATATACTAGGATCCGGCTCAAACCAGAGCCCGCTAGTAATGACTGTCCGGACACCAAACGTGCACAAGTGCGCGGATGTGAACGAACCCTTTCGCAAAACCATGCGACCTCTACTCTGTTTTTCCCAAAGGCGAATAACCCTTTGTGTGGGACTCTAAAGACTCGACACTACGCTGGCAGTGGGTTTAACCACAGACCGCAAGCGGCACTAGCTGTACGTAACGGTCCCCAGGTAGATGCCGATAAGAAGACGGACGAGGTGAAACCCATCTGAACTCCTACTGAGTCTGCATGTGACAATCTCCGTACAGTCCGGTCTGTTCGTCTGATAACATCGCATGGCGGGCCTAGCGGGTGGTAAACGTCAGTCCCCTAATAGCGGTACAAGTCGTGTCGAAGTGAAGCCCAGAACACCCTGAGATAACACTGGAAACCTACCAGTATATCTCGCTTGCCCTGGCCAGGGACTACTTGTGTAATGGCTCTCCTAGACACAACACGATGCCAACCCCCAATACCGGGAGAGATGAATCCTGCCTAACCGTCACTGCCTCCAAGTGCTTCGGGACTGCACCCAACTACTACCTGTTTGCACGACTCCTTTGAGCCGTGGTAGGGTAGTAATCAAAGTACAGTGGGAACACACTTGAGGCGAAGTGACAGTATCAAGTCAGCGGACTAAGCTGTACTCATGTGACCTGGGAACTGATAACTGACGATAGGTATAATACCAACCCACAGTTCCCGACGAGTCATGTCCAGTGTACTCGTAACCTAACGAGCACCCGCATACTATCTCAAGCACGACGAACTGACGACTGTGGGACAGACCGCCTCCCGCACTGGGATGAGAAGCGCATACGCTAGTCAACTCCGGATTATCGATGACCTGTCTCGATAATCCCACGACTAGGGACATGTGTATAAGGATGTGCTTGTAGATTACCCAGCTCCCACGAGTGTGACTGCCATCACAACGCTGATAATCAAGCAAAGATCCTAAGGGCTCCACTAATGCGTATAGATGATACAATAAAGAAACACATGTACACATTAAAGCAGAGACAAACCAAGTAGCATACTACCATTTCGAGCAAGATTGTCTATACAACTGTGAATATCCTAAGCTTCCATCAAGTAATATACATACTAGTATGATACAGTAATGGCCTCTAGGGCATATACACTAACACTTCAATTTCCATCATAGCACGTCCAAGAGGGCATGCAAAAAGGTTGTTTTTGGGTACAGTCCCGAATCACATGGAGGCAATGAGCGATAGGAGGGGATTCGTCTCTCCCGGTATAGGGAGTTGATGTTGCGCTGTGTTCGATTGGCTATAACCGGAAATCCCTGGCCAGGGTTGCTGAGATTTACTGGGAAGTGTTACCAGTAGTTTCTCTAACTGTTATAGACCTCATATCGACACGACTTATCGAGCTGCTGGGGTCTGACGTTTACCACCCCTAGGCGAGATATGCGACATATCAGACGACGAGACCGGACTGTACGGTGGTGTTACTGGTTGGATTCACAGGAGTACTAGCGGGCTTGCTTGTTGATCTTCTGATCGCTCAATACCCGGGTGGCCGTTACATTTAGCACACCGCTTGCGGCTTGTGGGTGTTTGATATGATCATCACCTACTGCCGGCGTATTGACGAATCTTTAGAGTCCTACACAAGGGTTTTCTGGCTCAAGCGAAACGAAGTAGGAGCACATATGTGATATGTATGGGACCGAGATTAATACGATATGAGAAACCGTATTTTATTCTCGCGATTTGTGACATTGATCGGTTGTATGCGATATAGCCGGGTTATCGGATCAAGTGTTGATTCGATAAGTTGTTACACATGATATTATTCGGTTATTGCCGGATTATTAAATCAAGAGTTGATTTAATAATTTAATGCATAATTATATATTTGATATATTACATTGCATTAACTAGTATTAGCTCACTTATGATTTATTTTCTCACTTGTTTGTGCACATTGTTTATATGTGATATATGCAAGTGTACAAGTTTGTATCATTTTTGATGATACACACAAGTTGGATGTATGAGACTTAAACCAAATCATGGTTAAATTAGGGTTTACTAATTTCCTAACAAATAACAAAAGTGGTGAGACTTTGGTCAAAGTTATCAAGCTTCATGAAGCTTGATAAATATTGACAAAGTCAACTCTTTTGTCATTCCTTAGGATATTAGTTAACCCAACCCTTTACCTAATTCCTTGGTTAATTCTCTACATGAGTTAAGCATGAGGGATTAACTCAACCATGGTGCAATAATTCATTTGGATAAGTTTTCATTTGGATGGAATTATTCTTTCTTCTTCTTCTTCATCATCAAGCTCCATCCAAAATCTTACTAGCTCCAATGGTGCCATGAGAAAAAGAGTGAGAAAATTAATTCTAAAGTGAGCCCACTTCCTTCTCCTTCATCCTCTACCACTTGCCATGTAGTAGAGTGTGTTATCTTCACAAAGTTCTTGACCTAGTGAAGGAATAGCTTGAGTTAGTGTCTCCCCGACGTAGATCATCTTCGGCCTCGAAGTCATCGTAGCTAGCACGTTCGTTCTTCTCGTGGAGCTTCTCTAGAGTACGGAGTTCATGATCGCAGCGATGAGGACGTCTATACGGAGCTAATGAAGTGGAGGACCGGATCTACAAAGGTTGTAATCTCTCTCACTTAGTGTTAAACTGTTTGACATGCTTGTTTTCGCCTAAACCCTAGTTTAAAGATCTAGCTCTGGGTTGTTCGACACGACTAAAATTTTAATCGGGCATGGTTGATGCCTCGTAGAACCTTGTGAGCGTGCCTAGAGATCCTACAGTTGGTTCACCTAAGATGTATACAGGTGCTCATTGGGTTATGAGTACACAGGACGGACTCGCCGGGAACATGCTAGTTGGTATTATACCTATTGCCAGATAGCTGTTCCCTGGTAACAAGTATACAGGTTAGTCTATCGACCTGAGATCGTCATTTGTCTCGTGTAAGTTCCCACTGTGCTTTGATTACTACCCTACCACGTCTCAAAGGAATCGTGCAAACAGGTATTAGTTAGGTATAGTCCTGAGCCACATGGAGGCAGTGAGCGGATCGTCGTGGGATTCGTCTCTCCCTGTATTGGGGGTTGATGTCGCGGTCGTGCATGGGTGGCCATCACCAAAAATCCTTGGCCAGGGTAGTCGAGAATTACTTATTTATGATCGGTAGTTTCTTAGGTGGTGATGGGCTTCACACTGACACTAAATGTCGTGTTATTAGGGGTCTGACTTTATCCACCCCTAGACTCGATATGCGATACTCATAGACGAACGCACCGAACTGTACGGATATTGACACTGTCAGGTTCAGTAGAAGTTTCAGGATGAGTTTGCTCGTCGGCCTCCCTTTCGCTCAGTACCTGGGTAGCCGTTACGTACAGCTAGTGCCACTGACGCGCTTGTGATTAAACCTACTGCCTGCGAATTGACGAGTCTTTAGAGTCCCACATAGAAGGTTTCCCTGCTTCGGGCGAAACGACGTAGAGGCCGTATGGTTTTACGGCAGGGTTCGATCACATACGTGTACTTGTGTACGCATGATGTTCGGACGGATAATAGTAGTGGGCTTTGGTTTAAGCAAGATCCTAGTATTATATTTATTGAATTATTTTCGTCTCTTTGTATTCGTATTCTTCGGAATACGGATGGGGGTATGTATTTACGGTTGATGGGTATTCTTTTAATTTATTACAAGATTACTTTAGAAGATTACGCCTCATCATGGTTTAGAACTTTTTGGATTAAAAGGTTATTGAGGTGTAGGATAGGTGTTTATTGCATTTTTGTGGCATGGCAAATTAGTGACCCATGGTTACTATTCTAGCATGCTTAGGGTTTTTGTTTGTTTTGAGATTATGTTGACTTAAGATATTTTTTGTTGACTACGTTATTTTGGAGACATGGATATTTATGTGATGGCTCCATTATTTCTTATCACACTTACACAACAAACAAAAACACAAGCCATTATTCATTTCTTTTTCTCTCTCTTGAGTTGCTCTTAACACCTCATTCACATAGCATCTTCTTCTTCCTCTAGCTCCACCCAAACCCTCTCATGAGTTAAGAATCCTTGGGTGTCTTGAGACATATTAATCCTTCATCACTCTCTATTTCATCTACGATATCTAGAGTAGCGATCTTGGTGCCTTAGTTGCCTCGGATATGAGGTTGGAGCTCGTTGCATAGACTCTCGGGTGGATCATCTTCGATGGAGGGAGACCGGGGATCAAGCTTGATCAAGGAAGCCCCTAGTAGCTTCGGATGATGGTTGAAGACCAAAGGACACGGATCTATTCGGTTTAACTATTCTAACTCCTTTGCAAGTTTTGTTATCTAAGGTTTATGAGTAGATCCGGGTAATTGGTTGTGGTAGCGCCAAGTTTTATAAATTTTTGTACCGCATTTGGTCACGGATTGATGGCCGGGGCGCTGCTGTAACCCAACATGAATTTATCTACCCCCTAGACTCAATATGCGATACTCTTAAACGAACAGACCGGACTGTATGGAGATTGTCACGGACAGGGTCGGTAGGGGTTCGGATGAGTCTGCTCGTCGGCCTTCCTTTCGCTCAATACCTGGGTAGCCGTTACGTATAGCTAGTGCCACTGACGTGCTTGTACTTAAACCCACTGCCGGCGTATTGACAAGTCTTTAGAATCCTACACAGAGGGTTTTCAAGGTTCAGGCGATATGGTGTAGATGACGTATGTTGGTACATACAGGTATCCGATTAAATATGTGTATAGGCTACACAGACTTTGTAGGGTTACTAGGCACTCTCACAAGGGTCTATAAGGCATCAACCATGCCCGATTCAAAATTTAGACGTGCCGAACAACCCTAACCAAGATCTTTAAACTAGAGATTAGGCGAAACAAAGCATGTTAAACACTTTATCATCTAAGAGTTTGGGATTACAACCTTTGTAGTCTGGTCCTTCGCTTCATAAGCTCCGTGTTGAGGTCCCTTCGCTGCGATCATCATGTATCCAAACTCTAGAGAGGCTCCACGAAGAGAATGAAGCAAGCTTGCTTCCGATCTTCGATAACTAAGATGATCTACCTTGAAGTTTCTATAACACAAGCTCTCACTCACTAAATGAAGTGAACACCCTAATCTAAATTGCTAGGATAGATTTGGATGATGAAGTAGGATTTTAGCTCTCATTTGTTTTCTTAATCTCACTCATAATCATCACAAATGAAAAAGCTAGTAAGCTTTTCCATGAAAGAAGAAGGAAGAAGAAGAAGCCATTTTCTTTTGTGATGAATAATGAATCCATAGTGAGGTTAGAAATGCAACCAAGGTATATGTAACCCTTGTAGAGATTTAACTAAGGTTAAAGGGTTGGGTTGGGTTAAACAAATATCTTGCAAAATATCAAAACAAATATCTTTGCAAGAAACAAAACAAAACCTTCTAGAAGGTTCAAGAAAAGATTAACCCAAATCAAACCCTAACCATGTTTAATCTCCACTAAACATGTAGCATTAATAACCCTAACATGTTACAATATTATATATCACATATACAATATTTATTGTAACAAAATAAAATAATACAATTAATATATATCGCATATATATCAATGTATTACCCGAGTGAGAAAAAGAATCTTTTAGTGAGCTTATATTAGTTAATGTAATTTAATATATAAAATATATAATTAAACCTTAAATTATCAAATCAACACTTAATCCGATAATCCGGCTATTTCATAAACAACCGACTAATATAATCTGTATCAGTTCATCGAATCAACACTTGATCCGATGACCCGGCTATGTCACATATACCCGGCCGATATCTTATATCGCGAGAATCTAGTACGGTATCACATACACGTATTGTTCTCGGTCCCGCACTTATCACATATGTGCTCCTACTCTGTTTTGCCTGAGCCAGGAAACCTCTGTGTAGGACTCTAAAGAATCGTCAATACGCCGGCAGTAGGTGATGATCATATCAAACACCCACAAGCTGCAAGCGGTCAGCTAAACGTAACAGCCACCCAGGTATTGAGCGATCAGAAGATCAACAAGAAAGCCTGTACATTCTCCTGCGAATCCAATCAGTAACACTCCCGTACAGTCCGGTCTCTTCGTATGATATGTCGCATATCTCGCTTAGGGGTGGTAAACGTCAGACCCCAGTAGTTTGATAAGTCGTGTCGATATGAGGTCCATAACAGTTTGAGAAACTACTGATAACACTTACCTGTAAATCTCAGCAACCCTGGCCAAGGATTTCCAGTTATAGCCAATCGAACACAGCGCAACATCAACTCCCTATACCGGGAGAGACGAATCCCCTCATATCGCTCATTGCCTCCATGTGATTCGGGACTGTACCCAAAATCTACCTTTTTGCACGCCCTCTTGGACGTGGTATGATGGAAATTAAAACACAGTGGGAATCACACAAGACACTATGACGATCTCGGGTCAACAGACTACTCTGTACCAGTGTCAATAGAGAACTGCCATCTGACGTGAGGTATAATACCATCTGGGAGTTCTCGGCGAGTCCGTCCAGTGTACCCAGTCTCTACTGAGCACCCGTACACCATCCTTGATGTCAAACACCGATGGATATAGGATCATCCATGGCCCATCATATGGGTCAAGATGCGTATACGCTAGTCTAGTCTGGTGTATCGATGCCCTGTCTCGATACACCCTCGACTAGGAACAGTTATAGGATGTACTTGTCGACTACCGTGGCCCCACTAATATGATCTCATCATAGTCCCAGTAGTCAAGTACTTATCCTAAGGGCTTTATCAACATGTAACATAGAGACAATCAGAGTATATGTTAAGATAAAGTACAACCAGATAGCGTACTATCATGTCGAGCAAGAAAGTCCTCCCTATATATGTCCAAGCATCCACTACAATATACATCGTATGTACAGTAATGGCCTCTAGGGCATACATATAATTAACAATCACCCACTTGCACTAGGGCCATCTGTTGTGGTATCACATACTCAACAATTAGCTATGGTTGAAGTATCTCATATTCAACCATCCCATAAAAGTCTCTACTGGGAAAAAGGCCATTGTGAGTGGATCCGCGCTGTTGTCCTCTGTGTCTACTCTCCTAACCTCGATCTCCCTGGAGATCAACTATCTCCATGATCAGGTGATACTTCCTAAGAATTATATCTGGATTTCTGATGGGACGGAGGTTCCTAGGCATAAGCCACAACTCCATTGTCACACAATGGTAGGAACTAAGTTCATCTCATGAACTTATATATATCCAGACTGCCTCGTTGGTAGCATCCTTGGTAACGACGTATCTTTCCGTTAATCGTCTAGTAAGTCACGGTATCTATCTTGGAACTCTTCCAACATACCGTCCCTCCACTGAGGGTAAAGAAAATTCCTGCGACTGACATTCAGTCGTCCTTATCACCCTGGATCCTTTCCAGTGATTCTCCCCGGGATCGATTGATACCATCTCACTATAACTAGTGAGAATCCTAACATCCAATTAGATCTATCTCATAGATCCATAACCCAGGATTTAGAAGGTATCACCTTGATCCTATATGGAGAATCCTTGTGATAAGCGGAGATTGACCGAGCGTAGCATAGGAAACTCCTTCCCTATCAAGAGTATGTCATCCACGTACTCTACGAGGATCACCACCATACTCCCTACTACCTTTTTTGTATATACAAGGTTCATCTACCATTTTGATGAAGTCAAACTCTTTGACTACTACATCAAAACAGATGTTCCAACTCCGCGATGCTTGATTTATCACATAAAACATCTTGCACACGTTTCCGTTGCTCCCACTGTCTACGAAGCTCTCTGGCTGTGAACTTATAGACGCTCTCTTCCAAATCATCATTTAGAAAAGCAGTCATGACACCCAACCGCCAGATATCGTAGTCATGGTATGTAGCCGTGGGAAGTAGGATCTGGATGGACTTAATCATAGCTTTGAAAGTCTCATCTTTTCCATGTACACCTAGTAATCTTCTCAAGATATACTTGCTCCTGATGGGGATTTAACCCTTCAAATAAAGCAACCAAAGTCCATACTTTGTTGGTGTATAAGGATTCCATCTCAGATCGCTAAGCATCCAGTCATTCTTACAGAGTCTCACTCCTGATGATGGCCTGCTGGAAATAAGTTGGGTCATCATCTCATGATGCATTCCTCGCTCCCACTGTTATAGAGAAACCGAAGTATCTCTCAGGTGGGTGAGGAACCCTACTAGATCGGCGGAGAGGCTGAGGTTCGTCAGAAACTATTGAATCCTTTGGTTCTACCAAATCATCAGTTACAGTTTGTATAGCTGGAACTCTTTCCAGTTCTACCTCATGACCACTAATTTCTTCACAAGAAATTCACTTTCACAAAGATGGCATGTTGAGAAACAAAACATCTTTTGTTCCTCGGTTTGGTAGAAGATATTCCTTTGCATATGCTTGGGATATCCAACAAACTTCTACAGAACTGACTTTGCCTCGAGCTTGTCCGGATTATACTTTTAGACATAGGCTGGACAACCTCAAATCTTAACATACTTAAGATATGGGCTCTTCCTATTTCATATCACTTATGAAGTGGTAGGCAGCTGATTTGATTTGAACCCTATTCAATAGGTATGCAGCTTCTCAAGTGCATAACTCCCAAAAGGAAATAGGAAACTCAGTAATACTCATGATAGAGCGCACCATATCTAATAGGGTGTGATTGCTCCGCCCCGATACACCGACGTACTGTGATGTATACGGAGGAGTGATGCAGAGAGAGAATCTCATTCTCCTTTAGAATAGTCTAGGAATTCCGTGCTCAAGCATTCTCCTCCTTGATCTCATCAAAGGACATAATACTTATACCCATTTTTGGTTCTCTACTTCAAACTCATATTCATTGAATTTCTCAAAAGGTTCAGACTTGTGTTTCAACAGGAATATATGTCCGAATCTTGAGAGATAAACAGTGAATGTAATGAAGTATAAAGAACCGGTCTTGGCATGTGTAGACAGGGGACCTTCATACATCAGCATGTATCAATCCCAAGAGTTCACTAACTCTTTCTCTGTTTCCAATAAACAGATCTGTGGTCTTCTTATCTTTGTGACATGACCGGCAAGTTTCACAACATGTAAATTCAAACAAATTTAAATATGCATCTAAATGTAACTTTAGATAGTCGGGTAGCGTTGATATAATCTAGTCTACAATGCCTAAAGAAGGATTTGTTCATTTCTGAACTCTTCCTCTTGTGTGTGTTCTGTATGCGAAGAACTGTGGTTTGATTTATAACGTCTTTGCTTTTAGATAACGTGCCTGAACCGATCAACTCTTGATATAGGAAATGTTCAAAACATTATCCAACTATACAAAATTATATCCTTCTTTACTAATAAAGAGACTGATATGATGTTGTATATCAGGTTCGGTATCTAATAACATTGGTTCAGAATCAATGTATTCTGGTAATACAGGGTGATAACTGCCAACAGTCTTGGCTGCAACACTTGCATCATTTCCAACTCTTGAAACTTATCACCCGTTCTCAATTCTCTACCTATCTGTTGCCCATGTAACAAATTACATATGTTGGATCCTGATCCGGTATCCAATACCCAGGACGTAAAGGATACTGAGAAACAGTTCTCTGTAATGAACACACCCGAAGATGATGCATCGGCATGCACTTTCTTCGTTTGGGCGGCACGGGAAATCTGGTATTCCCCAATTTCCTGCTCTGTCTTATAACAATTATAAGTTGGAGCGGGACCAACGTTCCCTAGCGCAGTATAACAAGCGGGTTCGGTCAATACATCCGTATTATTTATCTTGATTAAGGCGTGACATAGACGCAACCAGGAGAGAGAGAGAAGAAAACACTCAGCGTATGCTCTTGCAAGATTAGATTGGTTATCAATATATCTAATCAGGATGTCTCCCACTGTTTTAGTCAAATCTTCCTTCAAACCCTAAAAGGAAAGATTAGCCTGGATTAATTACACCCTACAAGTTTGCCAATCTTTCAGCCAGGCCAGTGCCGGTACTTTGAGGGAGGTCCCCCGTGCTTTCGCACGGACCTAATTAAAATAAACCTCGTTTTCCCAGGAGCGTAACCCCGTTAACACCTTTCTAGACACCTACTTGATCGGCTAATTGTAATGTGTAAAACTCTCCCAGGAGTAACTCTTACTCGCAGTGGGTATCGGGATCCAATTATCTCATAGAAGTTATGCAATCTCATTGCAAATTTCAACACTTGAAATTCCCAATAATATTTTACCCCTAGTGACTTATAACCTTAACTATGGTCAACAAATCATAAGCACTAGTCAAGTTCTACCCGTCATTTCTTGATTAATTAGACCCAACCACATGACCCTTAACTAAGGTCAACAAAGTCACATGACTGTCCTAACTAATCACATCATATGCTATATAGGAAGACATCACTTAGCTACCGTACACTGTGCCTTAACTAAAGTCAACAAACACAGCACGACTACTAAGTACTCTACTTCCTAAAATGACGGAGGTTTACGACCGGTTTTTAAGAAAACCCTTTGCGTAATGAACTTGATATCGTTGTAGAATCGAGTGATTTTGAATGGAATGTTTTGAGGCCTTTTCTAGTTTTTCTAAAGAGGTCACTCCCGGTGAAGGGATCATCGGCTCTTTCCTCATCGAATAAGGTGCAGGATATTTCATAAATATCACCATGCAAAGCAAGAACTATAGAAGCAATCAAAAGACAAACCGAGTGTGTAGCATCTGCTAGTTTCTCTAAAGAGGTCACTCCCGTTGAAGGGATCTCGGCTCTTTCTTTATCGAATAAGGTGCTGGATGTTCTACAAGGAACACCGATATGCAAAGAAAGAACTAGAGCTACCAGTTTTTAAACAAGTTTCTACAACATCTTTAGGTTTCTTTTATTTCATTAATCTCATTAATGAAGACCCATTTTATTATGCTTCACAAGCATCACATTTGAAACGAAATCTGCAATATAACATATATCTCATATATATAATATAAACATTCGTCTCAGGCAGTAATATAATCTCATCACAGAACATTGCAGCAGAAGAACATATATAAAATATTAGATATTGTAGGAGGTCCGTGTTTTAATACGAGCCTGTATAAAACGTGGATTCCACGGTAGCGATGAATAGCCAAACCCACAACCCTAGACCCCTACGAGAGCGGCAAGAAACACTGCTAATTCTAGGGTTAGGAGACCCGGTCTCGACTCCTCGAGATGGTCTCCCACTGGACCCTAGAACCCGGTTACTTGTGGTCCCCGCCTTGGGTCTACCTAATGCGGAAAAGTAAATAATATACAATGGTGACATCATCCTCAGCCCGGAAGTGCCCTAATAAAAGAATATTACATACAAATGAATTTTACATGAATGAAAAAGAAAAACTTTCATCTCACATAAAAACCCCGGCTATTCAAAACGCGGCGATCCATTATAACATATCACAGCAACACATAATATCTCATATCATCAACGTAAGCAAGTATGCGTATCCCGATTGTCGTTGATTTATACCAACGAAGCCAGCGATACACTACATACTACGCTTACGGCCACAGAAAAGAATGTGTAAAACTACAACAGTTGGATTCCGCAACCTCCTTAGACATCACATGCCTAACCAAATGAATTCCTTAGACATCTCATGCCTAACAATTATAAACCACGCATTTTAGTCTCAATCTCGAAAACACTTTTCAATATCTAGTCGGGCAATTCAACAAGATTCCCGACATCCTAATCGAATGCTCGTCGCAAACTTTAGTGGACGGCCGCACCCCCGATGCCGTCGACGAAGTGCACTAAGGCGGAACACCGCTGCCGCGAGCACCCAAACGGATGCTTTTGGCGACGGGGTTCTCCTACAGTCACTTGGTCGGGGCTATGGGGCATGGCCATCTGTTAAGTTTACCCGGCGGGTATCCGCATACGCTACGTGATTGCAACGGACTTTTGATCGCATCAAAATCCCGTGGCAACCGATCATCTAAGAATAAACTGCTATGTTTAAAACATTCAAATTAGTTATCTCATAACTACTTGTGGATTCCAAATATTGTATCACGTTCCAGACGAATAGACAATGTTAAACTTTCCGATCGAATAAACAAACACCCAAGATTTCCCAAATAGCTCAACACTTGAGCGGAGTTCAAAAAATATCCATCACATACCACATGTTAGTTATATGTATGCCCTAGAGGCCATTACTGTACATATGATTTATATTGTAATAGATGCTTGGACATATATAGGGAGGACTTTCTTGCTCGACATGATAGTATGCTATCTGGTTGTACTTTATCTTAACATGTACTCTGATTGTCTCTATGTTACATGTTGATAAAGCCCTTAGGATATGTACTCGACTACTGGGACTATGATGAGATCATACTAGTGGGGCCACGGTAGTCGATGAGTACATCCTATAGCAGTTCCTAGTCGAGGGTGTAGCGAGACAGGGCATCGATACAACAGAGTAGACAAGCGTATACGCATCTTGAACCATATGATGGGCGATGGATGATCCCATATCCATCGGTGTTTGACATCAAGGATGGTGTACGGGTGCTCAGTAAAGACTGGGTACACTGGACGGACTCGCCGAGAACTCCCAGATGGTATTATATCTCACGTTAGATGGCAGTTCTCCGGTGACACTGGTACAGAGTAGTCTGTTGATCCGAGATCGTCATAGAGTCTTGTGTGATTCCCACTGTGCTTTGATTTCCATCATACTACGTCCAATAGGGTGTGCAAAAAGGTGGCTTTTGGGTACAGTCCAGAATCACATGGAGATAATGAGCGATAGGAGGGGATTCGTCTCTCCCGGTATAGGGAGTTGATGTTGCGCTGTGTTCGATTGGCTATAACTGGAAATCCCTGGCCAGGGTTGCTGAGATTACTGGTAAGTGTTATCAGTAGTTTCTCGAACTTTTATAGACCTCATATCGACACGACTTATCGAGCTACTGGGGTCTGACGTTTACCACCCCTAGGCGAGATATGCGACATATCAGACGACGAGACCGGACTGTACGGGAGTGTTACTGATTGGATTCAAATGAGAATGTAGAGGATTGCTTGTTGATCTTCTGAGCGCTCAATACCTGGGTGGCTATTACGTTTAGCTGACCAGTTGCAGCTTTTGGGTGTTTGATATGATCATCACCTACTACCGGCGTATTGAGGATTATTTAGAGTCCTACACAGAGGTTTCTTGGCTCAGGCAAAACGGAGTAGGGGCACATATGTGATATGTGCAGGACCGAGGATAATGCGATATGTGATACCGTATTCTATTCTCACGATATTTGATATCAGCCGGGTCATCGGATCAAGTGTTGATTCGATGAATCGGTAAATGAGATATTAGTCGGTTATATGCGATATAGCCGGATTGTCGGATCAAGTGTTGATTCGATAATTTAATGTATAATAATATATATGATATATTAAATTACATTAACTAATATTAGCTCACTAAAAGATTCTTTTTCTCACTCGGGTAATACATTGATATATATGCGATATATGTTAATTGTGTTATTTTATTTTGTTACAATAAATATTATATATGTGATATACAATATTGTAACATGATATGGTTATTAATGCAACATATTTAGTCGAGATTAAACCTGGTTAGGGTTTGATTAGGGTTAAGCATTTCTAGAAGTTTCCAGAAGGTTTTCATTTTTGTTTTGGAAAAGATATTTTGCAAGATATTTCTTTAACTTAACCCTAACCCTTAACCCTAGTAAAATCTCTACAATGGTTACTTGAACCATGGTTGCATTTCTGACCTTATCAAGACTTTCATTATTCATCACAAAAGAATTAATCATTGATTTTCTTCTTCTTCCTTGAGTTCCTTCTTAAAAAGTTTTCTAGCTTTGATTTTGTGATGAATTATGTGTGAGAAAAAGATTATAAAAGAGGGCAAAAATCCTACTTCATCATCCTCATCTCCCTTGGCCATTTAGATGAGGGTGTTCACTTCATTTAGTGAGTGAGAGCTTGTGTTAATGAAACTTCAAGGTAGATCATCTTTGTTATCGATGATCGGAAGCAAGTTTGCATCTTTCTCTTCGTGGAGCCTCTCGAGAGTCCGGAACACGATGATCGCAGCGAAGGGACCTCAACACGTAGCATAAGAAGTGAAGGACCGGATCTACAAAGGTTGTAATCCCTCTCACATAGTGGTAAAGAGTTTAACATGCTAGTTTTCACCTAATCTCTAGTTTAAAGATCCGGCTTTGGGTTGTTCGACACGGCTAAATTTTAAATCGGGCATGGTTGATGCCTCGTATACCCTTGTGTGTGTGCCTAGGAACCCTACAGTGGTATCAGAGCCAAGATAGAGATTTAGGCGAAGTCTGAGTGAAGTTTAAAGTCCAATCGAACCCGGATACCCCGATACGAACCCTTCTTTGGACAATTTTCAAAAATGTGATTTTTTATGAATTAAAAATGCTCAGAAAAATAAGCAGGAAAAAATAAAAATTACTGCGAAGTACGGCCCACTAATTCGTTTATTGGGCCGCGTCACCGCCGCCAAACCCTTGGTTTGGCTGAGGTTCCGCGGCCAAAATTTTGAATTAGTCCCTGGAAATTCATATATTTATTCTTAGGTCCTTTTTTGTCATTTATTTCTGGGAAGTTTTTAATTCCACTCAGGTGTTGAGTTTTCTACGGTTGTATTGGGGACTCGTTGATTCGATCAGATAATTTAAATTCGTTTAGTTTGTCCGGGTAATTTTTAGAACGTGTTAAAAAGTTTGAACGGATATCAATAACTCACTTTTTCCCCTGCCGGAAAATTTCCAAGCGTTGGATTTTTCCGTAGTTTAAGGACGTTCTAAGTTGTGTAAGTAACGCGGTGCACCCTCTAGAAAACAACAAACCTTAACTCGATTATGTGACCGACTTGAACTGCCTCTGAACCTTAGGGTTTGGGCAGTACGGCGTGCCACATGTTAGGCGTTGGCTTGACCCTTCTACGGCTGGACCATTGGTACTGTGGCATGTGATGGATGTTTTTAAACTGATTTCAAGTGTTGAGATATATTGGGGAAATCTTGGGTGTTTGATTATTCGATCGGAAAGTTTAACATTGTCTATTTATCTGGAATGTGATACAATATTTGGAATCCACAAATAGTTATGAGATAACTGATTTGAATATTATAAACATAGTAGTTTAGTCTCAGATGATCGGTTGCCACGGGATTTTGATGCGATCAAAACTCCGTCGCAATCACCTAGCATACGCGGATACTCGCCGGGTAAACTTAATAGATATCCATTCCCTATACCCCCGACGAAGTGACTGTAGGAGAACCCCTTCGCCGAAAGCATCCGTTCGGGTGCTCGCGGCAGCGGTGTTCCGCCTCAGTGCACTTCGTCGACGGCATCTGGGGCTGCGGCCGTCTACTAAACTTTGCGACGAGCATTCGATCAGGATGTCGGTAATCTTGTTGAATTACCCGACTTGATATTGAAAATTGTTTTCGATGATGAGACTAAAATGCGGGGTTTATAATTGTTAGGCATGCGATGTCTAAGGAATTCATATGGTTAGGCACGCGCTATCTAAGGAGGTTACGGATTCGAACTGTTGTAGTTTTACACTTTCTTTTCTGTGACCGTAAGCGTAGTATGTGGTGTATCGCCGGCTTCGTTGCTATACATCAACGACAATCGGGATACGCATACTTGCTTACGTTGATGATATGAGATATTATGTGTTGTTGTGATATGTTATATTGGATCATCGCGTTCTGAATAGCCGGGGTTTTTATGTAAGATGAGAGTTTTTTTTCTTTTTCATTCATGTAAAATTCATTTGTATGTAATATTCTTTTATTGGGGCACTTCCGGGCCGAGGATGATGTCACCGTTGTATATTATTTACTTTTCCGCATTAGGTAGACCCAAGGCAGGGAGCACAAGTAACCGGTTTCTGGGGTCCAGTGGGAGACCATCTCAAGGAGTCGAGACCGGGTCTCCTAACCCTAGAATTGGCAGTGTTACTTGCCGCTCTCGTAAGGGTCTAGGGATATGGGTTTGGCTATTCATTGCGACCGTGGAATCCGTGTTTTATACAGGCTCGTATTAAAACACGAACGTCCTAGTATATCCAATATTTCAAATATGTTTTTCTGCTGCAATGTTCTGTGATGAGATCATATTACAGCCTGAGACGAATGTTTATATTATATATATGAGATATATGTTATATTGCAGATTTCGTTTCAAATGTGATGCTTGTGAAGCATAATAAAATGGGACTTCATTAATGAGATTAATGAAATAAAAGAAACCTAAAGATGTTGTAGAAACTTGTTTAAAAACTGGTAGCTCTAGTTCTTGCTTTGCATAGCGGTGTTCCTTGTAGAACATCCATCACCTTATTCGATAAAAAAAGAGCCGGGATCCCTTCACCGGGAGTGACCTCTTTAGTGAAACTAGCAGATGCTACAAACTCGGTTTGTCTTTTGATTGCTTCTATAGTTCTTGCTTTGCATAGTGATATTTGTGAAATATCTTGCACCTTATTCGATGAGGAAAGAGCTGACGATCCCTTCACCGGGAGTGACCTCTTTAGCAAAATTAGAAAAACCTCAAAAACACTCCATTTAAAATTCACTCGATTCTACAACGATATCAAGTTCATTATGCAAAGGGTTTTCTTAAAAACCTGTCGTAGCCCTCCATCATTTCAGATAAGTAGTATTTAGTATTCGTACTACGTTTGTTGGCCTGCGTCAAGGCGTAGTGTACGGTAGCTAACCGGTGCTTGTCTGCAGCATACGATGCGATTGAATTAGGGTGGTCGTGCGACTTTGTTGGCCTGCGTCAGGGGTCGTGCGGGTGGGTTTAATTCAATCGGGAAATGATGGGTTGAACTTGACTAGCGGACTATGGTTTGTTGGCCTGCGTCAAGGTCATAGGACCCTAGGGGTAAAATATTATCGGGAATTTCAAGTGTTGAAATTTGCAATGAGATTCCATACCATCTATGAGATAGCTGGATCCCGATACCCGCTGTGAGTAAGAGTTACTCCTGGGAGAGTTTTACATATTACAATTAGCCGATCAAGTAGGTGTCTAGAAAGGTGTTAACGGGGTTAAGCCCCTGGGAAAACGAGGTTTACTTTAATTAGGTTCGTGCGAAAGCACGGGGGACCTCCCTCAAAGTACCGACACTGGCCTGGCTGAAAGATTGGTGAACTTGTAGCGTGTAATTAATCCCAGCTAGTCTTTCTTTTTAGGGTTTGAAGGAAGATTTGACTAAGACAGTGGGAGACATCCTGATTAGATATATTAGATAACCAATCTAATCTTGCAAGAACATACGCTGAGTGTTTTCTTCTCTCTCTCTCTCCAGGTAGCGACCATATCACGCCTTAATAAGGATAATAATACGGATGTATTGGACGAACCCGCTTGTTATACTGAGCTGGGGAACGTTGGTCCCGCTCCAACTTATAATTGTTATAAGACAGAGCAGGAAATTGGGGAATACCAGATTTCCCGTGCCGCCCAAACAAAGAAAGTGCATGTTGATGCATCATTTTCGGGTGTGTTCATTACGGAGAACTGTTTCTCAGTACCTTTACATCCTGGGTATGAGATACCGGATCAGGATCCCGCATATGTAATCTGTTACATGGGCTACAGATAGGTAGAGAACTGAGAACGGGTGATAAGTTTCATGAGATAGAAAACGGTGCAAGTGTTGCAGCCAAGTCTGTTGGTCACTATCACCCTGTATTACCAGAATACATTGATTCTGAACGAATGTTATTAGATACCGAACCTGATATACAACATCATATCAGTCTCTTTATTAGTAAAGAAAGGATATAATTTTGTATTGTTGGGTAATGTTTGGAACATTTCCTATATCAAGAGTTGATCGGTTCAGGTACGTTATCTAAAAGCATTGACGTTCTAAATAAAACTACAGTTCTTAGTATATGAAACACACACAAGTGGAAGAGTTCAGAAATGAACGAATCCTTCTTGAGGCATTGTAGACTAGGCCATATCAATGCGACCCGACTAGCCAAGTTACATTTAGATGCATATTTAAATTAGTTTGAATTTACATCTTATGAAACTTGCTGGTCATGTCACAAAGATAAGATGACCACAGCTCCGTCTATTGGAAACAGAGAAAGAGTTAGTGAACTCTTAGGATTGATACATGCTGATGTATGAAGGTCCCCTGTCTACACATACCAGGACCGGTTCTTTATACTTCATTACATTCACTGTTTATCTCTCAAGATTCGGACATATGTTCCTGTTGAAACACAAGTCTGAACCTTTTGAGATATTCATAGAATATAAGTTAGAAGTAGTGAACCAACAACGGGTATAAGTATTATGTCCTTTGATGAGATCAAGGAGGAGAATACTTAAGCACGGAAATCCTGGACTGTTCTATAAGAGAATGAGATTCTCTCTCAGCATTACTCCTCTGTATACACCACAACACGATGGTATATCGGGGCGGAGCAATAGCACCCTATATGATATGGTGTGCTCTATGATGAGTACTACTGAGTTTCTTATTTCCTTTTAGGAGTTATGCACTTGAGAAGTTGCATACCTATTGAATAGGGTTCAAATCAAATCAGTTACCTACCACTTCATATGTGATATGGAATGGAAAGAGCCCATATCTTAAGTTTGTTAAGATTTAGGGTTGTCCAGCCAATGTCTAAAAGCATAATCCGGACAAGCTAGATGCAAAGTCAGTTCTGTGGAAGTTTGTTGGATATCCCAAGCATTCGCAAGGGAATATCTTCTGCCAAACAGAGGAACAAAAGATGTTTTGTTTCTCAGCATGACACCTTTGTGAAAGGGAATTTCTTGTGAAGAAATTAGTGGTCATGAGGTAGAACTGGAAGGAGTTCCAGCTATACAAACTACAGCAGATGATTTGGTAGTACCAAAGGATTCAATAGTTTCCAACGAACCTCAGCCTCTCCGTCGATCTAGTAGGGTTCCTCACCCACCTAACAGATACTTTGGTTTCTCTATGACAGTGGGAACGAGGATTGCATCATGAGATGATGACCCAACTAGTTTCGAGCTGGCCATCAGGAGTGAGACTCTGTAAGAATGGCAGGATGCTTAGCGATCTGAGATGGAATCCTTATACACCAACAAAGTATGGACTTTGGTTGTCTTATCTGAAGGGTTAAATCCCTATCAGGAGCAAGTATATCTTAAGAAGATTACTAGGTGTACATGGAAAAGTTGAGACTTTCAAAGCTATGCTTAAGTCCATCCAGATCCTACATGCCACGGCTACATACCATGACTACGATATCTAGTGGTTGGGTGTCATGACTGCTTTTCTAAATGTTGATTTGGAAGAGAGCGTCTATAAGTACACAGCCAGAGGGCTTCGTAGACAGTAGGAGCAGTGGAAACGTGTGCAAGATGTTTTATGTGATAAAGCAGGTATCGCGGAGTTGGAACGTCTGTTTTGATGTGGTAGTCAAAGAGTTTGACTTCATCAAAATTGTAGATGAACCTTGTATATACAAAAAGGTAGTAGAGAGTATGGTGGTGATCCTCGTAGAGTACGTGGATGACATACTCTTGATAGGGAAGGAGTTTCTTATGCTACGCTCGGTCAATCTCTGCTTATCACAAGGATTCTCCATATTGGATCAAAATGATACCTCCTAAATCCTGGGTTTTGGATCTATGAGATAGATCTAATTGGATGTTAGGATACTCACTAGTTGTAGTGAGATGGTATCAATCGATCCTGAGGAGAATCACTGGAAAGGTTCCAGGGTGATAAGGACGACTGAATGTCAGTCGCAGGCATTGTCTATACCCTCAGTGGAGGGACGGTATGTTGGAAGAGTTCTAAGCTAGGTACCGTGACTTACTAGAGGATTAAAGGTAAGATACATCGTTACCAAGGATACTACCAAAGAGGCAGTCTGGATATATATAAGTTCATGAGATGAACTTAGTTCCAACCATTGTGTGACAATGGAGTTGTGGCTTTTGCCAAGGAACCCCCAGTCCCATCAGAAATCCAGATATAATTCTTAGGCAGTATCACCTGATCATGGAGATGGTTGATCTCCTGGGAGATCGAGGTTTGGAGAGTAGACACATAGGACAACAGCGCGGATCCACTCACAAAGGCCTTTTTCCCGGTAGAGACTTTTATGGGATGGTTGAGTATGAGATACTGCAGCCACAGCTAATTGTCGGGTATGTGATACCACAACAGATGGCCCTAGTGCAAGTGGGAGATTGTTAGTTATATGTATGCCCTAGAGGACATTACTGTACATATGATGTATATTGTAATGGATGCGTGGACATATATAGGGAGGACTTTCTTGCTCGACATGATAGTATGCTATCTGGTTGTACTTTATCTTAACATGTACTCTGATTGTCTCTATGTTACATGTTGATAAAGCCCTTTGGATATGTACTCGACTACTGGGACTATGGTAAGATCATAATAGTGGGGCCACGGTAGTCGACGAGTACATCCTATAACAGTTCCTAGTCGAGGATGTATCGAGACAGGGCATCGATACACCAGAGTAGACAAGCGTATACGCATCTTGACCTATATGATGGGCGATGGATGATCCCATATCCATCGGTGTTTGACATCAAGGATGGTGTACGGGTACTCAGTAAAGACTGGGTACACTGGACGGACTCGCCGAGAACTCCCAGATTGTATTATATCTTACGTCAGATAGCAGTTCTCCGGTGACACTGGTACAGAGTAGTCTGTTGACCCGAGATCGTCATAGAGTCTTGTGTGATTCCCACTGTGCTTTGATTTCCATCATACTACGTCCAAGAGGGCGTGCAAAAAGGTGGCTTTTGGGTACAGTCCCGAATCATATGGAGGCAATGAGCGATAGGAGGGGATTCGTCTCTCGTGGTATAGGGAGTTGATGTTGCGCTTTGTTCGATTGGCTATAACTGGAAATCCCTGGCCAGGGTTGCTGAGATTTACTGGTAAGTGTTATGAGTAGTTTCTCAAACTGTTATAGACCTCATATCGACACGACTTATTGAGCTACTGGGTTCTGACGTTTACCACCCCTAGGCGAGATATGCGACATATTAGACGATGAGACCGGACTGTACGGGAGTGTTACTGATTGGATTCACAGGAGAATGTACATGCTTACTTGTTGATCTTCTGAGCGCTCAATACATGGATGGCTGTTACGTTTAGCTGACTCCTTGCAGCTTGTGGGTGTTTGATATGATCATCACCTACTGCCGGCGTATTGACGATTCTTTAGAGTCCTACACAGTGGTTTCTTGGCTCAGGCAAAACAGAGTAGGGGAACATATGTGATATGTGCAGGACCGAGGATAATGCGATATGTGATACCGTATTCTATTCTCACGATATTTGATATCAGCCGGGTCATCGGATCAAGTGTTGATTCGATGAATCGGTAAATGAGATATTAGTCGGTTATATGCGATATAGCCGGATTGTCGGATCAAGTGTTGATTCGATAATTTAATGTATAATAATATATATGATATATTAAATTACATTAACTAATATTAGCTCACTAAAAGATTCCTTTTCTCACTCGGGTAATACATTGATATATATGCGATATATGTTAATTGTGTTATTTTATTTTGTTACAATAAATATTATATATGTGATATACAATATTGTAACATGATATGGTTATTAATGCAACATATTTAGTCGAGATTAAACCTGGTTAGGGTTTGATTAGGGTTAAGCATTTCTAGAAGTTTCCAGAAGGTTTTCATTTTTGTTTTGGAAAAGATATTTTAAATCGGGCATGGTTGATACCTCGTAGACCCTTGTGTGTGTGCCTAGGAACCCTACAGTGGTATCAGAGCCAAGCTAGAGATTTAGGCGAAGTCTGAGCGAAGTTTAAACTCCGATCGAACCCGGATACCCCGATACGAACCCTTCTCTGGACAATTTTCAAAAATGTGATTTTTTATGAATTAAATATGCTCAGAAAAGTAGGCAGGAAAAAATAAGAATTACTGTGAAGTACGGCCCACTAATTCGTTCATTGGGCCGCGGAATCGCCGCCAAACCCTTTGTTTGGCCGAGGTTCCGCGGCCAAAATTTTGAATTAGTCCCTGGAACTTCATATATTTAATCTTAGGTCCTTTCTTGTCATTTATTTCTGGGAAGTTTTTAATTCCACTCTAGTGTTGAGTTTTCTAGGGTTGTATTAGGGACTCGTTGATTCGATCGGATAATTTAAATTCGTTTAGTTTGTCTGGGTAATTTTTAGAACGTGTTAAAAAGTACGAACGGATATCAATAACTCACTTTTTCCCCTGCCGGAAAATTTCCAAGCGTTGGATTTTTCCGTAGTTTAAGGACGTTCTAAGTTGTGTAAGTAACGCGGTGCACCCTCTAGAAGACAACAAAACTTAACTCGATTATGTGACCGACTTGAACAGCCTCTGAACCTTAGGGTTTGGGGCAGTACGGCGTGCCACATGTGAGGCGTTGGCTTGACCCTTCTACGGCTGGACCATTGGTACTGTGGCATGTGATGGATGTTTTTAAACTGATTTCAAGTGTTGAGATATATTGGGGAAATGAAGGGTGTTTGATTATTCGATCGGAAAGTTTAACATTGTCTATTTATCTGTAATGTGATACAATATTTGGAATCCACAAATAGTTATGAGATAACTGATTTGAATATTATAAACATAGCAGTTTAGTCTCAGATGATCGGTTGCCACGGGATTTTGATGCGATCAAAAGTCCGTTGCAATCACGTAGCATACGCGGATACTCGCCGGGTAAACTTAATAGATAGCCAAGCCCCATACCCCCGACCAAGTGACTGTAGGAGAACCCCGTCGCCGAAAGCATCCATTCGGGTGCTCGCGGCAGCGGTGTTCCGCCTCAGTGCACTTCGTCGACGGCATCTAGGGGTGCGGCCGTCTACTAAAGTTTGCGACGAGCATTCGATCAGGATGTCGGGAATCTTGTTGAATTGCCCGACTTGATATTAAAAAGAGTTTTCTATGATGAGACTAAAATGCGGCGTTTATAATTGTTAGGCATGCGATGTTTAAGGAATTCATATCGTTAGGCATGCGCTGTCTAAGGAGGTTGCGGATTCCAACTGTTGTAGTTTTACACTTTCTTTTCAGTGACCGTAAGCGTAGTATGTGGTGTATCGCCGGCTTCGTTGCTATACATCAACGACAATCGGGATACGCATACTTGCTTACGTTGATGATATGAGATATTATGTGTTGTTGTGATATGTTATATTGGATCATCGCGTTCTGAATAACCTGGGGTTTTATGTGAGATGAGAGTTTTTTTCTTTTTCATTCATGTAAAATTCATTTGTATGTAATATTCTTTTATTGGGGCACTTCCTGGCTGAGGATGATGTCACTGTTGTATATTATTTACTTTTCCGCATTAGGTAGACCCAAGGCGGGGAGCACAAGTAACCGGGTTCTGGGGTCCAGTGGGAGACCATCTCGAGGAGTCGAGACCGGGTCTCCTAACCCTAGAATTGGCAGTGTGACTTGCCGCTCTCGTAGGGGTCAACGGATGTGGGTTTGGCTATTCATAGCGACCGTGGAATCCGTGTTTTATACAGGCTCGTATTAGAACACGGACGTCCTAGTATATCCAATATTTCATATATGTTCTTCTGCTGCAATGTTCTGTGATGAGATCATATTACTGCCTGAGACGAATGTTTATATTATATATATGAGATATATGTTATATTACAGATTTCGTTTCAAATGTGATGCTTGTGAAGCATAATAAAATGGGACTTCATTAATGAGATTAATGAAATAAAAGAAACCTAAAGATGTTGTAGAAACTTGTTTAAAAACCAGTAGCTCTAGTTCTTGCTTTGCATAGCGGTGTTCCTTGTAGAACATCCAGCACCTTATTCGATAAGGAAAGAGCCGAGATCCCTTCACCGGGAGTGACCTCTTTAGTGAAACTAGCAGATGCTACAAACTTGGTTTGTCTTTTGATTGCTTCTATAGTTCTTGCTTTGCATAGTGATATTTGTGAAATATCCTGCACCTTATTCGATGAGGAAAGAGCTGACGATCCCTTCACCGGGAGTGACCTCTTTAGCAAAATTAGAAAAACAACAAAACACTCCATTTAAAATTCACTCGATTCTACAACGATATCATGTTCATTACGCAAAGGGTTTTCTTAAAAACCTGTCGTAGCCCTCCATCATTTCAGATAAGTAGTATTTAGTATTCGTACTACATTTGTTGGCCTGCGTCAAGGCGTAGTGTACGGTAGCTAACTGGTGCTTGTCTGCAGCATACGATGCGATTGGATTAGAGTAGTCGTGCGACTTTGTTGGCCTGCATCAAGGGTCGTGCGGGTGGGTTTAATTCAATCGGGAAATGATGGGTTGAACTTGACTAGCGGACTATGGTTTGTTGGCCTGCGTCAAGGTCATAGGACCCTAGGGGTAAAATATTATCGGGAATTTCAAGTGTTGAAATTTGCAATAAGATTCCATATCTTCTATGAGATTGCTGGATCCCGATACCCGCTGCGAGTAAGAGTTACTCCTGGGAGAGTTTTACACATTACAATTAGCCGATCAAGTAGGTGTCTAGAAAGGTGTTAACAAGGTTAAGCCCCTGCGAAAACGAGGTTTACTTTAATTAGGTTCATGCGAAAGCACGGGGGACCTCCCTCAAAGTACCGACACTGGCCTGGCTGAAAGATTGGCGAACTTGTAGCGTGTAATTAATCCCGGCTAGTCTTTCTTTTTAGGGTTTGAAGGAAGATTTGACTAAGATAGTGGGAGACATCCTGATTAGATATATTTGATAACCAATCTAATCTTGCAAGAACATACGCTGAGTGTTTTCTTCTCTCTATCTCTAGGTAGCGACCATATCACGCCTTATTCAAGATAATAATACGGATGTATTGACCAAACCCGCTTGTTATACTGAGCTGCGGAACGTTGGTCCCGCTCCAACTTATAATTGTTATAAGACAGAGCAGGAAATTGGGGAATACCAGATTTCCCGTGCCGCCCAAACAAAGAAAGTGCATGTTGATGCATCATTTTCGGGTGTGTTCATTACAGAGAACTGTTTCTCAGTATCCTTTACATAGATACCGGATCAGGATCCCGCATATGTAATATGTTACATGGGCTACAAATAGGTAGAGTACTGAGAACGGGTGATAAGTTTCATGAGATAGAAAACGGTGCAAGTGTTGCAGCCAAGTCTGTTGGTCACTATCACCCTGTATTACCAGAATACATTGATTCTGAACGAATGTTATTAGATACCGAACCTGATATACAACATCATATCAGTCTCTTTATTAGTAAAGAAAGGATATAATTTTGTATTGTTGGATAATGTTTGGAACATTTCCTATATCAAGAGTTGATCGGTTCAGGTACGTTATCTAAAAACATTGACGTTCTAAATCAAACTACAGTTCTTAGTATATGAAACACACACAAGTGGAAGAGTTCAGAAATGAACGAATCCTTCTTGAGGCATTGTAGACTAGGTCATATCAATGCGACCCGACTAGCCAAGTTACATTTAGATGCATATTTAAATTAGTTTGAATTTACATCTTATAAAACTTGCTGGTCATGTCACAAAGATAAGATGACCACAGCTCCGTCTATTGGAAACAGAGAAAGAGTTAGTGAACTCTTGGGATTGATACATGCTGATGTATGAAGGTCCCCTGTCTACACATACCAGGACCGGTTCTTTGTACTTCATTACATTCACTGTTTATCTCTCAAGATTCGGACATATGTTCCTGTTGAAAGACAAGTCTGAACCTTTTGAGATATTCATAGAATATAAGTTAGAAGTAGAGAACCAACAACGGGTATAAGTATTATGTCCTTTGATGAGATCAAGGAGGAGAATACTTAAGCACGGAAATCCTGGACTGTTCTAATGGAGAATGAGATTCTCTCTCAGCATTACTCCTCCGTATACACCACAACACGATGGTATATCGGGGCGGTGCAATAGCACCCTATATGATATGGTGTGCTCTATGATGAGTACTACTGAGTTTCCTATTTCCTTTTGGGAGTTATGCACTTGAGAAGTTGCATACCTATTGAATAGGGTTCAAATCAAATCAGTTACATACCACTTCATATGTGATATGGAATGGGAAGAGCCCATATCTTAAGTTTGTTAAGATTTGGGGTTGTCCATGTAAGTGCACGGCGGCGCCCCGGCCTCCATCCCGAGGCCAAATGCGGAAGCAATGGTTAACTTTAATTTTTCAAACCGGCACCACCGCGCTCTAAATACCCGGATCGGGCCATTAACTAGTCCTAGCTATCTACAAGATGGGAAGAGAGATATACCGAGCGATCCGTGTCCTACGGTCTTCTCGCCGTCGTCCCGATCTCCCGCGGAATGTCCGGTCTCCACCTCCTCGCCGGAAGGGCACCACGTCTCCAGCTTCTTTTACGGGCTCCCACCTCTATACCGAGTCAACTCGGGCACGAAGCTGGCGAGTCGACGTGCCCAAGGCTTGCTGTAGAATATGTGTAGAACTTATGTCTCATTTTGGGGTAGTGGAGGTTTCCATTTTGTGGAGGAGAATGAACTATACTTTGGAGGTGGAACTATGGGATTTTTGTGAAGCTAAAAGACCAAAAATCCCCACATGAAATATTGGGACAGCCCCCTTTTACTTGGCCGGCCATGGCTTAGTGGGAGAATGAGAGAGAGTCAAAAATGAGGGGAGCCACACCATATCATCCAAGGGAGAGAGAGAAAAGGGCATCATGCAAAGAAATGATCACTAGCCTAAACCAACACTCCACCCAACCAATCATTCCAAAAAGGTCAAGCCATCATCATCAAGCATGATGACTTCAAAAAGTCAAGAAGTCAAGGTCATGGTTCAACCATCATGACACCATAATGTGCAAAGACAACCCTCCAAAATGCTTATTTGCACAAATGCAAATAAGCCCTCCTCCACCAATCTTCGGCCATTGAAAGATACAAATGAAAAATGGCCGAAACGGAAAGCAAACTGGCAACTCCAGAAAACTGGTCCCGTAATAAATTACAGGAAAACCCCGCTACTGTCTATACACACCCGCATCTGTATTCCGACCGAAATACAAATGCAATGAGACAAAGTTTACACTGTAATATACTAGGATCCGGCTTAAACTAAAGCCGGCAAGTATTATCCGTCCGATCCTGATCCGTGCAATACCGCACGTATCTGATCGAACCCTGCCATATATCCATACGGCCTCTAGTACTAACCGTCCGATCCTAATCCGTGCAATACCGCATGTATCTGATCGAACGCTGCCATAACTCCATACGGCCTCTACAACG
This sequence comes from Agapanthus africanus, assembly GCA_030015575.1. Taxonomy (NCBI): domain Eukaryota; kingdom Viridiplantae; phylum Streptophyta; class Magnoliopsida; order Asparagales; family Amaryllidaceae; genus Agapanthus; species Agapanthus africanus. The sequence goes on from JASDDO010000022.1 coordinate 395,615,545, forward strand.
TTTCGCCCGAAAGCTTGAGTAACTGAATGTGTGGTGGACTCTAAAGACTCGTCAATAGTATGGCTGTGGATTTAACCACTAGCACGTCAGAGGTATTGGCCATACGTGACGGGACACCAGCTATTGACCAAAAGGGACATCGATGAGCGAACTCATCCTGACACCCTACTGAGCCTGTCAGAGACAATATCCGTACAGTCCGGTCCATTCATCCATGAGCATCGCATGGCGGGCCTAGGGGTTGGTAAAAGGCATACCCCCAAAAGCGGTACAAGTCGTGTCGTAGTGTAGCCCAGAACACCCTGAGATACTACTGGAATACCTACCAGCAAATCTCCTGCCTTGGCCAAGGACTTCGTGTAATGGCTCTCCTAGACACAGCGCGACCTCACCCCCAAAACCGGGAGAGACGAACCCCTGAAGATCCACTCACTGCCTCCATGTGGCTCGGGACTGTACCCAACTAAAACCTGTTTGCACGTCTCCTTTGAGCGTGGTAGGGTAGTAATCAAAGTACAGTGGGAACTCACACGAGACAAATGACGATCCCCAGGTCGATGAACTAACCTGTACACATGTCACCAGGGAACTGCTATCAGACGTCAGGTATAAGACCAACTAGCATGTTCCCGGCGAGTCCTGTCCGGTGTACTCATAACCCAATGAGCACCTGTATACATCTTAGGTGAACCAACTAACACCAGTGGCTTGTGAGACCGGCCACCGCCCCTCGTCGGGGTCTCGACTGTATACACTAGTCTACTCTGGAGTATCGATGCCCTGTCTCGAAACTCCCACGACTAGGGACCTTTTAAGGATGTGCTTATAGATTACAAGCTCTCACGTATATGATCGCCCTCATACTGCTGGCAGTCAAGCAAGAATCCTAGGGGCTCTATCAACGCGTAATAGCGACCTGTCAGGTCACCTAAAGCAGTACACGATGATAAAGATAAACCAGATAGCATACTATTATCTCGAGTAAGACTGTCCTACCGGGATAGGTCCTCCCTCAATCATTGCAATCACGTGCCTGTGATCCAATAATTGACTCTGAGGGCACTATCTCCAACAATCTTCCACTTGCACTCATGGCTAATTATTGCGATGTCGCATACTCACAGCCCGTGTGATACCGAACACCCAACTCATCTACTAGTCAGTCTCACAAAGCCCGTTTGCGAAACAATTGCGTTCGAGGAATAGCCTTAGTGAGTGGATCCGCTTTGATGTTTCTTTCTATGTCTCTCTATATCTCAAGTTCGCGGAGAAAGCCATCTCCCGAAATGAGCAATACCTGTCTTAGAATGTGTCTGGATGTCTGATGGGACCTAGCTCATAAATGAACTCCAAACTTCTTAGACTGTATCGTCAACTGAACTTAATCAGTATCCTGCGCCATGCCTTCCTCAGTATTGCCTTGGACCACCTGTCCAAAATACTGCCCCTCGTCAGAGGGAAAAACTATAACTCTGACAACCTCCCTGTCGTCCAGGTCACCTAGGAAGCCTGGAATGATAACTGTCTCCCGAATGAGGCTGTCGTTATCATATCCCTAGAACATCCACTTATGTTCTAAAACTTCTTCCGACCGTTTCTCCAGGATTGGATCAATGTCAACTTATTGCATCTAGTGCAAGAACAACATCTGGTGTGGTACTTGACATCTCATGATTAACTCAATTGCCTGAGCATGTGATCTGCCAATCATGCACATCCCTCTCCCCTTTATTCTGTAAGACACCTTTAGAGAGGGTGACTCCATCACCTGCAGGTACACTACCGTGCCAGGAGTCGTCCATTCTAAATACTCTTAGAATGCTGTCTAAGTACCCAGATTGGGAAACTACCCAAATCTAGATCTAAAACCATAGATCCAGTAACCAGTATGTCTGATATAATGTCCAAGTCCCATGTGGAGAAACCAAAGTGTAACCAATCGTAGTATAGGAATGTCACTTCCTACTCTGTGTATGTCATCCAAATACCATGACATCACACCCTACTACCTTCTTAACAGATCCATCCCTCATTCTGATGAAGTCAAACCTATGACTGTCATATCAGAAATAGATTATCTATCTCCGCTATATCTGCTTTAGTCTATAAATAGACATAAGCCACCTGTCCACCAATGCTTCCGCTGCTCCCACTGACTACAACAACCCTCTGGCAGAGTCATATAGACGTACACTTCTAAAGCCAGTTTAGAACGACGCTATACTCATCCTCCTGCCGGGTCTCACAGTCTGGAACAACAGCAATGGCAAGTCTGGGTAAACAAGAACTTCCCTGTCACCGTCCTTGAGGCTACCGGAGTACCTCTCGGGCGCCTGAAGTTACCCACCAAATCTGCGGAGTGGCCAATGGAATGTCAATACAGATTGAATCTTTAGGTTCCTATGAAATCTTCAGTAATCGTTTGTGGTTCTGGAATCACTTACAGTTCTACCGTACTCCCACTACTGTTTTCTGAAAAAATCCAATTTTAATAAAACTGTGGCGAGTCTAGAACAATATCACTATTGATCTTCCAGATGGTAGAAAGTCAACCCTCGTCATAGCCTGGGTCAACCCACAAACAGCCATTACAGAAACGTGCCTTGAGTTGTCCAGTGTCTGGTTTTAATCATAAGCCGGACAACTCCCCGTACCTTAACATCGTTAAGATATGAACTGTTCTATATCCAATATAGAACCAGAGGCACTAATTTAATTGAACCAGATTCAAATCATGCAGCTGTCTCCAGTGCATGTTAACTAAATGGAAGGAGGCCGATCAGCGTTACTCAACTTAGGAATACTTCCAATTATGAGTAACCTGAAAAGAGAAGAAAGTTCTCTAAATCATTACTATCAACTGAATACCATACACAAGTATCTACATCTTCGATCACTTTGAAGAATCCCGATACTTGCAATACCTGGTTCTCTACTTTATTCAAATACCTATAACTTCTCAAAAATTCGGACCCTGTGTTTCTACAAAACACCTGTCTAAAAACTAGAGAAGTTATAAGTAAACCGAATATAGCACGAGGACCAACCCCTCTGTCCTGATGGACCCTGGACAACATACAATACTCTGTATAAGTCCCTTGAGTCTGATAACTCATTCACTGTGTGTCGTAGGTTGAAAACTTTACTTATGGTTAGGAAGAATTACACCGCGGTTTAATGCTCCTTACCTAACCATCCACTGATATAGGTAAATGTCACTGACATAATTTCAAAATGATATATCTCACTCTATAAAAATAGACGTACAGATATATCAATTTGAAAATGGTGCATAACAGCGGATATTCAAAACCAAATATTTGCCGTCCGGCAAACAACCCAGGTGACTTCCTCAAATATCACCGATTACAACGAATCCCAATATAACGAGGATGATCACCCAATTCCCAATAACTTACTCCCACTCATCATCTGTAAAACCATACAGATGTGAGAATCATACCTGGTAAATACATACCGTGGAGTAAGGACTAATTGGGAAATCAGTTTTCCTTTAACAGTACACAGTGAAACTGAAACATTGAAATGTTTCGATGGGGTATCCTGGTATTCCTAGTAATGCCTCTTCCATTATCCATATTCACAACTGTAACCGTATAATTCTTTGCCATCTTTCTAAATCCCTTTCTATGTCTTTAGTCATTACCTTCTGTACACCCCTTTAGGCCAAATGGTTTTCTTCCTTCCCTACCGTTCGGCACCAGCTTATGGTTTGGAAGAAGACTATCCAATAAGCATAATGGGTGTACTGTCCTAATCCTAGGAACACTCGCAATGCGAGAGAAGGTGAGGATAAAAGACAACCGGATAAACCTTATTCCTATTTCTCCTGAACCAGAATCCATCCCCGAACTGGAACAAGTTCCTTTCGAGTTCGTATATAACCATATGATAGAGTATCCAATAAACTGTGGATCTTCGTAGTGATACGGAGTGTCCTGGAGAAATACAAAGGTGATTTAGGATTGGCGAATAAATACTTGGTTTGGTCGTGAATAGCAGTCGCAATATACTTTGCCCTCTTACTAATTCCTTTCTTTGTCTTAACCCAATACCTTCTGTACACCGTTTATGCTAACTGGTTTTCTTCATTCCCTACCGGTCGGCATCTGCCTATTGTTTGGAAGAAGACTATCCAATTGGCGTAATAGGTGTACTATCTCCTAAACCAAGGAGTACTCGCAACTTGAGAGAAGGTAAAAGGAAAAGACAACTGAATAGTCCTATCCATTTTCTCCAGAACCGAAAACCATCCTCGAATAAATTCCTTCGAGTTCGTATCTAACCATACGATGGTTTTGTCCAATGGAATTGGACGTTCGTAGTAATACGGGGTGTCCTGGAGAAAAGGGTAAAAGTAGGAGTGGCAATGAGGTTTGCAACTATGACAATCCAAAAGCCAGTGCTTAAGAAGGTTCGGTTAATTTGGTTACTGAGTCATAGTCTAGGGTTGGGTCAATGGTCGCTGCCAAAGAGAGAGAGAAAAGAAACACTCAGCGTGCACTCTAACCTAGATCAGAATGGTTACCAATTTATCTAATCTGGAAACCTCCCACTTTTATCCTAAACGAAGAATTAGTCGGGAACACCCGAGGAGTAAACCAACTCATCAGTGGGAATCAGGATCCAACTATCATCGCATGATAACGTGACGGAATCCGCTCACGGTGTCACACTCCAGAAGGTATGCGCATATCTGGAAAGTTTCAGTTTCTTTAGAAACTCCCGATGTGATTTTTTTACCCCATGCTCTTATGACCTTGACTTTGGCCAACATATCATAAGTCGCATGTCAAGTTCTACCCGTCATTCTCCAGGTTAATTTGAGCCCACCCGTACCTACCCTTGACTTTGTCCAAAATGGCAGTACGACTGTCCCAAACCAACGCATCTATCTATGCTGCATATGAATACCCCAATAGCTACCAATCACTGTGCCTTGACTTTGGCCAACATACACAACTTGAATACTATTGACCACCTATATGAAACGACGCAGGGCTACGAATGGTTTCTGGCGAAAACCTTTAACGTAAAGAACTTGATATCGTTGAAGGAACGGATAGCTTTTAAAATATAGTGACGAAAACCATTGCTAAAGAGGTCACTCCCGGTGAAGGGATCTCGGCTCTTTCCCCGTAGAATGAGGTGCAGGATTTTCCAACTGAATACCAAGGTGCAAAGCAAAAGTAATCAGCTATAGTGAAGTTATTGCCCTGACGCAAACTTTTTGTCCAAAGGGTCACTCCTGGTGAAGGGATCTCGGCCCTTGCCTCGTCGACTGAGGAGCAGGATATTCCAACTGAATACCACGATGTAAAACAAAAGTGAACGTCCTTGCAATAACAGCTTTTTGAAAAGTGTTCCAACAACATCAGAATAGGTTTGTTTTTAACTTGCACTGATCCGAATCAACGCAGTCCCATCAATTGATCACACCATAAAGAACGAAAATATAGTGATGTACGTATATGCCATCCGCATTCACCACTGGGTCAGTCATTACCCGTTAGGTTAGCTAACTAACGACAGAGCGGGGACTGGACTAGCGCGGATGCAAAACATATACAACATCTACTAATATATATACCAATATATTATATTCGCTCAAGGCGTGATAAAATGCAACAACACAGAAATGTACAGCATCACTGAACAATACAGATATCTGGGATCCCCGGGTTTCACAGAGCCACTACTGAAACCCGACGTTCCCCTGGTCCTGTGGATAGCCTATGCAATGAAATCCTAGACCCCTACGGGCGCGGCAAGTTACCCGCCAAAACCTGAAATGAGGCAGCCCCCTTCAGCACCGTGAATGGACCACCCAGCACTTCACGGAATCCGGTAACCTGGGCACCCCTCCTGGGTCAACCTGTACCCCCTACGAGTGCAACGAACAGCCCGCCAATTCTAGAGTAAATCGTTAGTTATATGTATGCCCTAGAGGCCATTACTGTACATAGGATGTATATTGTAGTGGATGCTGGGACATATATAGGGGGGACTTTCTTGCTCGACATGATAATATGCTATCTGGTTACTCTTTACCTTAACGTGTATACTGATTGTCTCTCTGTTACATGTTGGTAAAGCCCTTAGGATGTGTACTTGACTACCTGGACTATGATGCGGATCATACTAGTGGGGACATGGTAGTCCATAAGTACATCCTTCAAGGTCCCTAGTCGTGGGTGTATCGAGACGGGGCATCGATATACCAGAGTAGACTAGCGTATACCTTCTCGACCCATACAGATGGGCGATGGATGATCCCATATCCATTGGTGTTTGACATCAGAGATAATATACGGGTGCTCAGTAGAGACTGGGTACACTGGACGGACTCGCCGAGAACTCCCAGATGGTATTATACCTCACGTCAGATGGCAGTTCTCTGGTGACACTGGTACAGGTTAGTCTGTACACCCGAGATCGTCATAGAGTCTTGTGTGATTCCCACTGTGCTTTGATTTCCACCTTACCACGTCCAAGAGGGCGTGCAAAACGGTGGCTTTTGGGTACAGTCCCGAATCATATGGAGGCAATGAGAGATAGGAGGGGATTCGTCTCTCCCGGTATAGGGAGTTGATGTTACACTGTGTTCGATTGGATATAACCGGAAATCCCTGGCCAGGGTTGCTGAGATTTACTGGTAAGTGTTACCAGTAGTTTCTCGAACTATTATAGACCTCATATCGACACGACTTATCGAGCTACTGGGGTCTGACGTTTACCACCCCTAGGCGAGATATGCGACATATCAGACGACGAGACCGGACTGTACGGTAAGTGTTACTGGTTGGATTCACAGAAGTGTGCGCGAGCTTGCTCGTCGATCTTCTGATCGCTCAATACCCGGGTGGCCGTTACGTTTAGCAGACCGCTTGCGGCTTGGGGTGCTTGATATGATCATCACCTGCTGCCGGCGTATTGACGAGTCTTTAGAGTCCTACACGGAGGTTTCCTGGCTCAAGCGAAACGAAATAGGAGCGCATATGAGATATGTGCGGGACCGAGAATAATACGTGTATGTGATACCATATTCCATTCTCGCGATGAATGTATCGATTGGTTGTATGCGATATAACCTAGTTATCGATTCAAGGATTGATTCGATAAGCCGATACATTGGATATTAGTCGGTTATATGAGATATGACCGGATCGTTAAATCAAGTGTTGATTTAATGATTTAATGCATAATTATATATTTGATATATTACTTTGCATTAACTAGTATTGGTTCGCTTTAAATGGATTTTCTCACTTGATATGCACATTGTATATTTGATATATTTTTGTGCACTTGTTTGTATCATGTTTGATGATACATGCTCACTAGGGTTTGTGTAAAGATTAAACCATGGTTGTGTAATGGTTAGGGTTTTCATTTTCTTATTCATTTATTATTCATTTTGTTTATTTTGGCAAAAGAAAATGATAAAGAGAAAATGGTGGCTTTCTTTGTTTGTAGTTGAAGCTTCATGAAGCTTTGACTAAGTGACCATTTTGTCTCATGCTTAACCCTAACCATTCCACTTAACCATAGTCTATTCTCTACACATAACCTTGGTTGGTATATGATAAGTATTCATATAATTTTCCTTTTAAGAAAATACTCATGATATTCTTTCTTCTTCTTCTTCATCTTCAACAAGAAGAAAACCTTGCCTCCATCAATGGAAACTTGAGAAAAAGAGTGAGAAATCCAATTCTAAAGTGAACCAACTTCCTATTTCTTCATCCTCTACCTCTTGCCAAGTAGTATAGGATGTTTTCTTCACAAGTTTCATGACTTGGTGAAGTAGGAGTTTGATCTTGTGATGCCTCGACGTAGATCATCTTCGGCATCGTAGTCGATGACCTGGCCCGCCCATTTCTCCGATGAAGCCGACGCTAGAGCCCGGGATCCGATGATCGCAGAGAGGAGACATCATCGCGGAGCCATGGAGGTGGAGAACCGGATCTACAAAGGTTGTATTTCCGTTCACTTAGTTAAGTTGTTAACTAGTTGCATGTTTCGCCTAAAATTCTAGTTAACGATCCGTATTAGGGTTTCTCGGCACTTGTAACATTTGAAATTGGCATGGTTGATGCCTTGTGAGACCTCATTAGAGTGCCTAGGAACCCTACATAAAGCCCCCTCCGTCTCAATGCCATGAGATGCGGGCTTGTTGCCTTCTAGAACCCGGCAATCCGTGCACCCCACCGCGGGGTAATCCTAGTACAGAAAGTAAAATATACATATAACGGGTACATCGACCGCAACCTGGTCGTGCCCCAAAATAATAATACAAACAGGCAGTGACGGCAGTCCACATGTCGGACGCTCGCCCCGCAATATCAAATGTACATAATACAACAAAACTGTACTACCACTGCAACCAGGCTATCCCCCACGACCAATCCGCAACATCACAGCAATACACAGAACATCAACGTGAAGGTCACGTTCGCAAATCCGTCTAACCGGGCTATAGCAGTTAGACAGGATTTACCGATCAAGTGACATTCACGGTCGCAGATATAATGTAAATACTGTGAAATAATGTGTTTAAAATATTCGATCGATCAAATTTTACCAAGTGGGCCCTAAGCAATACTGTAGCACTCACAGAAATTCTGGGCCCAAACAAAGTATACCAAAACCCCTATTTCCCTGTCCAAGAGCCTCTGTAAAAAAATTGGTCCAGTAAGGAGGCTAAGTAGCGGCGGAACCGCGGCCTAAGCATGGGTTTGGCCGCGGTTCCGCGGCGATATGGTGAGATTACCCGACCAAATTTTCACAAAGTTCTTAGAATTCTCTGCACAGTATTCTGCAACTACCTGAAAAATTTTTGGAGCCAAAAAAAATTCGACAGAAACTGATGCTACTGAAAAACGCGGATTTTGGAATTTTTGATCGATCGGAAATGTAAACACATTAGACAAAGATAGACTATGTTAATGGCGAGGCTCTGATACCACTGTAAGTGCACGGCGGTGCCCCGGCCTCCATCCCGAGGCCAAATGCGGAAGCGATGGTTAACTTTAATTTTTCAAACCGGCACCACCGCGCACTAAATACCCGGATCGGGCCATTAACTAGTCCTAGCTATCTACAAGATGGGAAGAGAGATATACCGAGCGATCCGTATCCTCCGGTCTTCTCGCCGTCGTCCCGATCTCCCGCGGAATGTCCGGTCTTCACCTCCTCGCCGGAAGGGCACCACGTCGCCTGCTTCTTTTACGGGCTCCCACCTCTATACCGAGGCAACTCGGGCACGAAGCTGGCGAGTCGACGTGCCCAAGGCTTGCTGTACAATATGTGTAGAACTCATGTCTCATTTTGGGGTAGTGGAGGTTGCCATTTTGTGGAGGAGAATGGACTATACTTTGGAGGTGGAACTATGGGATTTTTGTGAAGCAAAAAAAGACCAAAAATCCCCACATGAAATATTGGGACAGCCCCCTTTCACTTGGCCGGCCATGGCGTGGTGGGAGAATGAGAGAGAGTCAAAAATGAGGGGAGCCACACCATATCATCCAAGGGAGAGAGAGAAAAGGCCATCATGCAAAGAAATGATCACTAGCCTAAACCAACACTCCACCCAACCAATCATTCCAAAAAGGTCAAGCCATCATCATCAAGCATGATGACTTCAAAAAGTCAAGAAGTCAAGGTCATGGTTCAACCATCATGACACAACAATGTGCAAAGACAACCCTCCAAAATGCTTATTTGCACAAATGCAAATAAGCCCGCCTTCACCAATCTTCGGCCATTGAAAGATACAAATGAAAAATGGCCGAAACGGAAAGCAAACTGGCAACTCCAGAAAACTGTTCCCGTAATAAATTACAGGAAAACCCCGCTACTGTGTATACACACCCGCATCTGTATTCCGACCGAAATACAAATGCAATGAGACAAAGTCTACACTGTACTATACTAGGATCCGGCTTAAACCAAAGCCGGCTAGTATTATCCGTCCGATCCTGATCCGTGCAATACCGCACGTATCTGATCGAACCCTGCCATATATCCATACGGCCTCTAGTACTAATCGTCCGATCCTGATCCGTGCAATACCGCACGTATCTGATCGAACGCTGCCATATCTCCATATGGCCTCTACAGCGTTTCGCCCGAAAGCTTGAGTAACTGAATGTGTGGTGGACTCTAAAGACTCGTCAATACTATGGCTGTGGATTTAACCACTAGCACATCAGAGGTATTGGCCATACGTGACGGGCCACCAGCTATTGACCAAAAGGGACGTCAATGAGCGAACTCATCCTGACACCCTACTGAGCCTGTCAGTGACAATATCCATACAGTCCGGTCCGTTCGTCTATGAGCATCACATGGCGGGCCTAGGGGGTTGGTAAAAGTCAGACCCCCAAAAGCGGTACAAGTCGTGTCGGAGTGTAGCCCAGAACACCCTGAGATACTACTGGAATACCTACCAGCAAATCTCCTGCCTTGGCAAAGGACTTCGTGTAACGGCTCTTCTAGACACAGCGCGACCTCACCCCCAATACCGGGAGAGACGAACCCCTGAAGATCCGCTCACTGCCTCCATGTGGCTCGGGACTGTACCCAACTAAAACCTGTTTGCACGTCTCCTTTGAGCGTGGTAGGGTAGTAATGAAAGTACAGTGGGAACTCACACGAGACAAATGACGATCCCTAGGTCGATGAACTAACCTGTACACATGTTACGAGGGAACTGCTATTTGACGTCAGGTATAAGACCAACTAGCATGTTCCCGGCGAGTCCTGTCCGGTGTACTCATAACCCAATGAGCACCTGTATACATCTTAGGTGAACCAACTGACACCAATGGCTTGTGAGACCGGCCACCGCCCCTCGTTGGGGTCTCGACTGTATACACTAGTCTACTCTGGAGTATCGATGCCCTGTCTCGAAACTCCCACGACTAGGGACCTTTTAAGGATGTTCTTATAGATTACCAGCTCTCACGTATATGATTGCCTCATACTGCTGGCAGTCAAGCAAGAATCCTAGGGGCTCTATCAATGCGTAATAGCGACCTGTCAGGTCACCTAAAGCAGTACACGATGATAAAGATAAACCAGATAGCATACTATCATCTCGAGTCAGACTGTCCAACCGGGATAGGTCCTCCCTCAATCATTGCAATCACATGCCTGTGATCCAATAATTGACTCTGAGGGCACTATCTCCAACAGTCCAGCCAATGTCTAAAAGCATAATCCGGACAAGCTCGAGGCAAAGTCAGTTCTGTAGAAGTTTGTTGGATATCCCAAGCATTCGCAAGGGAATATCTTCTGCCAAACAGAGGAACAAAAGATGTTTTGTTTCTCAGCATGACACCTTTGTGAAAGGGAATTTCTTATGAAGAAATTAGTGGTCATGAGGTAGAACTGGAAAGAGTTCCAGCTATACAAAATACAGCAGATGATTTGGTAGAACCAAAGGATTCAATAGTTTCCAACGAACCTCAGCCTCTCCGTCGATCTAGTAGGGTTCCTCACCCACCTGACAGATACTTTGGTTTCTCTATGACAGTGGGAGCGAGGATTGCATCATGAGATGATGACCCAACTAGTTTCGAGCTGGCCATCAGGAGTGAGACTCTGTAAGAATTGCTGGATGCTTAGCGATCTGAGATGGAATCCTTATACACCAACAAAGTATGGACTTTGGTTGCCTTATCTGAAGGGTTAAATCCCTATCAGGAGCAAGTATATCTTGAGAAGATTACTAGGTGTACATGAAAAAGTTGAGACTTTCAAAGCTATGCTTAAGTCCATCCAGATCCTACTTGCCACGGCTACATACCATGACTACGATATCTGGTGGTTGGGTGTCATGACTGCTTTTCTAAATGTTGATTTGGAAGAGAGCGTCTATAAGTACACAGCCAGAGGGCTTCGTAGACAGTGGGAGCAGCGGAAACGTGTGCAAGATGTTTTATGTGATAAAGCAGGCATCACGGAGTTAGAATATCTGTTTTGATGTGGTAGTCAAAGAGTTTGACTTCATCAAAATGGTAGATGAACCATGTATATACAAAAAGGTAGTAAAGAGTATGGTGGTGATCCTCGTAGAGTACGTGGATGACATACTCTTGATAGGGAAGGAGTTTCCTATGCTACGCTCGGTCAATCTCTGCTTATCACAAGGATTCTCCATATAGGATCAAAATGATACCTCCTAAATCCTGGGTTTTGGATCTATGAGATAGATCTAATTGGATGTTAGGATACTCACTAGTTGTAGTGAGATGGTATCAATCGATCCTGGGGAGAATCACTGGAAAGGTTCCAAGGTGATAAGGACGACTGAATGTCAGTCGCAGGCACTGTCTATACCCTCAGTGGAGGGACGGTAAGTTGGAAGAGTTCCAAACTAGGTACCGTGACTTACTAGAGGATTAAAGGCAAGATACATCGTTACCAAGGATACTACCAAATAGGCAGTCTGGATATATATAAGTTCATGAGATGAACTTAGTTCCTACCATTGTGTGACAATGGAGTTGTGACTTTTGCCAAGGAACCCCAGTCCCATCAGAAATCCAGATATAATTCTTAGGTAGTATCACCTGATCATGGAGATGGTTGATCTCCTGGGAGATCGAGGTTAGGAGAGTAGACACATAGGAAAACAGCGCGGATCCACTCACAAAGGCCTTTTTCCCAGTAGAGACTTTTATGGGATGGTTGAGTATGAGATACTACAGCCACAGCTAATTGTCGGGTATGTGATACCATAATAGATGGCCCTAGTGCAAGTGGGAGATTGTTAGTTATATGTATGCCCTAGAGGACATTACTGTACATATGATGTATATTGTAATGGATGCGTGGACATATATAGGGAGGACTGTCTTGCTCGACATGATAGTATGCTATCTGGTTGTACTTTATCTTAACATGTACTCTGATTGTCTCTATGTTACATGTTGATAAAGCCCTTAGGATATGTACTCGACTACTGGGACTATGATGAGATCATAATAGTGGGGCCACGGTAGTCGACGAGTACATCCTATAACAGTTCCTAGTCGAGGGTGTATCGAGACAGGGCATCGATACACCAGAGTAGACTAGCGTATACGCATCTTGACCCATATGATGGGCGATGGATGATCCCATATCCATCGGTGTTTGACATCAAGGATGGTGTACGGGTACGTCAGATGGCAGTTCTCCGGTGATACTGGTACAGAGTAGTCTGTTGACCCGAGATCGTCATAGAGTCTTGTATGATTCCCACTGTGCTTTGATTTCCATCATACCACGTCCAAGAGGGCGTGCAAAAAGGTGGCTTTTGGGTACAGTCCTGAATCACATAGAGGCAATGAGTGATAGGAGGGGATTCGTCTCTCGTGGTATAGGGAGTTGATGTTGCGCTATGTTCGATTGGCTATAACTGGAAATCCCTGGCCAGGGTTGCTGAGATTTACTGGTAAGTGTTATAAGTAGTTTCTCGAACTGTTATAGACCTCATATCGACACGACTTATCGATCTACTGGGGTCTGACTGTTGGAGATAGTGCCCTCATAGTCAATTATTGGATCGCAGGTACGTGATTGCAATGATTGCGGAGGACCTATCCCGGTAGGACAGTCTTACTCGAGATGATAGTTTGCTATCTGGTTTGTCTTTATCAGTCGTGTACATGTTCAGGTGACTGATTGCATGTTACACTTTGATAGAGCCCTTAGGATCTTGCTTTACTACCAACTGTATGAGGGCGATCATATACGTGAGAGTTGGGTAGTTTAGATGCATATCCTTAATTGTGGTCCCTAGTCGTGGGAGTTTCGAGACAGGGCATCGATACTCCGGAGTAGACTAGTGTATACAGTCGAGACCCCGACGAGGGGCGGTGGCCGGTCTCACAAGCCACTGGTGTCAGTTGGATCACCTAAGATGTATACAGGTGCTCATTGGGTTATGAGTACACCGGACAGGACTCGCCGGGAATCTGCTAGTTAGTATTATATCTACCGTCAGATAGCAGTTCCCTGGTGACATGTGTACAGGTTAGTTCATCGACCTGAGGTCGTCATTTGTCTCGTGTGAGTTCCCACTGTGCTTTGATTTCTACCCTACCACGGCTCAAAGGAGTCGTGCAAACAGGTAGCTTTTGGGTACAGTCCCGAGCCATATGGAGGCACGTGAGCGGATCGGCAGGGGATTCGTCTCTCCCGGTATTGGGGGCGAGATCGTGCTGTGTCTAGGAGAGCCATTACACAAAGCCCACGGCCGTGGCAGGAGATTTACTGGTAGGTACTCCAGTAGTATCTCAGGGTGTTATTGGGCTTCACTCCGACGCGACTTATACTGCTATTGGGGGTCTGACCTTGCTAGCCCCCTAGGCAGATATGCGATACTCATTGACGAACGGACCGGACTGTATATACATTGTCACTGTTAGGCTCAGTAGGGTTTTCGGAGGAGTTCTCTCATCGGTCTCCCTTGAGTTCGCTCCTCGGCCACCCTTGAGGTCAGTCCATGGGCAGCCGTTACGCATAGCTAGTGCCGCTGACGGTTTGTGGTTAAACCCACTGCCAGGGTGCTGACGAGTCATTAGAGTCCCCCACAGACAGTTTCCCAAGTTCGGGCGAAACGTTGTAGAGGCCGTATGGTTTTATGGCAGGGTTCGGAAAATGCACGTGCGTTTACGCACGTGTCGATTTTCGGACAGGTGATACTGGTCGGCTTTGGTTTAAGCCGCATCCGAGTATTATATTGAGTAGGTATAATATCTTTGTCTCAGTTGCATTTGTATTCGGTCGTAATACAAATGCGGGTATATTTATACAGTTTCGGGGTTATCCTGAAAGTCGTTTCAGGATCACTTTTGGAAGTTGCCAGTTTCCAGTTTTCTATCAGCCGTCTTTTAACATTCGGTTAAAGACGGATTTATCTTTTCTTCAGATATGAGTGAGTCATCATTCTAGAAGCTTCTAGAAGTGATGATGAGGCATATGACTCATTAGTGCATTAATGGTTTCATTAAAGGCATGATGAGGTGTTTTAAGTGACTCATGGTTTTCATTAATGAGTTTTGTTTAGCTAAGGATATTTCTTCTTGATCTTTTGAGTGAGAAGCTTTCTTATACTCACCCTTTGCTCCTACACTCACTCTCCTCCTTTATATATGATAAGCCTCCTCTCTCTCTCAAAAGAGATACACTCTCACTTGAGTTTTCATTCGGTTAAAAAAGATTATGATAGTATTCGGGGTGTATGGAATTTTACAGTTCATTTCATTCCATCACCCGATCTCCACGGCAACTTCATTAACCGATCGTCCACGGATTTGGACGAAGTGAGACAAAGTCATCTACTCATTCTCTACATCAATCTTGGTCGTCTCTTTTAGCAAACTTGACGATCGAGTTGCCTCGAGTCAGAGGCGGGAGCCCGTTTAAAGAACCGATCATGTGGTGCCACCTTGACGAGGAGATCGGCGATCGACGAGATCGGAGCAGCCGCAACGGAGCGTGGGATGATGGTTGAAGAACGAAGGACTCGGATCGTTCGGTATAACCATTCTACACTCTTTACAGTTTGTTAGTTTAGCAATAATGGCAGATCCGGGTTAAAGTATACGATAGCGCCAAGTTAAAAGTTTTTGTTCCGCATTTGGCGTCTGTAGACTGCCGGGGCGCTAGCGTAGACTTACAGTGGTATCAGAGCCTAACCATTTTGCTATACTAACTTGTGCTAACGCGTTCAAAACATCGATCCGACCGAAAATCAAAAACGACAAAATCCATGCACGACAGTTTCTGTTGTTTTTAAACGGTGTCGAAATTAATTTCTGGATGTCTTAAAAATCCGTGCAGGGAATTCTAAGAACGACGAAGAAATTTGGGCACGTGACTCAATGATACCGCCGCGGAAAGGCGGTCAAACCATAGGTTTGACCGCGCTTCCGCGGCCAAACATTGAGCTCGTGGCCCCAAATTTTTCCAGTGGGTTCTTGGTGGGATTTTGTGGTTTTTGGTATATAAAGTTTTGGCCCAGATTTTGTTACTGTTCACCAGTAAGCTGTGGGGCCCACTTTTTGATTTTTGGTCTTTGGTCGATCGTAATTTAAACACGTTAGTTTACAGTGCTTACATTATATCTCCGACCGGGAATGTCATTTGATCGGTAAACCGCGTTTAACTGCTATAGTTCTTTTAGACGGGTTTGCGAACGTGACATTCGCGTTGATGTTCTGTGTTGTGCTGTAATGTTGCGGATTTGTCGTGGTGGATAGCAGTGTGCAATGGTAGTACAGTTTGAGTTTATTTGTACATTTGATATTGCGGGGCGAGCGTCCAACTTGTGGACTGCCGTCACTGCCTGTTGTATAATATTCTTTTTGGGGCACGACCAGGATGCGGTCGATGTACCTATTGTACTATTTTTCATTACTGTACTAGGTTTTACCCCGAGACGGAGTGCACGGATAGCCGGGTTCTGGGGGGCAACGGGTCCGCATCTCATGGCTTTGAGAGGCAGAGGGGCCCCACTTCAGAATTGGCAGACTATTCGCCGCACTCGTAGGGGGTACAGGTTGACCCAAGGAGGGGTGCTCAATTTACCGGATTCCGTGAAGTGCCGGGTGTTCCATTCACTATGCTGTGGGGACTGCCTCGATTCAGGTTTTGGCGGGTAACTTGCCGCACCCGTAGGGGTCTAGGTTTCATTGCACAGGCTATCCACACGACAGGGGAACGTCGAGTTTCAGCAGCGGCTCTGTGAAACTCGGGGATCCCAGATTATCTGTATTGTTCTGTGATGCTTATTACTTTTCTGTAATGTTGCATATTATCACGCCTGGAGCGATTATGTATATTGGTTTATATACTATTAGATGTTGTATATGTTTTACACCCGCGCTAGTCCAGTCCCCGCTCTGTCGTTAGTTAAGTAACCTAACGGGTGATGACGGGACCCAGTGACGAATGCGGATGGCATATACGTACATTTTATTTTCGTTCTTTTTGGTGTGATTGATTGATGGGACTGCGTTGATTCTGATCAATGCAAAGTAAAACAAACCTGTTTGAGTTGTTGGAACAAATTTAAAAAGTGTTATTGCAAAGACATTTTCTTTTGTTATGCATAGCGGTATTCAGTGGAATATCCTGCACCTCATTCGACGGGGCAAGGGCTGATATCCCTTCACCGGGACTGACCCCTTGGGCAGAAGTTTGCGTCAGGGTAATAACTTTACTATAGTCGATTACATGTTGCTTTGCATAGCGGTATTCAGTGGAATATCCTGCACCTCATTCCACGAGGAAAGAGCCGAGATCCCTTTACCGGGAGTGACCTCTTTAGCAAAAGGTTTTCGCCACTATATTTTAAAAAAAAAGCTATCAGGTTCCTTCAGCGATATCAAGTTCACTACGCTAAAGGTTTTTCGCCAAAAACCAGCCGTAGCCCTCCGTCACTTCTTTTGGGTATTCAGTAGTATTCAAGCTATGCATTTTAGCCAAAGTTAAGGCATAGTGTTTGGTAGCTGCTGGGTATTCAATTGTTGCATAGATAGATGAGTTAGTTTGGGACAGTCGTTCTGCCGATTGGCCAAAGTCAGGGGCATGTGCGGGTGGGTTCAAATTGACAAGATAGTGATGGGTAGAACTTGGCATGTGACTTATGACATTTTGACCAAAGCCAAGGTTATAAGAGCATGGGGCAAAAACAATATCAGGAGTTTCTAAAGAAACTGAAACTTGCCGAGTATGCGCATACCTTCTGGAGTATGAGTAACGTGGATGCATTCCATCACGTTATCATGCGATGAGAGTTGGATCCTGATTCCCACTGATGAGTTGGTTTACTCTTCGGGTGATCCCGATTGATTCTTCTTTAGGTTTGGAGGAGAATTTGACAGGACAGTGGGAGGTTTCCGGATTAGATAAAATGATGACCATTCTGATCTAGGATAGAGTGCACGCAGAGTGTTTCTTTTCTCTCTCTCTCTTTGGCAGCGACCTTTGACCGACCCTAGACTATGACTCAATGACCAGGTTGACCGAACCTTCTTAAAATACTGGCTTTTGGATTGTCTGAGTTGCATAAGTCATTGCCACTCCTTCTTTTACCCTTTGTATTTCTCAGAACACCCGTATAACTACGGATATCCACTTCCATTGGATAGATCCATCGTATGGTTATATACGAACTCGAAGGGACTTCTTCGAGGATGGATCCCGGTTCAGGTTCAGGAGAAATAGAATTGGTTTATTCAGTTGTCTTTTATTATCACCTTCTCTCAGGTTGCGAGAGCTCCTTGGTTTAGGAGAGTACACCTATTACGCTTATTGGATAGTCTTATTCCAAACCATAGGCTGGTGCCGAAAGGTAGGGAATGAAGAAAACCAATTAGCCTAAGTAGGGTGTGCAGAAGGTAATATGTAAAGACAAAATAAAGGGATTAGAAAGAGGGTAAAGTAAATTGCGACTGATATCATTCACGACCGAAACCGCGTACTTCATCGCCGCTCCTATTTCACCTTTAAAAGAATAAGGTATTATTCAGTTGTCTTTTATCGTCACCTTCTCTCGAGATGCGAGTACTCCTTAGTTTAGGAGGGTACACCTATTATGCTTACTGGATAGTCTTCTTCCAAACCATAGGCTGGTGCCGAACGGTAGGGAAGGAAAAAAACCATTTAGCCTAACGATGGTGTACAGAAGGTAACGACTAAAGACAAATAAAGGGATTTGGAGAGATGGCAATAAAATATACGGTTGAAGTCATGAATTGGATTATGGAAGAGGCATTGCTATGAATACCAGGATACCCCTACGAAACATTTTCATGTTTCAGTGCATTGTTAAAAGAAAAACTGTTTTCCCGATTAGACACTTACTCCAAGGGTATGTATTTACCAGGTTTCATTCTCATATCTGTATGGTTTTACAGATGATGAGTGGGAGTAAGATATTGGGAATTAGGTGATCATCCTCATTATATCGGAATTCGTTGCAATTGGTGATATTTGAGGAAATCGCCAGGGTACAGTTTTCTACCTACGACGCACAGGTTTTGAGTTGTTTAAACTCAGCGGACTTATACAGAGTATTGTATGTTGTCCAAGTGTCCATCAGGACAGAGGGGTAGGTCCTCGTACTATGTTCTGTTTACTTATAACTTCTCTAGTATTTAGACAAGTGTTTCGTAGAAATACAAGGTCTAAGTTTTGAGAAGTTATGGGTATAAGAATAAAGTAGAGAACCAGGTATCACAAGTATCGGGATTCTTCAAAGAGATCGAAGATGTAGATTCTTGTGATTGGTATTCAGATGATAGTGATGGTTTTGAGAAACGTGTTTCTCTTTCAGGTTACTCATAATTGGATGGATTCCTAAGTTGAGTAATGCTGATTAGCCTCTTTCCATTAAGTTGATATGCACTGGAGACAGATGCATGGATTTGAATATGGTTCCAAATTAAATTAGTGCCAAAGTTTCTATATTGGATATAGAATAGTTCGTACCTTAAAAGAAATTAAGGTACGGGGAGTTGTCCAGCTTATGATTAAAACCAGACACTGGATAACTCAGGGCACGTTTCTGTAATGGCTGTTTGTGGGTTGACCCTGGCTATGACGAGGGTTGATATTCTACCATTTAGAAGATCAATAGTGATATTGTTCTTGACTCGCCACAGTTTTAGTAAAAATGGATCTTTTTCAGAAAACAGTAGTGGGAGTATGGTAGAACTGGAAGTGATTCCAGAACCGCGAACGATTACGGAAAAATTTAATAGGACCTATACATTCAATCAGGTTTGACATTCCAATAGCCACTCCGCAGGTATGGTACGTAACCTCAGACACCCGAGAGGTACTTCGGTAGCCTCAAGGACGGTGACAGGGAGGTTCTCATCTACCCAGACTTGACACTACTGTTGTTCCAGGATATGAGACCCGGTAGGAGGGTTGTCGTAGTCAGTGGGAGCAACGGAAGCATGGTGGGCAAGTAGCTTATGTCTATTTATAGACTTGAGCAGTTATAGCGGAGATAGATCATCTAATTTTGATGTGACAGTCATGGGTTTGACTTCAATCAGAATAGGGGATGGATCAGTTAAGAAGGTAGTAGGGTGTGATGTCATGGTATCTGGATGACATACACAGAGTGGGAAGTAAAATTCCTATACTACGATCGGTTGTACTGTGGTCGTCACACAGTTGTTTCTCCAGACAGGATATGGATATAATATTTGACATTCTGGTTTCTAGATCTATGGTTTTAGATCTGGATTTGGGTAGTTTCCCAATGTGGGTACTTTGACAGATATTCTAATGGTTTTTGGAATAGTTGACTCCTAGCATGGTGGTGTACCTGCAGGTGATGGAGTCACCCTCTCTAAAGGTGTCGTATAGACTAAAAGGGAGAGGGATGTGCATGATTGGCAGATCACTTGCTTAGGCAATTGAGTCAATCATGAGTTGTCAAGTACCACACCAAATGTTGGTTTTGCACAAGATGCAATAAGTTTGTATTAATCCAATCCTGGAGAAACATAAGGAAGCAGTTTTAGAACATTGGTACATGTTCTACGGATTTGATAACGGCAGCCTCTTTCGGGAGACGATTATCATTCCAGGCTTCAAAGGTGACATGGATGACAGAGTGATTGTCAGAGTTATAGTTTTCCCTCTGACGAAGAGGGACAGTATTATGGACAGGTGGTCCAAGAGGATACTGTGGGGAGCAAGGTGCCCGATACTGATTAGGTTCAGTGATTGATACAGTCTAAGAAGTTTGGATATGGAGTTCATTTATGAACTAAGGTCCCATCAGATATCCAGACATATTCTAAGACAGGTACTACTCAATTCGGGAGATGGCTTTCTCCGCGAACTTGAGATTTAGAGAGATATTGAAAGATACTTCTAGGCGGATCCACTCACTGAGGCTATTTCTCGAACACAATAGTTTTACAAACGGGCTTTGTGGAACTGATTAGTAGAGGAGTTGGATGTTCGTTTTCACACGGGCTGTGAGTAGTCGACATCGCAATATTAGCCTTGAGTGCAAGTGGGAGATTGTTGGAGATAGTGCCCTCATAGTCAATTATTGGATCGCAGGTACGTGATTGCAATGATTGCGGAGGACCTATCCCGGTAGGACAGTCTTACTCGAGATGATAGTTTGCTATCTGGTTTGTCTTTATCAGTCGTGTACATGTTCAGGTGACTGATTGCATGTTACACTTTGATAGAGCCCTTAGGATCTTGCTTTACTACCAACTGTATGAGGGCGATCATATACGTGAGAGTTGGGTAGTTTAGATGCATATCCTTAATTGTGGTCCCTAGTCGTGGGAGTTTCGAGACAGGGCATCGATACTCCGGAGTAGACTAGTGTATACAGTCGAGACCCCGACGAGGGGCGGTGGCCGGTCTCACAAGCCACTGGTGTCAGTTGGATCACCTAAGATGTATACAGGTGCTCATTGGGTTATGAGTACACCGGACAGGACTCGCCGGGAATCTGCTAGTTAGTATTATATCTACCGTCAGATAGCAGTTCCCTGGTGACATGTGTACAGGTTAGTTCATCGACCTGAGGTCGTCATTTGTCTCGTGTGAGTTCCCACTGTGCTTTGATTTCTACCCTACCACGGCTCAAAGGAGTCGTGCAAACAGGTAGCTTTTGGGTACAGTCCCGAGCCATATGGAGGCACGTGAGCGGATCGGCAGGGGATTCGTCTCTCCCGGTATTGGGGGCGAGATCGTGCTGTGTCTAGGAGAGCCATTACACAAAGCCCACGGCCGTGGCAGGAGATTTACTGGTAGGTACTCCAGTAGTATCTCAGGGTGTTATTGGGCTTCACTCCGACGCGACTTATACTGCTATTGGGGGTCTGACCTTGCTAGCCCCCTAGGCAGATATGCGATACTCATTGACGAACGGACCGGACTGTATATACATTGTCACTGTTAGGCTCAGTAGGGTTTTCGGAGGAGTTCTCTCATCGGTCTCCCTTGAGTTCGCTCCTCGGCCACCCTTGAGGTCAGTCCATGGGCAGCCGTTACGCATAGCTAGTGCCGCTGATGGTTTGTGGTTAAACCCACTGCCAGGGTGCTGACGAGTCATTAGAGTCCCCCACAGACAGTTTCCCAAGTTCGGGCGAAACGTTGTAGAGGCCGTATGGTTTTATGGCAGGGTTCGGAAAATGCACGTGCGTTTACGCACGTGTCGATTTTCGGACAGGTGATACTGGTCGGCTTTGGTTTAAGCCGCATCCGAGTATTATATTGAGTAGGTATAATATCTTTGTCTCAGTTGCATTTGTATTCGGTCGTAATACAAATGCGGGTATATTTATACAGTTTCGGGGTTATCCTGAAAGTCGTTTCAGGATCACTTTTGGAAGTTGCCAGTTTCCAGTTTTCTATCAGCCGTCTTTTAACATTCGGTTAAAGACGGATTTATCTTTTCTTCAGATATGAGTGAGTCATCATTCTAGAAGCTTCTAGAAGTGATGATGAGGCATATGACTCATTAGTGCATTAATGGTTTCATTAAAGGCATGATGAGGTGTTTTAAGTGACTCATGGTTTTCATTAATGAGTTTTGTTTAGCTAAGGATATTTCTTCTTGATCTTTTGAGTGAGAAGCTTTCTTATACTCACCCTTTGCTCCTACACTCACTCTCCTCCTTTATATATGATAAGCCTCCTCTCTCTCTCAAAAGAGATACACTCTCACTTGAGTTTTCATTCGGTTAAAAAAGATTATGATAGTATTCGGGGTGTATGGAATTTTACAGTTCATTTCATTCCATCACCCGATCTCCACGGCAACTTCATTAACCGATCGTCCACGGATTTGGACGAAGTGAGACAAAGTCATCTACTCATTCTCTACATCAATCTTGGTCGTCTCTTTTAGCAAACTTGACGATCGAGTTGCCTCGAGTCAGAGGCGGGAGCCCGTTTAAAGAACCGATCATGTGGTGCCACCTCGACGAGGAGATCGGCGATCGACGAGATCGGAGCAGCCGCAACGGAGCGTGGGATGATGGTTGAAGAACGAAGGACTCGGATCGTTCGGTATAACCATTCTACACTCTTTACAGTTTGTTAGTTTAGCAATAATGGCAGATCCGGGTTAAAGTATACGATAGCGCCAAGTTAAAAGTTTTTGTTCCGCATTTGGCGTCTGTAGACTGCCGGGGCGCTAGCGTAGACTTACACTGACGTTTACCACCCCTAGGCGAGATATGCGACATATCAGACGACGAGACCGGACTGTGCGGGAGTGTTACTGATTGGATTCACAGGAGAATATACAGGCTTAGTTGTTGATCTTCTTAGCACTCAATACCTGGGTGGCTGTTACGTTTAGCTGACCCCTTGCAGCTTGTGGGTGCTTGATATGATAATCACCTACTGTCGGCGTATTGACGATTCTTTAGAGTCCTACACAGTGGTTTCTTAGCTCAGGCAAAACGGAGTAGGTGCACATATGTGATATGTGCAGGACCGAGGATAATGCGATATGTGATACCGTATTATATTCTCACGATATTTGATATCAGCCGGGTCATCGGATCAAGTGTTGATTCGATGAATCGGTAAATGAGATATTAGTCGGTTATATGCGATATAGCCGGATTGTCGGATCAAGTGTTGATTCGATAATTTAATGTATAATAATATATATGATATATTAAATTACATTAACTAATATTAGCTCACTAAAAGATTCTTTTTCTCACTCGGGTAATACATTGATATATATGCGATATATGTTAATTGTATTATTTTATTTTGTTACAATAAATATTATATATATGATATATAATATTGTAACATGATATGGTTATTAATGCAACATGTTTAGTGGAGATTAAACATGGTCAGTGTTTGATTAGGGTCAAGCATTTCTAGAAGTTTCTAGAAGGTTTTCATTTTTGTTTTGGAAAAGATTTTTTGCAAGATATTTCTTTGACTTAACCCTAATAAAATATCTACAATGGTTACTTGAACCATGGTTGCATTTCTGACCTTATCAAGACTTTCATTATTCATCACAAAAGAATTAATCATTGATTTTCTTCTTCTTCCTTGAGTTCCTTCTTAAAAAGCTTTCTAGCTTTGATTTTGTGATGAATTATGTGTGAGAAAAAGATTATAAAAGAGAGCAAAAATCCTACTTCATCATCCTCATCTCCCTTTGCCATTTAGATGAGGGTGTTCACTTCATTTAGTGAGTGAGAGCTTGTGTTAATGAAACATCAAGGTTCATCATCTTTGTTATCGAAGATCGGAAGCAAGCTTGCATCTTTCTCTTCGCGGAGCCTCTCGAGAGTCCGGAACACAATGATCGCAGCGAAGGGACCTCAGCACGGAGCATAAGAAGTGAAGGACCGGATCTACAAAGGTTGTAATCCCTCTCACTTAGTGTTAAAGAGTTTAACATGCTAGTTTTCACCTAATCTCTAGTTTAAATATCCGGCTTTGTGTTGTTCGGCACGGCTAAATTTTAAATCGGGCATGGTTGATGCCTCGTAGACCCTTGTGCGTGTGCCAAGGAACCCTACACCACAGTACCAATAGTCCAGCCGTAGAATGGTCAAACCAACGCCTCACATGTGGCAACGCCGTACTGCCACAAACCCTAAGGTTTAGAGGCGGTTCAGACGGTCACATCATCGAGTTAAGATTTGTTGTCTTCTAGAGGGTTAACCGCGTTACTTGCACGACCTAGAACGTTCTTAAACTTCGGAAAAATCCAACATTTGGAAATTTTCCGGCAGGGGAAAAAGTGAGTTATTGATATCCGGTCGAACTTTTTAACTGTAAGTCCATGTCAGGCACCCCACGAACTTGGGGGGAGGCGGAATATATGAAAAACGATTATCAAAGCTTCGTAACAGGGACTTGAGCGCATGAATCGTATCTAAACCATTGCTAGCAAACTACGAAAGGTTTAACTACTCTGATTCGAAGTTATACCTCACGTTACTTGTCCTTCGGGTCTTCATCACTGTCCTCCACTCCTTGTAGGCTTTTTGGAACGTCGGCACCTCAACGGCCTCCTCGAGTCAAAGACGATCCACCCGAGAGCTCCTACTCCAAGCTTAACCTCTAACTTGAGGTAACTAGGTTTCTCAAAGTGCTAATCTAAGCAACCTAGGTGATATAGAGTTGGATTATGGATGTATTAGTCTAGCTAACCCTTGATCTCAACACATTAGAGGTTAGGGTTAGGTTTTGAAGAGAGAGAGCTTGAGGAGAGAGAAGGTGAGAGTGAGAATCCTTTTGAATGAATAGATCATATGTGTATATATGAAACATATCATATATATTAAATGAATAACAAATAATGATATATCATCATGTTTCATTAATACACTAAGTGATTCATCACATGAGTCATATAAATCATAAATGATTCATTAACTCCATGTATGAATCACGCCATGACTCACTTATCCAATTAATGCAAATGCCACCTTAACCCCCAAGTCACCATGCTTAAAGAAGCTTCCCGACAAATTACGAGAACGCCCCTCCTATCCGTAAAAACATAGAAAAACTTTAGACTGTATAAATCCAATAATCCAATACTAGAATCTGGCTTAAACCAGAGCCGACTAGTAAAAACTGTCCGAACATCGTACGTGCGTAAAAACACGTATGCGTCCGAACCCTGTCGTAAAACCATACGACCTCTAATCGGTTCGCTCGAAGCAGGGAAACTCTCTGTGTGGGACTCTAAAGACTCGACACTATGCTGGCAGTGGGTTTAACCACAGACCGCAAGCGGCACTAGTTGTACGTAACGGTCCCCAGGTAGATGTCGATAAGAAGGCCGATGAGGAAACCCATCCGAACTCCTACTGAGCCTGCTGTGACAATCTCCGTACATTCCGGTCTGTTCGTCTAGGACTATCGCATATCGGGCCTAGGGGGCGGCAAGCGTCAGTCCGCTAAAAGCGGTATAAGTCGTGTCGGAGCGTAGCCCATTACACCTTGAGAAACTACTGGAAAACCTACCAGTAAATCTCGCTTGCCCTGGCCAGGGACTTTACGTAATGGCTCTCTGACACAGCGCGATATCAACTCCCAATACCGGGAGAGACGAATCCTGTCTAACCGCCACTACCTCCAAGTGCTCGGGACTGCACCCAACTGCTACCTGTTTGCACGACTCCTTTGAGCCGTGGTAGGGTAGCAATCTAAGAATAGTGGGACACACTCGAGGCGAAGTAGCAGTGTCAAGTCTGCGGACTATGCTGTACTCATGTTACCTGGGAACTGTTAACTGACGACGGGTATAATCCCAACCAACAGTTCCCCGCGAGTCCTATCCGGTGTACCCGTAACCTAACGATCACCTCTATACTATTTCCAGTACAACGTACTGATGGCTGTGGGACAGACCATCTCCCCAACTGGGATGAGAAGCGTACACACTAGTCTACTCCGCAGTATCGATGCCCTGTCTCGATAATCCTAGGACTAGGGACCTGTATAGAATGTTGCTTATAGACTACCCGGCCCCCACTAGTGTGACTGCCATCACAACGCTGGTAATTAAGCAAAGATCCCAAGGGCTCCACTAATATGTATAAGCGATACGTTACAAGAAACATATGCACATATTAATGTAGACACAAACCAAGTAGCATACTACCATTTTTAGCAAGACTGTCAATACAACTGTGAATATCCCAAGCTTCCATTAAGTAATATACAAACTAGTATGATACTGTAATGGCCTTCTAGGGCATAAACACTAACAATCTCCCACTTGCACTAGGGCCATGTACTTGCATATCGCAGGCCTATCATCTCGAATAGCCTCTCGAACTGCGTCTGAGGAATGGCCTTTGTGAATGGATCAGCGGTGTTATTCTCTGTATCTACTCTCTTTACCTCGATCTCCCGACGATCGACGATCTCCTTGATCAGGTGATACCGCCTTAAGATGTGTCTGGACTTATGATGGGACCTGGGTTCCTTCGCTAAAGCTATAGCGCCATTGTTGTCGCAATACAGAGGTATTGGACCAACACTGGTAGGAACCACCTAAAGTTCTGTGAGGAACTTCTTCATCCAGACAGCTTCTTTTGCGGCATCGCAAGCAGCTATGTACTCCGCTTCCATCGTTGAGTCAGCAACGGTGTCCTGCTTGAAACTCTTCCAACAGACCGCCTCTCCATTGAGGGTAAAGACATAACCCGACATGGACTTGGAGTCATCCATGTCACTCTGGAAGCTGGAGTCAGCAAAGGCCTCGATCTGGAGGTCTTTTCCGCCATACACCAAGAACATCTCCTTAGTCCTTCTCAGGTACTTGATAATGTTCTTTACTGCTATCCAGTGCTTCTCCCCTGGGTTTGCCTGATACCGGCTTACAACGCTCAATGCGTATGCTACATATGGTCTGGTACATATCATCGCATAAATTATAGAGCCTACCGCAGAAGCGTAGAGTATAATCGACATGCGATCCCTTTCCAAATCAGTCTTGGGAGACATCTCTTTGGAGAGGGTGATTCCGTGACAAGCCGGTAGGTTACCGCTCTTAGAATCATCCATACTGAATCTTTTCAATATGGTGTCTATGTACCTGGACTACGAAAGTCCCAACATCCTCTTTGATCTATCACGATAGATCTGGATCCCCAGAATGTAGATGGCATCACCCAGGTCTTTCATGGAGAACTTCTGTGACAAGAATCTTTTGACTGACTGTAGCATAGGAATATCATTTCCTATTAGGAGAATGTCATCGACGTACAAGATGAGGAATACAACAACTCTCCCTACAATCTTACTGTATATGCATGGTTCATCTGGATTTTTGATAAAGTCCAATTCTCTGACAGTATCATCAAAACAGATGTTCCAACTCCGTGATGCCTGCTTTAGTCTATAAATGGATTTAAGCAGCTTGCATACTTTACCGCTGCTCCCACTCTGAATGAATCCCTCTGGCTGATCCATATAGACGCTCTCTTCCAAATTACCATTTAGAAAGGCCGTCTTTATGTCCATCTGCCAGATCTCATAATCGTGGAAGGCAGCAATAGCAAGAAGGACCCGAATGGATTTGAGCATAGCCACTGGAGAAATGGTTTCGTCATAGTCCAAACTAGGTCTTTGACGGAAACCCTTTGCAACAAGTCTAGCCTTATAGGTTTCAACCTGTCCATCTACACCAATCTTCTTTCTGAAAATCCACTTGCATCCTACGGGTTTTACCCCATCTGGAGCAATGTCCAAAGTCCATACTTTGTTAGTGTACATAGACTCCATTTCGGTCCGCATTGCATCCAACCATTTCACCGAGTCGCCGCTCTGAATGGCTTGCTGGAAGCTTGTAGAGTCGTCATTATCAATGACGCAATCTTCTCGATCCCCGTCTATGAGAAAACCGTAGTATCTCTCGGGCGGATGAGACTGCCTACTACTTCTGCGGATAGGCGCTGGTATGTCCATTTCTTCTGAAACTTCTTGTTCTACCAAACTTTCAGTAACAGCTTGTGGTTCTGGAATTTCTTCCAGTTCTACTGCGCTCACACACTTCTGATTTTCTAAAAATTCAGTTTCTAAGAAGTGGGCATGACGAGAAACAAAAACCTTTTGTTCCTCTGCGTAATAGAAATAATTTCCCTTGGAGTTCTTTGGATATCCCACAAGCTTACACTGTACTGAGCGTGCCTCGAGCTTGTCCGGATGCTGCTTTTTTACAAAAGCTGGACATCCCCATGTCCTAAAGTGTTTAAGAAAGGGTTTCTTCCCACTCCACATCTGATATGGTGTGGTAGGCACAGTTGTAAGTCCATGTTACCTCTCCCGGTACTTTCGGGAATGCGGAATTTGGTAAAAAACGATTTTTATAGAGGTGGTAACATGGACCTAAAACCCGGATCTGGGTCAAACATCTATCTAACAACGTAACTACGAGTTTCTAGCTACTCGGTTAGGGGGTTATACCTTGCTTGTCTTGAACTCCTTCGTCTTCAAGCTCCGATGGTGGCCCGGATTGGCTTCTTCCCGTCGTCTCCGTACGCCGAAGATAGATCCACCTGAAAGCTCCAACCTTTGGCTCCTTCTTCGTTCTTTGAAGAAACTAGTTCACTCGGTTTGCTAAACCTTGTGAACTACAGTGAGTAGAGAAGAGTTTGTATGGGATTTTATCTATGGTTCTTGATTCTCAACTCATGAGACAAGAGAACCATAGAGTCAAGAGAGGGAGCAAGAGGAAGAGGGTGAGAGCAAAAACAAGAGAGCTCAAGAACAAGAGAGAGAGAGTGAGCAAGAAAGAATGAGCAAGTCTTTTTTCTTTCACCCTCTCATAATCCAAAGTCATCATAACTCATTATACCAAATCAAGTGTTATGTGATGGTTGAAGCAACCATAACCATATCATTTCATGCACTCATTTTGCACAAATGAGCAAGCAAGCAAAAGTCTTTGCCATGAAATGATGGCTATGGTTATCATGATGGTCAACTAGTCAAGCCTAGTCAACCGGTCAACAAAGTCAACAAGTCAACAAAAGTCAACAAGTCAACAAAGTCAACAAGTCAACAACCATGTCACCATAATACTTAATTAATATAATAGTTAATCATATATCATATTCTCATTAGGGTTGAGCAAAAAGTCAAATAGTCAACGGTCAACTGTCAACAACCCTAATGAGAATCCGCTGCCTCTGTCTCCCTGTCAACTGTGCATACACACCCGCATCCGCGTTCCGAGGAACACGAATGCATACTGGATAAATCCAATCCCAAAAGGTACACTAGGATCTTGCTTAAACCAAAGCCCGCTAGAGTAAACTGTCCGGACACTGTAAATGCACTGTAGGGTTGCTAGGCACGCGCACAAGGGTCTACGAGGCATCAACCATGCCCGAATAAAAATTTAGCCTTGCCGAACAACCCGAATACGGAACTTTAAACTAGAGATTAGGCGAAAACTAACATGCTAAACAATTTAACACTAAGTGAGAGGGATCACTACCTTTGTAGATCCGGTCCTTCACTTCATATGCTCCGTGTTGTGGTCCCTTCGCTGCGATCATCAGGATCCGGACTCTCGAGAGGTTCCACGAAGAGAAAGACGCAACCTTTGCATCCGATCTTCGATACTAAGATGATCTACCTCGAAGTTTCTTTAACTCAAGCTAACACTCATGAAATGATGTGAACACCCTCATCTAAATGGCAAGGGAAGATGAGGATGATGAAGTAGGAATTTTGCTCTATTTATTTATCTTTTTCTTATATTTATTCATCACCTTTGAAAAATCTAGTGAGCTTTTTCATGGAAGAATGAAGGAGGAAGAAGATGATAATTCATTTTTGATGAATAGAAAATGTTATCATAATTATTTAAGCAACCATGGTTCACTTAACCATTGTAGAGAGTTTACTAGGGTTAGGGTTTGGGTTAGGTCAAAGGGTGAGTCATAGATAAAGATCAACACAAATATCTTTATCATGACAAAGTAAAGCTTCTAGAATCAACTAGAAGGTTTAACCCTAATCCAAACCCTAATCATGTTTAAACTCCTCTAATCATGTTGCATTAATAATTATAATATGTTACAATATTATATATCACATATACAATATTTATTATAACAAAATAAAATAATACATTTAACATATATCGCATATATATCAATGTATTACCCGAGTGAGAAAAAGAATCTTTTAGTGAGCAAATATTAGTTAATGTAATTTAATATATCATATATATTATTATACATTAAATTATCGATCAACACTTGATCCGACAATCCGGCTATATCGCATATAACCGACTAATGTTTATCCGTACTGATTCATCGAATCAACACTTGATCCGATGACCCGGCTAATATCAAATATCGCGAGAATATAATACGGTATCACATATCGCATTATCCTCGGTCCCGCACATATCACATATGTGCTCCTACTTCGTTTTTCCTGAGTCAAGAAACCTCTGTGTAGGACTCTAAAGAATCGTCAATACGCCGGCAGTAGGTGATGATCATATCAACCACCCACAAGCTGCAAGCGGTCAGCTAAACGTAACAGCTACCCAGGTATTGAGCGCTCAGAAGATCAACAAGCAAGCCTGTAACTTCTCCTGTGAATCCAAACAGTAACACTCCCGTACAGTCCGGTCTCGTCGTCTGATATGTTGCATATCTCGCCTAAGGGTGGTAAACGTCAGACCCCAGTAGCTCGATAAGTCGTGTCGATATGAGGTCTATAACAGTTCGAGAAACTACTGATAACACTTACCAGTAAATCTTAGCAACCCTGGCCAGGGATTTCCGGTTATAGCCAATCGAACACAGCACAACATCAACTCCCTATACCGGGAGAAACGAATCCCCTCCTATCGCTCATTGCCTCCATGTGATTCGGGACTGTACCCAAAAGCCACCTTTTTGCACGCCCTCTTGGACGTGGTATGATGGAAATCAAAGCACAGTGGGAATCACACAAGACTCTATGACGATCTCGGGTCGACAGACTACTCTGTACCAGTGTCACCAGAGAACTGCCATCTGACGTATGGTATAATACCATCTGGGAGTTCTCGGCGAGTCCGTCCAGTGTACCCAGTCTCCACTGAGCACCCGTACACCATCCTTGATGTCAAACACCGATGGATATGGGATCATCCATCGCCCATCATATAGGTCAAGATGCGTATACGCTAGTCTACTCTGGTGTATCGATGCCCTGTCTCGATACACCCTCAACTAGGAACAGTTATAAGATGTACTCGTCGACTACCGTGGCCCTACTAGTATGATCTCATCATAGTCCCAGTAGTCGAGTACAGATCTTAAGGGCTTTATCAAGATGTAACATAGAGACAATCAGAGTACATGTTAAGATAAAGTACAACCAGATAGCATACTATCATGTCGAGCAAGAAAGTCCTCCCTATATATGTCCTAGCATCCACTACAATATACATCGTATGTACAGTAATGGCCTCTAGGGCATACATATAACTAACAATCTCCCGCTTGCACTAGGGCCATCTGTTATGGTATCGCATACCCAACAATTAGCTGCGGTTGAAATATCTCATACTCAACCATCCCGTAAAAGTCTCTACTGGGAAAAAAGCCTTTGTGAGTGGATCCGCGCTGTTGTCCTCTGTGTCTACTCTCCTAACCTCGATCTCCCTGGAGATGAACCATCTCCATGATCAGGTGATACTGCCTAAGAATTATATCTGGATTTCTGATGGGACGGTAGTTCCTTGGCTAAAAGCCACAACTCCATTGTCACACAATGGTAGGAACGAAGTTCATCTTATGAACTTATAAATATCCAGACTGCCTCTTTGGTAGTATCCTTTGTAACGATGTACCTTGCCTTTAATCGTCTAGTATGTCACGGTATCTAGCTTGGAACTCTTCCAACATACTGTCCCTCCACTGAGGGTATAGACAATGCCTGCGACTGACATTCAGTCGTCCTTATCAGTCTGGAACCTTTCCAGTGATTCTCCCCAGGATCGATTGATACCATCTCAATACAACTAGTGAGTATCCTAACATCCAATTAGATCTATCTCATAGATCCAAAACCTAGGATTTAGGAGGTCTCGCTTTGATCCTATATGGAGAATCCTTGTGATAAGCGGAGATTGACCGAGCGTAGCATAGGAAACTCCTTCCCTATCAAGAGTATGTCATTCACGTACTCTACGAGGATCACCACCATACTCCCTACTACCTTTTTGTATATACAAGGTTCATCTACCATTTTGATGAAGTCAAACTCTTTGACTACCACATCAAAACAGACGTTCCAACTCCGCGATGCTTGTTTTATCATATAAAACATCTTGCACACGTTTCCGCTGCTCCCACTGTCTACGAAGCCCTCTGGCTGTGTACTTATAGACGCTCTTTTCTAAAACATCATTTAGAAAAGCAGTCATGACACCCAACCACCAGATATCGTAGTCATGGTATGTAGCCGTGGCAAGTAGGATCTGAATGGACTTAAGCATAGCTTTGAAAGTCTCAACTTTTCCATGTACACCAAGTAATCTTCTCAAGATATACTTGCTCCTGATGGGGATTTAACCCTTCAGATAAAGCAACCAAAGTCCATACTTTGTTGGTGTATAAGGATTCCATCTCAGATCGCTAAGCATCCAGCCATTCTTACAGAGTCCCACTCCAGATGGCCAGCTCGAAACTAGTTGAGTCATCATCTCATGATGCAATCCTCGCTCCCACTGTCATAGAGAAACCGAAGTATCTCTCAGGTGGGTGAGAAACCGTACTAGATCGGCGGAGAGGCTGAGGTTCGTTGGAAACTATTGAATCCTTTGGTTCTACCAAATCATCAGCTGCAGTTTGTATAGCTGGAACCATTCCAGTTCAATATAACAGACCTTGCCTCGAGCTTGTCCGGATTTTGCTTTTAGACATAGGCCGAACAACCCCAAATCTTAACAAGCTTAAGATATGGGCTCTTCCCTTTCCATATCACATATGAAGTGGTAGGCAACTGATTTGATTTGAACCCTATTCAATAGGTATGCAGCTTCTCAAGTGCATAAGTCCCAAAAGGAAATATAAAACTCAGTAGTACTCATCATAGAGCACACCATATCACATAGGGTGCTATTGCTCCGCCCCGATATACCATCGTGCTATGGTGTATTCGGAGTAGTAATACTGAGAGAGAATCTCATTCTCCTTTAGAATAGTCCAGGAATTCCGTGCCCAAGTATTCTCCTCCTTGATCTCATCAAAGGACATAATACTTATACCCGTATTTTGGTTCTCTACTTCTAACTTATATTCTGTGAATATCTCAAAAGGTTCGGACTTGTGTTTCAACAGGAACATATGTCTGAATCTTGAGAGATTATCAGAGAATGTAATGAAGTACAAAGAACCGATCTTGGCATGTGTAGACAGGGGACTTTCATACATCAGCATGTATCAGTCCCAAAAGTTCACTAACTCTTTCTCTGTTTCCAATAAACAGAGCTATGGTAATCTTATCTTTGTGACATGACAGGCAAGTTTCACAAGATGTAAATTCAAACTAATTTAAATATACATCTATATGTAACTTCAGCCAGTCGGGTCGCATTGATATGACCTAGTCTACAATGCCTCAAGAAGGATTCGTTCATTTCTGAACTCTTCCTCTTGTGTGCGTTCCGTATACTAAGAACTGTAGTTTGATTTAGAACGTCAATGCTTTTAGATAACGTGCCTGAACCGATCAACTCTTGATATAGGAAATGTTCAAAACATTATCCAACAGTACAAAATTATATCCTTTCTTTACTAATAAAGAGACTGATATGATTTTGTATATCAGGTTCGGTATCTAATAACATTTGATCAGAATCAATGTATTCTGGTAATACAGGGTGACAGTGACCAACAGACTTGGCTGCAACACTTGTACCGTTTTCTGCCTCATGAAACTTATCACCCGTTCTCAGTTCTCTACCTATCTGTAGCCCATGTAACAGATTACATATCCGGGATCCTGATCCGGTATCACATACCCAGGACGTAAAGGATAGAGAGAAACAGTTCTGTGTAATGAACACACCCGAAGATGATGCATCAACATGCACTTTCTTCGTTTGGGCGGCACGGGAAATCTGGTATTCCCCAATTTCTTGCTATGTCTTATAACAATTATAAGTTGGAGCGGGACCAACGTTCCCCAGCTCAGTATAACAAGCGGGTTCGGTCAATATATCCGTTTTATTATCTTGATTAAGGCGTGATATGGTCGCTACATGGAGAGAGAGAGAAGAAAACACTCAGCGCATGCTCTTGCAAGATTAGATTTGTTATCTAATATATCTAATCAGGATGTCTCCCACTGTTTTAGTCAAATCTTCCTTCAAACCCTAAAAGGAAAGACTAGCCGGGATTAATTACACGCTACAAGTTCGCCAATCTTTCAGCCAGGCCAGTGTCGGTACTTTGAGGGAGGTCCCCCGTGCTTTCGCTCGAACCTAATTACAGTAAACCTCGTTTTCCCAGAGGCGTAACCCCGTTAACACCTTTCTAGACACCTACTTGATCGGCTAATTGTAATGTGTAAAACTCTCCCAGGAGTAACTCTTACTCACAGCGGGTATCGGGATCCAACTATCTTATAGAAGGTATGCAATCTCATTGCAAATTTCAACACTTGAAATTCCCAATAATATTTTGCCCCTAGCAGCTTATGACCTTAGCTAAGGTCAACAAATCATAAGTGCTAGCCAAGTTCAACCCGTCATTTCCCGATTGAATTAAACCCACCCGCACGACCCTTGGCTAAGGTCAACAAAGTCGCACGACTACCCTAACTCAATCGCATCATATGCTTATGCAGATAAGCACTAATCAGCTACCGCACACTACGCCTTGACTAAGGTCAACAAACGTAGCACGAATACTAACCAGTATTTATCTGAAATGACGGAGGGCTACGACGGGTTTTTCAGAAAACCCTTTGCGTAATGAACTTGATATCGTTGTAGAATCGAGTGATTTTAAATGGAGTGTATTTGAGGCTTTTCTAGTTTTGCTAAAGGGGTCACTCCCGGTGAAGGGATCGTCGGCCCTTTCCTCATCGAATAAGGTGCAGGATATATCACATATACCGCTGTGCAAAGCAAGAACTATAGAAGCAATCAAAAGACAAACCGAGTTTGTAGCATCTGCCAGTTATTGCTAAAGGAGTCACTCCCGGTGAAGGGATCTCGGTCCTTTCCTTATCGAATAAGGTGCTGGATGTTCTACAAGGAACTCCGCTATGCAAAGCAAGAACTGTAGCTACCAGTTTTTATAAACAAGTTTCTACAACATCTTAGGTTTCTTTTATTTCATTAATCTCATTAATGAAGTCCCATTTTAATATGCTTCTCAAGCATCTCTTTTGAAACGAAATCAGCATTATTACATATATCTCATATATATAATATAAACATTCCCTCAGGCAGTAATATGATCTCATCACAGAACAATGCAGCAGAAGAACATATATGAAATATTGGATATACTAGGACGTCCGTGTTTTCAATACGAGCCTGTCACAACCCGAAAGAGCACGTGACTGGCCCTTGAACCATATGAAGTCTATAGGACCCCATCTGATCCAAGTAAGCCAAAAGCCCAGCAATCTAAAACCATTTAAAGAGTAAATAAGGAAAATTGTTTTTGAAAAGTAAGGAAATCATGTTTGGAAATCAAAGTTTTTAAATAACTAAGCCGAATATGCATTTTTTTTTAAAAATGTGTAACCTTTCCTGAAAATTTCGGTAGAGTTTCCTTTGTAAAAACTGGCCCCGAACGGGGTACAACAAGAATAATATATATGAAATGATAAAAGGCATCCCCAAGCGGGAGCTAGCTCTTCGTCCATCGACGGTCACAACCACGCAAGCAATAATAATATACAACGCCAAAGGGCGAGTATCAAAACCCAAAAAAAAAGAAACTCAAAACAGCCAGAAAACCGTAATACTACTAGCGCGACTCTAAGGTCGAAATAAAACAACACTGTTTTCTAAGTCTGAAACAATATACAAGTTTTGGTTGATGGAAATTCTAGATACAATAAATGATACATGAACAATGGCAGTTCTGATACAAAAGAACCCACCTATCCAAGCAAGTCACCCATAAGGAAGCAGTGTGCCAGAAATGTCGCTATGGAATCTGTACGGAAAAAACCTGCAAGGACTGGGGCACAACGGGGGTGAGTTGCTAACTCGTGAATAGAAAATATCTACAAGGAGAGATCGAATGCATGACCCATCCTAGGTCAATACGATCAGATATAAATAAACCTCAATATGAATAAAGCTGAAGCATGCTAAACTGGCAATGTAATCTCTACATGAGTGTAATGCCAAGTGCTCGTGCTAGTGCCTCAGGTAATAGCATGTCATGAATATGAGGTATGATCAATGTAATCAAATCTGCACACACGTAGATCCCGTCCACTCGTCACCCAATGACAATAACCATCATGCAAGTAAATATCATGAAACCTGTGCATGGAAATATGAGGATATAACCCACCCGTGTCCCTCGCAACACGTCAAAATCATGGAACCGGAGTGCCCAGCATCGGCACTCGAAAACATCATGAAAACTGTGCCCAGCATCGGCACATAAATCCTCATATATCGGGCTCCGTCAGTCCGGATCGGCCCGCGGGCTCTGTCTGCGGTATCGGCCCTCGGCCCCGGCAGGACGCCCAAATCTATCCATCGACTATGGTCAGTATTCTCCGGATAACCGCCAGGTCCAACCAATCACCGGTAGGTACTCGCCCGCCTCCAGGCTCAATCGGCAAAGCTCATCGATCATCTTGCCGAGGGGAACCATACCGGGTCTACCATGTACCCGCAATCGGCTCATCCACTCCTCGATTCGGGTTTCACATGTCGCTCTCAGCAACGAGAAAACACATGGTGGACGCACTGAAATATCATATCAAGGGTAACCGGGTTTTTAAAGCAATGACATATTCTCTTTTGAAACACTCTCGGTTCCCAAATCCAGAAATATCATGGAAACAACATATCTCAATGCGTATAATCAAAAGCATGAAGTATGCGACATGTAAAGGAAGGTATGCATATCATCATGTCATGCAAGGATCATATACTGAATACAATAGTACTACAGTGTAGTGACATGGCAATTATCGATGATGAGTGTGTGAGCCGGCAACAAGTGTACGTGGAACATATGCATCATCGATAATGGTGCTGGTGTCCTAGCGGCATGACTGAAATATAACCACAGTACAAGCGATGCAATGCAAATAGCATGAATATGCGGAATCGAATAATCAACGCAAAAGTAAAGAATCTACACCAATCTGTACAAGTCATGCAGGGGTGCCATTTGAAATAAGACGAATCAGGGCTTTTAGAAAAACAAGGGCTACGGTGTTTTAAGAAAAGATACATCATTTGAAAATATCCGTATGACCCTTCTGCCTATCTTTAAAATATCCCCGATTCGTTAGTTTGAAATAGGTATGACTCGGTCCAGTCTAATGTCTACTAAGTAATCTAGACAGGAGGGGTAAGAAACCACCTAATCTGAGTCAATATATATAGATATGATAGTCGGTGATCCCGCCTCAATAACATATCGTAAGATATCCTCGAGTCATGAGTGCGGATCTATCATCAATATCGGCTCGTACGGTAGATCGTCGTACGGCATCCCAATAGCTGGGTAGGGGTCAATATCACAGTACCTCATCACATATCAGGTATCACTATCATCAGATCGCATAATCTGGGGTACTACTCTAAGTCTAGTACAAATCGATACCATCTATAAAAATATGAATGCGGGTAAAGCACATGTCCAAAGGCCCGCTAAAACTATCATATCGCACCTTGAAGACAAGCTATGTCACATCGCCGATCTCACGGCGTCACATCAAGTATCATCTCAAACCACGTATCATCCTCAAATCCCGTATATAAACACATAGTCCAATACCCATGTGTAGATATACGCACCATCATATGCACTCTAATAAATGAAAGAATGAATGCAAGTATGTGTGTAAATGTATGTGTGAGTGCAACCACTACTCTAGGGTTCGCACTATACTAAACCAATATATTCTTATCATCAAAATATCATTATTACCATCAATAACCCAAAACAACACATAATAAATATTCGTGTGTATACGTATTCGTATACATCACCACGGACTGCGGGGGTGCTATACGCCATCCACCCGACTTCTCCCCGTAGATATAAATCTACTCACATTGCTTCTCGTGTGCCAAAGCCGATGTCGCTATCTTCACCTCCTTTGCCTCAACATCACGCGGGGTACCTACAAGTATATCACAATGCTAAAGCACATGAAAATCACATCTGAAACAAAAATAGCACACGCTACCCGCATAGGTAAAAACCTATCGACTCGCATGTAAACACAATCAAAATCCACTTGTCGTTGACGTCCAAACGCCACCCGACAGGAATGAATCACCAAATACCAAAATCCATGCTAAAACAAGTCCCAAATTATATACCAACATAGGAAAATCAACCCAGATTTCACCCTAGATGGAATCAGTCAAAACTAGACATACTCAGGGTCAAAACTAGAGGAAATGGGGGCATGCACAGAAAACGAGGCAATTCCTTAAAATACCTTATTTTAGAATTTTCCATAATTTTTCCACATTTATCTGTATTTAATTATACCAGAATATTAAAATATTCATTAAAATAATATTAAATTATAAAATTTCCCAAAAATCATATTTTATTATTTTGAAGACGTTACAATCTACCCCCGTTAAAGAAATTCGGTCCCCGAATTTAAATTTAAACCCCCAAATACTAAAATATTTCAATACAAATTCCAAGTCATCGGGGCTCCGAAATCATCTATACATAAAACATCATAGCGCAATGCATGCGCAAGAGTACTGAGCAGATAACTCAAAAGCAACACTCCATCAAGCATCCGCAATCATCGGAGTCATGGTAATGAGACAATGTCAAATCCAATACAAAATCAATATGATATGGACCAAGACTATACATGTAGACACCCAATCTATACATGTAATTAGCTGATGCAACTGTATGCCAAATCTTTTTAATTCGCTGTGCGATGCGCGTAACACTGCACAGTGACGGACGTTTCTCATAAGAAAATAACTATATGTGTATATATATCCTTTGTTTAATAAGCACGTTCCACCATTTTGAAAATAATCAGAAGGGTTTCCTTGTTTTTAAAACGTT
The DNA here is from genome assembly GCA_030015575.1 of Agapanthus africanus. NCBI lineage: Eukaryota > Viridiplantae > Streptophyta > Magnoliopsida > Asparagales > Amaryllidaceae > Agapanthus > Agapanthus africanus. The sequence continues at coordinate 395,655,345 of JASDDO010000022.1, forward strand.
TTGTGTCATATCGGACACGTAGGTATATACTGAGACTATAGCTCGCTTTTCGGAAATCCCTTCGATAACTATCGATGCATGCAAAATATATCCAGGCACTGTCCACTGACTAGTCCTGCTCAGTATGAAAGCAAATATCCCACATCATAAAAATGTACTGCTCTAAAAGGAATAAATTCCAAAAATGCACATAACACCACCCTGTGCGTCTGACGCGCACGGAAATCAAAATCCATATATGCGCTAAACATGTGCACAAAACAACATCTAGGTGCAACGGGTGTGCACGAAGCATCTGTCATAGGCAACATGTGTGCCTGACAGCCAAAACAGGTGCATCTGACATGCACGAAGAATCTCGATTTAGTGCATCTGGTGTGCCCCAAAATCGTATCTCAAAACATGCGCCCAACATGCGCGAAAATCCAAATCGGTGCATCCATCATGCACGAATGAAAATCTAGACCCTGCGCACTCAATATGCATGGAATCACAAAATCCAATAGCAACGTCGAATATGCGTAAGTCCAGTCAAAAGCACGGAGTGCAAGAATCCACATCATTATCACAATCAAAATCGACATACCGAAAGGCATCAAATCGAAGTCAGGTGCAATCGTAATGCACAAAATATAAATCCGGTGCAACAAAGGCACGAAATATAAATCTGATGCGATAAACGCAAGAAACATAAAACTGGTGCGAAAAATGCACGAAGTATAGAACTGGTGCATCCCATGCACAAATACCAAGCAATAACTCAAATACGTAAGCAGCAACACCAAGTGTATCCAGATATGAAGAAAATCATAAACGTGTGCAGCTGCGGGCACAAAACACATATCGATGCACTACAAGCACATATAAGCTATACCGAGTGCAAAATCAAAACACTAAAATTACATGAAACTCTGCTGGAAGCGTAAATCAAATCACCAGCATAAAATAGGCATGAAATCGCAATCAACAGCTCAAGAGTAATAACTATATACAAGGTATAAATACCCAGTAGGTGCAACCATGGTGCACAAAATCAAATATCATGAAACTCAGTCATCAAGACTAAATCATGCGAATAGATCGCCCAAAATACCGAAATCCAAAGCAACGGATACGTGATAATCAAATCACAAAATCACAAATCATAATTACCGTCGTCGGTATACCCTCCTTCAGGGTCGAGAAGGTACCGGTACATCCGATGCTAGCGGCGCAAGATATATACTTGCCTCTTGCTCGCGGCTGGCGTCCTCTGCCTCTGGTTCCTGATCTTTCCTGTAGATTACCAACTCGCAATCCATCGGCTCATCGGCCCGGTCAGGTGTGCTGACAGGAACGATTCCGTTCTTGCACTTCCCTGGTCATCTCTCGGTCAATCCTCACGACCGCTCGTAAAGCAGCACATCTCTGGCGCCGACCTCGGGTCCTCTGAATGCATATCACACATCCGATCCTGGGTGCAACTCTTATTGAAGCAGTGTACTGGAAGGAATCCTACTCAAGGTCTCTTCTGATCTTGCCTAAGCCAAACTGTAAGGAGGCTGGTACTCTGGCGTAATCTTTTCTCGCTCTCTGGACCTCTGCGTCCTTAGTACAACATCTCCTCGGAAGCTGGTCGCATCTCTGCGCCTCTGTATGCATGTCCGGCCTTTAATCTTAACGGGGTGTAGTAACAGCTCGTCTGCCTCTCGCACGAACTTCTTGTCCCGCTTGTCTGTATCATCGACCATTCGACGTCGCGTCTTTATCTGCACACTGCAATGTCCTCAGCTACGGTCCACCCGAAGTCTCTAACACGGACTCGAAATCACGAACTCAGTATCTTCATCACTCAGTAGAAGATATCTAGCCGAACACGTCCTCAGCGTGCATATCGCATCTCTGATGTCAGCGGAGTGGAACGTCATCTCGTCGAAATCTCGTGCAAACTCTTTACTCCACCTTGCTCCACTATCGACTGATTCGGACTCATCTCATCATGGCTACACAGACTGCGCTCCGACGGCTATGCTCGTATCTGGAGTCTCCCAAGCAGTGTCCCATCACATGATATCCGAATGATGTCGAATCATCCGATCGACTCGTCAGAACCTCACAATCCCCTCAAGAGCTCAACATCTCGGGTACAGTTTAATAGTATCGAGTACATGCCACAGCGTCGGTGGTCCAGCCGTAGAAGGGCAAACCCAAGCCTTACTAATGGCGCCGAGGAACTGCCGCAAACCCTAAGGTTCAAAGGCTTTCACACAGTCATTAAGTCGAGTTAGGGTTTCATTCTTCTAGAGGGTCCATAGAATCACCTGCATGTCTTTCCGTATACTTTAAACTTGGAAAATAGGTTCCTGACATTCGATCGTCTCAATCGACTCTCAACGAATCTGCGTGAAGTCGTCTCTTGCTGGAATCAATCTATCTGATGACCTCGCATCGGGGTAAGCGAACGAACCACCTGTCCTAGTCATTCATCATCGGGTGACTAGCAACCTTCTATCATCTATTCGTACAACTCGCCCCGCCATAGTTCCAACATATGGGGCGATATCTCGTCGCTCGCAGCAACAACTGGCTCGCTCGTCTGCACGCTGAACAGTGCCTCAATCATCAGGAGTAAGCAACACACCAACGGTCATCAAAATCTGGCTGGCCTCTGTCAGTGGCTCAATCCTCTAGTGTCGATCTGCACATCCGAGTAACCTCCTAACGGCAATCCGCCAAACGCTCGTGGCGCGGAAACACAGTAAGAAGACACATCTCTGCAATCGTGTGTCGCCGGAATTTCGCCCAGGTCAGTCCTCGTTCGTGATGAGCGTGTGCTGACCGCAACTCTAGCTGTAGCTCTCCCTGCCCGTAACCATAGCAGCAAAACCAAACTGGTACTGATGAGGCTAGATCAGGAAGGAATATAATACTGAACAAGGAAATGTACAACCTAAGGTTTCTTAAGCGGAGTGGCGTGTCGTAAGTATGCCGCGGAACATACCCACGGTACGTCACTCTACTTTAGTCACCTATTCCATCAACCAAGGGTCATCCTACACGACGAAAGTTCGGGTCTAATACCCCCTCGACCAAGTCTAAGTTCCGTAAGGTCAAGCCTAAGTTCCTTATATAGATAACGCCCTAGGCTCCACATAGTCAAACTTAGACTCGAACCAAGGTCAACCTAGCGCTCTGATACCAACTTTGTCACGACCCGAAAGAGCACGTGACTGGCCCTTGAACCATATGAAGTCTATAGGACCCCATCTGATCCAAGTAAGCCAAGAGCCCAGCAATCTAAAACCATTTAAAGAGTAAATAAGGAAAATTGTTTTTGAAAAGTAAGGAAATCATGTTTGGAAATCAAAGTTTTTAAATAACTAAGCCGAATATGCATTTTTTTTTAAAAATGTGTAACCTTTCCTGAAAATTTCGGCAGAGTTTCCTTTGTAAAAACTGGCCCCGAACGGGGTACAACAAGAATAATATATATGAAATGATAAAAGGCATCCCCAAGCGGGAGCTAGCTCTTCGTCCATCGACGGTCACAACCACGCAAGCAATAATAATATACAACGCCAAAGGGCGAGTATCAAAACCCAAAAAAAAAGAAACTCAAAACAGCCAGAAAACCGTAATACTACTAGCGCGACTCTAAGGTCGAAATAAAACAACACTGTTTTCTAAGTCTGAAACAATATACAAGTTTCGGTTGATGGAAATTCTAGATACAATAAATGATACATGAACAATGGCGGTTCTGATACAAAAGAACCCACCTATCCAAGCAAGTCACCCATAAGGAAGCAGTGTGCCAGAAATGCCGCTATGGAATCTATACGGAAAAAACCTGCAAGGACTGGGGCACAACGGGGGTGAGTTGCCAACTCGTGAATAGAAAATATCTACAAGCAGAGATCGAATGCATGACCCATCCTAGGTCAATACGATCAGATATAAATAAACCTCAATATGAATAAAGCTGAAGCATGCTAAACTGGCAATGTAATCTCTACATGAGTGTAATGCCAAGTGCTCGTGCTAGTGCCTCAGGTAATAGCATGTCATGAATATGAGGTATGATCAATGTAATCAAATCTGCACACACGTGGATCCCGTCCACTCGTCACTCAATGACAATAACCATCATGCAAGTAAATATCATGAAACCTGTGCATGGAAATATGAGGATATAACCAACCCGTGTCCCTCGCGACACGTCAAAATCATGGAACCGGAGTGCCCAGCATCGGCACTCGAAAACATCATGAAAACTGTGCCCAACATCGGCACATAAATCCCCATATATCGGGCTCCGTCAGTCCGGATCGGCCCGCGGGCTCTGTCTGCGGTATCGGCCCTCGGCCCCGGCAGGACGCCCAAATCTATCCATCGACTCTGGTCAGTATCCTCCGGATAACCGCCAGGTCCAACCAATCACCGGTAGGTACTCGCCCGCCTCCAGGCTCAATCGGCAAAGCTCATCGATCATCTTGCCGAGGGGAACCATACCGGGTCCACCATGTATCAGCAATCGGCTCATCCACTCCTCGATTCGGGTTTCACATGTCGCTCTCAGCACCGAGAAAACACATGGTGGACGCACTGAAATATCATATCAAGGGTAACCGGGTTTTTAAAGCAATGACATATTCTCTTTTGAAACACTCTCGGTTCCCAAATCCAGAAATATCATGGAAACAACATATCTCAATGCGTATAATCAAAAGCATGAAGTATGCGACATGTAAAGGAAGGTATGCATATCATCATGTCATGCAAGGATCATATACTGAATGCAATAGTACTACAGTGTAGTGACATGGCAATTATCGATGATGAGTGTGTGAGCCGGCAACAAGTGTACGTGGAACATATGCATCATCGATAATGGTGCTGGTGTCCTAGCAGCATGACTGAAATATAACCACAGTACAAGCGATGCAATGCAAATAGCATGAATATGCGGAATCGAATAATCAACGCAAAAGTAAAGAATCTACACCAATATGTACAAGTCATGCAGGGGTGCCATTTGAAATAAGACGAATCAGGGCTTTTGGAAAAACAAGGGCTACGGTGTTTTAAGAAAAGATACATCATTTGAAAATATCCGTATGACCCTTCTGCCTATCTTTAAAATATCCCCGATTCGTTAGTTTGAAATAGGTATGACTCGGTCCAGTCTAATGTCTACTAAGTAATCTAGACAGGAGGGGTAAGAAACCACCTAATCTGAGTCAATATATATAGATATGATAGTCGGTGATCCCGCCTCAATAACATATCGTAAGATATCCTCGAGTCATGAGTGCGGATCTATCATCAATATCGGCTCGTACGGTAGATCGTCGTACGGCATCCCAATAGCTGGGTAGGGGTCAATATCACAGTACCTCATCACATATCAGGTATCACTATCATCAGATCGCATAATCTGGGGTACTACTCTAAGTCTAGTACAAATCGATACCATCTATAAAAATATGAATGCGGGTAAAGCACATGTCCAAAGGCCCGCTAAAACTATCATATCGCACCTTGAAGACAAGCTATGTCACATCGCCGATCTCACGGCCTCACATCAAGTATCATCTCAAACCACGTAGCATCCTCAAATCCCGTATATAAACACATAGTCCCATACCCATGTGTAGATATACGCATCATCATATGCACTCTAATAAATGAAAGAATGAAGGCAAGTATGTGTGTAAATGTATGTGTGAGTGCAACCACTACTCTAGGGTTCGCACTATACTAAACCAATATATTCTTATTATCAAAATATCATTATTACCATTACAACACATAATAAATATTCGTGTGTATACGTATTCGTATACATCACCACGGACTGCGGGGGTGCTATACGCCATCCACCCGACTTCTCCCCGTAGATATAAATCTACTCACATTGCTTCTCGTGTGCCAAAGACGATGTCGCTATCTTCACCTCCTTTGCCTCAACATCACGCGGGGTACCTACAAGTATATCACAATGCTAAAGCACATGAAAATCACATCGGAAACCAAAATAGCACACGCTACCCGCATAGGTAAAAACCTATCGACTCGCATGTAAACACAATCAAAATCCACTTGTCGTTGACGTCCAAACGCCACCCGACAGGAATGAATCACCAAATACCAAAATCCATGCTAAAACAAGTCCCAAATTATATACCAACATAGGAAAATCAACCCAGATTTCACCCTAGATGGAATCAGTCAAAACTAGACATACTCAGGGTCAAAACTAGAGGAAATGGGGGCATGCACAGAAAACGAGGCAATTCCTTAAAATACCTTATTTTAGAATTTTCCATAATTTTTCCACATTTATCTGTATTTAATTATACCAGAATAATAAAATATTCATTAAAATAATATTAAATTATAAAATTTCCCAAAAATCATATTTTATTATTTTGAAGACGTTACAGAGCCAGTATAAAACGCGGATTCTACGGTCGCGATGAATAGCCAAACCCACATCCTTAGACCCCTACGAGAGCGGCAAGTAACACTGCCAATTCTAGGGTTAGGAGACCCGGTTACTTTTGCTCCCCGCCTTGGGTCTACCTAATGCGGAAAAGTAAATAATATACAACGGTGACATCTTCCGCTACCAGGAAGTGCCCCAATAAAAGAATATTACATACAAATGAATTTTACATGAATGAAAAAGAAAAACTCTTATCTCACATAAAACCCCCGGCTATTCAAACGCGACGATCCAATAGAACATATCACAGCAACACATAATATCACATATCATCAACGCAAGCAAGTATGTGTATCCCGATTGTCGTTGATGTATAGCAACGAAACCGGCGATACACCACATACTACGCTTACGGTGACAGAAAAGAAAGTGTAAAACTACAACAGTTGGAATCCGCAACCTCCTTAGACATCGCATGCCTAACCAAATGAATTCCTTAGACATCGCATGCCTAACAATTATAAACCCCGCATTTTAGTCTCATTATCGAAAACTCTTTTCAATATCAAGTCGGGCAATTCAACAAGATTCCCGACGCCCTGATCGAATGCTCGTCGCAAACTTTAGTAGACGGCCGCACCCCCGATACCGTCGACGAAGTGCACCAAGGCGGAACACCGCTACCGGGAGCACCCGAACGGATGTTTTCGGCTACGGGGTTCTCCTACAGTCACTTGGTCGGGGCTATGGAGTGAGGCTGTCTATTAAGTTTACCCGGCGAGTATCCGCGTACGCTACGTGATTGCGACGGACTTTTGATCACATCAAAATTCCATGGAAACCGATCATCTGAGACTAAAGTGCTATGTTTATAATATTCAAATTAGTCATCTCATAACTATTTGTGGATTCCAATTATTGTATCACATTCCAGATAAATAGAAAAAGTTAAACTTTCCGATCGAATCATCAAGCACCCAAGATTTCCCCAATATATCTCAACACTTGAAATCAGTTTAAAACGTCCATTACATGCCACAGTACCAATGGTCCAGCCGTAGATGGGTCAAGCCAACGCCTCACATGTGGCACGACGTACTGCCCCAAACCTTAAGGTTCGAAGAGCAGTTCAAGACGGTCACATAATCGAGTTAAGGTTTGTTGTCTTCTAGAGGGTCCACCGAGTTACTTGCATGACTTAGAACATTCTTAAACAGTAGAAAAAATCCAACTTTTGAAAAAATTTCCGATAGGGGAAAAATTGAGTTATTGATATCCGTTCGAACTTTTTAACAGTTTCTAAAAATTATCCGGACAAAACTAAACAAAGTTAAAATATCCGATCAAATCTTTAAGTCCCCAATACAACCTAGATAATTCAACAGTTGAATAATAAAAAATAAAAATTTCCAGAAAATACAACATTAAAAAATATGAGTTACTGTGAAACGCACGTTCCAAGAATCGATCACGTGGCCGCGGAAGCGCCGCGAATGCTGGGGTGGGGCCGCGGTTCTGCGCTACTGTTGTCGAATTGTGCTCACATGTTTCACAGTAATTCTTATAATTACCTGCTATAATTTTTGGATATTTTTAATTTGGAAAACTCCCAGTTTTTAGAAAATTTCCAGAGAGCAATTTTGAGTTTTGGGTTTCGGGTTTTCCGGGTTCGATCGGACTTTAAACTTCGTCTAGACTTCGCCTAAAGCTCTAGCTTGGCTCTGATACCACTGTAGGGTTGCTAGGCACGCGCACAAGGGTCTACGAGGCATCAACCATGCCCGAATAAAAATTTAGCCGTGCCGAACAACCCGAATACGGAACTTTAAACTAGAGATTAGGCGAAAACTAACATGCTAAACAATTTAACACTAAGTGAGAGGGATCACAACCTTTGTAGATCCGGTCCTTCACTTCATATGCTCCGTGTTGTGGTCCCTTCGCTGCGATCATCGGGATCCGGACTCTCGAGAGGTTCCACGAAGAGAAAGACGCAACCTTTGCTTCCAATCTTCGATACTAAGATGATCTACCTCGAAGTTTCTTTAACACAAGCTAACACTCATGAAATGATGTGAACACCCTCATCTAAATGGCAAGGGAAGATAAGGATGATGAAGTAGGAATTTTGCTCTATTTATTTATCTTTTTCTCATATTTATTCATCACCTTTGAAAAATCTAGTGAGCTTTTTCATGGAAGAATGAAGGAGGAATAAGATGATAATTCATTTTTGATGAATAGAAAATGTTATCATAATTATTTATGCAACCATGGTTCACTTAACCATTGTAGAGAGTTTACTAGGGTTAGGGTTTGGGTTAGGTCAAAGGGTGAGTCATGGATAAAGATCAACACAAATATCTTTATCATGACAAAGTAAAGCTTCTAGAATCAACTAGAAGGTTTAACTCTAATCCAAACCCTAATCATGTTTAAACTCCTCTAATCATGTTGCATTAATAATTATAATATGTTACAATATTATATATCACATATACAATATTTATTGTAACAAAATAAAATAATACATTTAACATATATCGCATATATATCAATGTATTACCCGATTGAAAAAAAGAATCTTTTAGTGAGCAAATATTAGTTAATGTAATTTAATATATCATATATATTATTATACATTAAATTATGGAATCAACACTTGATCCGACAATCCGGCTATATCGCATATAACCGACTAATGTTTATCCGTACCGATTCATCGAATCAATACTTGATCCGATGACCCGGCTGATATCAAATATCGCGAAAATATAATACGGTATCACATATCGCATTATCCTCGGTCCCGCACATATCACATATGTGCTCCTACTTCGTTTTGCCTGAGTCAAGAAACCTCTGTGTAGGACTCTAAAGAATCGTCAATACGCCGGCAGTAGGTGATGATCATATCAACCACCCACAAGCTGCAAGCGGTCAGCTAAACGTAACAGCTACCCAGGTATTGAGCGCTCAGAAGATCAACAAGCAAGCCTGTAACTTCACCTGTGAATCTAAACAGTAACACTCCCGTACAGTCCGGTCTCGTCGTCTGATATGTTGCATATCTCGCCTAGGGGTGGTAAACGTCAGACCCCAGTAGCTCGATAAGTCGTGTCGATATGAGGTCTATAACAGTTCGAGAAACTACTGATAACACTTACCAGTAAATCTCAGCAACCCTGGCCAGGGATTTCCGGTTATAGCCAATCGAACACAGCACAACATCAACTCCCTATACCGGGAGAGACGAATCCCCTCCTATCGCTCATTGCCTCCATGTGATTCGGGACTGTACCCAAAAGCCACCTTTTTGCACGCCCTCTTGGACGTGGTATGATGGAATTCAAAGCACAGTGGGTATCACATAAGACTCTATGACGATCTCGGGTCGACAGACTACTCTGTACCAGTGTCACCAGAGAACTGCCATCTGACGTATGGTATAATACCATCTGGGAGTTCTCGGCGAGTCCGTCCAGTGTACCCAGTCTCCACTGAGCACCCGTACACCATCCTTGATGTCAAACACCGATGGATATGGGATCATCCATCGCCCATCATATGGGTCAAGATGCGTATATGCTAATCTACTCTGGTGTATCGATGCCCTGTCTCGATACACCCTCGACTAGGAACAGTTATAGGATGTACTCGTCGACTACTGTGGCCCCACAAGTATGATCTCATCATAGTCCCAGTAGTCGAGTACAGATCCTAAGGGCTTTATCAACATATAACATAGAGACAATCAGAGTACATGTTACGATAAAGTACAACCAGATAACATACTATCATGTCGAGCAAGAAAGTCCTCCCTATATATGTCCTAGCATCCACTACAATATACTCGTATGTACAGTAATGGCCTCTAGGGCATACATATAACTAACATGCACAAGTGCACGGATGTGACCGAACCCTGTCGCAAAACCATGTGACCTGTCGCAAAACCATGCGACCTCTACTCTTTTGCCTAAAGGCGAAAAGCTTTCTGTGTGGGACTCTAAAGACTCGACACTACGCTGGCAGTGGGTTTAACCACAGACCGCAAGCGGCACTAGCTGTGCGTAACGGTCCCCAGGTAATGCCGACAAAAAGACCGACGAGGCGAAACCCATCTGAACTCCTACTGAGTCTGAATGTGACAATCTCCGTACAGTCCGGTATGTTCGTCTGATACATCGCATGGCGGGCCTAGGGGGCGGTAAACGTCAGTCCCCCAATAGCGGTACAACTCGTGCCGGAGCGAAGCCCAAAACACCCTGAGATAACACTGGAAGCCTCCCAGTATATCTCGTTTGCCCTGGCCAGGGACTACTCGTGTAATGGCTCTCCTAGACACAGCGCGATGTCAACCCCCAATACCGGGAGAGACGAATCCTGTCTAACCGTCACTGCCTCCAAGTGCTTCGGGACTGCACCCAACCACTACCTGTTTGCACGACTCCTTTGAGCCGTGGTAGGGTAGTGATCAAAGTACAGTGGGAACACACTTGAGGCGAAGTGACAGTGTCAAGTCAGCGGACTAAGCTGTACTCATGTCACCTGGGAACTGATAACTGACGATAGGCATAATACCAACTAGTCAGTTCCCGACGAGTCCTGTCCAGTGTACCCGTAACCTAACGAGCACCCGCATACTATCTCAAGTACGACGTACTGACGGCTGTGGGACAGACCGTCTCCCACACTGGGATGAGAAGCGCATGCGCTGGTCCACTCCGGAGTATCGATGCCCTGTCTCGATAGTCCTGCGACCAGGGACCTGCATAAGGATGTGCTTATAGATTAACCAGCCCCACTAGTGTGACGGCCATCACATCGCTGGTAATCAAGCAAAGATCCTAAGGGCTCCACTAATGTGTATAGGCGATATACAAAAATAAACACATGTACACATTGAAGTAGAAACAAACCAAGTAGCATACTACTATTTTGAGCAAGATTGTATATACAAGGTGAATATCCCAAGCTTCCATTAAGTAATATACAAACTAGTATGATACAGTAATGTCCTCTAGGGCATATACACTAACAACAGTCGTGGTTGGAACCTGGTTCAAAAGATATGCAGCTGATTCTAGTGCATAACCCCAGAAAGATTGCGGTAACTCTGCCTTACTCATCATGGAACGAACCATATCCAATAGGGTTTGATTCCTTCTTTCCGATACACCGTTGTGTTGTGGTGTGTATAAAGGAGTAAGCTGAGAGAGAATTCCATTCTCTTTTAAGTATCCCAGGAACTCGGCACTTAAGTATTCACCACCTCGATCAGATCTCAGTGTCTTGATACTTTTGCCTGTCTGTTTTTCCACTTCATTCTTATATTCTTGCAATTTCTCAAAGACCTCGGATTGATGCTTCATTAAGAAGATATATCCATACCTAGAGAAATCATCCGTAAAAGTAATGAAGTAGGAATAACCACCTCACGCATGTGTAGACATTGGACCGCACACATCACTGTGTATGAGCCCTAAGAGCTCGCTCGCTCTTACTCCGTGTCTAGTAAACGGAGTCTTTGTCATCTTTCCCATGAGACAAGATTCACAAGTGGCATAAGATTGATATTCGAACGGATTCAAATATCCATCTCTATGTAACTTCGTCAATCGTGTTTCATTGATGTGACCTAGTCTACAATGCCATAAGAAAGCCTGATTTATTTCTGGAGACTTTCTTTTAAGTGTGTTCTGGATATTGAAAACCTGAGCTTGATTCAATACGTATATACCGTCATCTAATGTACCGAACCCAATCAGAACTTGATTTAGGTGGATGTGAACTACATCGCTTACGAATATAAAGTCATATCCTTCTCTCGAAATTGAGGACACTGATATGATATTACAAGTCAAACTAGGTACATACAGACAGTTACGTAGAATCAATATCTGCCCACTTGTCAAACCTAGGTGATATTCTCCCACGGATTCAGCGTCCACGCTCATTCCGTTTGCAACTCTGAGAGACATATCACCTACCCTTATAACTCTACGGTTTCTCAAAGCATGTAATGAATTACAGATGTGAGATCCTGCTCCGGTATCTAGTACCCAGGAAGTAGAGTTAATTGACAAACAGTTCTCAATTACAAACACACTTGAAGCTGAAGCCACAACATGCTTCGTATCCTGGCTACTGGTTTCCAAAGCCCTGCAATCCTTCTGCCAATGCTCGTTCCCATAACAATAGGAACATCCCTCTTTAACTAATCCAAGTCCCAAAACATTTGCTCTTCCCTTTCCTCCTACTTTATTGACACCGTATATCGGCTTTGTAGAGGTCTTCTTCTTTTCACCCTTTGCTTTCGCCCCGGATGTAGAAGAAGAAGGTCCCCCATTAAGCAGAGCTTGTGTCTCCCTGGTTTCTTTCAGGGTGTAAGTAGAGGGTAGGGACCTGTTTCCCAACGTGGTCTCCAGGTCTTTGAGCTCATCAATATAGCTAGTCATTGTAAGGACGTTGTCCCCTACAGATGACCCGACAGCCAACCTCGCTTGAATTAAATCGTTCGAGGTCTCATATCTTGCGATATGAGATTGCTCTCCATATAAATATTTGTTATGGAGAAAGATGGAAACAAAGTCCATCTTCTCGTGTTGCTTCTGGTATACACCATCAACTGAAGCCAACACGAGGCACTTAGCTTTCGCTTTATACTTTTCCCTTGTCTGACGGATATCCATATCCGCGACGGTGGAAACTGGACCTGGGATGACGGGATCTTGAGTAGTAATAGGGTGGTCCAGCTTGTCATAGGCATTGGACATCTGGACAGACCTTTGCCAGTCATATAAGTTAGATTCATTCAACTTTTTATATAATTGTAACCTAGTCATGGTCACATGGTCGCTGCAATGAGAGAGAGAGAAGAAAACACTTTAGCATGATGCTCTTGCAAGTTTAGATTGGTTTTTAATTTATCTTAACTGGATGGCTCCCACTATTTCTCGAATCCTTCCTCAAACCATAAAAGAAGAATTAGCCAGGACTATTCTCACTGTACAATACTTGCTTAACCGTTCAGCCAGGCTAGTTTCGATACTTCGAGGGAGGTTTTCCAACGCTTTCGCGAAGTTCCTTAATTAAATAACCTCTTTTCTCTGGGGGCGTAGCCCCGCTGACACCTTTCTTGACACCTACTTGGTTTATAGCATTGATCGTTAAGTGACGAATCTCCTGATAAGTAGCATATACTCACAGTAGGATGGGGATCCAAATATCATCGTATGATAATGTTGAAGGAATCCTACCAACATTCATTAAACACCAAATGGTATGCAACACTAGCAAGTTTCAGTTTCTTTAGAAACTCCCGATGTGGATTTTTTCCCAATGTTCTTATGACCTTGACTAAGGGCCAACAAATCATAAGTCACATGTCAAGTTCTGTCCATCATTATCTTGTTGATTTGAACCCATCCGTATATACTCTTGACTAAGGGCCAAACAAAGTAATACGACTGTCCCAAACCAAATCATCTATCGATGCAATAAATGAATACCCCAGCAGCTACCAATCACTATGTCTTGACTAAGGGCCAAACAAACATAGCTTGAATACTACTGACCATTCATAAGAAATGACGGAGGGCAACGACTGGTTTTGGCGAAACCGTGAACGTAGTGAACTTGATATAATCGAAGGAACCTGGTAGCTTTTTTAAAAGGAGTGGTTAAAGCTCCGCAATTAAAAATTCTGCTCTTTTAAAATAACCCAATGGTTTCTTTTAAATGTGTTTCAACGATTCAACTTTGGTTTATTTTCTTTGCATTAAAATAACGCGTCCCATCATTTAACCTATCATTGCAGAAAACAACGAAAATACAACGTCCTCTTATGCCATCCACATTCGCCACAGGGTCCCGTCATCACCCGTTAGGTCACTTAACTAACGACAGAGCGGGGGCTGGGCTAGCGCGGGTGTAAAACATAAGTGACGTCTAAATAGCTATCATATATAGATATTGTACATTCATCAGACGCAATAATATGCATTCCAGATCTCAGATGAACATTATTAGATATACAAGCAATCCGCGTTTGCTTTGAGCCTGCAACAAAAGACGGATTACACAGTTGTGATGAATAGCCTTTACCCCACCCGGGACCTCTACAGGTACGGCAAACTACCCGCCAAGTACCCGAAGTGAAACGGTCTCCCTCAACAACGTGAGTAGGCCACTAAACACTTCGACGTACCCGGTAGTTTGTGTACCCCACCTTGGGTCTATCCTAGGAGCAAAAAACAGTAAATGAAATAATACAACGGTGGCAACAACCGCAACCTGGATGTGCCCCGCAAAAGAATATTACATCATATTACAATTTACATCGAATGAAAGAATATAAAACCCATCTCAATCCTCGGCTAATCATCACAATGATCCAATCAAGTTCATATACACAAACAGTAAACAATACAGAAATGTGCAACCCCCTGCCAACCGACATACTAGCAGTTAGGGGAGGTTTACGAACATATTAATCATTACAGATAAAAACCCGATTAGCAAATAACTTAGAATATCGATCGACAACCTTTTTCCGTGTCTACTCCAAATGCAAGCCAGCACAGAAGTAACCGGGGCAGAAACAGAATATACTAGAAAACAAAACACCAAATTATATGAATTACTGCGCAAATCCGAGTCAACTCGGAGTTGACTCGGCGGCGGATCCGCGGCCAAAAGCACTATTGTGCCGCGGATCCGCGGCCATCTAACCGAGTTGAGAGCTCGTATTTTCCTAGTTTTCTTATAATTCCCTGCTGTGAATTTTAAGGCCTATCAAAAAAAAATTCTGACACTTCTAAAATCAATAGAAACTGATAGGGTTTCGGGGTGTTGTTTTCGTGTTTTCCGTCGATCGAAGTTCTAATTAGTTGCTAACAAGCTAGTAATGGTTTAGTTGGCTCTAATACCACTGTAAGTCCATGTCACGCACCCCACGAACTTGCGGGGAGGCGGAATATATGAAAAACGATTATCAAAGCTTCGTAACACGGACTTGAGCGCATGAATCGTATCTAAACCATTGCTAGCAAACTACGAAAGGTTTAACTACTCTGATTCAAAGTTATACCTCACGTTACTTGTCCTTCGGGTCTTCATCACAGTCCTCCACTCCTTTTAGGCTCTTTGGAACGTCGGCACCTCAACGGCCTCCTCGAGTCAAAGACGATCCACCCGAGAGCTCCTACTCCAAGCTAAACCTCTAACTTGAGGTAACTAGGTTTCTCAAAGTGCTAATCTAAGCAACCTAGGTGTTATAGAGTTGGATTATGGATGTATTAGTCTTGCTAACCCTTGATCTCAACACATGAGAGGTTAGGGTTAGGGTTTGAAGAGAGAAAGAGAGCTTGAGGAGAAAGAAGGTGAGAGTGAGAATCCTTTTGGATGAATAGATCATATGTGTATATATGAAACATATCATATATATTAAATGAATAACAAATAATGATATATCATCATGTTTCATTAATACACTAAGTGATTCATCACATGAGTCATATAAATTATAAATGATTCATTAACTCCATGTATGAATCACACCATGACTCACTTATCCAATTAATGCAAATGCCACCTTAACCCCCAAGTCACCATGCTTCAAGAAGCTTCCCGACAAATTATGAGAACGCCCCTCATATCCGTAAAAACACGGAAAAACTTTAGACTGTATAAATCCAATAATCCAATACTAGAATCTGGCTTAAACCAAAGCCGACTAGTAAAAACTGTCCGAACATCGTACGTACGTAAAAACACGTATGCGTCCGAACCCTGTCGTAAAACCATACGATCTCTATATCATTTCGCCCGAAGCAGGGGAACTCTCTGTGTGGGACTCTAAAGACTCGACACTACGCTGGCAGTGGGTTTAACCACGGACCGCAAGCGGCACTAGCTGTACGTAACGGTCCCCAGGTAAATGTCGATAAGAAGGCTGATGAGGAAACCCATCCGAACTCCTACTGAGCCCGCTGTGACAATCTCCGTACAGTCCGGTCTGTTCGTCTAGGACTATCGCATATCGGGCCTAGGGGGAGGCAAGCGTCAGTCCCCTAAAAGCGGTATAAGTCATGTCGGAGCGTAGCCCATTACACCTTGAGAAACTACTGGAAAACCTACCGGTAAATCTCGCTTGCCCAGGCCAGGGACTTTGGGTAATGGCTCTCTGACACAGCGCGATATCAACTCCCAATACCGGGAGAGACGAATCCTGTCTAACCGCCTCTGCCTCCAAGTGCTCGGGACTGCACCCAACTGCAACCTGTTTGCACGACTTCTTTAAGCCGTGGTGGGGTAGCAATCTAAGAACAGTGGGACACACTCGAGGCAAAGTAGCAGTGTCAAGTCTGCGGACTATGCTGTACTCATGTCACCTGGGAACTGTTAACTGACGACGGGTATAATCCCAACCAACAGTTCCCCGCGAGTCCTGTCCGGTGTACCCATAACGTAACGAGCACCTGTATACTATTTCCAGTACAACGTACTGATGGATGTGGGACAGGCCATCTCCCCAACTGGGATGAGAAGCGTACACACTAGTCTACTCCGGAGTATCGATGCACTGTCTCGATAATCCTACGACTAGGGACCTGTATTGGATGTTGCTTATAGACTACCCATCCCCCACTAATGTGACTGCCATCACAATGCCGGTAATCAAGCAAAGATCCCAAGGGCTCCACTAATATGTATAAGCGATACGTTACAAGAAACATATGCACATATTAAAGTAGACACAAACCAAGTAGCATACTACCATTTTTAGCACGACTGTCAATACAACTGTTAATATCCCAAGCTTCCATTAAGTAATATACAAACTAGTATGATACAGTAATGGCCTTCTAGGGCATAAACACTAACATTAACACGTTCTAAATTATCCGAAAAAGACTTAAACGAAGTTAAACTTTCCGATCGAAACAACGAGCTGGCGATACAACCCAGAAAAGTCAAAACTTGAGTAAAATTAAAAATTCCCAGAAGTATCAGGAAATACATACGGACATTACTGTACAAAATTGCAACCCTAATTCCACTGTAGCCGCGGAACCGCCGCTCAAGCAAGGGTACGGCCGCGGTTCCACGGCGCAATAAAGGTATTTTGGGGTCGTTTTTTACAATAACCCATTCAATTACCTGCAGAAATTTCTAAGCATTTTTAATATGAAAAATGTCAACTTTCTGAAAAATTTCCAGAAACTAGGTTTTTACGGGTATTCGGAGTTCGATCGGACTTTAAATTTCGTCTAGACTTCGCCTAAAGCTCTAGCTTGGCTCTTATAACACTGCAGGGTTACTAGGCACTCTCACAAGGGTCTATAAGGCATCAACCATGCCCGATTCAAAATTTAGACATGCCGAACAACCCTAACCAAGATCTTTAAACTAGAGATTAGGCGAAACAAAGCATGTTAAAAACTTTAAAATCTAAGAGTTTGGGATTACAACCTTTGTAGTCCGGTCCTTCGCTTCATAAGCTCCGTGTTGAGGTCCCTTCGCTGCGATCATCATGTATCCGGACTCTAGAGAGGCTCCACGAAGAGAATGATGCAAGCTTTCTTCCGATCTTCGATAACTAAGATGATCTACCTTGAAGTTTCTATAACACAAGCTCTCACTCACTAAATGAAGTGAACACCCTAATCTAAATGGCTAGGATAGATTAGGATGATGAAGTCGGATTTTATCTCTCATTTGTTTTCTTAATCTCACCCATAATCATCATAATTGAAAAAGCAAGTAAGCTTTTCCATGAAAGAAGAAGGAAGAAGAAGAAGCCATTTTCTTTTGTGATGAATAATGAATCCATAGTGAGGTTAGAAATGCAACCATGGTATATGTAACCCTTGTAGAGATTTAACTAAGGTTAAAGGGTTGGGTTGGGTTAAACAAATATCTTGCAAAATATCAAAACAAATATCTTTCCAAGAAACAAAACAAAACCTTCTAGAAGGTTCTAGAAAAGATTAACCCAAATCAAACCCTAACCATGTTCAATCTCCACTAAACATGTTGCATTAATAACCCTAACATGTTACAATATTATGTAAGTCCACGTTACCCTTCCCCGGTTCTTTAGGGTTGCGGAAATGGTGAAAAACGATTTTTCTTTGGGGGTAACATGGACTCAAAATACAGATCTTTGTTAAACAACTATCTAACAACCTAACTAGGAGTTTTACCTACTCGGTTAGGGGGTTATACCTTAACTTGAACTCCTTCTCTTCGACTCCTTGTGGTGGTCGGATGGTTCTTTCCTCGTCTTCTCCTTGTGCCGAAGATGGATCCACCTGAAAGCTTCTACCTTTGGCTCCAACCTTAATCTAGAGGAAACTAGAACACTTGGTTTGCTAGACCTTGTATACTAAAGTAGAGAAGTGTTTTGGGTTTTATCTCTAAGGAAATGGTTGTCAACTCATGAGAGGGAGTTTCCTTGAGCTAGAGAGAGAGCAAGAGGAAGAGGGAGAGCTTGAGGATGAGAGAGAATGAGAATGATGGAATGAGCAAGACTTTTCCCACCCTTGCTCTCATAATCCAAAATAATCATAACAAATAATAATAATTGAGTATTATGTGATGGTTGTTATCATATCAAATGGCAATATCATTTCATGCATTAAATGCAATTTGTGAACAAACAAGCAAGCAAAGGTCAATGCCAAGAAATGATAGCCATTGTTATGATGATGGTCAACAAGTCCAACCTAGTCAACCGGTCAACTAAGTCAACAGGTCAACAAAGTCAACCTTTCAACCCAACCATGGCACAATAATACTTAATCAATATTATCATTAATCATATTTCTTATTCTCATTAGGGTTTAGCAAAAGTCAACAGTCAACAACCCTAATGAGAATACTCTGCCTCTGACTCTGTCAACCGTGCATACACACCCGCATCCGCGTTCCGAGGAACACGAATACAAACGAGAAAAAACCAATCCCAAAACGTACACTAGGATCTGGCTTAAACCAAAGCCCGCTAGTGATAACTGCCCGGACACTAAACGTGCACAAGTGCACGGATGTGACCGAAACCTGTCGCAAAACCATGCGACCATTACTCTTTTGCCTAAAGGCGAATAGCTCTCTGTGTGGGACTCTAAAGACTCGACACTACGCTGGCAGTGGGTTTAACCATAGACCGCAAGCGGCACTAGCTGTGCGTAACGGACCCCAGGTAGATGCCGATAATAAGACGGACGAGGTGAAACCCATCTGAACTCCTACTGAGCCTGAATGTGACAGTCTCCGTACAGTCCGGTCTGTTCTCCAGAGAATATCGCATGGCGGGCCTAGGGGGCGGTAAACGTCATTCCCCTAATAGCGGTACAAGTCTTGTCGGAGTGTAGCCCAAAACACCATGAGATAACACTGGAAACCCACCAGTATATCTCGCTTGCCCTGGCCAGGGACTTTGTATAATGGCTCTCCTAGACACAGCGTGATATCAACCCCCCATACCGGGAGAGACGAATCCTGTCTAAACGTCACTGCCTCCAAGTGCTTCGGGACTGCACCCAACTACGACCTGTTTGCACGACTCCTTTAAGCCGTGGTAGGGTAGTAATCAAAGTACAGTAGGAACACACTCGAGGAGAAGTGACAGTGTCAAGTCAGCGGACTAAGCTGTACTCATGTCACCTGGGAACTGATAACTGATGATAGGTATAGTACCAAGCAACAGTTCCCGACGAGTCCTGTCCAGTGTACTCGTAACCTAACGAGCACCCGCATACTATCTCAAGTACAACGTGCTGACGGCTGTGGGACAGACCGTCTCCCATGCTGGGATGAGAAGCGCATACGCTAGTCTACACCGGAGTATCGATGCCCTGTCTCGATAGTCCTATGACTAGGGACCTATGTTGGAGATAGTGCCCTCAGAGTCAATTATTGGATCACAGGCACGAGATTGCAATGATTGAGGGAGGACCTATCCCGGTAGGACAGTCTTACTCGAGATGATAGTATGCTATCTGGTTTACCTTTATCATCGTGCACTGCTTTAGGTGACCTGGCATGGTCGCTATTGCACGTTGATAGAGCCCCTAGGATTCTTGCTTGACTACCTGCAGTATGAGGGCGATCATATACGTGGGAGCTGGTAGTCTATAAGCACATCCTTAAAAGGTCCCTAGTCGTAGGAGTTTCGAGACAGGGCATCGATACTCCAGAGTAGACTAGTGTATACAGTCGAGACCCCGACGAGGGGCGGTGGCCGGTCTCACAAGCCACTGGTGTCAGTTGGTTCACCTAAGATGTATACAGGTGCTCATTGGGTTATGAGTACACCGGACAGGACTCGCCGGGAACATGCTAGTTGGTCTTATACCTGACGTCAGATAGCAGTTCCCAGGTGACATGTGTACAGGTTAGTTCATCGACCTGGGGATCGTCATTTGTCTCGTGTGAGTTCCCACTGTACTTTGATTACTACCCTACCACGGCTCAAAGGAGTCGTGCAAAAAGGTTTTAGTTGGGTACAGTCCCGAGCCACATGGAGGCAGTGAGCGGATCTCCGGGGGTTCGTCTCTCCCGGTATTGGGGGTGAGGTCGCGCTGTGTCTAGGAGAGCCATTACACGAAGACCTTGGCCAAGGCAGGAGATTTACTGGTAGGTATTCCAGTAGTATCTCAGGGTGTTCTGGGCTACACTCCGACACGACTTGTACCGCTTTTGGGGGTCTGACTTTTACCAACCCCTTAGGCCCGACATGCGATGCTCATAGACGAACGGACCGGACTGTACGGATATTGTCACTGACAGGCTCAGTAGGGTGTCAGGATGAGTTCGCTCATCGACGTCCCTTTTGGTCAATTGCTGGTGGCCCGTCACGTATTGGCTTATACCTCTGACGTGCTAGTGGTTAAATCCACAGCCATAGTGTTGACGAGTCTTTAGAGTCCACCACACTTTCAGTTACTCAAGCTTTCGGGCGAAACGCTGTAGAGGCCGTATGGAGATATGGCAGGGTCCGATCAGATACGTGCGGTATTGTACGGATCAGGATCGGACGGTTTGTACTAGTGGCCGTATGGTTATATGGCAGGGTTCGATCAGATACGTGCGGTATTGCACGGATCAGGATCGGATGGATATTACTAGCCGGCTTTGATTTAAGCCTGATCCTAGTATAGTACAGTGTAGATTTTGTCTCATTGCATTTGTATCCGGACGGAATACAAATGCGGGTGTGTATGCACAGTATCGGGGTTTTCCTGTAATTTATTACGGGACCAGTTTTCTGGAGTTGCCAGTTCGCATTCCGTTCCGGCCGGTTTTCCTTTGTTCTTTCCCGGCCGGACTTTTCGATGGAGGGTGTTATTTGCAAGTTTGCAAATAACACTTTGTGGAGGTTTTATTTGCATAAGGATTATTATGAAAGCATCTTTGCTTTTCTTGCATTTATGTGATTAGGATGTATTTGAGGTTGATGGAAAGTTTTGTGATGATTATGTTTATGGTTGTGGTCACCTTTTCTTTTCTCCTACACTCACCTCCCTTGATGCTTCATAATCCTTGCTCCACCATTTTCTAAGTATGAGAGTTTTCATTTAGAAAAGAGAGAAGAAAAAGAGAGAAGAAGGAGAGAGCTTCATCTTCATCTTTGAGAGTGTATATCATTCTTCATCTCATTCCATTGCTAGAAAATTGAAAGCACCAATTTTCTTTACACCATTCCTCCATCTATGGCAACCAATACCCCAAAGTGAGATATGCATTCTACACTACACTTCCTACAGCAAATCTTGGGTGCGTCGGGTAGACTACTTCGCGCCCGAGTTGCCTCGGTATTGAGGTGGGAGCCCGTAAAAGCTACAGGCGATGTGGTGCCCTTCCGGCGAGTAGGCGACGACCGGAGTTCCCGCGAGGGATCGGAGTGGAGATGAAGACCGGAGGACTCGGATCAGTCGGTACATCTCTTCCCTTTCTTGTTAGTAGCTTAGACTAGTTTAATGGCACGATCCGGGGTTTAGTGCGCGGTGGTGCCGGTTTGCTAAGTCCGCAAAATTTAAAGTTTATCACCGTTTCCGCGTTTGGCCGTCTGATTGACGGCCGGGGCGCCGCCGTGCACTTACAGTGGTATCAAAGCCTCGCCATTAACTTCGTCTAGCTTGGTTTATTGTGTTTTACGTTTCCGATCGAACAAAATCCCGAAACCGCATTTTTCAAGCACATCAGTTTCTGTCGAATTTTTTTTGAGTCCAAAAATTTTTCAGGTTATCTCAGAATGATGTGCAGGGAGTTCTAAGACTACTGCAAAAATTTGGTAAAGTGATCATACATTACGACTGCGGACGAGCGGCCTGAGCCCCTCATTGGCAGCGCTTCCGCCGCAGCAATGAGGCTTCACTTCACCAATTTCTTTCAGTGGGCTTGTGGGCTTATTTTAAGGGTTTTGGGATATTAAAATTGGGCCCAGGTTTTCTGTGAGTGCTACAGTTTTGATTGGGGGCCCACTTGTTAAGTTTTGATCAATCGGATATTTTAAACACATTTTTCACAGTATTTACATTATATCTGCGACCGTGAATGTCACTCGATCGGTAAATCCGGTCTAACTGCTATAGCCCGGTTAGACGGATTTGCGAACGTGACTTTCACGTTGATGTTCTGTGTTTATGCTGTGATGTTACGGATCGGTCGTGGGGGATAGCCGGGATGCAATGCTAGTACAGTGCTGTTGTATTATGTACATTTGATATTGCGGGGCGAGCGTCCGACATGTGGACTGCCGTCACTTCCTGTTTGTATTATTCTTTTGGGGCACGACCTGGTTGCGGTCGATGTACCCGGTGTATGTATATTTTACTTTCTGTACTAGGATTACCCCGCGGAGGGGTGCACGGATAGCCGGGTTCTAGAGGGCAACAAGCCCGCATCTCATGGCATTGAGACGGAGGGGGCTTCACTCTAGGATTGGCGGGCTATTCGCCGCACTCGTAGGGGGTACAGGTTGACCCAGGAGGGGTGCCCAAGTTGCCGGATTCCGTGGAGTGCTGGGTGGTCCATTCACGGAGCTGAAGGGGGCTGCCTCGCTTCAGGTTTTGGCGGGTGACTTGCCGCGCCCGTAGGGGTCTAGGATTTCATTGCACAGGCTATCCACACGACCAGGGGAACGTCGGGTTTCAGTAGTGGCTCTGTGAAACCCGGGGATCCCAGATATCTGTATTGTTCTGTGATGCTATACATTTCTGTGATGTTGCATTTTATTCACGCCTTGAGCGAAATATAATATATTGGTATATATATTAGTAGATGTTGTATATGTTTTTCATCCGCGCTAGTCCAATCCCCGCTCTGCCGTTAGTTAGCTAACCTAACGGGTGATGACGGGACCCAGTGGCGAATGCGGATGGCATATACGTACGTCAGTATATTTTCGTTCTTTGTGGTGTGATTAATTGATGGGACTGCGTTGATTCGGATCAATGCAAGTTAAACAAACCTATTCTGATGTTGTTGGAACACTTTTCAAAAAGCTGTTATTGCAACGACGTTCACTTTTGTTTTGCATCGTGGTATTCAGTCTGAATATCCTGCTCCTCAGTCGACGAGGCAAGGGCCGAGATCCCTTCACCGGGAGTGACCCCTTGGACAGAAGTTTGCGTCAGGGCATTAACTTCACTATAGCCGATTACTTTTGCTTTGCACCGTGGTATTCAGTTGGAATATCCTGCACCCCATTCTACGGGGAAAGAGCCGAGATCCCTTCACCGGGAGTGACCTCTTTAGTAAAGGTTTTCGTCACTATATTTTCTAAAAAGCTATCCGTTCCTTCAACGATATCAAGTTCATTACGTTAAAGGTTTTCGCCAAAAACCATTCGTAGCCCTCCGTCGTTTCATATGGGTAGTCAATAGTATTCAAGCTGTGTTTGTTGGCCAAAGTCAAGGCACAGTGTTTGGTAGCTGTTGGTTATTCATATGCAGCATAGATAGATGCGTTGGTTTGGGGCAGTCGTATAGCCTTGTTGGCCAAAGTCAAGGGCTTGTACGGGTGGGCTCAAATTAACCTGGAGAATGACGGGCAGAACTTGACATGTGACTTATGATTTGTTGGCCAAAGTCAAGGTCATAAGAGCATGGGGTAAAAATCACATCGGGAGTTTCAAAAGAACTGAAACTTGCCAGATATGCGCATACCTTCTGGAGTGTGATACCGTGAGCGGATTCCGTCACGTTGTCATGCAATGATAGTTGGATCCCGATTCCCACTGATGAGTTGGTTTACTCCTCGGGTGACCCCGACTAATTCTTCTTTCAGGTTTGGAGGAGAATTTGAGGTACAGTGGGAGGTTTCCTGATTAGAAAAAGTGACAACCATTCTGATCTAGTTTAGAGTGCAAGCTGAGTGTTTCTCTTCTCTCTCTCTTTGGCAGCGACCATTGACCCGACCCTAGACTATGACTCAGTGACCAAGTTGACCGAACCTACTTAACACTGGCTTTTGGATTGTCAGAGTTGCAGACCTCATTGCCACTCCTGCTTTTACCCTTTTCTCCGGGACACCCCGTATTACTACGAACGTCCACTTTCATTGGACAAAACCATCGTATGGTTAGATACGAACTCGAAGGAATTCGAGGATGGTTTCTGGTTCTGGAGAAAACGGATAGGATTATTCAGTTGTCTTTTCTTTTCACCTTCTCTCAGGTTGCGAGTACTCCTTGGTTTAGGAGTAGTACACCTATTACGCAAATTGGATAGTCTTCTTCCAAACCATAGGCTGGTGCCGACCGGTAGGGAATGAAGAAAACCAGTTAGCCTAAACGGTGTACAGAAGGTATTGAGTTAAGACAAAGAAAGGGATTAGTAAGAGGGCAAAGTAAATTGCGACTGCTATTCACGACCAAACCAAGTATTTCTTCGCCAATCCTAAATCACCTTTATATTTCTCCAGGACACTCCGTATCACTACGAAGATCCCATTTTATTGGATAATCCATCGTATGGTTATATACGAACTCGAAAGGAACTTGTTCCAGTTCGGGGATGGATCCTGGTTCAGGAGAAATAGGAATAAATTACATTCAGGTGTCTTTTATCTTCACCTTCTCTCGCGTTGCGAGTGCTCCTAGGATTAGGACAGTACACCCTTTATGCTTTTTGGATAGTCTTCTTCCAAACCATAGGCTGGTGCCGAATGGTAGGGAAGGAAGAAAACCATTTGGCCTAAGGGGTGTGCAGAAGGTAATGACTAAAGACATATAAAGGGATTTGGAGAGGTGGCAAAGATTTATACGGTTATAGTTGTGAATCTGGATAATGGAAGAGGCATTACTTAAGAATACCGGAATACCCCACCGAAACATTTCAATGTTTCAGTTTCACTGTGTAATGTTAAAAGAAAACTGATTTCCCGATTAGATACTTACTCCAGGGTATGTATTTACCAGGTATGATTCTCACATCTGTATGGTTTTACAGATGATGAGTGGGAGTAAGTCATTGGGAATTGGGTGATCATCCTCATTATATCGGGATTCGTTGTAATCGGTGATATTTATGGAGATCACCTGGGCTTGTTTGCCGGTCGGCAAATATTTGGTTTTGAATATCCGATGTTGTGCACCAATTTCAAATTGATA
Organism: Agapanthus africanus; assembly: GCA_030015575.1. NCBI lineage: Eukaryota > Viridiplantae > Streptophyta > Magnoliopsida > Asparagales > Amaryllidaceae > Agapanthus > Agapanthus africanus. Next base: position 395,681,396 of record JASDDO010000022.1, read on the forward strand.
TATCTGTACGTCTATTTTCATAGAGTGAGATATACCTTTTGATATTATGTCGATAACATTTACCTATATCAGTAGATGGTTAGGTAGGGAGCATTAAACAGCGGTGTAATTCTTCTTAACCATAAGTACAGTTTTCAACCTGCGACACACAGTGAAAGAGTTGTTAGACTCAGCGGACTTATACAGAGTATTGTATGTTGTCCAGTGTCCATTAGGACAGAGGGGTTGGTCCTCATACTATATTCTGTTTACTTTTGACTTCTCTAGTTCTTAGACATGTGTTTCGTAGAAACACAGGGTCTGAGTTTTTAGGAGTTATAGGTATTTGAATAGAGAAGAGAACCAGGTGTAGCAAGTATCGGGATTCTTCAAAGTGATCGAAGATGTAGATACTTGTGTATGGTATTCAGTTAGTAGTAATGGTTAAGAGAAATTGCTTCTCTTTCGGGTTACTCGTAATTGGAAGTATTCCTAAGTTGAGTAACGCTGATCAGCCTCTCTCCATTTAGTTGACATGCACTGGAGACAGCTGCATGATTTGAATCTGGTTCAATTAAATCAGTGCCTCTGGTTCTATATTGGATATAGAACAGCTCATATCTTAACGATGTTAAGGTACGGGGAGTTGTCCGGCTTATGCTTAAAACCAGACTCTGGATAACTCAAAGGCATGTTTCTGTAATGGCTGTTTGTGGGTTGACCCAGGCTATGACGAGGGTTGACTTTCTACCATCTAGGAGATAAATAGAAATATTGTTCAAGACTCGCCACAGTTTTATTAAAAATGGATTTTTTCAAAAACAGCAGTGGGAGTATGGTAGAACTGGAAGTGATTCCAGAACCGCAAACGATTACTGAAGATTTGATAAGGAACCTAAAGATTCAATCTAATTTGACATTCCATTGGCCACTCCGCAGATAAGGTGGGTAACTTCAGGCACCCGAGAGGTACTCCGGTAGCCTCAAGGACGGTGACAGGGAAGTTCTTGTATACCCACACTTGCCATTGTTGTTGTTCCAGGCTGCGAGACCCGGCAGGAGGATGAGTATAGCGTCGTTCTAAACTCGCTTTAGAAGTGCACGTCTGTATGACTCTGCCAGAGGGTTGTCGTAGTCAGTGGGAGCAGCGGAAGCATTGTTGGACATCAGGCTTATGTCTATTTATAGACTAAAGCAGATGTAGCGGAGATAGATCATCTATTTCTGATGTGACAGTCATAGGTTTGACGTCATCAGAATAGGGGATGGATCTGTTGAGAAGGTAGTAGGAAGTGATATTCCTATACTACGATCGGTTATACTTTGGTCGTCACACAGTGGTTTCTCCACAAAGGACTTGGACATTATGTCAGACATACTGGTTACTGGATCTATGGTTTTAGATCTAGATTTGGGTGGTTTCCCAATCAGGGTACTTTGACAGCATTCTAAGAGTATTCAGAATGGACGACTCCTGGCACGGTAGTATACCTGCAGGTAATGGAGTCACCCTCTCTAAAGGTGTCTTATAGACTAAAGTAGAGAGGGATGTGCATGATTGGCAGATCACTTGCTTAGGAAATTGAGTCGATCATGAGATGTCAAGTACCACACCAGATGTTGTTCTTGCACTACATGCAATAAGTTGATATTGATCCAATCCTGGAGAAACAGTCGAAAGCAGTTTTAGAACATAAGTGGATGTTCTAGGGATATGATAACGACAGCCTCATTCGGGAGACAGTTATCATTCCAGGCTTCCAAGATGACATGGACGACAAGGAGGTTGTCAGAGTTATAGTTTTCCCTCTGACGAGGGGCAGTATTTTGGACAGGTGGTCCGAGGCAATACTGAGGGTGGCATGGCGCAGGATACTGATTAAGTTCAGTTGACGATACAGTCTAAGAAGTTTAGATTTGGAGTTCACTTATGAGCTAGGTCCCATCAGACATCCAGACATTCTAGGACAGGTATTGCTCATTTCGGGAGATGGCTTTCTCCGCGAACTTGAGATATAGAGAGACATAGAAAGAAACATCAAGGCAGATCCACTCACTGAGGCTATTCCTCGAACGCAATAGTTTCACAAACAGGATTTGTGAGACTGACTAGTAGAGGAGTTGGGTGTTCGGTATCACACGGGCTGTGAGTATGCGACATCGCAATAATTAGCCTTGAGTGCAAGTGGGAGATTGTTGGAGATAGTGCCCTCAGAGTCAATTATTGGATCACAGGCACGTGATTGCAATGATTGAGGGAGGACCTATCCCGGTAGGACAGTCTTACTCGAGATGATAGTATGCTATCTAGTTTACCTTTATCATCGTGCACTGCTTTAGGTGACCTAGCATGGTCACTATTGCACGTTGATAGAGCCCCTAGGATTCTTGCTTGACTACCGGCAGTATGAGGGCGATCATATACGTGGGAGCTGGTGGTCTATAAGCACATCCTTAAAAGGTCCCTAGTCGTAGGAGTTTCGAGACAGGGCATCGATACTCCAGAGTAGACTAGTGTATACAGTCGAGACCCCGACGAGGGGCGGTGGCCGGTCTCACAAGCCACTGGTGTTAGTTGGTTCACCTAAGATGTATACAGGTGCTCATTGGGTTATGAGTACACCGGACAGGACTCGCTGGGAACATGCTAGTTGGTCTTATACCTGACGTCAGATAGCAGTTCCCAGGTGACATGTGTACAGGTTAGTTCATCGACCTGGGGATCGTCATTTGTCTCGTGTGAGTTCCCACTGTACTTTGATTACTACCCTACCACGGCTCAAAGGAGTCGTGCAAACAGGTTTTAGTTGGGTACAGTCCCGAGCCACATGGAGGCAGTGAGCGGATCTCCGGGGGTTCGTCTCTCCCGGTATTGGGGGTGAGGTCGCGCTGTGTCTAGGAGAGCCATTACATGAAGACCTTGGCCAAGGCAGGAGATTTACTGGAAGGTATTCCAGTAGTATCTCAGGGTGTTCTGGGCTACACTCCGACACGACTTGTACCGCTTTTGGGGGTCTGACTTCTACCAACCCCCTAGGCCCGACATGCGATGCTCATAGACGAACGGACCGAACTGTACGGATATTGTCACTGACAGGCTCAGTAGGGTGTCAGGATGAGTTCGCTCATCGACGTCCCTTTTGGTCAATTGCTGGTGGCCCGTCACGTATTGGCTTATACCTCTGACGTGCTAGTGGTTAAATCCACAGCCATAGTGTTGACGAGTCTTTAGAGTCCACCACACTTTCAGTTACTCAAGCTTTCGGGCGAAACGCTGTAGAGGCCGTATGGAGATATGGCAGGGTCCGATCAGATACGTGTGGTATTGTACGGATCAGGATCGGACGGTTTGTACTAGTGGCCGTATGGTTATATGGCAGGGTTTGATCAGATACGTGCGGTATTGCACGGATCAGGATCGGACGGATATTACTAGCCGGCTTTAGTTTAAGCCGGATCCTAGTATAGTACAGTGTAGATTTTGTCTCATTGCATTTGTATCCGGACGGAATACAAATGCGGGTGTGTATGCACAGTATCGGGGTTTTCCTGTAATTTATTACGGGACCAGTTTTCTGGAGTTGCCAGTTCGCATTCCGTTCCGGCCGGTTTTCCTGTGTTCTTTCCCGGCCGGACTTTTCGATGGAGGGTGTTATTTGCAAGTTTGCAAATAACACTTTGTGGAGGTTTTATTTGCATAAGGATTATTATGAAAGCATCTTTGCTTTTCTTGCATTTATGTGATTAGGATGGATTTGAGGTTGATGGAATGTTTTGTGATGATTATGTTTATGGTTGTGGTCACCTTTTCTTTTCTCCTACACTCACCTCCCTTGATGCTTCATAATCCTTGCTCCACCATTTTCTAAGTATGAGAGTTTTCATTTAGAAAAGAGAGAAGAAAAAGAGAGAAGAAGGAGAGAGCTTCATCTTCATCTTTGAGAGAGTATATCATTCTTCATCTCATTCCATTGCTAGAAAATTGAAAGCACCAATTTTCTATACACCATTCCTCCATCTATGGCAACCAATACCCCAAAGTGAGATATGCATTCTACACTACACTTCCTACAGCAAATCTTGGGCGCGTCGGGTAGCCTACTTCGCGCCCGAGTTGCCTCGGTATTGAGGTGGGAGCCCGTAAAAGCTACAGGCGATGTGGTGCCCTTCCGGTGAGGAGGCGACGACCGGAGTTCCCGCGAGGAGATCGGAGTGGAGATGAAGACCGGAGGACTCGGATCAGTCGGTACATCTCTTCCCTTTCTTGTTAGTAGCTTAGACTAGTTTAATGGCACGATCCGGGGTTTAGTACGCGGTGGTGCCGGTTTGCTAAGTCCGCAAAATTTAAAGTTTATCACCGTTTCCGCGTTTGGCCGTCGGATTGACGGCCGGGGTGCCGCCGTGCACTTACAACCTATATAAGGATGTGCTTGTGGATTACCCAGCCCCCACGAGTGTGACTGCCATCACAATGCTGGTAATCAAGCAAAGATCCTAAGGGCTCCACTAATGTGTATATGTGATATACTAAAAGAAACACATGTACACATTACAGTAGAAACAAACCAAGTAGCATACTACTATTTTGAGCAAGATTGCCTATACAACTGTGAATATCCCAAGCTTCCATTATGTAATATACAAACTAGTATGATACAGTAATGGCCTCTAGGGCATATACACTAACAATCTCCCACTTGCACTAAGGCCATGTACTGGCGTATCGAAGACCTATCATCTCGATCAGCCACTCGAACTGAGTCTGGGGTAAGGCCTTCGTGAGTGGATCAGCAGTGTTATCTTCCGTACCAACTCTCCGACCTCGATCTCCTGGCGACCCACGATCTCCCTGATCAGGTGATACCGCCTTAAGATGTGTCTGGACTTCTGATGGGACCTGGGTTCTTTCGCTAAAGCTATAGCCCTGTTGTTGTCGCAATACAGAGGTATTGGATCAACAATGGACGGAACCACCTGAAGTTCTGTCAAGAACTTCCTTATCCAGACGGCTTTTTTTGCGGCATCTGCAGCAGCCTTATATTCCGCTTCCATCGTCGAGTCAGCAACGGTTTCCTGTTTGGAACTCTTCCAACAAACCGCCCCTCCATTGAGGGTAAAGACATAACCCGACATGGACTTAGAATCATCCTTGTCACTCTGGAAGCTGGAGTTAGCAAAGGCCTCGATCTGGAGGACTTTTCCGCACTAAACCAAGAACATCTCCTTAGTCCTTCTCAGGTACTTGAGAATGTTCTTTACCGCTATCCAGTGCTTCTCCCCAGGGTTTGACTGATACCGGCTTACTACACTTAGTGCATAAGCTACATCTGGTCTGTTTGTAGCGACTTGAAAAGTTGTTTTGGTGTTTTCCTGAAATTCGGTGAAAATTCGGTATTTTTCCGAAAACCGTCTTTCTTGTTATTTTGCAGTTTAGGGCTAATTATACCTAAAATGGATAGGTAATTGCGTGTTTTTAATAGCTAATGAGTTAATTATGAAATTCTGGTCGTTTAAAAATTTTCCCTAATTTTTCATTTTTTTAATATTATTTTAAGCCGGTAAGAAATACATTAAATTAGCGATAAATACAAATTTTTCCGGGTTAATTTTAATCTCCAAAATTATGATAATTAAAATCTAGTGATAACATAAATTTTTAGTAATTTATTTTGATTTTTAACAAATTTTAATGATATGAAACGAATTTATTGAATTTTTGAGCTAAAACTTGCAATTTTTGACTTGTAGGGGGCCTTTTTGCATAAAATTTCTTTTGTAAAATCCCTCTCCCTTTTCCCTCAGCCCTAGAACAGCCCCACCTTGTGCAAGTCCAGAAATTTCTGGCCTCATTTCTTGGGTTGCTTTCTTGAGTTGAATTTGATAGTTTATGGATTTATTTTAAATGTAATGGATAAAGTATGGTGCATTTGACTTTGGAGACTTGACCATTGACTTTCCCCACTTGCCCACACCCCTCCCCATACCTCATTCTGGCCGAAACTGAATCTCCTCTTCTTCATCTCTTTTCTTTTCATTTTTCTTCAATTTTCTTCAAAAAACCACATCAAAATCCCTGATTAATTCAAAAATCCAAACAAAATCCTTATGCTATCATTATCCTTAGCCATTCTTGCTTGAATCTTGGTGCTTGAGGCCATCACTTGGAGCAATTTGTTCTTGCTAGATCCCAAATTGAGGTATAATTCTCATCAAGTTACTTTTTTTGCAAAAATTCCTTTAATTGTATGGTTTAGTGTTAAAAGTTAACTAATTTCTATTCTAGTTTAAAAAAAAAAAAAGTAGTTTGTTTAAACTAGGGTTTTGAACCATGATAATTAATTAGGTTGTTTTATAGTTAATCTAGTTGTTAATGAACTAATCTATATGGTTACCTTGTTATGTAGTCTTCAATTTTGCTAATTTTGGTAATTTTAGAAGTTTGATTTTAGTTGTAAATTGTTGTTTTAGGATTTTCAAGAGAGGGTTATGTATGGAAATGGTTTGTGAAACATGATAAATGAGTTGATTAGGGTTTAGAAAACATTATTTAGTTGATTAAACCTAATTTGTTATCTAGTATTTTGCTAACCTAATCTATGAGATTAATCTTCTTATGTGGGCTTTTGTTGTGTTAATTTAAGTTTGCAAGTGTGGAAATTGATTTGGAATTTGCTAGGTTATAAATTCAAGAGATGGTTGTTTAGGGAAAATAGGATTGGAATCATTGTTATTGTGTTGTAATTAGTGTTTGTAGATTGCTTGTAGTGTGGTTGGGTGATTGTGCTAGATTGTAGTCGTTTTGTCGCTAATCGGCGATTTTTGCACCGATTTTGGAACGCAAATGCTTACTAGTTTTGTTATAAAATTTTGGTGGTGAATTATTTTTGATATCTTGATGATTGTAATGGCTTGTCCTACGACTTTTAGGATGCGTGAGTGCGGATTTTTGGGAAGTCGGGTTTTAGTTTTTCCGGGCGACGAATTCGGCGTTTTTTGGCAGTTTTTGCGATTTTCGCGTGTGTTCCGCGCACTTTGTGCACGTTGTACCTAGCTAGCGAACTTTAGTAGTTTCGTTGGGGTTTTGCGTCGTTCTTGATACGTAACCTTATGTTTGGTATTGATATAAATTCCAGGTTCGGTCGCGGAGACGTCAGACGCGGCGCAAAAGGGAAAGGCGGTGATTGGACACAGCTAGCCAGGGATTCCGGTGAGTAGATGTAACATCTACGGGGGACTATCGTTGGATGGCGCAAGCCGCACGATAGTTTTAGTAACTTACAAGATCCTTAGTAATGTTAATAATTAGGGGTGAAATACTTAATTGACTATTTGCTGCATCCATGCATTATATTGACATACCTATACGAAACCATTTCATAGGACACCTCCACCATTACCAGGGTTTTTATATGCAGCACGAGCACTGTTCATGCTTACACACACACCCTGGTAATTGCCATGCCACCATACTAGATAACTTTTAAATTGAAACCTTTTACTAATTGTTACTTAAACTGGTACTATTGCCTTTAATTCCTTAGAAATGAAACCGTAGTATTGCTATTCATGTGCATGTACTTCATCATATTAATTGTTCATGCTTAATCCATTAATCACACATCGCAACTTGATTATTGATACCATATGCATTCATTATCACTGATATATGCACTTATGAGGATTTCTTGAGATTTTATGATATTGCTGGATTTCGGGGGAAAGCCGCAAAATTTCCAAACTTATGATATTTTTAAAACATGTAAATTGCGGTTTTCTAGTGATGTAAGTGTCGTCCACCATGAGTTTGCTGTGGTTTTTGGAGACCCGTTTCGAGGAGTTGGATGAACCGTTTCGGGTATATGGTGGGCCCGGTAGGGTACCCCGGGGCAAGAAGCTCGTGGTGTTGACGATGAGCCTGGCAGGGGACGGATTACCTACCGGTGACTTCATTGGGCACGGCGGATATCCAGAGGATACCGACCGGGGCCGCGAGAGGATGATATATTGATACTGAGATGTTAGTGTTTATGCCCTAGAAGGCCATTACTGTATCATACTAGCTTGTATATTACTTAATGGAAGCTTGGGATATTCACATGTATATAACAGTCTTGCTAAACATGGTAGTATGCTACTTGGTTTTTCTATCTTAATATGTGAGTATACGTATTGATAGAGCTCTTAGGATCTTGCTTGTCTACCAGCGTTGTGATGGCAGTCACACTAGTGGGGGCTGGGTAGACTACAAGCACATCCTTATTCAGGTCCCTGGTCGTTGGATTATCGAGACAGAGCATCGATACTCCGGAGTAGACTAGTGTGTACGCTTCTCATCCCAGTTGGGGAGATGGTCTGTCCCACAGCCGTCAGTACGTCGTACTGGAGATAGTATACAGGTGCTCGTTAGGTTACGGGTACACCGGACAGGACTCACAGGGAACTGTTGGTTGGTTTGATACCAGTCGTCAGTAAACAGTTCCCAGGTGACATGAGTACAGCGTAGTCCGCAGACTTGACACTGCTACTTCGCCTCGAGTGTGTCCCACTGTTCTTAGATTGCTACCCTACCACGGCTCTATGGAGTCGTGCAAACAGGTAGCAGTTGGGTGCAGTCCCGAGCACTTGGAGGCAGTGGCGGTTAGATAGGATTCGTCCCTCCCGGTATTGGGAGTAGATATCGTGCTGTGTCAGAGAGCCATTACGCAAAGTCCCTGGCCAGGGCAAGCGAGATTTGCTGGTAGGTTCCAGCAGTTTCTCAGGGTGTAATGGGCTTCACTCCGACACGACTTATACCGCTATTAGGGGACTGACGCTTGCCGCCCCCCTAGGCCCGATATGCGATAGTCATGGACGAACGGACCGGACTGTATGGAGATTGTCACATCAGACTCAGTAGGAGTTCGGATGGGTTTACTCATCGGCCTTCTTATCGACAACTACCTGGGGACCGTTACGTACAGCTAGTGCCGCTTGCGGTCTGTGGTTAAACCCACTGCCAGCGTAGTAGTCGAGTCTCTAGAGTCCCACACAGAGAGTTTCCTACTCCAGGCGAAACGATATAGAGGTTGCATGGTTTTGCGACAAAGGGTTCGGACGCATACGTGCGTTTACGCGCGTACGACTTTCGGACAGATTTTACCAGTCGGCTTTGGTTTAAGCCAGTTACTGGTATCCGGTTATTGGATTTTTACAGTCTAAAGTTTTTCCGTATTTTTACGGATCGGTGGGGCGTTCTCGTAATTACTCGAGAAGCTTCTAGAAGATGTGACTAAGAAGGTTTGTTTTGGAAAGAGAGTGAGTCATAGTGGTGATTCATTCACTTCATTAATGCACATTTATTGCTTAATGACTCATGTTAATGAATCATCACAAGATATTTTGTGAAGCATGCTTATTCATTTCCTTTATTGATTTATTGAAAATAAGAATGCTTCATAATATTATGATACACTCTCTCTCTTCTCTCATTATCATATCACACATTCTCTCTCCTCAAGCTCTCATCTTCAAACCCTAATCCTTAATCCTCATGTGTTGAGATCAAAGGATTAGTTAGACTAAACAATCCATAACCCTCACTCTATATCATCCTCTCATCTTTGATTAGCAATCAAAGTTGATTAGTTACCTCAAGTTAGAGGTTTAGCTTGGAGTTTCGCTCTCGGGTGGATCGTCTACTACCTAGAGAAGGCCGAGGAGAACCAAGGAGGACGTAAAGAAGAAGGACCGGTTCATTAGGTATAATCCCTAATCTCTTTAGTGAGATGAAACTTTAGAATACGGTTATTTAGAGTTTAGCTTCGATTCAAGCGGTTAGTCGATGTTCGTTGTTTAAACTTGATAAGTTTTTGTAAATTCCGCCTCCCCACTAGTACTGGGGTGTACTACATCGACTTACAGTGGTATCAGAGCCTCGCTAAACACTAAATAACTTAATCGCAAATTTGTACGAATTTCGAACGAAAAAACGAACCCGGAAAACCCTAGTTCTGTTAAGTTTCTGTCGAAGTGAAAATGAAGTCCTAAAATTTTTCTGGTGTGTTCAGAGAGCTTGACATGACCACAGGAGAACACCTAAGAAATTCGAGCCAATGATTCGACTAAAGCGCCGCGGAAGCGCCGCGGATCCCACCGATCCGCCGCGCTTCCGCGGCCGAGTTGCCGAGTCATGGGCTCAAATTTTTTGGGTGGGTCCCCTGTGATATTTGGGGTTTTCTGGAATATTTAATTATTGCTCAGGTTACTGTTTAACAGAGCAGATTTTGGAGCAATTTTGAAGTTGTTTATTCGATCGAAAAATACAGTATTTGCGTATTGGATTATATCTGTGATTGTTTGATGTGTTCGTAAACCTCCCCCAACTGCTAGTATGTCGGTTGGCAGGGGGTTGCACATTTCTGAAATGGTTATATCTGTTTGTGCATATAAACTATATTGGACTGTTGTGGTGTATAGCCGGGGTTAGCAAAGGGTTATGGTTTAATTCATTTGTTGTAAATGTAATTTGTTGTAATATTATTTTTGCGGGGCACTTCCAGGTTGCGGTCGTAGCCACCGTTGTATTATTTCATTTTACTGTTTTTGCTCCTAGGACTGACCCAAGGTGGGGTACACAGACTGCCGGGTGGGTAGTTTGCCGTACCCGTAGGGGTCGAGGGTGGGGTAAACGGCTATTCATCACAACTGTGTAATCTGTCTTTTCTTGCAGGCTCAAAAGAAATACAGATTGCTTGCAAATCCAATATTGTTTATCTGTGTTCTGGAATGAATATCATTGCGTCAGACGAATGTAAAATATCTATATTTATTATAGCTATTTAGACGTCACTTATGTTTTACACCCGCGCTAGCCCAGCCCCCGCTCTGTCGTTAGTTAAGTAACCTAACGGGTGATGACGGGACCCCGTGGCGAATGCGGATGGCATAAGAGGACGTTATATTTTCGTTGTTTTCTGCAATGATAGGTTAATGATGGGACGCATTATCTATAATGCAAAGTAAAACAAACCAAAGTTTAAATCGTTGGAACAATTTAAAAGAAACCACTCGGTTATTTTTAAAACAGATATTTTTAAATACGGAGCTTTAACCACTCCTTTTAAAAGCTATCAGGTTCCTTCGGTTATATCAAGTTCACTACGTTCACGGTTTCGCCAAAACCATTCGTAGCCCTCCGTCATTTCATCTGGGTATTCAGTAGTATTCAAGCTATGTATTTTGACCTAACGCCAAGGCATAGTGTTTGGTAGCTGCTGGATATTCATTTGTTGCATAGATAGATGAGTTAGTTTGGGACAGTCGTATTATCATTTTGGCCGAACGTCAAGGATATATACGGATGGGTTCAAACTGACAGGATACTGATGGGTAGAACTTGACATGTGACTTATGACATTTTGACCTAACGCCAAGGTCATAAGAGCATGGGGCAAAAACTTATATCGGGAATTTCTAAAGAAACTGAAATTTGCAAAGAGATGCATACCATTTGGAGTTTGATGAATGTTGGTAGGATTCCTTCAACATTATCATACGATGATATTTGGATCCCGATCCTACTGTGAGTATATGCTACTTATCAGGATATTCGTCGCTTAACGATCAATGCTATAAACCTAGTAGGTGTCCAGAAAAGTGTCAGCGGGGTTACGCCCCCAGAGAAAAGAGGTTATTTAATTAAGGAACTTCGCGAAAGCGTTGGAAAACCTCCCTCGAAGTATCGACACCGGCCTGGCTGAACGGTTAAGCAAGTATTGTACGGTGAGAATAGTCTTGGCTAATTCTTCTTTTATGGTTTGAGGAAGGATTCGAGAAACAGTGGGAGCCATCCAGTTTAGATAAACTAAAAACCACTCTAAACTTGCAAGAGCATCATGCTAAAGAGTTTTCTTCTCTCTCTCCTAATTGCAGCGACCCTGAAAATGACTGGACTTAAGTTACTTTTAGAGAAAAATATACTGACAGGGCCAAACTATAAAGATTGGCTGCGGAATGTCAAGATGGCTTTGACCTATGACAAATTGGGGTACGTCCTCACCGCTACAGCACCTGCTGTCCTTGGTCCCAAATCCAGCAATGCGGATAAGGAAATCCGTAAAACCTGGGATTTAGATTGCGCGAGAGCCAAGTGCATCGTGCTTGCCTCGATGAACAATGAACATCAGAGGAGGCACGAGGATATGTCCTTAGATGGCATATTTCTCCATACAAAGGAACTTTATGGAGAGCAATCTCGTATAGCAAGATACGAGACCTCTAAGAAATTATTTCGATCGAGGTTGGCTGTCGGGTCATCGGTAGGTGAACATGTCCTACAGATGATCGGCTATATTGAAGAGCTCGCGGACCTTGGAACGACTTTGGATAATGAGCTCTATACAGACCTTGTTCTCCAGTCCCTTCCTCCCACCTACGCCCAGTTTATCCTCAACTTCAATCTTCAAGGAAAAGAAGTTGACCTTGCGGAACTCCTAAACATGTTAAGGAGTGCAGAGGGCACCTTGCAGAAGGCAAGGGAAACACCCGCTATGTTTGTTGGCGGTTCATCTTCTTCCGGGTCCAAGGCTAGGGCCAAAGGAAGGAAGAAGAAGGCCGCACCCAGACCTAGAGGAGGTGTTAGTAAGGTGGGAAAGAAGGGAAAGAAAAAGTTTACAGCACCGGTAGTTGGCCTGGATGAGTGCTTCCATTGTCACAGGAAAGGGCACTGGAAGAAGGATTGCAAGGCGTGGAACGCCAAGAACCAGGAACCGAAGCAAGCTGTGGCTTCGACTTCAGGTGTGTTTGTAATTGAGAATTGTCTGTCGATCAACTCTACTTCCTGGGTATTGGATACCGGGTCAGGATCTCATATTTGCAATTCATTGCAGGCACTGAGAAACCGTAGAGTGCTGAAGGAAGGTGATATGATCCTCAGGGTTGCTAACAGAGCTAGCGTGGGAGCTGCGTCCGTCGGGGACTATCACCTAGGATTGACGAGTGGACACATTTTGGTTTTACATAACTGTTATTTTGTACCCAGCTTAACGTGTAATATCATATCTGTTTCCTTGTTATCAAATAAAGGTTATGATTTCACGTTTGTAAGAGATGTTGTCAACATCCACCTTAATCATGGTTTGATTGGGTCCGGTACTCTAAATAACGGCATATATGTGTTAAACCAACTCCAAATTTTCAATGTCCAGAACACACTAAAAAGAAAGTCTCCAGATTTAAATAAAGCTTTCTTATGGCATTGTAGACTGGGTCACATCAATGAGAGAAGGTTGACTAAGTTGCATAGAGAAGGATATTTGGACACGTTCGAATATCAAACTTATGACACTTGTCAATCTTGTCTCAAAGGAAAGATGACAAAGACTCCATTCACTGGACAAGGAGTAAGAGCGAGCGAGCTCTTAGGACTCGTACACAGTGATGTATGCGGTCCAATGTCTACACATGCGAGAGGTGGTTATTCCTATTTCATTACTTTCACGGATGATTACTCAAGATACGGATTCATTTATCTGATGAAACATAAATCCGAGGCTTTTGAGAAATTCCAAGAGTATAAGAATGAAGTAGAAAACCAAACCGGCAAAAGTATAAAGACACTTAGATCTGATCGAGGTGGTGAATACTTGAGTGCCGAGTTCCTAGGTTACCTAAAAGAGAAAGGAATTCTCTCTCAGCTTACTCCTCCATACACTCCACAGCATAACGGTGTATCGGAGAGACGGAATCGAACCCTATTGGATATGGTACGATCCATGATGAGTAATGCTGAGTTACCGCGATCTTTCTGGGGTTATGCGCTAGAATCAGCGGCATATCTTTTGAACATGGTACCTACCAAGACTGTGCCTACCACTCCATATCAGATGTGGAGTGGGAAGAAACCCCATCTACAGTATGTAAAGATTTGGGGATGTCCAGCTTTTGTTAAAAAGCAGCATGTGGACAAGCTCGAGGCACGATCAGTAAAATGTTTGTTTGTGGGATATCCAAAGCACTCCAGGGGATATCTATTCTATTACGCAGAGGAACAGAAGGTATTTGTTTCTCGTAATGCCCATTTTCTAGAACATCAGTTTTTAGAAAAGGAATCTAGTGGGAGCGAAATAGAACTGGAAGAAATTCCAGAACCACAAACTGCTACTGAAAGTTTGGTAGAACCAGAGGTTCAAGAAGAACAGAACATTCCCGCACCCCTCCGCAGGAGTAGTAGGCCGTCTCGTCCGCCTGAGAGATACTACGGTTTTCTCATAGATGGGGATAGAGAGGATTGCATCATAGATGATGATGAACCTACTGACTTCAGGCAGGCCATCCAGAGCGGCGACTCGGTACGATGGCTAGATGCAATGCGGACCGAAATGGAGTCCATGTACACCAACAAAGTATGGACTTTGGACTTTGCTCCAGATGGGGTAAAACCCATAGGATGCAAATGGATCTTCAAGAAAAAGATTGGTGTAGATGGACAGGTGGAAACCTATAAGGCTAGACTTGTTGCAAAGGGTTTTCGTCAAAGACCTGGTTTGGACTATGACGAAACTTTTTCTCCAGTGGCTATGCTCAAATCCATTCGGGTCCTTCTTGCTATTGCTGCCTTCCATGATTATGAAATCTGGCAGATGGACGTAAAGACGGCTTTTCTGAATGGAAATTTAGAAGAGAGCGTCTATATGGATCAGCCAGAGGGTTTCAATCAGAGTGGGAGCAGCGGGAAAGTATGCAAGCTGCTTAAGTCTATTTATGGACTAAAGCAGGCATCGCGGAGTTGGAACATCTGTTTTGATGAGACAGTCAAAGAATATGACTTTATCAAAAATCCAGATGAACCGTGCATATATAGTAAAGTCGTGGCCAGAAGTGTCGTATTCCTCGTCTTGTACGTGGATGACATTCTATTGATAGGAAATGACATTCCTATGCTACAATCTGTCAAAGGATTCTTGTCACACAGGTTCTCCATGAAAGACCTGGGTGATGCCTCTTACATTCTGGGGATCCGGATCTATCGTGATAGATCCAAGAGGATGTTGGGACTTTCGCAGTCCAGGTATATCGACACTGTACTGAAGAGATTCAGTATGGAAGATTCAAAGCGCGGTAATCTACCGGCTTGTCACGGAATCACCCTCTCCAAAGAGATGTCTCCCAAGACTGATTTGGAAAGGGAACGCATGTCTATTATACCCTACGCTTCTGCGGTAGGCTCTATAATGTATGCGATGTTGTGTACCAGACCAGATGTAGCTTACGCACTGAGCGTGGTAAGCCGGTATCAGTCAGACCCAGGGGAGAAACACTGGATAGCAGTAAAGAACATTCTCAAGTACCTGAGGAGGACTAAGGAGATGTTCTTGGTTTACGGCGGAAAAGACCTCAGGTTGGAGGCCTTTGCTGATTCCGGCTTCCAGAGTGATAAGGACGATTCCAAGTCCATGTCGGGTTATGTCTTTACCCTCAATGGAGGGGCGGTGTGCTGGAAGAGCTCCAAGCAGGACACCGTTGCTGACTCGACGATGGAAGCGGAGTATATAGCTGCTTGCGATGCCGCAAAAGAAGCAGTCTGGATGAAGAAGTTCCTAACAGAACTTCAGGTGGTTCCTACCATAGTTGATCCAATACCTCTGTATTGCGACAACAACGGAGCTATAGCTTTAGCGAAGGAACCAAGGTCCCATCAGAAGTCCAGACACATCTTGAGGCGGTATCACCTGATCAGGGAGATCATTGATCGTCAGGAGATCGAGGTTCGGAGAGTTACTTCAGAAGAGAACATTGCTGATCCATTCACGAAGGCCCTTCCTCAGATTCAGTTCGAGAGGCTACTCGAGATCATTGGTCTGCGATATGCCAGTACATGGCCCTAGTGCAAGTGGGAGATTGTTAGTGTTTATGCCCTAGAAGGCCATTACTGTATCATACTAGCTTGTATATTACTTAATGGAAGCTTGGGATATTCACATGTATATAACAGTCTTGCTAAACATGGTAGTATGCTACTTGGTTTTTCTATCTTAATATGTGAGTATACGTATTGATAGAGCTCTTAGGATCTTGCTTGTCTACCAGCGTTGTGATGGCAGTCACACTAGTGGGGGCTGGGTAGACTACAAGCACATCCTTATTCAGGTCCCTGGTCGTTGGATTATCGAGACAGAGCATCGATACTCCGGAGTAGACTAGTGTGTACGCTTCTCATCCCAGTTGGGGAGATGGTCTGTCCCACAGCCGTCAGTACGTCGTACTGGAGATAGTATACAGGTGCTCGTTAGGTTACGGGTACACCGGACAGGACTCACAGGGAACTGTTGGTTGGTTTGATACCAGTCGTCAGTAAACAGTTCCCAGGTGACATGAGTACAGCGTAGTCCGCAGACTTGACACTGCTACTTCGCCTCGAGTGTGTCCCACTGTTCTTAGATTGCTACCCTACCACGGCTCTATGGAGTCGTGCAAACAGGTAGCAGTTGGGTGCAGTCCCGAGCACTTGGAGGCAGTGGCGGTTAGATAGGATTCGTCCCTCCCGGTATTGGGAGTAGATATCGTGCTGTGTCAGAGAGCCATTACGCAAAGTCCCTGGCCAGGGCAAGCAAGATTTGCTGGTAGGTTCCAGCAGTTTCTCAGGGTGTAATGGGCTTCACTCCGACACGACTTATACCGCTATTAGGGGACTGACGCTTGCCGCCCCCCTAGGCCCGATATGCGATAGTCATGGACGAACGGACCGGACTGTATGGAGATTGTCACATCAGACTCAGTAGGAGTTCGGATGGGTTTACTCATCGGCCTTCTTATCGACAACTACCTGGGGACCGTTACGTACAGCTAGTGCCGCTTGCGGTCTGTGGTTAAACCCACTGCCAGCGTAGTAGTCGAGTCTCTAGAGTCCCACACAGAGAGTTTCCTACTCCAGGCGAAACGATATAGAGGTTGCATGGTTTTGCGACAAAGGGTTCGGACGCATACGTGCGTTTACGCGCGTACGACTTTCGGACAGATTTTACCAGTCGGCTTTGGTTTAAGCCAGTTACTGGTATCCGGTTATTGGATTTTTACAGTCTAAAGTTTTTCCGTATTTTTACGGATCGGTGGGGCGTTCTCGTAATTACTCGAGAAGCTTCTAGAAGATGTGACTAAGGAGGTTTGTTTTGGAAAGAGAGTGAGTCATAGTGGTGATTCATTCACTTCATTAATGCACATTTATTGCTTAATGACTCATGTTAATGAATCATCACAAGATATTTTGTGAAGCATGCTTATTCATTTCCTTTATTGATTTATTGAAAATAAGAATGCTTCATAATATTATGATACACTCTCTCTCTTCTCTCATTATCATATCACACATTCTCTCTCCTCAAGCTCTCATCTTCAAACCCTAATCCTTAATCCTCATGTGTTGAGATCAAAGGATTAGTTAGACTAAACAATCCATAACCCTCACTCTATATCATCCTCTCATCTTTGATTAGCAATCAAAGTTGATTAGTTACCTCAAGTTAGAGGTTTAGCTTGGAGTTTCGCTCTCGGGTGGATCGTCTACTACCTAGAGAAGGCCGAGGAGAACCAAGGAGGACGTAAAGAAGAAGGACCGGTTCATTAGGTATAATCCCTAATCTCTTTAGTGAGATGAAACTTTAGAATACGGTTATTTAGAGTTTAGCTTCGATTCAAGCGGTTAGTCGATGTTCGTTGTTTAAACTTGATAAGTTTTTGTAAATTCCGCCTCCCCACTAGTACTGGGGTGTACTACATCGACTTACATGAGATGGGTCAGCCGGATGGCTGAGGCCAGAGACACTATGACATGGATTTATGAGATTTGAGACAGCTTTTGGGTGTCGTTGCTGGACACCGAATTTCGTCGATTCATTGACATTATGCTGGCATTCTAAAAGAGTTTCAAAAACAAAATGAGATAAATGTTTCTTATATATATACCCATTGAGAACTCAGATATTCATGTTGCATACATATTAGTACACTGATGTTGTATACACACCTGCTAGTGCATCCCGTCATACCTGTATTATAGATGCTAGGATGCTTGTGTGCATGCATACGATAGCCTTTGTAGATGTTATTTATTACTCACGAGTTGGCAACTTACCCCCGTTGTGCCACAGTCTTTTGCAGGTCCGCTCCGTCAGTTCAGTAGCGGCGGGCGCACTTGTTCTTTTGCCTGAGCTCGAGATTTTGCTCGAGCTCGAGATTTTGCTCATAGGTGGGTTATGTTATTATTTTTTACCACCTTGTATATTCTTGTATCTAGTGTACTCCATCTACTGTTTCTACCAGATTTATTGTATATTGACCTAGAGATGAGACTGTGAGGTTTGTGGACTTTTATGCTGTATTTTGGGGTCGAACTCACTTGAGTCGACATGATGTTTTCTTATGCTTTATTATGCTTGCTGTCATTTACATTGCGTGGGATTTGTGACCGCCTTGTGGCGAAGAGCTAGCTCCCGCTTGGGGATGCCCTATTTGTTGGATTCATATATATTTTTGTTGTACCCATTTTGGGGGCCAGTATTTACAAAGGAGACTCTGCCGAAATTTTCGAAAAAATTGGTATTTTTTTTAAAAAAGTGTTTTACATGACTTATTTGATAAACTTGCTTTCAAATGTTTGGGTTTTCTTCACTCTTTTGCTTAATTGGTTTTGTTTTCTGGGCTTGGGCTTACTTATTTTACGGACGTCTTTAGACGTTTCGTAAACTTAAGTGCCAGTCACGTTCCGTACCCTGCGGGTCGTGACAAAGTTGGTATCAGAGCGATAGGTTTTACCTTTGTGAGTGTAGGATGACCCTTGGTAGATGGAGTAAGTGACTTAAGCAGGGTAACGTAGCGTGCGTATGTCCGCGGCATACTTGCGATACGGTACTCCGCCTAAGTGACTTTAGGATATACTTGCTTGAAAATTCCTTCTTCAATTCCGTGTATCCTATGATCCTTTTGCACTGTTCTTACTGTCCTATTTCCTGTAACAGCCACTATGCCGCCGAAGGCTACGAGGGCACAGAGGGCTGCCGCCAGAGACGAGATTCGAGCTGGCTCGTCCGAGACTAGGACTGAGCAGGGTGGTATGCCTACGCCGCAGGGACAGACCGATCCACCTTCCCCAGGTCGTATGGATAGGCTCGAGACTGGTATGGAGGAGTTGCGACAGATGATGGGAGGCATGCAGGAGCTACATCAGATGGTAGGATCCCTATTTGCAGCCAGTCGTACACCGAGGCCGGATGACGTACCTACTACATCACAGACGACCATGATACCTGCTCCTACTACTACCACCGTGGCCATCCCGGTTTCACTACAGGACTTCATGAGGCTGAGACCTCCAGTATTCACCGGCACCGAGACAGCGGAGGACCCACAGACGTTCCTTGACAGTTTAGCCAGGATCTGCCGTTCGCTGAGATGTTCGGATGATCGATGGGTAGAGCTTGCGAGTTTCCGACTAGAGGGTCTCGCGCAGACATGGTGGGAGTCAGTCTTGAGAGGTCGAGCTGCAGGTCTGCCGCCTATGACTTGGGCCGAGTTTACAGCGGTCTTTCTAGCCCGTTTCCTTCCAGAGAGCGTTCGTGACGCCAGAGCTCGTAGCTTCGAGGCCTTAGTCAAGACACCTGGGATGACGGTGTATGAGTATGACATCCAGTTTACACAGTTATCCCGATATGCTCAGTATTTGGTGGATACCGAGGAGAAGATGGTGAAGAGGTTCGTACAGGGACTTGATGCCCAGCTATATCTTGCCATTGGCGCCCAGCACTACGACACTTATTCAGCTGCTATGGATACGGCATTGCGGATGGAGACACGCATATCACAGACTTCGGCCGTTTCTGGGCCGAAGAGGATGCGCACCGATGTACCGTCTCAGAGGCAGCGCGCCAGATTCTTTCCGAGAGATAGGCCTGGCAGATGATTTGGACGGGGACAGTTATATGGTTCTTATCCCCAGGGGCAGCAGCCGTCACCAGGATGTTTTGGGTGCGGGAGTCTGCACCATCTTGTCAGAGACTGTCCGGTGAGACGACAGGGTGCAGCGACAGTTCCGCATGTGACCCTACTACCATCACCACCCCCTCCTCAAAGAGCCCTACTTCCTACCCCAGGCGATGCTCCACGCCAGTTAGGTGCACAGAGAGGCCGTGGACACGGCGGTCCTGTTCAGAGAGGACGAGGAGGCAGAGGCCGAGGTCGAGGTCAGCCCGCTATCGGTGGAGGACAGGCCCGAGTATTTGCTTTGACACCGCAGGATGCGCAGGCATCCAATGCCGTTGTGACAGGTACCTTGCCAGTTTGTTCTTTCGACGCACGGGTATTATTCGACCCAGGTTCCACACATTCGTACGTCTCTACACACTTTACACCGATGTTGGGCCGTGAGTCGTCGTCGTTAGATCAGCCGCTTGTTGTTGTTACTCCGGTAGGCGAGTTGTTTGTCGCTCGGTTTGTATTTCGTTTGTGTTTCGTTCGTATCGGGGAGAGGGATTCATCGGTTGATTTGATACTCCTCGATATGTTGGACTTTGATGTGCTTCTGGGCATGGATTGGCTAGCCACTTGTTATGCTTCGGTGGACTGCCGTGAGAAGGCAATCAGATTTAGCTTTCCGGAAGAGCCAGTCCTTGTTATTCGGGGAGACCGCAGTGTCACCCTTCCCAGCTTAATTTCGTCTCTTCGCGCTGGTCAGCTCTTGCGGAAGGGATGTCAGGGATTCTTAGCGTGTATTTGTGATACTCGAGCTGCAGAGGTTCCGTTGGACCGGGTCCCGGTAGTTTGTGAGTTCCCTGATGTTTTCCCTGATGAGCTACCTGGGCTACCGCCTGAGCGCGATGTTGAGTTCTGCATTGATTTGATTCCCGGTTCGGGGCCTATTTCTATACCTCCTTATCGGATGGCCCCGGCAGAGCTTCGAGAGCTGAAGGATCAGTTGCAGGATTTGTTAGATAAGGGGCTTATTCGACCGAGTGTTTCTCCGTGGGGTGCTCCGGTCCTGTTTGTCAAGAAGAAGGATGGAAGTTTGCGCTTATGTATCGACTACCGCCAGCTGAACAAAGTTACCGTTCGGAATAGATATCCGTTGCCGCGCATTGATGATTTGTTCGACCAGCTTCAGGGTGCGGGGTATTTTTCGAGGATCGACTTGCGATTAGGATACCACCAGCTGCGAGTTCGACAGGAGGATATACCGAGGACAGCTTTCCGCACGCGCTACGGCCACTACGAGTTTTTGGTGATGTCGTTCGGACTCACCAACGCCCCAGCAACATTCATGGATTTGATGAACCGTACATTCAGGCCGTATCTTGACTTGTTCATCATCGTGTTTATCGACGATATCTTGGTGTACTCCCGGAGCAGAGAGGAGCACGAGCAGCACTTGCGGATTACGTTACAGACTCTGAGGGAGCACCAGCTGTTCGCGAAGTTCTCCAAGTGTGCATTCTGGCTGGACAGCGTCGGATTCTTGGGTCACATGGTTACGAGAGACGGCATTTGTGTGGACCCGTAGAAGATTGAGGCTGTTCAGCAGTGGCCCCGACCTACATCGGTTACTGAGATCCGTAGTTTTCTAGGCCTGGCGGGCTACTACAGGCGTTTTGTTCAGGACTTCTCCCGTATAGCTGCACCGTTGACCGGTTTGACCCGGAAGGGAGTTCCTTTCATCTGGACAGAGGAGTGCGAGCGCAGTTTTCAGCAGCTACGGACTTGTTTGACTACGGCGCCGATATTATCTTTACCTTCTGGATCAGGCGGATTTGTTGTCTACTGTGATGCTTCGCGAGTGGGATTAGGATGCGTATTGATGCAGCATGGCCGGGTGATCGCTTATGCTTCTCGACAGTTGAAGAAGCATGAACAGAACTACCCCACTCATGATTTGGAGATGGCTGCAGTGGTCTTTGCACTGAAGATTTGGCGACATTACCTGTACGGCGAGTCGTGTCAGATATTCACCGATCACAAGAGCTTAAAGTACATATTTCAGCAGCGAGACCTGAATCTCAGACTGCGTCGTTGGATGGAGTTGGTGAAAGACTACGACTGCGAGATCTTATATCACCCCGGCAAGGCGAATGTGGTGGCAGATGCGTTGAGTAGGAGGCCCGGGGGTAGTCTATCCTTTTTGCGCGCAGTGCAGAGGCAGTCGTCAGCAGATTGGCAGATGTTATGCGACAGCCGAGTTGAGTTCGAGTTCACTCAGATAGGGGGACAGCTCGCGCATGTTCGTGCACGCCCACAGTTGCTTGACCGCATATATGAGGCACAGCGCAGTGACGACCGTTACTCAGAGATCATGGCACAGATGGGACAGGGCAGATTTTCAGAGTTCGTGGTTGACGATCAGGGGATTTTACGATATGGATCTAGACTGTGCGTACCAGATGCTGATGGATTGCGGCGCGACATTCTTGAGGAGGCACACCGATCAGTGTATAGTGTCCACCCCGGTTCCACCAAGATGTACCATGATATGAGAGAGACCTACTGGTGGGACGGGATGAAGAGGGACATTACGGAGTTCGTTTCGAGATGCCTGACTTGTCAGAAAGTCAAGGCCGAGCACCAGAGGCCCGCAGGAGAGCTACAGCCGTTACCCATTCCAGAGTGGAAATGGGAGCAGATTTCGATGGATTTCGTTGTGGGTCTACCCAGGACCAGTCGAGGGTACGACTCCATCTGGGTGTTCGTGGATAGATTGACGAAAGCGGCTCACTTCCTTCCAGTGAAGACGACTTTCAGCTTCGCTCAGTATGCTCAGCTCTATATTGACGAGATCGTGCGACTACATGGCGTACCGACTTGTATCGTGTCAGATCGAGGCACTCAGTTCACCAGCCGACTTTGGCAGAGACTTCAGGAGGCTTTGGGCACTCGTTTGAGCTTCAGCACAGCGTTTCATCCGCAGACAGACGGACAGTCAGAGCGAACCATTCAGACTCTTGAGGACATGCTCAGAGCGTGCGTTTTAGACTTTGGTGGTAGCTGGGATCGTCATTTACCTCTAGTGGAGTTCTCCTACAACAACAGCTTACAGGATACTATTCAGATGGCACCATTCGAGGCATTGTATGGGAGGAGATAAAGATCGCCTGTTTGTTGGACAGAGCTCAGCGAGAGCAGCATTTTGGGGCCGCAGCTTGTTGAGGAGACGACAGCGAAGATACAGTTGATCCGAGACCGGATGAGAGCGGCTCAGAGCAGACAGAAATCCTATGCAGACAGGCGCCGTCGCAGATTAGAGTTCGCAGTTGGCGACCATGTTTTTCTGAAAGTCTCTCCGATGAAGGGCGTGATGCGTTTTGGGCGAAAGGGGAAGCTTAGCCCTAGATTCGTAGGTCCCTTCGAGATCCTAGAGCGGGTTGGCGCTGTTGCATATCGTTTGGCTCTTCCTCCCAGCTTTCCCGATGTTCACCCCGTCTTCCATGTTTCGATGCTCCGCAAGTACCTTCACGACCCTTCGCATGCGATTCAGCACCCGACAGTCCAGCTAGAGCGCGACCTTTCTTTTGCAGAGCAGCCGGTGGCCATCCTGGATCGGCAGGTGAAGAAGTTGAGGTCGAAGATTATACCAACCGTCAAGGTCCTTTGGCGTAGCCCGAGCAGCGAGGAGGTTACCTGGGAGACCGAGGACGAGATGAGGAAGAAGTATCCCCATCTCTTCGAAGGTACGCGTAGCTATATTTTTAAATTCGGGGACCGAATTTCTTTATGGGGGGAAGATTGTAGCGACTTGAAAAGTCGTTTTGGTGTTTTCCTGAAATTCGGTGAAAATTCGGTATTTTTCCGAAAACCGTCTTTCTTGTTATTTTGCAGTTTAGGGCTAATTATACCTAAAATGGATAGGTAATTGCTTGTTTTTAATAGCTAATGAGTTAATTATGAAATTCTGGTCGTTTAAAAATTTTCCCTAATTTTTCAATTTTTCAATATTATTTTAAGCCGGTAAGAAATACATTAAATTAGCGATAAATACAAATTTTTCCGGGCTAATTTTAATCTCTAAAATTATGATAATTAAAATTTAGTGATAACATAAATTTTTAGTAATTTATTTTGATTTTTAACAAATTTTTATGATATGAAACGAATTTATTGAATTTTTGAGCTAAAACTTGCAATTTTTGACTTGTAGGGGGCCTTTTTGCATAAAATTTCTTTTGTAAAATCCCTCTCTCTTTTCCCTCAGCCCTAGAACAGCCCCACCTTATGCAAGTCCAGAAATTTCTGTCCTCATTTCTTGGGTTGCTTTCTTGAGTTGAATTTGATAGTTTATGGATTTATTTTAAATGTAATGGATAAAGTATGGTGCATTTGACTTTGGAGACTTGACTATTGACTTTCCCCACTTGCCCACACCCCTCCCCATACCTCATTCTGGCCGAAACTGAACCTCCTCTTCTTCATCTCTTTTCTTTTCATTTTTCTTCAATTTTCTTCAAAAAACCACATCAAATTCCATGATTAATTCAAAAATCCAAACAAAATCCTTATGCTATCATTATCCTTAGCCATTCTTGCTTGAATCTTGGTGCTTGAGGCCATCACTTGGAGCAATTTGTTCTTGCTAGATCCCAAATTGAGGTATAATTCTCATCAAGTTACTTTCTTTTGCAAAAATTCCTTTAATTGTATGGTTTAGTGTCAAAAGTTAACTAATTTCTATTCTAGTTTAAAAAAAAAAGAGAGTAATTTGTTTAAACTAGGGTTTTGAACCATGATAATTAATTAGGTTGTTTTATAGTTAATCTAGTTGTTAATGAACTAATCTATATGGTTACCTTGTTATGTAGTCTTCAATTTTGCTAATTTAGGTAATTTTAGAAGTTTGATTTTAGTTGTAAATTGTTGTTTTAGGATTTTCAAGAGAGGGTTATGTATGGAAATGGTTTGTGAAACATGATAAATGAGTTGATTAGGGTTTAGAAAACATTATTTAGTTGATTAAACCTAATTTGTTATCTAGTATTTTGCTAACCTAATCTATGAGATTAATCTTCTTATGTGGGCTTTTGTTGTGTTAATTTAAGTTTGCAAGTGTGGAAATTGATTTGGAATTTGCTAGGTTATAAATTCAAGAGATGGTTGTTTAGGGAAAATAGGATTGGAATCATTGTTATTGTGTTGTAATTAGTGTTTGTAGATTGCTTGTAGTGTGGTTGGGTGATTGTGCTAGATTGTAGTCGTTTTGTCGCTAATCGGCGGTTTTTGCACCGATTTTGGAACGCAAATGCTTACTAGTTTTGTTATAAAATTTTGGTGGTGAATTATTTTTGATATCTTGATGATTGTAATGGCTTGTCCTACGACTTTTAGGATGCGTGAGTGCGGATTTTTGGGTAGTCGGGTTTTAGTTTTGCCGGGCGACCAATTCGGCGTTTTTTGGCAGTTTTTGCGATTTTCGCGTGTGTTCCGCGCACTTTGTGCACGTTGTACCTAGCTAGCGAACTTTAGTAGTTTCGTTGGGGTTTTGCGTCGTTCTTGATACTTAACCTTATGTTTGGTATTGATATAAATTCCAGGTTCGGTCGCGGAGACGTCAGACGCGGCGCAAAAGGGAAAGGCGGTGATTGGACACAGCTAGCCAGGGATTCCGGTGAGTAGATGTAACATCTACGGGGGACTATCGTTGGATGGCGCAAGCCGCCCGATAGTTTTAGTAACTTACAAGATCCTTAGTAATGTTAATAATTAGGGGTGAAATACTTAATTGACTATTTGCTGCATCCATGCATTATATTGACATACCTATACGAAACCATTTCATAGGACACCTGCACCATTACCAGGGTTTTTATATGCAGCACGAGCACTATTCATGCTTACACACACACCCTGGTAATTGCCATGCCACCACACTAGATAACTTTTAAATTGAAACCTTTTACTAATTGATACTTAAACTGGTACTATTGCCTTTAATTCCTTAGAAATGAAACCGTAGTATTGCTATTCATGTGCATGTACTTCATCATATTAATTGTTCATGCTTAATCCATTAATCACACATCGCAACTTGATTATTGATACCATATGCATTCATTATCACTGATATATGCACTTATGAGGATTTCTTGAGATTTTATGATATTGCTGGATTTCGGGGGAAAGCCGCAAAATTTCCAAACTTATGATATTTTTAAAACATGTAAATTGCGGTTTTCTAGTGATGTAAGTGTCGTCCACCATGAGTTTGCTGTGGTTTTTGGAGACCCGTTTCGAGGAGTTGGATGAACCGTTTCGGGTACATGGTGGGACCGGTTGGGTACCCCGGGGCAAGAAGCTCGTGGTGTTGACGATGAGCCTGGCAGGGGACGGATTACCTACCGGTGACTTCATTGGGCACGGCGGATATCCAGAGGATACCGACCGGGGCCGCGAGAGGATGATATATTGATACTGAGATGGGTCAGCCGGATGGCTGAGGCCAGAGACACTATGACATGGATTTGTGAGATTTGAGACAGCTTTTGGGTGTCGTTGCTGGACACCGAATTTCGTCGATTCATTGACATTATGCTGGCATTCTAAAAGAGTTTCAAAAACAAAATGAGATAAATGTTTCTTATATATATACCCATTGAGACCTCAGATATTCATGTTGCATACATATTAGTACACTGATGTTGTATACACACCTGCTAGTGCATCCCGTCATACCTGTATTATAGATGCTAGGATGCTTGTGTGCATGCATACGATAGCCTTTGTAGATGTTATTTATTACTCACGAGTTGGCAACTCACCCCCGTTGTGCCACAGTCTTTTGCAGGTCCGCTCCGTCAGTTCAGTAGCGGCGGGCGCACTTGTTCTTTTGCCTCTTTTGCCTGAGCTCGAGATTTTGCTCATAGGTGGGTTATGTTATTATTTTGTACCACCATGTATATTCTTGTATCTAGTGTACTCCATCTACTGTTTCTTCCAGATTTATTGTATATTGACCTAGAGATGAGACTGTGAGGTTTGTGGACTTTTATGCTGTATTTTGGGGTCGAACTCACTTGAGTCGACATGATGTTTTCTTATGCTTTATTATGCTTGCTGTCATTTACATTGCGTGGGATTTTTGACCGCCTTGTGGCGAAGAGATAGCTCCCGCTTGGGGATGCCCTATTTGTTGGATTCATGTATATTTTTGTTGTACCCATTTTGGGGGCCAGTATTTACAAAGGAGACTCTGCCGAAATTTTCGAAAAAATTGGTATTGTTTTTAAAAAAGTGTTTTACATGACTTATTTGATAAACTTGCTTTCAAATGTTTGGGTTTTCTTCACTCTTTTGCTTAATTGGTTTTGTTTTCTGGGCTTGGGCTTACTTATTTTACGGACGTCTTTAGACGTTTCATAAACTTAAGTGCCAGTCACGTTCCGTACCCTGCGGGTCGTGACACTGGTACACAACATCACATACATTATAGAGTCTACCGCAGAAGCGTAGGGTATAATAGACACGCGATCCCTTTCCAAATTAGTCTTGGGAGACATCTCTTTGGAGAGGGTGATCCCGTGACAAGCCGGCAGATTACCGCGCTTGGAATCTTCCATACTGAATCTTTTCATTATGGTGTCGATGTACCTGGACTGTGAAAGTCCTAATATCCTCTTGGATCTGTCACGATAGATCCGGATCCCCAGAATGTAAGAGGCATCACCCAGGTCTTTCATGGAGAACCTGTGTGACAAGAACCCCTTGACAGATTGTAGCATAGGAATGTCATTTCCTATCAAAAGAATGTCATCCACGTATAAAACGAGGAATACGACAGTTTGTGCTACAAATCTACTATAGATGCATGGTTCATCTGGATTTTTGATAAAGCAAAATTCTTTGACCGTCTCATCAAAACAGATGTTCTAACTCCGCGATGCCTGCTTTAGTCCATAAATGGACTTAAGCAACTTGCACACCTTTCCGCTGTTCGCACTCTGAATGAAACCCTCTGGCTGGTCCATATAGACACAGTCCTCTAAATTTCAATTTAGAAAAGCGGTCATTACGTCCATCTGCCAAATCTCATAATCGTGGAAGGCAGCAATGGCAAGAAGGATCCGAATGGATTTCAGCTTAGCCACTGCAGAAAAGGTTTCGTCATAGTCCAAACCAGGTCTTTGACGAAACCCCTTTGCAACAAGTCTAGCCTTATAGGTCTCAACCTGTCTCAACCTGTCCATCTACACCAATCTTCCTCTTGAAGATCCACTTGCATCCTACGGGTTTTACCCCATATGGAGCAACGTCAAACGTCCATACTTTGTTGGTGTACATGGACTCCATTTCGGTCCGCATTGCATCCAGCCATTTTACCGAGTCAACGCTCTGAATGGCCTACTGGAAGCTAGTCGGCTCATCATAATTAATGATGCAATCCTCTCTATCCCCGTCTATGAAAAAACCGTAGTATCTCTCGGGCGGATGAGACAGCCTACTACTCCTGCGGAGCGGCGTAGGAATGTCATGTTCTTTTGAGCCCTCTGGTTCTTCTAAGCTTTCAGTAATAGTCTGTGGTTCTGGAATTTCTTCCAGTTCTATTGCGCTCCTACTTATTTCCTTCTCTAAGAACTGGTGTTCCAGAAAGTGGGCATTACGAGAAACAAAGACCTTTTGTTCCTCTGCGTAATAGAAGAGATACCCCCTGGAGTTCTTTAGGTATCCCACAAACTTGCACAGTACTGAGTGTGGCACGAGTTTGTCCGCATGCTGCTTTTTGACAAAAGCTGGACATCCCCAGATCTTCAGATAATGAAAATAAGGTTTCTTCCCACTCCATATCTCATATGGTGTGGTAGGCACAGTCATAGTTGGAACTCGGTTCAAAAGGTATGCAGCTGATTCTAGCGCATATCCCCAGAATGATCGCGACAACTCAGCGTTACTCATCATGGACCATACCATATCCAATAGGGTTCGGTTCCGTCTGTCCGATACACCGTTATGTTGCGGAGTGTACGGAGGAGTAAGCTGAGAGAGAATTCCATTCTCTTTTATGTAATCCAGGAACTCGGCACTTAAGTATTCACCACCTCGATCAGATCTCAGTGTCTTGATACTTTTGCCTGTTTGTTTTTCTACTTCATTCTTATATTCCTGGAATTTTCCAAAGGCTTCGGATTTATGTTTCATTAAGAAGACATATCCGTACCTTGAAAAGTCATCCGTAAAAGTAATGAAGTAAGAATAACCGCTTCGCGCATGCGTAGACATTGGATCGCACACGTTGCTGTGTATGAGTCCCAAGAGCTCGCTCGCTCTTACTCCGTGTCCAGTGAACGGAGTCTTTGTCATCTTTCCTTTGAGACAGGATTGACAAGTTGCATATGATTGACATTCGAACGGATCGAAATATCCTTCTGTATGTAACTTCGTCAACCTTCTCTCATTGATGTGACCCAGTCTACAATGCCATAAGAAAGCCTGATTTGTTTCAGGAGACTTTCTTTTGTGTGTATTCTGGACATTGAAAATCTGTGGTTGCTTTAATACGTATATACCATTGCTTAATGTACCTGACCCAATCAAAACTTGATTAAGGTGAATGTTTACAACATTGCTTACAAATGCAAATTCAAAACCTTCTTTAGATAATAAAGATACAGATATGATATTATAAGTTGCATTGGGTACAAAATAACAATCACGCAAAACCAAAACGTGTCCATCTGACAATCCCAGGTGATAGTCCCCCATGGACTCAGCATCCATGCAAGCTCCGTTTGCAACTCTGAGATTCATATCACCTGCCTTCAAAACCCTACGCTTTCTTAGTGCCTGCAACGAATTACAGATATGAGATCCTGATCCGATATCCAATACCCAGGAAGTAGAGTTTATTGATAGACAGTTTTCAATAACATACACACCTGAATCCGAAGCCGCAACTTGCTTCGGGTCCTGGTTTCTGGCCTTCCAATCCCTGCAATCATTTTTCCAGTGTCCACTTTTGTGACAGTAAAAGCATACTTCCTTTCCCACAAGCTTTCCCGCTACCTTTGTTGCCTTTGTCTTTCCCTTCGTATCCACTTTACTAACACCACCCCTTGGTTTGGCGGGGGCTTTCTTCTTCTTTCCCTTGGCTTTCGCCTTGGACCTAGAAGAGGAAGATCCTCCTACAAACAAAGTGGATGTTTCCCTACCATTCTGTAGGGTGCCCTCTGCACTCCTCAGCATGTTGAGGAGTTCTGAAAGTTCAACTTTTTTTTCTTGCAAGTTGAAGTTCAGGATAAACTGGGCATAAGTGGAAGGAAGGGACTGGAGAATCAAGTCCGTGTAGAGCTCGTTCTCTAACGTGGTCCCAAGGTCCGTGAGCTCCTCAATTCAGCCAATCATCTTAAGCAGGTGTTCCGCTACCGATGATCCGACGACCAATCTCGCCGAAAACAGCTTTTTCGAGACTTCGTATCTGGCGATACAGGATTGCTCTCCATACAGTTCTTTTGTATGGAGAAATATGGATTCAAGGTCCATATTCTCGTGCCTCCTCTGATGTTCATTGTCTATAGAGGCAAGCACGAGGCACTTGGTCTTCGCACAGTCGATTTCCCAGGTCATACGGATTTCCTTATCCGCGACGCTGGTTTTGGGACCTGGGACAGGGGGAGCTTTGGTGGTAAAGAGATACCCCAACTTGTCATAAGTGATTGCCATTTTGACATTCCTGAGCCAATCTTTGTAGTTTGGCCCTGTCAGTATGTTTTTATATAGTAATAACTTAAGTCCAGTCATGATGTTTGGTCGCTGCAATTAGGAGAGAGAGAAGAAACACTTTAGCATGATGCTCTTGCAAGTTTAGAGTGGTTTTTAGTTTGTCTAAACAGGATGGCTCCCACTGTCTCTCGAATCCCTCCTTAAACCAAAAAGGAAGAATTAGTCGGGATCAATCTCACCGTACAATACTTGCTTAACAGTTCAGCCAGGCCAGTGTTGGTACTTCGAGGGAGGTTTTCCAACGCTTTCGCGAAGTTCCTTAATTAAATAACCTCTTTTCCGTATGGGCGTAGCCCCGCTAACACCTTTCTAGACACCTACTTGGTTTATAGCATTAATCGTTAAGTGAGAAAGTTCCGGAGGAGTAGCATATACCCACAGTAGGATCGGGATCCAAATATCATCGCGTGACAAAACTGAAGGAATCCTACCAGAATCATCACACTCCAAATGGTATGCAGCGCTAGCAAGTTTCAGTTTCTTTTGAAACTCCCGATGTGGATTTTTGCCCCATGCTCTTATGACCTTGGCGTGAGGTTAAAATGTCATAAGTCATATGTCAAGTTCTACCCATCATTATCCAGTTTAATTTGAACCCACCCGTACCTACCCTTGACGTAGGTCAAAATGGCAGTACGACTGTCTCAAACCAACGCATTCTATCTATGCAACAGATAAATATCCGGCAGCTACCAATCACTATGCCTTGGCGTGAGGTCAAAATACATCGCTCGAATATTACCAAATATTTAACTGAAATGATGGAGGGATACAAATGGTTTTGGCGAAAACATGAACGTAGTCAACTTGATATAATCGATGGAACGAGACAGCTTTTAAAAGGAGTGGCTTAAGCTCCGCGTTTAAAAGTTGTTTTTGAAAAGAAACCGAGTGGTTTTGAAAGTGTTCCAACTACTCTGCTTTGGTTTTTTTTCTTGCATTAATTTAATGCGTCCCATTATTTAATCCTACCATTGCAGAAAACAACGAAAATATGACGTATGCTTATGCCATCCGCATTCGCCACGGGGCCCCGTCATTACCCGTTAGGTTACTTAACTAACGACATATCGGGGGCTGGACTAGCGCGGATGCAAAACATAAGCAACGCCTAAATAGATATCATATATAGATATATACATTCGTCACATGCAATGATAGCCATTCCAGATCACAGATGAACCCATTGGATATACTAGGAATCCGCATTCCGTACGAGCCTGTAACGAAGAGCGGATTACACGGTCGTGATGAATAGCCAAGACCCCACCCTAGACCCCTACGGGTGCGGCAAACTACCCGCCAAGTACCCGAAGCGAAGCAACCTCCCTCAACACCGTGAGCTGGCCACTCGGCACTTCGAGGTACCCGGTAGTTTGTGCACCCCACCTTGGGTCTATCCTAGGAGCAAAAACAGTAAAAGAAATTATACAATGACGGCTACAACCCCATCCCGGTTGTCCGGCCATATAAATAATATTACATAATTACAAATTACATGAATTGAAAGAAAAAGAAAACTCTCATCTCACAACTCCCCTGCTATTTATTCGCGACAATCCAATGAATTAATATACACATACCATCAACATTACAGATCACAGATATGTATAACCCCCACTAATCGACGTATAGCGATTAGCAGACGTTCAATACATATATCACATCACAGATATAAACCCGTTAGCTAAAGTCTTTAAAAGTTCGATCAAAATACGGATTTTTAAACCCCAAAAACAAATTTTGCTTTCTGGAAAATCTGGGCAGAAAAATCATATTCCAAAAATCCAAAAATACCCCTATAAGAACACTGCAGGAAAATGGACCCACAACCGAGTTAACTCGGCCGCGGATCCGCGGCAGGAGCAAGCTCTTACCGCGGTTCCACGACGCGTTGACCGAGTTAGTGTACCAATTTTCTCCAGTGTTCTTTAAATAGCCTGAGCCGAGTTTTAGTGTAAGATTAATTATTTTTTGAACAGGAAAAAAAATCGGAAGAAAGCTTACATTTCGGGCGTGTTTTGTGATTTTTTTTTCCGATCGAACTTCTAGTTACTTTGATAACATGTTAGATAGTGTTTAACTAGGCTCTGATACAACTGTAAGTCCACGTTACCAGTCCCCGGTTCTTTAGGGTTGCGGAAATGGTGAAAAACAATTTTTCTTTGGGGGTAACATGGACTCAAAATACGGATCTTTGTTAAACAACTATCTAACAACCTAACTAGGAGTTTTACCTACTCGGTTAGCGGGTTATACCTTAACTTCAACTCCTTCTCTTCGACTCCTTGTGGTGGTCGGATGGTTCTCTCCTCGTCGTCTCCTTGTGCCGAAGATGGATCCACCCGAAAGCTTCTACCTTTGGCTCCAACCTCAATCTAGAGGAAACTAGAACACTTGGTTTGCTAGACCTTGTATACTAGGATGAGTAGAGAAGTGTTTTGGGTTTTATCTCTAAGGAAATGGTTCACAACTCATGAGAGGGAGTTTCCTTGAGCTAGAGAGAGAATAAGAGGAAGAGGGAGAGCATGAGGATGAGAGAGAATGAGAATGATGGAATGAGCAAGACGTTTCCCACCCTTGCTCTCATAATCCAAAATAATCATAACAAATAATAATAATTGAGTATTATGTGATGGTTGTTATCATATCAAATGGCAATATCATTTCATGCATTAAATGCTATTTTTGAACAAACAAGCAAGCAAAGGTCAATGCCAAGAAATGATAGCCATTGTCATGATGATGGTCAACAAGTCCAACCTAGTCAACCGGTCAACTAAGTCAACAAGTCAACAAAGTCAACCTTTCAACTCAACCATGGCACAATAATACTTAATTAATATTATCATTAATCATATTTCTTATTCTCATTAGGGTTTAGCAAAAGTCAACAGTCAACAACCCTAATGAGAATACTCTGCCTCTGTCTCTGTCAACCGTGCATACACACTCGCATCCGCGTTCCGAGGAACACGAATACAAACGAGATAAAACCAATCCCAAAACGTACACTAGGATCTGGCTTAAACCAAAGTCCGCTAGTGATAACTTCCCGGACATTAAACGTGCACAAGTGCACGGATGTGACCGAACCCTATCGCAAAACCATGCGACCTATACTCTTTTGCCTAAAGGCGAATAGATCTGTGTATGGCACTCTAAAGACTCAACACTACGCTAGCAGTGGGTTTAACTACAGACCGCAAGCAGCACTAGCTGGCGTAATGGCCCCCAGGTAGATGCCGATAAGAAGACGAACTAGGTAAAACCCATATGAAGTCCTACTGAGCCTGAATGTGACAGTCTCCATACAATCCGGTCTGTTCGTCTGAGAATATCGCATGGCGGGCCTAGGGGCGGTAAACGTCATTCCCCTAATAGCGGTACAAGTCGTGTAGGAGTGTATCCCAGAACACCCTGAGATAACACTGGAAACCCACCAGTATATCTCGCTTTCCCTGGCCAGGGACTTTGTGTAATGGCTCTCCTAGACACAGCGTGATATCAACCCCCAATACCGGGAGAGACGAATCCTGTCTAACCGTCACTGCCTCCAAGTGCTTCGGGACTGCACCCAACTACTACCTGTTTGCACGACTCCTTTGAGCCGTTGTATGGTAGTAATCAAAGTATAGTGGGAACACAATCGAGGCGAAGTAACAGTGTCAAGTCAGCGGACTAAGCTGTACTCATGTCACCTGGGAACTGATAACTGACGATAGGTATAGTACCAACCAACAGTTCCCGACGAGTCCTGTCCAGTGTACTCATAACCTAACGAGCACCTACATACTATCTCAAGTACGACGTACTGACGTCTGTGGGACAGACCGTCTCCCATGCTGGGATGAGAAGCGCATACGCTAGTCTACTCCGGAGTATTGATGCCCTGTCTCGATAGTCCTACGACTAGGGACCTGTATAAGGATGTGCTTGTCGATTACCCAGCCCCCACGAGTGTGACTGACATCACAACGCTGGTAATCAAGCAAAGATCCTAAGGGCTTTACTAATGTGTATAGGTGATATACTAAAAGAAACACATGTACACATTAAAGTAGAAACAAACCAAGTAGCATACTACTATTTTGAGCAAGATTGTCTATACAACTATGAATATCCCAAGCTTCCATAAAGTAATATACAAACTAGTATGATACAGTAATGGCCTCTAGGGCATATACATTAACATATTATATATCACATATACAATATTTATTGTAACAAAATAAAATAAAACAATTAACATATATCGCATATATATCAATGTATTACCCGAGTGAGAAAAAGAATCTTTTAGTGAGCTTATATTAGTTAATGTAATTTAATATTTCAAATATATAATTAAACATTAAATTATTAAATCAACACTTGATCCGATAATCCGGCTATTTCATAAACAACCGACTAATATAATCTATATCAGTTCATCGAATAAACACTTGATCCGATGACCCAGCAATATCATATATACCCGGCCGATATCTCATATCGCGAGAATCTAGTACGGTATCACATACACGTATTGTTCTCGGTCCCGCACATATCACATATGTGCTCCTACTCCGTTTTGCCTGAGCCAGGAAACCTCTGTGTAGGACTCTAAAGAATCGTCAATACGCCGGCAGTAGGTGATGATCATATCAAACACGCACAAGCTGCAAGCGGTCAGCTAAACTGTCACGACCCAAAATTGGCCCGTGACGGCCCTAATACTACCCAACGCCTAAAGACGTAACGCGGTAAAAGAAAGCCAAAACCCAGAAATCTAAACCAAGAAAATACGGAAAGATAATATAAGTTTTTGAAACATTTGAAATCGCAACCCAAATTCTTTAAAAGTCCTACTTTATTTCTTTAAAATTTTGGCAACACCCCTTTTTGTAAAAACTAACCCAAGATGAATACAACACAAATATACAACGCCGTAGCGAAGAAATAAGACTAAAGAGAGAAAGCTGAATATAAAAGACAACAAATCCACAAATAATATACAATATCGTCCTCACCAAGTCTCTAAGTCAACAACATAATAGTAGATGGAGAGTACAAGATACTGTTAGTTATATGTATGCCCTAGAGGACATTATTGTACATAGGATGTATATTGTAGTGGATGCTGGGACATATATAGGGAGGACTTTCTTGCTCGACATGATAGTATGCTATCTGGTTGATCTTTACCTTAACGTGTACACTGATTGTCTTTCTGTTACATGTTGGTAAAGCCCTTAGGATGTGTGCTTGACTACCTGGACTATGATGCGGATCATACTAGTGGGGACATGGTAGTCCATAAGTACATCCTTCAAAGTCCCTAGTCGTGGGTGTATCGAGACGGGGCATCGATATACCAGATTAGACTAGCGTATACCTTCTCGACCCATACAGATGGGCGATGGATGATCCCATATCCATTGGTGTTTGACATCGGAGATGATATACGGGTGCTCAGTGGAGACTGGGTACACTGGACGGACTCGCCGAGAACTCCCAGATGGTATTATACCTCACGTCAGATGGCAGTTCTCTGGTGACACTGGTACAGAGTAGTCTGTTGACCCGAGATCGTCATAGAGTCTTGTGTGGTTCCCACTGTGCTTTGATTTCCATCTTACCACTTCCAAGAGGGCGTGCAAAACGGTGGTTTTTGGGTACAGTCCCGAATCACATGGAGGCAATGAGCGATAGGAGGGGATTCGTCTCTCCCGGTATAGGGAGTTGATGTTGCGCTGTGTTCGATTGGCTATAACAGGAAATCCCTGGCCTGGGTTGCTGAGATTTACTGGTAAGTGGTACCAGTAGTTTCTCGAATTGTTATAGACCTCATATCGACACGACTTATCGAGCTATTGGGGTCTGACGTTTACCACCCCTAGGCAAGATATGCGACATATCAGACGGACAGACCGGACTGTACGGTAGTGTTACTGGTTGGATTCACTGGAGTTTGAGCGGGCTTGCTCGTCCATCTTCTGATCGCTCAATACCCAGGTGGCCGTTACATTTAGCAGACCGCTTGCGGCTTG
Organism: Agapanthus africanus; assembly: GCA_030015575.1. Classification (NCBI taxonomy): domain Eukaryota; kingdom Viridiplantae; phylum Streptophyta; class Magnoliopsida; order Asparagales; family Amaryllidaceae; genus Agapanthus; species Agapanthus africanus. The sequence goes on from JASDDO010000022.1 coordinate 395,718,121, forward strand.
TGGGTGTTTGATATGATCATCACCTGCTGCCGGCGTATTGACGAGTCTTTAGAGTCCTACACAGAGGTTTCCTGGCTCAAGCGAAACGAAATAGGAGCGCATATGAGATATGTGCGGGACCGAGAATAATGCGTGTATGTGATACCGTATTCTATTCTCGCGATGAATGTATCGAATGGTTGTATGCGATATAACCTAGTTATCGAATCAAGGATTGATTCGATAAGCCGATACATTGGATACTAGTCAGTTATATGCGATATGACCGGATCGTTAAATCAAGTGTTGATTTTATGATTTAATGTATAATTATATATTTGATATATTACTTTGCATTAACTAGTATTGGTTCACTTTATATGGATTTTCTCACTTGAATGTACAAGTTGTATATGTGATATACTTTTTGTGCAAATGTTTGTATCATGTTTGATGATACATGTTAACTTGGTTAAGTGTAAAGATTAAACCATGGTTAAATTGATGATTAGGGTTTTCTTTTTCTTAATCATTTATTTATTTATTTATTTGGAAAAGATTAGAAATGAAATGGTTGCAAGTTTTGTCTCTTTCTTTGAAGCTTCATGAAGCTTTGACTTTGTGACCATTTTGTCTCATGCTTAACCCTAACCCTTGCAATTAACCATGGTCTATTCTCTACACCTAATCATGGTTATTATTATGATAAGTGTCCTTTTTCTTTTCTTTTTAATTAACTTATCATAATAATTCTTTCTTCATCTTCATCTTCTTCTTCCATGAAGAAGCTTGACTTCATCAATGGTGGATTGATGAAACAAGTGAGAAATCCAATTCTAAAGTCTACCCACTTCCTATTTCTTCATCCTCTACCTCTTGCCAAGTAGTAGAGTGTGTTTCCTTCACAAGTTTTCATGGCTTGGTGAAGGTGGAGCTTGATCTAGTGATGCTTCGACGTAGATCATCTTCGGCACGTCGTCGATGACCTAGCCCGCTTCTTCTCCGATGAAGCCGACGCAAGAGCCCGGATTTCGATTTGGACAGCGAGGATACTTCGTTGCAGAGCTATGGAGGTGGAGAACCGGATCTACAAAGGTTGTATTTCCGTATTATTATAGTTAAGTGTTAACTAGTTTAATGTTTCGCCTAGATTTCTAGCCAACGATCCGTAGTCGGGTTTCTCGGCACCTAGATTTTTTGAAATTGGCATGGTTGATGCCTTGTGAGACCTCTTGAGAGTGCCTAGGAACCCTACAGTGGTATCAGAGCCTAGCTAGAGCCTTAGGCGATGCGTAGACGGAATTGGAACTCCGATCGAACCGAAACACAAACCCTAATTTGCTCTCTGGACTTTTTCCAAAAATTGGGTTTTTTCCGAATTAAAAATATGCAGAAAAATCAGCAGGTAAATCTAAGAATTACGATGCAAAAATTACCTAATGATCTTTCTAAAGTGCGGCGGAACCGCGGCATTAGCGTGGTAATGCGGCCCTTCCGCGGCCCTTTTGTCTTATCTGCCATTAAATTTTGCACAGTAACTCCTATTTTTCAGTGCTGGTTTTCCTGGGAATTTTTTATCTGAAATCCAGAGTTGACTATTTTTGGTTGTATTGGGAGTTCATACATTCGATCGGATTGTCAAACTTTGTCTATGTGTCGTTCCGGATAATTTTTTTTGAATATGTTAAAAAGTTCGACCGGATATAAATACCCAACTTTTCCCTTGTCGGGAAATTTCCATGTGTTGGATATTTCTGTAGTTTAATCACGTTCTAAGTAGTGCAAGTAACACGATGGTCCCTCTAGAAGACAACAAACCTTAACTCGATTATGTGACCGTCTTGAACTACCCTTTGAACCTTCGGGTTTGGGGCAGTACGGCGTGCCACATGTGAGGCGTTGGCTTGACCCTTCTACGGCTGGACCGTTGGTACTGAGGCACGAACTGAATGCTGTTAGACTTATTTCATGTGTTGATCTGTATCGGGAAAACTTGGGTGTTCGATTGTTCGATCGGAAAGTTTGACATTTTCTATTTGTCTGGAATGGGATACAATAATTGGAATTCACAAGAAGTTATGAGATAACTGAATGAATGTTATAAACGTAGCAGTTTAGTCTCACTTGATCGGTTACCACGGAATTTTGATGTGATCAAAAGTCCGTCGCGATCACGTAGCGTACGCGGATACTCGCCGAGTAAACTTAAAAGACAGCCTCGCTCCATTGCCCCGACCAAGTGACTGTAGGAGAACCCCGTCGCCGAAAGCATCCGTTCGGGTGCTCGCGGCAGCGGTGTTCCGCCTTGGTGCACTTCGTCGACGGCATCGGGGGTGCGGCCGCCTACTAAAGTTTGCGACGAGCATTCGATCAGGTTGTCGGGAATCTTGTTGAATTGCCCGACTTGATATTGAAAAGAGTTTTCGATAATGAGACTAAAATGCGGGGTTTATAATTGTTAGGCATGCGATGTCTAAGTAATTCATTTGATTAGGCATGCGATGTCTATGCAGGTTGCGGATTCCAACTGTTGTAGTTTTACACTTTCTTTTCTGTGACCGTAAGTTTAATATGTGATATCGCCGGTTTCGTTGCTATATGTCAACGACAATTGGGATGCGCATATTTACTTACGTTGATGACATGTGATGTTATGTGTTGCTGGATATGTTATATTGGATTGTCGTGTTTGAATAGCCGGAGGTTTTTATGTGAGATGAGTGTTTTTCATTTTCATTCATGTAAAAAATTGTATGTAATATTCTTTTATTGGAGCACTTCCAGGTTGCGGAAGTTGTCACCCGTTGTATATTATTTACTTTTCCGCACTAGGATAGACCCAAGGAGGGGAGCACATGTAACCGGGTTCTGGAGTCCAGTGGGAGACCAACTCGAGGAGTTGAGTCCGGGTCTCCTAACTCTAGAATTGGTAGGGTTGCTTGCCGCTCTCGTAGGGGTCTAGGGGTGTGGGTTTGGCTATTCATCACGACCGTGGAATCCGTGTTTTATACTGGCTCGTATAGAAAACACGGACGTCCTAGTATATCCAATATTTCATATGTTTCTTCTGCTGCGATATCTGTGATGTGATCATGTGATGTTCTGTGATAGATACAGTATATAGTATATATGATATATTATATAGACGTTACTTATGTTTTACACCCGCGCTAGCCCTGCCCCGCTCTGTCGTTAGTTACCTAACCTAACGGTGCACGAGGGGACATCGAGGCGAATGCGGATGGCATAAGTGTACGTCGTATTTATCTGTGATGTTTAGGTACTTAAATGATGGGACTTCATTAATATGATTAATGAAATAAAAGAAACCTAAGATATTGTAGAATCGAATTTCAAAATAAAACAGGTAGCTACAGTTCTTGCTTTGCACAGCGGTATATGTGATATATCCTGCACCTTATTCGATAAGGAAAGGACCGAGATCCCTTCACCGGGAGTGACTCCTTTAGCAATAACTGGCAGATGCTACACCCTCGGTTTGACTTTTGATTGCTTTTAACTGTTTTTGCTTTGCACAGTGATATATATGATATATCCCGCACCTCATTCGACGAGGAAAGGACCGACGATCTCTTCACCGGGAGTGACTCCTTTAGCAAAACTAGAAAAGCCTCAAAAACACTCCATTTCAAAATTCATTCGATCCTACAACGATATCAAGTTCATTACGCAATAGGTTTTCATAAAAACCTGTCGTAGCCCTCCGTCATTTCAGATAAGTGCTGTTTAGTATTCGTGCTGCGTTTGTTGGCCTCCGTCAAGGCGCAGTGTGCGGTAGCTAACCAGTATTTATCTGCTTATGCATATGATGCAGATTGAGTTTGGGTAGTCGTGCGACCTTGTTGGCCTCCGTCAAGGGTCGTGCAGGTGGGTTTGATTCGATCAAGAAATGACGGGTTGAACTTGACTAGTAGCCTATGGTTTGTTGGCCTCCGTCAAGGTCATAGGGTGCTAGGGGCAAAATGTTATCGGGAATTTCAAGTGTTGAAATTTGCAATGAGATTGCATACCTTCTATGAGATAGTTGGATCCCGATACCCGCTGCGAGTAAGAGTTACTCCTGGGAGAGTTTTATACATTACAATTAGCCGATCAAGTAGGTGTCTAGAAAGGTGTCAACGGGGTTACGCCTCTGGGAAAACGAGGTTTACATTAATTAGGTTCGTGCGAAAGCACGGGGGACCTCCCTCAAAGTACCGACACTGGCCTGGCTGAAAGATTGGCAAACTTGTAGTGTGTAATTAATCCCGGCTAGTCTTTCCTTTTAGGGTTTGAAGGAAGATTTGATAAAAAGCAGTGGGAGCCAACCTGATTAGATAAAATAATAACCAATCTATTCTTGCAAGAGCGCACGCCGAGTGTTTTCTTCTCTCTCTCTCCTGGTAGCGACCATATCACGCCTTAATCAAGATAATAATACGGATATTTGACCGAACCCGCTTGTTATACTGAGCTGGGGAACGTTGGTCCCGCTCCAACTTATAATAGTTATAAGACAGAGCAGGAAATTGGGGAATACCAGATTTCCCGTGCCGCCCTAACGAAGAGAGTGCATGCTGATGCATCATCTTCGGGTGTGTTCATTATACAGAACTGTTTCTCAGTATCCTCCGCATCCTGAGTATATGATACCGGATCAGGATCCCAGATATGTAATATGTTACATAGGGCTACAAAAGGGTAGAAAAACTGAGAACGGGTGATAAGTTTCATGAGGCAGAAAACGGGGCAAGTGTTGCAGCCAAGTCTGTTGGTCACTGTCACCCTATATTGTAATACATTGATTCTGAACGTATGTTATTAGATACCGAACCTGATATACAAAATCATATCTTTCTCTTTATTTGTAAAGAAACGATAATATTTTGTATTGTTGGATAATGTTTTGAACATTTCCTATATCAAAAGTTGATCGGTTCAGGCATGTTATCTAAAAGCATTGATGTTCTAAATCAAACTACAGTTCTTAGTATACGGAACACACAAGAGGAAGAGTTCAGAAATGAACGAATTCTTCTTGAGGTATTGTAGACTAAGTCAGATCAATGTGACCCGACTAGCTAGAGTTACATATAGATGCATATTTAAATCAGTTTGAATTTACATCTTGTGAAACTCGCCAGTCATGTCACAAAGATAAGATGACCATAGCTCTGTTTATTGGAAACAGAGAAAGAGTTAATGAACTCTTGGGATTGATACATGTTGATGTATGTAAGGTCCCATGTCTACACATGCCAGGACTGGTTCTTTATACTTCATTACATTCTCTGATGATCTTTCGAGATTCAGACCTATGTTCCTGTTGAAACACAAGTCCGAATCTTTTGAGATATTCACAGAATATAAGTTAGAAGTAGAGAACCAAAATACGGGTATAAGTATTATGTCCTATGATGAGATTAGGGAGGAGAATACTTGTGCATAGAATTTCTGAACTATTCTAAAGGAGAATGAGATTCTCCCTCAGCATTACTCCTCCGTATACACCATTGCACGATGGTATGTCGGGGCGGAGCAATTGCACCCTATTCGATATGGTGTGCTCTATGATGAGTACTACTGAGTTACCTATTTGCTTTTGGGAGTTATGCACTTATGAAGCTGCATACCTATTGAATTAGGGTTCGAATCAAATCAAAGCCTACCATTTCATATGTGATATGGAAAGGGAAGAGCCCATATCTTAAGTTAGTTAAGATTTGGGGTTGTCCGGCCTATGTCTAAAAGCAAAATCCGGATAAGCTCGAGGCAAGGTCTGTAATGTAGAACTGGAAAGGTTCCAGCTATACAAACTGCAGCTGATGATTTGATAGAACCAAAGGATTCAGTAGATACCAACGAACCTCAGCCTCTCCGCCGATCTAGTAGGGTTCCTCACCCACCTGAGAGATACTTCGGTTTCTCTATGACAGTGGGAGCGAGGATTGCATCATGAGATGATGACCGAACTAGTTTCGAGCTGGCCATCAGGAGTAAGACTCTGTCAGAATGGCTGGATGCTTAGCGATCTGAGATGGAATCCTTATACACCAACAAAGTATGGACTTTGGTTGCTATATCTGAAGGGTTAAATCCCCATCAGGAGCAAGTATATCTTGAGAAGATTACTTGGTGTACATGGAAAAGTTGAGACTTTCAAAGCTAGACTTGTTAAAGGTTTTCGTCATTGACCAGGCGTGGATAATGATGAAACCTTTTCCAGTACCTATGCTTAAGTCCATCCAGATCCTACTTGCCACGGCTACATACCATGAATACGATATCTGGTGGTTGGGTGTCATGACAGCTTTTCTAAAATGATGTTTTAGAAGAGTGTGTCTATAAGTACACAGCCAGAGGGCCTCGTAGACAGTGGGAGCAGCGGAAACGTGTGCAATATGCTTTATAGGATAAAGCAGGCATCGCGGAGTTGGAACATCTGTTTTAATGGATTAGTCAAAGAAGTTGACATCATCAAAATGGTAGATGAACCTTGTATAAACAAAAAGGTAGTAGGGAGTATGGTGGTGACCCTCGTAGAGTACGTAGATGACATACTCTTGATAAGAAAGGAGTTTCTTATGCTACGCTCAATCAATCTCCGTTTATCACAAAGATTCTCCGTATAGGATCAAAATGATACCTACTAAATCCTGGATTTTGGATCTATGAGATAGATCGAATTGGATGTTAGGATACTCACTAGTAGTAGTGAGATGGTATCAATCGATCCTGAGGAGAATCACTGGAAGTGTTCCAGAGTGATAAAGACGACTGAATGTCAGTCGCAGGCATTGTCTTTACCCTCAGTAAAGGGACGGTATGTTGGAAGAGTTCCAAGCTAGATACCGTGACATACTAGACGATAAAGGCTGGATACATCGCTACTTAAGATGCTACCAAGGAGGCTGTTTGGGTGTATAATGGTTCATGAGATGAACTACGTTCCTACCATTGTGAGACAATGGAGTTGTGGCTTATGCCGAGGAACGCCGGTCCCATCAGTGATCCAGACTTATTCTAAGGCAGTATCACCTGATCATGGAGATGGTTGATCTCCAGGGTGATCGAGGTTAGGAGAGTAGACTCAGAGGAAAACACGGTGGATCCACTCACGAAGGCCTATTCCCAGATAGAGATTTTTATGGGATGGTTGAGTATGAGATAATACAACCACTGCTACAGAAGGCCCTAGTGCAAGTGGGAGATTTTTAGTTATATGTATGCCCTAGAGGCCATTACTGTACATAGGATGTATATTGTAGTGGATGCTGGGACATATATAGGGAGGACTTTCTTGCTCGACATGATAGTATGCTATCTGGTTGATCTTTACCTTAACGTGTACACTGATTGTCTCTCTGTTACATGTTGGTAAAGCCCTTAGGATGTGTGCTTGACTACCTGGACTATGATGCGGATCATACTAGTAGGGACATGGTAGTCCATAAGTACATCCTTCAAAGTCCCTAGTCGTGGGTGTATCGAGACGGGGCATCGATATACCAGATTAGACTAGCATATACCTTCTCGACCCATACAGATGGGCGATGGATGATCCCATATCCATTGGTGTTTGACATCGGAGATGATATACGGGTGGTCAGTGGAGACTGGGTACACTGGACGGACTCGCCGAGAACTCCCAGATGGTATTATACCTCACGTCAGATGGCAGTTCTCTGGTGACACTGGTACAGAGTAGTCTGTTGACCCGAGATCGTCATAGAGTCTTGTGTAGTTCCCACTGTGCTTTGATTTCCATCTTACCACATCCAAGAGGGCGTGCAAAACGGTGGTTTTTGGGTACAGTCCCGAATCACATGGAGGCAATGAGCGATAGGAGGGGATTCGTCTCTCCCGGTATAGGGAGTTGATGTTGCGCTGTGTTCGATTGGCTATAACAGGAAATCCCTGGCCAGGGTTGCTGAGATTTACTGGTAAGTGTTACCAGTAGTTTCTCGAATTGTTATAGACCTCATATCGACACGACTTATCGAGCTATTGGGGTCTGACGTTTACCACCCCTAGGCAAGATATGCGACATATCAGACGGACAGACCGGACTGTACGGTAGTGTTACTGGTTGGATTCACTGGAGTTTGAGCAGGCTTGCTCGTCGATCTTCTGATCGCTCAATACCCGGGTGGCCGTTACGTTTAGCAAACCGCTTGCGGCTTGTGGGTGTTTGATATGATCATCACCTGCTGCCGGCGTATTGACGAGTCTTTAGAGTCCTACACAGAGGTTTCCTGGCTCAAGCGAAACGAAATAGGAGCGCATATGAGATATGTGCGGGACCGAGAATAATGCGTGTATGTGATACCGTATTCTATTCTCGCGATGAATGTATCGAATGGTTGTATGCGATATAACCTAGTTATCGAATCAATGATTGATTCGATAAGCCGATACATTGGATACTAGTCAGTTATATGCGATATGACCGGATCGTTAAATCAAGTGTTGATTTAATGATTTAATGTATAATTATATATTCGATATATTACTTTGCATTAACTAGTATTGGTTCACTTTATATGGATTTTCTCACTTGAATGTACAAGTTGTATATGTGATATACTTTTTGTGGAAATGTTTGTATCATGTTTGATGATACATGTTAACTTGGTTAAGTGTAAAGATTAAACCATGGTTAAATTGATGATTAGGGTTTTCTTTTTCTTAATCATTTATTTATTTATTTATTTGGAAAAGATTAGAAATGAAATGGTTGCAAGTTTTGTCTCTTTCTTTGAAGCTTCATGAAGCTTTGACTTTGTGACCATTTTGTCTCATGCTTAACCCTAACCCTTGCAATTAACCATGGTCTATTCTCTACACCTAATCATGGTTATTATTATGATAAGTATCCTTTTTCTTTTCTTTTTAATTAACTTATCATAATAATTCTTTCTTCATCTTCATCTTCTTCTTCCATGAAGAAGCTTGACTTCATCAATGGTGGATTGATGAAACAAGTGAGAAATCCAATTCTAAAGTCTACCCACTTCCTATTTCTTCATCCTCTACCTCTTGCCAAGTAGTAGAGTGTGTTTCCTTCACAAGTTTTCATGGCTTGGTGACGGTGGAGCTTGATCTAGTGATGCTTCGACGTAGATCATCTTCGGCACGTCGTCGATGACCTAGCCCGCTTCTTCTCCGATGAAGCCGACGCAAGAGCCCGGATTTCGATTTAGACAGCGAGGATACTTCGTTGCGGAGCTATGGAGGTGGAGAACCGGATCTACAAAGGTTGTATTTCCGTATTATTATAGTTAAGTGTTAACTAGTTTAATGTTTCGCCTAGATTTCTAGCCAACGATCCGTAGTCGGGTTTCTCGGCACCTAGATTTTTTGAAATTGGCATGGTTGATGCCTTGTGAGACCTCTTGAGAGTGCCTAGGAACCCTACAGATACAATGAATGTACAATACAAAATACAGATAACCACCAAAACCCACCTAAGCAAAATTGTACTGTGAGCTGATGCTGTATCTATAGCAAAAGATGATAGCTGAATAGCTGAATAGCCTGCCTTGACTACTCTGGGGAACAACATGAAACACCTGTGGCACAACGGGGGTGAGTTGCCAACTCGTGAATGGTAGATAACATATGCAGGTAATCGCAGGAATGCACGTACAGCATGAATCTAAGATATGCGATTACAATAATAACATGTCATGTGAATGCAGAATAATGGAAAGTACACTTGCAGGTACAATCAATATGTGAAGCAATAGTAACATGACAATAGTATGCATTAACCATGCAATAGGGATATGAGAATGTAGATATGCAACTATCATAAGGGTACACTAACAGGTACTACCGATATATGAAACTGTACATAAAGTAGATAAGTGTGAGGTATGGGGTGGAATATGTCGTTTCCACGGAAACCTGACATCGTGGTAGGATCACAATCCATCAAGACACTCAAATCCCAAATCCTCAAATCAGCCCCCAAACTGGGCTCTCACATCATATAAGTATCACATCACCTCAATATACAATATCGAATAGCTCTCCCATATCTCGAATGTACAAATCAAAAATCTCTTTCATATCCAATCTCAATGAATCACCTATATCCCAAGTCGAATCTCAAGTAAGTTTCTAACATCCTAAATAAATATATATGCAGAAATAAATATGATGGAGTCAATACACATATATTAGCGTCCCATTCCACTAATATTGGTGTAAGGGTATATATAACAACGGCTAAATCCCCTGATATATTTACAAAGGTATTAAAAGAAATATCTTGAAAACAATGTGCCAAGCATCGACACAGAAATCCTGATAGGTACGTATCATACGCTGTCCCGAAAGCACGAGTGCCTGGCTCTGGCCCTCGCCTTTCGACGTATGCATACGTGCATGACTCCCAACGGTGTCTCCATGACCCCCGCCGAGTCATCGGTACTGTCACCAGTGGGTACTAGCCCGCCTCCAGGCTCAATCGGCAAAATCCATCGATCTTCTTGCCGAGTGGAACCATACCGGGCCCCACCATGTACCCTCTACGGCCTCGACGCCTCCTCGTAGGGGTATATATAAATCAGAACCGATAAAGCTCATGGTGGATGCGCAAATATCAAATCAAGGAAACCAGGTTTTTCAATATATGCATAATTTCATGAACTCCCGCGGTTCCCAAATCCAGAAAATATCATGTAAAATCCAAATAAACAATGCGCAAATCAGGAATAAATGTATGCGATATATCTGAAATGAGAGCATATGAATGAGAATATGTAGCTGAAACCAGATGTATGCGAAACCAATAAGGTACAGCTAAGTAACATCAGTAAAGGTAAATATGTAACAGCAACAGAATATGTGTGTAACATACAGGTGTAGCAATGTATAGGTATCTACCTATAAGATCTGATATCGTATACCCTCCCTGGGTATAAGAAAATATGAGTAAGGTATACCAGTAGATGTATCGTAAAGGGTATGTGTACCTATCACTAATGGTACGATACTCTATAGGTATATAGGTATGGTAATGTCATATGTGATAAGCAGTACGAATCAATATCACAAGGTCCCTAACCAAGCAATATAATGTCTATAATGGTTTGTGTGTGACATGGCAATTATTGACGGTGTGTGTGTAGCATACAATCCGTGCTCGTGCAACATGAACCGTCAATAATATGTGCAGTGTCCTACGGCTGCTAGTCACAGTATAACTATATCAAGGGAATAAAGTAATGGCGCAATTCTAACAATGACGTAGAATATGAGACAAGTATTAGAATCCTAGCCCAGACGCATAACGCCATGCGGGCTATTTCCCAGTAGATGTTAAATCTACTCACCTACACTCCACGCTAGGTGAATTTTACCATCTGTTCCCCACCGTAGCACTGTCCGTAGCCCCCGCCTGCAATCCTGCAAATAAGACATGGAAATCATATAAGTCAACTATTCCACAAAACGCGATATCGAACCCAAACGAGAAACTCGCGTCGCGAACTAAACGCGCGTGTACACGATACGCTAAAACGTGTGTGTACGCGACTAAAACCATCGCGGCACGCCGCGATACGCTGGATCACAGAACCCTATCACGTATCGCGCGTATCGCGCAAACACAACAAACACCAAATATGATATATTGCCCCAGATTTTCCTACAAGCCAAATCTTACAAAACTAGACATGCCAAAGCACTTGACAACACTGCAGACAACCCTAGCCAAGACCCCAACACCCCTGCCCCCTACATGGACGCAAATTGCGGCCAAACCAAATAAATCTGCGGCCTGGATTAGGAAGTAGGGTCTCGTGTTCTGGTGTTGTGTTCTAGACCTAGTGTGCATGCCCAGTTTTCCCAATTTTGTTCTTAAGGATCCCGGTCTAAAGCAGATTACAGATAACCAAAATATCGCATAAAAACACCAACTTTGCACAAAGATCAAACCCTATGGTATTTTAGTGAAATCTGGATTATTTCTCAGTTGAAGTGACCCTAATAACACTAAAATAAGCTAGGTTAACTAACACAATCATCACTTAATCAATATTCCACACAAAACACCATAATCTAGCACTAAACTCATAATTAACACAAACTGACACCAACTATCACACAACTAAGCAAACTAGGAATTGGTGTTCAGAAATTATACCTCACCCACGACCCTAGGCACAAGGAGAAGAAGAAAAGAGCTGCTGTTGATGCTGGGGCTGTTGCTAATGTTGTTGGAGCTGCTTCTGCCTCTGTTGCTACTGCTGCCCCATACTGTTGCTGCTTGCTGCTGATAGTGTTGATGTTGGTGCTGCTGCTTCTCTGCTGCTGAGTGTGTGTGTGTGTGTGTGAGAGTGAGAGAGTGAGTGAAAAGAGAGAACAAAGAGAGAAATGAGAGGAAATTCAAAAAAAACCTCCACTCTCTTTCTCTTCCCTCATTTAATGAGCATGGCTTGAGCCATGTTGCCCCATGCTTTCCCTCTCTCTCTCTCTCTCCCCAAGTCAACACTTCAACTAAAATTGTAAATCCTTTTTATTTTAAAACAAACCATGAACAATAAACCCAAAACACTTAAACAATAGTATAAAACTAGATTATAGAAATGGTTAGACCACACTTAACACCCTAGTTTATCATGCACAAGTATGTGTGTGCCTAGAAAAATTCTAATAAAATACTCATTAAATATGATAAAATAATTAAAAACCAAATTGGTAAACTTTTTATTAAAATCCATACATTAAAATATAATTAACCACAAAACACATACTAGGGTGTTACAATCTTCCCCCCCCCCCTAAAAAGAAATTCGTCCCCGAATTTAAAAATATACTGTTACGCGTACCTTTAAAGAGAAGATTACAAATCTCAAATCTCGCTCGCAGCCTCCCAAGTGATTACCTCACTATACGGCTACGCCCAAGAAAAAAAACTTCACAAATGGCAAGAACTTTGACCGACGTTTCTCCACCTGCCGAGCCATTAACACAATTGGCTGCTGGTGAACGAAAGATCGCGTCCAAGCTACATGGTCTGGTGCTAAATCATGTGAGAAAGGTCAAGAAGGTAATTGTAAAGTATCATCACAAGGTATACGGGGTGAAAATTCAATAATCTGGGCGGAAGTGCCAAATTAAAGGCAACGAAACTAACTCGCTTATAGGATCTTAAAAGGACCTAAAATCCTGGGATAAGCTTCCCAAAATTCAACACGTCATTCATCGGAAAAATCCGTAGGAATACACAGTTTGCCACTGCGCACTTAAGTCTACGACCAACACAGTCGGCATAAGACCTCTATTTGCGCTGGGCTACTCTCATCCTTACCTGAACAACCGGATCATCTCCGAAGTCTCTAGACTAGCTGGGATCCAAAATCCTACTTACGCAGAGTCAGAAAAACAACAGACTGGTGATCGACACGACCTAACCCCTAAACCTAAAGGTTGCCAATTGGAGTGTCTCCTGATAACATCTATCGAAGGAGAACCCTAACGATGGCGAGTGACGATCCCCAACCGCTGACAACAATCAATACAAACACACAACTTAACAAGAAACAACTGAGCAAATTGAGTATAACCGGATGACAAGAATCCGAATGGAGTCACACCCTGACTAAACTTGGGTAGAAACCATAATGAAATTCGTGGAGTTCTGCTCCACTCCTACTTCGGAACGGTAAAAGGTTGCAACTCTCCAGCTGGCCTCAGATGCTCAAACCAAACACACAACAAGACAGACACCTTGAAACGAAACCTGAAACTTCTCTTTACATTCCTGTCCACCCGTAACTATCTCACAAATATCGCTAAATGTTGATGGAACTTGAATGCATATAGAGAGTTGACAGATGTGCCTGCTCTAGGATTACACGTCTCTACCCGATTATACCAGGTACACAAACGCGTCCTTAACTTAGCACACCGTTGTCACAAATCAAGGTCTCTAAATCATTACCCAGCCGAGTATGCTCAAGTATCACTAACGAACGAGCATCGGCGGGCAGGGTCTCGCGAAAACAATTCAAGGAAAGTGGTCGGGCGCGGACATGAGCAAGCTGTCCCCTCCGTAGAGACAAACTTAAGTTGTACTCAACGATCACACAAGAACTGTAAATCTGCAGAAGACTATCACAACAATCAAAATCCGCTGCAGGAAGATGTACATTAAGCTCTAGTGGTCCGTGGAAAATCTGACACGACTCTCGAACAAGTATTGTCTCCAAATCTCCAACGCAAAACCACCGCGGCCATCTCCAGATCATGAGTGGAATATCCTTCTCGTACTCCCTCCAAATGTAGGGAAGCAAAATCGATAACTCTGTAGTGTCACCTCAGTACACACTCGAGCCCACTCAGGAAACATTACAGTTAAACAACAAGGTCGCCCGAACCAAGAACAAAGAAAGAACTGATGCAGTTGTTAAGAGAATCTTCAACTGCCGAAACTTCCTACACATGCCTCGGTTCACAGAAAAGAAACCTCCCTTCCGGTCCATTCCATCGACGGTGCAGTACTACTCTAGCAATCCTGCACGAAACGGCGGTAAGAACCTGCTAAGCCCAAAAATCTACAGACCTCCGTCCTGCACACAAGTCAGGACCTAAGCTGTACGACCACGATCTCCCTCGGAACCATACGAAATCGTCTCCAGTGACTACAAGACCTAGGAGTCAACACAAAAGAAGCTGAAGAAACACTCCGAGAATTTAGCAAACTGCTGGTGCACTCCGAGTATCTGCATAACAAATCCCCAAGTGTTACTCATGTCCCTCAAGACACATTAAATAGACCAGAGTGTCGTAAATAACACAACAGCACTGGTCGAGGAACGGCCTGAAGAAATCCGGTTCATCATATCTACGAATGCTGCTAGGGCATCAGTGAATCCAACGACTCATAAAAACACAAAAAGCCCGTCGCACGCATAAGGCAGTCTTCGGAATTCCATCACCCTGAATCCGCAATAATAATAACCTGGTCCAAAACAAACTTAGAAGATGTCTCGCACTATGGAGCTGATCGAAGAAATCGTCACGGCGAGGTGAAGGATACCTATCTGCACAGTAAGCCGGTTCAATTAATGATCCATCGATACGCAACCCTAAACTGCCGTCTTTCTCCTTGACGAATAGAAATAGGAGCCTCCTAATGCGAAGCACTCAGACACACAAAACTCCCCAAACCACAACTCTGCAGCTGATCCTTAAGCTCCCCAAGCTTCGTCGGCTCATCCGGAACAACGTCGGAAAAACTCTCGCACGAAAGGAACACCGGTCCAACAAACCCTCTGTGGCTACGGTATCACTAATGAACGCCAAGAATCCACGACATCTCCTCAGTGGCCGACTAGAGAAAAAGGCTGAATTCAAGCTGTGTGAGGCGGCACAACTATCCACCTGCACAACAAGAACTGACTTACCGGGAATACAATTCCTGACTGTTTCCTTACAGTAGTCCATAGACGCCTAGCATGTAGTTAACCAGTCCGTGCCTAGGAGAACGTCAAATCCAACATCTCTAGAAGGACCAAAACGACGGACGAATCTCTATCTCCTATCCGATTGGTACACAACTGAAATACGTGTCGCGCAACAAACGAATCGCTGACAGAAGTTGAAACAACAACTACGACTAATCTACCCAACCACAGTATAAGTGTGAAAAGCAAACGAGTACATCAAAAGAACATGCGCATTAAGGATACCTGAAAACTCCACATTGGATGCCTGCGCGTCCCGATGAGTAGAAGCAAACTCCTGTGTCTGCCCTCTACCCGCAATCGGATGAACTCCTCTGGTAGCCTGAGCCCTCTGAGCAAATCTTCCACGTCCACGGCCTCTCTGAAAACGATCATGACGAGGTGCTAAGGAACAATCCTTAACGAAGTGCTGAAGGCTCCCGCATCGAAAACATCCACGCGCTAATTGCTGCCATCCTGGGGATGAGAGCTGAACGACTTTCCTCGTCCTAAGCCTCTGCTACTCCCGCGACGGCCACGAAATCTGTCTCGATGACCAAACCTCTGTCTCTGGGCTGGTACACTGGTACGAGTCCTCCACTGTCCTGGAACTCTCTGAGCCTCTGGAATATGCGCCTCATCAACTAGAGTTGCAACCACTGGTTCTATGTAGGTGACGGACTGCTGCATGCTGATCGTAAGTGACAACTGAGTAACAGGGGTGGTAACCTCCTGTCGTAGCTCCCGAACGACATTAATCAAATAACTCATCGTCTGGCGGAAGTCCTGCATCTCTACCAAAAGTCTATCAATAGTATAGGTCGTAGGCTGATCCGTCTGCACCTGTACAACTAGAGTGCTATCCTGGTCAGTACTCGTCTCACCCGAGCCAACTCTGACCTCGGCCCTCGCTGCATCACTCTGAGTCCCCATAGTCATCGGCGGCAAGGCTATAAATAGATATAAGATTCGATAAGAATAAGGAATTGAATCTCAAGAATATGAATCATCAATAAAGGAATTTCAAGCAATTTGTACTTAGGTCACTTAATGCAAAGTACCGCACCGTGGGTATGCTGCAGACATACACACACTACTTTACTCTGCTTAAGCTACCTACTCCATCATACTAAGGTCATCCTACACTCCGAAAGGTAAAACCTAGCACTCTGATACCAACTTTTTCACGACCCAAAATTGGCCCGTGACGGCCCTAATACTACGCTACGCCTAAAGACGTAACGCAGTAAAAGAAAGCCAAAACCCAGAAATCTAAACCAAGAAAATACGGAAAGATAATATAAGTTTTTGAAACATTTGAAATCGCAACCCAAATTCTTTAAAAGTCCTACTTTATTTCTTTAAAATTTTGGCAACACCCGTTTTTGTAAAAACTAACCCAAGATGAATACAACACAAATATACAACGCCGTAGCGAAGAAATAAGACAAAAGAGAGAAAGCTGAATATAAAAGACAACAAATCCACAAATAATATATAATATCATCCTCACCAAGTCTCTAAGTCAACAACATAATAGTAGATGGAGAGTACAAGATACAACGAATGTACAATAGAAAATAAAGATAACCACCAAAACCCACCTAAGCAAAATAGTACTGTGAGCTGATGCGGTATCTGTAGCAAAAGATGATAGCTGAATAGCTGAATAGCTGAATAGCCTGCCTCGACTACTCTGGGGAACAACCTGAAACACCTGTGGCACAACGGGGGTGAGTTGCCAACTCGTGAATAGTAGATAACATATCCAGGTAATCGCAGGAATGTACGTACAGCATGAATCTAAGATATGCGATTACAGTAATAACATGTCATGTGAATGCAGAATAATGGAAAGTACACTAGTAGGTACAATCAATATGTGAAGCAATAGTAACATGACAATAGTATGCATTAACCATGCAATAGGGATATGAGAATGTAGATATGCAACTATCATAAGGGTACACTAACAGGTACTACCGATATATGAAACTGTGCATAAAGTAGATAAGTGTGAGGTATGGGGTGGAATATGTCGTTTCCACGGAAACCTGACATCGTGGTAGGATCACAATCCATCAAGACAGTCAAATCCCAAATCCTCAAATCAGCCCCCAAACTGGGCTCTCACATCATATAAGTCTCACATCACCTCAATGTAAAATATCGAATAGCTCTCCCATATCTCGAATGTACAAATCAACAATCTCTTTTATATCCAATATCCAATCTCAATGAATCACCTATATCCCAAGTCGAATCTCAAGTAAGTTTCTAACATCCTAAATAAATATATATGCAGAAATAAATATGATGGGGTCAATACACATATATTAGCGTCCCATTCCACTAATATTGGTGTAAGGGTATATATAACAACGGCTAAATCCCCTGTTATATTTACAAGGGTATTAAAAGAAATATCTTGAAAACAATGTGCCAAGCATCGACACAGAAATCCTGATAGGTACGTATCATACGCTGTCCCGAAAGCACGAGTGCCTGGCTCTGACACTCGCCTTTCGACGTATGCATACGTGCGTGACTCCCAACGGAGTCTCCATGACCCCCGCCGAGTCATCAGTACTGTCACCGGTAGGTACTAGCCCGCCTCCTGGCTCAATCGGCAAAATCCATCGATCTTCTTGCCGAGGGGAACCATACCGGGCCCCACCATATACCCTCTACGGCCTCGACGCCTCCTCGTAGGGGTATATATAAATCAGAACCGATAAAGCTCATGGTGGATGCGCAAATATCATATCAAGAAAACCGGGTTTTTCAATGTATGCATAATTTCATGAACTCCCGCGGTTCCCAAATCCAGAAAACATCATGTAAAATCCTAATAAACAATGCGCAAATCAGGAATAAATGTATGCGATATATCTGAAATGCGAGCATATGAATGAGAATATGTAGCTGAAACCAGATGTATGCGAAACCAATAAGGTACAGCTAAGTAACATAAGTAAAGGTAAATATGTAACAGCAATAGAATATGTGTGTAACATACAGGTATAGCAATGTATAGGTATCTACCTATAAGATCTGATGTCGTATACCCCCCCTGGGTATAAGAAAATATGAGTAAGGTATACCTGTAGATGTATCGTGAAGGGTATGTGTACCTATCACTAATGGTACGATACTCTATAGGTATATAGGTATGGTAATGTCATATGTGATAAGCAGTACGAATCAATGTCACAAGGTCCCTAACCAAGAAATATAATGTCTATAATGGTTTGTGTGTGACATGGCAATTATTGACGATGTGTGTGTAGCATACAATCCGTGCTCGTGCAACATGAACCGTCAATAATATGTACAGTGTCCTACGGCTGCTAGTCACAGTATAACTATATCAAGAGAAGAAAGTAATGGCGCAATTCTAACAATGACGTAGAATATGCGACAAGTATTAGAATTCTAGCCCAGACGCATAACGCCATGTGGGCGATTCCCCTGTAGATGTTAAATCTACTCACCTACACTCCACGCTAGGTGAATCCTACCATCTATTCCCCCCCCGTAGCACTGTCCGTAGTCCCCACCTGCAATCCTGCAAATAAGACATGGAAATCATATAAGCCAACTATTCCGCAAAACGCGATATCGAACCCAAACGAGAAATTCGCGTCGCGAATTAAACGCGCGTGTGCACGATACGGTAAAACGTGTGTGTACGCATCTAAAACCATCGCGACACGCCGCGATACGCTGGATCACAGAACCTTCTCACGTATCGCGCGTATCGCGCAAACACAACGAACACCAAATACGATATATTTCCCCAGATTTTCCTACAGGCCAAATCTTATAAAACTAGACATGCAAAAGCACTAGACAACACTGCAGACAACCCTAGCCTAGACCCCAGCACCCCTGCCCCCTACATAGCCGTAATTTTCGGCCAAACCAAATAAATCTGCGGTCTGGATTGGGAAGTAGGGTCTCGTGTTCTGGTGTTGTGTTCTAGACCTAGTGTGCATGCCCCAGTTTTCCCAATTTTGTTCTTAAGTATCCGGGTCTAAAGCAGATTACAGATAACCAAAATATCGCATAAAAACACCAACTTTGCACAAAGATCAAACCCTATGGTATTTTAGTGAAATCAGGATTATTTCTCAGTTTAAGTGACCCTAATAACACTAAAATAAGCTAGGTTAACTAACACAATCATCACTTAATCAATATTCCACACAAAACACCATAATCTAGCACTAAACTCATAATTAACACAAATCGACACCAACTATCACACAACTAAGCAAACTAGGAATTGGTGTTCAGAAATTATACCTCACCCATGACCCTAGGCACAAGGAGAAGAAGAAAAGAGCTGCTGTTGATGCTGGGGCTGCTGCTAATGTTGCTGGAGCTACTTCTGCCTCTGTTGCTGCTGCTGCCCCATGCTGTTGCTGCTTGCTGCTGATAGTGTTGATGTTGGTGCGGCTGCTTCTCTGCTACTGAGTGTGTGTGTGTGTGAGAGAGAGTGAGAGAGTGAGTGAAAAGATAGAACAAAGAGAGAAATGAGAGGAAATTCAAAAAAAAACCTCCACTCTCTTTCTCTTCCCTCATTTAATGAGCATGGCTTGAGCCATGTTGCACCATGTTTTCCCCCTCTCTCTCTCTCCCAAAGTCAACACTTCAACTAAAATTTTAAATCCTTTTTATTTTAAAACAAACCATGAACAATAAACCCAAAACACTTAAACAATAGTATAAAACTAGATTATAGAAATGGTTAGACCACACTTAACACCCTAGTTATCATGCAAAAGTGTGTGTGTGCCTAGAAAAATTCTAATAAAATACTCATTAAATAGGATAAAATAATTTAAAACCAAATTGGTAAACTTTTTATTAAAATACATACATTAAAATATAATTAACCACAAAACACATTCTAAGGCGTTACATAAACGTTGTTAGATATGTATGCCCTAGAGGCCATTATTGTATAGTACTGGTTTGTATAATACATTTTGGAGGCTTGGGATATATATATGGTTTTACGACAGTCTTGCTCGATATAGTAGTATGCTACTTAGTTTGTTTCTATCTTAATATGTGTATATGTTTCTTTTAACATATCGCTAAAAACATATTGGTAGAGCCCTTAGGATCTTTGCTTGACTACCGGCGTTATGATGGCGATCACACTAGTGGGGGCTGGGTAGTCTATAAGCACATCCTTATTTTGGTCCCTAGTCGTAGGATTATCGAGACAAGGCATCGATACTCCAGAGTAGACTAGTGTATACGCTTCTCTTCCCAGTAGGGGAGATGGTCTGTCCCACAGCCATCAGTACGTCGTACTGGAGATAGTATACAGGTGCTCGTTAGGTTACGAGTACACTGGACAGGACTTGTCGGGAACTGTTGGTTGGTATTATACCTATCGTCCGTTAACAGTTCCCAGGTGACATGAGTACAGCTTAGTCCGCTAACTTGACACTGTCACTCCACCTCGAGTGTGTTCCCACTGTTCTTAGATTACTACCCTACCACGGCTCTACTGAGTCGTGCAAACAGGTAGTAGTTGGGTACAGTCCCGAAGCACTTGGAGGCAGTGACGATTAGACAGGATTTGTCTCTCCCGGTATTGGGGGTTGATATCGTGCTGTGTCTAGGAGAGCCATTACACAAAGTCCCTGGCCAGCGCAAGCGAGATAGACGGGTAGGTTTCCAGTGTTATCTCAGGTGTTCTGGGCTACACTCCGGCACGACTTGTACCGCTAGTAGGGGACTGACGTTTACCGCCCCCCTAGGCCCGCCATGCGATGTTCTTAGACGAACAAACCGGACTGTACGGAGATTGTCACATACAGGCTCAGTAGGAGTTCGGATGGGTTCACCTCATCAGTCTTCTTATCGGCATCTACCTGGGGACCGTTACGTACAGCTAGTACCGCTTGCGGTCTATGGTTAATCCCACTGCCAGCGTAATGTCGAGTCTTTAGAGTCCCACACAGAGGATTACTCGTCTTTGGGCAAAACTGAGTAGAAGTCGCATGTTTTTGCGACAGGGTTCGTTCACACTCGCGCACTTGTGCACGTTTGGTGACCGGGCAGTTATTACTAGTGGGCTTTGGTTTATCCCAGATACTGGTATTGGTTTTGGGATTGGTTTTGTCTCATTGATTTCATGTTCCTCGGAACGTGGATGCGGGTGTGTATGCACAGTTGATAGAGGCAGAGGCAAAGGATTCTCATTAGGGTTGTTGACCGTTTGACTTTGGTTGACTTGTTGACTGTTGACTTTTTCCAAACCCTAATGAGAATGATAAATATGATTAATAATGATAATCAAGGATTGTTGTGTGATGGTTAGGTTGACCATTTGACCATGGTGGACATTTTGACCATTGTTGACATTTTGACCATAATCATTTCATATCAATGATGCTTCTTGATCTTTGCAATTGGCATTTATTATGAAATGATAATGGTCATTCCATACTCACCATCACATTTTCCTTTATTGATTATTATTGTTAATCTATTATTCTCATATGAGCATGGTTGCAAAAAGATAGCTCTCATTCTATCATATCTTTTCTCTCTCTTTGCAAAAAGCTCTTCTTCTTCCTCTCTCAAAGCTTAAGTGTTCCATGTGTTGGAAATCATAAGTTTTTGAGACAAAGCCACCATAACACATCTCTACACATTCTAGGGTACTAGGTTTAGCAAACCAAATATCTTAGTTACCTCTAGGTTGAGATAGGAGCTCAAGTTCGAGGCCCTCGGGGGGATCTATCTTCGACAAAGAGGAGACAACGAGAAGGAGCCGTACAAACTACTACAAGGAGCAAGCAAGGAGAAGAACAACAAGAAGAGAAGGAGTTCAAGAGAACAACAAGAAGAGAAGGAGTTCAAGACTAGGTATAACCATTCTACATAGTAGTTAGAACTTGTAGATTTTATGTTAGTTTTGTTTAGCAACGATCCTTCTTGAAACAGTCCATGTTATCTAGTTAGGGAAAAAATTTCGTTTTACCTATTCCGCCACCCCGAAAGAACCGGGGTGGGTAACGTGGACCTAACAGTGGTATCAGAGCCTTGCTAAACACAAACTAGCATGTTAGCAAAGTATCTAGAATTTCGATCGGACAAAAATCGCAAAACACGTCCAGAAAAACCATGTTTCTGCCGATTTTATATACTGCTCTAGAAATGATTTAACATACATAAAAAATTGGCTCAAGGTTTTGTAAAAACACAGAACAAAAATGATCCAGTGACTCGGTCAAAGCGCAGCGGATCCGCGGCAGGAACATGCTTCCTGCCGCGAAACCGGGGCCGAGTTGACTCGGCCGTGGACCGGATTTTGTGCAGTGTTCTTATTTGGATGTTTTGGGTTTTTTAGTATATGTTGTTTCTGCCCAGATTTTCCAGAGAACAAATTTGTGTTAGGGGTGGTTACAAATCCGTATTTTGATCGAAGCTCTGTAGACTTTGACTAATGGGTTATATCTGTAATGTGATATATGTATTGAACGTCTGCTAATCGCTATACGTCGATTAGTGGGGGTTATACATATCTGTGATCTGTAATGTTGATGGTTTGTGTATATGAATTCGTTGGATTGTCGCGGATGAATAGCCGGGGGGTTTTGAGATGAGAGTTTTCTTTTTCTTTCAATTCATGTAATATGTAAATTGATGTAATATTATTTGATTGGCCGCCCATCCGGGATGAGGTTGTAGCCGTCATTGTATAATTTCTTTTACTGTTTTTTCTCCTAGGATAGACCCAAGGTGGGGTGCACAAACTACCGGGTACTTCGAAGAGCCAAGTGGCCTACTCACTTTGTTGAGGGAGGTTGCTTCACTTCGGTTATTTGGCGGGTAGTTTGCCGCACCCGTAGGGGTCTAGGGTGGGGTATTTGGCTATTTATCGCGACCGTGTAATCTGTTTCTCGTTGCAGGCTCGAACGGAATGCAGATTCCTAGTATATCCAAAGTATTCATCTGTGATCTGGAATGGCTATCATTGCATCTGACGAATGTGAATATATATCTATATATGATATCTATTTAGGCGTTGCTTATTTTTTGCATCCGCGCTAGTCCAGCCCCCGCTCTGTCGTTAGTTAAGTAACCTAACTGGTGATGATGGGACCCCGTGGCGAATGCGGATGGCATAAGCGTACGTCATATTTTCGTTGTTTTCTGCAATGGTAGGATTAACTGATGGGACACATTAAATTAACGCAAGAAAACAAACCTAAAAGACGTTGTTGGAACAATTTTCAAAAAGCTGTTATTGCAAGGACGTTCTCTTTTGTTTTGCATAGAGGTATTCGGTTATGAATGCCCAGCACCTCACTCGACGAGGCAAGGGCCGACATCCCTTCATCGGGAGTGACCCCTTGGACAAAAAGTTTGCGTCAGGGTAATAACTTCACTATAGTCGATTATTCTTGCTTTGCATCGAGGTATTCAGTTTGGAATATCCTGCACCTCATTCGACGAGGGAAGAGCCGAGATCCTTTCACGGGGAGTGACCTCTTTAGCAAAAGTTTTCGCCACTGTATTTTCAAAAAGACAATAATGTTCCTTCAACTATATCAAGTTCATTACGTTAACGGGTTTTTCGCCAAAACCCAGCCGTAGCCCTCCGTCATTTCGGATTGGTATTATTTAGTATTTGTGCTGCATTTGTTGACCTAGTCAAGGCGTAGTGGACGGTAGCTAGATAATATTTTTCTGTGCATTGTAAATGGGATTGGTTAGGACAGTCGTGCTGCCTTGTTGACCTAGTCAAGGGCACGTACGGGTGAGTCTAATGCAATCAAGATTATGACGGGAAGAACTTGACTAACTGTTTTTGGTTTGTTGACCTAGTCAAGGTCATAAACCGTTAGGGGTAAAAACCACATCGGGAGTTTCTAAAGAAACTAAGACTTGCAGATTTAGCATAACTTCTGGAGTGTAGTGACTACAGTGGATTCTATCTAGGTCATCTCACAATGATAGTTGGATCCCGATCCCACTGATGAGTTGGATTACTCTCGGGAGATTTTTTTCACTTAACAATCAATGCTATAAACCAAGTAGGTGTCTAGAACGGTGTTAGCGGGGCTACGCCTCCAGGGAAAAGAGGTTATTTAATTAAGGAACTTCGTGAAAGTGTTGGAAAACCTCCCTCGAAGTACCAACACTAGCCTGGCTGAAAGGTTAAGCAAGTATTGTGACGTGCGATTAATCCTGACTAGTTCTTCTTTTAGGGTTTGAAGAAGAATTTGAGAAAACAGTGGGAGCCATCCTGATTTGATAAATCAACAAACCAATCTAATCTTGCAAGAGCGCACGCTGAGTGTTTCTTTTCTCTCTCTCCAGGTAGCAGCCATTTCACGCCCTAATCAAGATAATAAAATGTATCGCTTGACCGATCTGAATTCTTATTCGGGGCAGGGGAACGTTGGTTCAGCTCTAACTTACGACAACAGTCATAAGTATGAGCAAGGGAAAGAGGATTGTATGGATTCCAAGGATACCCAGTTGAAGAAGAAGCATGGTTTTGCATCTACTTCAGGTGTTCTTGTAATTGAGAACTGCTTTACGGTCAGCCCTACCTCCTCGGTACTTGATACCGGATCAGGATCTCATATCTATAATTTATTGCAGGGACTGAGAAAAAGTAGGAAAGTTGTACCTGGTGATATGTCGCTCAGAGTAGCGAACGGAGCACAAGTTGATGCTGCAGCCGTCGGTGAATATCACCTAGTGTTGCCAAATGGCAATACTATGATTTTGAACGATTGCTACTATGTACCTTCCATGGTTTGCAACATCATATCAGTTTTTTTACTCGATAAAGATGGATATAACTTTGTTCTTGATATAAATATCATGAACATCTACCTTCATAAGTGTCACGACCCGAAAGAGCACGTGACTGGCCCTCGAACCATATGAAATCTATAGGACTCCATCTGATCCAAGTAAGCCAAAGCCCAGAAATCTAAAACCATTTTAAGAGTAAGTGAAGAAAACTAGTTTAAATAAGTGAAGGAAAATATGTTTGAAGTCGAGGTTTTTAAATAACTAAGCCGAAGGTGCATTTTTAAAAGGTAAAGTCTTTTCTAAAAATTTCGGCAGAGTTTCTTTTGTAAATACTGGCCCCGAACGGGATACAACAAGCATAACATATATACAATGATAAAAGGCATCCCCAAGCGGGAGCTAGCTCTTCGTTAATTGACGGTCACAACCACACATGCAATATAATATACAACGCCGAAAGGCGAGGATCGATCCAAAAGAAACACAGTAAGCATGAAAACCGCAATACTACTAAGCGCGACTGTAAGGCCAAATAAAACATCACTAAAGTCTGAGTCTGAAACAATAAACAAATTTGGTTGATGGAAATTCTAGATACAAAGAATAATATAAGTACAATGGTGGTTTTGATGCAAAAGGAACCACCTACCAAATGCAATTCACCCGCAAGGAAGCAATGTGCCAGAAATGCCGCAAAGGAACCTGTACGGCAAAACCTGCAAGAACGGTGGCACAACGGGGGTGAGTTTCCAACTCGTGAATACAGAATAACTACAAGCAGAAACCGAACGCAAGACATAATCCTAGGTCAAAACGATCAGTACAAAATCCTCAATATAAAACATGCAGCCTATAACAAGGCTAGGGTAAATATCTAACCCGAGTGTAATCTCCTGTGCCTGTGTCAGTGCCTCAGGTAGCAATATAACATAAGAATGAGGTATGATGCATGAGAACATAATACATGTAAATGAAGAAGCTGTTTTCATACTTTAGTGAGATTTCCTTTGTATTTTTAAAATGAGGTATCATAATGAAATCAGCATAAAACAGTGCCTAACATCGGCACAAAACGTAATCCAAATATCCCGATATCTCTGTATCCCAATCACAAAATCTAGGGCGCCGTCAGTCCAGACCGGCCCCTACCATCAATCTCAAGACCACGACGGTATCCTCCGGATATCCGACGCGTCAGGTAAAATCACCGGTCGGTAGTGCTCCCCTGCCAGGCTCAACGTCATCACCACATTCATCTTGCCCCGGGGTACCGCACCGGGTCCACCATGTACCCGAAACGGTTCATCCGACTCCTCGAATCTGGTTTCCAAATCCATCAGCAAACTGATGGTGGACGACTCATACATCATGGGAAAACCGCACTTTTTATTTTAAAAGAGGGAAAATGTTTATCTGTGTTTTTGCGGTTTTCCTCCAAATCCAGAAAATCTCACGGAAATCCAAATCCAAAACCTCAGTAACACGTAAAATAGTGAATATATGCATGAGAATCCATGAATGTGGCATAACAATGAATATCAGTATGCATGAAGTAGCAGGTAATAACTACAATGTCTAAACTATTAGCTAATAGGTTATGTCAAGCAATAGTATTTTCTAAGGTGTACGTGACATGGCAATTACCGATGAAGATGTGTGTGAGTCGGCAAGTAAGTGTACGTGGTACATACGCAACATCGGTAATGGTGCTGGGGTCCTAACAGCATGATATCAATAATGGAGTATGAAACATAATATAAGAATGCGATGCAAAGCGAACCACAAAAAAAGTGGGAGCTGAATCTAGACGCAACTATAACTAATCTGCATTAATCTAATATAAGTCCTACAAATGGTGCCTTTTGAAATATCACGAATCATGGGGTTTTGAAAATAGGGGCTACGGTGTTTTTATGAAAAGATACGCCTTTTGAAATGTCCGTAGATCCCTTGACCTGTCTTTTAAAATACCCACGACCCGCTAGTTTTGAAATAGGTAGGAGTCTAATCTAATCTAACAACTACACTAAACTATACAGCTGAACTAACAAGCTGAGCTACAGGTAAGGAAACCGCCTAACATCTGAGTCGATATATATATAGATATAATAGTCGGTGATTCCGCCTCAATAGTATCGCGTACGATACAGTATATCATATGACATCCTCAAGTCATGAGTGCGGATCTATCATCAATGTAAAGCTCATACGGTAAATCGTCGTACGGCATCCTAATAGCTGGGTACGGGTCAATATCACACTATCTCATCACACTTCAGGTATCACTATCAACATATCATATAATCTGGGGTATTATTCTATGTCTAGTATAAATCGATACCATCAATAAAGTATGCATGCGGGGGTAAACACACATCCCAAGCCCGCAAGAATCACATTTCGTATCCCAAATACGAATCATATCACATCACCGATCTCGCGGCACAAAGCCCAATTTCATTGACTCATCTCCAAAGTCATCCAATATCATCAACACAGTGCCAGTATAAGTAATATGCAAGGGTGTGCGTGTAGGTGTAATTGTATTCTGGGTTCGCGACTATGAACTACACTAGTCACTACTAACCCTACACTATCCATAATACACCTAACTATCATATATAATAACAACTACGGACTGGGGGGTGCTATACGCCATCCACCCGATTTCCCCCAGTAGATATAATCTACTCACCTAGCGTCTTCATTTGTGGACGTCGCCACGCGCTTGCTTGTCGTCCCGAAGTCTTCATGGGGTACCTACACATCAAAATATCGTATATGCGCATTAAAACCAAATCAAAGCTAAAACGGCACATGAAATCCAAAATGATACGATAAGAGGCCTATAGGTTAAAACCCATGGCACGCCTTCAAAACCATCAACACATCCTCTATATCGTCGTATAAACGCCAAATAGTCGAGGCAAAACACAATCCACAATTGCAGAATTAAAAATACGGAATACGGAAACATGAATCTAAAACAACAACTTAGGAAATATGTCCCAGATTTTACCCTAGGTCACTTTATACAAATCTATATATACCAGGGGTCTAACATGAACATGTAGGAGCTACAGAACCAATACTAGCCAAAATGGTGGGACCAAGGCCGCAATTTGCGGCCAATGGGGATAAATTGGCGGCCGGGAAGAAGAAGTGGGAGCTGGGGTCTTGGGGTTAGCTTCCTGGGTGCCTGCACACTGTCCAATCAATTTTAATTTAGGGTGTCTCGGGTGATAGCAGATTCAATATACCCTTCACAGATTTCATAAATTCCCCGATATCGGTTTCTAAAATCCGTATTATGGTTTAAGCTTCAGGTTTTGGATTTCCAATTCATACACTAGTGTGATGGTATAACCTCTACTGACCTCAATTCCATATTACAACCCATAAATCATCACAACCCTAACTAGGTTATCCACAAGTCCACAATATCACACAATATCGATTCGATCTTAATATGAGGGTAAAGGAAATGCATAAACTAAGTTTAAGGTCCAGAAAATATCTCATTTGGCAACTCAAGAATTTTCTTGAGTTGCCCCTAGTGGCCAAAATCCTTGCTTCTTTAGCACCAAGTGTAGATCTAGGGATTGTGCACACATTTAATGAAATGGAGATTGAATTTTGGGGTTGTTTTAGAGGTGTTTTGGAGCTTGAAGAGGGGAGGGAAAGGAGGTGCTGGAGCAGCAGCAGGAGAAGGGAGAAGAGGGAGGGAAATGAGGGGAGAAATGGTTAAGTCCTTAGTCAATGAAGCCCATACCTCTCTCTCTCTCACCAACTACCCATTTCTTTATTCTTTTCCTTTTCTTTTTCCTTTTAAAACCCTTTTCACTCAAATAGTAAACCCAAATGAAAAGCATGGCAAGAAAAAGCACAAGTGTGAAAAAGTGTTATGTGCATGTGTTGCACAAAAAGCTAAAAACCGATTAGCGATTTTTAATCGCGATTAGCACTAAATTAGTGTCAAATTAATCACAAAAACTTTAAAATGTCATAATTCTCTAATTTACCCTATTTTAGAATTTTCTAAAATTTTCCAAAATTTTTCCCCATTTATTTGTATTTAATAATTCCAAAATATTAAAATATTCAATAAAATAATATTAAATTATAAAAATTCCCAAAATTAACATTTTATCTTTTTTGAAATGTTACAATCTACCCCCCTTAAAGAAATTCGGTCCCCGAATTTAAATTTAAACCCCCAATTCTAAAACAATTTTTGTAATACTCCAATTTGTCGGGGCTCCGAAGACATCAATACATAGAGAATATCCTATGCGTCTGGTGCGTAAGGAATCAAAATCCATATAAGTGTCATACAGGTGTACAAAACAACATCTAGGTGCAACGGGTGTGCACGAAACATCTGTCATAGACAACGTGTGTACCTGACAGCAACCAAATCAGGTGCAAGTAACATGCACGAAGAATCCCGATTTAGTGCATCTGGCGTGCACCAAAATCGTATATCAAAACACTAAAGGTGCATGAAAACTCTGCTGGAAGTGTAAATCAAATCACTGTATAAGGTGGGCGTGAATTCACAATCAAAACCTCGAATGTAATAACTATGCGCAAAATATAAATATCCAGTGGGTGCATGAAACAAATATCATGAAACTCAGTCATCAAAACTAAATCATGCAAACAGAACGCCCAAAATACCGAAATCCAAAATGACGGATACGTGATAATCGAATCACAAAATCACAAATCATAGTACCGTCGTCGGTAGTTCCTCCTTCGAGGTCGAGAAGGAGTCGGTGCATCCACTGCTAGCAGCGCAAGATATCTACTTGCCTCTTGCTCACGGTCTGGCGCCCTCTGACTCTGGCTCCTTATCTTCTCTGAGGATTACCTATCTCGCAGTCAATCGGCTCATCGGCCTTGTCAGGTGTGCTAACGGGGACGATTCCGTTCTGGCACTTCTCTGGTCACCTATCGGTCAATCCTCACGACCACTCGTGAAGCAGCCCATCACTGGCGTCGGCCTCTGGCTCTCTGAATGCACGTCACATATCTGATCCTGGGTGCAAACATCATTGCAGCAATGTCCTGGAAGGAATCCTGCTCAAGGTCTCTTCCGATCTTGCCTATGCCGAACTGTACAGAGGCTGGCTCTCCTGCATAATCTTTTCTCACTCGATAGACATCTGTGTCCTCAGCACAATATTTCTCGGAATCTGGTTGCATCCCAATGCCTCTGTAAGCATATCTGACCTCTGGTCTCGACGGGAAGCAATGACAGCTCGTCAGCGTCTCGCCCGAACCTCTAGTTCCACCTGTCTCTATCGTCGTCCACTATGACGTCACGCCATGCAAATCTACGCACTGCACTGTTCTCGGCCACGGTCAATCTGAAGTCTCTCACACGGACTCGAAATCGCGTACTCTGTAGCTTCATCATTCTGTAGAAGATGTCAGGCCGAACAGGTCCTCGGGAACACGTCCCAACCATCGGAGGAACACTCAATACTCGTCCGTCCTTGATCGATTCGCAACGCATCTGGGTAAGTTCCTTTATCCGAATCTGGTCAACTACCTCGTCGACAATGCTAACTCTGGCCTGCTGGTTGTGCGCAATATGACCACTCCTGGGTCAGGTCTTCTCGTATAGTATTCCAGAAAGGTCATGTCGAAGTCTCTCTCAAATCTCATCCCTGCCGAATTGCCCAGAAGTCATCATCCCTTGCTGAAGCAAATTCTTGTTCCGGAACGGCTGCATACTTATCGCGCTTCTTTCTGGAAGATATATCCATATACAACGCCTCTGGGTGCGTATCACATCTCTAATGTCAGCGGAGTGGGACGTCATCTCGTCGAAATCTCTTGCGAACTCTTTTCTTCACTCTGCTTCAATGTCGACTGATTCGGACTCGTCTCATCGTGGCTGCATGGACTATGCTCCAACGGCTATACTCGTATCTGGAGTCTGCCAAGCAATGCATCCCATCACATGATATCCGAATGATGTCGAAACATTCGATCGACTCGTCAGAACCTTATAATCCCCCAAGAGATCAACATCTTGAGTACAGTTTAATAGTATCGAGTACATGCCTCAGCGTCGGTGGTCCAGCCGTAAAAGGGCAAACCCAAGCCTCACTAATGGCGCCGCGGAACTGCCGTAAACCCTAAGGTTCAAAGGCTTTCACACGGTCATTAAGTCGAGTTAGGGTTTCATTCTTCTAGAGGGTCCATAGAATCACCTGCATGTCTTTCCGTATACTTTAAACTTGGAAAATGGGCTCCTGTCATTCGATCGTCTCAATCGACTCTCAACGAATCTGCGTGAAGTCGTCTCTAGCTGGAATCAATCTATCTGATGACCTCGCATCGGTAAACGGACGAACCAAATGTCCTAGTCATTCATCCTCAGGTGACTGGTGACTCGCTATCATCTCTCTAAGTATATGCTCACGCTGCACCAGCTCCAACCATCTGGGCGATATCTCGTCATTTGCAGCAGCAACCGGCTCATTCACCTGCACGTCGAACAACGCCTCAATCCTCCAGGAAAGACGACACATTGGCGGTCATCTCTGAATCGGTCTGCTCTAGATCTGAGTAAGACTCTCCACACTGGAAATCTTCAACTCAACTGGGCCCGCTCCGGTGCATAAATCGGACGAATCACCTTCGTCTCTCAAATCGAGTAGACTAGCTATAATCTGTCTCATATCTGTCTGGAAGCTCCGACAATCTAAGCTCGTAAGCTCCGAAAGCGACATCCCGTCAATCTCAGCAACAGCTGGTCCCTCTGTCTGCACGGTAGGCGACATCATAATCTCTGAGGTATGATGTACATCAACAGTCCTCTCTCAACTGGCAGCTCTAACAATGGCCCGATCATCCGGTGCAAAACCAAGCACTCGCCTCCACTTGAGGTCACAGTCATCAATACTAACTCGAGACGTTCCCATGTCACCAGAAAACACAATGGTCAGCCCTCGTACCAGACGAGCTCGCACTGACCGTAACCCTAGCAGCAGCCCAAACTGCGCTCAAACATGGCGACAGGAACCTCAATCGAGTATCGAAGAGAGCAGATCAATGGCAAGAAAGGAAACAACAGATCCAGAGTGGATACACGATCATAAGAAGGAACAGCATCAATGAAGGTATGATCATGGACTAATAGAATCGGGGATCTCAAATGGATGTATAATCATGGATATAAAGAGAATCACTGATCTCGAAAATATGTACATCCTAAGGTTTCTTAAGCGGAGTGGCGTGTCGTAAGTATGCCGCGGAACATACCAACGGTACGTCACTCTACTTTAGTCACCTATTCCATCAACCAAGGGTCATCCTATACGACGAAAGTTCGGGTCTAATACCCCCTCGACTAAGTCTAAGTTCCGTAAGGTCAAGCCTAAGTTCCGTATATATATAAACGCCCTAGGCTCTACATAGTCAAACTTAGACTCGAACCAAGGTCAACCTAGCGCTCTGATACCAACTTTGTCACGACCCGAAAGAGCACGTGACGGGCCCTCGAACCATATGAAATCTATAGGACTCCATCTGATCCAAGTAAGCCAAAGCCCAGAAATCTAAAACCATTTTAAGAGTAAGTGAAGAAAACTGGTTTAAAGAAGTGAAGGAAAATATGTTTGAAGTCGAGGTTTTTAAATAACTAAGCCGAAGGTGCATTTTTAAAAGGTAAAGTCTTTTCTAAAAATTTCGGCAGAGTTTCTTTTGTAAATACTGGCCCCGAACGGGATATAACAAGCATAACATATATACAATGATAAAAGGCATCCCCAAGCGGGAGCTAGCTCTTCGTCAATTGACGGTCATAACCACACATGCAATATAATATACAACACCGAAAGGCGAGGATCGATCCAAAAGAAACACAGTAAGCATGAAAACCGCAATACTACTAAGCGCGACTCTAAGGCCAAATAAAACATCACTAAAGTCTGAGTCTGAAACAATAAACAAATTTGGTTGATGGAAATTCTGGATACATAGAATAATATAAGTACAATGGTGGTTTTGATGCAAAAGGAACCACCTACCAAATGCAATTCACCCGCAAGGAAGCAATGTGCCAGAAATGCCGCAAAGGAACCTGTACGGCAAAACCTGCAAGAACTGTGGCACAACGGGGGTGAGTTGCCAACTCGTGAATAGAGAATAACTACAAGCAGAAACCGAACGCAAGACATAATCCTAGGTCAAAACGATCAGTACAAAATCCTCAATATAAAACATGCAGCCTATAACAAGGCTAGGGTAAATATCTAACCCGAGTGTAATCTCCTGTGCCTGTGTCAGTGCCTCAGGTAGCAATATAACATAAGAATGAGGTATGAATGCATGAGAACATAATACATGTAAATAAAGAAACTGTTTTCATACTTTAGTGAGATTTCCATTGTATTTTTAAAATGAGGTATCATAATGAAATCAGCATAAAACAGTGCCTAACATCGGCACAAAACGTAATCCAAATATCCCGATATCTCTGTATCCCAATCACAAAATCTAGGGCGCCGTCAGTCCAGACCGGCCCCAACCATCAATCTCAAGACCACGACGGTATCCTCCGGATATCTGACTCGTCAGGTAAAATCACCGGTCGGTAGTGCTCCCCTGCCAGGCTCAACGTCATCACCACATTCATCTTGCCCCGGGGTACCGCACCGGGTCCACCATGTAGCCGAAACGGTTCATCCGTCTCCTCGAATCGGGTTTCCAAATCCATCAGCAAACTCATGGTGGACGACTCATACATCATGGGAAAACCGTACTTTTTATTTTAAAAGAGAGAAAATGTTTATCTGTGTTTTTGCGGTTTTCCTCCAAATCCAGAAAATCTCACGGAAATCCAAATCCAAAACCTCAGTAACACGTAAAATAGTGAATATATGCATGAGAATCCATGAATGCGGCATAACAATGAATATCAGTATGCATGAAGTAGCAGGTAATAACTACAATGTCTAAACTATTAGCTAATAGGTTATGTCAAGCAATAGTATTTTCTAAGGTGTACGTGACATGGCAATTACCGATGAAGATGTGTGTGAACCGGCAAGTAAGTGTACGTGGTACATACGCAACATTGGTAATGGTGCTGGTGTCCTAACATCATGATATCAATATTGGAGTATGAAACATAATATAAGAATGCGATGCAAAGCAAACCACAAAAAAAGTGGGAGCTGAATCTAGACGCAACTATAACTAATCTGCATTAATCTAATATAAGTCCTACAAATGGTGCCTTTTGAAATATCACGAATCATGGGGTTTTGAAAATAGGGGCTACGGTGTTTTTATGAAAAGATACGCCTTTTGAAATGTCCGTAGATCCCTTGACCTGTCTTTTAAAATACCTACGACCCGCTAGTTTTGAAATAGGTAGGAGTCTAATCTAATCTAACAACTACACTAAACTATACAGCTGAACTAACAAGCTGAGCTACAGGTAAGGAAACCGCCTAACATCTGAGTCGATATATATATAGATATAATAGTCGGTGATTCCGCCTCAATAGTATCGCGTACGATACAGTATATCATATGACATCCTGAAGTCATGAGTGCGGATCTATCATCAATGTAAAGCTCATACGGTAAATCATCGTACGGCATCCCAATAGCTGGGTACGGGTCAATATCACACTATCTCATCACACTTCAGGTATCACTATCAACATATCATATAATCTGGGGT
This sequence comes from Agapanthus africanus, assembly GCA_030015575.1. Classification (NCBI taxonomy): domain Eukaryota; kingdom Viridiplantae; phylum Streptophyta; class Magnoliopsida; order Asparagales; family Amaryllidaceae; genus Agapanthus; species Agapanthus africanus. The sequence goes on from JASDDO010000022.1 coordinate 395,753,068, forward strand.
ATTATTCTATGTCTAGTATAAATCGATACCATCAATAAAGTATGCATGCGGGGGTAAACACACATCCCAAGCCCGCAAGAATCACATTTCGTATCCCAAATACGAATCATATCACCTCACCGATCTCGCGGCACAAAGCCCAATTTCATTGACTCATCTCCAAAGTCATCCAATATCATCAACACAGTGCCAGTATAAGTAATATGCAAGGGTGTGCGTGTAGGTGTAATTGTATTCTGGGTTCGCGACTATGAACTACACTAGTCACTTCTAACCCTACACTATCCATAATACACCTAACGATCATATATAATAACAACTACGGACTGCGGGGGTGCTATACGCCATCCACCCGACTCCCCCCAGTAGATATAATCTACTCACCTAGCGTCTTCATTTGTGGACGTCGCCACACGCTTGCTTGTCGTCCCGAAGTCTTCATGGGGTACCTATACATCAAAATATCGTATATACGCATTAAAACCAAATCAAAGCTAAAACGGCACATGAAATCCAAAATGATACGATAAGAGGCCTATAGGCAATGGCACGCCTTCAAAACCATCAACACATCCTATATATCGTCGTATAAACGCCAAATAGTCGAGGCAAAACACAATCCACAATTGCAGAATTAATAATACGGAATACGGAAACATGAATCTAAAACATCAACTTAGGAAATATGTCCCAGATTTTACCTTAGGTCACTTTATACAAATCTATATATACCAGGGGTCTAACATGAACATGTAGGAGCTACAGAACCAATACAAGCCAAAATGGTGGGACCCAGGCCGCAATTTGCGGCCAATGGGGATAAATTGGCGGCCGGGAAGAAGAAGTGAGAGCTGGGGTCTTGGGGTTAGCTTCCTGGGTGCCTGCACGTGTCACTGTCCAATCAATTTTAATTTAGGGTGTCTCTGGTGATAGCAGATTCAATATACCCTTCACAGATTTCATAAATTCCCCGATATCGGTTTCTAAAATCCGTATTATGGTTTAAGCTTCAGGTTTTGGATTTCCAATTCATACACTAGGGTGATGGTATAATCTCTACTGACCTCAATTCCATATTACAACCCATAAATCATCACAACCCTAACTAGGTTATCCACAAGTCCATAATATCACACAATATCAATTCGATCTTAATATGAGGGTAAAGGAAATGCATAAACTAAGTTTAAGGTCCAGAAAATACCTCATTTGGCAACTCAAGAATTTTCTTGAGTTGCCCCTAGTGGCCAAAATCCTTGCTTCTTAGCACCAAGTGTAGATCTAGGGATTGTGCACACATTTAATGAAATGGAGATTGGGTTTTGGGGTTGTTTTAGAGGTGTTTTGGAGCTTGAAGAGGGGAGGGAAAGGAGGTGCAGGAGCAGCAGCAGGAGAAGGGAGAAGAGGGAGGGAAATGAGGGGAGAAATGGTTAAGTCCTTAGTCAATGAAGCCCATACCTCTCTCTCTCTCACCAACTACCCATTTCTTTATTATTTTCCTTTTCTTTTTCCTTTTAAAACCCTTTTCACTCAAATAGTAAACCCAAATGAAAAGCATGGCAAGAAAATGCACAAGTGTGAAAAAGTGATATGTGCATGTGTTGCACAAAAAGCTAAAAACCGATTAGCGATTTTTAATCGCGATTAGCACTAAATTAGTGTCAAATTAATCACAAAAACTTTAAAATGTCATAATTCTCTAATTTACCCTATTTTAGAATTTTCCAAAATTTTCCAAAATTTTTCCCCATTTATTTGTATTTAATAATTCCAAAATATTAAAATATTCAATAAAATAATATTAAATTATAAAAATTCCCAAAATTAACATTTTATCTTTTTTGAAATGTTACAATAAGGTACTGGTTGCAGAAGGTACATTGTGTAATGGTATCTACGTTCTAAATCAGAATACAGTTCTCAATAAACAAAACACACGCAAGAGGAAGAATTCAGATATGAATGAATCCTACTTGTGGCATTGTAGACTTGGTCATATCGGATAGAAAAGACTAAGTAAGTTGCATAAAGATGGACTCTTGAATATGTTCGAGTTTTCATCTTATGAAACTTGTCAGTCTTGTCTCAAAGGAAAGATGACCAAATCTCCGTTCACCGGACATGGAGAAAGGGCAGCAGAGCTCTTGGGACTCGTACATAGTGATGTATGTGGTCTGATGTCTATACATGCAAGGGGTGGGTTCTCGTACTTCATCACATTCACTGACGATCTCTCTAGATTCGGATATGTGTATCTTATGAAACATAAATCTGAAGCTTTTGAGAAATTCAAGGAATTCAGAAACGAAGTAGAGAACCAGACTAGCAAAAGTATCAAGATCCTCCGATCAGATAGAGGAGGGGAGTACTTAAGCAGGGAATTCCTAGATTACATAAAATAGAATGGTATTCTCTCTCAGCTTACTCCTCCTTATACACCACAGCACAACGTTGTATCGGAGCGGAGGAATCGTACCCTATTGGATATGGTTCGCTCCATGATGAGTAGTGCCGAGTTGCCTCTTTCATTTTGGAGACATGCGCTTTTGACAGCGGCATCTCTATTGAATGATGTTCCGTCTAAATCAATGCCTAAGACTCCGTTCGAGATATGGAATGGAAAAAGACCATATCTTAAAAGATTTAAGATATGGGGTTGTCCGGCTTATATTAAAATGCATAAACCAGATAAACTAGAGGCGCGGTCAGTTTTATGTAAGTTTGTGGGATATCCAAAGAATGGTTATGGATATCTGTTCTACCACACCGAGGAACAGAAGATGTTTGTTGCTCAGCATGTCGTTTTCTTAGAAACGGAGTTTCTTGCAAAAGAAATTAGTGGGAGCACGGTAGAACTGGAAGAAATTCAGCGACCACAAAATGAAACTGAAGATTTGACAGAACCTCAGGATTCAATAACCCCGAACGAACCTCAGCCACTCCGCAGATCTGGTAGGATTTCTCATCCGCGAGAGAGATACTACGGTTTTCTCATAGACGGGGATCGAGAGGATTGCATCTTGGAAGCAGATGACCCTACCAGTTTCACGCAGGCCATTATCAGTAGGGACTCTGATAAGTGGCTGGATGCAATGCAATCCGAAATGGAGTCCATGTACACCAATAAAGTGTGGACCTTGGATATTGCTCCACCTAGGGTAAAACCCATTGGATGCAAATGGATCTACAAAAGGAAACTTGGTGTAGATGGGCAGGTGGAAACCTATAAGGCTAGACTCGTTGCAAAAGGTTTTCGTCAAAGACCTGGTTTGGACTATGACGAAACTTTTTCTCCAGTGGCTATGCTCATATCCATTTGGATCCTATTTGCCATTGCTGCCTTCCATGACTATGAAATCTGGAAAATGGACGTTAAAACGACTTTTCTAAATGGCTGTTTAGAAGAGTGCGTTTACATTGATCAGCCAGAAGGTTTCGTGGACAGTGGGAGCAGCGGGAAGGTGTGCAAGTTACTCAAATCCATTTATGGATTGAAGCAGGCATCGCGGAGCTAGAACATCTGTTTTGATGAGGCAATCAAGCAATTTGATTTCATCAAGAACGAAGATGAACCTTGTGTCTATAAGAAGATTGTAGGACGAACTGTCGTATTCCTAGTCTTGTACGTGGACGATATTCTTTTGATAGGAAATGACATTCCTATGCTACAATCGGTCAAGCTATTCTTGTCACAACGGTTCTCCATGAAGGACCTGGGTGATGCCTCGTACATTCTGGGGATCAAGGTCTATAGAGATAGATCCAAGAGACTACTGGGACTTTCGCAGTCCAGGTACATAGAGACCGTACTAAAGAGATTTAGTATGGAGGATTCCAAGCGCGGTAACATACCCGCATTGCACGGAATTACCCTCTCCAAGAAGATGTCTCCTAAGACTGACGAAGAGAGGGTTCGCATGAACAATATACCATACGCTTCGGCGGTAGGATCTATAATGTATGCGATGCTATGTACAAGACCAGATGTAGCTTACGCGCTGAGCGTGGTGCGCCGGTATCAGTCAGACCCAGGTGAGGACCACTGGACGGCAGTGAAGAACATTCTCAAGTACCTGAGAAGGACTAAGGAGATTTTCCTGGTTTACGGTAATGGAGACCTCAGGGTCGAGTCCTTTACCGATTCAAGCTTCCAGAGTGACAAAGATGACAACAAGTCTGTCTCGGGTTTTGTGTTTACCCTCAACGGAGGGGCGGTATGTTGGAGGAGTTCCAAACAGGATACCGTCGCAGACTCGACGATGGAGGCTGAATACATTGTTGCAAGCGATGCCGCAAAAGAGGAGGTCTGGATAAAGAAGTTCATTAGTGAACTTCAGGTGGTTCCGTCAATTGTTGACCCAATACCTTTGTATTGCGATAACAATAGGGCTATAGCTTTAGTGAAGGAACCAAGGTCCCATCAGAAATCCAGACACATCATAAGGCGGTATCACCTGATCAGGGAGATCATTGATCGCCAGGAGATCGAGGTACGGAGAGTGGACACAAAAGACAACACAGCGGATCCATTCACGAAGGCCCTCCCTCAAACACAGTTCGAGCGACTTTTTGAGCTATTCGGTATGCGGTACGCCGGCAGCTGGCCTTAGTGCAGACGTTGGGTATGCGGTACACCAATTACTGGCCTTTAGTGCAAGTGGGAGATTGTTAGATATGTATGCCCTAGAGGCCATTATTGTATAGTACTGGTTTGTATAATACATTTTGGAGGCTTGGGATATATATATGGTTTTACGACAATCTTGCTCGATATAGTAGTATGCTAATTGGTTTGTTTCTATCTTAATATGTGTATATGTTTCTTTTAACATATCGCTAAAAACATATTGGTAGAGCCCTAAGGATCTTTGCTTGACTACCGGCGTTGTGATGGCGATCACACTAGTGGGGGCTGGGTAGTCTATAAGCACATCCTTATTTTGGTCCCTAGTCGTAGGATTATCGAGACAGGGCATCGATACTCCAGAGTAAACTAGTGCATACGCTTCTCTTCCCAGCAGGGGAGATGGTCTGTCCCACAGCCATCAGTACGTCGTACTGGAGATAGTATGCAGGTGTCACGTCCCGAAAGTACGGAACAAGACCGGCGCTTAAACTACGAACGTCTCGAGGCGTACGTAATCTAAGTAAACCGAAAACCCAGAAATCCAAATCAAGAAAAGTAGTAGAGTGAAGGAAAACCAATTTAAAATCAAGTAGTTTTAATAGCATAAGCCGAATTATGCGGTTTTAAAAAACATCAAATATTTCCTGAAAATTTCGGCAGAGTCTCCTTTGTAAATACTGGCTCCCAAACGGGATACAACATGAATAGTATACGAAATCAATACAAGTCATCCCCAAGCGGGAGCTAGCTCTTCGTCAATCGACGGTCACAACCACACAAGCAATAATATACAATGCCAACGGCGAGGATCAAAACTCAAAAGGAACTCAAACCACAAGAAACCACAAAAAAAAATAACGCGCGACTCTAAGGTCGAAGGAATAACATCACTGGTCTCTATCTCAAAGTAAATACATGTTTGGTTGATGGAACTTCTAGATACAACAGAATAATGATATACAAGATATATAATGGGGGTACGATACAAGTAAACCCACATACTAGCAAATCACCCGAAGGAAACTATGCCCGCAAAGCCGTAATGAAACCTGTACGGCAAACCTGCAAGAAACTGGGGCACAACGGGGGTGAGTTGCCAACTCATGAATAGAAAAACATCTACGCACAGAAATCGCATAAATAACGCAACTTAGGTCAATGATCATAATATATCCTCAAATATAAGAATAACATGCAACCTATATCAAGGCTAGGGTAGATATCTAACCCGAGTGTAATCTCATGTGCCCGTGTCGATGCCTCAGGTAGCAATATATCATATGAATGAGGTATGAATGCATGAAAACAGAATACATGTAAATGAAGAACTGTTTTCATAATTTAGTGAGATTTCCTTTGTATTTTTAAAATGAGGTATCATAATGAAATCAGCATAAAACAGTGCCAGCATCGACACAAAACGTAATCCCAATATCTCGATATCTCTGTATCACAGTCTTTGTACCTCAATATCTCGAAATCTCAATATCACAGTCTCAATATCAAGGGCGCCGTCAGTCCAGACCGGCCCCTACCATCCATCTCAAGACCACGACGGTATCCTCCGGATATCCGACGCGTCAGGTAAAATCACCGGTAGGTAGTGCTCCCCTGCCAGGCTCACATCGTCATCATCACGCGCTTCTTGCCCCGGGTACCTTACCGGGTCCACCATGTACCCGAAACGGTTCATCCGTCTCCTCAAATCGGGTCTCGAAATCCATCAGCAAACTCATGGTGGACGACTCATACATCATGGGAAAACCACACTTTTTAATTTAAAAGAGAGAAAATGTTTATTTATGTTTTTGTGGTTTTCCTCCAAATCCAGAAAATCTCATGGAAATCCGAATCCAAAACCTCAATAACACGTAAAATAGTGAATATATGCATGAGAATCCATGAATGCGGCATAACAATGAATAACAGTATGCATGAAGTAGCAGGTAATAACTACAATGTCTAAACTAACATATAAGGCAAGTACGCTAATATCATGTCTAAACTATTAGCTAACAGGCTATGTCAAGCAATAATATTTTCTAAGGTGTACGTGACATGACAATTACCGATGAAGATGTGTGTGAGCCGGCAAGTAAGTGTACGTGGTACATACGCATCATCGGTAATGGTGCTGGTGTCCTAACAATATGATATCAACATTGCAATAAGAAATTATAGCATAAGTATGCGATGCGATGCGAAGCGAACCACAATAATAAGTGGGAGCTGAATACTAGACGCAACTATAACTAACCCGCATTAATCTAATATAAGTCCTACAAATGGTGCCTTTTGAAATAACACGAATCATGGGGTTTTGAAAATAGGGGCTACGGTGTTTTTATGAAAAGATGCGTCTTTTGAAATATCCGTAGGATCCCTTGGGCTGTCTTTTAAAATACCCACGATTCGTAAGTTTTTGAAATAGGTAAGAATCGAATCTAATCTAACAACTAAACTAAACTAAAGGGCTAAGCTAACAAGCTGGACTACAGGTAAGAAACCGCCTAACATCTGAGTCGATCCATATACATACCTGTATATATATTAGTCGGTGATCCCGCCTCAATAATATCATATCCGATACCATATCTACAATCAGACATCCCAACTCAAGAGTGCGGATCAACCATCAAGATATAGCTCATACATAAATCCGTCGTACGGCATCCCCAAATCTGGGTACGGGACAATATCATATTTATCACACTACTCATCCGGTATCCTCTTTATCAAAGATCATAGTCTAAGGTACTGACCTATGTCTACTACAATACTAATATCATCAATATAGTCATGATCTGACTACTGATCGACAGTCTCGTACAAACCGATATCACAACCACAAACAAATCTCATCGATTCAGCTCAATCCCTAGTATCGTCCTCATATCCGTATGTGAACACATAGTCCCATACCCATGTGGACACATAACTATAAAGAATCCCATGAGCACATATAAATAGGAATGTATGCAAGTATGTATGTGTGTATGTAGGTGTGTATGTGTAGTGCAACACTACCCTAGGGTTCACAACACTACAATAATCCAACACCCCAATATCCATCCTAAACATCTTTATTGATCCCAAATAACATATAATAATTGTTGGTGTGTATACGCATCCGTACACACCACCACGGACTGCGGGGGTGCTATACGCCATCCACCCGACTTCTCCCCGTAGATATAAATCTACTCACCTGGTCCTCGCTCGCCGGTGCTGACATCGCCACGCGCTTGCTTCTCGTCTCGAAGTCCACATGGGGTACCTACATATCATAACGCACCATAGCACATTAAAATCCGACTCATGACAAAAACGACACACGAATCCCACATAGGTCAAAACCTATGGTTGCTTTCACAAACCAACCCAAAAACCCTCGACGTCGGCGTACAAACGCCAAACCATCGAGAAAGCTCCCAACACACTCATTTGTACAATTACAAGCACTAATTATAATATAAAATAGCTTAAAATTCACAAAAACCCCAATTTCACTTAAAAAGTCATTTTTCCGAAAATCTAGCATGCACAAATCACCGTTTTAGTACAAAACTTGATTTATAAACGAATCTAGCGGCCACAATATTCACTAAATATCTTAAATAAGTCATAAAAACAATTCCCATAATTTAATCTCGTTAAATTCCAAAAACCCTAAATATCTAGTTTACAAAATACCTAAATTTTATCAATTTTATAGCAAAAATGCACAAACAACAATCTAGCTTGGGTTTTCATGAACTAAAGTATTAAACTACACTTTAAAATGTTAATAATGCTATGAATACCCTAATTAGATTTTAATCTCAAATATATATGTATTTCACTAAACCTAGTTAGCAAAAATGCTTACTTTGGACATTTTAAATGTTACAAATTTGGAAATTAACAACTAGATTAATTTTGCATAGTATTAACATGTTAAATACATCACACAACTATAATCTCATTTCCCAAAACCCTAACTACATTTCCACAAACCCTAATCTCATGAATTTGGACTTGCAAATTTCAAACCTAAACTTAAACCCTTTACTAACTTAATTTGAAGTAATAACAAATAAAGTAACAAAAGATCAAGATTTTATACCTCACAAACTATGGATCAAACCTTGCAATCTAGCTTCTCAAATGCAAATTTTTCTCCAAGAATCATGTTAGAATGGGCTAAGGAAAAATGGGTAGAGATTGGATTTGGGTTTAGCTTTGAATTTGTGAAAGAAATGGTTGATTTTTTGATGGGTTTTGATGAGGAAATGAGAGGAGAAATTTGGGGGGGCTGCCCAAGAGTGGCTCGGCCAGAAATTGGTGAGGGAGTGAGAGAGAGGTGTGGGTTTCAAGTCAACACAAGACCAAGTCAACAATTACCCATACTTCATTAATAAAACATTACCCCTTTTCTTTTTTTCTTTTTCTTTTTCTTTTCTCTTCAAATTCAAGTGGGGAAAAGGGTGGGGACTGCTGAATTCTTCCAAGGGGAGAAGTAAATGGGGGTGTGTGAGTGTTCGTATGGTTGTGGGGTGATGAAAAATGATAAATATAACACCCCAAACATCCATTTACACTAAAAAAAAGCCTTTTTTCTCAATAATTTCTAAACCGTTTTGGCAACCGATTTCGTTTCAAAAACCACCTGATAAAATTTTATTTAATGTTTTATGATGCACAAAATTTGTTTCAACTCATTCCAATTTGTAATTTTCCCTAATTAAATGTATTAGGGACGGCTTAAAATAATATTAAAATAATATTTTTTTCAGAAAATTTGAAATTTCACCAGTGGCTCAATAAACACCAAATACTAGCAATTACATAGATAGAATATGTATATTTAATTTTTATAATAAGATATTTGTATTTTGACTTTTTACAGAAAACCCCCTTATTTTACCGTTTTTTTTTTGAAATTTCACCGAAACGATTTTCAAAACGTTACAGCAGGTGCTCGTTAGGTTACGAGTACACTGGACAGGACTCGTCGGGAACTGTTGGTTGGTATTATACCTATCGTCAGTTAACAGTTCCCAGATGACATGAGTACAGCTTAGTCCGCTGACTTGACACTGTCACTCCGCCTCGAGTGTGTTTCCACTGTTCTTAGATTACTACCCTACCACGGCTCTACTGAGTCGTGCAAACAGGTAGTAGTTGGGTACAGTCCCGAAGCACTTGGAGGCAGTGACGGTTAGACAGGATTCGTCTCTCCCGGTATTGGGGGTTGATATTGCACTGTGTCTTGGAGAGCCATTACTCAAAGTCCCTGGCCAGGGCAAGCAAGATAGACTGGTAGGTTTCCATTGTTATCTCAGGTGTTCTGGGCTACACTCCGGCATGACTTGTACCGCTAGTAGGGGACTGACGTTTACCGCCCCCCTAGGCCCACCATGCGATGTTCTTAGACGAACAGACCGGACTGTACGGAGATTGTCACATACAGGCTCAGTAGGAGTTCGGATGGGTTCACCTCATCAGTCTTCTTATCGGCATCTACCTGGGGACCGTTACGTACAACTAGTGCCGCTTGCGGTCTGTGGTTAACCCCACTGCCAACGTAGTGTCGAGTCTTTAGAGTCCCACACAGAGGATTACTCGCCTTTGGGCAAAACTGAGTAGAGATTGCATGTTTTTGCGACAGGGTTCGTTCACACTCGCGCACTTGTGCATGTTTGGTGACCGGGCAGTTATTAATAGTGGGCTTTGGTTTATCCCAGATACTGGTATTGGTTTTGGGATTGGTTTTGTCTCATTGTATTCATGTTCCTCGGAAAGCGGATGCGGGTGTGTATGCACAGTTGATAGAGGCAGAGGCAGAGGATTCTCATTAGGGTTGGTGACCGTTTGACTTTGGTTGATTTGTTGACTGTTGACTTTTTACAAACCCTAATGAGAATGATAAATATGATTAATAATGATAATCAAGGATTGTTGTGTGATGGTTAGGTTGACCATTTGACCATGGTGGACATTTTGACCATTGTTGACATTTTGACCATAATCATTTCATATCAAAGATGCTTCTTGATCTTTGCAAATTGCATTTATTATGAAATTATAATGGTCATTCCAAACTCACCATCACATTTTCCTTTTTTGATTATTATTGTTAATCTATTATTCTCATATGAGCATGGTTGCAAAAAGATAGCTCTCATTCTATCATATCTTTTCTCTCTCTTTGCAAAAAGCTCTTCTTCTTCCTCTCTCAAAGCTTAAGTGTTCCATGTGTTGGAAATCATAAGTTTTTGAGACAAAGCCACCATAACACATCTCTACTCATTATAGGGTACTAGGTTTAGCAAACCAAATACCTTAGTTACCTCTAGGTTGAGGTAGGAGCTCAAGTTCGAGGCCCTCGGGTGGATCTATCTTCGACAAAGAGGAGACGACGACGAGGAGCCGTACAAACTACTACAAGGAGCAAGTAAGGAGGAGAACAACAAGAAGAGAAAGAGTTCAAGAGAACAACAAAATGAGAAGGAGTTCAAGACTAGGTATAACCATTTTACATAGTAGTTAGAACTTGTAGATTTTATGTTAGTTTTGTTTAGCAATGATCCTTCTTGAAACGGTCCATGTTACCTAGCTAGGGAAAAAAATTCGTTTTACCTATTCCGCCTCCCCGAAAGAACCGGGGTGGGTAACGTGGACCTAACAAACGTAACATCCACCGAGATATTGAGCGATCAGAAGATCAACAAGCAAGCCTGTACATCTCCTACGAATCCAATCAGTAACACTCCCGTACAGTCCGGTCTCTTCGTCTGATATGTCGCATATCTCGCCTAGGGGTGGTAAACGTCAGACCCCAGTAGCTTGATAAGTCGTGTCGATATGAGGTCCATAATAATTCGAGAAACTACTGATAACACTTACCAGTAATTCTCAGCAACCCTAGCTAGGGATTTCCAATTATAGCCAATCGAACACAACGCAACCTCAACTCCCTATACCGGGAGAGACGAATCCCCTCCTATTGCTCATTGCCTCCATGTGATTTGGGACTGTACCCAAAAGCCACCTTTTTGCACGCCCTCTTGGACTTGGTATGATGGAAATCAAAGCACAGTGGGAATCACACAAGATTCTATGACGATCTCGGGTCAACAGACTACTCTGTACCAGTGTCACCAGAGAACTTCCATCTGACGTGAGGTATAATATCATCTGGGAGTTCTCGGCGAGTCCGTCCAGTATACCCAGTCTCTACTGAGCACCCGCACACCATCCTTGATATCAAACACCGATGGATATGGGATCATCCATGGCCCATCATATGGGTCAAGATGCGTATACGCTAGTCTAGTCTAGTGTATCGATGCCCTGTCTTAATACACCCTCGACTAGGAACAGTTATAGGATGTACTCGTCGACTACCGTGGCCCCACTAGTATGATCTCATCATAGTCCAAGTAGTCGAGTACTTAGCCTATAGGATTTATCAACATGTAACATAGAGACAATCAGAGTACATGTTAAGATAAAGTACAACCAGATAGCGTACTATCATGTCGAGCAAGAAAGTCCTCCCTATATATTTCCAAGCATCCATTACAATATACATCGTATATATAGTAATGGCTTCTAGTGCATACATATAACTAACAGACTTTAATCGAACGGTTGATAATACTAGCGGCTTAGGGTTAAGCCGGATTATTAAATCAAGTTTTGATTTAATAATTTATATATATTTTAATATATTTTTTCTAGTATTATTGTTGACTATTCATTTCTCTCTTGTCTATTCATATTTTTGTACGAATACGCGTATATGTATTTCGATACGTATACCAGGTTGTATTCCGTATTTATACGGAATTACTTCTAGAAGATTGACACCTCATTACATGATTTTACTTTTTGGAAAATCATTTAGGAAAATCAGGTGGAGGGTGAGGTGGCATGAGCATGGTGAGGCATGTAGAGAGGCATGGCTCTTGGATATTTTATTTGGAAAATGAAAGAGATATTTTTTTTGCATTGTTGCAAATGAGTTAGCCATTTTTTCTCCACATGCCATCTACATCCTTTATTTATTATTATTCATTCAACACTTGATCATTCACTCTCACACTCTCTTGGGGAAGCTTAGCCATTCTTGAGTTGCTCATACCACTAGTTTCCTCACCTCCTCCTTCTTCCTCCTTCTTTTTCTTGAGTTGCTCATTTGAGCATTAATTGTTAGGAATATGTATGCCGTAGAGGCCATTATTATTGATATAGTGGATGCTTGGACACACACACACACACACACACACACACACACACACATAGAGGACTTTCTTGCTCGACATGATAGTATGCTATCAAGTTACCTTTATCTTAACATGTAGACTAGTATTTATATTATCTGTCTCTTACATGTTGATAAAGCCCTTAGGATATGTACTTGACTACCACGATTATGATGAGATCATACTAGTGGGGCCAGGGTGGTCCAAAAGTACATCCTTTAATCAGTTCCTTGTTGAAGGAATATCGAGACTAGGGCATCGATATTCCAGAGTAGACTGGTGTGTACATTTCTTGTCCCTTAGCGGGCGATAGTTGATCCCATAACCATTGGTTTGTGACATCAAAGATTGTACACAGGTGCTCATTGGAGAATTGGTACACCAAACGGACTCTCCGAGGACTCCTATATGGTATTATACCCATCATTAGATGGCAGTCCCCTGGTGACACTGGTACAGGTTAGTCTGTAGACCCGAGATCATCATAGAGACTTGTGCGGCTCCCACTGTGCTTTGATTTCCTCCCTACCACACTCAAAGGAGACATGCAAAAAGGTGGGTTTTTGGTATAGTCCCGAGTCACATGGAGGCAATGAGCGATAGTAGGGGTTTCGTCTCTCCCGGTCATGGGGATTGATGTTGCGCTATGCTCGATTGTCTATTACTAGAAGTCCCTGGCTAGGGCTTCTACAGAGATTAATTGATAAGTGTTAAAAGTAGTTTCTCATACCGTTATAGGCCAGACATCGGCATGACTTATCACGTTACTTGGGACTGACATATACCACCCCTAGACATGATATGCGACATATCAGACGAAGAGACCGGACTGTACGGTAGTATTACTGATAGGCTTCATGGAGATTATGGACAAGCTTGCTTGTTGATCTTCATATCGCTCAATACCCGGGTAGCCGTTACGTCCATCTAGTACAGCTGACGGCTTGTAGGTGACTGATGTGATCATCACCTACTGCTGGTATATTGACGAATGTTTAGAGTCCCATACAGAAGTTCCCTGGTTCAAGCGAAATGAAGTAGGACGCATATGTCATATGTGTGTGGGCCTGATTAAATACGTGTATGTGATACCGTATTGTAATATGGCAGTTATCTGTTATCGAGTTAGGTTATATGTGATATAACTAGATTCTCGAATCAAGTGTTGATTTGATAATGTGATATACAAATAAATGATATTAGTCGGTCATATATAATATAACCGGATTATTAAATCAAGTGTTGATTTAATAATGTGATAATTATTATATGTGATATAATTATATCTTAACTAATATCATTAGCTCACTAATTATTCTTCATAATATATATAAATATATATTAATATATATGATATATATATATACATAATGAAGCATTTCATGATTTCTATTTTTGAGAAAAATAAAAATGAGGTGGAAAAAACATGATTGCAAGCATGAGATTTATTTTTGTTTATTCATCTTGACTCACTATTCAAGCATGGTTGCAATTTTTGTTGGATATAGTAACCTCAGAGTCAATTATTGGATCACAGGCACGTGATTGCAATGATTGAGGGAGGACCTATGCCGGTAGGACAGTCTTACTCGAGATGATAGCATGCTATCTGGTTTATCTTTATCATCGTGCACTGCTTTAGGTGACCTTATAGGTCGCTATTACACGTTGATAGAGCACTTAGAATTCTTGCTTGACTGCCAGCAGTATGATGGCGATCATATACGTGGGAGCTGGGGTCTATAAGCACGTCCTTAAAGTGGTCCCTAGTCGTGGGAGTTTCGAGACTGGGCATCGATATTCCATTAGTAGACTAGTGTATACAATCGAGACACCGACGAGGGGCGGTGGCCGGTCCACAAGCCATTGGTGTCAGTTGGTTCAACTAAGATGTATACAGTTGCTCATTGGGTTATGAGTACACCGGACAGGACTCGCCGGGAACATGCTAGTTGGTATTATACCTGACGTCAGATAGCAGTTCCCTGGTGACATGTGTACTGGTTAGTTCATCGACCTGAGATCGTCATTTGTCTCGTGTGAGTTCCCACTGTGCTTTGATTACTACCCTACCATGGCTGAAAGGAGTCGTGCAAACAGGTTTTAGTTAGGTTCAGTCCCGAGCCATATGGAGGCAGTGAGCGGATCGGCAGGGGTTTCGTCTTTTCCGGTATTGGTGGTGAGATCGCGCTGTGTCTAGGAGAGCCATTACACAAAGTCCTTGGCCAAGGCAGGAGATTTACTGGTAGGTATTCCAGTAGTATCTCAGGGTGTTCTGGGCTACACTCCGACACGACTTGTATCGCTTTTGGGGGTCTGACTTTTACCAACCCCGTAGGCCCGCTATGCGATGCTTATAGACGAACGGACCGGACTGTACGGATATTGTCACTGACAGGCTCAGTAGGGTGTCAGGATGAGTTCGCTCATCGGCCACCCTTTTGGACAATTCCTGGTAGCCCATTAGGTACGGCTAGTACCTCTGGCGTTCTAGTGGTTAAATCCACAGCCAAGATATTGATGAGTCTTTAGAGTCCCCGACAGACAGTTCTCAAGATTCGGGCGAAACGTTGTAGAGGCCGTATGATATATGGCAGGGTTCGATCATATACGTGCAGTAGTGCACAGTTCATGATCGGGCGGATCATACTAGTGGGCTTTGGTTTAAGCCGGATTCTAATATTAGATTTGTTGGATTAGTTTAGTCTCATCGCATTCGCATTCAGTCGGAATGCGGATGCAGGTATGTATATATAGGTGAGGGGTACTCTTGTAATCCGTCACGAGTTTACTTTAGTAGATTCCATTCTCTTTTTATTTTTGCAACATTTGGATTAATGTTTGCATATGGAAATAATGAGCTAGAAATCATCATTTTGAGCATTAATGGTGACACATGCACAAGTGATGACTCATGGTCTCTTTCTTTGTGCATGTGTCACATTTTTGATGGATTTGAGTGTTGAAATGAGAGGGAGAGAGAAAGAGGGCTGCCATATGATAGTTTGGTCTTGCATTTTTCATTCTAACACTCTCTCTCATTTTATCAAAAAGACAATAAAAGAAAAAGAGAGGAAAGCTTCTTTTTCTTCCTCCTCTTTCTTGAGCTCATTATCTCCTCACTAATGGCATCCACTAAATCCTCAAGAGACAAAGTTGTCACACACATTCCTTACATCGCCTTGGACACGTTGGCTAGCGAACTTCGTGCCCGAGTTGCTTCGGATGAAGCGGGAGCCCGTAAAAAGACTCGAAGATGTGGTGCCCTTTTCCGATGAGGAGATCGAGATTAGAGATGCCGCGAGGAGCTTGGGATGGTGGCCAAAGACCGAAGGACACGGATCGATCGGTATAGCTTTCCAACCCTTTCTCTAGTTGCTAGTTGTAGGTTAATGGTTTGATCCGGTTTTATAGTGTACGATAGCGCCAAATTTTGAAAAAGTTTTCATTTCCGTATTTTGGCCTCTGACAGACGGCCGGGGCACTGCCGTAGACTTACATGGTATCAGAGCTACGCCATTAACCTTTACTAGCTTGTTCTAACGTATTTAAAATATCGATCGGCCGAATTTTCCAAAACCGCGATTCCAATTTGTGCAGTTTCTGTCGAAATTTTTTGTCGTCGAAAAATTATTTTTAGTGTTGCAGAAATACGTGCAGGCTTTTCTAAGATATCTGTGAAAATTTGGTAGCCTGTTGCTACTGTTCCGCTGCGGAACCGCGGCCTTACCCATACTTTGGTTGTGGTTCCGCCGCCATTCTATGTCATCTATGCACCAAATTTTCTACAGTGCTCTCTGAGTTGGAATTGGGGTTTCTAGTAATTTTTATTTTGGCCCAGATTATTTTGAGTACTGCAGTTGTATTTGGGCCCACTTCGGAGAATTTTGTCGATCGAAAATTTTAAATATGTTAGTTCACAGTGCTTACATTATATCTGCGATCGTGAATGTCACTTGATCGGTAAATCTTGTCTAATTGCTATAGCTCTTTTAGACGGATTTGCAAACGTGACATTCACGTTGATGTTCTGTGTTGTGCTGTGATGTTGCGGATTTGTCGTGGTGGATAGCCTGGATGCAATGGTAGTACAGTTTGGTATTATTTGTACATTTGATATTGCGGAGCGAGCGTCCGACATGTGGACTGTCGTCACTGCCTGTTTGTGTTGGATATAGTGCCCTCTAAGTCAATTATTGGATCGCAGGTACGTGATTGCAATGATTGAGGGAGGACCTATACCGATATGAAAGTCTTGCTCGAGATGATAGTATGCTATCCGGTTTGTCTTTATCATCGTATACATGCTTTAGTCACTATTGCATGTTAATAGAGCCCATAGGATTCTTGCTTAACTGCCGGCAGTATGATGGCGATCATATACGTGAGAGCTGGGGTCTATAAGCACATCCTTAAAGTGTCCTTAGTCGTGGGAGTTTCGAGACAGGGCATCGATACTCCAGTGTAAACTAGTGTATACAGTCGAGACCCCGACGTGGGGCGGTGGCCGGCCTCACAAGCCATTGGTGTCAGTTGGTTCACCTAAGATGTATACAGGTGCTCATTGAGTTATGAGTACACCGGACTGGACTCGTCGGGAACATGCTAAGTTGGTATTATACACATCGTCAGATAGCAGTTCCCAAGTGACATGTGTACAGGTTAGTTCATCGACCTGAGGTCGTCATTTGTCTCGTATGAGTTCCCACTGTGCTTTGATTTCTACCCTACCACGGCTCAAAGGAGTCGTGCAAACAGGTATTTTTTGGGTACAGTCCCGAGCCACATGGAGGCAGTGAACAGATTGTCGGGGATTCGTCTCTCCCGGTATTAGGGGTGAGATCGCGCTGTGTTTAGGAGAGCCATTTCACAAAATCCCTGGCCAGGGTAATCGAGATTTACTGGTAGGTATTCTAGCAGTATCTCAGGGTGTTCTGGACTTCTCTCTTTGACACGACTTATATAGCTATTGGTGGTCTGACGTTTACCAGCCCCTAGGCCCTATATGCGATACTCATAGATGAATGGACCGGACTGTACGGATATTGTCACTGTCAGGCTCAGTAGGGTTTCTGGATGAGTTCGCTCGTCAGCATCCCTTCCGATCAATACATAGGCAACCGTTACGTACAGCTAGGACCTCTGACGTGCTAGAGGTTATACCCAGTGCCGGTGTGTTGATGAGTCATTAGAGCCCCCGACAGAAAGTTTCCCAAGTTCGGGCGAAACGTTCTAGAGGCCGTATGGATTTATGGCAGGGTTTCGGAAAATGCACATGCGTTTACGCACGTGTCATATTTCAGGCAGATAATACTGGTGGGCTTTGGTTTAAGCCGGACCCGAGTATTATACTGTGTAGATATAATATATTTGTCTCAGTTGCATTTGTATTCGGTCGTAATAAAAATGCGGGTATGTTTATACTGTTACGGGGTTATCCAGAAATTCGTTTCAGGATCACTTTTGGAAGTTGCCAGTTTCCAGTTTTCTATCACCCTTATTAAACATTCGGTTAAATGCAGATTTATCTTTTCTTCTTATGGGTGAGTCATGAGTGGAAACTTCTAGAAGAGGTGACTAGGTTAATGAGGTGTTATTGTTTCATTGGTTGCATTAATTAGATGATGACTAGGTTAAGATGATTCATCTTTTACTTTATTGTTTTGCAAGGTGTGCATTATGACTCATACTCTTCATTTATCATTATGGTCACTCTCCCCCTCCTACACTCACCCCCTTCCCTCCTCAAATATGGCCGGCCCCCTCTTAGAGAAAAAGAATGGTTGTTCATTTGATAAAAGTATATGAAATTTGCTTCATGGAAATTTCATAAGTTCATTTCTCATTTTCACGTGATCCAAATGGCAACTTCTTTAACCGTTCGTCCATAGCTTTGGACAGAACGAGACAAAGTGTTCTACTTATTCTCTACATCAATCTTGGTCATCCCTTTTAGCAAACTTGATGATCGAGTTGCCTCGGTTCAGAGGCGGGAGCCCGTTTAAAGATCCGTCGACGTGGTGCCACCTGGACGAGAAGACTGGAGATTCAGGAGATCGGAGCAGCCGCAACAAAGCGTGGGATGATGGTTGAAGAATGAAGGACTCGGATCGTTCGGTATAACATTTCTACCCACTTTGTAGTTTGCTAGTTTAGCTTTAATGGCAGATCCGGGTTACAGTATGCGATAGCGCCAGCTAAAAAGTTTTTGTTCCGCATTTGGCGTTTGTTAGACGGCCGGGGCGCTACCGTAGACTCACATTGGTATCAGAGCCTCGCCATTAAGCTTTACTAACTTGTGCTAACGCGTTTAAAATATCGATCGAACGGTTTTTCGAAAATCACAATTTTCAGTTTTAAAGTTTCTGTCGATTTTAAATCAGGTCTAAAAATTATTTTTAGCACTTCAGAAAATAGAGCAGGCTTTTTGAAGCAAACTGTGCAAATTTGGTCACGTGATCCTACAGTGTTGCCGCGGATCCGCGGTCAAAGCTTGGGTTTGACCGCGCCTCCACGGCCGTTTTATAGGAACAGTGATCCAAATTTGCACAGGGTCTTCTACACAGTGAATTGTGGTTTCTGGAAAATTTATTTTGGTCCCAGATTTTATTACTGTACACCAGATGTACGTAGGGCCCACTTCGGGAAGTTTTGTCGATCGAAATTTTAAACTTGTTAGTTTAAAGTATTTACATTATATCTCCGACCGGGAATGTCATTTGAGCGGTAAATTGCGTCTAATTGCTATAGCTCTTTTAGACGGATTTACGAACGTGACATTCGCGTTGCTGTTCTGTGTTGTGCTGTGATGTTGCGGATTTGTCATGGTGGATAGCAGTGTGCAATGATAGTGCTTTTTGGATTTATTTGTACTTTTGATATTGCGGGGCAAGCGTCCAACATGTGGACTGCCGTCACTGCTTGTTTGTATAATATTCTTTTGGGGCACGACCGGGCTGAGGTCGATGTACCCGTTGTATATATTTTTCATTTCTGTACTAGGTTTACCCCGCGACGGAGTGCACGGATAGCCGGGTTCTGGCGGGCAACGGGTCCGTATCTCATGGCTTTGAGAGGCAGAGGGGCCCCACTTTAGAATTGGCAGACTATTCGCCGCACTCATAGGGGGTACAGGTTGACCCAAGGAGGGGTGCTCAAGTTACCGGATCCGTGAAGTGCCGTGTGGTCCATTAACTTTGCTGTAGGGGGCTGCCTCGCTTCAGGTTTTTGCGGGTAACTTGTCGCACCCGTAGTGGTCTAGGTTTCATTTCACAGGCTATCCACACGACCAGGGGAACGTCGGGATTCAGCAGCGGCTCTGTGAAACCAGGGGATCCCAGATTATCTGTATTGTTCTATGATGCTTATTACTTT
This sequence comes from Agapanthus africanus, assembly GCA_030015575.1. Lineage (NCBI taxonomy): Eukaryota > Viridiplantae > Streptophyta > Magnoliopsida > Asparagales > Amaryllidaceae > Agapanthus > Agapanthus africanus. Next base: position 395,773,318 of record JASDDO010000022.1, read on the forward strand.
TTCTGTAATGTTGCATATTATCACGCCTGGAGAGATTATTATATATTGGTATATATACTATTAGATGTTGTATATTTTTTACACCCGCGCTAGTCCAGTCCCCGTTCTGTCGTTAGTTAAGGAACCTAATGGGTGATGACGGGACCCAGTGGCGAATGCGGATGGCATATACGTACATTTTATTTTTCGTTCTTTTCTGGTGTGATTAATTGATGGGACTGCATTGATTCTTATCAATACAAGGATAAAAAAAACCTATATTTGATGTTGTTGGAACAAATTTCAAAAGGAGTTATTACAAAGACGTTTCCTTTTGTTATGCACAGTGGTATTCGGTTATGAATATCCAGTACCTCATTCGACGAGGCAAGGGCCGAGATCCCTTCACCGGGAGTGACCCCTTGGGCAGAAGTTTGCGTCAGGGTAATAACTTCAATATAGTCGATCACAAGTTGCTTTGCATCGCGGTATTCAGATGGAATATCCTGCACCTCATTCCACGAGGAAAGAGCCGAGATCCCTTCACCGGGAGTGACCTCTTTAGCAAATGTTTTCGCCACTATATTTTATAAAAAGCTATCGGGTTCCTTCAACGAGATCAAGTTCATTACGTTAAAGGTTTTTCGCCAAAAACCAGCCATAACCCTCCATCATTTCTTATGGATGGTCAGTAGTATTCAAGCTATGTTTGTTGGCCTACGTCAAGGCATAGTGTTTGGTAGCTGCTGGGGTATTCATTTGTTGCATAGATAGATGCATTAGTTTAGGACAAACGTACAGCCTTGTTGGCCTACGTCAAGGGCAAGTACGATGGACCTAAATTAATCAGGACAACGACGGGTAGAACTTGACATGTGACTTATAATTTGTTGGACTACTTCAAGGTCATAAGAGCATGGGATAAAAATTACATCGGGAGTTTCAAACATACAGGAAACTTGCAAAACTTGAGCATACCTTCTGGAGTGTGATAACGTGAGTGGATACCGTCACGTTATCATGCGATGAGAGTTGGATCCCGATTCCCACTTATGAGTTAGTTTACTCCTCGGGTGATTCCGACTAATTCTTCTTTCAGGTTTGGAGGAGAATTTGAGACTACAGTGGGAGGTTTCCTGATTAAATAAAATGATAACCATTCTGATCTAGGTTAGAGTGCACGCAGAGTGTTTCTTTTCTCTCTCTCTCTTTGGCAGCGACTTTTGTCCGACCGTAGACTATGACTCAGTGACCAAGTTGACTGAACCTTCTTAAAATACTGGATTTTGAATTGTCTATAGTTGCATAAGTCATTGCCGCTCCTTCTTTTACCCTTTGTATTTCTCAGAACACCCCGTATTACTACGGACATCCACTTCCATTGGATAGATCCATCGTATGGTTATATACGAACTCGAAGGAACGTTTTCAAGGATGGATCCAGGTTCAGGAGAAATAGAATTGGTTTATTCAATTGTCATTTATTATCACCTTCTCTCAGGTTGTGAGGGCTCCTTAGTTTAGGAGAGTACACCTATTACGCTTATTGGATAGTCTTCTTCCAAACCATAGGCAGGTGCCGAAAGGTAGGGAATGAAGAAAACCAATTAGCCTAAGTAGGGTGTATAGAAGGTAATTACTAAAGAAAAAATAAAGGGATTAGAAAGAGGGCAAAGTAAATTGCGACTGCTATCATTCACGACCAAACTGCATACTTCATCGCCACTCCTATTTCACCTTTGCCTTTTTCCAAGTTCGGGAGAAATAGAATAAGGTATTTTTCAGTTGTCTTTTATCATCACATTCTCTCAAGTTGCGAGTACTCCTAGGTTTAAGGGGGTACACCTATTATGCTTACTGGATATTCTTCTTCCAAACCATAGGCTGGTGCCGAATGGTAGGGAAGGAAGAAAACCATTTTAGCCTAACGATGGTGTACAGAAGGTAATGACTAAAGACAAATAAAGGGAATTGGAGAGATGGCAGGGAAATAAACGGTTACAGTCATGAATTTGATTAATGGAAAAGGCATTACTATGAATACCCGGATACCCTTTCGAAACATATTCTTGTTTCATTTTCACTTTGTATTGTTAATAGAAAACTGATTTCCCAATTAGACCTTTGCTCAAGGGTATGTATTTACCAAGTATGATTCTCACATCTGTATTGTTTTACAGATGATGAGTGGGAGTAAGTTATTGGGAATTAGGTGATCATCCTCATTATATCGGAATTCGTTGTAATTGGTGATATTTGAGGAAATCGCCTAGGTAAAGATTTCAACCTACGACGCACAGGTTTTGAGTTATTCAACTCAGTGGACTTATACAGAGTATTGTATGTTGTCCAGTGTCCATCGGGACAAAGGGATAGGTCCTCGTACTCTGTTCTATTTACTTGTAATTTCTCTAGCTTTTAGACAAGTGTTTCGTAGAAATACAATGTCTAAGTTTTGAGAAGTTGTGGGTATAAGAATAAAGTAGAGAATCAGGTGTCGCAAGTATCGGGATTCATCAAAGAAATCGAAGATGTAGATTCATGTGATTGGTGTTCAGTTAATGGTTTTGAGAAACTTGTTTCTCTTTCAGGTTACTCATAATTGGATATATTCCTAAGTTGAGTAATGTTGATTAGCCTTTCTCCATTGAGATGGTATGCACTAGAGACGGTTCCATGATTTGAATCTGGTTCCAATTAAATAAGTGTCAAAGTTTCTATATTGGATATAGAATGCTTCATATCTTAACGATGTTAAGGTAAGGGGAGTTGTCCAGCTTATGCTTAAAACCAGACACTGGATAACTCAAGGCACGTTTCTGTAATGGCAGTTTGCGGGTTGACCTTAGCTTTGACGAGGGTTGATTTTCGACCATCTGGAAGATCAATAGTGATATTGTTTCTTGACTCGCCACAGTTTTAGTAAAATGGATTTTTTCAGAAAACAGTAGTGGGAGTATGGTAGAACTGGAAGTGATTCTAGAACCGCAAACGATTACGGAAAATTTAATAGGACCTATATATTCAATCAGGTTTGACATTCCATTAGCCACTCCGCAGATATGGTGGGTAACCTCAGACTCCCGAGAGGTACTCAGGTAGCCTCAAAGACGGTGACAGGGAGGTTCTTGTTTACTCAGACTTGACAGTACTGTTGTTCCAGACTATGAGACCCGACAGGAGGATAAGTATAGCGTCGTTCTAAACTAGTTTTAGAAGTACACGTATATATTATTCTGCCAGAGGGTTGTTGTGGTCAGTGGGAGCAGCGGAAGCATACTGGGAAAGTAGCTTATGTCTATTTATAGACTTGAGCAGTTATAGCGGAGATAGATCATCTAATTTTGATATGACAGTCATGGCTTTGACTTCATCAGAATAGGGGATGAATCTGTTGAGAAGGTAGTAGAGTGTGATGTCCTGGTATTTGGATGACATAGACAGAGTAGGAAGTAAAATTCCTATACTACGATCGGTTATACTGTGGTTGTCACACAATTGTTTCTCCACAAAGGACATGGATATAATATTTGACATTCTGGTTACTAGATCTATGGTTTTAGATCTAGAATTGGGTAGTTTCCCAATTGGGGTACTTTGACAGTATTCTAAAGGTATTTAGAATAGATGACTCCTGGCATGATTGGCAGATCACTTGCTTAGGCAATTGAGTCAATTGTGAGATGTCAAGTACCACACCAGATGTTGTTTTTGCACTAGATGCAATAAGTTTATATTAATCCAATCCGGGAGTAACATTAGGAAGCAGTTTTAGAACATGAATGGATGTTCTATGGATTTGATAATGGCAGCCTCCTTGAGGAGACGGTTATCATTCCAGGCTTCCAAGGTGACCTGGATGACATAGTGATTGTTAGAGTTATAGTTTTCCCTCTGACGAGGGACAGTATCATGGACAGGTGGTCCAAGAGGATACCGTGGGAGGCATGGTGCGCGATACTGATTAGGTTCAGTTATCTACAGTCTAAGATGTTTGGATTTGGAGTTCATTTATGATCTAGGTCCCATCAGATATTCAGACATATTCTAAGACACCTATTACTCTATTCGGGAGATGGCTTTCTCCGCGAACTTTAGATTAAGAGAGACATAGAAAAAAACATCAGGGCGGATCCACTCACTGAGGATATGAGTATGCGACATCGCAATAATAGCCTTAAGTGCAAGTGGGAGATTGTTGGATATAGTGCCCTCTAAGTCAATTACTGGAAAGCAGGTACGTGATTGCAATGATTGAGGGAGGACCTATACTGATATGAAAGTCTTGCTCGAGATGATAGTATGCTATCCGGTTTGTCTTTATCATCGTATACATGCTTTAGTTCACTATTGCATGTTAATAGAGCCCATAGGATTCTTGCTTGACTGCCGACAGTATGATGGCGATCATATACGTGAGAGCTGGGGTCTATAAGCACATCCTTAAAGTGTCCCTAGTCGTGGGAGTTTCGAGGCAGGGCATCGATACTCCAGTGTAGATTAGTGTATACAGTCGAGACCCCGACGAGGGGCGGTGGCCGGTCTCACAAGCCATTGGTGTCAGTTGGTTCACCTTAGATGTATATAGGTGCTCATTGAGTTATGAGTATACCGGACTGGACTCGCCGGGAACATGCTAAGTTAGTATTATACATATCGTCAGATAGCAGTTCCCAGGTGACATGTGTACAGGTTAGTTCATCAACCTGAGGTCGTCATTTGTCTCGTGTGAGTTCCCACTGTGCTTTGATTTCTACCCTACCACGGCTCAAAGGATTCTTGCAAACAGGTATTTTTTGGGTACAGTCTCGAGCCACATAGAGGCAGTGAGCAGATCGTCGGGGATTCGTCTCTCCCGGTATTTGGGGTGAGATCGCGCTATGTTTAGGAGAGCCATTTCACAAAATCCCTGTCTAGGGTAATCGAGATTTACTGGTAGGTGTTCTAGTAGTATCTCAGGGTATTCTGGACTTCTCTCTTTGATACGACTTATACAGCTATTGGGGGTCTGACGTTTACTAGCCCCTAGGCCCTATATGCGATACTCATAGACGAATGGACCGGAAAGTACGGATATTTTCACTGCCAGGCTCAGTAGGGTTTCTGGATGAGTTCGCTCGTCAGCTTCCCTTCCGATCAATACATAGGCAACCGTTACGTACAGCTAGTACCTCTGACATGCTAGAGGTTATACCCAGTGCCGGTGTATTGATGAGTCATTAGAGTCCCCCACAGAAAGTTTCCCAAGTTCGGGCGAAACGTTGTAGAGGACGTATGGATTTATGGCAGGGTTTCGGAAAATGCACGTGCGTTTACGCATGTGTCATATTTCAGGCAGATAATACTGGTGGGCTTTGGTTTAAGCCGGACCCGAGTATTATACTGTGTAGATATAATATCATTGTCTCAGTTGCATTTGTATTCGTTCGTAATACAAATGCGGGTATGTTTATACTGTTACGAGATTATCCTGAAATTCGTTCCAGGATCACTTTTGGAAGTTGCCAGTTTCCAGTTTTCAATCACCCGTATTAAACATTCGGTTAAATGCGGATTTATCTTTTCTTCTTATAGGTGAGTCATGAGGTGAGTCATGAGTGGAAACTTCTAGAAGAGGTGACTAGGTTAATGAGGTGTTATTGTTTCATTGGTTGCATTAATTAGATGATGACTAGGTTAAGATGATTCATCTTTTACTTTAATGTTTTGCAAGGTGTGCATTATGACTCATACTCTTCATTTATCATTATTGTCACTCTCCCCCTCCTACACTCACCCCCCTCCCTCCTCAAATATAGCCGGTCCCCTCTTGGAGAAAAAGAATGGTTGTTCATTTGATAAAAGTATATGAAATTTGCTTCATGGAAATTTCTTAAGTTCATATCTCATTTTCACCCGATCCAAATGGCAACTTCTTTAACCGTTCGTCCATAGCTTTGGACGGAATGAGACAGAGTGTTTTACTCATTCTCTACATCAATCTTGGTCATCTCTTTTAGCAAACTTGAGGATCGAGTTGCCTCGGTTTAGAGGTGGGAGCCCGTTTAAAGATCCGTCGACGTGGTGCCACCTGGACGAGAAGACTGGAGATTCAGGAGATCGGAGCAGCCGCAACAAAGCGTGGGATGATGGTTGAAGACCGAAGGACTCGGATCGTTCGGTATAACATTTCTACCCACTTTGTAGTTTGTTAGTTTAGCTTTAATGGCAGATCCGGGTTATAGTATGCGATAGCGCCAGCTAAAAAGTTTTTGTTCCGCATTTGGCGTCTGTTAGACGGCCGGGGCGCTACCGTAGACTTACAGTTTGTATATTATTCTTTTGGGGCACGACCGGGCTGAGGTCGATGTACCTGTTGTATATATTTTACTTTCTGTACTAGGATTACCCCGCGGTAGGGTGCACGGATAGCCGGGTTCAATAGGGCAACAGGCCCGCATCTGATGGCTTTGAGACGGAGGGGGCTTTACTCTAGAATTGGCGGGCTATTCGCCGCACTCGTAGGGGGTACAGGTTGACCCAAGGAGGGGTGCTCAAGTTACCGGATTTCGTGAAGTGCTGGGTGGTCCATTCACTTTGTTGAAGGGGGCTGCCTCGCTTCAGGTTTTGGCAGGTAACATGCCGCGCCCGTAGGGGTCTGGGATTTCATTGCACAGGCTATCCACATGACCATGGGAACGTCGGGTTTCAGTAGAGGCTCTATGAAACCCGGGGATCCCAGATTATTTGTTTTGTTCTGTGATACTTATTACATTTCTGTGGTGTTGTATTTTATCACGCCTTGAGCGAATATTATATATTGATATATATAATAGTAGATGTTGAATATGTTTTACACCCGCGCTAGTCCATTCCCCACTCTGTCGTTAGTTATGTTACCTAACGGGTGATGACAGGACCCAATGGCGAATGCGGATGGCATATACGTACATCATATTTTCGTTCTTTTGTGGTGTGATTAATTGATGGGACTGCATTGATTCGGATCAACGCAAGCTAAACAAACCTATTCTGATGTTGTTGGAACATTTTTCAAAAAAGCTGTTATTGCAAGGACGTTTTCTTTTGTTTTGCACAGTGGTGTTCAGTTGGAATATCCTGCACTTCAGTCGACGAGGCAAGAGCCGAGATCCCTTCACCGGGAGTGACCCATTGGACAGAAGATTGCATTAGGGTTATAACTTCACTATAGTCGATTACGTTTTGCTTTGCATCGTGGTAATCAGTTAGAATATCCTGCAACTCATTCTACGGAGAAAGAGCCGAGATCCTTTCACCGGGAGCGACCTCTTTAGCAAAGGTTTTCGCCACTATATTTTTATAAAAAGCTATCCGGTTCCTTCAACGATATCAAGTTCATTACGTTAAAGGTTTTTCGCCAAAAACCATTCATAGCCCTCCGTTATTTCAGAAAGGTAGCACTTAGTATTCATGCTATATATGTTGGCCTTCGTCAAGGCATAGTGTATGGTAGCTATTTGTTACTTTTCTGCGGCATCGATAGATGTGTTGGTTTGGGATAGTCGTACTAGTATTTTGGCCTTCGTCAAGGGTATGTACGGGTAGGTTCAAATTAACCTGGACAATGACGGGTAGAACTTAACATGTGACTTATGATATGTTGGCCTTCGTCAAGGTCATAAGAGCATGGGGTAAAAATCACATCGGGAGTTTCTAAAGAAACTGAAACTTGCCAGATTTGCGTATACCTTCTGGAGGGTGATAACGTGAGTGGATTCCATCACATTATCATGCGATAATAGTTGGATCCTGATTCCCACTGATGAGTTGGTTTACTCCTCGGGTGATCCCGACTAATATTTTTTTCAGGTTTGGATGAGAATTTAAGGTTACAGTGGGAGGTTTCCTGATTAGATAAAGTGATAACCATTCTGATCTAGGTTAGAGTGCACGCAGAGTGTTTCTTTTCTCTCTCTCTCTTTGGCAGCGACCATGGCCCGACCCTTGACTATGACTCAGTGACCAAGATTAACCGAACCTTCTTAAAAACTGGCTTTTGGATTGTCAGAGTTGCATACCTCATTGCCACTGCTACTTTTACCCTTTTCTCCAGAACACTCCGTATTATTACGAACATCCACTTCCATTGGATAAAACCATCGTATGGTTATATACGAACTCGAAGGAACTTATTCGAGGATGGTTTCCGGTTCTGGAGAAAACGAATAGGACTATTCAGTTGTCTTTTCCTTTCACCTTCTCTCAGGTTGCGAGTGTTCCTTGGATTAGGACAGTACACCTATTACGCTTATAGGATAGTCTTCTTCCAAACTATAGGTAGGTGTCAAACGGTAGGGAATGAAGAAAACCATTTAGCCTAAAAGGTGTACAGAAGGTATTAAGTAAAGACAAATAAAGGGATTAGTAAGAGGCAAAGTAAATTGCGACTGCTATTCACTACCAAACCAAGTATTTCATCGCCACTCCTACTTCACCTTTGTATTTCTCCGGAACACCCTGTATCACTACGAAGATCCACAGTTTATTGGATAATCCATCGTATGGTTATATATGAACTCGAAGGAACTTGTTCCAGTTCGGGGATAGATTCTGGTTCAGGAGAAATAGGAATAAGGTTTATTCAGTTGTCTTTTATCTTTACCTACTCTCGGGTTACGAGTGCTCCTAGGATTAGGACAGTACACCTATTATGCTTATTCGATTGTCTTCTTCTAAACCATAGGCTGGTGCCGAACGGTAGGGAAGGAAGAAAACCATTTAGCCTAAGAGGGTGTACAGAAGGTAATGACTAAAGTCATATAAAGGGATTTGGAGGAATGGCAAAGAAATATACGGTTACAGTTTTCAATCTGATAATGGAAGAGGCATTACTAGGAATACCCGGATACCCCTTCGAAACATTTACATATTTCATTTTCACTGTGTACTGTTAAAAGAAAACTGATTTCCCAATTAGTCCTTGCTCCAGGGTATGTATTTACCAGGTTTGATTCTCACATCTGTATGGTTTTACAGATGATGAGTGGGAGTAAGTTATTGTCAATTGGGTGATCATCCTCATTATATCGGGATTCGTTGTAATCAGTGATATTTGAGGAAATCGCCTGGGTTGTTTGCCGGACGACAAATATTTGGTTTTGAATATCCGTTGTTATGCACTAATTTCAAATTGATATATCTGTACGTTTATTTTTATAAAGTGAGATATAACTTTTTGAAATTATGTCTATGACATTTACCTATATCAGTGGATGGTTAGGTAAGGAGCATTAAACAACGGTGTAATTCTTCTTAACCATAAGTACAGTTTTCAACCTACGACACGCAGGGAATGAGTTATTAGACTCAGGGGACTTATACAGAGTATTGTATGTTGTCCAGTGTCCATGAGGACAGAGGGGTTGGTACTCGTACTATATTCTGTTTACTTGTGACTTCTCTAGTTCTTAGACATGTGTTTCGTAGAAATGCAAGGTCTAAGTTTTGAGAAGTTATAGGTACAAGAATAAAGTAGAGAACCAGGTGTTGCTAGTATCAGGATTCTTCATGGTGATAGAAGATGTAGATACTTGTGTATGGTATTCAGTTGATAGTAATGATTGTGAGAACTTGCTTCTCTTTCAGGTTACTCATAATTGGATGCACTCCTAAGTTGAGTAATGTTGATCGGTCTCTCTCCATTTAGTTGACATGCACTGGAGACAGCTGCATGATTTGAATCTGGTTCCGATTAAATCGGTGCCTCGGTTTCTATATTAGATATAGAATAGTTCATATCTCAACAATGTTAAGGTACGGGGAGTTGTTCGGCTTATGCTTAAAACAAGACTCTGGATAACTCAAGGAACGTTTCTGTAATGGCTGTTTGTTGGTTGACCCGGGCTATGACGAGGGTTGACATTCTACCATATGGAAGATCAATAGTGATATTGTTCTTGACTCGCCACAGTTTTAATAAAAATGGATTTTTTCAGAAAACAGTATTGGGAGTATGGTAGAACTGGAAGTGATTCCAGAACCGCAAACGATTACTGAAAATTTGATAAGAACCTAAAGATTCAATCTGAATTGACATTCCATTAGCCACTCCACAGATACGGTGGGTAACCTCAGGCACTCGAGAGGTACTTCGGTATGCTCAAAGATGGTGACAGGGAGGTTCTTGTTTACCCAGACTTGACACTACTGTTGTTCCAGGCTATGCGACCCGGCAGGAGGATGAGTATAGCATCGTTCTGAATTGGCTTTAGAAGTGTACATCTCTATGACTCTGCCAGAGGGTTGTCGTAGTCAGTGGGAGCAGCGGAAGCATAGTGGACAAGTAGCTTATGTCTATTTATGGACTAAAGCAGAAATAGCGAAAATAGATCATCTTTTTCTGATGTGACAGTCATAGGTTTGACTTCATCGGAATAGGGGATGAATCTGTTAAGAAGATAGTAGGGTATGATGTCCTGGTATTTTGATGACATAAACATAGTAGGAAGTGAGATTCCTATACTAAGATCGGTTATACTTTGGTTGTCACACAGTAGTTTCTCCACATAGGATATGGATATTATATCAGATATTCTGGTTACTAGATCTATGGTTTTAGATCTAGATTTGGGTAGTTTCCCAATCTGGGTACTTAGACAGCATTCTAAAGGTGTTTTAGAATGGACGACTCCTGGCATGGTAGTGTACCTGCAGGTGATGGAGTCACCCTCTCTAAAGGTGTCTTACAGACTAAAGGGGAGAGGGATGTGCATGATTGGCAGATCCCTTACTTAGGCAATTGAGTTGATCATGTAGGGTTCCTAGGCACTCTCAAGAGGTCTCACAAGGCATCAACCATGTCAATTTCAAAAAATCTAGGTGCCGAGAAACCCGACTACGGATCGTTGGCTAGAAATCTAGGCGAAACATTAAACTAGTTAACACTTAACTATAAGAATACGGAAATACAACCTTTGTAGATCCGGTTCTCCACCTCCATAGCTCCGTAACGAAGTATCCTCGCTGTCCAAATCGAAATCCGGGCTCTTGCGTCGGCTTCATCGGAGAAGAAGCGGGCTAGGTCATCGACGACGTGCCGAAGATGATCTACGTCGAAGCATCACTAGATCAAGCTCCACCTTCACCAAGCCATGAAAAATTGTGAAGGAAACACACTCTACTACTTGGCAAGAGGTAGAGGATGAAGAAATAGGAAGTGGGTAGACTTTAGAATTGGATTTCTCACTTGTTTCATCAATCCACCATTGATGAAGTCAAGCTTCTTCATGGAAGAAGAAGATGAAGATAGAATTATTATGATAAGTTTATTAAAAAGAAAAGAAAAAGGATACTTATCATAATAATAACCATGATTAGGTGTAGAGAATAGACCATGGTTAATTGCAAGGGTTAGGGTTAAGAATGAGACAAAATGGTCACAAAGTCAAAGCTTCATGAAGCTTCAAAGAAAGAGACAAAACTTGCAACCATTTCATTTCTAATCTTTTCCAAATAAATAAATAAATAAATGATTAAGAAAAAGAAAACCCTAATCATCAATTTAACCATGGTTTAATCTTTACACTTAACCAAGTTAACATGTATCATCAAACATGATACAAACATTTGCACAAAAAGTATATCACATATACAACTTGTACATTCAAGTGAGAAAATCCATATAAAGTGAACCAATACTAGTTAATGCAAAGTAATATATCAAATATATAATTATACATTAAATCATTAAATCAACACTTGATTTAACGATCCGGTCATATCGCATATAACCGACTAGTATCCAATGTATCGGCTTATCGAATCAATCCTTGATTCGAACTAGGTTATATCGCATACAACCATTCGATACATTCATCGCGAGAATAGAATACGGTATCACATACACGCATTATTCTCGGTCCCGCACATATCTCATATGCGCTCCTATTTCGTTTCGCTTGAGCCAGGAAACCTCTGTGTAGGACTCTAAAGACTCGTCAATACGCCGGCAGCAGGTGATGATCATATCAAACACCCACAAGCCGCAAGCGGTCTGCTAAACGTAACGGCCACCCAGGTATTGAGCGATCAGAAGATCGACGAGCAAGCCCGCTCAAACTCCAGTGAATCCAACCAGTAACACTACCGTACAGTCCGGTCTGATCGTCTGATATGTCGCATATCTCGCCTAGGGTTGGTAAACGTCAGACCCCAATAGCTCGATAAGTCGTGTCGATATGAGGTCTATAACAATTCGAGAAACTACTGGTAACACTTACCAGTAAATCTCAGCAACCCTGGCCAGGGATTTCCTGTTATAGCCAATCGAACACAGCGCAACATCAACCCCCTATACCGGGAGAGACGAATCCCCTCCTATCGCTCATTGCCTCCATGTGACTCGGGACTGTACCCAAAAACCACCGTTTTGCACGCCCTCTTGGACGTGGTAAGATGTAAATCAAAGCACAGTGGGAACCACACAAGACTCTATGACGATCTCGGGTCAACAGACTACTCTGTACCAGTGTCACCAGAGAACTGCCATCTGACGTGAGGTATAATACCATCTGGGAGTTCTCGGCGAGTCCGTCCAGTGTACCCAGTCTCTACTGAGCACCCGTATATCATCTCCGATGTCAAACACCAATGGATATGGGATCATCCATCGCCCATCTGTATGGGTCGAGAAGGTATACGCTAGTCTACTCTGGTATATCGATGCCCCGTCTCGAAACACCCACGACTAGGAACTTTGAAGGATGTACTTATGGACTACCATGTCCCCACTAGTATGATCCGCATCACAGTCCAGGTAGTCAAGTACAGATCATATGGGCTTTACCAACATGTAACAGAGAGACAATCAATGTACACGTTAAGGTAAAGAGCAACCAGATAGCTTACTATCATGTCGAGCAAGAAAGTCCTCCCTATATATGTCCCAGCATCCACTACAATATACATCCTATGTACAGTAATGGCCTCTAGGGCTTACATATAACTAACAATCTCCCACTTGCACTAGGGCCATCTGTAGCAGTGGTTGCAGTATCTCATACTCAACCATCCCATAAAAGTCTCTCTCTGGGAATAGGCCTTCGTGAGTGGATCCGCCGTGTTGTCCTTTGAGTCTACTCTCCAAACCTCGATCACCCTGGAGATCAACTATCTCCATGATCAGGTGATACTGCCTTAGAATATGTCTGGATCACTGATGGGACCATCGTTCCTTGGTATAAGCCACAACTCCAATGTCACACAATGGGAGGAACATAGTTCATCTCATGAACCAATATACACCCAAACAGCCTCTTTGGTAGCATCTTAAGTAGCGATGTATCATGCCTTTATCGTCTAGTATGCCACGGTATCTAGCTTGGAACTCTTCCAACATACCGTCCCTTTACTGAGGGTAAAGACAATGCCTGCGACTGACATTCAGTCGTCTTTATCACCCTGGAACCCTTCCAGTGATTCTCCCCAGGATCGATTGATACCATCTCACTACAACTAGTGAGTTTACTAACACCCAAATAACATCTATCTCATAGATGAAAACTCAGGATGGAGGAGGTATCACATTGATCCTATCTGGAGAATCCTTGTGATAAGCGGAGATTGACCGAGCGTAGCATAGGAAACTCCTTCCCTATCATGTGTATGTCATCCACGTACTCTACGAGGATCACCACCATACTCCCTACTACCTTTTTGTATATACAAGGTTCATCTACCATTTTGATGATGTCAACTTCCTTGACTAATCCATCAAAACAGATGTTCCAACTCCGCGATGCCTGCTTCATCATATAAAACATCTTGCACACGTTTCCGCTGCTCCCACTGTCTACGAGGACCTCTGGCTGTGTACTTATTGACACACTCTTCTAAAACATCATTTAGAAAAGCAGTCATGACACCCAACCGCCAGATATCGTAGTCATGGTATGTAGCCGTGGCAAGTAGTATCTGGAAGGACTTAAGCATAGGTACTGGAAAAGGTTTCATCATTATCCACGCCTGGTCGATGACGAAAACCTTTAACAAGTCTAGCTTTGAAAGTCTAAACTTTTCCATCTACACCAAGTAATCTTCTCAAGATATACTTGCTCCTGATGGGGATTTAACCCTTCAGATATAGCAACTAAAGTCCATACTTCGTTGGTGTACATGGATTCCATCTCAGATCGCTAAGTATCCAGCCATTCTTACAGAGTCACACTCCTGATGGCCAGCTCGAAACTAGTTGGGTCATCATCTCATGATGCAATCCTCGCTCCCACTGTCATAGAGAAACCGAAGTATCTCTCAGGTGGGTGAGGAACCCTATTAGATCGGCGGTGAGGCTGAGGTTCGTTGGTTTCTACTGAATCCTTTGGTTCTATCAAATCATCAGCTGCAATTTGTATAGCTGGAACCTTTCCAGTTCTACATTACAGACTTTGCCTCGAGCTTGTCCGGATCTTGCTTTTAGACATTAGCCGGACAACCCCAAATCTTAACTAGCTTAAGAGATGGGCTCTTCCCTTTCCATATCACATATGAAGTGGTAGGCTTCTGATTTGATCGGGACCCTATTCAATAGGTATGCAGCTTTTTAAGCGCATAACTCCCAAGAGAAAAAGGTAACTCAGTAGTACTCATCATAGAGCACACCATATCAAATAGGGTGTATCTGCTCCGCCCCGACATACCATCGTGCAATGGTGTATTCGGAGGAGTAATGCCGAGAGAGAATCTCATTCTCCTTTAGAATAGTCCAGGAATTCCGTGCACAAGTATTATCCTCCTTGATCTCATCAAAGGACATAATACTTTTACCCGTATTTTGGTTCTCTACTTCTCGCTTATATTCTGTGAATATCTCAAAAGGTTCTGACTTGTGTTTCAACAGGAACATTATGTCTGAATCTTGAGAGATTATCAGAGAATGTAATGAAGTATAAAGAACCAGTCTTGGTATGTGTAGACAGGGGACTTACATACATCAACATGTATCATCCCAAGAGTTCACTAACTCTTTCTCTGTTTCCAATAAACAGAGCTATGGTCATCTTATCTTTGTGACATGACTGGCGAGTTTCACAAGATGTAAATTCAAACTGATTTAAATATACATCTAAATGCAACTACAGCTAGTCGGGTCACATTGATCTGACCTATTCTACAATACCTCAAGAAGAATTCGTTCATTTCTGAACTCTTCCTCTTGTGTGTGTTCTATATACTAAGAACTGTAGTTTGATTTAGAACATCAACGCTTTTAGATAACGTGCCTGAACCGATCAACTTTTGATATAGGAAATGTTCAAAACATTATTCAACAATACAAAATTTTATCATTTCTTTATTAATAAAGAGACTGATATGATTTTGTATATCAGGTTCGGTATCTAATAACATTCGTTCAGAATCAATGTATTGGTAATACAGGGTAACAGTGACCGACAGACTTGGCTGCAACACTTTCCCCGTTTTCTGCATCATGAAACTTATCACCCGTTCTCAGGTTTTCTACCCTTTTTGTAGCCCTATGTAACAGATTACATATCTGGGATCCTGATCCGGTATCAAATACCCAGGATACAGAGGATACTGAGAAACAGTTCTGTGTAACGAACACACCCGAAGATGATGCATCATCATGCACTCTCTTCATTTGGGCGGCACGGGAAATCTGGTATTCCCCAATTTCCTGCTCTGTCTTATAACAATTATAAGTTGGAGCGGGACCAACGTTCCCCAGCTCAGTATAACAAGCGGGTTCGGTCAATAATCCGTATTATTATCTTGATTAAGGCGTGACATGGTCGCTACCAGGAGAGAAAGAGAAGAAAACACTCAGCGTGCGCTCTTGCAAGAAAAGATTGGTTATTATTTTATCTAATCAGGATGGCTCCCACTGCTTTTTATCAAATCTTCCTTCAAACCCTAAAAGGAAAGACTAGCCGGGATTAATTACACATTACAAGTTCGCCAATCTTTCAGCCAGGCCAGTGTCGGTACTTTGAGGGAGGTTCCCCGTGCTTTCGCACGGACCTAATTAATGTAAACCTCGTTTTCCCAGAGGCGTAACCTCGTTAACACCTTTCTAGACACCTGCTTGATCGGCTAATTGTAATGTGTAAAACTCTTCCAGGAGTAACTCTTACTCGCAGCGGGTATCGGGATCCAACTATCTCATAGAAGGTATGCAATCTCATTGCAAATTTCAACACTTGAAATTCCCGATAAGATTTTGCCCCGAACGATCTATGACCTTGACAAGGTAAACAAACCATAGACCGCAAGTCTAGTTCAACCCGTCATTTCTTGATTGAATCAAACCCACCCGCACGACCCTTGACAAGGTCAACAAGGCCGCACGACTACCCTAACCCAATCTGCATCATATGCATAAGCAGATAAATACTGGTTAGCTACCGCACACTGCGCCTTGACAAGGTCAACAAACGCAGCACGAATACTAAACAGGACTTATCTGAAATGACGGAGGGCTACGACAGGTTTTTCTGAAAACCTATTGCGTAATGAACTTGATATCGTTGTAGTATCAAATGATTTTTAAATGGAGTGCTTTTGAGGCTTTTCTAGTTTTGCTAAAGGAGTCACTCCCGGTGAGGGGATCGTCGGTCCTTTCCTCGTCGAATGAGGTGCGGGATATATCATATATATCACTGTGCAAAGCAAAAACACTTAAAAGCAATCATAAGACAAACCGAATGTGTAGCATCTGCCAGTCATTGCTAAAGGAGTCACTCCCGGTGAAGGGATCTCGGTCCTTTCCTCATCGAATAAGGTGCAGGATATATCACATATACCGCTGTGCAAAGCAAGAACTGTAGCTACCTGTTTTATTTTGAAATTCGATTCTACAACATCTTAGGTTTCTTTTATTTCATTAATCACATTAATGAAGTCCCATCATTTAAGTACCTAATCATCACAGATAAATACGACGTACACTTATGCCATCCGCATTCGCCTCGATGTCCCCTCGTGCACCGTTAGGTTAGGTAACTAACGGCAGAGCGGGGCAGGGCTAGCGCGGGTGTAAAACATAAGTAACGCCTATATAATATATCATATATACTATATACCGTATCCATCACAGAACATCACATGATCACATCACAGATATCGCAGCAGAAGAAACATATGAAATATTGGATATACTAGGACGTCCGTGTTTTCAATACGAGCCAGTATAAAACACGGATTCCACGGTCGTGATGAATAGCCAAACCCACACCCCTAGACCCCTACGAGAGCGGCAAGCAACCCTACCAATTCTGGAGTTAGGAGACCCGAGCTCGACTCCTCGAGTTGGTCTCCCACTGGACTCCAGAACCCGGTTACTTGTGCCCTCCTCCTTGGGTCTATCCTAGTGCGGAAAAGTAAATAATATACAAAAGGTGACAACTTCCACAACCTGGAAGTTCCCCAATAAAAGAATATTACATACAAGTTTTTACATGAATGAAAATGAAAAACACTCATCTCCCATAAAAACCCCTGGCTATTCAAACACGATAATCCAATATAACATATCCAGCAACACATAACATCACATGTCATCAACGTAAGTAAATATGTCCATCCCAATTGTCGTTGACATATAGCAACGAAACCGGCGATATCACATATTACACTTACGGTCACAGAAAAGAAAGTGTAAAACTACAACAGTTGGAATCCGCAACCTGCATAGACATCGCATGCTTAATCAAATGAATTACTTAGACATCGCATGCCTAACAATTATAAACCCCGCATTTTAGTCTCATTATCGAAAACTCTTTTCAATATCAAGTCGGGCAATTCAACAAGATTCCCGACAACCTGATCAAATGCTCGTCGCAAACTTTAGTAGGCGGAAGCACCCCCGATGCCGTCGACGAAGTGCACCAAGGCGGAACACCGCTGCCGCGAGCACCCGAACGGATGCTTTCGGCGACGGGGTTCTCCTACAGTCACTTGGTCGGGGCAATGGAGCGAGGCTGTCTATTAAGTTTACCCGGCGAGTATCCGCGTACGCTACGTGATCGCGACGGACTTTTGATCATATCAAAATTCCGTGGTAACCGATCAAGTGAGACTAAACTGCTACGTTTATAACATTCATTCAGTTATCTCATAACTTCTTGTAAATTCCAATTATTGTATCCCATTCCGGATAAATAGAAAATGTCAAACTTTCCGATCGAACAATCGAACACCCAAGTTTTCCCGATACAGATCAACACATGAAACAAGTCTAAAAACATTCAGTTCGTGCCTCAGTACCAACGGTCCAGCCGTAGAAGGGTCAAGCCAACGCCTCACATGTGGCACGCCGTACTGCCCCAAACCCGAAGGTTCAAAGGGTAGTTCAAGACGGTCACATAATCGAGTTATGGTTTGTTGTCTTCTAGAGGGACCATCGTGTTACTTGCACTACTTAGAACGTGATTAAACTACAGAAATATCCAACACTTGGAAATTTCCCGACAGGGGAAAAATTGGGTATTTATATCCGGTCGAACTTTTTAACATATTCAAAAAAATTATCGGGAACGACACATAGAAAAAGTTTGACAATCCGATCGAATGTTTGAACTCCCAATACAACCCAAAATACTCAACTCTTGATTTCAGATTAAAAATTCCCAGGAAAACCAGCACTGAAAAATAGGAGTTACTGTGCAAAATTCAATGGCAGATAAGACAAAAGGGCCGCGGAAGGGCCGCATTAGCACGCTAATGCCGCGGTTCCGCCGCACTTTAGAAAGATCATTAGGTAATTTTTGCATCGTAATTCGTAAATTTACCTGCTGATTTTTCTGCATATTTTTAATTTGCAAAAATCCACATTTTACAAAAATGTCCAGAGAGCATTTTAAAGTCGGGGTTTCGGGTCGATCGGACTTCTAACTCCGTCTACGCATCGCCTAAGGCTCTAGCTAGGCTCTGATACCACTGTAGGGTACCTAGGCACTCTCAAGAGGTCTCACAAGGCATCAACCATGCCAATTTCAAAAAATCTAGGTGCCGAGAAACCCGACTACGGATCGTTGGCTAGAAATCTAGGCGAAACATTAAACTAGTTAACACTTAACTATAAGAATACGGAAATACAACCTTTGTAGATTCGGTTCTCCACCTCCATAGCTCCGCAACGAAGTATCCTCGCAGTCCAAATCGAAATCCGGGCTCTTGCGTCGGCTTCATCGGAGAAGAAGCGGGCTAGGTCATCGACGACGTGCCGAAGATGATCTACGTCGAAGCATCACTAGATCAAGCTCCACCTTCACAAAGCCATGAAAACTTGTGAAGGAAACACACTCTACTACTTGGCAAGAGGTAGAGGATGAAGAAATAGGAAGTGGGTAGACTTTAGAATTGGATTTCTCACTTGTTTCATCAATCCACCATTGATGAAGTCAAGCTTCTTCATGGAAGAGGAAGATGAAGATAGAATTATTATGATAAGTTTATTAAAAAGAAAAGAAAAAGGATACTTATCATAATAATAACCATGATTAGGTGTAGAGAATAGACCATGGTTAATTGCAAGGGTTAGGGTTAAGCATGGGACAAAATGGTCACAAAGTCAAAGCTTCATGAAGCTTCAAAGAAAGAGACAAAACTTGCAACCATTTCATTTCTAATCTTTTCAAAATAAATAAATATATAAATGATTAAGAAAAAGAAAACCCTAATCATCAATTTGACCATGGTTTAATCTTTACACTTAACCAAGTTAACATGTATCATCAAAATGATACAAACATTTGCACAAAAAGTATATCACATATACAACTTGTACATTCAAGTGAGAAAATCCATATAAAGTGAACCAATACTAGTTAATGCAAAGTAATATATCAAATATATAATTATACATTAAATCATTAAATCAACACTTGATTTAACGATCCGGTCATATCGCATATAACCGACTAGTATCCAATGTATCGGCTTATCGAATCAATCCTTGATTCGATAACTAGGTTATATCGCATACAACCATTCGATACTTTCATCGTGAAAATAGAATACGGTATCACTTACACGCATTATTCTCGGTCCCGCACATATCTCATATGCGCTCCTATTTCGTTTCGCTTGAGCCAGGAAACCTCTGTGTAGGACTCTAAAGACTCGTCAATCCGCCGGCAGCAGGTGATGATCATATCAAACACGCACAAGCCGCAAGCGGTTTGCTAAACGAAACGACCACCCGGGTATTGAGCGATCAGAAGATCGACGAGCAAGCCTGCTCAAACTCCAGTGAATCCAACCAGTAACACTACCGTACAGTCCGGTCTGATCGTCTGATATGTCGCATATCTCGCCTAGGGGTGGTAAACGTCAGACCCCAATAGCTCTATAAGTCGTGTCGATATGAGGTCTATAACAATTCGAGAAACTACTGGTAACACTTACCAGTAAATCTCTGCAACCCTGGCCAGGGATTTCCTGTTATAGCCAATCGAACACAGCGCAACATCAACCCCCTATACCGGGAGAGATGAATCCCCTCCTATCGCTCATTGCCTCCATGTGACTCGGGACTGTACCCAAAAACCACCGTTTTGCACGCCCTCTTGGACGTGGTAAGATGGAAATCAAAGCACAGTGGGAACCACACAAGACTCTATGACGATCTCGGGTCAACAGACTACTCTGTACCAGTGTCACCAGAGAACTTCCATCTGACGTGAGGTATAATACCATCTGGGAGTTCTCGGCGAGTCCGTCCAGTGTACCCAGTCTCTACTGAGCACCCGTATATCATCTCCGATGTCAAACACCAATGGATATGGGATCATCCATCGCCCATCTGTATGGGTCGAGAAGGTATACGCTAGTCTACTCTGGTATATCGATGCCCCGTCTCGATACACCCACGACTAGGGACTTTGAAGGATGTACTTATGGACTACCATGTCCCCACTAGAATGATCCGCATCACAGTCCAGGTAGTCAAGTACACATCCTAAGGGCTTTACCAACATGTAACAGAGAGACAATCAATGTACACGTTAAGGTAAAGAGCAACCAGATAGCATACTATCATGTCGTGCAAGAAAGTCCTCCCTATATATGTCCCAGCA
This sequence comes from Agapanthus africanus, assembly GCA_030015575.1. Taxonomy (NCBI): domain Eukaryota; kingdom Viridiplantae; phylum Streptophyta; class Magnoliopsida; order Asparagales; family Amaryllidaceae; genus Agapanthus; species Agapanthus africanus. Next base: position 395,794,359 of record JASDDO010000022.1, read on the forward strand.
TCCACTACAATATACATCCTATGTACAGTAATGGCCTCTAGGGCATACATATAACTAACAGATCATGAGATGTCAAGTACCACACCAGATGTTGTTTTTGCACGAGATGCAATAAATTGATATTAATCCAATCCTGGAGAAATGATTGGAAGCAGTTTTAGAACATAAGTGGATGTTCTAGGGATATGATAACAACAGCCTCTTTTAGGAGACAGTTATCATTCCAGGCTTCCAAGGTGACATGGATGACAGAGTGACTGTCAGAGTTGTAGTTTTCCCACTGAAAAGGGGCAGTATTTTGGACAGGTGGTCTAAGCGAATACCGAGGGAGGCATGGCGCAGGATACTGATTATTTTCAGTTGACGATATAATCTAAGAAGTTTGGATTTGGAGTTCATTTATGAACTAGGTCCCATCAGATATCCAGACATATTCTAAGACAGGTATTGCTCATTTCGGGAGATGGCATTCTCCGCGAACTTGAGATAGAGAGAGACATAGAAAGAAACATCAGGGCGGATCCACTCACTGCGGCTATTCCTCGAACGCAATAGTTTCACAAACGGGCTTTGTGAGACTGATTAGTAGAGGAGTTGGGTGTTCGGTATCACACGGGCTGTGAGTATGCGACATCGCAATAATTAGCCTTGAGTGCAAGTGGGAGATTGTTGGATATAGTGCCCTCAGAGTCAATTATTGGATCACAGGCACGTGATTGCAATGATTGAGGGAGGACCTATGCCGGTAGGACAGTCTTACTCGAGATGACAGCATGCTATCTGGTTTATCTTTATCATCATGCACTGCTTTAGGTGACCTTACAGGTCGCTATTACACGTTGATCGAGCCCTTAAGATTCTTGCTTGACTGCCGGCAGTATGATGGCGATCATATACGTGGGAGCTAGGGTCTATAAGCACATCCTTAAAGTGGTCCCTAGTCGTGGGAGTTTCGAGACTGGGCATCGATACTCCATTAGTAGACTAGTGTATACAGTCGAGACCCCGACGAGGGGCGGTGGCCGGTCTCACAAGCCATTAGTGTCAGTTGGTTCACCTAATATGTATACAGGTGCTCATTGGGTTATGAGTACACCGGACAGGACTCGCCGGGAACATGCTAGTTGGTATTATACCTGACGTCAGATAGCAGTTCCCTGGTGACATGTGTACAGGTTAGTTCATCGACCTGAGATCGTCATTTGTCTCGTGCGAGTTCCCACTGTGCTTTGATTACTACCCTACCACGGCTCAAAAGAGTCGTGCAAACAGGTTTTAGTTGGGTACAGTCCCGAGTCACATGGAGGCAGTGAGCGGATCGGCAGGGGTTTCGTCTCTCCCGGTATTGGGGGTGAGATCGCGCTGTGTCTAGGAGAGCCATTACACGAAGTCCTTGGCCAAGGCAGGAGATTTACTGGTAGGTATTCCAGTAGTATCTCAGCGTGTTCTGGGCTACACTCCGACACGACTTGTACCGCTTTTGGGGGTCTGACTTTTACCAACCCCTAGGCCCGTCATGCGATGCTCATAGATGAACGGACCGGACTGTACGTATATTGTCACTAACAGGCTCAGTAGGGTGTCAGGATGAGTTCGCTCATCGACCTCCCTTATGGTCTATACCTGGTAGCCCGTTACGTACGACTAATACCTCTGACGTGCTAGTGGTTAAATCCACAGCCAAAATATTGACAAGTCTTTAGAGTCCCCCATATACAGTTCTCAAGTTTCGGGCGAAACGTTGTAGAGGCCGTATGATATGTGGCAGGGTCCGATCATATATGTGCAGTAGTGCACGGATCATGATCGGGAAGATCAAACTAGTGGGCTTTGGTTTAAGCCGGATCCTAGTATTTGATTTGTTGGATTACTTTAGTCTCATCGCATTCGCATTCAGTCGGAATGCGGATGCAGGTATGTATATACAGGTGAGGGGTACTCTTGTGATCCTTCACGAGTTTACTTTAGTAGATGCCATTCTCTTTTTATTGTTGCAAACATTTGGATTAATGTTTGCATATGGAAATAATGAGCTAGAAATCATCATTTAGAGCATTATTGGTGACACATGCACAAGTGATGACTCATGGTCTCTTTCTTTGTGCATGTGTCACATTTTTGATGGATTTGAGTGTTGAAATGAGAGGGAGAGAGAAAGAGGGCTGCCATATGATAGTTTGGTCGTGCATTTTTCATTCTAACACTCTCTCTCATTTTATCAAAAAGACAACAAAAGAAAAAGAGAGGAAAGCTTCTTCTTCTACCTCCTCTTTCTTGAGCTCATTATCTCCTCACTAATGGCATCCACTAAATCCTCAAGAGACAAAGTTGTCACACACATTCTCTACATCGCCTTGGACACGTCGGCTTGCGAACTTCATGCCCGAGTTGCTTCGGATGAAGCGGGAGCCCATAAAAAGACTCGAAGATGTGGTGCCCTTTTCCGACGAGGAGATCGAGATCGAAGATGCCGCGAAGAGCTTAGGATGGTGGCCAAAGATCGAAGGACACAGATCGATCGGTATAGCTTTCCAACCCTTTCATTAGTTGCTAGTTGTAGGTTAATGGTTTGATTCGGGTTTATAGTGTAGGATAGCGCCAGTTTCAAGTTTTGAAAAAGCTTTCGTTTCCGCATTTTGTCCTCGGACAGACGGCCGGGGTGCTACCATAGACTTACAATTTTATATTGCAAAATTCCATGCTTGAATGAGTGGGGGTCAAGAGTTGCCATTCATTATTATCTCATTCTCAACACTTAGCCATTTTCTTGAGTTACTACCATGGTTGCTTTCTAGCTTCTTCTTCTTCCTCAATTGCTATAGTTCAAGATTCAACCCTCACATGTGATGTGGACCATGAAGCTTGAAGACAAACTTGTGAGCTTTTAACATCCACTACTTCACCATCCTACACTTGACTAGCGATCGGGTGTAGCGTGTTTACTACGCTAAAGAGTTTAGTGTAGAAGTAGCTTGAGGTGGAAGGACTTCGCGTGGATCATCTTCGGCTCTAAGGTCATTGGAAGAAGCTCGTCCAAAGCCTCAAGTAGAGCCTAGTGGAATCGTGGGACTACTACATGGAGCTTGTGAAGTGAAGGACTCAATATACGAGGGTATAGCCATCTTTCACTTGCTTGATTCTACTGAAACCTCATGGTGGTGCAATGGTCGACTTTCATGGTATCAGAGCTAAGCTAGAACATTAGGGTAGACTATTATGGCATGTAGCGACGTTAGAAATACGCCGTTTTTGTCGCGCAAAAACTGCCGATAAAAACAGTTCCCAAAATGAATTTTTGAGTTGTTTGCACACCTCGCGGGCTCACGGTTTGAACCGAGTGTTAGTGTATATTCCCTAGGGGCCATTATTGTATCATACTAGCCTGTATATTACTTAATGGAAGCTTGGGATATTCACAGTTATATTAACAGTCTTGCTAAACATGGTAGTATGCTACTTGGTAATATCTATCTTAATATGTGAGTACGTATTGATAGAGCCCCTAGGATCTTGCTTGACTACCAGCGTTGTGATGGCAGTCACACTAGTGGGGGCTGAGTAGTCTACAAGCACATCCTTTTTCAGGTCCCTAGTCGTAGGATTATCGAGACAGGGCATCGATACTCCGGAGTAGACTAGTGTGTACGCTTCTCATCCTAGTTGGGAAGATGGTCTGTCCCACAGCCATCAGTACGTCGTACTGGAGATAGTATACAGGTGCTCGTTGGTTTACGGGTACACCGGACATGACTCGCAGGGAACTGTTGGTTAGTATTATACCCGTCGTCGGTTAACAGTTCTCAGGTGACATGAGTACAGCATGTTAGTTATATGTTTGCCCTAGAGGCCATTACTGTACATTGGATGAATATTGTAGTGGATGCTGGGACATATATAGGGAGGACTTTCTTGCTCGACATGATAGTATGCTATCTGGTTGCTCTTTACCTTAACGTGTACACAGATTGTCTCTCTATTACATGTTGGTAAAGCCCTTAGGATGTGTACTTGACTACCTGGACTATGATGCGGATCATACTAGTGGGGACATGGTAGTCTATAAGTACATTCTTCAAAGTCCCTAGTCGTGGGTGTATCGAGACGGGGCATCGATATACCAGAGTAGACTAGCGTGTACCTTCTCGACCCATACAGATGGGCGATGGATGATCCCATATCCATTGGTGTTTGACATCGGAGATGATATACGGGTGCTCAGTAGAGACAGGGTACACTGGACGGACTCGCCGAGAACTCCCAGATGGTGAAATACCTCACGTCAGATGGCAGTTCTCAGGTGACACTGGTACAGAGTAGTCTGTTGACCCGAGATCATCATAGAGTCTTGTGTGGTTCCCACTGTGCTTTGATTTCCATCTTACCACGTCCAAGAGGGCGTGCAAAACGGTGGTTTTTCGGTACAGTCCCGAGTCACATGGAGGCAATGAGCGATAGGAGGGGATTCGTCTCTCCCGGTATAAGGGGTTGATGTTGCGCTGTGTTCGATTGGCTATAACAGGAAATCCCTGGCCAGGGTTGCTGAGATTTACTGGTAAGTGTTACCAGTAGTTTCTCGAATTGTTATAGACCTCATATCGACACGACTTATCGCGCTATTGGGGTCTGACGTTTTCCGCCCCTAGGCGAGATATGCGACATATCAGACGACGAGACCGGACTGTACGGTAGTGTTACTGGTTGGATTCACTGGAGTGTGAGCGGGCTTGCTCGTCGATCTTCTGATCGCTCAATACCCGGGTGGCCGTTACGTTTAGCAAACCGCTTGCGGCTTGTGGGTGTTTGATATGATCATCATCTGCTGCCGGCGTATTGACAAGTCTTTAGAGTCCTACACAGAGGTTTCCTGGCTAAAGCGAAACGAAATAGGAGCGCATATGAGATATGTGCGGGACCGAGAATAATGCGTGTATGTGATACCGTATTTCATTCTCGTGAACAATGTGTCGAATGGTTGTATGCGATATAACCTAGTTATCGATTCAAGCGTTGATTCGATAAGCCGATACATTGTATACTAGTCGGTTGTGTGCGACATGACCGGATCATTGAATCAAGTGTTGATTTAATGATTTAAAGCATAATTATATATTTTATATATTACTTTGCATTAACTAGTATTGGTTCACTTTAAATGGATTTTCTCACTTGTTTATGCACATTGTATATATGATATATTTTTTGTGCACATGATTGTATCATGTTTGATGATACATGCTAGTTTGGATTTGTGTAAAGAATTAAACTATGGTTACTTAAGTGGTTAGGGTTTCATTTCCTTTTCTCATTTATTTATCTATTTATTTCATTTAGAAAAGATAAAGAGAAAAGAATGGTTGCTAGTTTTGTTTTATTTGAAGCTTCTTGAAGCTTTGAACAAGTCCACCATTCTTGTCTCTTCTCTAACCCTAACCACTCATCTAACCTTAGTTAAATCTCTACACTAAACCATGGTTGAGATTATGATAAGTATCATATTGTTTTTATTTTTAAAAACAACTTATCATATCTTCTTCTTCTTCTTCATCTTCTTCTTCCATGAAGAAGCTTGACTTCATCAATGGTGGATTGATGAAACAAGTGAGAAATCCAATTCTAAACTCTACCCACTTCCTATTTCTTCACCCACAACCTCTTGCCAAGTAGTAGAGTGTGTTTTCTTCACAAGTTTCTTGACTTGGTGAAGTGGGAGCTTGATCTAGCGATGCCTCGACGTAGATCATCTTCGGCATCGTCGTCGATGACCTAGCCCGTCCATTCTCCGATGAAGCCGACGCTAGAGCCTGGGGTTCAACTTGGACAGCGAGGAGACTTCATTGCGGAGCTATGGAGGTGGAGCACCGGATCTACAAAGGTTGTATTTCCGTTATCTTATAGTTTAGTTGTAAACTAGCTCGTTTTATCGTCTAAACATCTAGCCAACGATCTAGTCTAGGGTTTCTCGGCACCGTATTTTTATAAAATGGCACGGTTGATGCCTTGTGAGACCTCTTGAGAGTGCCTAGGATCCCTACAGTGGTATCAGAGCCTAGCTAGAGCCTTAGGCGAAGTCTAGACGGAGTTTGAAGTCCGAACGAACCCGAAACCCTAACAAAAAAATGCTCTCTGGACTTTTTCCAAATTCTGGAGTTTTTCGATATTAAAAATATGCAGATAAATCAGCAGGAAATTCTAAGGGTTACTGTAAAATTCGTATGCCTAATTCCACCAATGCGCCGCGGTTCCGCGGCACGATAATGGCTCGTGTGGCGGTTCCGTGGCCGTTTTGTCTTATGTGGCATCGAAGTTTACACAGTAATTCATAAAATTCAGTGCTGGTTTTCCTGGGAATTTTTAATATTTTTTCAAGAGTTGAATTTTTTGGGTTGTTTTGGGGATTCGAATGTTCGATCGGATTATCAAATTTTATCTGTGTGGCTTTCCAGGTATTTTAGAATATGTTAAAAAGTTCGACCGGATATAAATACCCAATTTTTCCCCTGTCGGGAAATTTCCAAGTGTTGGATTTTTCCGTGGTTTAAAGACGTTCTAAGTAGTGCAAGTAACGCGATGGACCCTCTAGAAAACAACAAACCTTAACTCGATTATGTGACCGTCTTGAACTGCCCTTTGAACCTTCGGGTTTGGGGCAGTACGGCGTGCCACATGTGAGGCGTTGGCTTGACCCTTCTACGGCTGGACCGTTGGTACTGAGGCACGAACTGAATGTTTTTAGACTTGTTTCATGTGTTGATCTGTATCGGGAAAACTTGGGTGTTCGATTGTTCGATCGGAAAGTTTAACATTTTCTGTTTATCCGGAATGTGATACAACAATTGGAATTCACAAAAGTTATGTGATAACTGAATGAATATTATAAACATAGCAGTTTAGTCTCACTTGATCGGTTGCCACGGAATTTTGATGTGATCAAAAGTCCATCGTAATCACGTAGCGTACGCGGATACTCGCCGGGTAAACTTAATAGACAGCCTCACTCCATTGCCCCGACCAAGTGACTGTAGGAGAACCCCATCGCCAAAAGCATCCGTCCGGGTGCTCGCGGTAGCGGTGTTCCGCCTTGGTGCACTTCGTCGACGGTATCGGGGGTGCGGCCGTCTACTAAAGTTTGCGACGAGCATTCGATCAGTTTTCCGGGAATCTTGTTGAATTGCCCGACTTAATATTGAAAAGAGTTTTTGATTTTGAGACTAAAATGCGGGGTTTATAAATGTTAGGCATGCGATGTCTGAGTAATTCATTTGGTCAGGCATGCGATGTCTGAGGTGGTTGCGGATTCCAACTGTTGTAGTTTAACACTTTCTTTTCTGTGACCGTAAGTGTAATATGTGATATCGCCGGTTTCGTTGCTATATGTCAACGACAATTGGGATGGACATATTTACTTACGTTGATGACATGTGATGTTATGTGTTGCTGGATATGTTATATTGGATCGTCGTGTTTGAATAACCGGGGGTTTTATGTGAGATGAGTGTTTTTCATTTTCATTCATGTAAAAACTTGTATGTAATATTCTTTTATTGGGGCACTTCCAGGTAGCGGAAGTTGTCACCTTTTGTATATTATTTACTTTTTCGCACTAGGATAGACCCAAGGAGGAGGGCACAAGTAACCGGGTTCTGGAGTCCAGTGTGAGACCAACTCGAGGAGTCGAGTCCGGGTCTTCTAACTCCAGAAATGGTAGGGTTGCTAGCCGCTCTCGTAGGGGTCTAGGGGTGTGGGTTTGGCTATTCATCACGACCGTGGAATCCGTGTTTTATACTGGCTCGTATTGAAAACACAAACGTCCTAGTATATCCAATATTTCATATGTTTCTTCTGCTGCGATATCTGTGATGTGATCATGTGATGTTCTGTGATGGATACGGTATATAGTATATATGATATATTATATAGACGTTACTTATGTTTTACACCCGCGCTAGCCCTGCCCCGCTCTGCCGTTAGTTACCTAACCTAACGGTGCACGAGGGGACATCGAGGCGAATGCGGATGGCATAAGTGTACGTCGTATTTATCTGTGATGTTTAGGTACTTAAATGATGGGACTTCATTAATATGATTAATGAAAGAAAAGAAACCTAAAGATGTTGTAGAATTGAATTTCAAAATAAAACAGGTAGCTACAGTTCTTGCTTTGCACAGCGGTATATACGATATATCCTGCACCTTATTCAATGAGGAAAGGACCGAGATCCCTTCACCGGGAGTGACTCCTTTAGCAATAACTGGCAGATGCTACACACTCGGTTTGTCTTTTGATTGCTTTTAAGAGTTTCTGCTTTGCACAGTGATATATATGATATATCCCGCACCTCATTCGACGAGGAAAGGACCGACGATCCCTTCACCGGGAGTGACTCCTTTAGCAAAACTGGAAAAGCCTAAAAAGCACTCCATTTTAAAATTCATTCGATCCTACAACGATATCAAGTTCATTACGCAATAGGTTTTCAGAAAAACCTGTCGTAGCCCTCCGTCATTTCAGATAAGTCATATTTAGTATTCGTGGTACATTTGTTGACCTCCGTCAAGGCGTAGTGTGCGGTAGCTAACTAGTATTTATCTGTTTATGCATATAATGCAGATTGGATTAGGGTAGTCGTGTGGCCTTGTTGACCTCCGTCAAGGGTCGTGCGGGTGGGTTTAATTCGATCAAGAAATGACGGGTTGAACTTGACTAGTAGCCTATGGTTTGTTGACCTCCGTCAAGGTCATAGGGTGTTGGGGGCAAAAATATTATCGGGAATTGCAAGTGTTGAAATTTGCAATGAGATTGCATACCTTCTATGAGATAGTTGGATCCCAATACTGTAACGTTTTAAAAGTAATTAAATAAATAATTAAATGAATAAAAGTGTTTAAGTGAATTTTAGGATTTTCGGTAAAGTAAAATGTAATTTTCGTAAAACCAAACCGGGATTGTTTTTCATTATAATTTTAAAAATATCTATTTTAATTATGAAATTACTAGTAAATGGTGTTTATTTAGCCACTTATAAATTTTTAGTTTAATAAAATATTTTTCCTAAATTAATTATTTTAAATATTAACATAAGCTTTATTTTTACACTAAATTAGTGTAAATTACAAATTTAAATGGTTTTAATTTGTAAAAAATGAACCATGGCATATTAGAATTTAGTGTGTATCATGCAAAATTTATTTGCAAATTTTTCCTTGTTTCTAGATCTTTCTTGAGTTATTTTAGAAAAGAATTAAAAGAAAATGAATAAAGCATGAAAAGACATTAAGATGATGACATTTTGGAGAAGTTTCTACACCATTCCTCATGTGTTTCTCCCTCTTCCCCTTATTGTGGCCGGCCTCCCCATCACCATGGCTGCCCCCCACATTTTCCACCTCATTTTTATTCAAAAATCATCCAAAATACATCAAAAATTCAATTAAAATTCCACAAAATCCTATATATTTTTCTACCCTTCTATTCTTGCTTATATTTACATGGATTTTGGAGTGGGATAGCATACATTTTGGAGGCTCATTTCTTGTTTGGATTTCATATTTTTGGAGGTATAATTTCTTTCTTTTGATTTATTGTTATTAGATGTTCAATTAAGCTTAATTAGATTTAATGAATTAATTCTATGTTTTTTTAAAAATTCAAGTTAGGGTTTGTAAATTCAAGTTATGATTTTTGTTAATTATTTAGGGTTATAATAGTTAGTTTAACACTTTTAGAATTGGAAAATATTGCATGGTTGTTGAATTGTAAATTTTTCATTGAAAATTGTTTAAATTAGGAATTTTTGCTAACTAGGTTTCTATAAAACCTAATTATTGGTGAAATAAATCTCAATTAATATTTGTAATACTATATTTTGGTCTTAATAAGAGTTTTAACTTTTTGGTGGAATGGAAAACTTAAATTGATTGCTAGTTTCTATGGATAATTGATAAATTGTGATAAAAATTGTTATTTTTGTAAACTAGATTTTAGAAATTCCTAAATAAATGAGATTAAAAATATAATTATGGTTTCATTATATCATTATCATCATGAATTGTAGTTTAAGTCACTAATTTATGCAAAATCATGTTTTGTGGTGGAATTGTTGTGTTTTGCTTGAAAAATGTTGAAAATTTTTAAAGGGTGCAAACTAGAAATTTCAAATAAATGCAAAATTGTGTAATAAAAATATAGTAATGGTTTGTATAGTCTAGTAATGCTATATAATGAGTTTTATAACTATTGGTTTCATTTAAATGTCAAAGTTTTGATGAAAAACGGTAAATTGACAATTTCGGTTTTTGCGAAATTGGGCGGTTTGATGGATTTTAGGGTTTCGATGGATTTAATCGTGTTTTATGGTATAAGTAATGTGTTTTAAAACTATAAGTTGTTTGATTATGTTATCTCGATCCATCGGAGTTTGTACGCCGATATCGAGCGGTATTTGGTTCTTTTGCGTGGACGGGACATAGGTTTTAACCTGTGCTTGTTCCTTGTATCGTTTGACTTTTGTATGTGATTCGGTTTACGATGATATTTATATGCTTGCGTTTAGGTACCCCTTATGTGGACTGCGGGCGATGAAGAGGAGGATGGCGACACCGTCTTCGGCAGACATGGACCAGGTGAGTAGATGCATATCTACGGGGGGAAGTCGGGTGGATGGCGTTTAGCACCCCCGCAACGTAGAATAGGAATAGTACTTATTGACATTAGGAAACCAGACGTGACCCTAGTAGGACCCTAGTATTGACCCTAGGCTGGACTAGACTGATTTAGGAAAACCATATCAGAGGATGAGTACCTTGGAAGAGGTTCGTAGGTTTCAGATAGAAACACACCCACACACACACTGAAACTCGACATGGGGTACGTGTATGTGTATATATATAGAACTAGGTATAGGTATATACATATATATACAACACGTATAGGTGATTCATTGATGAGATATGATATCCGAGGTATGATGAAACAGTATAACTGGGCTTGATGCCGTGATTCTTGACTATACAGTCGTAATAAAGTGTTAACGGATCATTAGAGAATGAGATAATGAACATGAATATATAAATTATAAAGAGTGGTGGTGATATTGATGTACATGGGACGCTAGAATAGTACTCGGACTGTAACTTGTGACTGAACACGATATGATATAGGTATAACTTGATTACGACATTATATTGGTGTGACCTGATGCCGATATCATATAAGTATGACCTAGTCACAATATGATACATATGACATGATATTTCTGAGGATAAACTAATGATGCTTATCATGATGGCAATGATATATGATTGAGGTATGCGATCACAGTTTAGCACCTTGATCATGAGATGTGTTGATGATGACATTATACGAATGAAGAGACACCTAGGAGATGAGATACTTGACCGTACCCCGATATTGGGATGCCGTACGATGGATGTTACCGTACGAGGCTTAGATTTGATGATCGATCCGCACTCTTGATTCGAGGAAGCCGTACTACGTACGTGACGTTATGGAGGCAGGATCGCCGACTATTAGAGATATTGATTTAGACCTTAGGTAGACTCTAGTTTCTTACTGACTAGTCTATTAGGTTTAGTTCCTTAGGATGTTAGATGGACACTGGTTTAGGTTCGACTCACATAGTGGTAGTTGTACTCGTATCTCGCAGAGGAGTGGATAATGCACACCTGTATTTACATTCATACTATAATCATCATGGTGCATGTTCTTTTATATGTTGCTATAATCAATATAAACTTTACCTGTTAGGACACCAGCACCATTACCGATGATGCGCATATTCCACGCACACTTATTTGCCGGCTCCCACACATCATCATCGGTAATTGCTATGTCACGTACACTTTAGATCATATTATCTTTTACTGATAGAATCAGTTAACAACCAAACCGATATAATATTGTGATCACTCTCTGATGTTAGTATAAGACATGATATTCATTACTTAGGCATTCATGCATTCATATTTTCATGTTATCATGCAGTATTATGGGCATATGCCGACACTTATCATATAGTTACTCATGGTTTTGAGATTTGGATTTCTATGAGATTTCTGGGTTTTTGGGGAAAACCGTAAAAATATATAAAAACTTCTCTCTCTCTCCTCTTCTATTTTTAAAATAAGATGCGGTTTTCTCGTGATGTATGTGTCGTCCACCATGAGTATTTCATGTTTTCTGTTGGATTTCGAGACCCGATTCGAGGAGTGGATGAACCGTCTCGGGTACATGGTGGGCCCGGTATGGACCCCGGGGCAAGAAGATCGAGTTGTAGACGATGAGCCTGGCAGGGGAAGGCTACCTACCGGTGATGTCTGGCGCGGCGGATATCCGGAGGATACCGACCGTTGTCGTGAGATTTGATGATATGGGCCGATCCGGACTGACGGAGCCCGAGATATTGAGACTTGAGATTACATGTGTTGTGTCGATGTTTGACACGGATTTCCATGGATTTCATTATTGAGATTTCAGATTTCTTATACATATATATCTGGATTTCAGGATTTGTTACTGTACATTCATGGTGCATGCATTTCATTCATATGACATAGTATTATATGAGGTACTGACACGACACGGAGTAGTTGCACTTACACGTAGTATTACCCTGCTATTACTAGATGTTTGGGATATATTAGTGCATTATTATGACCTAGGATAGCGTTGTGCATTCGATTTCTTTTCGTAGATGTCTTCTACTCACGAGTTGGCAACTCACCCCCGTTGTGCCAAATTTTATTACAGGTTTGATGTACAGGTTTCCCGGGCAGCTTGTTGGCACATCTTTTCTTCAGGGTGATTTGCACGGTAGGTTGGTTCACTTGTATCCGAACCACCATTGTATATTTATTCATTCATTTGTATCTAGTAAGCTCCATCAACCATATTTGTATTACTTGATAAGTTATTGGACCAGTCTTTTATTTCGACCTTAGAGTCGCGCATGTATTATTCTGATCTGGTGGTTTTGTTTTCTTTTGAGTTTTGAGCCTCGCCCTTTGGCGTTGTATATTATTGTGTTTGTTGTGGTTGTTTCCGCCTGTTGGCGTTGAGCTAGCACCCGTTTGGGGATGCTTTTTATTGTTTATTCATATTATACTTGTTGTACCCGTTTGGGGGCCAGTTTTTACAGAGGAGACTCTGCCGAAATTTTTGGTAAAATTTGCTGATGTTTTTATACTTGTTTTCTTTTCTTTTCTTCTTTTTCTTCTTTTATGGTTTAGATTTCTGGGCTTCGGCTTACTTAGGTCACGTGGCGCCTTTAGACGCTTCGTAATCTAAGTGCCGGTCACGTTCCGTACTTTCGGGTCGTGACAAATACCCGCTGCGAGTAATTGTTACTCCTGGGAGAGTTTTATACATTACAATTAGTTGATCAAGTAGGTGTCAAGAAAGGTGTCAACGGGGTTACGCCTCTGGGAAAACGAGGTTTACATTAATTAGGTTCGTGCGAAAGCACGGGGGACATCCCTCAAAGTACCGACACTGGCCTGGCTGAAAGATTGGCGAGCTTGTAGTGTGTAATTAATCCCGGCTAGTCTTTCCTTTTAGGGTTTGAAGGAAAATTTGATAAAAAGCAGTGGGAGCCATCCTGATTAGATAAAATAATAACCAATCTATTCTTGCAAGAGCGCACGCTGAGTGTTTTCTTCTCTCTCTCTCCTGGTAGCGACCATGTCACGCCTTAATCAAGATAATAAATGGGATTATTGACCGAACCCGCTTGTTATACTGAGCTGGGGAACGTTGGTCCCGCTCCAACTTATAATTGTTATAAGACAGAGCAGGAAATTGGGGAATACCAGATTTCCCGTGCCGCCCAAACGAAGAGAGTGCATGCTGATGCATCATCTTCGGGTGTGTTCGTTATACAGAACTGTTTCTCAGTATCCTCTGCATCCTGGGTATATGATACCGGATCAGGATCCCAGATATGTAATCTGTTACATAGGGCTACAGAAGGGTAGAAAAACTGAGAACGGGTGATAAGTTTCATGAGGCAGAAAACGGGGCAAGAGTTGCAGCCAAGTCTGTTGGTCACTGTCACCCTGTATTGTAATACATTGATTCTGAACGAATGTTATTAGATACCGAACCTGATATACAAAATCATATCTGTCTCTTTATTAGTAAAGAAACGATAAAATTTTGTATTGTTGGATAATGTTTTGAACATTTCCTATATCAAAAGTTGATCGGTTCAGGCACGTTATCTAAAAGCATTAATGTTCTAAATCAAACTACAGTTCTTAGTATATGGAACACACACAAGAGGAAGAGTTCAGAAATGAACGAATCCTTCTTGAGGCATTGTAGACTAGGTCATATCAATACGACCCGACTGGCTAAAGTTACATTAAGATGCATATTTAAATCAGTTTGAATTTACATCTTATGAAACTTGCCAGTCATGTCACAAAGAAAAGATGACCATAGCTCTGTTTATTGGAAACAGAGAAAGAGTTAGTGAACTCTTGGGACTGATACATGATGATGTATGTAAGGTCTCCTGTCTACACATGCCAGGACTGGTTCTTTGTACTTCATTACATTCTCTAATAATCTCTCAAGATTCAGTCATATGTTCCTGTTGAAACATGCGTCCGAACCTTTTGAGATATTCATAGAATATAAGTTAGAAGTAGAGAACCAATACGGGTATAAGTATTATGTCCTTTGATGTGATCGAGGAGGAGAATACTTGAGCACGGAAATCCTGGACTATTCTAAAGGAGAATGAGATTCTCTCTCAGAATTACTCCTCCGTATACACCATAGCACGATGGTATAACGCGGCGGAGCAATCACACTCTATATGATATAGTGTGCTCTATGATGAGTACAACTGAGTTACCTATTTCATTTTGGGAGTTATGCGCTTGAGAAGCTGCATACCTATTGAATAGGGTCATGATCAAATCAGTTGCCTACCACTTCATATGAGATATGGAAAGGGAAGAGCCCATATCTTAAGTTAGTTAAGATTTGGGGTTGTCCGGCCTATGTCTAAAAGCAAAATCCGGACAAGCTCGAGACAACTTCTGTTATGTAGAACTGGAATGGTTCCAGCCATACAAACCACATCAGATGATTTGATAGAACCAAAAGGATTCAGTAGATTCTAACGAACCTCAGCCTCTCCGCCGATCTAGTAGGGTTCCTCACCCACCTGAGAGATACTTCTGTTTCTCTATGACAGTGGGAGCGAGGAATGCATCATGAGATGATGTCCCAATTAGTTTCGAGCTGGCCATCAAGAGTGGGACTCTGTAAGAATGGCTGGATGCTTAGCGATCTGAGATGGAATCCTTATACACCAACAAAGTATGGACTTTGGTTGCTATATCTGAAGGGTTAAATCCCCATCAGGAGCAAGTATATCTTGAGAAGATTACTTGATGTACATGGAAAAGTTGAGACTTTCAAAGCTAGACTTGTTAAAGGTTTTCATCATTGACCTGGCGTGGATAATGATGAAACCTTTTCCAGTACCTATGCTTAAGTCCATCCAGATACTACTTGCCACGGCTACATACCATGACTACGATATCTGGCGGTTGGGTGTCATGACTGCTTTTCTGAATACTGATTTAGAAGAGTGCGTCTATAAGTACACAGCCAGAGGGCCTCGTAGACAGTGGGAGCTGCGGAAACGTGAGCAAGATGCTTTATAGGATAAAGCAGGAATCGCGGAGTTGGAACATCTATTTTGATGGATTAGTCTAGGAAGTTGACATCATCAAAATGGTAGATGAACCTTGTATATACAAAAAGGTAGTAGGGAGTATGGTGATGATCCTCGTAGAGTACGTGGATGACATACTCATGATAGGGAAGGAGTTTCCTATGCTACGCTCGGTCAATCTCCGCTTATTATAAAGATTCTCCAGAAAGGATCAATGTGATACCTCCTCCATCTTGAGTTTTCATCTATGAGATAGATGTTATTTGGGTGTTAGTATACTCACTAGTTGTAGTGAGATGGTATCAATCGATCCTGGGGAGAATCACTGGAAGGGTTCCAGGGTGATAAAGACGACTGAATGTCAGTCGCAGGTATTGTCTTAACCCTCAGTAAAGGGACGGTATGTTGGAAGAGTTCCAAGCTAGATACCGTGGCATACTAGACGATAAAGGCTGGATACATCGCTACTTAAGATGCTACCAAAGAGGCTGTTTGGATGTATATTAGTTCATGAGATGAACTTAGTTCCTACCATTGTGTGACAATGGAGTTGTGGCTTATGCCAGGAACCCCCGTCCCATCAGTGATCCAGACATATTCTAAGGCAGTATCACTTGAACATGGAGATGGTTCATCTCTAAGGGATCGAGGTTAGGAGACTAGACTCAGAGGATAACACGGCGGATCCACTCACGAAGGCCTATTCCCAGAGAGAGACTTTTATGGGATGGTTGAGTATGAGATACTACAACCACTGCTACAGATGGCCCTAGTGCAAGTGGGAGATTGTTAGTTATATGTATGCCCTAGAGGCCATTACTGTACATTGGATGAATATTGTAGTGGATGCTGGGACATATATAGGGAGGACTTTCTTGCTCGACATGATAGTATGCTATCTGGTTGCTCTTTACCTTAACGTGTACACAGATTGTCTCTCTATTACATGTTGGTAAGCCCTTAGGATGTGTACTTGACTACCTGGACTATGATGCAGATCATACTAGTGGGGACATGGTAGTCCATAAGTACATCCTTCAAAGTCCCTAGTCGTGGGTGTATCGAGACGGGGCATCGATATACCAGAGTAGACTACCGTGTACCTTCTCGACCCATACAGATGGGCGATGGATGATCCCATATCCATTGGTGTTTGATATCGGAGATGATATACGGGTGCTCAGTAGAGACAGGGTACACTGGACGGACTCGCCGAGAACTCCCAGATGGTAAAATACCTCACGTCAGATGGCAGTTCTCAGGTGACACTGGTACAGAGTAGTCTGTTGACCCGAGATCGTCATAGAGTCTTGTGTGGTTCCCACTGTGGTTTGATTTCCATCTTACCACGTCCAAGAGGGCGTGCAAAACGGTGGTTTTTGGGTACAGTCCCGAGTCACATGGAGGCAATGAGCGATAGGAGGGGATTCGTCTCTCCCGGTATAAGGGGTTGATGTTGCGCTGTGTTCGATTGGCTATAACAGGAAATCCCTGGCCAGGGTTACTGAGATTTACTGGTAAGTGTTACCAGTAGTTTCTCGAATTGTTATAGACCTCATATCGAAACGACTTATCGAGCTATTGGGGTCTGACGTTTACCACCCCTAGGCGAGATATGCGACATATCAGACGACGAGACCGGACTATACGGTAGTGTTACTGGTTGGATTCACTGGAGTGTGAGCGGGCTTGCACGTCGATCTTCTGATCGCTCAATACCCGGGTGGCCGTTACATTTAGCAGACCGCTTGCGGCTTGTGGGTGTTTGATATGATCATCATCTGCTGCCGGCATATTGACGAGTCTTTAGAGTCCCACACAGAGGTTTCCTAGCTCAAGCGAAACGAAATAGGAGCGCATATGAGATATGTGCGGGACCGAGAATAATGCGTGTATGTGATACCGTATTTCATTCTCGCGAACAATGTGTCGAATGGTTGTATGCGATATTACCTAGTTATCGATTCAAGCGTTGATTCGATAAGCCGATACATTGTATACTAGTCGGTTGTGTGCGACATGACCGGATCATTGAATCATGTGTTGATTTAATGATTTAATGCATAATTATATATTTGATATATTACTTTGCATTAACTAGTATTGGTTCACTTTAAATGGATTTTCTCACTTGTTTGTGCACATTGTATAAATGATATATTTTTTGTGCACATGATTGTATCATGTTTGATGATACATGCTAGTTTGGATTTGTGTAAAGAATTAAACCATGGTTACTTAAGTGGTTAGGGTTTCATTTCCTTTTCTCATTTATTTATCTATTTATTTCATTTAGAAAAGATAAAGAGAAAAGAATGGTTGCTAGTTTTGTTTTATTTGAAGCTTCTTGAAGCTTTGAACAAGTCCACCATTCTTGTCTCTTCTCTAACCCTAACCACTCATCTAACCTTAGTTAAATCTCTACACTAAACCATGGTTGAGATTATGATATGTATCATATTGTTTTTATTTTTAAAAACAACTTATCATATCTTCTTCTTCTTCATCATCTTATTCTTCCATGAAGAAGCTTGACTTCATCAATGGTGGATTGATGAAACAAGTGAGAAATCCAATTCTAAAGTCTACCCACTTCCTATTTCTTCACCCTTTACCTCTTGCCAAGTAGTAGAGTGTGTTTTCTTCACAAGTTTCTTGACTTGGTGAAGTGGGAGCTTGATCTAGCGATGCCTCGACGTAGATCATCTTCGGCATCGTCGTCGATGACCTAGCCCGTCCATTCTCCGATGAAGCCGACGCTAGAGCCCGGGGTTCGACTTGGACAGCGAGGAGACTTCATTGCGGAGCTATGGAGGTGGAGCACCGGATCTACAAAGGTTGTATTTCCGTTATCTTATAGTTTAGTTGTAAACTAGCTCGTTTTATCGTCTAAACATCTAGCCAACGATCTAGTCTAGGGTTTCTCGGCACCGTATTTTTATAAAATGGCATGGTTGATGCCTTGTGAGACCACTTGAGAGTGCCTAGGAACCCTACACAGCATAGTCCGCAGACTTGACACTGCTACTTCGCCTCGAGTGTGTCCCTCTGTTCTTAGATTGCTACCCTACCGCGGCTCAAACGAGTCGTGCAAACAGGTAGCAGTTGGGTGCAGTCCCGAGCACTTAGAGGCAGTAGTGGTTAGACTGGATTCGCCTCTCCCGGTATTGGGAGTTGATATCGCGCTGTGACTGGAGAGCCATTACGCAAAGTCCCTGGCCAGGGCAAGCGAGATTTACTGGTAGGTTTTCCAGTAGTTTCTCAAGGTGTAATGGGCTTCGATCCGACACAACATATACCTCTTTTAGGGGACTGACGCTTGCCGTCCCCCTAGGCCCGATATGCGATAGTCCTAGAGGAACAGACCGGAATGTACGGAGATTGTCACATCAGGATCAGTAGGAGTTCGGATGGGTTTCCTCATCGGCCTTCTTATCGACATCTACCTGGGGACCGTTACGTACAGCTAGTGCCGCTTGAGGTTTGTGGTTAAACCCACTGCCAGCGTAGTAGTCGAGTCTTTGGAGTCCTACACAGAGAGTTTCCCTACTCGGGGCGAAACGATATAGAGGTCGTATGGTTTTACGACAGGGTTCGGACACGCACGTGCATTTATGCACGTACGATATTCGGACAGTTTTTACTAGCCGACTTTGGTTTAAGCCAGATTCTAGTATCGGATTATTGGATTTATACAGTCTAAAGTATTTCCGTGTTTTCACGGATAGGAGGGGCGTTCTCGTAATTTTGCAAGAAGCTTCTAGAAGGATGATGACTTGGAGGGCTAAGGTGGCATTTGCATTAATGGATTAGTAACTCATTAGATGAATCATTCAAGTGAGTCAATGAAGCATTTATTGCTTAATGACTCACTTGATGATTCATTGCATATATTAAATGAAGCATGGTTGTTAATATCATTTAATTGATTTATTTGATATTCTTTATGCTTCATTATATATTGTAAATGAGAAAGAATTCATATCATTCTCACTCTCACCTTCTCTCTCCTCAAGCTCTCTCTCTTCAAACCCTAACCCTAACCACTCATGTGTGGAGATCAAGGGTTAGCAAGACTTATTAATCCCTAATCGCACTCAATATTCCCTTGGTTGCTTTGATTAGCACTTTGAGTAACCTTGTTTCTTCAACTTAGAGGCAAAGCTTGGATTAGTAGCTCTCGGGTGGATCTTCTATTACAAAAAGGAGGCCGAAGAGGACGTGGTTAACGAGAAGAAGAAGGACTTGGTTCATTAGGTATAATCTTCTTTCATAGTACCTAATTACTCCTATGATAATGTTAGTTAGAGTTTAGCAAAGATCCTTACGGTTACTCGCTGTTAGTTTAAAGAAAAAGATTGTTTTTCATATTTCCGCCTCCCCGCAACTCGTGGTGTGTACAATGTCGACTTACAGTGGTATCAGAGCCTCGCTAAACCATAACTTACTTGTTAGCAAAGTCTTTAGAAATTCGATCGCAAAACGAACCAGAAAAAACATCAATTTCACCATGTTTCTGTCGATTTTAAAACAGGGTCTAAAAATTTTTCAGTGACCCTTAAAATTACAAGCAGGGAAACTTAAGAACACTGGAGAAATTTGGGGTCCTAACTCGGCCAAATCGCCGCGGAACCGCGGCTGATCCAACAGATCCGCCGCGGATCTGCCGCCAAGTTGACTCAAATTTCCCCAGTAACTCTTCTGTGTTAATTTTGTTCTTTCTGGAATGTTTTGTTTCTGCTCAAGTCTCAGGTGCACAGAGAAGTTTTTGGAGTAGAATTAATTGTGTTTGCTCAATCAAAATTCTACGATGTTTGGCTAATTAGATTATATCTGTGATTTGTATAATGTATTCGTAAACCTCCCCTAACTGCTAGTATGTCGGTTGGCAGGGGGTTGCACATTTCTGTAATGATTTTACTGTTTGTGTTTATGAACTTGATTGGATCGTTGTGATGATTAGCCGGGTTTGAGATGGGTTTTAATATTCATTCATTTGATGTAAATTGTAATATGATGTAATATTCTTTTGCGGGGCACATCCAGGTTGCGGTTGTAGCCACCGTTGTATTATTTCATTTACTGATTTTTGCTCCTAGGATAGACCCAAGGTGGGGTGCACAAACTACCGGGTACTTTGAAGTGTTTAGTGGCCTACACACGTTGTTGAGGGAGACCGCTTCACTTCGGGTACTTGGCGGGTAGTTTGCCGTACCCGTAGGGGTCTAGGGTGGGGTAATGGTTATTCATCACAACTGTGTAATCCGTCTTTCGTTGCTGGCTCAAAGGAAACGCGGATTGCTAGTATATCCAATAATGTTCATCTGTGATCTGGAATGCCTATTATTGCGTCTGACGAATGTACAATATCTATATATGATATCTATTTAGACGTCACTTATGTTTTACACCCGCGCTAGCCCAGCCCCCGCTCTGTCGTTAGTGAAGTAACCTAACGGGTGATGACGGGACCCAGTGGCGAATTCGGATGGCATAAGAAGACGTTTTATTTTCGTTGTTTTCTGCAATGATAGGTTAATTGATGGGACGCATTATAATAATGCAAAGAAAATAAACCAAAGTTGAATCGTTGGAACAGTTTAAAAGAAACCACTCGGTTATTTTAAAACAGAGGATAATTTTTAAATTGCGGAGCATTAACCACTCCTTTTTAAAAGCTACCAGGTTCCTTCGATCATATCAAGTTCACTACGTTCACGGTTTCGCCAAAACCATTCGTAGCCCTCCGTCATTTCATTTGGGTATTCAGTAGTATTCAAGTTATGTATTTTGACCAACGCCAAGGCATAGTGTTTGGTAGCTGCTGGGTATTCATTTGTTGCATAGATAGATGAGTTAGTTTGGGACAGTCGTATTATCATTTGGCCAACGTCAGGGGTCTGTACGGATGGGTTCAAATTAACAAGATAATGATGGGTAGAACTTGACATGTGACTTATGAAATTTTGACCAACGCCAAGGTCATAAGAGCATGGGGCAGAAATTTATATCGGGAATTTCTAAAGAAACTGAAATTTGCAAAGAGATGCATACCATTTGGAGTTTGATGAATGTTGGTAGGATTCCTTCAGCATTATCACACGATGATATTTGGATCCTGATCCTACTGTGAGTATATGCTATTCATCAGGAGATTCGTCACTTAACGATCAATGCTATAAACCAAGTAGGTGCCGAGAAAGGTGTCAGCGGGGATACACCCCCAGAGAAAAGAGGTTATTTAATTAAGCAACTTCGCGAAATCGTTGGAAAACCTCCCTCGAAGTACCGACACCGGCCTGGCTGAACGGTTAAGCAAGTATTGTATGGTGAGAATAGTCCTGGCTAGTTCTTCCTTTTTGGTTTGAGGAGGGATTCAAGAAACAGTGGGAGCCATCTAGTTTAGATAAACTAAAAACCACTCTAAACTTGCAAGAGCATCATGCTAAAGTATTCCCTCTCTCTCTCATTGCAGCAACCCAAAACATGACAGGCCTTAAGTTACTATTTGAGAAAAATATATTGATAGGGCCAAACTATTAAGATTGGCTGTGGAATGTCAAAATGGCTTAGACTTATGACAAATTGGGGTATGTCCTTACTACTAAGGCACCTGCTGTCCCTGGTCCTAAATCCAGTCTTGCGGATAAGGAAATCCACAAAACCTGGGAGTTAGATTGTGCGAAGGCCAAGTGCATCGTGCTTGCCTCGATGAATAATGAACATCAGAGGAGGCACGAGGATATGGATCTCGAATCCATATTTCTCCATTCAAAGGATCTGTATGGGGAGCAATCTCGTATAGCAAGATACGAGACCTCAAAGAACTTATTTCAGGCGAGGTTGGACGTCGGATCATTTGTAGGAGAACATGTCCTAAAGATGATTGGCTATATAAAAGAGCTCGCAGTCCTAGGGACGACTTTGGAGAACGTGCTCTATACAGACTTGATTCTCCAGTCCCTTCCTTCCACCTACGCCCAGTTTATTCTGAATTTCAACATTCAAAGAAAAAAAGTTGAACTTCCAGAACTCCTTAACATGTTGAGGAGTGCAGAGGGCACCTTGAAGAAGGCAAGGGAAACACCCGCTATGTTTATTCGCGGTGCTTCTTCTTCCGGGTCCAAGGCTAGGGCCAAAGGAAGGAAGAATAAGGCCGCCACCAAACCTAGAGGAAGTGTTAGTAAGGTAGGAGTCAAGGGAAAGAAAAAGATTGCGGTGCCTGTAGTAAAAAAGGATGAGTGCTTCCACTGTCATAGGAAAAGGCACTGGAAAAAGGATTGCAAAGCTTGGAATGCCAAGAACCAGGAACCGAAGCAAGCTGTGGCTTCGACTTCAAGTGTGTTTGTAATTGAAAATTTTCTGTCAATCAACTCTACTTCCTGGGTATTGGATACCGGATCAGGATCTCATATATGCAATTCATTGCAGGCACTGAGAAACCGTAGAGTGCTGAAGGTTGGTGAAATGACCCTCCAGGTTGCTAACGGAGCTAGCGTGGGAGCTGTGTCCGTAGGGGATTGACGAGTGGACATATTTTGGTTTTACATAACTGTTTTGTGTACCCAGTTTAACGTGTAATATCATATCGGTTTCGTTGTTATCAAAAGAAGGTTATGATTTCACGTTTGTAAGCAATGTTGTTAACATCCACCTTAATCATGGTTTGATTGGGTCCGGTACACTAGATAACGTTATATATGTCTTCAACCAATTATAGATTTTCAATGTCCAGAACACACTAAAAAGAAAGTCTCCAGATTTAAATAAAGCTTTCTTATGGCATTGTAGACTGGGTCACATCAATGAGACAAGGTTAACTAAGTTACATAGAGAAGGATATTTGGATTCGTTCGAATATCAAACTTATGCCACTTGTCAATCATGTCTCAAAGGAAAGATGACAAAGACTCCATTCACTAGACATGGAGTAAGAGCGAGCGAGCTCTTAGGACTCAAACACAGCGATGTATGTGGTTCAATATCTACACATACAAGAGGTGGGTTTTCCTATTTCATTACTTTTACGGATGATTACTCTAGCTATGAATTCATTTTCTTAATGAAACATAAATACGAGGCTTTTGAGAAATTCCAAGATTATAAGAATGAAGTAGAAAACCAAACCGGAAAAAGTATCAAGACACTAAGATCTGATCGAGTTGGTGAATACTTAAGTGCCGAGTTCCTAGGTTACCTAAAAGAGAAAGGAATTCTCTCTCAGGTTACTCCTCCATACACTCCATAGCATAACGGTGTATCGGAGAGACGGAATCGAACCCTATTGGATATGGTACATTCCATGATGAGTAATTCTGAGTTACCGCGATCTTTCTAGGGTTATGCGCTAGAATCAGCGGCATATCTTTTGAACAGGGCTCATACCAAGACTGTGCCTACCATGCTATCAGATGTGGAGTGGGAAGAAACCCTATCTTCAGTATCTGAAGATATGGGAATGTCCGGCTTTTGTTAAAAAGCTGCATGCGGACAAACTCGAGGCACGATAAGTATATTGTAAGTTTGTGGGATATCCAAAGAACTCCAAGGGGTATTATTTCTATTACGCAGAGGAACAAAAGGTTTTTGTTTCTCGTAATGCCGATTTTCTAGAACAAGAGTTTTTAGAAAAGGAAACAAGTGGGAGCGAAATAGAACTGGAAGACATTCCAGAACCACAAACTACTATTGAATGTTTGGTAGAACCAGCAGTTCAAGAAGAACAGGACATTCCCGCATCCCTCCGCAGGAGTAGTAGGCCGTCTCATCCGCCTAAGAGATACTACGGTTTTCTCATAGATGGGGATAGAGAGGATTGCATCATTGATGATGATGAACCTACTAGCTTCCAACAGGTCATCCAGAGCGGCGACTCGGTACGATGGCTAGATGCAATGCGGACCAAGATGGAGTCCATGTACACCAACAAAGTATGGACTTTGGACTTTGCTCCAGATGGGGTAAAACCCATAGGATGCAAATGGATCTAAAAGAAAAATATTGGTGTAGATGGACTGGTAGAAACCTATAAGGCTAGACTTGTTGCAAAGGGTTTTCGTCAAAGATCTGCTTTGGACTATGACGAAACTTTTTCTCCAGTGGCTATGCTCAAATCCATTCGGGTCCTTCTTGCTATTGCCACCTTCCATGATTATGAGATCTGGCAGATGGACGTAAAAACGGCTTTTCTAAATGGTAATTTGGAAGAGTGCGTCTATATGGATCAGCCAGAAGGCTTCAATCAGAGTGGGAGCAGCGGGAAAGTGTGCAAGTTGCTTAAGTCCATTTATGGATTAAAGCAGGCATCGCGGAGTTGGAACATCTGTTTTGATGAAACAGTCAAAGAATATGACTTTATCAAAAATCCAGATGAACCATGTATATATAGTAAATTGTAGCACGAACTGTCGTATTCCTCGTCTTGTACGTGGATGACATTTTATTGATAGGAAATGACATTCCTATGCTTCAATCTGTCAATGGATTCTTGTCACACAGGTTCTCCATGAAAGACCTGGGTAATGCCTCTTACATTCTTGGGATCCGGATCTATCGTGATAGATCCAAGAGGATGTTGGGACTTTCGCAGTCCAGGTATATCAACACTATACTGAAAAGATTCAGTATGGAAGATTCTAAGCACGGTAGTTCACCGGCTTGTCACGGAATCACCCTCTCCAAAGAGATGTCTCCCAAGACTGTTTTGGAAAGGGATCGCATGTCTATTATACCCTACGCTTCTGCGGTAGGCTCTATAATATATGCGATTTTGTGCACCAGACTAGATGTAGCTTACGCACTGAGCATGGTAAGCAGGTATCAGTCAGACCTAGGGGAGAAGCACTGGATAGCAGTAAACAACATTACCTAAGAAGGACTAAGGAGATGTTCTTGGTTTACGGCGGAAAAGATCTCAAGCTCGAGGCCTTTGCTGATTCCGGCTTCCAGAGTGACAAGGATGACTCCAAGTCCTTGTCAGGTTATGTCTTTACCCTCAATGGAGGGGCGGTGTGCTGGAAGAGTTCCAAGCAGGGCACCTTTGCTGACTCGACGATGGAAGCGGAGTATATTGCTGCTTGCGATGCCGCAAAAGAAGCGGTCTGGATGAAGAAGTTCCTCACAGAAATTCAGGTGGTTCCTACCATTGTTGATCCAATACCTCTGTATTGCGACAACAACGGAGCTATAGCTTTAGCGAAGGAATCCAGGTCCCATAAGAAGTCCAGACACATCTTAAGGCGGTATCACCTGATCAGGGAGATCATAGATCGCCGGGAGATCGAGATCCGGAGAGTTGCTACAGAGGAGAACACTGCTGATCCATTCACAAAGGCCTTACCTCAGATTCAGTTCGAGAGCCTACTCGAGATGATCGGTCTTCGATATGCTAGTACATGGCCCTAGTGCAAGTGGGAGATTGTTAGTGTATATGCCCTAGGGGCCATTATTGTATCATACTAGCTTGTATATTACTTAATGGAAGCTTGGGATATTCACAGTTATATTAATAGTCTTTCTAAACATAGTAGTATGCTACCTGGTTATATTTATATTAATATGTGTGTACGTATTGATTGAGCCCCTAGGATCTTTCTTGACTACCAGCGCTGTGATGGCAATCACACTAGTGGGGGCTGGGTAGTCTACAAGCACATCCTTTTTCAGGTCCCTAGTCATAGGATTATCGAGATAGGGCATCGATACTCCGGAGTAGACTAGTGTGTACGCTTCTCATCCCAATTGGGGAGATGGTCTGTCCCACTGCCATCAGTACGTCGTACTGGAGATAGTATACAGGTGCTCGTTGGGTTACGGGTACACTGGAAAGGACTCGCAGGGAGCTGTTAGTTGGTATTATACCCGTCGTCAGTTAACAGTTCCCAGGTGACATGAGTACAGCATAGTCCGCAGACTTGACACTGCAACTTCGCCTAGAGTGTGTCCCATTGTTCTTAGATTGCTACCCTACCACTGCTCAAAGAGGTCGTGCAAACAGGTAGCAGTTGGGTGCAGTCCCGAGCCATTGGAGGCAGTAGTGGTTAGACAGGATTCGTCTCTCCCGGTATTGGGAGTTGATATCACGCTGTGTCTGGAGAGCCATTACGCAAAGTCCCTGGCCAGGGAAAGCGAGATTTACTGGTAGGTTTTCCAGTAGTTTCTCAAGGTGTAATGGGCTTCGCTCCGACACGAGTTATACCTCTTTTAGTGGACTGATGCTTGCCGCCCCCTAGGCCCGATATGCGATAGTCCTAGATGAACAGACCGGACTGTAAGGAGATTGTCACATCAGGCTCAGTAGGTGTTCGGATGGGTTTCCTCATCGGCCTTCTTATCGACATCTACCTGGGGACCGTTACGTACAGCTAGTGCGACTTGCGGTCTGTGGTTAAACCCACTGCCAGCGAAGTAGTCGAGTCTTTAGAGTCCCACACAGAGAGTTTCCCTGCTCCGGGCGAAACGATATAGAGGTCGTATGGTTTTACGACAAGGTTCGGACACGCACGTGCATTTTTGCACGTACGATGCACGGACAGTTTTTACTAGCCGGCTTTGGTTTAAGCCAGATTCTCGTATCGGATTATTGGATTTATACAGTCTAAAGTATTTCCGTGTTTTCACGGATAGGAGGGGCGTTCTCGTAATTTTGCGAGAAGCTTCTAGAAGGATGATGACTTGGAGGGCTAAGGTGGCATTTGCATTAATGGATTAGTGACTCATTAGATGAATCATTCAAGTGAGTCAATGAAGCATTTATTGCTTAATGACTCACTTGATGATTCATTGCATATATTAAATGAAGCATGGTTGTTAATATCATTTAATTGATTTATTTGATATTCTTTATGCTTTATCATATATTGTAAATGAGAAAGAATTCATATCATTCTCACTCTCACCTTCTCTCTCCTCAAGCTCTCTCTCTTCAAACCCTAACCCTAACCTCTCATGTGTTGGGATCAAGGGTTAGCAAGACTTATTAATCCCTAATCACACTCTATATTCCCTAGGTTGCTTTGATTAGCACTTTGAGTAACCTAGTTTCCTCAACTTAGAGGCAAAGCTTGGATTAGTAACTCCCGGGTTGATCTTCTATTAGAAAGAGGAGGCCGACGAGGAGGTGGTTAACGAGAAGAAGAAGGACTTGGTTCATTAGGTATAATCTTATTTCATTGTAGCTAATTACTCTTATGATAATGTTAGTTAGAGTTTAGCAAAGGTCTTTATGGTTAGTCGATGTTAGTTTAAAGAAAAACATTGTTTTTCATATTTCCACCTCCTCGCAACTCATGGGGTGTACAACGTCGACTTACACCGAGAAGCCATGGGGTAGAGCGTGCACACCTCGGGGACACCCTGGGGGGACCAGAGGCCGGACCCACACCCTAAGACCACCACAAGGTGGCCTTGGGGGTGGGTGACCCGAGAGCACCCCAACTTGGTGCTCTCGGGTTTGCCTTCCCCTAGGGGACACTTCGAGGTGGCCCCCGTGGGTGGGTACCCCCTGAGGCCCCCTATTTGATAGTTATTTTTGGAATCTTCGCCTCCACGAAGATTCGGGCGGGTTTAGAGTTCGTTTTGACTCCCGGATTGGCTTAAAATGATCGGTTTTGGAACTGTAGCTCACTGGATTTTTCATGTCTTGGAAAAATTGGTTTAGTTTGGTAATTGCGTGCGGAACTCTAATGTCGCGGTTACTTTACAAGCTTTGTGATGTATGATACAATTATTAGAATCCGGATTAATTAGTTTTAGGAAAACTAGTTAGTATATTGTAAACATAGCCGTTTAGTCTCAATTGATCGATTGCCACGAAGTTTAGATTCGGATCAAAACTCCATCGCAATTGCGTATTGTAAGCGATCACTAAGTCAGGAATCTTGTTGAATTATCCGAAAACCAATTGAAAAAAGTTTTCATTTTGAGACTAAAATGCAAGTTTTATAAGTTAGGCATGAAATCCGGAATATGAGATATTCCGGGTTTATGATATCTAAAGATATTGCAGATTCTAATTATTGTAGTTTTCTGTTTTCTTTTCCACGACCGTAAGTGTAATATGTGGGGTATCCCAATCTCATTGCTATATGTCAACATGTTTTAGGGATACGCATATTTGCTTACGTTGATGATATATGATATCATGTGTTGATGTTGATATGATTTATTTGATCGTCGTGAAAGAATAACCGGGGGGT
The DNA here is from genome assembly GCA_030015575.1 of Agapanthus africanus. Classification (NCBI taxonomy): domain Eukaryota; kingdom Viridiplantae; phylum Streptophyta; class Magnoliopsida; order Asparagales; family Amaryllidaceae; genus Agapanthus; species Agapanthus africanus. The sequence continues at coordinate 395,823,262 of JASDDO010000022.1, forward strand.
TCTATGTGAGATGAGAGTTTTTATTTCATTCATGTAAAATCTGTATGTAATATTCTTTTATTGGTGCACTTTCGGGTTGAGGATGATGTCACCATTGTTGTATAATATTTACTTTTCCGTATTAGGATAGACCAAATGCGGGAAGCACAAGTAACCAGGTTCTAGAGTCCGGTAGGAGACTGTTTCCCCAATCAGAGCAAAGCTCTATTCAAATTTTGAAATTTGAAATGAGGCAGCGCTTTATAAAAGCGCTCGCGCTAGCAGCGCCAGCGCTAAGTGTTAAAGACTCTGAGGCAGCGCTCACGTGCAAAGCACGAGAGCACTAGCGCCAAGAGCGCCAACGCTAGGAGTCAAAGACTCTAATGCAGCGCTCACGTGCAAAGTATGAGAGCGCTGGCGCTAAGTGCGCTAGCGTTAGGAGTCAGAGACTCTGATGCAGCGCTCACGTGCAAAGCACGAGAGCGCTAGCGCTAAGTGCGCTAGCACCAAGAGTCAAAGACTCTGATGCAGCGCTCACGTGCAAATCACGAGAGCGCTAGCATTGGAACTAAATGTTCCACACCCTTGGATTAAAGATCCAACGAAAATGATTAAAAATCATCAAATTACCAGAATAAAATTCTGTTCTTTCCAAACAAGAAAGATTGTGCTCTGTAAACCAGAGCACCATTGGATCAAAGATCCAATGGTGATTAAAAATCACTAAGATACAGAATAAATTCTGTAATGTTTTACAAATCGTTATGCGAATTTTCCGTTAATCGGTAAAATAGGCGGTGTTTTTCCGTAAAAACCCGGAAGTGATCATTTTTCAGTATAGACTTAACTGCACCTAGTTTAACTAGAAAATTGCTAGTTTGCGGTTTTTAGTTGTTACTTGAATATTTTGGTTCACTTTAATAATTTTCCTTAATTAAAATATTATTATAAGCTTTTAATTATGCACTTAATTAGTGGTAATTACAAATTTGATTGGGTTAATTATGCTAAAGGGAATCTATGCTAACTTAATCACAAGACTAAGCATTAATCCATCCACGCAAAATATCTCTCCAAAATATCTAGATATTTGTTGAATTAAAAGAAAACTTTAATTAGAAATATAAAAGATTAAGAGGTGGCTTCGGATGGGAGGTGCATTAATGAGCATTAATTGAGGTTTTAGACTAGATTTTTCCACAACCTTCATCATTCTTTCATGTTGGCCGACCACTCCCCCCTTGCAGCCCTCTCTCTCTTCACACCTCATTTGCACTTCTTCATGTAAGTCTATGTCGCTCACCCCGCAAGCTAGCGAGCAGGCGGAACAAATAAAAATTGAAACTTTCTTACATAGTAACATAGACTAAAGCTAGGGGATCTTTGCCAAACCATTAATAACGATCTACAAGAGGTTTAATTCACTGTCATGCGAAGATTATACCTCACGAAAACGGTCCTTCGGTTCTTCCCTCCGCTGTCCTCTTCGTCCATGCAAGCTCTGAGGATCGATCCGGATCTTGGTCACCTCCTCGGCCTCCTAAAGTCGAAGACGATCCACCCGAGAGTCTATAGTCCGAGCTCCACCTCAAGCCGAGGTAACTAGGGCAACAAGTTTGCTACTCTTGATGCCCTGGGTGTTGTAGAGGAAGAAGATGGGTTTGTTTGTCTATTTAGAACCTAATTTTCTCAACACATGAGACTATTAGGAATTTGTAGTGTGGAGGAAGAAGAAGCAAACCATGGGAGCTCTCATTTGATGAGAGAGAATGAGAAGAAGATAATCATCAATAAGAAAAATAATTACCATTCTTTTGTCATGATAAATTGATATGGTTACAATTGATTTAACCATTATCATGTCAAGTAAAATCCAAGCCATATGAAAAGTCTAGAGCTCACAAAAAATATCCAAGTCAACAATGGTCAACTAGATCAAATGGTCAACATGGTCAAAGCAATTAGCCATCACAATTATCATTAAAAGGATTAGTAAATATTTTCCTCCGTAGGGTTAGCTTACCACCTTAGCAAGGTTTAGCAAGGCATCACACATGCCATATTGAAATTTTTGGGGTGCTAAACAAACCCTAACCAAGATCTTAACTAGAGACATAGGGTAAACATAGCAAGTAAACATCTTTACTACTAAGAGTTTGGGATTACAACCTTTGTAGTCCGTTCCTTCACTTAAAAAGCTCCGTGTTGAGGTCCCTTCGCTGTTATCATCAAGTACCCAGACTCTAGAGAGGCTCCATGAAGAGAAAGACGCAAGCTTACTTCCGATCTTCAATAACAAAGATGATCTACTTTGAAGAAACTCAAACCCAAGCTCTTGCTTTGCCAATCAAGTATTAGAAAAGCAAACACCCTAATCTAAGTGGCAAGAATAGATAAGGATGATGAGGTAGGAATTTAACTCTCATTTGTTTTCAATTTCTCACTCATTTTCATCACATATGAAAAAGCTAGAAAGCTTTTCATCAAAAAGGAAGAGGAAGAAGAAGAAGAAGCAAATCCATTTGTGATGAATAATGAAATCAAGTGTGAGGTTAGAATTGAAACCATGGGTTAAGAATATAAACTTAACCCTTGTATAGAAATAACTAAGGTAAAGGGTTGGGTTGGGTTAAAGAAATATCTATGCAAAATATCACAAGTCAAAGTCAAAGCTTCAAGAAGCTTCTTGAAAGCTTCTTGCAAGCTTAACCCTAATCCAAACCCTAACCATATTTAAACTCCAAAAAACATGTTGCAATTATAACCCTAACTTGTTACAATATTATATATCACATATACAATATTTATTGTAACAAAAAAAATAATACAATTAACATATATCACATATATATCAATGTATTACCCGAGTGAGAAAAAGAATCTTTAAGTGAGCTTATAATAGTTAATGTAATTTAATATATCAAATATATAATTATACATTAAATTATCGAATCAACACTTGATCCGATAATCCGGCTATTTCACATATAACCGACTAATATAATCTGTATCAGTTCATCGAATCAACACTTAATCCGATGACCCGGCTATATCACATATACCCGGCCGATATCGCATATCGCGAGAATCTAATACGGTATCGCATACACGTATTATTCTCGGTCCCGCACATATCACATATGTGCTCCTACTACGTTTTTCCCGAGCCAGGAAACCTCTGTGTAGGACTCTAAGAATCGTCAATACGCCGGCAGTAGGTGATGATCATATCAAACACCCACAACCTGCAAGCGGTCAGCTAAACGTAACAGCCACCCAGGTATTGAGCAATCAGAAGATCAACAAGCAAGCATGTACTTTCTCCCGTGAATCCAACCAGTAACACTCGCTTACAGTCCGGTCTCTTCGTCTGATATGTCACATATCTCGCCTAGGGGTGGTAAACGTCAGACCCCAGTAGCTTGATAAGTCGTGTCGATATGAGGTCCATAACAGTTCGAGAAACTACTGATAACACTTACCAGTAAATCTCAGCAATCCTGGCTAGGGATTTCCAGTTATAGCCAATCGAACACAGCGCAACATCAACTCCCTATACTTGGAGAGACGAAACCTCTCCTATCGCTCATTGCCTCCATGTGATTCAGGACTGTACCCAAAAGCCACCTTTTTGCACGCCCTCTTGGACGTGGTATGATGGAAATCAAAGCACAGTGGGAATCACACAAGACTCAATGACGATCTCGGGTCTACAGACTAACCTGTACCAGTGTCACCCGAGAAATTCCATCTGACGTGAGGTATAATACCATCTGGGAGTTCTCGGCGAGTCCGTCCAGTGTACCCAGTTTCCACTGAGCACCCATATACCTTCTTTGATTTCAAAAACCAATGGATATGGGATCATCCATTGCCCATCATATGGGTCAAGAAGCGCATACGCTAGTCTACTCTGGAGTATCGATGCCCTGTCTCGGTACTCACACGACTATGAACATTTGAAGGATGTACTTGCCGACTACACTGTCCCCACTAGTATGTTCTGCATCATAGTCCTAGTAGTCAAGTACTCATCCTAAGGGCTTTATCAACATGTGACATAGAGACAAACATAATACATGTTAAGTTAAAGAGTAACCAGATAGTATACTATCATTTCGAGCAAGAAAGTCCTCCCTATATATGTACAAGCATCCACTACAATATACATCGTATGTACAGTAATGGCCTCTAGGGTATACATATAACTAGCAATCTCCCACTTGCACTAGGGCCATCTGTTGTGGTATCGCATACCCAACAATCAGCTGTGGTTGAAGTATCTCATACTCAACCATCCCATAAAAGTCTCTACTGGGAAATAGGCCTTTGTGAGCTGATCCACGCTGTTGTCCTCTGTGCCTACTCTCCTAACCTTGATCTCCCTGGAGATCAACCATCTCCATGATCAGGCGATACTGCCTAAGAATATGTTTGGATTACAGATAGGACGGGGGTTCCTAGGCCTAAGCCACAACTCCATTGACACACAATGGTAGGAACGAAGTTCATCTCATGAACTAGTGTACATCCAGACTATTTCTTTGGTAGCATCCTTGGTAGTGATTTATCCTTCCTTTATCGTCTAGTATGTCACGGTATCTAGCTTGGAACCATTCCAACATACCGTCCCTCCACCGAGGGTAAAAACAATGCCTGTGACTGACATTCAGTCATCCTTATCACCCTGGAACCTTTCCAGTGATTCTCCCCAGGATCGATTGATACCATCTCGCTACAACTAGTGAGAATCCTAACATCCAATTAGATCTATCTCATAGATCCATAATCCAGGATTTAGGAGGTATCACCTTGATCCTATATGGAGAATCTTTATGATAAGAGGAGATTGACCGAGCGTAGCATTGGAAACTCCTTCCCTATCAAGAGTTGTTATCCACGTACTTAACGAGGATCACCACCATACTCCCTACTACCTTTTTGTATATACTTGGTTCATCTACCATTTTGATGAAGTAAAACTCTTTGACTACTACATCAAAACAGACGTTCCAACTCCAAGATGCCTGATTTATCACATAAAACATCTTGTACACGTTTCCGCTGCTCCCATTGTCTACGAAGTCCTCTAGCTGTGTACTTATTGACGCTTTCTTCCAAATCATCATTTTAGAAAAGCAGTCATGACACCCAACCACCAGATATCGTAGTCATGGTATGTAGCAGTGGCAAGTAGGATCTGAATGGACTTAAGCATAGCTTTGAAAGTTTCAACTTTTCCATGTACACCAAGTAATCTTCTCAAGATATACTTGCTCCTGATGGGGATTTAACCCTTCAGATAAAGCAACGAAAGTCCATACTTTGTTGGTGTATAAGGATTCCATCTCAGATCGCTAAGCATCCAGCCATTCTTACAGAGTCCCCACTCCAGATGGCCTGCTCGAAACTAGATGGGTCATAATCTCATGATGCAATCCTCGCTCCCACTGTCATAGAGAAACAGAAGTATCTCTCAGGTGGATGAGGAACCCTACAAGATCGGCGGAGAGGCTGAGGTTCGTTGGAAACTATTGTATCCTGTGGGTTTACCAAATCATCAGCTGCAGTTTGTATAGCTGGAACTCCTTCCAGTTCTACCTCATGACCACTAATTTCTTCACAAGAAATTCCCTTTTTCTCAAAAAGTGGTATGCCGAGAAATAAAACATCTTTTGTTTCTCGGTGTGGTAGAAGATATTCCCTTGCAAATGCTTGGGATATCCAACAAACTTCCACAGAACTGACCATGTCTCGAGCTTGTCCGGATTTTGCTTTTGACATAGGCCGGACAACCCCAAATCTTAACATCTTTAAGAGATGGAAACTTCCCATACCAAATCACATATGGAGTGGTAGGCATCTAATTTGGTTGGAACCCTATTCAATAGGTATGCAAATTCTCAAGTGCATAACCCCAAAAGAAAATAGGCTACTCAGTAGTACTCATCATAGAGCACACCGTATCACATACGGTGTAATTGCTCAGCCTCGATACACCGACGTGCAGTGGTGTATACGGAGGAGTAATGCTGAGAAAGAGTCTCATTCTCCTTTAGAATAGTCCCGGAATTCCATGATCAAGTATTCTCCTCCTTGATCACATCAAAGGACATAATACTTATACCTGTTTTGGTTCTCTACTTCTAACTTATATTCATTGAATTTCTCAAAAGTTTCAGACTTGTGTTTCAACAGGAACATATGTCCGGATCTTGAGAGATAATCAGTGAATGTAATGAAGTACAAAGAACCGGTCCTAGCATATGTAGACATGGGACTATCATACATCATCATGTATCAATCCCTAGAGTTCACTAACTCATTCTCTGTTACCAATAAACGGAGTTGTGGTCATCTTATCTTTGTGACATGACTGGCAAATTTTACAAGATGTAAATTCAAACTAATTTAAATATTCATATTTATGTAACTTCAGCTAGTCGGGTCGTATTGATATGACCTAGTCTACAATGCCTCAAGAAGGATTCGTTCATTTCTGAACTCTTCCTCTTGTGTGTGTTCTGTACGTTAAGAACTGTGGTTTGATTTAGAACGTCTATGCTTTTAGATAACGTGCCTGAACCGACCAACTCTTGATATAAGAAATGTTCAAAACATTATCCAACAATACAAAATTATATCCTTCCTTACTAAAAAGGAGACTGATATGATGTTGTATATCATGTTCGGTATCTAATAACATTCGTTCAGAATCAATGTATTCTTATAATACAGGGTAATAACTGCCAACAGACTTGGCTGCAACTCTTGCATCATTTCCAACTCTTGAAACTTATCACCCGTTCTTAGTTCTCTACCTGTCTGTATCCCATGTAACAAATTACATTTGCGGGATCATGATCCGGCATCTCATACCCGGGACGTAAAGGATACTGAGAAATAGTTCTCGGTAATGAACACACCCGAAGATGATGCATCAACATGCACTTTCTTCGTTTGGGCGGCACGGGAATTCTGGTAATCCTCTATATCCTGCTGTGTCTTATAACAATTATAAGTTTGAGCGGGACCAACATTCCCCAGCGCAGTATAACAAGCGGGTTTGGTCAATACATCCGTATTATTATCATGATTAAGGCGTGACATATTCGCAACCAGGAGAGAGAGAGAAGAAAACACTCAGCGTATACTCTTGCAAGATTAGATTGGTTATTAATATATCTAATCAGGATGTCTCCCACTGTTTTAGTCAAATCTTCCTTCAAACCCTAAAAGGAAAGACTAGCCGGGATTAATTACACCCAACAAGTTCGCCAATATTTCATCCAGGCCAGTGCCGGTACTTTGAGGGAGGTTCCCCGTTCTTTCACACGGACCTAATTAAAATAAACCTCGTTTTCCCAGAGCCATAACCCCGTTAACACCTTTCTAGACACCTACTTGATCGCCTAATTGTAGTGTGTAAAACTCTTCCAGGAGTAACTCTTACTCGCAGCGGGTATCGGAATCCAACTATCTCATAGGAGGTATGCAATCTCATTGCAAATTTCAACACTTGAAATTCCCAATAATATTTTTACCCCTAGCAGCTATATGACCTTAACATAGTCAACAAATCATAAGTGCTAGTCAAGTTCAACCCATCATTTCCCGATTGAATTAAACCCACCCGCACGACCCTTAACATAGTCAACAAAGTCGCACGACTACCCTAATCCAATCGCATCAAATGCTTATACAGATAAGCACTAACCAGCTACCGCACACTACGCCTTAACATAGTCAACAAACGTAGCACAAATACTAACTAGTACTTATCTGAAATGACGGAGGGCTATGACAGGTTTTTAAGAAAACCCTTTGCGTAATGATCTTGATATCGTTGTAGAATCGAGTGATTTTAAATAGAATGTTTTTTAGGCCTTTTCTAGTTTTGCTAAAGAGGTCTCTCCCGGTGAAGGGATCTCGGCTCTTTCCTCATCGAATAAGGTGCAAGATATTTCATAAATATCACTATGCAAAGCAAAAACTATAAAAACAATCAAAAGACAAACCGAGTTTGTAGCATCTGCTAGTTTCGCTAAAGTGGTCACTCCCGGTGAAGGGATCTCGGCTCTTTCCTTATCGAATAAGGTGCTGGATATTCTGCAAGGAATATCGCTATGCAAAGCAAGAACTAGACCTGCCAGTTTTTAAACAAGTTTCTACAACATCTTTAGGTTTCTTTTATTTCATTAATCTCATTAATGAAGTCCTATTTTATTATGCTTCACAAGCATCACATATGAAACGAAATCAACAATATATAATATATATCTCATATATACAATATAAACATTCGTCTCAGGCAGTAATATGATCTCATCATAGAACATTGCAACAGAAGAACATATATGAAATATTGGATATACTAGGAGGTCCGTGTTTTAATACGAGCCTGTATAAAACACGGATTCCACGGTCGTGATGAATAGCCAAACCGATATCCCTAGACCCCTACGAGAGCGGCAAGTAATCCTGCCAGTTCTAGAGTTAGGAGATCCGGTCTCGACTTCTCGAGATGGTCTCCCACTGGACCCTAGAACCCGGTTACTTGTTATCACCGCCTTGGGTCTATCCTAATGCGGAAAAATAAATAATATACAATGGTGACATCATCCTCAGCCCGGAAGTTCCCCAATAAAAGAATATTACATACAATTGAATTTTACATGAATGAAAAACAAAAACTCTCATCTCACATAAAACCCCCGGCTATTCAAAACACGACGATCCAATATAACATATCACAGCAACACATAACATCACATGTCATAAACGTAAGTAAATATGTGTATCCTAATTGTCGTTGATGTATAGCAACGAAACCGGCGATACACCATATATTACACTTACGGTCGCAGAAAAGAAAGTGTAAAACTACAACGGTTGGAATCTGCAACCTCCTTAGACATCGCATGCCTAACCAAATGAATTCCTTAGACATCTCATGCCTAACAATTATAAACCCCGCATTTTAGTCTCAATATCGAAAACACTTTTTAATATCTAGTCGGGCAATTCAACAAGATTCCCGACATTCTGATCGAATGCTCGTCGAAAACTTTAGTAGATGGCCGCACCCCCGATGCTGTCGACGAAGTGCACTAAGACGGAACTCCGCTGCCGCGAGCACCCGAACGGATGCTTTTGGCGACGGGATTCTCCTACAGTCACTTAGTCGGGGCCTTGGGGACTAGCTGTCTATTAAGTTTACCCGGCGAGTATCCGCGTACGCTACGTGATTGTGACAGATTTTTGATCGCATCAAAATCCCGTGGCAACCGATCACCTGAGACTAAACTGCTAGATTTATAACATTCAAAATTAGTTATCTCATAACTACTTGTGGATTCCAAATATTGTATCACAATCCAGATAAATAGACAATGTTAAACTTTCCTATCGAATAAACAAACACCCAAGATTTCCCAAATAGCTCAACACTTGAGTGGAGTTCAAAAAGTCCCAGAACATACCACAGCCGCTATGAACCAGCCGTAGAAGGGTCAAACCAACGCCTCACATGTGGCAACGCTAAACTACCACAAACTCTATGGTTCATTGGCGGTTTTGACGGTCACATAATCGAGTTAAGGTTACGTTCTTCTAGAGGGTCAACAGATACGCTTGCATGATTTTCCGAAAGTTCCAAACTCGTGAAAAAATCCAACACTTGAAAATTTTCCGTCAGTGGAAAAGTGAGTTATTGATATCCGTTCGAACTTTTTAACACGTTCTAAATTACCCGAAAAACTAAACGATGTTAAAATTTTCGATCGAATCAACGAATACAAAAGATCTCCAGAAAACTCAACACTTGAGTAGAATTAAAAATTCCCAGAAGCATGCAAAAGTACCCAAGAACCATACCCTGAAGTATTATCCCCTGACACCCTAAGTTGGCCGCGGAACCGCCGCCAAACGCATGGTTTGGCCACGGTTCCGCGGTGTCTTGAAGGGGTCATGGGTCCGTACTTCACAGTAATTCTTATAATTCCTTGCTGAATTTTCGGAGTATTTTTAATACAGAAAAAATCAACATTTTAAAAAATTTACAGAGAGGGGGTAAAACACGATGTTTCAGGGTTCGATCGGACTTTAAACTTCGTCTAAACGATGCCTGAAGCTCTAGCTTGGCTCTGATACCACTGTAGGGTTAGCTTAGCACCTTAGAAAGGTTTAGCAAGGCATCACACATGCCATATTGAAATTTTGGGGTGCAAAACAAACCCTAACCAAGATCTTAACTAGAGACATAGGGTAAACATAGCATGTAAACATCATTACTACTAAGAGTTTGGGATTACAACCTTTGTAGTACGTTCCTTCACTTCAAAAGCTCCGTGTTGAGGTCAATTCCCTGCAATCATCAAGTACCCGGACTTTAGAGAGGCTTTATGAAGAGAAAGATGCAAGCTTGCTTTCGATCTTCAATAACAAAGATGATCAACCTTGAAAAAACTCAAACCCAAGCTCTTGCTTTGCTAATCAAGTATTAGCAAAGTAAACACCCTAATTTAAGTGGCAAGAATAGATGAGGATGATGAAGTAGGAATTTAGCTCTCATTTGTTTTCAATTTCTTACTCATTTTCATCACATATGAAAAAACTAGAAAGCTTTTCATCAAAAAGGAAGAAGAAGAAGAAGCAAATCCATTTGTGATGATTAATGAAATCAAGTGTGAGGTTAGAATTGCAACCATGGGTTAAGAATTTAAACTTAACCCTTGTAGAGAAATAACTAGGGTAAAGTGTTGGGTTGGGTTAAAGAAATATCTATGCAAAATATCACAAGTCAATGTCAAAGATTCAAGAAGCTTCTTGAAAGCTTCATGCAAGCTTAACCCTAATCTAAACCCTAACCATATTTAAACTCCATAAAACATGTTGCAATTATAACCCTAACTTATTATAATATTATATATCACATATACAATATTTATTGTAACAAAAACAAAAAAAAATTAGAATTAACATATATCACATATATATCAATGTATTACCCTATTGAGAAAAAGAATCTTTAAGTGAGCTTATATTAGTTAATGTAATTTAATATATCAAATATATAATTATACATTAAATTATCGAATCAACACTTGATCCGATAATCCAGCTATTTCACAAATAACCGACTAATATAATCTGTATCAGTTCATCGAATCAACACTTGATCCGATGACCCGGCTATATCACATATACCCGGCCGATATCACATATCGAAAGAATCTAATACGGTATCACATACACGTTTTATTCTCGGTCCCGCACATATCACATATGTGCTCCTACTCCGTTTTGCCCGAGCCAGGAAACCTCTGTGTAGGACTCTAAAGAATCGTCAATACGCCGGCAGTAGGTGATGATCATATCAAACACCCACAAGCTGCAAGCGGTCAGCTAAACGTAACAGCCAACCAGGTATTGAGCAATCAGAAGATCAACAAGCAAGCATGTACTTTCTCCCATGAATCCAACCAGTAACACTCCCGTACAGTCCGGTCTCTTCGTCTGATATGTCGCATATCTCGCCTAGGGGTGATAAACGTCAGACCCCAGTAGCTTGATAAGTCGTGTTGATATGGGGTCCATAACAGTTCGAAAAACTACTGATAACACTTACCAGTAAATCTCCGTAACCCTGGCCAGGGATTTCCAGTTACAGCCAATCGAACACAGCACAACATCAACTCCCTATACTGGGAGAGACGAAACCCCTCATATCGCTCATTGCCCCCATGTGATTCGGGACTGTACCCAAAAGCCACCTTTTTGCACGCCCCCTTGGACATGGTATGATGGAAATCAAATTACAGTGGGAATCACGCATGACTCTTTGATGATCTTGGGTCTACAGACTAACCTGTACCAGTGTCACCAGAGAACTGACATCTGACGTGAGGTATAATACCATCTGGGAGTTCTCGGCGAGTCCGTCCTGTATACCTAGTCTCCACTGATCACCCGTATACCTTCTCTGATGTCAAACACCGATGGATATGGGATCATCCATCGCCCATCATATGGGTCAAGTGTAGGGTTGCTAGGCACGCACACAAGGTTCTACGAGGCATCAACCATGCCCGATTAAAATTTAGCCATGCCAACAACCCAAACCCGGATCTTTAAACTAGAGTTTAGGCGGAAAAAAACATGTTAGACCGGTCCATCACTTCAATAGCTCCGTGTAGATTTCCCCTTCGCTGCGGTCGTGAACTCCGGACTCTAGAAAAGCTCCATAAGAAGAACGAACGTGCTTGCTTCGAAGACTTCGAGGCCGGAGATGATCTACGTCGGGGAGACACTAACCCAAGCTATTTCTTCACTAGGTCAAGAACATTGTGATGAGAACACACTCTACTACATGGAAAGTGGTAGAGGATGAAGAAGTAGGATGTGGGCTCACTTTAGAACTGATTTTCTCACATATTTCCTCATAGCACCATTGAAGCTAGAAAGCTTTTTCAAGGAGCTTGATGATGAAGAAGAAGTGAATAATTCATCCAAATGAAAACTTATCCTTTGAATTATTTCACCATGGTTGAGTTAAGCCCTCATTCTTAACTCATGTAGAGAATTAACCAAAGTATGAGTTTAAGGGTTGGGTTAACTAATATCCTAAGGAATGACAAAAGAGTTGACTTTGTCAATGTTGCATACAAGCTTATACAAGCTTGATAACATTGACTAAAGTCTCCTCTCTTTTGTTATTCTTAAGAAAATAAGTAAACCCTAATTTAACCTAAACTTGCTATAAGTCTCATACACCCATCTTGTATGTATCATCAAGCATGATACAAATATGTACACTTGCATATATCACATATAAACAATGTGCACAATCTAGTGAGAAAATAAATCATAAGTGAGCTAATACTAGTTAATGTAATGTAATATATTAAATATATAATTATACATTAAATTATTAAATCAACTCTTGAATTAATAACCCGGCTATAACCGACTAATATCATGTGTAACAACTTATCGAATCAACACTTGATCCGATAACCCGGCTATATCGCATACAACCGATCAATGTCACGAATCGCGAGAATAGAATACGGTATCTCATTACGTATCAATCTCGTTCCCGCACATATCACATATGTGCTCCTATTCCATTTCGCTTGAGCCAAAAAACCCCTGTGTATGACTCTAAAGACTCGTCAATACGCCGGCAGTAGGTGATGATCATATCAAACACCGACAAGCCGCAAGCGGTCTGCTAAACGTAACGGCCACCCGGGTATTGAGCGATCAGAAGATCAACAAGCAAGCCTGTACATTCTCCTGTGAATCCAATCGGTAACACTCCCGTACAGTCCGGTCTCGTCGTCTGATATGTCGCATATCTCGCCTAAGGGTGGTAAACGTCAGACCCTATTAGCTCGATAAGTCGTGTCGATATGAGGTCTATAACAGTTCGAGAAACTACTGATAACACTTACCAGTAAATCTCAGCAACCCTGGCCAGGGATTTCCAGTTATAGCTAATCGAACACAGCACAACATCAACTCCCTATACAGGGAGAGACGAATCCCCTCCTATCGCTCATTGCCTCCATGTGATTCGGGATTGTACCCAAAAGCCACCTTTTTGCACGCCCTCTTGGACGTGGTATCATGGAAATCAAAGCACAGTGGGAATCACACAAGACTCTATGACGATTTCGGGTCAACAGACAACTCTGTGTTAGTTATATGTATGCCCTAGAGGCCATTACTATACATACGATGTATATTGTAGTGGATGCTAGGACATATATAGGGAGGACTTTCTTGCTCAAGATGATAGTATGCTATCTGGTTACTCTTTACCTTTACGTGTATACTGTTTGTCTCTCTGTTATATGTTGGTAAAGCCCTTAGGATGTGTACTTGACTACCTGGACTATGATGCGGATCATACTAGTGGGGACATGGTAGTCCACAAGTACATCCTTCAAGGTCCCTAGTCGTGGGTATATCGAGACGGGGAATCGATATACCAGAGTAGACTAGCGTATACCTTCTCGACCCATACAGATGGGCGATGAATGATCCCATATCCATTGGTGTTTGACATCAGAGATGATATACGGGTGCTCAGTGGAGACTGGGTACACTGGATGGACTCGCCGAGAACTCCCAGATGGTATTATACCTTACGTCAGATGGCAGTTCTTTGGTGACACTGGTAAAGGTTAGTCTGAACACCCGAGATCGTCATAGAGTCTTGTGTGATTCCCACTGTGCTTTGATTTCCACCTTACCACATCCAAGAGGGCGTGCAAAACGGTGGCTTTTGGGTATAGTCCCGAATCACATGGAGGCAATGAGCGATAGGAGGGGATTCTTCTCTCCCGGTATAGGTAGTTGATGTTGCGCTGTGTTCGATTGGTTATAACCGGAAATCCCTGGCCAGGGTTGCTGAGATGTACTGGTAAGACTTATCAGTAGTTTCTCAAACTTTTATAGACCTCATATCGACACGACTTATCGAGCTATTGGGGTCTGACGCTTACCACCCCTAAGCGAGATATGCGACATATCAGACGACGAGACCGGACTGTACGGTAAGTGTTACTGGTTGGATTCATAGGAGTGTGAGCGGGCTTGCCCGTCGATCTTCTAATCGCTCAATACCCGGGTGGCCGTTACATTTAGCAGACTGCTTGCGGCTTGTGGGTGTTTGATATGATCATCACCTGCTGCCGGCGTATTGACGAGTCTTTAGAGTCCTACACAGAGGTTTCCTGGCTCAAGCGAAACGAAATAGGAGCGCATATGAGATATGTGTGGGACAGAGAATAATGCGTGTATTTGATACCGTATTCTATTCTCGCGATGAATGTATCGAATGGTTGTATGCGATATAACCTAGTTATCGAATCGAGCATTGATTCGATAAGCCGATACATTGGATATTAGTCGGTTATATGCGATATGACCGGATCGTTAAATAAAGTGTTAATTTAATGATTTAATGTAGAATTATATATTTGATATATTACTTTGCATTAACTAGTATTGGTTCACTTAAGATGGATTTTCTCACTTGATGTGCACATTGTATATGTGATATATTTTTGTGCACTTGATTGTATCATGTTTGATGATACATGCATGTTTGTGTGTATGTTTGGTTTAAACCATGGTTGGTCAATGGTTAGGGTTTCACTTGATTTATTTCACTTATTCTTTTATCTATTTATTTTGGTTGAAAAGGAAAAGAAAAACTAAATGGTTGCTTTCATGCAAGAAGGTTCTTGTAGCTTCATGCATCTTTGACTAAAGCAACCATTTTGTCTTCATCTCCTAACCCTAACCATTCAACTAACCTTAGTTTATTCTCTACACCTAACTATGGTTGAAATTATGATAAGTATGATTTTGTTTTCTATTTTAAAATAACTTATCATATTTCTTTTCTTCTTCTTCTTCTTCAAGAAGAAGAAAGCTTGCAACCATCAATGGTGACTTGATGAAATGAGTGAGAAATCCAATTCTAAAGTGAACCCACCTCCTATTTCTTCATCCTCTACCTTTTGCCAAGTAGTATAGGATGTTTTCTTCACAAGTATCATGACTTGGTGAAGTTGGAGCTTGATCTTGTGTTGCCTCGACGTAGATCATCTTCGGCATCGAAGCCGACGATCTAGCCCGCCCATTTCTCCGATGAAGCCGATGCTAGAGTCCGGGATTCGATTTGGACAGTGGAGGGACGTCATCACGGAGCCTAGGAGGTGGAGAACCGGATCTACAAAGGTTGTAGCCCCTTCCTTTTAAGTTAAAGTTGTTTACTTGCATCGCATCACCTATACATCTAGTTAACGATCCGTATTAGGGTTTCTCGGCACTTGTAAAATTTTAATTGGCCATGTTTGATAACTTGTGAGACTTCATTAGTGTGCCTAGGAACCCTACAGTGGTATCAGAGCCTAGCTAGAGCCTTAGGAGATGCGTAGACGTTGTTAGAAACCCGATCGAACCCGAAACCCCAATTTTTCAATGCTCTCTGGCCTTTTTTCAAAAACTGGGTTTTTTCCAGATTAAAAATGCTTAAAAAATTCAGCAGGGAATTCTAAGAATTACGGTGCAAATATTACCTAATGATGTGTCTAAAGCGCGGCGGAACCGCGGCAGAAGCCTGGCTTCTGCGGCGGTTCCGCAGCCATTTTATGAGATTAGCCTATAATTTTTGCACAGTAATTTGTTTATTCAGGTGCTGAGTTTTCTGGGAATTTTTTAATTTGCACTCAAGAGTTGAGTTTTCTGGGATGCTTTAGGGCTTCGATGATTCGATCGGAATTTCTAATTTTGTCTATTTGTTTTCCGGATAATTTGTTGAATATGTTAAAAAGTTCGACCGGAAATAAATATCCAATTTTTCCCCTGTCGGGAAATTTCCAAGTGTTGGATCTTTCCATGGTTTAACAACGTTCTAAGTAGTGCAAGTAACGCGATGGACCCGCTAGAAGACAACAAACCTTAACTCGATTATGTGACCGTCTTGAACTGCCCTTTGAACCTTAGGGTTTGGGGCAGTACGGCGTGCCACATGTGAGGCGTTGGCTTGACCCTTCTACGGCTGGACCGTTGGTACTGAGGCATGAACTGGATGTTTTTAAACCTATTTCATGTGTTGAGCTGTATCGGAAAAACTTGGGTGTTCGAATGTTCGAT
The DNA here is from genome assembly GCA_030015575.1 of Agapanthus africanus. Classification (NCBI taxonomy): domain Eukaryota; kingdom Viridiplantae; phylum Streptophyta; class Magnoliopsida; order Asparagales; family Amaryllidaceae; genus Agapanthus; species Agapanthus africanus. The sequence continues at coordinate 395,839,915 of JASDDO010000022.1, forward strand.
AGGAAAGTTTAACATTTTCTATTTATCTGGAATGTGATACAATAATTGGAATCAACAAATAGTTATGAGATAACTGAGTGAATGTTATAAACATAGCACTTTAGTCTCACTTGATCGGTTGCCACGGAATTTTGATGCGATCAAAATTCCGTCGCAATCACGTAGCGTACGCGGATACTCGCCGGATAAACTTAATAGACAGCCTCACCCCATAGCCCCGACCAAGTGACTGTAGGAGAACCCCATCGCCGAAAGCATCCGTTTGGGTGCTCGCGGTAGCGGTGTTCCGCCTTGGTGCACTTCGTCGACGGTATCGGGGGTGCAGCCGCCTACTAAAGTTTGCGACGAGCATTCGATCAGAATGTTGGGAATCCTGTTGAATTGCCCGACATGTTATTGAAAAGAGTTTTCGATAAATGAGACTAAAATGCGGGGTTTATAATTGTTAGGCTTGCGATGTCTAAGTATTTCATTTGATTAGGCATGCGATGTCTAAAGAGGTTGCGGATTCCAACTGTTGTAGTTTTTCACATTCTTTTCTGTGACCGTAAGTGTAATATGTGATATCGCCGGTTTCGTTGCTATATGACAACGACAATTGGGATGTGCATATTTACTTACGTTGATGACATATGATGTTATGTGTTGCTGGATATGTTATATTGGATCGTCGCGTTTGAATAGCCGGGTTTTTTATGTGAGATGAGTGTTTTTCATTTTCCTTCATGTAAAATAAAATGTATGTAATATTCTTTTATTGGGGCACTTCCAGGTTGCGGAAGATGTCACCGTATGTATATTATTTACTTTTCCGCACTAGGATAGACCCAAGGAGGAGGGCACAAGTAACCGGGTTCTGGAGTCCAGTGGGAGACCAACTCGAGGAGTCGAGTCCGGGTCTCCTAACTCTAGAATTGGTAGGGTTGCTTTCCGCTCTCGTAGGGGTCTAGGGGTGTGGGTTTGGCTATTCATCGTGACCGTGGAATGCGTGTTTTATACTGGCTCATATTGAAAACACGGACGTCCTAGTATATCCAATATTTCATATGTTTCTTGTGCTGCGATATCTGTAATGTGATCATGTGATGTTCTGTGATAAATACTGTATATAGTATATATGATATATTATATAGGCGTTACTTATGTTTTACACCCGCGCTAGCCCTGCCCTGCTCTGCCGTTAGTTACCTAACCTAACGGTGCACGAGAGGACATCGAGGCGAATGCGGATGGCATAAGTGTACGTCGTATTTATCTGTGATGATTAGGTACTTAAATGATGGGACTTCATTAATATGATTAATGAAAGAAAAGAAACCTAAGATGTTGTGGAATCGAATTTCTAAATAAAACAGGTAGCTACAGTTCTTGCTTTGCATCGCGGTGTTCCTTGTAGAACATCCTGCACCTTATTCGATAAGGAGAGGACCGAGATCCCTTCACCGGGAGTGAATCCTTTAGCAATAACTGGCAGATACTACAACCCTCGGTTTGTCTTTTGATTGCTTCTATAGTTTCTGCTTTGCACAGTGATATATATGATATATCCCGCACCTCATTCGACGAGGAAAGGACCGACGATCCCTTCACCGAGAGTGACTCCTTTAGCAAAACTAGAAAAGCCTAAAAAAACACTCCATTTCAAAATTCATTCGATCCTACAACGATATCAAGTTCATTACGCAATAGGTTTTTAGAAAAACCTGTCGTAGCCCTCCGTCATTTCAGATAAGTCCTGCTTAGTATTCGTGCTGCGTTTGTTGACCTTGTCAAGGCGCAGTGTGCGGTAGCTAACCAGTATTTATCTGCTTATGTATATAATGCAGATTGGGTTAGGGTAGTCGTACGGCCTTGTTGACCTTGTCAAGGGTCGTGCAGGTGGGTTTGATTCAATCAAGAAATGACGGGTTGATCTTGACTTGCGGTCTATGGTTTGTTGACCTTGTCAAGGTCATAGATCGTTCGGGGCAAAATATTATCGGGAATTTCAAGTGTTGAAATTTGCAATGAGATTTCATACCTTCAATGAGATAGTTGGATCCCGATACCCGCTGCGAGTAATTGTTACTCCTGGGAGACTTTTACACATTACAATTAGCCGATCAAGTAGGTGTCTAGAAAGGTGTCAACGTGGTTATGCCTCTGGGAAAACGAGGTTTACTGTAATTAGGTCCGTGCGAAAGTACGGGGAACCTCCCTCAAAGTACCGACACTGGCCTGGCTGAAAGGTTGGCGAACTTGTAGCGTGTAATTAATCCCGGCTAATCTTTTCTTTTAGGGTTTGAAAGAAGATTTGATAAAAAACAGTGGGAGCCATCCTGATTAGATAAAATAATAACCAATCTGATCTTGCAAGAGCGCACGCTGAGTGTTTTCTTCTCTCTCTCTCCAGGTAGCGACCATGTCACGCCTTAATCAAGATAATAATACGGATAATTGACCGAACCCGCTTGTTATACTGAGCTGGGGAACGTTGGTCCCGCTCCAACTTATAATTGTTATAAGACAGAGCAGGAAATTGGGGATTACCAGAATTCCCGTGCCGCCCAAAACGAAGAAAGTGCATGCTGATGCATCATCTTCGGGTGTGTTCATTATATAGAACTGTTTCTCAGTGTCCTTTACGTCCTGGGTATATGATACCGGATCAGGATCCTGCATATGTAATATGTTACATAGGGCTACAGATAGGTAGAGAACTGAGAACGGGAGATAAGTTTCATGAGGCAGAAAACGTGGCAAGTGTTGCAGCCAAGTCTGTTGGTCTCTGTCACCCTGTATTACCAATACATTGATTCTGAACGAATGTTATTAGATACCGAACCTAATATACAAAATCATATCAGTCTCTTTATTAGTAAAGAAAGGATATAATTTTGTATTGTTGGATAATGTTTTGAACATTTTCTATATAAAAAGTTGATCGATTCAGGCACGTTATCTAAAAGCATTGATGTTCTAAATCAAACTACAGTTCTTTATATATAGAACACACACAAGAGGAAGAGTTCAGAAATGAACGATTCCTTCTTGAGGTATTGTAGACTAGGTCATATCAATGCGAACCGACTGGCTGAAGTTGCATTTAGATGCATATTTAAATTAGTTTGAATTTACATCTTATAAAACTTTCCAGTAATGTCACAAAGATTAGATGACCATCGCTCTGTTTATTGGAAACAGAGAAAGAGTTAATGAACTCTTGGGACTGATACATGATGATGTATGTTAGGTCCCCTGTCTACACATGCCAAGACCGGTTCTTTGTACTTCATTACATTCTCTGATAATCTCTCAAGATTCAGACATATGTTCCTGTTGAAACACAAGTCCGAACCTTTTGAGATATTCACAGAATATAAGTTAGAAGTAGAGAACCATACGGGTATAATTATTATATCCTTTGATGAGATCAAAGAGGAGAATACTTGAGCACGGAATTCTTGGACTTTTCTTAAGAAGAATGAGATTCTCTCTCAGTATTACTCCTCTGAATACACCACATCACAACGGTGTATCAGGGCGGAGCAATAACACCCTATATGATATGGTGTGCTCTATGATGAGTACTACTGAGTTACCTATTTCCTTTGGGAGTTATGCACTTATGAAGTTGCATACCTATTGAATAGGGTTTAAATCAAACCAGTTGCCTACCACTTCATATGAGATATGGAAAGGGAAGAGCCTATATCTTAAGTCAGTTAAGATTTGGGGTTGTCCGTCCTTTGTCTAAAAGCAAAATCCGGACAAGCTCGAGGCAAGGTATGTTATGTAGAACTGGAAATGTTCCAGCTATACAAACTGCAGCTGATGATTTGACAGAACCAAAGGATTCAATAGTTTCCAACGAAGCTCAGCCTCTCCGCCGATCTAGTAGGGCTCCTCACCCACCTGAGAGATACTTCGGTTTCTCTATGACAGTGGGAGCGAGGAATGCATCATGAGATGATGACCCTACTAGTTTCGAGCTGGCCATCAGGAGTGAAACTCTGTAAGAATGGCTGGATGTTTATCGATCTGAGAGGGAATCCTTATACACCAGCAAAGTATGGACTTTGGCTGCTATATCTGAAGGGTTAAATCCCTATCAGGAGCAAGTATATCTTGAGAAGATTACTTGGTGTAGATGGAAAAGTTGAGACTTTCAAAGATAGACTTGTAAAAAGTTTGCATCATTTACCAGGCGTGGATTATGAAGAAACCTTTTTCAAGTAGCTATGCTTAAGTCCATCCAGATCCTACATACCACGGCTACATACCATGACTACGAAATCTGGCGGTTGGGTGCCATGACTGCTTTTCTGAATGATGTTTTAGAAGAGTGCGTCTATAAGTACACAGCCAGAGGGCCTCGTAGACAGTGGGAGCAGCGGAAACGTGTGCAAGATGTTTTATGTGATAAAGCAGGCATCGCGGAGTTGGAACATCTGTTTTGATGAGTTAGTCAAACAGTTTGACATCATCAAAATGGTAGATGAACCTTGTATATACAAAAAGGTTGTAGGGAGTATGGTAGTGATCCTCGTAGAGTACGTAGATGACATACTCTTGATAGGGAAGGAGTTTCCTATGCTACGCTCGGTCGATCTCCGCTTATCACATGGATTCTCCATATAGGATCAAAATGATACCTCCTAAATCCTGAGTTTTCATCTATGAGATAGATGTTATTTGGGTGTTAGAATACTCACTAGCTGTAGTGAGATGGTATCAATTGATCCTGAGGAGAATCACTGGAAAGGTTCCAGAGTGATAAGGATGACTGAATGTCAGTCACAGGCATTGTCTTTACCCTCAGTAAAGGGACGGTATGTTGGAAGAGTTCCAAGCTAAATACCGTGGCATACTAGACGATAAAGGATGGATACATCGCTACTTAAGATGCTACCAAAGAGGCAGTCTGGGTGTATATTAGTTCATGAGATGAACTTCGTTTCTCCCATTGTGTGACAATGGAGTTGTGGCTTATGCCAAGGAACGTCCGTCCCATCAGTGATCCAGACATATTCTAAGGCAGTATCACCTGATCATGGAGATGGTTGATCTTCAGGGTGATCAAGGTTATGAGAGTAGACTCAGAGGACAACACGGAGGATCCATTCACGAAAGGCCTTTTCCCAGAGAGAGACTTTTATGGGATGGTTGAGTATGAGATACTACAACCACTGCTACAGATGGCCCTAGTGCAAGTGGGAGATTGTTAGTTATATGTATGCCCTAGAGGCCATTACTATACATACGATGTATATTGTAGTGGATGCTGGGACATATATAGGGAGGACTTTCTTGCTCAAGATGATAGTATGCTATCTGGTTACTCTTTACCTTAACGTGTATACTGTTTGTCTCTCTGTTACATGTTGGTAAAGCCCTTAGGATGTGTACTTGACTACCTGGACTATGATGCGGATCATACTAGTGGGGACATGGTAGTCCACAAGTACATCCTTCAAGGTCCCTAGTCGTGGGTATATCGAGACGGGGCATCGATATTCCAGAGTAGACTAGCGTATACCTTCTCGACCCATACAGATGGGCGATGGATGATCCCATATCCATTGGTGTTTGACATCAGAGATGATATACGGGTGCTCAGTGGAGACTGGGTACACTGGATGGACTCGCCGAGAACTCCCAGATGGTATTATACCTTACGTCAGATGGCAGTTCTTTGGTGACACTGGTACAGGTTAGTCTGTAGACCCGAGATCGTCATAGAGTCTTGTATGATTCCCACTGTGCTTTGATTTCCACCTTACCACGTCCAAGAGGGCGTGCAAAACGGTGGCTTTTGGGTACAGTCCCGAATCACATGGAGGCAATGAGCGATAGGAGGGGATTCGTCTCTCCCGTTATAGGGAGTTGATGTTGCGCTGTGTTCGATTGGCTATAACCGGAAATCCCTGGACAGGGTTGCTGAGATGTATTGGTAAGAGTTATCAGTAGTTTCTCGAACTGTTATAGACCTCATATCGACATGACTTATCGAGTTATTGGGGTCTGACGTTTACCACCCCTAGGCGAGATATGCGACATATCAGACGACGAGACCGGACTGTACGGTAAGTGTTACTGGTTGGATTCACAGGAGTGTGAGCGGGCTTGCTCGTCGATCTTCTGATCGCTCAATACCCGGGTGGCCGTTACGTTTAGCAGACCGCTTGCGGCTTATGGGTGTTTGATATGATCATCACCTGCTGCCGGTGTATTGACGAGTCTTTAGAGTCCTACACAGAGGTTTCCTGGCTCAAGAGAAACGAAATAGGAGCGCATATGAGATATGTGCGGGGCCGAGAATAATGCGTGTATGTGATACCGTATTCTATTCTCGCGATGAATGTATCGAATGGTTGTATGCGATATAACCTAGTTATCGAATCGAGCATTGATTCGATAAGCCGATACATTGGATATTAGTCGGTTATATGCGATATGACCGGATCGTTAAATCAAGTGTTGATTTAATGATTTAATGTATAATTATATATTTGATATATTACTTTGCATTAACTAGTATTGGTTCACTTAAGATGGATTTTCTCACTTGATGTGCACATTGTATATGCGATATATTTTTGTGCACTTGATTGTATCATGTTTGATGATACATGCATGTTTGTGTGTATGTTTGGTTTAAACCATGGTTGGTCAATGGTTAGGGTTTCACTTGATTTATTTCACTTATTCTTTTATCTATTTATTTTGGTTGAAAAGGAAAAGAAAAACTAAATGGTTGCTTTCATGCTAGAAGGTTCTTGTAGCTTCATGCATCTTTGACTAAAGCAACCATTTTGTTTTCATCTCCTAACCCTAACCATTCAACTAACCTTAGTTTATTCTCTACACCTAACTATGGTTGAAATTATGATAAGTATGATTTTGTTTTCTATTTTAAAATAACTTATCATATTTCTTTTCTTCTTCTTCTTCTTCTTCAAGAAGAAGAAAGCTTGCAACCATCAATGGTGACTTGATGAAATGAGTGAGAAATCCAATTCTAAAGTGAACCCACCTCCTATTTCTTCATCCTCTACCTCTTGCGAAGTAGTATAGGATGTTTTCTTCACAAGTTTCATGACTTGGTGAAGTTGGAGCTTGATCTTGTGTTGCCTCGACGTAGATCATCTTCGGCATCGAAGCCGACGATCTAGCCCGCCCATTTCTCCGATGAAGCCGATGCTAGAGTCCGGGATTCGATTTGGACAGTGGAGGGACATCATCACGGAGCCTAGGAGGTGGAGAACCGGATCTACAAAGGTTGTAGCCCCTTCCTTTTAAGTTAAAGTTGTTTATTTGCATCGCATCACCTATACATCTAGTTAACGATCCGTATTAGGGTTTCTCGGCACTTGTAAAATTTTAATTGGCCATGTTTGATCACTTGTGAGACTTCATTAGTGTGCCTAGGAACCCTACACTCTGTACCAGTGTCACCTGAGAACTGCCATCTAACGTAAGATATAATACCATCAGGGAGTTCTCGGCGAGTCCGTCCAGTGTACCCAGTCTCTACTGAGCACCCGTACACCATCCTTGATGTCAAACACCGATGGATATGGGATCATCCATCGCCCATCATATGGGTCAAGATGCGTATACGCTAGTCTACTCTGGTGTATCGATGCCCTATCTCGATACACCCTCGACTAGGAACAGTTATAGGATGTACTCGCCGACTACCGTGGCCCCACCAGTATGATCTCATCATAGTCCCAGTAGTCGAGTACATATCTTAAAGGCTTTATCAACATGTAACATAGAGACAATCAGAGTACATGTTAAGATAAAGTACAACCAGATAGCATACTATCATGTCGAGAAAGAAAGCCCTCCCTATATATGTCCAAGCATCCATTACAATATACATCGTATGTACAGTAATGGCCTCTAGAGCATACATATAACTAACATGAAGAAGCGCATACGCTAGTTTACTCTGGAGTATCGATGCCCTGTCTCGGTACTCCCACGACTAGGAATATTTGAAGGATGTACTTGGCGACTACACTGTCCCCACTAGTATGATCTGCATCTTAGTCCTGGTAGTCAAGTACTCATCCTAAGGGCTTTATCAACATGTGACATAGAGACAAACAGAGTACATGTTAAGATAAAGAGTAACCAGATAGCATACTATCATGTCGAGCAAGAAACCCCTCCCTATATATGTCCAAGCATCCACTACAATATACATCGTATGTACAGTAACGGACTCTAGGGCATACATATAACTAGCATCCTCCACCTCATACTGGTTTTCACCAAGTCAATGGTCAAAACCCTAATGAGGCATCTCCTTCTTCGCTCCTCACAACCGTGCATACACACCCGCATCCGTATTCCGTAAAATACGAATACACAGAAGACAAAACTAATCCATCTATACAATACAAGGATCCGGCTTAAACCAAAGCCAACTAGTATTGTCTGCCCGAACATCATACGCACACAATTGCACGTAACTGATTGTAGCCCTGCCGTAAAACCATACGACCTCTACACCTTTTGCCCAGTGCAGGGAAACTCTTTGTGTGGGACTCTAAAGACTCGACACTACGGTGACAGTGGGTTTAACTATAGACCGCATGTGGCACTAGCTATATGTAACGGTCCCCAGGTAGATGTCGATAACAAGGCCGACGCGGTAGACCCCATCCGAACTCCTATTGAGCCTGAATGTGACAATCTCCGTACAGTCCGGTCTGTTCGTCTATGAGTATCTCATGTCGGGCCTACGGGGGCGGTAAACGTCAGACCCTTAATAGCGGTACAAGTTGTGCTGGAGTATAGCCCAGAACACCCTGAGAAACTACGGGAAACACTACCAGTAAATCTCGCTTGCCCTGGCCAGGGACTTTGTGAAATGGCTCTCCTAGACACAGCGCGATATCAACCCCCAATACCGGGAGAGACGAATCCTATCTAACCGCTACTGCCTCCAAGTGCTTCGGGACTGCACCCAACTACTACCTGTTTGAATGACTCCTTTGAGCCGTGGTAGGGTAGTAATCAAAGTACAGTGGGAACACACTCGAGGCGAAGTAGCTGTGTCAAGTCGACGGACTAAGCTGTACTCCTGTCACCTGGGAACTGTTATCTGACATAGGTATAGTACCAACCAATAGTTTCCGACGAGTCCTGTCTAGTGTACTCGTAACCTAACGAGCACTCGCATACTATCTACAGTACGACGTACTAATAGCTGTGGGACAGACCATCTCCCCTGCTGGGATGAGAAGCGTATACGCTAGTCTACTCCGGAGCATCGATGCCCCGTCTGGATAATCCTACGACTAGGGACCTGTATAAGGATGTGCTTGTAGATTACCCAGCCCCCACTAGTGTGACTGCCATCACAACGCTGGTAATCAAGCAAAGATCCTAAGGGCTCCACTAATATGTATAAGCAATATGCTAAAAGAAACACATGCACATATTGAAGTAGAAACAAACTAAGTAGCATACTACTATTTTGAGCAAGACTGTCTATACAACTGTTATTATCCTAAGCTTCCATTAAGTAATATACAAACTAGTATGATACAGTAATGGCCTCTAGGGCATATACACTAACAATCTCCCACTTGCACTAGGGCCATGTACTGGCATATCGAAGACCTATCATCTCGATTAGCCGCTCGAACTGAGTCTGCGGTATGGCCTTCGTGAGTTGATCTGTTGTGTTATTCTCCGAATCTGCTCTCCTCATCTCGATCTCCCGGTGATCTACGATCTCCCTGATCATGTGGTACCTCCCCAAAATGTTCCTGGACTTCTGATGGGACCTGCGTTCCTTCGCTAAAGCTATAGCGTCGTTGTTTTCGCAATACAGCGGTATTGGATCAACAATGGTATGAACCACCTGAAGCTCCGTGAGGAACTTCTTCATCCAGACAGGTTCCTTTGTGGCATCGCAAGCATCTATGCACTCCGCTTCCATCTTCGAGTTAGCAATGGTTTCTTGCTTGGAGCTCTTCCAACAAACCGCCCCTCTATTGAGGGTAAAGACATAACCCGACATGGACTTGGAGTCATCTTTGTCACTCTGGAAGCTGGAGTCAGCAAAGGCCTCGATCTGGTGGTCATTTCCGCCATACACCAAGAACATCTCCTTAGTCCTTCTCAGGTACTTGAGAATGTTCTTTAGTGCTATCCAGTGTTTCTCCCCTGGGTCAGACTAAAACCTTCTTACAACGCTCAGTTCGTATGCTACATCTGGTCTGGTACACAACATCGTATACATTATAGAGCCTATCGCAGATGCGTAGGGTATAGATGACATGCGAGCCCTTTCCAAATCAGTCTTTGGAGACATCTCTGTATATAGGGTGATTCCATGACAAGCCGGTAGGTTACCGCGCTTTGAATCTTCAATACTGAATCATTTCAGTATGGTGTCGATCCACCTGGACTGCGAAAGTCCCAATATCATCTTAGATCTATCACGATAGATCTGGATCCCCAGAATGTAGTTGGCATCACCCAGGTCCTTCATGGAGAACCTCTGTGACAAGATTCCTTTGACTGACTGTAGCATAGGAATGTCATATCCTATTAAGAGAATGTCAACCATGTACAAGACGAGGAATACCACGGTTCTCCCTACAATCTTACTGTAAATGCATGGTTCATCTGGATTTTTGATAAAGTCAAATTCTTTGACAGGATCATCAAAGCAGATGTTCCAACTCCGCGATGCCTACTTTAGTCCAGAAATGGACTTAAGCAACTTACACACTTTACCGCTGCTCCCACTCTGAATGAAACTCTCCGGCTGATCCATATAGACGCACTCTTCCAAATTACCATTTAGAAATGCCGTCTTTACGTCCATCTGCCAGATCTCATAATCGTTGAAGGCATCACTGGCAAGAAGGATCCGAATGGATTTGAGGATAGCCACTGGAGAAAAGGTTTCGTCATAGTCAAAACCAGGTCTTTGACGAAAACCCTTCGCAACAAGTCTAGCTTTATAGGTTTCAACCCGTCCATCTACACCAATCTTCTTTCTGAAGATCCATTTGCAGCCTACGGGTTTTACCCCTTCTGGAGCAATGTCCAAAGTCTAAACTTTGTTGGTGTACATGGAAACCATCTCGGTCCGCATTGCATCTGGCCATCTTACTGAGTCACCGCTCTGAATGGATTGCTGGAAGCTAGTAGGCTCATCATTTTCAATGATGCAATCCTCTCAATCCCCGTCTATGAGAAAACCGTAGTATCTCTCGGGCGGATGAGACTGCCTACTACTCCTGCGGAGTGGCGCTGGGATGTCCGGTTCTCCTGAAACTTCTGGTTCCACCAAGCTTTCAGTAATAGCTTGTGGTTCTGGAATTTCTTCCAGTTCTATTGCGCTCCCACTTATCTTATTTTCTAAAAATTCATTTTCCAAGAAGTGGGGATGCTGAGAAACAAAAACCTTTTGTTCCTCTGCGGAATAGAAAAGATACCCTCTGGAGTTCTTGGGGTATCCCACAAACTTACACAGTACTGTGCGTGCCTCGAGCTTGTCCGCATGCTGCCTTTTTACAAAATCTGGACATCCCCATGTCTTAAGATACTTAAGACAGGGTTTCTTCCCACTCTACATCTGATATGGTGTGGTAGGCACAGTCTTGGTTGGAACATTGTTTAAAAGATATGCAGATGTTTCTAGTGCATAACCCCAGAAGGATCGCGGTAACTCAGCCTTACTCATCATGGAACGAACCATATCCAATAGAGTTCGATTCCGCCTTTCTGATACACCATTGTGTTGCGGTGTGTATGGAGGAGTAAGCTGAGAGAGAATTCCATTCTCTTTTAAGTAGCCCAGGAACTCGGCACTCAAGTATTCACCACCTCGATCAGATCTTAGTGTCTTGATACTTTTGACTGTTTGTTTTTCCACTTCATTCTTGTATTTCCGGAATTTCTCAAAGGTCTCAGATTTATGCTTCATCAGGAAGACATGTCTATACCTAGAGAAATCATCCGTAAAAATAATGAAGTATGAATAACTACTTCACGCATGTATAGACATTGGACCACACACGTTACTGTGTATGAGTCCCAAGACCTTGCTCGCTCTTACTTCGTGTCCAGTGAATAGAGTCTTTGTCATCTTTCCCATGAGACAAGATTCACAAGTAGCATAAGACTGATACTCGAACGGATTCAAATATCCCTCTTTATGTAACTTCGTTAACCGTGTCTCATTGATGTGACCCAGTCTACAATGCCATAAGAAAGCCTGATTTGTTTCCGAAGACTTTCTTTTAAGTGTGTTCTGGACACTGAAAACCTGAGCTTGATTTAATACGTATATTCCGTTTTCTAATGTACCTGACCCAATCAGAACTTGATTTAGGTGGATGTGTACCACATCGCTTACAAAAGTAAAATCATATCCTTCCTTAGAAAGTAAGGATACAGATATGATATTACAGGCTAGACTAGGTATATATAAACAGTTATGTAGAATCAATATCTGCCCACTTGTCAATCCTAGGTGATATTCCCCTACGGATTCAGCGTTCACGCTCATTCCGTTCGCAACTCTGAGAGTCATATAACCTACCCTGATAACTCTACGGTTTCTCAAAGCCTGTAATGAATTACAGATATGAGATCCCGATACGGTATCTAGTACCCCGGAAGTAGAGTTAATTGACATACAGTTTTCTATTACAAACACACCCGAAGCCGAAGCCACAACATGCTTCGAATCCTGGCTACTGGCTTTGCTAGGCCTGTAATCCCTCAGCCAATGTCCTTTCTCGTAACAATAGGAACGCCCCTCCTGCACCACATCTAGTCCCGAAACATTTGCCCTTCCCTTTCTTTCTACTTCCCTGGTTTCCTTCAGGGTGTAAGTAGAGGGCAGAGACTGTAGAATCAAGTCTGTATTTGGCTCGTTCTTCAACGTGGTCTTCAGGTCCGTGAGCTCATCAAAATAGCTAGTCTCTGTAAGGACGTTGTCCCCTACAGATAACCCGTCAGCCAAACTCTCTTGAAGCAATTCGTTCGAGGTCTCATATCTTGCGATACGGATTGCTCTCCATATAAATCTTTGTTATGGAGGAGGACAGAAACTAAGTCCATCTTCTCGTGCTGCCTCTGGTAGGTACCATCAACTGAGGCCAACACAAGGCACTCGGTATTCGCATATTCTTTTTCCGATGTCTTACGGATATCAGTCTCCGTGACGATGGAAACTGGTCCTGAGACGGCAGGGGTTAGATTAGTGAAGAGGTGTCCCAGTTTATCATGGGTAATGGACATCTGGACAGACCTTTGCCAGTCATTACAGTCAGATTCAGTCATTTTATTATCTAGATGTAACCTATGTCTGGTCACTGGGTCGCTGTAATTAAGAGAGAGAGAAGAGAACACTTAGCATGATACTCTTGCAAGTTTAGATTAGTTATTAATTTATCTAAACAGGATGGCTCCCACTGTTTCTCGAATCCTTCCTCAAACCATAAAAGAAGAATTAGTCAGGTCTGATCTCACCGTACAATACTTGCTTAACCGTTCAGCCAGGCTAGTGTCGGTACTTCGAGGGAGGTTTTACGACGTTTTCGTGAAGTTCCTTAATTAAATAACCTCTTTTCCCTGGAGGCGTAGCCCCGCTAACACTGTTCTAGACACCTACTTTGTTTATAGCATTGATCGTTAAGTGAAGAGTTTCCGGATGAGTAGCGGATACTCACAGTAGGATCGGGATCCAAATATCATTGTGAGATAATGATGAAGGAATCCTACCAACATTATCAAACTCCAAATGGTATACAGCACTAGCAAGTTTCAGTTTCTTTAGAAACTCCCGATGTGGATTTTTGCCCCATGCTCTTATGACCTTGACGAAGGTCAACAAATCATAAGTCACATGTCAAGTTCTACCCATCATTGTCCAGGTTAATTTGAACACACCCGTATATACCCTTGACGAAGGTCAACAAGGTAATACGACTATCCCAAACCAACGCATCTATCTATGCTACATATAAACACACAACAGCTACCAATCACTATGCCTTGACGAAAGTCAACAAACATAGCTTGAATACTATTGAATATTCATATGAAATGACAGAGGGCTACGAATGGTTTTGGCGAAATCGTGAGCGTAGTGAACTTGATATAATCGAAGGAACCTGATAGCTTTTAAAAGGAGTGGTTTAAGCTCTGCGTTTTTTAAAGTTTTCTGTTTTTAGAAAAAACCGAGTGATTTTGAAATTGTTCCAACGATTTAGCTTTGGTTTGTTTTGTTTACATTAATATAATGCGTCCCATCAATTAATCATACCATTGCAGAAAACAACGAAAATATGACGTACCCTTATGCCATCCGCATTCGCCACTGGGCCCCGTCATAACCCGTTAGGTTACATAACTAACGATAGAGCGGGGGCTGGACTAGCGCGGATGCAAAACATAAGCAACGCCTACTAGATATCATATATATATATAAACATTCGTCAGATGCAATGATAGCCATTCCAGATCACAGATGAACACATTGGATATGCTAAGAATCCGCGTTTCGTTCGAGCCTGCAACGACAAACTGATTACACGGTCATGATGAATAGCCAAACCCCATCCTAGACCCCTACGGGTGCGGCAAACTACCCGCCAAATACCTGAAGTGGAGTAGCCTCCCTCAACAAAGTGAGTAGGCCACTCGGCACTTCAAAGTACCCGGTAGTCTGTGCACCCCACCTTGGGTCTATCCTAGGAGCAGAAAAAAGTAAAAGAAATAATATACAATGGCGGCTACATCCTCAACCCAGATATGCGACCCAAAACTAATATTACATCAATTTATAATTTACATCAAAAGAAAGATAAATAAACACTCATCTCACATCCACGGCCATTCATCCATGACAATCCAACAAGATCATATACACAATCCAACATCACAGATCACAGATATGTACAACCCCCACTAATCGACGTATAGTGATTAGTAAATGTTCAGTACATATATCACATCATAGAAGATCTGATTAGCTAAAGAACTTAGAATTTCGATCTATAACTTTATTTGAAACTACCCTAAGCACAACACAGTACTCAACAAAATCTGGGCAGAAACAAAGTATCAGAAAAATCACAAAATACAAATCTGGACAGACTGCAGGAAAAACTAGTTGACTCGGCATCGACTCGGCCGCGGATCCGCGGCTAAAAGCTTTGTTTCACCGCGCTTCCGCGGCGGTCTAACCGATTCACGAGCTCGTTTTTCTTGTGTGTCCATCAAAAAGCCTGCACGTATTTTTAAGGTCCTAGAAATAATTTTTGGACCAGTTTTAAAATCAACAAAAAACATGCATTTTTAACATGTTTTTGCGATTTCTCCGGCGATCGAATTTCTAACACTTTGCTAAAATGTTAATAATGGTTTAGCTAGGCTCTAATACCACTGTAAGTCTATGTCGCTCACCCCGCAAGCTAGCGAGGAGGCGGAACAAGTAAAAATTAAAACTTTCTTACATAGCAACATAGACTAAAGCTAGAGGATCTTTGCCAAACCATTACTAACGATCTACAAGAGGTTTAATCAACTGTGATGCGAAGATTATACCTCACGAAAACGGTCCTTTGGTTCTTCCCGCCCCTGTCCTCCTCGTCCATGCAAGCTTCGAGGATCAATCCGGATCTTGGTCACCTCCGCGGCCTCCTATAGTCGAAGACGATCCACCCAGGAGTCTATAGTCCGAGCTCCACCTCAAGCCGAGGTAACTAGGGCAACAAGTTTGCTACTCTTGATGCCCTAGGTGATGTAGAGGAAGAAGATGGGTTTGTTTGTCTATTTAGAACCTAAGTTGCTCAACACATGAGACTATTAGGAATTTGTAGTGAGGAGGAAGAAGAAGCAAACCATGGGAGCTCTCATTTGATGAGAGAGAATGAGAAGAAGATAATCATCCATAAGAAAAATAATTACCATTCTTTTGTCATGATAAATTGTGATGGTTACAATTGATTTGACCATTATCATGTCAAGTTAAATCTAAGCCATAAGAAGAGTCTAGAGCTCACAAAAAATATCCAAGTCAACAATGGTCAACAAAGTCAAATGGTCAACATGGTCAAAGCAATTAGCCATCACAATTATCATTAAAAGGATTAGTAAATATTTTCCTCCACCACATAATGGTTTTGACCAAGTCAATGGTCAAAACCCTAATGAGGCATCTCCTTCTTCGCTCCTCACTACCGTGCATACACACCCGCATCCGTATTCCGTAGAATACGAATGCACAAAAGACAAAACTAATCCATCTATACAATACTAGAATCCGGCTTAAACCAAAGCCCACTAGTATTGTCTGCCCGAACATCATACGCACACAAGTGCACGTAAGTGATTGTAGCCCTGCCGTAAAAATATACGGCCTCTACACCTTTTGCCTAGTGCAGGGAAACTCTATGTGTGAGACTCTAAAGAATCGACATTATGCTGGCAGTGGGATTAACCACAGACCGCAAGCGGCACTAGCTGTACGTAACGGTCCCTAGGTAGATGTCGATAAGAAGGCCGACAAGGTAGACCCCATCCGAACTCCTACTGAGCCTGAATGTGACAATCTCCATAGAGTCCTGTCTGTTCGTCTATGAGTATCGCATGTCGGGCCTAGGGGGCAATAAACGTCAGACCCTTAATAGCGGTACAAGTCATGCCGGAGTGTAGCCAAGAACACCCTGAGAAACTATTGGAAACACTACCAGTAAATCTCGCTTGCCCTGGCCAGTGACTTCAAATAATGGCTCTCCTAGACACAGCGCGATATCAACCCCCAATACCTGGAGAGACGAATCCTATCTAACCTCTACTGCCTCCAAGTGCTTCGGGACTGCACCCAACTACTACCTGTTTGCTTGACTCCATTGAGCCATGGTAGGGTAGTAATCAAAGTACAGTGGTAACACGCTCGAGGCGAAGTAGCAGTGTCAAGTCGACGGACTAAATTGTACTCCTGTCACCTGGAACTGATATCTGACGATTGGTATAGTACCAACCAACAGTTCCCGACGAGTCCTGTCCAGTGTACTCGTAACCTAACGAGCACCCGCATACTATCTCCAGTACGGCGTACTAATGGCTGTGGAACAGACCATCTCCCATGCTGGGATGAGAAGCGTATACGCTAGTCTACTCCGGAGTATCGATGCCCCATCTCGATAATCCTACGACTAAGGACCTGTATAAGGATGTGCTTGTAGATTACCCAGCCCCCACTAGTGTGACTGCCATCACAACGCTGGTAATCAAGCAAAGATCCTAAGGGCTCCTCTAATATGTATAAGCGATATGCTAAAAGAAACACATGCACATATTGAAGTAGAAACAAGCCAAGTAGCATACTACTATTTTGAGCAAGACTGTCTATACAACTGTGAATATCCCAAGCTTCCATTAAGTAATATACAAACTAGTATGATACAATAATGGCCTCTAGGGCATATACACTGACACTTCAAGCTCAATTAAATCATCAAAAATCATAAAATAATCCCACAAACTCAAATATAAATCTACTTATTATTCTTCAACCGTAAACAAGCTTGGATCTTCATGAAAGTCATCATTTTGGAGGCTAATTTGGAGTTTGGTTGCTAAATTGTGAATCTAGTGGAGATATAAAATCCTAACCCTAAAGTTTAATTGTTGATTAAATCATTAAGCTAGCTTATTAGATATTTTATTAAAGCTTTAATTTGCATGTTTAGAAATTCAAGAAAAAGGTTTTTGAAGATCAAGAAAAGGTTTTGATTATTTGTAATGGATAAATGTGTGGTTTAGACCAGGAAAAACTTAACCTAGATATGAGTTTGTTAATTGTTATTTCACTAATCGTCTAATTAAGCTTAAGTGCAAACTAAACTTTTACTAATCTTATTTGGATGAGATTAAAATTCTAGTAAGGGTTCGTGTGGTTTAATCAAGCTATTATGAGATGACTGTGGTTACTAGTTTTGGTTAAACTTGTAGGTTTGGGCTATAATGACTAAAAGTGCATACAAGGTTATCGGATAAAATTAGGCGTGAGTTCCTATTGACGTTGCGATGTTATATTTATTAGATTCCGCGATATATATTGTGTTGTGTTTGCGCGATGGGTACGATCGGGGTCTAGGCTTGGTGGTTGGGTCATCCTAGTTAGGGTTGTGCCGATATCGCACGCGTTTTGTGCACTGAGTGCACAGTGTATTTATCTTGTGGACGTTTTCCTTGCGTTTCGTTGTCTTTATGTCGGCGCAGGATATTTAACCTTATGTGTTGTATTTAGGAAATTTAGGATCGCGAGCAGGGATTTCGAACGCTGCGAAGAAAGGGAAGCAGGTGGTCGCATTACTTAGCTCGAGATCATCTGTGAGTAGATTTCACATTTACAGGGAAATCGCCCGCATGGCGTTATGCGTCTTGGCTTGATTATTTGACTTGATTATTAGTTACAAATATTGCGCATATAGAGATTGTGCATGAACTTCATTTCATATTATTACTTGTTGTGCTGGGACTTGTACCCATTGAACACTGCACTATTATTGACGGTTCATATTGCACGAGCACAAATTGTATGCTACACCCACACCGCCGATAACTGCCATAACACGCACAACATCTATACATACGCGATATTGTATTGGTTAGGAACATTGAGACATGATCCTTATTTCCATGGTGCATATGAGATATAGTATACCTGTATACCTATTGCTTACGCATATACCTGGAGGGTATTGCATCATTATTGACATGTACACACACATACCTTGCTATGCTACAGCTACACATATACCTGGAGGGTATTGCATCATTATTGACATGTATATACACATACCTGGACATAGCTACACATATACCTAGAGTGTATTACATCATTATTGACAGGTATATATACACATGAGATCTAGCTACATGTACATCATGTATACATACTTATATGTACACCCACTTACCTTGCTAGTATTACATATACCCATGCGGTATTGTAATGTCATTGACATGGGGTCATTGATTCTTATGCGATTGCGGATATGATAGGTAGTATAGCTGCATACCTATATATTTACACATATACCTGGCTATAGCTACATGTTCACCTGTATATGATGTTGCATTTGATTTCGGAGAAATTAAGAACCGCATGATATATTTAATAACTTGTTGCTGTTAAATAGCGATTTTTCCTTTATATGCTCAAATTACTATTTCATGTTGCATATATTATAATTCATGGATTCCGCATTGAGATATGGATTTCATATGATGTTTTCTGGATGTTTTACTCCTGAGGGTTTATATTAGTGGTATGGGACGCTGATATATACGTATATATATATATATATATATCAGTGGTATGGGACGCTGTTATATATGTACATATATATATATATTCATAATGATCTATGAAAGTATTCTTATTCATTACTTAATGTTTTCTGGATTTGAGGACCGTGGTATTTTCATAAAATTATGCATTGTTTGAAAAACCCGGTTTCTCTTGATATGATATTTCGATGCGTCCACCATGAGATTTCTCAGTTCTGAGATTTGTGATATATAACCGATGCGAGGAGTGGAGTGGGTCGTGTGCGGGTACATGGTGGAGCCCGGTATGGTTCCCCGGGGCAAGAAGATCGCAGATGATGACGATGAGCCTAGTTGGGTGGGCTAGTACCAACCGGTGATAGCATTTGGATTCGGCGGTTATGGTGGGGATACCGACCGGAGTCATGAGATGATACGGGCCGATCCGGACTGACGGAGCCCGTTGGACGATCCAAACAGACGGAGCCCTAGATATGAGGATTTACGTGTCGATGTTGGACACTCAGGTTCGATGACTTTTATGTGCCGTTGATGGACACACGAGATAGATATCCTTATATATATACACACACACAGGCTTATGTTTTCATGATGTTTTCGGGTGTCGATGTTGGACACTCAGGTTCTATGAGACTTACAGGATATGAGAGCCGACCTGAGCATGCGGTACCTATGGTATTGGGATTTGGAGTGTCATTGATGGACACTAACTTCTCCACGATGAGGATTCCGTGTTGATGATATGTTTTATACCCAGCATTTATTTGATATGCATTGCTTCATGTATTAGTAGTACCTGATAGAGTACCTTTCATGACCGTTGCATATACATATTGCCATTTATTGCTATCAGCTTGCATGTGATAGATTATCGCAGTACGTGCATACCTGCGATTACCTGTATATGTTATTTACTATTCACGAGTTGAAAACTCACCCCCGTTGTGCCACAGTGTTTGCAGGTGTCCCTCAGAGCAGTCGCGACAGGGTTTCTTCTTCACATCGTATCATCTTTTGCAGCGGATACCGCTACGGCTGACTGTGTGCTGTTTTGCTATAGGTGAGTTTTGTGGTTATCCGATGATGCTCATTTGTATATTCGTTGTATCTAGTACTCTCCATCTACTACTTCATGTATCGAATTAGAGAAGAGTTGTGAGGAGGATATTGTATATTATTTGTGACTTTGGTGGTCTTTCATGCTGCTTCACTTTATATCGTCTTTTAATCGCTACGTCGTCGTATATCTGTTGTGGTGGTTGTTTTCTGCCTTTGGGCGTGGATTTTCTCCCGTTGGGGATGCTTTACTTATATTCTATGTTGTACCCATTTTCGGAGTTAGTTTTTACAAAAGAGGTGCTGCCCAAATATTTAAGAAAGTAAATTTTGACTTTAAAGAATTTTTACTTGAGATTCCCAAAAGTTTTTACCAATATTCTTATCACTTACTACTTTTGATGGTTTAGATTTCTGGGTTTTCGGCTTACTTGAATTGCGTTACGTCTGTTGACGTTACGTAGTTTAAGTGCCGTCACGTGCCAAATTTCGGGTCGTGACAAAATTGGTATCAGAGCGCTAGGTTTTACCTTTCGGAGTGTAGGATGACCTTGGTATGATGAAGTAGGTAGCTTAAGCAGAGTGACGTAGCGTGTGTATGTCCGTGACATACTTACGACGCGGTACTCCGCCTAAATTGACCTAAGTACTAATTGCTTGAAATTCCCTCCTTGATGATACATATCCTTGTGATTCGATTTCCG
Source organism: Agapanthus africanus (assembly GCA_030015575.1). NCBI lineage: Eukaryota > Viridiplantae > Streptophyta > Magnoliopsida > Asparagales > Amaryllidaceae > Agapanthus > Agapanthus africanus. The sequence continues at coordinate 395,861,007 of JASDDO010000022.1, forward strand.
TGTTCTTATCAAATCCTATTTCCATTTCTAGCCTTTTTGCAACCGATAACTATGAGGTCTCAGAGAGAGGTAACGAGAGGCGTGGTCAGAGTTGACTCTTGTGGGACGAGAAATGACCAGGACGGTATGCTTGCTGTATAGGAGCAGATTGATCCACCTTCGATAAATCGTATCGCTAGGCTAGAGGCAGATATGCAAGATTTGCGCCAGATGATGAGATCGTTGGTTTTGGCCAGTCGAACACAGCGTAAGGAGGTTGCCACCCCTGTTACCTAATTATTATTCGCTATCAGCACACAATATTGTGTTACGTATACAACACCAGTGGACGCAGCCCTATTAGATGAGGAGCGTCTTTCCGAGACTTTGGGAGTTCGAGGACCGAAGAGGGCTCGTACAGGTGTATCAGCTCAGGGACTGATGCTTGGTCGCTGCGATTGATTTTGTTTACGTCTCTGGAGTAGCAGAGGCTGGGGACGAGGACAATTGTTTAGCTCTTATTCTCAGGAGGGTCAGCAGTCATCGTATGGATGTTTCCGGTGCGGGAGTTTCCATCACCTTGTCAGAGTATGTTCTATGGTACGCCAGAGGAGGGCAGCTGTACCATATGATACCTTATCACCTTCACCCTAGGGAGAGTACAGCCAGTTGCGGGTAGAGGGCAGGCACGAGTGTTCTCTTCTATTCATCGGGACGCACGGGCGTCCAATGCAGAGTTTTTTGGTAATCTTTTCGCTTGATCTTCTGATGTGCATATTTTGTTTAATTCGGGATCTATGCACTCGTTTGTTTTACACACTTCGTGCCGAGGTTGGGCCGAGAGTCGTGTATGCAAGATTAGCCGTTTGTTGTGTTTAATCCTGTTAGCGATTCTTTTGTTGCGCGACACGTGTTTCGGTCGTGTGCCAATTGGCTATGAGATAGAGATTCGTCCGTCGATTTGATCCTTCGAGAGATGTTGGCCTTGACGTTCTCCTTGACACGGACTGGTTAGCTACGTGCTATGCGTCTGTAGACTGCCGCGAGGAAACATTCAGGTTTTTTTCCCGGCGAGTCAGTTCTTGTTGTGCACGGGGACTGTGGCGCCGCCCCTCACAGCTTGATTTCAGCCGTTTACTCTAGTCGGCTTTTAAGGAGAGGATGTCGAGGATTCTTGTCTTTCAATCGTGATACCGGAGCCACAGTGGATTCGTTGGACCGGGTTCCTATCGTGTGAGAGTTTTCCGACGTTGTTCCAAATGAGCCAGCGGAGTTTAGGGAGCTTAAGGATCAGCTGCAGAGTTGCTAGATTGGGGGACTTGTACATCACAGTGTTTCGCTTTGGGAAGCTCCTATTCTGTTCGTCAAGAAGAAGGACGGCAGTTTGAGGTTGTGTATTGATTGATCGTCAATTGAACCGAGTTACGGTACGGTTTAGGCATCCTTTACCTCGTATTGACGATTTCTTCGATCGGCTCCAGGGTGGGAGGCATTTTTCTAAGTTTGTTTTGGGATCAGTTCATCATTAGTTGCGGGTTCGGAGTGATGACATTCCGAAGACTGCTTTTGTGCGCGCTACGGGCTTTATGAGTTGTTGGTGGTGTCGTTGGACTCACCAATGCCCTAGCAGCATTCATGGATGTGATGAACTAGATTTCTCAGGACGTTCCTCAACCAGATATTGTTGTGTTATTGATGACATTCTGGTCTATTCCATGAGTTGTGAGGAACCTGTGCAGCATTTGAGGATTGCTTTGCAGACATTGAGAGAGTACTAGCGGTTTGTTAAATTCCCGAAGTGTTTCCTTCAGGCTTGATTGTGTTGACTTCCTAGGACATGTGTGTAGGGTTACTGGGCACTCTAAGAAGGTTCAACCAGGCATCAACCATGCCCGATTAAAATTTTAGCCGTGCCGAATAACTCTAAACAAGATCTTTGCTAGAAAATTAGGGTAACACATGCGAGTAAATGACATTTACACTAAGTGAATACGAAATACAACCTTTGTAGATCGGTCCTTCACTTCTAAAGCTCCTTGTTGCTGTCCCTTCGCTGCGATCATCGAACTCCTGGACTCTCGGACGGCTTCATGAGAAGAGGGCAACAGTTTTGCTTGAAGTCTTCGAGGCCGAAGATGATCTACGTCGAGAGAATACGAACTCAAGCTTCTACTTCACTAACTAGAGAATTAGAGAAGCAAACACGCTAAACTAAAGTACTAGTCTAGTAGAGGATGATGAAATAGAAATTGGTACACTTTAGAATTTCTTTTCTCACTATATCTCTCTCTTTATCAAACCCTAGAAAGAAATTGAATGAGGAAGAAGATGAGCTCAAAATGTGAATGAAAACTAATCAAGAGAGAGTTTGCTAACTATGGGTGAGTGGGTATCATATAATAACTCATGTAGAGACATAACCATGGCTAATTATAGTGGTTAGGTTAATTAATATCTTAAGTAAAACAAAACTAGTGGACTAAGTCAATGCAAACATAAGCTTCATGAAGCTTCATGCATGTGAACTCATTATCCATTTGTTTTTAGAATTACATTAAATATAAAAACCTAACCAATTTAATTATAATTGTGTATGTCTTATACACCCATATAGTGTGTATCAACAACCATGATACAAAATAAACACAAATTAATATATATCACATATATATTAAGTTGGGCACAAGTGAGAAAAAAAATGCTTAAGTGAACCAATGTTAGTTAATGTAAATTAGTATATCACATATACAATTATACACTAAATTATTAAATCAACACTTGACTTAATAATCCGGTTATATCTCATATAACCGGCTAACACAAAATGTACCAACTTATCGAATCAACACTTGATTCGATAACCAGGCTATATCTTATATAACCGGCCTATACAATAGTCGCGAGAATAGAATACGGTATCGCATACACGCATTATTCTCGGTCCTGCACATATCACATATGCGCTCCTATTTCGTTTTGCCTGAGCCAGTATAACCTCTATGTAGGACTCTAAAGACTCGTCAATACGCCGGCATTAGGTGATGATCATATCAAGCACCCACAAGCCGTCAGTGGTACTAGCTGGACGTAACGTCTACCCGGGTATTGAGCGATCAGAAGATCAGCAAGCAAGCCCGCTCCAACTCCTTCAAAAAGCCTGACAGTGACACTACCGTACAGTCCGGTCTCCTCGTCTGATATGTCGCATATCAAGTCTAGGGGTGGTACACGTCAGACCCCAATAACCGATAAGTTATGCCGATATGAGACTCATAACGGGTCGAGAAACTACTGGTAACACTAACCAGTAAATCTCTAAACCAGCCCTGGCCAGGGACTTCCCTGTTATGGCCAATCGAGTATAGCGCAACATCAACCCCCAATACCGGGAGAGACGAAACCCCTCCTATCGCTCATTGCCTCCATGTGACTCGGGACCGTACCCAAAAACCACCGTTTTGCACGCCCTCTTAGACGTGGTAAGGTGGAAATCAAAGCACAGTGGGAATCACACAAGACTCTATGACGATCTCGGGTCTACAGACTAACCTGTACCAGTGTCACCAGAGAACTGCCATCTGACGTAAGGTATAATACCATCTGGGAGTTCTCGGCGAGTCCGTCCAGTGTACCCAGTCTCTACTGAGCACCCGTATATCATCTCTGATGTCAAACACCAATGGATATGGGATCATCCATCGCCCATCTGTATGGGTCGAGAAGGTATACGCTAGTCTACTTTGGTATATTGATGCCCCGTCTAGATACACCCACGATTAGGGACCTTGAAGGATGTACTTATGGACTACCATGTCCCCACTAGTATGGACTACCATGTCCCCACTAGTATGATCCGCATCATAGTCCAGGTAGTCAAGTACACATCCTAAGGGCTTTACCAACATGTAACAGAGAGACAATCAGTATACTCGTTAAGGTAAAGAGTAACCAGATAGCATACTATCATGTCGAGCAAGAAAGTCCTCCCTATATATGTCCAAGCATCCACTACGATATACATCTCATGTATAGTAATGGCCTCTAGGGCATACATATAACTAACAATCTCCCACTTGCACTAGGGCCATCTGATAACAGTGGTTGTAGTATCTCATACTCAACCATCCCATAAAAGTCTCTCTCTGAGAAAAGACCTTTGTGAGTGGATCCGCCGCGTTGTCCTCTGAGTCTACTCTCCTATCCTCGATCCCCTGGAGATCAACCATCTCCATGATTAGGTGACACTGCCTTAGAATATGTCTGGATCACTGATGGGACGGGCGTTCCTAGGCATAAGCCACAACTCTATTGTCACACAATGGTAGGAATGAAGTTCATCTCATGAACAAATATACACCCAGACTTCCTCTTTGTTAGCATCTTTGGTAGCGATGTATCTAGCCTTTATCGTCTAGTATGCCACGGTATCTGTCTAGGAACTCTTTCAACATACCGTCCCTTTACTGAGGGTAAAGACAAGGCCTGTGACTGACATTCAGTCGTCCTTATCACCCTGGAACCCTTCCATTGATTCTCCCCAGGATCAATTGATACCATCTCACTAAAGCTAGCGAGTATCCTAGCATCCAATTAGATCTATCTCATAGATCTAAAACCCATGATTTAGTAGGTAACACTTTGATCCTATATGGAGAATCATTGTGAGAAACGGATATTGACCGAGCGTAGCATAGGAAACTCCTTCCCCATCTAGAGTATGTCATCCACGTACTCTACGTGGATCACCACCATACTCCCTACTACCTTTTTGTATATACAAGGATCATCTACCATTTTTATGAAGTCAAACTCTTCGACTTACACATCAAAACAGACATTCCAACTCCGCGATGCCTGCTTTATCACATAAAACATCTTGCATACGTTTCCGCTGCTCCCACTGTCTACGAGTCCCTCTGGCTGTGTACTTATAGACGCTCTCTTCCAAAGTATCATTTAGAAAAGAAGTCATGACACCCAACCGCCAGATATCATAGTCATGGTATGTAGCCGTGGCAAGTAGGATCTGGATGGACTTAAGCATAGCTACTTAGAAAAGGTTTCATCATAATCCATACCTGGTCAATGATGCAAACCTTTAACAAGTCTAGCTTTGAAAGTCTCAACTTTTCCATGTACACCAAGTAATCTTCTCAAGATATACTTGCTCCTGATGGGGATTTAACCCTTCAGATAAAGCAACCAAAGTCCATACTTTGTTTTTGTATAAGGATTCCATCTCAGATCGCTAAGCATCCATCCATTCTTACAGAGTCCCACTCCTGATGGCCAGCTCGAAACTAGTTAGGTCATCATCTCATGATGCAATCCTCGCTCCCACTGTCATAGAGAAACCGAAGTATCTCTCAGGTGGGTGAGGAACCCTAATAGATCGGCAGAGAGGTTGAGGTTCGTTGGAAACTATTGAATCCTTTGGTTCCACCAAATCATCAGCTGCAGTTTGTATAGCTGGAACTCCTTCCAGTTCTACCTTAGGACCAATAATTTCTTCACAAGAAATTCCCTTTCACAAAGGTGGCATGTTGAGAAACAAAACATCTTTTGTCCTCGGTTTGGCAGAAGATATTCCCTTGCACATGCTTGGGATATCCAACAAACTTTCACAGAACTGACTTTGCCTCGAGCTTGTCCGGATTATGCTTTTAGAAATAGGCTGGACAACCCCAAATCTTAACAAACTTAAGATATGGGCTCTTCTCTTTCCACATCTCATATGAAGTGGTAAGCAACTGATTTGATCGGAACCCTAGTCAATAGGTATGCGATTCCTCCAGTGCATAACTCCCAAAAGGAAATAGGTAACTCAGTAGTATTCATCATAGAGCACACCTTATCACATAGGGTGTGATTGCACCACCCCGATACACCGACGTGCTGTGGTGTATACTGAGGAGTAATACTGAGAGAGAATCTCATTCTCCTTTAGAATAATCCAGGAATTCCGTGCTCAAGTATTCTCCTCCTTGATCACATAAAAGGACATAATACTTATACCCATTTTGGTTCCCTACTTCTAACTTATATTCTGTGAATATCTCAAAAGGTTCGGACTTATGTTTCAACAGGAACATATGTCTGAATCTTGAGAGATCATCAAAGAATGTATTGAAGTACAAAGAACCGGTCTTGGCATGTGTAGACAGGGGACCATCATACATCATCATGTATCAATCCAAAGAGTTCACTAACTCTTTCTCTGTTTCATAAAAACAGAGCTATGGTCATCTTATCTCTATGACATGACCGGCAAGTTTCACAAGATGTAAATTCAAACTAATTTAAATATGCATCTTATATGTAACTTTAGCTAGTCGGGTCACATTGATATGACCTAGTCTACAATACCTCAAGAAGGATTCGTTCATTTCTGAACTCTTCCTCTTGTGTGTGTTCTGTATACCAAGAACTGAAGTTTGATTTAAAACGTCTATGCTTTTAGATAACGTGCATGAACCGATCAACTCTTGATATAGGAAATGTACAAAACATTATCCAACAATACAAAATTATATCCTTTCTTTACTAATAAAGAGACTGATATGATGTTGTATATCAGGTTCGGTATCTAATAACATTCGTTCAGAATCAATGTATTCTGGTAATACAGGGTGGTAGCGACCAACAGACTTGGCTGCAACACTTGCACCGTTTTCTATCTCATGAAACTTACCATCCGTTCTCAGTTCTCTACCGATCTGTAGCCCATGTAACAGATTACAAATGCGTGATCCTGATCCGGTATCTCATACCCAGGACGTAAAGGATACTGAGAAAACATTTCTCTGTAATGAACACACCCGAAGATGATGCATCAACATGCACTTTCTTCGGTTGGGCGGCACAGGAATTCTGGCAAACCCCAATTTCCTGCTCTGTCTTATAACAATTATAAGTTGGAGCGGGACAAACGTTTCCCAGCTCAGTATAACAAGCGGATTCGGTCAATACATCGGTATTATTATCTTGATTAAGGCGTGACATGGTCGCTACCTAGAGAGAGAGAGAGAAGAAAACACTCTGCGTGCGCTCTTGCAAGATCAGATTAGTTAATATTTTATCTAATCAGGATGGCTCCCACTGTTTTTATCAAATCTTCCTTCAAACCCTAAAATGAAAGACTAGCTAGAATTAATTACACCCTACAACTTCGCCAATCTTTCAGCCAGGCCAGTGTCGGTACTTTGAGGGAGGTTCCCCGTGCTTTCGCACGGACCTAATTAAAGTAAACCTCGTTTTCCCAGAGGCGTAACCCCGTTGACACCTTTCTAGAAACCTACTTGATCGGCTAATTGTAATGTGTAAAACTCTCCCAGGAGTAACAATTACTCGTAGTGGGTATCGGGATCCAACTATCTCATAGAAGGTATGTCATCTCATTACAAATTTCAACACTTGAAATTCCCGATAATTTTGCCCCTAGCGTCCCATGACCTTGACACAGGCCAACAAACCATAGTGTGCTAGTCAAGTTCAATCCGTCATTTCTTGATTGAATTAAACCCACCCGCACGACCCTTGACGCAGGCCAACAAAGTCGCACGACAACCCTAATCCAAACTGCATCATATGCACAAGCAGATAAATACTTGTTAGCTACCGCACACTACGCCTTGACGCAGGCCAACAAACGTAGCACGCATACTAAGTAGGACTTATCTGAAATGACGGAGGGCTACGACAGGTTTTTTTGAAAACCTATTGTGTAATGAACTTGATATCGTTGTAGAATCAAATGATTTTAAAATGGAGTGTTTTTGTGGCTTTTACTAGTTTCACTAAAGAGGTCACTCCCAGTGAAGGGATCTCGGCTCTTTCCTCGTCGAATGAGGTACAGGATATATATATATATCACTGTGTAAAGCAAGAACTAGAAAAGCTATCAAAATACAAAACCGAGGGGTGTAGCATCTGCCAGTCATTGCTAAAGGGATCACTCCCGGTGAAGGGATCTCGGCCCTTTCCTTATCGAATAAGGTGCAGGATGTTCTACAAGGAACACCGCGATGCAAAGCAAGAACTGTAGCTACCCGTTTTTGAAAATTCGATTCTACAACATTTTTTAGGTTTTTTTTCTTTCGTTAATCGTATTAATGAAGTCCCATCATTTAAGTCACCTAAACATCACAGATAAATACGACGTACACTTATGCCTTCTGCATTCGCCTCGATGTCCCCTCGTACACCGTTAGGTTAGGTAACTAACGGCAGAGCGGGGCAGGGCTAGTGCGGGTGTAAAACATAAGTAACATCTATATAATATATCATATATACTATATACAGTATCTATCACAACATATCAAATGATCACATCACAGATATCGCAGCAGAAAAAACATATGAAAATTGGATATACTAGGACGTCCGTGTTTTATTTTGAGCCTCTATAAAACACGGATTCCACGGTCGCGATGAATAGCCAAACCCACATCCCTAGACCCCTACGAGAGCGGCAAGTAACCCTACCAATTCTAGAGTTAGGTGACCCGGACTCGACTCCTCGAGTTGGCCTCCCACTGGACCCTAGAACCCGGTTACTTGTGTTCTCCTCCTTGGGTCTACCTAATGCGGAAAAAGTAAATAATATACAAATGGTGACATCAAACTTATCCCGGAAGTGCCCCAATAAAATAATATTACATATATTTAATTTTACATGAATGAAAATAAAAACCCTCATCTCACATAAAACCCCCGACTATTCAAAACGCGACGATCCAATATAACATATCCAGCAACACATAACATCATATTTCATAAACGTATGTAAATATGCGCATCCCACTTGTCGTTGACATATAGCAACGAAACCGGCGATATCACATATTACACTTACGGTCGCAGAAAAGAAAGTGTAAAACTACAACAGTTGGAATCCGCAACCTCCTTAGACATCACATGCCTAACAATTATAAACCCCGCATTTTATTCTCTATATCGAAAACACTTTTCAATATCTAGTCGGGCAATTCAACAAGATTCCCGATAGGTGATTGAATGCTCGTCGCAAACTTTAGTAGACGGCCGCACCCCCGGATGTCGTCGACAAAATGCATTAAGGCGGAACACCGCTGACGCGAGCACCCGAACGGATGCTTTTGGCGACGGGGTTCTCCTACAGTCACTTGGTCGGGGCTTTAGGGCATGGCTGTCTATTAAGTTTACCCAGCGAGTATCCGCGTACGCTACGTCATTGCAACGGACTTTTGATCGCATCAAAATCCCGTGGCAACCGATTATTTGAGACTAAACTGCTATGTTTATAACATTCAAATTAGTTATCTCATAACTACTTGTGGATTCCAAATATTGTATCACATTCCAGATAAATAGACAATGTTAAACTTTCCGATCGAATGATCAAACACCCAAGTTTTCCTAAATAGTTCTCAACACTTGAGGGGAGTTTAAAAACATCCATCACATGCCACAGTACCAATGGTCCAGCCGTAGAAGGGTCAAGCCAATGCCTCACATGTGGCAACGCCGTACTACCCCAAACCCTAATGTTCAAAAGGCAGTTCAAGACGGTCACAAAATCGAGTTAAGGTTTGTTGTCTTCTAGAGGGTCCAATGCGTAACTTGCACGATTTAGACGTTCTTAAACTACGGAAAAAATCCAACACTTGGAAATTTTCAGGGTCGGGAAAAAGTGAGTAATATCCGCTTGAACATTTTAATACTTTCTAAATATCCGGAAAACATAACGAAATTAAATTTTCCGATCGAATCAACGATTACAAAATAATCCCCAGAATACACGACACTTGAGTCAGTTTAAAAATACCCAGAAAATATAACTCACAAAAATAGATATTACAGTGTAAAAATGAGTACAAACATCCTCTGTACTGCCGCGGATCCGCGGCCCAAGCACGGTAAGGCCGCGGTTCCGCGGCGGTTTGTACGGATTGTGCGCTCATTTTTCACCGTAGTGCTTATATTTCCCTGCTGAATTTTTTAGGCATTTTGAATTCAGAAAAATCCCAGTTTTGAATTTTTTTTCCAGAGAGCGGTTTACTTTGTCGTTTCCGGGTTCGATCGGGGTTTTAACTTTGTATACATGTCGCCTAATGCTCTAGCTAGGCTCTGATACCACTGTAGGGTTACTAGGCACTCTAAGAAGGTTCTACAAGGCATCAACCATGCCCGATTAAAATTTTAGCCGTGCCGAATAACTCTAAACAAGATCTTTGCTAGAAAATTAGGGTAACACATGCAAGTAAATGACATTTACACTAAGTGAATACGAAATACAACTTTTGTAGATCGGTCCTTCACTTCTAAAGCTCCTTGTTGGAGTCCCTTCGCTGCGATCATCGAACTCCCGGACTCTCGGACGGCTCCATGAGAAGAGGGCAACGGTTTTGCTTGAAGTCTTCGAGGCCGAAGATGATCTACGTCGAGGGAATACGAACTCAAGATTCTACTTCACTAACTAGAAAATTAGTGTAGCAAACACCCTAAACTAAAGTGCTATTCTAGTAGAGGATGATGAAATAGGAAATGGGTACACTTTAGAATTTCTTTTCTCACTATATATCTCTCTCTTTATCAAACCCTAGAAAGAAATTGAAGGAGGAAGAAGATGAGCTCAAAATGAGAATGAAAACTAATCAAGAGAGAGTTTGCTAACCATGGGTGAGTGGGTATCATATACTAACTCATGTAGAGACATAACCATGGCTAATTATAGTGGTTAGGTTAATTAATATCTTAAGTAAAACAAAACTAGTCGACTATGTCAATGCAAACATAAGCTTCATGAAGCTTCATGCATGTGAACTCATTATCCATTTGTTTTTAGAATTACTTTAAATATAAAAACCTAACCAATATAATTATAATGGTGTATGTCTCATACACCCGTGTATTGTGTATCAACAACCATGATACAAAATGAACACAAATTAATATATATCACATATATATTAAGTTGTGCACAAGTGAGAAAAACAAATGCTTAAGTGAAACAGTAATATTTAATGTAAATTAGTATATCACATATACAATTATACACTAAATTATTAAATCAACACTTGACTTAATAATCCAGTTATATCTCATATAACCAGCTAACACAAAAAGTACCAACTTATCGAATCAACACTTGATTCGATAACACGGCTATATCTTATATAACCGGCCGATACAATAGTCGCGAGAATAGAATACGGTATCACATACACGCATTATTCTCTGTCCCGCACATATCATATATGCGCTCCTATTTCGTTTTGCCTGAGCCAGTATAACCTCTATGTGGACTCTAAAGACTCGTCAATACGCCGGCAGTAGGTGATGATCATATCAAGCACCCACAAGCCGTCAGCGGTACTAGCTGGACGTAACGGCTACCCGAGTATTGAGCGATCAGAAGATCAGCAAGCAAGCCCGCTCCAAATCCTGCAAAAAGCCTGACAGCGACACTACCGTACAGTCCGGTCTCCTCGTCTGATATGTCGCATATCAAGTCTAGGGGTGGTAAACGTCAGACCCCAATAACCGATAAGTCATGCCGATATAAGGCTCATAACGGGTCGAGAAACTACTTGTAACACTTACCAGTAAATCTCTAAAGCAGCCCTGGCCAGGGACTTCCCTGTTATGGAAATCGAGCATAGCGCAACATCAAACCCCAATACCGGGAGAGACAAAACCCCTCCTATCGCTCATTGCCTCCATATGACTCGGGACTGTACCCAAAAACCACCGTTTTGCACGCCCTCTTTGACGAGGTAAGGTGGAAATCAAAGCACAGTGGGAATCACACAAGACTCTATGACGTTCTCGGGTCTATAGACTAATCTGTACCAGTGTCACCAGAGAACTGCCATCTGACGGAAGGTATAATACCATCTGGGAGTTCTCGGCGAGTCCGTCCAGTGTACCCAGTCTCTACTGAGCACCCGTATATCATCTCTGATGTCAAACAGCAATGGATATGGGATCATCCATCGCCCATCTGTATGGGTCGAGAAGGTATACGCTAGTCTACTCTGGTATATCGATGCCCCGTCTCGATACACCCACGACTAGGGACCTTGAAGAATGTACTTATGGACTACCATGTCCCCACTAGTATGATCCGCATCATAGTCCAGGTAGTCAAGTACACATCCTAAGGGCTTTACCAACATGTAACAGAGAGACAATCAGAATACATGTTAAGGTAAAGAGTAACCAGATAGCATACTATCATGTCGAGCAAGAAAGTCCTCCCTATATATGTCCAAGCATCCACTACGATATACATCTCATGTATAGTAATGGCCTCTAGGGCATACATATAACTAACAATGTGGTTACGGGAGACGGTATTCGTATAGAACCGAGGAAGATCGAGGCCGTACAGCTTTGGCCCAGACCTGTTCAGTGACAGAGGTCCGCGGCTTTTGGGCTTAGCCGATTTTTACCGCCGTTTCGTGCAGGATTTCTTTTGTATCGCTCCACCATTGACCGGACAGACTAGGAAGGGAGATCCTTTTCTTTAGACTGAGGCTTGCGAGCTGAGTTTCTGCGGTTGAAGACTCGATTGACGACTGCACCAGTTCTACCTTTGCTTTCTGGATCGGGCGATTGTGTCGATTATTATGATGTTTCGCGAGTAGGGCTCGATTGTGTACTGATGTAGTACGATAGAGTTATCGCTTATTCTTCCCGACAGATGAAGGAGCATGAGCAGATTTATCCCACTCATGATCTAGAGATGGCCGCGGTGATCGTGCATTGAAGATTTGGAGACACTACTTGTACGAAAAGTCGTGTCAGATTTTCACGGACCACCTGAGCTCTATGTACATCTTCCTGCAGCGGGATCTAAGTTTGAGACAGCGCCGTTGGTTGGAGCTTGTGAAGGATTATGATTTGCGAGATCCTTTATTACCTGTGGCAAGGAGATTGTGGTAGCTGATGCTTTGAGTCGTGGGACTGGGGTTAGCTTGTCCTAGATGAGCGCAGTTCAGAGACAGTCTTTTTGCAGATTTGCAGTTCTTATGCGACCGTTGAGTACAGCTTAAGTTCACCTCTACTAAGGGACAGCTTTCTTATATCTGCGCCCATCCACTTTTACTTAATCGTTTTCGTGAGGCACAGCCCGTCGATGCTCATTTGTCTGAGATTCTTGAGCATGTTCGGCAAGGTAGAGATTCGGAGTTCTTGATTCATGACCAGGGTATGCTACGTTGCGGGACTCTCTTGTGTGTACCAGATACTGATGGGTAGAGACTCGATGTCCTAGAGCAGGCACATCAGTCGGCTTCATGTGTTTACCCAATTTCCTCCAAGATGTAACGTGACTTGAGTGTTAATTAGTTACGGTGGGCAGGGATGAAGTGTGATGTTTCAGATTTCGTTTTGAGGTGCCTGACTTGATAGCGAGCTAAGGTTGAGCATTTGAGACCAGAAAGAGAGTTGCAACTTTTAACCGTTCCAGAGTGGGAATGGGAGTAGATCTCCATGAATTTCGTCGTGGTATCTACCTAGGATTAGACAGGGTGTGATTCCAATTGGGTGAATTGTTGTCCGGTTGTGCTCAGTATGATCAGTTTGCTGGTTGTTCTTCGATAAGTTTATGCGTTTGCGTGGAGATCCTTCATGTGTTGCATCCAATAGTGGCACCCAGTTCGCTAGCCGTCTTTGGCAGAAAATTCATGAAGCCTTGGGTACTGGTTGAGCTTTAGCTCCGCTTTCCATCCGTAGGCTGATGGTCAGATAGTGCGGACTATACAGACTCTGGAGGATATGCTTGTACGTACGTACTAAGTGTTGTTGGCTGTGGGATCATCACTTGCCATTGATAGGGTTCTCCTACGATAACGGGTATCAGGAGACGTTTCAGATGGCTGCTTTTTAGGCCTTGTGTGGTAGGTTGTGTCGATCGCCAGTCTGTTTTACCGACTTCGCGAGAGCAGGATTTTTGGACCCCGGCTAGTCCAGAGACTTCGGAGAAGATCCAGTTGATTAATGTCAGGATGAGAGCAACCCAGTGTAGACAGAAGTCTTATGCCGACCGTCGTTGTCGCAGACTTAAGTTAGCAGTTGGAGATCATGTATTCCTACGAATTTTTCCGATGAAATGGCGTGTTGAGTTTTGGGATGCTTAGTCCCAGATTGTAGGTCCTTTTGAGATCCTTTAGCGAGTTAATTCCGTTACCTATAAGTTGGCACTTCCGCCCAGATTTTTGAGTATTCATCCCGTATTCCTTGTGTCGATACTTCGCAAATACCTTCATGACCTTTCTTACATGATTCAGCACCAGACCATTCGATTGGGACGTGATTTTTCGTTCACCAGCAGCCGATAGTTATAGTGGATCGGCAGGTGGAGAAGCTTCGGTCAAAGGTCTTTCCATCTGTGGAGGTTTTCTTTAGCGTAGACCGTCCAGTGAGGAGATCACCTAGGAGGCTGCGAGCGAGATGTGGGAGTTTAACACTCATCTCTTTGAAGATATGCGTAGTAAAAATTTAAAATTCGGCGACCGAATTTCTTTAAGGGGAGAAGATTGTAACGTTTTAGAAATCGTTATGCGAATTTTCCGTTAATAGGTAAAATAAGCAGTGTTTTTCCGTAAAAACCCGGAAGTGATTCTTTTTCAGTATAAACTTAACTGCACCTAGTTTAACTAGAAAATTACTAGTTTGCGGTTTTTAGTTGTTACTTGAAAATTTTGGTTCACTTTAATATTTTTCTTTAATTAAAATATTATTATCAGTTTTTAATTATGCACTTAATTAGTGGTAATTACAAATTTGATTGGGTTAATTATACTAAAGGGAATCTATGCTAACTTAATCACAAGATTAAGTATTAATCCATCCATGCAAAATATCTCTCCAAAATATCTAGATATTTGGTGAATTAGAAGAAAACTTTAATTAGAAAAATAAAAGATTAAGAGGTGGCTTTGGATGGGAGGTGCATTAATGAGCATTAATTGAGGTTTAAGGCTAGATTTTTCCACAACCTTCATCATTCTTTCATGTTGGCCGACCACTCCCCCGTTGCTGCCCTCTCTCTCTTCACACCTCATTTGCACTTCTTCAAGCTCAATTAAATCATCAAAAATCATAAAATAATCCAACAAACACAAATATAAATCCCTACCCATTATTCTTCAACCCTAAACAAGCTTGGATCTTTATGAAAGTCATCATTTTGGAGGCTAATTTGGTATTTGGTTGCTAAATCGTGAATCTAATGGAGGTATAAAATCCTAACCCTAAATTTTAATAGTTGTATAAATCATTAAACTATCTTATTAGATATTTAATTAAATCTTTAATTTGCATTTTTAGAAATTCAAGAAAAAGGTTTTTGAAGATCAAGAAAAGGTTTTGATTATTTGTAATGGTTAAATGTTTGGTTTAGACATGGAAAAACTTAACCTAGATATGAGTTTGTTAATTGTTATTTCCCTAATCGTCTAATTAAGGTTAAGTGCAAACTAAACTTTTACTAATCTTATTTAGATGAGATTAAAATTCTAGTAAGGGTTCGTGTGGTTTAATCAAGCTATTATGAGATGATTGTGGTTACTAGTTTTGGTTAAACTTGTAGATTTGGGCTATAATGACTAAAAGTGCATACAAGGTTATCGGATAAAATTAGGCGTGAGTTCCTATTGACGTTGCGATGTTATATTTATTAGATTCCGCGACATATATTGTGTTGTGTTTGCGCGATCGGAACGATCGGGGTCTAGGCTTGGTGGTTGTGTCATCCTAACTAGCGTTGTACCGATAACATATGCGTTTTGTGAACTGAGTGCACAGTGTGTTTATCTTATGGACGTTATCCTTGTGTTTCGTTGTCTTTATGTCGGCGCAGGATATTTAACCTTATGTGTTGTGTTTGCGAAATTTAGGATCGCGAGCAGGGACTTCGGACGCTGCGAAGAAAGGGAAGCAGGTGGTCGGATTACTTAGCTCGAGATCATCTGTGAGTAGATTTAACATCTATAGGGGAATCGCCCGCATGGCATTATGCGTCTGGGCTGGATTATATGACTGGATTATTAGTTACAAGTATTACACATATAGAGATTGTGCATGAACTTCATTTCATATCATTACTTGTTGTACTGGGACTTGTACCCATTGGACACTGCACTATTATTGACGGTTCATGTTGCACGAGAAAAAATTGTATGCTACACTCACACCATCGATAACTACCATGACACACACAACACATATACATACGCGATATTGTATTGGTTAGGGACGTTGAGACATGATCCTTATTTCCATGGTGCATATCAGATATAGCATACCTGTATACCTACATGCTTACGCATATACCTGGAGGATATTGCATCATTATTGACATGTACACACACATACCTTACTATGTTACAGCTACATATATACCTGGAGGATATTGCATCATTATTGACATGTATATACACATACCTGGACATAGCTACACCTATATCTAGTGGGTATTACATCATTATTGACAGGTATATACACATATGAGATACAGCTACATGTATATCATGCATACATACTTACATGTACACCCACTTACCTTGCTAGGGTTACATATACCTATGTGGTATTGTAATGTCATTGGCTTAGGGTCATTGATTCTTATGCGATTGCGCATATGATAGGTAGTATACCTGCATACCTACATGTTTACACATATACATGGCTATAACTACATGTTCACCTGTATATGATGTTGCATTTGATTTCGGAGAAATTAGGAACCGCATGATATATTTAATAACTTGTTGCAGTTAAATAGCGGTTTTTTCTTTATATGCTCATATTACTATTTAATGTTGCATATATTATATTTCATGGATTTCGCATTGAGATATGGATTTCATATGATGTTTTCTGGATGTTTTATTCCTGAGGGTATATATCAGTGGTATGGGACGCTGATATATACGTGTATATATATCGGTGGTATTGGAAGTTATTATATATGTACATATATAATATATATATATATATATATATATATATATATATCTTCATAATGATCTATGAAAGTATTCTTATTCATTACTTGATGTTTTCTGGATTTGAGGACCGTGGTATTTTCATAAAATTATGTATTGTTTGATAAACCCGGTTTCTCTTGATATGATATTTCGATGAGTCCACCATGAGATTTCTCGGTTCTGAGATTTGTGATATATACCCGATGCGAGGAGTGGAGCGGGCCGTATGCGGGTACATGGTGGAGCCCAGTATGGTTCCCCGGGACAAGAAGATCGCTGATAATGGCGATGAGCCTGGCAGGCTGGGCTAGTACCTACCGGTGATAGTATTTGGATTCGGCAGTTATCGTGAGGATAATGAACGGAGTCATGAGATGATACGGGCCAATCCGGACTGACGAAGCCGATGGGCCGATCCGGACTGACGGAGCCGTAGATATGAGGATTTACGTGTCGATGCTGGACATGAGTATTTCATGATGTTTCGAGTGTCGATGTTGGACACTCAAGTTCCATGATTTTTATGTGTCGTTGATGGACACACGAGATAGATATTCTTATATATATATATATATATATATATATATATATATATATAATGTCACGACCCGAAATTGGCACGTGACGACCCTTAAACTACGCAACGTCTACAGGCGTAACGCAATTTAAGTAAGCCGAAAACCCAGTAATCTAAAACATCAAAATTAGTAAGTGATAATAGCCTCTTCAAAACTTTCGAAATCTCAAACCAAATTCTTTAAAGTCCAACTTTATTTCCTTTAAAATTTCGGCAGCACCCCCTTTGTAAAAACTAACCCCAAAAATGGGTACAACAAAAATATAAGTAAACCATCTCCAACGGAAGCAAAATCCATGCCCAAAGGCGGAAACAACCTCCGCAACAGATATACGACGCAGATCGGCCCTCATAAAATTTCGATGCAGATCGGCCCTCATCCTCACAGAATCCTCATCGTGGCAGGACCCGTGTCTATCTAGACAATCCAAATCCCAAATATCCTCAAATCGGCCCTCGGATCGGCCCTCATATCGGCCCACAGATCGGCCCTCATAACGGCCATCAGATCGGCCCTCAACAACAAGTAAAGGATAAGAATACACGCACAGATCTTTATGATGATATATATTAAAATATATATATATATAATAGCGTCCCATACCACTGATATATATATATACATGCATATATAACAGCGTCCCATACCACTGATATATATACTTAGAGGTAAAATATCATGAAAACTAGTGTCTAGCATCGACACATAAATACTCATCAATCAGGCGTCGTCACCACGACTGCCCCAGATATGTACGTATTATACGTTAATCGGAAACCCGAGTGCCCCAACTATCAGCACTCGAATTCCCCGTATGCATACGTACATGACTCCGGTCGATATCTCCACGATCACCGGCGAGTCTAATACTGTCACCGGTAGGTATGAATCCCCTGCTAGGCTCATTGGCATGAACCTTCGACATACCTTTCTTGCCCCGGGGTACCTCTGGGCCCCACCATGTACCCGCACACGGCCCACGACGCCTCCTTGCATGGGGTATATATCAGAACCGAGAAATCTCATGGTGGATGCTGAAATATCATATCAAGAGAAACCGGGTTTTTATAATAATGCATAATTTCATGAAACTACCGCGGTCCTCGTACCCAGAAAACATCATGTGAAATCCATATATCAATGCGAAATCCACGAAATATAATATATGCAACATGAAACAGTAATATGAGCATATAAAGGAAAAACCGCTATTTAACCGCAACAAGTTATTGAATATATCTTGCGGTTCCTAATTTCTCCGAAACCAAACACAACATCATATAAAGGTGAACATGTAGCTATAGCCAAGTATGCGTAACCATGTCGGTATAGCAATATATGTGTATCTACCTATTAGTAATGATGTAATACCCTCCAGGTATGTGTGTAGCTATATCAAGGTATACGGGTTTACATGTAAATATGTATACAAGACATACAAGTAACTATGTCTCATATGTGTATATACCTATCTCTAATGGTACAATACCATATAGGTATAAATGTAGCTAACATGTAGGCATGTCAAGGCATATGTCTAAGCATACAGGTATACTGGTATGATATATGTCATATGCACAATAAAATATGAATCAATGTCTCAATGTACCTAACCAAACAATATCATATATGTATGTGTGTTGTGCGTATCATGGAAATAATTGACGTTGTGTGTGGCATACAAACAGTGCTCATGCAACATGAGCCGTCAATAATAGTGCAGTGTCCAATGGGTACAAGTCCAAACACAACAAGTAATAATATGTAATATAAACATGCGACTAATATCATATCATTTCTAACCGTGACGCATAACGTCGTGCGGGCGATTCCCCTGTAGATGTTAAATCTACTCACTACGATCCTGGCTAAGTAAAGCCAACCACTTACTTTCCCTTCTTCGCAGCGTCCGAAGTCCTTTCCTGCGATCCTATAATTTCACAAACACAACACAAAGGTTAAACATCATGCGCCGACACAAAGACAACGAAACACAAGGATAACGCCCACAAGATAAACACGCTGTACACCAAGTGCACCAAACACGTACGATATCGGCACAACCCTAGCTAGGATGACACAACCACCAAGCCTAGACCCCGATCGTACCGATCGCGCAATCATAACACAATAATAAACGTGGAATCTAATATAAATAACGTCGCAACGTCAAAAGAAACCCACGCCTAAAATATCCGGAAATCGAGTAAGCAACTTATATCATTTTTAGCTCAAAACTACAAGTTTTACCAAAACTAGCAACGAAAATCATCTCAATATAGCAAAATTAAACCATACAAACCCTTTCTAGAATTTTAATCCCACTTAATTAGGATTTAGTAAAAGTCTAGTTTGCACTTAAGATAATTAGATAATTAGGAAAATATCATTTAACAAATCATGCAATTAGGTTAAGTTTTCTTTTGTCAAAACATCATTTAACCAATTCACTAACAAAACCTAACTTGATTACCAAAACCCCTTTTCAAGAAAATCTAAACATGCAAATACAAGCTTAAATAAACATCTAATAAGCTAATTAAAGTATTATCACAACATATAGAGATTAGGGTTAAGGTTTTATACCTCCACAAAATTAGCAACTAGCAACAAGAAATCCAAATTTAATCCTCCAAAAATGACGACTTCTATGAAGATCCAAGCTTGATTTGTGAAGAAGAATGATGTGTTTTGATTTATATTTGACTTTGTGGGATTAATTGAGGATTTTTGATGAATTTTTGAAGCTCAAAAGAGTGGAAATGGAGTGAAAAATAAAATGGGCATCCAAGGGATGAGGTCGGACAACTTTGAGAAAGAAAGAATGTTGTGGAAATATCTAGAAGAAAACAATAATAATTGCTTAATAAAACAAAAACCTTTATGCCACCTCTTAATCTTTTCATTAATAATTCATTTAATTACACAAATATCAAGATATTTTGGATGGATATTGTAACACTTTGAAATTTTGTTTTAATATTTTTTTCGTGTTAATTAGTAATTGTGCGTGTTATTATATATGTGTACATAGGATTATTAGTTATTTTAGTCGGGTTTACTAATTATATTTAGTCGTGTTAGCAAATTGGAAAATTTTCCTTTGTAGTGTACACATGCACACTTAGCCATTTTTGAGACATAGGTTTAAAGTTTTAGCCAATTCTTTTCTTGCATGGTTCACTTTATTTCCATCACTTTAATCAAGCTAAAACCTTTTTTTTTAAAATGCAAATCCTAATAAAAAAATGAGGTATGGGTGTTAGGTAAGAATTGGACTTTTGTTGACCTTCTTTCTTTCTCTTTCCCCATCCAAGAATTTCTGCAACTTTCCAGCAGAAAAACCTTGCCTTTCTTCATCTTTTCTTCTCCTTTTCATTTCCCTTTGATCCCCAAACAAAACCTTACACAAATCAACACATTTCCTTCACAAAACCATGGAAAAATGGGCTTGTTGGGGTGTTTGAAGGCAAATCTGCACACTTGAGGGAAGAGCTGGGACTTTTGGAGTTTTATAAGGTTTTTAGAAGGTATTAACTCATGTTAGCACTCCTTTTCCTTAAACTTGTAGCATTCCTTAGTAAAAATCATGTTTTTGTGCATTATTAGTGATATTGAAGGATATTTGTGATTCATATGTTAGATTAGGGTTTTGTTGGCTTGGTTAACTCTATTTTGTGCTATTAGAGCTATTTAGGCCAGGTTTTGGGTTCAGTTGCACAGAAATACCATAAAGTTTCATTTTAGTGCAAAAAGTAGGGTCTTTAACTTGAAATAAGGCTCTGTAGGATCTGCTACTACCTGAAATGTTTCAGAGTGAAATTGGAATTACTGTAGCATACACAGAGGGTATAGAGTGCACACACAAAACCGGGGAGTCCCCCCCTACCCAGGCCACCGAAATAAGCATTCTGGCCGCAATTTGCGGCCAGATGGGGGTGTTTTGGGTTGGGGTTTGGGCCACTGGAGTCTGCTGCTATGTGGAGTGTCTTGGTATATCTATTTTTATAATATCTGTTCTGAAGCAAAATCTAGAGTAGAATACCCTATTTCCCGTATTTTTAATCTTTCGCGACACGCGTGATACATGTGTGTGGGTTTGGGGTTTCTGCGTATCGCGACGCGTCAGAGCGACTTCAGGCGCGTAATCACACGTTTTAGCGTATCGCGCACACGCGCGCTTGGTTTGCGACACGGGTTTCTAGTTGACCTTAAATGTCGTGTTTGTATGATTTTGAGCTTATGCGTGATATTATGTGGAATTCTAGGTTCGCAGGAGAGTGCGACGGACACCGCGAAGAAGGGGAAACAAGTCATCGGCTATACCTAGCGAGAGACTACGGTGAGTAGATTTAACATCTGCGGGGATATCGCCCGCATGGCGTTCTACGTCAGGGCTGATAGGATCTTGTAGCTACATTTCCATACATGGACTGTTCATGGCTACTATTTAGTGCATACCACATTCCCTGATATATGTATATAAACTAGAATTGATAAAACACCGCACCATTACTAACGGTTCATGTCGCACGAGCACTATCCTGCATGCTACACACACACCGTTAGTAATTGCCATGACACTCACACTGTAGAAGTTGATATGATATTCATACTTGATGCACATATCACATCATATTGACATGCATATTGGTTTGGAATACATGTGATTTCTGGATTTGGGAACCGTGGCTATTTCAAACATGTAATCATTTAAAAACCCGGTTCCCTTGACATGATATTTCGGTACGTCTACCCTATGTTTTCTCGGTGCTAGAGCGAGATATATATGAGATAGAGGGGGCTGACCAGGACTGACGGATGCCCGATAGATATATATGAGAGAGAGGGCTGACCCGGACTGACGGATGCCCGAAAGATATATATGAGATAGAGAGGGCTGACCCGGACTGACGGATGCCCGATAGATATATATGAGATAGAGAGGGCTGACCCGGACTGACGGATGCCCGATAGATATATATGAGATAGAGAGGGCTGACCCGGACTGACGGATGCCCGATGATATATATGAGAGAGAGGGCTGACCCGGACTGACCGATTCCCGATAGACATATGAGAGAGGGGGCTGACCTGGACTGACGGATGCCCGATATAGGAAGATTTGCGTGTCGATGCTAGATACGAGTATTTATGATATTTGGGTGCCGATGTTGGGCACTCGTGATTCTCAGTGATGGACAGGATTTGAGGGCCGATGGGAGTGCCGGCGTCTGGGTTGTTGGAATTTGGGGTGCATTGATGGACACCGATTACATATTCCATGTTGACATTCCGTGTAGATATTATACTTCCCATGCTCAACATTCATTATTGTATCTCATCCTGTAGTTATATTACCTGATAGAGCACTTGCATGATTATTGCACATATTGATATCATATGTTGGCATATGATACAGTAGCGCAGTACGTGCGTGCTCGCGATTACCTTTATATGTTATCTCTATTCACGAGTTAGCAAATCACCCCCGTTGTGCCATAGTGTTTGCAGGTTGCCCTTCGGAGTAGTCGCGGCAGGCTGCGTTTTGCATCTTTTGGCACAGATACTCCCATAGTTGGTGTACTAGCTCTTTTGCTGATAGGTGGGTTTTGTGCGGTATCTGTTTATCTTTCAGTTATGTATATTGTTGTATCTAGTATTCTCCATCTACCATGTATGTATTTGACTTAGAGACAGTGTGAGGACGATGATGTATATTATTTGTTTTCTGGTGTCGAGCTCGTTGTGAGCCGACTGTACTTGCAGTTTATTCTATCTGTGATGTTCCCACTCGTGGATCTTGATCTTCGCTACGGCGTCGTATATTGCTATCTTGGAGATTTTTTACTTAAGATTTCTTATCACTTCTAAATGCTTCCTTTTAAAACTTAAAACACTCTATACTTTTACTGGTTTGGTTTCTGGGTTTTCGGTTCACTTAGTCGCGTTATGCCTGTAGACGTTACGTGGTTAAGTGCCGGTTACGGGCCAAACTTTGGGTCGTGACAAAGTTGGTATCAGAGCGTAGGTTTTACCTTTCGGAGTGTTCCTAGGATGACCCTGGTATGATGGAGTAGGTAGCTGAAGCAGAGTTGCGTAGCGTGCGTATGTTCCGTGGCATACTCACGACACGGTACTCCGCCAAAGCGACCTTAGGACTTGTTGATTTAAATTCCTTCTTGAGTATATGCATTCTTGCAATTCGATTTCCGTATCCTTATCGAATCCTATTGTTCCTTTAAGCCATTATGCCGCCAAAGACTACGAGGGCGCGGAGAGCGGCCGCGAGGGCCGAGATTCGAGTTGACTCGTCCGAGACGAGGACTGATCCGGATATTACACCGGTTGTGCCCGAGCAGGCTATTCCTGCCGTGACAGATCAGATTGCTATGTTAGGGGCTGGTGTGCAGGAGATGCGCCAGACGATGGGATCCAGTATGCGGGAGATGCGCCAGATGATGGGATCTCTAGCTGAGACACTTCGAGCGCAGCGACCAGAGGTAGTTGCACCCGTTGCAGAGACCGCGGTGGTACCCACAGTACAGGCAGTTGCCCCTGCAGCTACAGAGGTTATCTCGGTATCGTTATCAGAGTTTATGAGGCTGAAGCCTCCGGTCTTCACAGGCACTGATGTGGCCGAGGACCCACAGTCTTTCATTGATAGGATAGCGCGGATATGTCGTTCACTTAGATGCGCAGATGCGAGATGGGTTGAGTTCGCGAGCATTCGCCTGGAAGGTCTCACGCAGAAATGGTGTGAATCAGTCGAGAAGGGTAGAGCAGCAGGTCTTCCTCCTATGACCTGGACAGAGTTCGTGGCGCTATTCCTTGGTCGTTTTCTTCCACTGAGCGTTCGAGATGCTAGAGCACGCTGGTTTGAGTCCTTACGTCAGACTCCGGAGATGTCAGTGGCAGAGTATGATGTCCTGTTCACCGAGCTGTCAGTGTATGCTCCGTACCTAGTGGTTACTGAGTTGCGAGTCAAGAGATTTTTCAGAGGCTTGCTTACACCACTGTTTCTAGCGATCAGCGCATAGCATTACGAGACATATGCAGCAGCTGTAGACGCAGCCCTATTTGTCGAGGAGCGCCTTGCTGAGATTTCGGTAGTTCCAGAGCCGAAGAGAGTTCGTGCGGATACATCAGCGCAGAGACAGCCTTTTCGGCGCTGTGATAGACGTATTGCAGGTAGCAGAGATTCGGGGCTAGGAAGGTTGTTTAGCTCCTATCACCAGGAGGGTCAGCGACCATCATCGGGATGTTTTCATTGCGGGAGTTCTTATCATAGTGTACGAGATTGTCCTGAGATACCCGGAGGGAGGCAGCAGCACCGCACGTCACACTACCACCTTCACCACCCCAGACGGAGTTCCTTAATGTACCTACTGTTACTCCGCGCCAGACTCATGCACAGAGAGGTCACGGTCGTGGAGGATTTGTTCATAGAGGACGAGGTGATCGAGGCAGAGGACAGCCAGCGGCCGGCAGGGGACAGTCAGTCGCAGGTGGAGGACAAGCGCGAGTTTTAGCTTTGACGCATCAGGACGCGCAGGCGTCCAATGCGGTGGTCTCAGGTATCCTTCCAGTATGTTCTGTTGGTGCACACGTGTTATTCGATCCCGGATCCACACACTCGTACGTATCCACACACTTTATGCCGAGTTTAGGTAGAAAGTCCAGTTTTATTGATCAGCCGCTTGTTGTGACTACTCCTGTGGGAGAATCGTTTGTCGCTAGTCACGTGTTCCGATCCTGTACCGTCCGT
The DNA here is from genome assembly GCA_030015575.1 of Agapanthus africanus. Taxonomy (NCBI): domain Eukaryota; kingdom Viridiplantae; phylum Streptophyta; class Magnoliopsida; order Asparagales; family Amaryllidaceae; genus Agapanthus; species Agapanthus africanus. The sequence continues at coordinate 395,886,308 of JASDDO010000022.1, forward strand.
GTTGGCGAGAGAGAGTTGCCGGTCAAGTTGATCCTTCTTGAGATGTTGGACTTCGACGTTCTTTTGGGCATAGATTGGTTAGCCATGTACTATGCTTCTGTTGACTGCCGCGAGAAGACAGTTAGATTTTTTTTTTCCGGGCGAGTCGGTTTTTGTTGTGTTGGGGGACCGTGGTGCCACCCCTCACAGTGTGATTTCTTCTTTTCGCGCTGGAAAGCTTTTGAGGAAGGGATGTCAGGGATTTCTCGCCTATGTTTGCGATACTAGAGCTACAGAGGTTCCGATGGATCATATTCCGGTTGTTAGCGAGTTCCCTGATGTATTCCCTGACGAGCTTCCTGGGCTACCGCCCGAGCGTGATATTTCTTTCTGTATTGATTTGGTTCCTGGCACGGGGCCTATTTCTGTACCGCCTTATCGGATGGCCCCGGCGGAACTTAGAGAATTGAAGGGTCAGTTGCAAGATTTGCTGGAGAAGGGACTCATTCGACCCAGTGTTTCTCCTTGGGGTGCTCTAGTCCTGTTTGTCAAGAAGTAGGACTGCAGTATGCGTTTGTGTATCGACTATCGTCAGCTGAACAGGGTGACAGTGCGGAACAGGTATCCATTGCCACGCATCGACGATTTGTTCGACCAGATTCAGGGGGCAGGATACTTTTCGAGGATCGATTTGCTATCAGGCTAACATCAGCTACGGATTCGATAGGAGGATATTTCTAGGACAGCTTTCCGCACGCGCTACGACCATTATGAGTTTTTGGTGATGTCGTTCGGACTCACCAACGCACCAGCAGCATTCATGGACTTGATGAACCGCATTTTCCGGCCGTATCTTGATCTGTTCATCATAGTATTCATTGACGATATCTTGGTGTACTCTCAGAGTAAAGAGGAGCACGAGCAGCACCTGCGGATTACACTGCAGACCTTGAGGGAGCATCAGCTTTTTGCCAAATTCTCAAAGTGTGCTTTCTGGCTGGATAGCATAGATTTCTTAGGGCACGTGATTACACGAGATGGTATATGTGTAGACCCGAGGAAGATTGAGGCCGTTCGGAGTTGGCCTAGACCTACGTCAGTGGCGGAGGTTCTGTAGGGTTGCTAGGCAAGTGCACAAGGGTCTACGAGGCATCAACCATGCCCAAATAAAATTTTAGCCGTGCCGAACAACCCGAATACGGAACTTTAAACTAGAGATTAGGCGATAACTTGCATGCTAAACACTTTAAGCTAACACTCATGAAATGATGTGAACACCCTCATCTAAATGGCAAGGGAAGATGAGGATGATGAAGTAGGAATTTTGCTCTATTTATTTATCATTTTCTCACTATTATTCATCACCTTTGAAAAACTAGCAAGCTTTTCATGAAAGAAAATGGAGGAAGAAGAAGAATAGTGTTCCATTTCCTTTTGTGATGAATAAGAAAGGATTAATATGAAGAATAATGCAACCATGGTTCACTTAACCATTGTAGAGAATTGACTAGGGTTAGGGTTTTGGGTAAAGTTAAAGCATGAGTCATGAACAAATATCTTCCACAAAACAAAACAAATCCTTCTAGAAACTTCTAGAAAGATTAACCCTAATCCGAACCCTAATCAAGTTTAAACTCCACTAAACGAGTTGCATTAGTTATCATATCATGTTACAATATTATATATCACATATATAATATTTACCGTAACAAAATAAAATAATACAATTAACATATATCGCATATATATCAATGTATTACCCGAGTGAGAAAAAGAATCTTTTAGTGAGCAAATATTAGTTAATGCAATTTAATATATCACATATATTATTATACATTAAATTATCGAATCAACACTTGATCCGACAATCCGGCTATATCGCATATAACCGGCTAATATTTATCCGTACCGATTCATCGAATCAACACTTGATCCGATGACCCGGCTGATATCAAATATCACGAGAATACAATACGATATCACATACCGCATTATCCTCGGTCCCGCACATATCACATATGTGCTCCTACTCCGTTTTGCCTGAGTCAAGAAACCTCTGTGTAGGACTCTAAAGAATCGTCAATACGCCGGCAGTAGGTGATGATCATATCAAACACCCACAAGCTGCAAGCGGTCAGCTAAACGTAACAGCTACCCAGGTATTGAGCGCTGAGAAGATCAACAAGCAAGCCTGTACATTCTACTGTGGATCCAAACAGTAACACTCCCGTACAGTCCGGTCTCGTCGTCTGATATGTTGCATATCTCGCCTAGGGGTGGTAAACGTCAGACCCCAGTAGCTCGATAAGTCGTGTCGATTTGAGGTCTATAACAGTTCGAGAAACTACCGATAACACTTACCAGTAAATCTCAGCAACCCTGGCCAGGGATTTCCGGTTATAGCCAATCGAACACAGCACAACATCAACTCCCTATACCGGGAGAGACGAATCCCCTCCTATCGCTCATTGCCTCCATGTGATTCGGGACTGTACCCAAAAGCCACCTTTTTGCACGCCCTCTTGGACGTGGTATGATGGAAATCAAAGCACAGTGGGAATCACACAAGACTCCATGACGATCTCGGGTCAACAGACTACTCTGTACCAGTGTCACCGGAGAACTGCCATCTGACGTATGGTATAATACCATCTGGGAGTTCTCGGCGAGTCCGTCTAGTGTACCCAGTCTCCAATGAGCACCCGTACACCATCCTTGATGTCAAACACTGATGGATATGGGATCATCCATCGCCCATCATATGGGTCAAGATGCGTATACGCTAGTCTACTCTGGTGCATCGATGCCCTGTCTCGATACACCCTCGACTAGGAACAGTTATAGGATGTACTCGTCGACTACCGTGGCCCCACTAGTATGATCTCATCATAGTCCCAGTAGTCGAGTACATGTCCTAAGGGCTTTATCAACATGTAACATAGAGACAATCAAAGTACATGTTAAGATAAAGTACAACCAGATATCATACTATCATGTCGAGCAAGAAAGTCCTCCTTATATATGTCCTAGCATCCACTACAATATACATCGTATGTACAGTAATGGCCTCTAGGGCATACATATAACTAACAATCTCCCACTTGCACTAGGGCCATCTGTTATGGTATCGCATACCCAACAATTAGCTGCGGTTGAAGTATCTCATACTCAACCATCCCATAAAAGTCTCTACTGGGAAAAAGGCCTTTATGAGTGGATCCGCGCTGTTGTCCTCTGTGTCTACTCTCCTAACCTCGATCTCCCTGGAGATCAACCATCTCCATGATCAGGTGATACTGCCTAAGAATTATATCTGGATTTCTGATGGGACGGAAGTTCCTTGGCTAAAGCCACAACCCCATTGTCTCACAATGGTAGGAACGAGGTTCATCTTATGAACTTATATATATCCAGATTGCCTCTTCGGTAGCATCCTTGGTAACGATGTATCTTGCCTTTAATCATCTAGTATGTCACAGTATCTAGCTTGGAACTCTTCCAACATACCGTCCCTCCATTGAGGGTATAGACAATGCCTGCGACTGACATTCAGTCGTCCTTATCACTCTGGAACCTTTCCAGTGATTCTCCCCAGGATCGATTGATACCATCTCACTACAACTAGTGAGTATCCTAACATCCAATTAGATCTATCTCATAGATCCAAAACCCAGGATTTAGGAGGTATCACTTTGATCCTATATGGAGAATCCTTGTGATAAGCGGAGATTGACCGAGCGTAGCATAGGAAACTCCTTCCCTATCAAGAGTATGTCATCCACGTACTCTACGAGGATCACCACCATACTCTCTACTACCTTTTCGTATATACAAGGTTCATCTACCATTTTGATGAAGTCAAACTCTTTGACTACCACATCAAAACAGATGTTCCAACTCCGCGATGCCTGTTTTATCATATAAAACATCTTGCACACGTTTCCACTGCTCCCTCTGTCTACGAAGCCCTCTGGCTATGTACATATAGACACTCTTTTCTAAAACATCATTTAGAAAAGCAGTCATGACACCCAACCACCAGATATCGTAGTCATGGTATGTAGCCGTGGCAAGTAGGATCTGGATGGACTTAAGCATAGCTTTGAAAGTCTCAACATTTCCATGTACACCAAGTAATCTTCTCAAGATATATTCCCTCCTGATGGGGATCTAACCCTTCAGATAAAGCAACCAAAGTCCATACTTTGTTGGTGTATAAGGATTCCATCTCAGATTGATAAGCATCCAGCCATTCTTACAGAGTCCTACTCCTGATGGCCTGCTCGAAACTAGTTGGGTCATCATCTCATGACGCAATCCTCGCTCCCACTGTCATAAAGAAACCGAAGTATCTCTCAGGTGGGTAAGGAACCCTGCTAGATCGGTGGAGAGGCTGAGGTTCGTTGGAAACTATTGAATCCTTTGGTTGTACCAAATCATCTGCTGTATTTTGTATAGCTGGAACCCTTCCAGTTCTACATAACAGACCTTGCCTCGAGCTTGTCCGGATTTTGCTTTTAGACATAGGCCGGACAATCCCAATATCTTAACAAACTTAAGATATAGGCTCTTCCCCTTCCATATCACATATGAAGTGGTAGGCAACTGATTTGATTTGAACCCTATTCAATAGGTATGCGACTTCACAAGTGCATAACTCCCTAAAGGAAATAGGAAACTCAGTAGTACTCATCATAGAGCACACCATATCACATAGGGTGAGTTTGCTCCGCCCCGATATACCATCGTGCTATGGTGTATACGGAGGAGTAATGCTGAGAGAGAATCTCATTCTCCTTTAGAATAGTCCAGGAATTCCGTGCTCAAGTATTCTCCTCCTTGATCTCATCAAAGGAAATAATACTTATACCCGTATTTTGGTTCTCTACTTCTAACTTATATTCTGTGAATATCTCAAAAGGTTCGGACTTGTGTTTCAACAGGAACATATGTCTGAATCTTGAGAGATTATCAGAGAATGTAATGAAGTACAAAGAACCGATCTTGGCATGTGTAGACAGGGGACTTTCATACATCAGCATGTATCAATCCCAAAAGTTCACTAACTCTTTCTCTGTTTCCAATAAACAGAGCTGTGGTCATCTTATCTTTGTGACATGACAGGCAAGTTTCACAAGATGTAAATTCAAACAAATTTAAATATGCATCTTAATGTAACTTCAGCTGGTCGTGTCGCATTGATATGACCTAGTCTACAATACCTTAAGAAGAATTCGTTCATTTCTGAACTCTTCCTCTTGTGTGTGTTCCGTATACTAAGAACTGTAGTTTGATTTAGAACGTCAATGTTTTTAGATAACGTGCCTGAACCGATCAACTCTTGATATAGGAAATGTTCAAAACATTATCCAATCAATACAAAATTATATCCTTTCTTTACTAATAAAGAGACTGATATGATTTTGTATATCAGGTTCGGTATCTAATAACATTTGTTCAGAATTAATGTATTCAGGTAATACAGGGTGACAGTGACCAACAGACTTGGCTGCAACACTTGCACCGTTTTCTGTCTCATGAAACTTATCACCCGTTCTCAGTTCTTTACCTATCTGTAGCCCATGTAACATTTTACATATGCGGGATCCTGATCCGGTATCACATACCCAGGATGTAAAGGATACTGAGAAACAGTTCTCTGTAATGAACACACCCGAAGATGATGCATCAGCATGCACTTTCTTCGTTTGGGCGGCACGGGAAATCTGGTATTCCCCAATTTTCTTGCTCTGTCTTATAACAATTATAAGTTGGAGCGGGACCAACGTTCCCCAGCTCAGTATAATAAGCGGGTTCGGTCAATATATCCGTTTTATTATCTTGATTAAGGCGTGATATGGTCGCTACCTGGAGAGAGAGAGAAGAAAACACTCAGCGTATGCTCTTACAAGATTAGATTGGTTATATAATATATCTAATCAGGATGTCTCCCACTGTTTTAATCAAATCTTCCTTCAAACCCTAAAAGGAAAGACTAGCCGGGATTAATTACACGCTACAAGTTCGCCAATCTTTCAGCCAGGCTAGTGTCGGTACTTTGAGGGAGGTCCCCCGTGCTTTCGCACGAACCTAATTATAGTAAACCTCGTTTTCCAAGAGGCGTAACCCCGTTAAGACCTTTCTAGACACCTACTTTATCGGCTAATTGTAATGTGTAAAACTCTCCCAGGAGTAACTATTACTCGCAGCGGGTATCGGGATCCAACTATCTCATAGAAGGTATGCAATCTCATTGCAAATTTCAACACTTGAAATTCCTGATAATATTTTGCCCCAAGCGTCCTATGACCTTGACAAAGGCCAACAAACCATAGGCTGCTAGTCAAGTTCAACCCGTCATTTCTTGATTGTATTAAACCCACCCGCACAGCCCTTGACAAAGGCCAACAAGGTTGCACGACTACCCTAATCCAATCTGCATCATATGCATAAGCAGATAAGTACTATTCAGCTACCGCACACTACGCCTTGACAAAGGCCAACAAACGCAGCACGAATACTAAACAGTCCTTATCTGAAATGACAGAGGGCTACGACAGGTTTTTCTAAAAACCCTGAGCGTAATGAACTTGATATCGTTGTAGAATCGAGTGATTTTAAATGGAATGCTTTTGAGGCTTTTCTAGTTTTGCTAAAGGGGTCACTCCCGGTGAAGGGATCGTCGGCCCTTTCCTCATCGAATAAGGTGCAGGATATATCATATATATACCACTATGCAAAGCAGAAACTATAGAAGCAATCAAAAGACAAACCGAGTTTGTAGCATCTGCCAGTTATCGCTAAAGGAGTCACTCCCGGTGAAGGGATCTCTGTCCTTTCCTTATCGAATAAGGTGCTGGATGTTCTACCAGGAACACCGCTATGCAAAGCAAGAACTGTAGCTACCAGTTTTTATAAACAAGTTTCTACAACATCTTAGGTTTCTTTTAATTCATTAATCTCATTAATGAAGTCCCATTTTAATTATGCTTCATAAGCATCTCTTTTGAAACGAAATCTGCAATATAACATATATCTCATATATATAATATATAAACATTCGTCTCAGGCAGTAATATGATCTCATCACAGAACATTGCAGCAGAAGAACATATATGAAATATTGGATATACTAGGACGTCCGTGTTTTCAATACGAGCCTGTATAAAACACGGATTCCACGGTCGCGATGAATAGCCAAACCCACATCCCTAGACCCCTACGAGAGAGGCAAGTAACACTGGCAATTCTAGGGTTAGGAGACCCGGTCTCGACTCCTCGAGATGGTCTCCCACTGGACCCAAGAACCCGGTTACTTGTGCTCCCCGCCTTGGGTCTACCTAATGCGGAAAAGTAAATAATATACAACGGTGACATCTTCCGCTACCTGGAAGTGCCCCAATAAAAGAATATTACATACAAATGAATTTTACATGAATGAAAAAGAAAAACTCTCATCTCACATAAAACCCCCGGCTATTCAAACGCGACGATCCAATACAACATATCACAGCAACACATAATATCTCATATCATCAACGTAAGCAAGTATGCGTATCCCGATTGTCGTTGATGTATAGCAACGAAGCCGGCGATACACCACATACTACGCTTACGGTCACAGAAAAGAAAGTGTAAAACTACAACAGTTGGAATCCGCAACCTCCTTAGACATCGCATGCCTAACCAAATGAATTCCTTAGACATCGCATGCCTAACAATTATAAACCCCGCATTTTAGTCTCATTATCGAAAACTCTTTTCAATACCAAGTCGGCCAATTCAACAAGATTCCCGACGTCCTGATCGAATGCTCGTCGCAAACTTTAGTAGACGGCCGCACCCCCGATACCGTCGACGAAGTGCACCAAGGCGGAACACCGCTGCCGCGAGCACCCGAACGGATGCTTTCGGCGACGGGGTTCTCCTACAGTCACTTGGTCGGGGCTATAGAGTGAGGCTGCCTATTAAGTTTACCCGGCGAGTATCCGCGTACGCTACGTGATTGCGACGGACTTTTGATCACATCAAAATTCCGTGGCAACCGATCATCTGAGACTAAACCGCTAGATTTATAACATTCATTTTAGTTATCTTATAACTACTTGTGAATTCCAATTATTGTATCACATTCCAGATAAATAGAAAAAGTTAAACTTTCCGATCGAATCATCAAGCACCCAAGATTTCCCCAATATATCTCAACACTTGAAATCAGTTTAAAAACGTCCATCACATGCCACAGTACCAATGATCCAGCCGTAGAAGGGTCAAGCCAATGCCTCACATGTGGCACGCCGTACTGCCCCAAACCTTAAGGTTCAAAGGGCAGTTCAAGACGATCACATAATCGAGTTAAGGTTTGTTGTCTTCTAGAGGGTCCACCGAGTTACTTGCACGACTTAGAACATTCTTAAACACGAGGAAAAATCCAACTTTTGAAAAATTTTCCGACAGGGGAAAAAGTGAGTTATTGATATCCGTTCGAACTTTTTAACAGTTTCTAAAAGTTATCCGGAAAGCCACATAGAAAAAATCTAATACTCCGATCGAAACATCGAATACCCAAAACAACTCCAGAAAACTCAACTGTAGAATAAAAATTAAAACATTCCAGAGAACTCAGCACTGTGTAAATGGAATTACTGTGTAAAAAGAAGTCAACAAGTCAACATTCTCGCCGCGGAACCGCCGCGCCACGTGGGCATAGGCCGCGGTTCCGCGCCGTAATGACGGCGTTAGAGATCCGTTTTTCACAGTTTTTCTGAAAAAACCCTACTTGATTTTCTGGGCACTTTTAATTAGGAAAAATCCCAGTTTTGAAAAAATTTCCAGAAAGTGGGTTCGATCGGGTTTTCCGGGTTCGATCGGACTTCAAACTTCGTCTAGACTTCGCCTAAAGCTCTAGCTTGGCTCTGATACCACTGTAGGGTTGCTAGGCACGCGCACAAGGGTCTACGAGGCATCAACCATGCCCGAATAAAATTTTAGTCGTGCCGAACAACCCGAATACGGAACTTTAAACTAGAGATTAGGCGATAACTTGCATGCTAAACACTTTAACACTAAGTAAGAGGGATTACAACCTTTGTAGATCCGGTCCTTCACTTCATATGCTCCGTGTTGTGGTCCCTTCGTTGCGATCATCGGGATCCGGACTCTCGAGAGGTTCCACGAAGAGAAAGGCGCAACCTTTGCTTCCGATCTTCGATACTACGATGATCTACCTCGAAGTTTCTTTAACACAAGCTAACACTCATGAAATGATGTGAACACCCTCATCTAAATGGCAAGGGAAGATGAGGATGATGAAGTAGGAATTTTGCTCTATTTATTTATCATTTTCTCACTATTATTCATCACCTTTGAAAAACTAGCAAGCTTTTCATGAAAGAAAATGGAGGAAGAAGAAGAATAGTGTTCCATTTCCTTTTGTGATGAATAAGAAAGGATTAATATGAAGAATAATGCAACCATGGTTCACTTAACCATTGTAGAGAATTGACTAGGGTTAGGGTTTTGGGTAAAGTTAAAGCATGAGTCATGAACAAATATCTTTCACAAAACAAAACAAATCCTTCTAGAAACTTCTAGAAAGATTAACCCTAATCCGAACCCTAATCAAGTTTAAACTCCACTAAACGAGTTGCATTAGTTATCATATCATGTTACAATATTATATATCACATATATAATATTTACCGTAACAAAATAAAATAATACAATTAACATATATCGCATATATATCAATGTATTACCCGAGTGAGAAAAAAAATCTTTTAGTGAGCAAATATTAGTTAATGCAATTTAATATATCACATATATTATTATACATTAAATTATCGAATCAACACTTGATCCGACAATCCGGCTATATCGCATATAACCGGCTAATATTTATCCGTACCGATTCATCGAATCAACACTTGATCCGATAACCCGGCTGATATCAAATATCGCGAGAATACAATACGATATCACATACCGCATTATCCTCGGTCCCGCACATATCACATATGTGCTCCTACTCCGTTTTGCCTGAGTCAAGAAACCTCTGTGTAGGACTCTAAAGAATCGTCAATACGCCGGCAGTAGGTGATGATCATATCAAACACCCACAAGCTGCAAGCGGTCAGCTAAACGTAACAGCTACCCGAGTATTGAGCGCTGAGAAGATCAACAAGCAAGCCTGTACATTCTCCTGTAGATCCAAACAGTAACACTCCCGTACAGTCCGGTCTCGTCGTCTGATATGTTGCATATCTCGCCTAGGGGTGGTAAACGTCAGACCCCAGTAGCTCGATAAGTCGTGTCGATTTGAGGTCTATAACAGTTCGAGAAACTACCGATAACACTTACCAGTAAATCTCAGCAACCCTGGCCAGGGATTTCCGGTTATAGCCAATCGAACACAGCACAACATCAACTCCCTATACCGAGAGAGACGAATCCCCTCCTATCGCTCATTGCCTCCATGTGATTTGGGACTGTACCCAAAAGCCACCTTTTTGCACGCCCTCTTGGACGTGGTATGATAGAAATCAAAGCACAGTGGGAATCACACAAGACTCCATGACGATCTCGGGTCAACAGACTACTCTGTACCAGTGTCACCGGAGAACTGCCATCTGACGTATGGTATAATACCATCTGGGAGTTCTCGGCGAGTCCGTCCAGTGTACCCAGTCTCCACTGAGCACCCGTACACCATCCTTGATGTCAAACACCGATGGATATGGGATCATCCATCGCCCATCATATGGGTCAAGATGCGTATACGCTAGTCTACTCTGGTGCATCGTTGCCCTGTCTCGATACACCCTCGACTAGGAACAGTTATAGGATGTACTCGTCGACTACCGTGGCCCCACTAGTATGATCTCATCATAGTCCCAGTAGTCGAGTACATGTCCTAAGGGCTTTATCAACATGTAACATAGAGACAATCAAAGTACATATTAAGATAAAGTACAACCAGATAGCATACTATCATGTCGAGCAAGAAAGTCCTCCTTATATATGTCCTAGCATCCACTACAATATACATCATATGTACAGTAATGGCCTCTAGCGCATACATATAACTAACAGGTTCGCAAATTTTTAGGGCTGGCAGGCTATTACAGGCGATTCGTGCAGGACTTCTCTCGCATTGCTACGCCTTTGACCGGGTTGACCCGGAAGGGAGTTCGTTTCGATTGGATGGAGGAGTGTGAGCACAGTTTTCAGCTGCTACGGGCTCTACTGACTACGACACCAGTGCTATCATTGCCTTTAGGATCAGGCGGATTTGTGGTCTACTGTGACGCTTCAAGAGTGGGGCTAGGGTGCGTTTTGATGCAGTATGATAGGATGATCGCGTATGCTTCGCGGCAATTAAAGAAACATGAACAGAATTACCCCACTCATGATTTGGAGATTGCTGCAGTGGTCTTTGCAGTTAAGATCCGGCGACATTACCTATATGGTGAGTCGTGCCAGATATTCACTGATCACAAGAGCTTAAAGTATATATTCCAGCAGCGAGACCTGAACCTTAGACAGCGCCGATGGATGGAGTTAGTGAAGTACTACGATTGTGAGATCTTGTATCACCCGGGCAGGGCGAATGTAGTGGCGGATGCTTTGAGCAGGAGGCCCGGTGGTAGTCTATCTTGTTTGAGCGCAGTACAGAGGCAGTCGTCGGCAGATTGGCAGATTTTATGCGACAGCCGGGTACAGTTCGAGTTTACGTCGATCGGAGGACATATTGCGTACGTTCATGCACACCCACAGTTGTTTGACCGTATACATGAGGCACAGCACAATGATGACCGATGTTCAGAGATCAGGACACAGATGGGACAGGGCAGATTTTCCGAGTTCGTGATCGATGATCAGGGGATACTACGATTTTGGGCTAGACTGTGCGTACCAGATGCTGAGATATTGCGGCGCGAGATTCTTGAGTAGGCACAACGATCGGTATATAGTGTTCATCCCGGTTCCACCAAGATGTACCATGACATGAGAGGTGTTTACTGGTGGGACGGAATGAAGAGAGACATCGCAGATTTTGTGTCGAGATGCCTGACTTGTCAGCAAGTCAAGGCTGAGCACCAGAGGCCCGAGGGAGAGCTACAGCCGTTACACATTCCGGAGTGGAAATGGGAGCAGATTTCTATGGACTTCATTGTGGGTCTACCCAGGACTAGTCGAGGGTATGACTCCATCTGGGTGATCGTGGATCGTTTGACGAAAGCGGCTCACTTTCTACCGGTGAAGACGACTTTCGGATTTGCTCAGTATGCCCAGATTTACATTGATGAGATTGTACGACTGCACGGAGTTCCGACATGTATCGTATCCGACAGAGGCACCCAGTTTACCAGCCGGCTATGGAAGAGGCTTTGGGTACTCGCTTGAGTTTCAGCACAGCATTCCATCCGCAGACCGACGGACAGTCACAGCGGACTATTCAGACTCTCAAGGACATGCTCAGAGCATGCATATTAGACTTCGGAGGTAGCTGGGATCATCATTTACCCTTAGTAGAGTTCTCCTACAACAACAGCTACTAGGAGACCATTCAGATGGCACCGTTTGAGGCTCTTTATGGGAGGAGATGCAGATCGCCCACCTGTTGGACAGAGCTCAGTGAGAGCAGTATCTTAGGGCCGCAGATTGTGGAGGAGACGACTGCGAAGATCCAGTTGATTCGCGATAGGATGAGAGCAGCCCAGTGTAGGCAGAGATCTTATGCGGACCGTCGGCGGCGCAGACTTGAGTTTTCTGTTGGTGACCATGATTTCTTGAGGGTCTCCCCAATGAAAGGTGTGACGAGATTTGGGAAGAAGGGGAAGCTTAGTCCTAGATATGTAGGCCCCTTCGAGATCCTCGAGCGTGTTGGTGCAGCTGCGTATCGGTTAGCCCTTCCGCCCAGTTTTCCAGACGTGCACCCCGTATTTCACGTTTAGATGCTCCGCAGACATCTTCACGATCCTTCGCATGCGATTCAGCACCCGACGATCCAGCTTGAGCGTGACCTTTCCTATGCAGAGCAGCCGGTGATGATCTTGGATCTACAAGTGAAGAAATTGAGATCGAAGGACATACCGTCAGTCAAGGTACTTTGGCGTGGCCAGAGCGGTGAGGAGGTCACTTGGGAGACCGAGAGCGAGTTGAAGAAGACGTATCCCCATCTTTTTGAAGGTGCGTGTAGTTAGATTTTTAAATTTCGGGGACCGAATTTCTTTAAGGAGGGGTAGATTGTAACACTTTGAAATTTCGTTTTAATGTTTATTTCGTGTTAATTAGTAATTGTGCGTGTTATTATATATGTGTACATAGGATTATTAGTTATTTTAGTCGGGTTTACTAATTATATTTAGTCGTGTTAGCAAATTGGAAAATTTTCCTTTGTAGTGTACACATGCACACTTAGCCATTTTTGAGACCTAGGTTTAAAGTGTTAGCCAATTCTTTTCTTGCATGGTTCACTTTATTTCCATCACTTTAATCAAGCTAAAACCTTTTTTTTAAAAATGCAAATCCTAATAATAAAATGAGGTATGGGTGTTAGGTAAGAATTGGACTTTTGTTGACCTTCTCTCTCTCTCTTTCCCCATCTCAGAATTTCTGCGACTTTCCAGCAGAAAAACCATGCCTTCCTTCATCTTTTCTTCTCCTTTTCATTTCCCTTTGATCCCTAAACAAAACCTTACACAAATCAACACATTTCCTTCACAAAACAATGGGAAAAGGGGCTTTTTGGGGTGTTTGAAGGCAAATCTGCACACTTGAGGGAAGAGCTAGGACTTTTGGTGTTTTATAAGGTTTTTAGAAGGTATTAACTCAAGTTAGCACTTCTTTTCCTTAAACTTGTAGCATTCTTTAGTAAAAATCATGTTTTTGTGCATTATTAGTGATATTGAAGGATATTTGTGATTCATATGTTAGATTAGGGTTTTTTTGGCTTGGTTAACTTTATTTTGTGCTATTAGAGCAATTTAGGCCAAGTTTTGGGTTCAGTTGCACAGAAATACCATAAAGTTTCATTTTAGTGCAAAAAGTGGGGTTTCTAACTTGAAATAAGGCTCTGTAGGATCTGCTACTACCCGAGATATTTTAGAGTGAAATTGGAATTACTGTAGCATACACAGGGGGTATAGAGTGCACACACAAAACCTGTGAGTCCCTCCACCTACCCAGGCCGCCGAAATAAGCATTCTGGCCGCAATTTGCGGCCAGATGGGGGTGTTTGGGTTGGGGTTTGGGCCACTGGAGTCTGCTGCTATGTGGAGTGTCTTGGTATATCTATTTTTATAATATCTGTTCTAAAGCAAAATCTGGAGTAGAATACCCTATTTCCCGAATTTTTAATCTTTCGCGACACGCGTGATACGTGTGTGTGGGTTTGGGGTTTCTGCGTATCGCGACGCGTAGGAGCGACTTCAGGCACGTAATCACACGTTTTAGCGTATCGCGCACACACGCGCTTGGTTTGCGACACGGGTTTCTAGTTGACCTTAAATGTCGTGTTTGTATGATTTTGAGCTTATGCGTGATATTATGTGGAATTCTCGGTTCGCAGGCGAGTGCGACGGACGCCGCGAAGAAGGGGAAACAAGTCATCGGCTATACCTAGCGAGAGACTACGGTGAGTAGATTTAACATCTACGGGGATATCGCCCGCATGGCGTTCTACGTCAGGGCTGATAGAATCTTGTAGCTACATTTCCATACATGGACTATTCATGGCTACTATTTAGTCCATACCACATTCCCTGATATATGTATATAAACTATAATTGATAGAACACCGCACCATTACTAACGGTTCATGTCGCACGAGCACTATCCTGCATGCTACACACACACCGTTAGTAATTGCCATGACACTCACACTGTAGAACTTGACATGATATTCATACTTGATGCAGATATCACATCACATGGACATGCATATTGGTTTGGATTACATGTGATTTCTGGATTTGGGAACCGTGGCTATTTCAAACATGTAATCATTAAAAAACCCGGTTCCCTTGATATGATATTTCGGTACGTCTACCCTATGTTTTCTCGGTGCTAGAGCGAGATATATATGAGATAGAGGGGGCTGACCCGGACTGACGGATGCCCGATAGATATATATGAGAGAGAGGGCTGACCCGAACTGACGGATGCCCGAAAGATATATATGAGATAGAGAGGGCTGACCCGGACTGACGGATGCCCGATAGATATATATGAGATAGAGAGGGCTGACCCGGACTGACGGATGCCCGATAGATATATATGAGATAGAGAGGGCTGACCCGGACTGACGGATGCCCGATAGATATATATGAGATAGAGAGGGCTGACCCGGACTGACGGATGCCCGATAGATATATATGAGAGAGAGGGCTAACCTGGACTGACGGATGCCCGATAGACATATGAGAGAGGAGGCTGACCCGGACTGACGGATGCTCGATATAGGATGATTTGCGTGTCGATTCTAGACACGAGTATTTATGATATTTGGGTGCCGATGTTGGGCACTCGTGATTCTCAGTGATGTACAGGATTTGAGGGCCGATGGGAGTACCGGTGTCTGGGTTGTTGGAATTTGGGGTGCATTGATGGATACCGATTACATATTCCACGTTGTCATTCCGTGTAGATGTTATACTTCCCATGCTCAGCATTCATTATTGCATCTCATCCTGTAGTTATATTACCTGATAGAGCACTTGCATGATTATTGCACATACTGCTTATCACATATTGATATCATCTGTTGGCATATGATAGAGTAGCGCAGTACGTGCATGCTCGCGATTACCTTTATATGTTATCTCTATTCACGAGTTGGCAACTCATCCCCGTTGTGCCACAGTGTTTGCAGGTTGCCCTTCGGAGTAGTCGCGGCAGGCTGCGTTTTGCTTCTTTTGGCATAGATACCCCCATAGTTGGTGTACTAGCTCTTTTGCTGATAGGTGGGTTTTGTGCGGTATCTGTTTATCTTTCAGTTCTGTATATTTTTGTATCTAGTATTCTCCATCTACCATGTATGTATTTGACTTAGAGACAGTGTGAGGACAATGATGTATATTATTTGTTTTCTGGAGTCGAGTTCATTGTGAGCAGACTGTACTTGCAGTTTATTCTATCTGTGATGTTCCTACTCGTGGATCTTGATCTTCGCTACGGCGTCGTATATTGCTATCTTGGAGATTGTTTACATAAGATTTCTTATCACTTCTAAATTCTTCCTTTTAAAACTTAAAACACTCTATACTTTTACTGGTTTGGTTTCTGGGTTTTCGGTTCACTTAGTCGCGTTACGCCTGTAGACGTTACGTGGTTAAGTGCCGGTTACGGGCCAAACTTTGGATCGTGACAGATATTTTCAAAGATGGATTAGTGCTAATCTAGTGATTAACTTAACGTAGATTAACATTAGCAATAAGTAATCCAAGTAAAAATGTAATTACCACTAATTTAGTGCATAATTAAAATCTTATAATAATATTTTAATTAGGGAAAAATATTAAAATGCACTAAAATTACAAGTGGCTTACAAAAACCCGCAAACTAGCAATATTCTAACTAAACTAGCTGCAATGAAATCTATACTGCAAAAAGATCGCTTCTAGGTTTTTACGGAAAACACCGACTATTTTACCCTAAAAACGGAAAATCGCCTAAACGATATCCAAAATGTTACAATTCCCCCCCTTAAAGAAATTCGGTCCCCGAATTTAAAATTCTTACTACGCGCACCTTCAAAGAGATGGGTGCAAAACATCCACATCTCAGTTGCGGCCTCCCAAGTGATCCCCTCACTAGACAGCTACGCCAACGAACTTTCACATATAACAAGACCTTTTACCGAAGTTTGTCCACCTGCCGATCCACAAAAACTATCGGCTGCTGGTGAACGAAAGATCGCGTCCCAAAGAATGATCTGGTGCTGAATCATGTGAGAAAGTTCATGAAGGTATTTGCGAAGTGTCGACACAAGGAATACGGAGTGAATACTCAATAATCTGGACGGAAGTGCCAAGTTATAGGCAACTGAACTAACTCGCTTCAAGGATCTTAAAAGGACCTACAAATTTTGGGATTAAGAATCCCAAAACTCAACACGCCATTCATCGGAAAATCCGTAGGAATACATGATCTCCCACTGAGAACTCAAGTCTGCGACCACCACGGTCGGCATAAGACTCCTGTCTGCACTGGGCTGCTATCATCCTGACCTGAATCAATTGGATCATTTCCGTAGTCTCATGACTAGCTGGGATCCAAAAATCCTACTCTCGCAGAGTCAGAAAAACAGACTGGCGATCGACACAACCTGCCACACAAGCTTAAGAGATGCCAATTGGAACGTCTCCTGATAACAGTTATCGAAGGAGAACCCTATCAATGGCAAGTGACGATACCAACAGCCAACAAACACAAGTACGGACACACAAGAATGTCCCCAGCGTCTGCATAGTCCACTCTAACTGACCATCGACCTACAGATGGAAAATGGAGCTAGAGCTCAACCAGTACCCAAGGCTTCCTGATGCTTCTGCCAAAGACGGATAGCCAACTGGGTGACTCTATTGGATACAACACATGAAGGAACTCCGTGCAAACATACAAAATTAACAAGAACAACAGAGCAAATTGAGCAAAACCGAACAACAAACACCCGAATGGAGTCTCACCTTGTTAAATCCTTGGTAGACACCACAACGAAATTCATGGAGATCTGCTCCCATTCCCCTTCCGGAATAGTAAAAAGGTTCCAACTCTCCGGCCGGTCTCCAATGCTCAACCATAGCTCGCAACAAGCCAGACACCTCGAAACAAAATCTGAAACTTCACTCTTCAACCCTGTCCACCCGTAACTAACTCTCAAGTCACGTCACAACTCGGTGGAACTTGGATGAACACAAAAAGCTGACTGATGTGCCTGCTCTGGGACCTCACGTCACTACCTATCAGTATCAGGTACACACAAACGCATCCCTAAATGTAGCACACCCTGGTCATAAATCAAGAACTCTGAATCTTTACCCAGCCGAACATGCTCATGAAACTCAGACAACGAGCATCGGCGGGCTGTGCCACACGAAAATGATTAAGTAAAAGTGGAAGGGTGCGGACATGAGAAAGTTGTCCCCTCATTAGAGGAAAACTAAACTGTACTCAACGGTTACACAAGAACTTTAAATCTGCAGAATACTGTCTCAGAACTGCGCACAACTGGGACAAGCTAACCCCGGGCCTACGACTCAAGCATCAGCTACCACAATCGCCTTGCCACAGGTAATAAAGGATCTCACAAACACAATCCTTTACAAACTCCATCCGACGACGTTGCCTCAACTCAGATCCCGCTGTAGGAAGATGTACATTAAGCTCTGGTGGTCCGTGAAAATCTGACACGACTCTCCGAACAAGTAGTGTCTCCCAATCTTGAACGCACGACCACCGCGGTCATCTCCAGATCATGAGTGGGATATCCTTCTCGAACTTCCACCAACTGTCGAGAAGCATGAGCCATAACTCTATAGTGCCACATCAGTACACAATCGAGCCCCGCTCGCGAAAGATCACAGTAAACTACAAAGTCGCCCGATCCAGAAGCAAAGATAGAACCGGTGCAGTCGTCAACCGAGTCTTCAACTACTGAAAACTCAACTCGCATGCCTCATTCCAAAAAAAAGGAACCTCCTTCCCGGTAAGTCCAGTCAATGGTGCAGCGATACACAATAAATCCTACACGAAACGGTGGTAAAAATGTACTAAGCCCAACAATGCGGACAACTGTCCCCGTTGTAAGTCTGGGCCAAGCTGTATGGGCTCGATCTTCCTCGGGTCCATACGAATACCGTCTCCCGTAACTACAAGACCTAGGAGTCAACACAATTAAGCCTGAAGGAACATTCCGACAATTTAGCAAACAGCTGGTGCTTTCCCAATGTCTGCAAAGCAAATCCTCAAGTGTTGCACATGTTCCTCACGACTCTAGGAAAAGACTAGAATGTCATCAATAACACAATAATCAACTGGTCGAGGAATGACCTGAAGAAATCTGGTTCATCACATCTACGAACGCTGCTAGGGCATCGGCGAGTCCAACGACACCACCAAAACTCATACTGCCCGTAGCGCGCACAAAAGCAGTCTTCGGAATGTCATCATTCCGAACCCGCAACCAATAATGACCTGATCCCAAACAAACTAAGAAAATGTCTCACACTCTGGAGCAAGTCGAACAAATCGTCAATGCGAGGTAAAGGATACCTATCCGCACCGTAACTCGGTCCAATTTACGATCAATCAACACACAACCTCAAACTGCCGTCTTTCTCCCTGGCGAACAGAATATGAGCTCCCCAAAGCGAAACACTTGGACGTACAATTCCCCCTATCTAGCAACTCTGCAGCTGATCCTTAAGCTCCCTATGCTCCGCCGGCTCATTTGGAACAAAGTCGGAAAATCCTGCACGATAGGAACCCGGTCTAACAAACCCACTGTGGCTCCGGTATCATAAATGAAAGACAAGAATCCTAAACATCCTCTCCTCAAAAGACGACCAGCGAAAAATGCTGAATTGTAGCTGTGAGGGCGGCACCACTGTCCCCCTGCCCAACACGAACTGGCTCACCGGAAAACAATTCCTGACTGTTTTCTCGCGGCAGTCCACAGACGCATAGCACGCAGCTAACCAATCCGTGCCCAGGAGAACGTCAAATCCAACTTCTCTAGAAGGATCAAAAGGACGGACGAATCTCTATCTCCTATCCGATTGGCACACGACCGAAACACATGTCGCGCAACAAAAGAATCGCTGACAAAAATTAACACAAAAAAGGATGATCTAGCTAACACGACTCTGTTCGTCCCAAGCCTCTGCTACTCCCGCGACATGCACGAAACCTGTCACGGCGACTGAACCTCTGTCTCGGGGCTGACACACCTGCACGAGCCCTCCTCTGGCCTCGAACTCCCAAAGTCTCGGAAAGACGCTCCTCGTCGAATAGGGCTGTGTCCACTGGTGCTGTGTAAGTAACACATTGTTGTGTGCTGATCGCCAGGAATAACTGGGTAACAAGGGTGGCAACCTCCAGTCGCTGCGCTCGACTGGTCTCAACCAAAGACCCCATCGTCTGGTGCAAGTCCTGCATCTATGCCTCAAGCCTAGTGATACGATCTATCGAAGGCGGATCCATCCTCTCCTGTGCAATGAGCGTGCCATCCTGGTCAGTTCTCGTCCCACACGAGTCAACCCTGACCACGGCACTTGCTGCATCACTCTGAGTCCTCATGGTCATCGGCGGCAAAGTCTATAAATGAAAATAAGATTCGATATGAGCATGGAAATCGAATCACAAGGATATGTATCATCAAGGAATGAATTTCAAGCAATTAGTACTTATGTCACTTTAGGCGGAGTACTGTGTCGTGAGTTTGCCGCGGACATATACACACTACGTTACTCTGCTTAAGCTACCTACTCCATCATACCAATGTCATCCTACACCCTGAAAGGTAAAACCTAGCGCTCTAATACCAACTTTGTCATGACCCGAAATTGGCACGTGACGGCCCTTAAACTACGCAACGTCTACAGGCGTAACACAATTTAAGTAAGCCGAAAACCCAGCAATCTAAACCATCAAAAGTAGTAAGCGATAATAGCATTTTCAAAACTTTTGAAATCTCAAACCAAATTCTTTAAAGTCCAATATTATTTCCTTTAAAATTTCGGCAGCACCCCCTTTGTAAAAACTAACCACAAAAATGGGTACAACAAAAATATAAGCAAAGCATCCCCAACGGGAGAAAAATCCATGCCCAAAGGCGGAAACAACCACCGCAACAGATATACGACGCCGAAGCGAAGAAAAAGACGATAATAATAAAAACTGCATAAAAGACGACCAAGTCGCTAAATAATATTCAATATCATCCTCACAACTCGTCTCTAAGTCAATACATGGAAATGGTAGATGGAGAGTGCATGGTACAAAGATATACAATGAGCAATATCGGATAACCGCAAAACCCACCTATAGAAAAACTGCACCCAGTCAGCCGTAGCGGTATCCACAGCAAAAGATGGTACGAAAGATGAAAGCCCTGCCTCGACTACTTTGAGGAACAACCTGCAAACCCTGTGGAACAACGGGGGTGAGTTGCCAACTCGTGAATAGTAAATAACATATGCAGGTAATCGCAAGTATGCACGTACTGCGCGAATCTATCACATGCAAGCTAATAGCAATAAATGGTCAAATGTATGCAACAGTCATGAAAGGTACTCTAGCAGGTACAACTAATACATGAAGCAATAATATGACAATATGTATATGCAACAGTCATGAAAGGTACACTATCAGGTACAACTAATACATGAAGCAGTGCATATAAAATAAATGCGGAATATGGGATAAAACATGTCATCCTCAATGTGGCAGGACCAGTGTCCATCTAGACAATCCAAATCCCAAATATCCTCAAATCGGCCCTCGGATCGGCCCTCATATCGGCCATCATATCGGCCCTCAACAACAACTAATGAATAAGAATACATGAACAGATCATTATGATATATATATATATATAACAGCGTCCCATACCACTGATATATATACATGCAAATATAACAGCGTCCCATACCACTGATATATATACTTAGAGGTAAAATATCATGAAAACTAGTGTCTTGTATCGACACATAAATACTCATCTATCAGGCGTCGTCACCACGACTGCCCCTGATATGTATGTATTTTACGTTCATCGGCAACCCGAGTGCCCCAACTGTCGGCACTCGAATTTCCCGTATGCATACGTACATAACTCCGGTCGATATCTCGATGATCACCGCCGAGTCCAATACTGTCACCGGTAGGTATGAATCCCCTGCCAGGCTCATCGTTATGAACCTTCGACATACCTTTCTTGTCCCGGGGTACCACCGGGCCCCACCAAGTACCCGCACACGGCCCACGACGCCTCTTCGCATGGGGTATATATTAGAACCGAGAAATCTCATGGTGGATGTTGAAATATCATATCAAGAGAAACCGTGTTTTTCAAATAATGCATAATTTCAGGAAACTACCACGGTCCTCAAATCCAGAAAACATCATGTGAAATCCATATATCAATACGAAATCCATGAAATATAATATATACAACATGAAACAGTAATATGAGCATAAAAAGGAAAAACCGCTATTTAACTGCAACAAGTTATTGAATATATCATGCGGTTCCTAATTTCTCCGAAACCAAACGCAACATCATATAAAGATGAACATGTAGCTATAGCCAGGTATGCGTAACCATGTCGGTATAGCAAGATATGTGTATGTACCTATTAGTAATGATGTAATACCCTCCAGGTATGTGTGTAGCTATATCAAGGTATACGGGTATACATATAAATATGTATACAACAAGTACAAGTAACTATGTCTCATATGTGTATATACCTATCTCTAATGGTACAATACCATATAGGTATAAAGGTAGCTAACATGTAGGCATGTCAAGGCATATGTGTAAGCATGTAGATATACAGGTATGCTATATGTCATATGCACATTGGAATATGAATCAATGTCTCAATGTCCCTACCAAAATAATATCATATATGTATGTGTGTTGTGCGTATCATGGCAATTATTGACGGTGTGTGTGGCATACAAACAGTGCTCGTGCAACATGAGCCGTCAATAATAGTGCAGTGTCCAATGGGTACAAGTCTAAGCACAACAAGTAATAATATGTAATATGAACATGCGACTAATATCATATCATATCTAGCCCAGACGCATAACGCCATGCGTGCGATTCCCCTATAGATGTTAAATCTACTCACTAAGATCCTGGCTAAGTAAAGCCAACCACTTGCTTTCCCTTCTTCGCATCGTCCGAAGTCCTCGCCTGCGATCCTATAATTTCACAAACACAACACAAAAGTTAAACATTATGCGCATACACAAAGACAACGAAACGCAAGGATAACGCCCACAAGATTAACACACTGTGCACCAAGTGCACCAAACACGTACGATATCGGCACAACCCTAACTAGGATGACACAACCACCAAGCCTAGACCCCGATCGTACCGATCGCGCAATCATAAAACAATAATAAACGTGGAATCTAATATAAATAACGTCTCAATGTCAAAAGAAACCCACGCCTAAATTATCGAGAAATCTAGTGAGCAACTTATATCATTTTTATCTCAAAACTACAAGTTTTACCAAAACTAGCAACGACAATCATCTCAATATAGCATGATTAAACTATTCAAACCCTTTCTAGAATTTTAACCCCACTTAATTAGGATTTAGTAAAAGTCTGGTTTGCAATTAAGCTAATTAGATAATTAGAAAAATATCATTTAACAAATCTTGCAACTAGGTTAACTTTTCTTTTGTCAAAACATCACACTTAACCAATTCACTAACAAAACCAAACTTGATTACCAAAACCCCTTTTCAAGAAAATCTAAACATGCAAATACAAGCTTAAATTAATATCTAATAAGATAATTAAAGTATTATCACAACATATAGAGATTAGGGATAGGGTTTTATGCCTCCACAAAATTAGTAACTTGCAATAAGAAATCCAAATTTAATCCTCCAAAAATGAAGGCTTCTATGAAGATCCAAGCTTGATTTCTGAAGAAGAATGATGGGTTTTGATTTATATTTGAGTTTGTGGGATTAATTGAGGATTTTTGATGAATTTTTTAATCTCAAAAGAGTTGAAATGGAGTGAAAAATAAAATGGGCAGCCAAGGGATGAGGTTGGCCAACTTGAGGAAAGAAAGAATGTTGTGGAAATATCCAGAAGAAAACAATAATAATTGCTTAATAAAACAAAAACCTTTATGCCACCTCTTAATCTTTTCATTAATAATTCATTTAATCACACAAATATCTAGATATTTTTGATGGATATTTTCAAAGATGGATTAGTGCTAATCTAGTGATTAACATAGCATAGATTCACATTAGCAATAATTAACCCGAGAAAAAATGTAATTACCACTAATTTAGTACATAATTAAAATCTTAAAATAATATTTTAATTAGGGAAAAATATTAAAATGCACTAAAATTACATGTGGCTTACAAAAACCCGCAAACTAGCAATATTCTAGCTAAACTAGCTGCAGTAAAATCTATACTGCAAAAAGATCGTTTCTAGGTTTTTACGGAAAACACCGACTATTTCACCCAAAAAATGGAAAATCGCCTAAACGATTTTCAAAACGTTACATATACACAGGCATATGTTTTCACGATGTTTTTGGGTGTCGATGTTGGACACTCAGGTTCCATGAGACTTACAGGATATGAGGGCCGACCTGATTTAACAACTTAGGTTGTGATTAGTGGCTAATTATATTTTAATATATGGTTTGTAATTAAAAGTTTACCAAAACGATCTTTAAATATTTTATCAAAATTAATAAATATTTTATTAGAATTTATTTAGCCTTGCACACACATGTGCATGTAAATTAGGGTTAAATTAGGGTTAGGCCATGATTAGCAACCATGGTGGACTAACCATTTTTCTTAAGCTAATTTGAAATTTGAATTATGTGTTTTGAGTGTGTTTTTTTTTTAAAATGAGAAATGATTTATGAGTTGACTTGGAGAGAGAAAGAGAGGGGGTGTGTGGGCATCATGGCTTGAGCCATGCTCACAATAAATGAAGAGAGAAAGAGGGGGGTTGACTCTTGTGCTCTCATTTCTTTTGTTTCTCACAAATCTCTCACTCTCACTCACACACACACACAACACCAGCTTCAGCAGCAGCAGAAGAAGCAGCAGCAGCACCGGCATCAACAGCAGCAGCACCAGTAGCATCAGCACAGCAGCATCAGCTCCAGACAGTAATAGCTGTAGCAGGCAGCAGCAGCAACAACTCTCTTCTTCTTCTCCTTCTTCTCATTCTCCTTGTACCTAGGGTCAAGTGAGGTATAAATCTGAGCCCAACTTTTTTGTTGCTAAACTTACGTGTTAATTAGCTTCGATTAGTGTTAAATGTGCGTTTTAGTGCTAAAATGGTGATTTGTGTGGAGTTTTGGCCAAGTGGTGATTTTGATGGTTAGATTAACTTAGTTAAGTGTTATTGGGACCCAGTAAACCTTGTTTAAACCCAGATTTCACAAAAATACCATAGGGTTTCATTTAGTGCAAAATTGAACGTTTTAAAGCAAAACTTGGCCTTTCTGTGATCTGCTGTTGACCCGGTGGTTTCAGACAAAATCTGGGAAAACAAGAGCAAGTACATTAGGTCTAGACCACACACACGAAGCACGAGCTACAGATTCTACTCCTTGGCCACAGTTTTAATCGTTCTGGCCGCAATTTGCGGCCAGATAGGGGAATTGGGTGCTAGGGTTTTGCTTAGGAGAGTCTGCTGCATATTCAAGTGTTTTGGCATATGCAACTTTTCACATTTGTACCCGAGTCAAAATCTAGAGCCAAATATCGTTTTTCCTATACGTTTAGTTTGCGCGACACGTGTGATACGTGAGTGGGTTCTGTGTTCCAGCGTGTCGCGTATTCACACGTTTTAACGTATCGGACACACGCGCGTTTAGTTCGCGACGCGAGTTTCTCGTTTGATTTCGATATCGTGTTTTGTAGGATTTTGCTTATATATGGATTCTTTGTGTAAATTCTAGGTTCGCAGACGGGTATGTCGGACATCGCAAAGAAGGGAAAACAGGTGGTCAGCTACGCTTAGCACGCGACCAGGTGAGTAGATTTAACATCTACGGAGAAATCTCCCGTATGGCGTTAAGCGTCAGGGCATGATAGGATATTTAGTCGTAGATGTTTATATGTGCTATTGTAGCATACCTTCCTTGTTGCATATAGAAATGGTAGTTATAGAACACTGCACTGTCACTAACAGTTCAATCTGCACGAGCACTATTTGTATGTTACACTCACACCGTTAGTGATTGCCATGACAGTCGCACTATAGGATTGCTACGAATTATATATCGGCTTGATTACTGCATGATTGATGATTGTCATAACTTGTCGCATATTGGCATATACATATATTGATCTCTTCATACTTGCGCACATGCACGCTATATATTCATACCAGTGCACACATATATTGATATTTTCATACTTCCGCACATGCACACTGTATATTCATACCAGTGCACACATATAGTGATATCTTCATACTTGCGCATATGCACACTGTATATTCATACCAGTGCACACATATACTGATATCTTCATACTTACGCACACGCACACTGTATATTCATACCAGTGCACACATATATTGATATCTTCATACTTGCGCACATGCGCACTGTATATTCATACCAGAGCACAGACATACTGATATCTTCATACTTGCGCCCATGCACACCGTATATTCATACCAGTGCACAGACAGAGTGATATCTTCATACTTGCGCACATGCACACCGTATATTCATACCAGTGCACACATATACTGATATCTTCATACTTGCGCACATGCACACTGTATATTCATACCAGTGCACACACATATTGATATCTTCATACTTGCGCACATGCACATTGTATATTCATAACAGTGCACCCACATATTGATATCTTCATACTTGCTCACATGCACACTGTATTTTCATAGTAGTGCTACACTCATATTCGCGTATATATCCATTTGCACATCCATACCTACATAGATACATATGTTACATACATGGATGATATTGACTTGATTTCAAGAAAATAGAGACCTCATGAGATATTTTCAAAACTAGATTCTTTTAAAAGAGCGGTTTTCCCTTTTTACTCTTAATGTCATACGATACATTGCATGGATTTACGCATTGAGTTTGGATTTATAGGAATTCTGGATTTGAAAATTGTGGTATTGTTTTAAGAAAATACGCACTGTTTTAAAAACCCGGTTTCTCTTGATATGATATTTCAGTGCGTCCACCATGAGTTTTCTCGGTTCCAGAGAGCTTGTGCGAGTATACCCGATTCGAGGAGTGGTAGGCACCGATTGCGGGTACATAGTGGACCCGGTAGGATACCCCGGGGCAAGAAGACTCGTATTGTTAGACGGTGAGCCCGGCGGAGGGACTACTACCTACCGATGTTTGGTTGGGCCTGGCGGTCATCCGGAGGATACTGACTAAAGCTGAGAGATGGATACGGGCCGACCCGTACTGCCGGAGCTGAGGGCCGATTCTGCAAACGGAGCCCATGGGCCGATCTGGACTGACGTAGCCCGATACTTGAGAATTTGCATGTCGATGCTGGATATGATTATTTTATGATATTTCGAGTGTTGATGTTGGCCACTCACGATACCATGAGGTTTACAGGATTTGAGGGCCGATTAGAGTGACGGCGCCTGAGTTTTACTGGGATTTGGGTGTATTGATGGACACCGGTTATTTTCCACGTTGACATTCTGTGTAGATGTTATTACTCTCATTCTCAGCATTCAGTGTTATACATCTCATCCTGTATCTGTAGTACCTGATAGAGTACACTTGCTATGCACGATTATTGCATACCCTGCTCATCCTATATAGAGGTTATTAGATTGCACATGCTACGCACGATTATTGCATACCCTTCTCATCCTATATAGAGGTTATTAGATTGCACATGCTATGCATGATTATTGCATACCCTGCTCGTTCTATATAGATGTTATTAGACTGCATTTGCTATGCATGATTATCGCATACCCTGCTCATCATATAGAGATGTTATTAGATCGCACTTCTTGCATGATTATTGCTCATCTAGCTCATCATATAGATGTTATCTGTTGGCATAGGTTAGAGTATCGCAGCACGTGCATACTCGCGATTACCTTTATATGTTATCTACTATTCACGAGTTGGCAACTCACCCCCGTCGTGCCACAGTGTTTGCAGGTTTCCCCTCAGAGTAGTCGCGGCAGGCTTCTTTCTTGAATCTTTTGATACAGATACCACTGCAGTTGGCGCGTGAGCCCTTTTGCCGATAGGTGGGTTTTTGTGCGGTATTTGACTTTTTTTCAGTTGTATACACCATTGTATCTAGTACTCTCCATCTACTACTTATGTATTGACTTAGAGACCAGTTGTGAGGACGATATATATTATTTTGTACTCTGGTGTTGAGCTCGTTGTGAGCCGACTTTATTTATGGAATTTTATATTTCATGTTTTCTTCACTAATTTTTGCTCATTCTTCGCTACGGCGTCGTATATTATTATCGTGGTGATTGTTTTCGCCATTGGGCGTGATTGCTCCCGTTTGGGATGCTTTATTCTTATTGTATATCATTTTACTCATATATTGCCTTGTACCCAATTTCGGGGCTAGTTTTTACAAAGGAAATGCTTCCAAAAATTTTAAGATAATAACTTGAACTTTAAAGAATTTTACTAAACTACTTATGGTTTTCTAAACGTTTTAACAAATGTTTTCACACTCATTACTTTTAATGGTTTTGATTTCTGGGTTTCGGCTTACTTAGTCGCGTTACTCCTATAGACGTTACGCGGTTAAGTGCCGGTCATGGGTCGAACTTTGGGTCGTGACATAGTTGGTATCAGAGCGTAGGTTTTACCTTCGGAGTGTTGGATGACCCTGGTATGATAGAGTAGGTAGCTGAAGCAGAGTGGTGTAGCGTGCGTATGTTCCGCGGCATACTCATGACACGGTACTCCGCCTAAGTGACCTTAGGACTTATTGATTGGAATTCCTTCATGATGGTATGCATTCTTGTGATTCGATTTCCGTATCCTTATCAAATACTACTTTCTTTTCAGCCATTTTGCAGCCAAAGACTACGAGGGCGCAGAGAGCGGCCGCGAGAGCCGAGATTCGAGTTGACTCGTCCGAGACGAGGACTGACCCGGGAAGTACACCCGTTGTACCAGAGCAGACTGTTCCTCCTATGACAGATCAGATCGCTATGCTAGGGGCTGGTATGCAGGAGATGTGCCAGATGATAGGGTCGTTAGTCGAGACGCTTCGAGCGCAGCGACCATAGGTAGTTCCACCCGTCACGGGGACCGTGATGGTACCTACAGTACAGGAAGTTACTCCTGCAGCCACGGAGGTTATTACAGTATCGCTATCAGAGTTCATGGGGCTGAAGCCTCCGGTCTTCATAGGCACCGATGCAGCCGAGGACCCACAGTCTTTTATGTTGTTTTGGAGAAATCATGTTTATGTTGTTTTGGAGCATGGATGGATAGGAATTCAGTCAAGTTTTGGTGAGGTATGATTTTAGTCTGTTTCTGTTTCAAAAAGATGACAGAAACTGGTTCGGAGTGCGGTTCTGGACTGCAGTCCAGAGCAGTTCTGGTTGTCGATTCTCGTTTTGTAATGCTTTCAATCTTCTGTATGAAAATGTTATAGTGCGGAACTATATATCATAGTGAAGATAAATCTGTTAGCTAACTAATGAAAGTGATTTCATTCATTTCTACTGTCGTTTACTATTTAAACTGTATTTTAAATCAACAGAACGTATAGCAGTCCCAAACAGGGATAGAACGTATACCCCTTTGTTTTTCAGTGCGTAACTTCCAGTACACAATGGATATTATTGATCCGTATGATGCGTTGGAAACCTAACTGATAAAGCTAAATTTTGTTCAACTATAGCGTCGCCTAATTTTGATCCGAACTGGGTGAAAACTGTGTTGTGAAATGGACATTCAGTTCAGAAACTGAAATTCCAGCAGCAAACACTTAAAATGAAACGACTGTATCTTGCAAACCCAAAATCCGATTGTACTGAAACAAATTTTGATGAACTGACGACAGAGTGTACTTGTTACCATATTTGTATAGTTTCACTAAATTTTGAGCTTATCATATCACGCGATACGTGTCCGATTCAGTTCTGTGGTTCGAGTCAGTTCTGT
This sequence comes from Agapanthus africanus, assembly GCA_030015575.1. Lineage (NCBI taxonomy): Eukaryota > Viridiplantae > Streptophyta > Magnoliopsida > Asparagales > Amaryllidaceae > Agapanthus > Agapanthus africanus. The sequence goes on from JASDDO010000022.1 coordinate 395,916,213, forward strand.
GCATCGCGTCGGTTATTCGCGTGTGTGTTATTCAGTCGTGTTGCCTCACACGTTTTGCCACCGAGCTATCACTAAATAGCTGGTGTGAACCAAATCGTTAGCTAGATTTCCGTGTCCGTGTGTTATCCTTAGTTCACTAATATTTGTAAGTATTGGCTTTATTTGTGTGATATTAGGATCGCAAGCAGGGACTTCAGACGAAGGAAAGAAAGGAAAGGAGGTGATTGGATTCACCTAATTCAGGATTGTCTGGTGAGTAGATTTAACATCTACGGGAAAATCGCCTGTGTGGCGCTAAGCGCCAAAGGCTAGGATTCAAGTGAATTACTGTTGGAGATAGTGCCCTCATATTCAATTATTGGATCGCAGGTACGTGATTGCAATGATTGCGGAGGACCTATACCGGTATGAAAGTCTTACTCGAGATGATAGTATGCTATCTGGTTTGCCTTTATCAGTCGTGTACATGTTTAGGTGACTGATTGCATGTTACACTTTGATAGAGCCCTTAGGATCTTGCTTTACTACCAACAGTATGATGGCGATCATATAAGTGAGAGTTGGGTGGTTTATACGCATATCCTTAATTGTGGTCCCTAGTCGTGGGAGTTTCGAGACAGGGCATCGATACTCCGGAGTAGACTAGTGTGTACAGTCGAGACCCCGACGAGGGGCGGTGGCCGGTCTCACAAGCCACTGGTGTCAGTTGGATCACCTAAGATGTATACAGGTGCTCATTAGGTTATGAGTACACCGGACAAGACTCGCCGGGAATCTGCTAGTTAGTATTATATCTACCGTCAGATAGCAGTTCCCTGGTGACATGTGTACAGGTTAGTTCATCGACCTGAGGTCGTCATTTGTCTCGTGTGAGTTCCCACTGTGCTTTGATTTCTACCCTACCACGGCTCAAAGGAGTCGTTCAAACAGGTAGCTTTTGGGTACAGTCCCGAGCCATATGGAGGCACGTGAGCAGATCAGCAGGGGATTCGTCTCTCCCGGTATTGGGGGAGAGATCGTGCTGTGTCTAGGAGAGCCATTACACAAATCCATGGCCATGGTAGGAGATTTACTGGTAGGTACTCCAGTAGTATCTCAGGGTGTATTGAGGCTTCACTCCGACACGACTTATACTGCTATTGGGGGTCTGACGTTGCTAGCCCCCTAGGCAGATATGCGATACTCATTGACGAACGGACCGAACTGTATATACATTATCACTGTTAGGCTCAGTAGGGTTTCTGGATGAGTTCGCTCATCGGCCTCCCTTGAGTTCGCTCATCAGCCTTCCTTGAGGTCAGTCCATGGGCAGCCGTTACGCATTGCTAGTGCCGCTGACGGTTTGTGGTTAAACCCACTGCCATGGTGCTGACGAGTCATTAGAGTCCCCCACAGACAGTTTCCCAAGTTCGGGCGAAACGTTGTAGAGGCCGTATGGTTTTATGGCAGGGTTCGGAAAATGCACGTGCGTTTACGCACATGTTATTTTTCGGGCAGTTGATACTGGTCGGCTTTGGTTTAAGCCGGATCCGAGTATTATATTGAGTAGGTATTATATCTTTGTCTCAGTTGCATTTGTATTCGGTCGTAATACAAATGCGGGTATATTTATACAGTTTCGGGGTTATCCTGAAAGTCGTTTCAGGATCACTTTTGGAAGTTGCCAGTTTCCAGTTTTCTATCAGCCGTCTTTTAACATTCGGTTAAAGACGGATTTATCTTTTCTTTGATGAGGGTGAGTCATCATTCTAGAAGCTTCTAGAAGTGATGATGAGGCTTGGTGAGTCATTTATGATAAGGTGACTAGGTTTAATATGATTGGTTCTATTATATGAGTCATTGTTTTCTTTATGATTTTTCTTGGATTCCATAAGATCTTTTCATATGATATTTTCCCTTAAGGTTACCTCCCTCCTCCTACACTCACCTCCCTCCTTGAATAAATATGGCCGGCCCTCTCTCTCCTCACTCACTTGATTCACTTGTGAAAATTATGGTTGTAAAAAGATTATGATAGTATTCGGGGTGTATGGAATTTTACAGTTCATTTCATTCCATCACCCGATTTCCACGGCAACTTCATTAACCGATCGTCCACGGATTTGGACGAAGTGAGACAAAGTCATCTACTCATTCTCTACATCATTCTTGGTCGTCTCTTTTAGCAAACTTGACGATCGAGTTGCCTCAAGTCTGAGGCGGGAACCCGTTTAAAGAATCGATCATGTGGTGCCACCTCGACGAAGGAATCGGAGATCGACGAGATCGGAGCAGCCGCAACGGACCGTGGGATGATGGTTAAAGAACGAAGGACTCGGATCGTTCGGTATAACCTTTCTACACTCTTTACAGTTTGTTAGTTTAGCAATAATGGCAGATCCGGGTTAAAGTATACGATAGCGCCAGTTTTAAAGTTTTTGTTCCGCATTTGGCGTCTGTAGACTGCCGGGGCGCTAGCGTAGACTTACAATTACTTTATGTGATATGGCTATTGACCATACATAGATAAAAACATATATTGAACTAGTAATAATTAGTACATCATATTTCATCATATTTCATGTTAAACATTGATATAATATTGATAGGACACTGCACCATTACAAACGGTTCATGTTGCACGAGCACTATATGTTACACACACACCGTTGGTAATTGCTATGTCACGCACACTATAGAAATGGCCTTAGATAAAGATATTGTACCGTATTCATGATTTGTAGTTAGATAGTTATTCTTGTATTAGTTCACATTATGATACTTACATTGCTGTAGTAATATTTTTATATGATGTTTGATTCGATTTCAAGGATTTGAGTAATCACAAGATACTTTCTAAAAACTGGGATTCGTTTATAAAAGTGTGGATTTCCCTTGATATGATCACATTACTTCCATATTGCATACATTGTAGTTCATGAATATATGCATTGAGATATTGTTTTCATAAGATTTCTGGATTTGAGAACCGCTGGTATATTTCAAAGAAAGCTATAAATTGTTTTAAACGCGGTTTCTCTTGATGTGATTTTGGGATGTCCACCATGAGTTTTCTCGGTTATGAGCTTGGTTTTCGAGACCCGATTCGAGGAGATGTGGGAACCGTCAGCGGATACATGGTGGACCCGGTATGGTACCCCGGGGCAAGAATGATATCGTGGTGTAGCCGATCAGCCTGGCAGAGGGCATACTACCTACCGGTGATTGGTTGGACTCGGCGGTTGTCCGGAGGATACCGGCCGGAGTCATGAGATATGGGTCGATTCGGAATGACGAAACCCAGAGATATGGACCGATTCGGAATGACGAAGTCCAGAGAGAGAGATATATGGATTTACGTGTCGATGCTAGACACGGCGTTTTTCCATGATATTTCGAGTGTCGGTGTTGGACACTCAGGTTTTCCATGAGATTTACAGATGAGAGGGCCGGTCATAGTGACGGCGCCTGAGATATTGAGATTTACGTGTCGTTGATGGACACTGGATTTATTTTACTGATAGTGATTATGGATGAGTATTATGTTTACTCCATACTCAGGTATTTATGATACATTCTCTACATATAGTCATTTACCAGATCATGATTTACTGCAGTTCATATTGACATATATACCTTATCATGACACATATGTAGAAATGGTTGTTTATCGTACATACATGTGATTACTTGTACGATGTTATTTACTTCTCACGATTTGGAAACTCACCCCCGTTGTGCCACAGCATTTGTGCAGGTTTGATCTGCAGTTTGGAAGCGTCAGGCTTCTTATTGCATCTTTTCCGTGGATACCGCTACTGTTGGGTCGAGACCCTTTCTTTCGGTATGTGGATTTGTGCGGTTATCCATTTATGTATCTTATTGTATCTAGTACTCTCCATCTACTATTCACCTGTATCGACTTAGAGACTGAGAGGTTCGGTATTTGTACCTTATATGACTTTGGTTGTTGTGCTCGTATGAGCCGGATTTGATTCATATTATGTTATTTCTTCGCTATGGCGACATTTGTACACATGTTGTAGTTGTGTTTCATCTCTATGATTTGTATCATTCAGGATTGATTTTTACAAAGGAGATGCTGCCGAAATATACAAAGGAAAAATGAAACTTTAAGTTTTTCTACGATTTTTAAACTAAGATTCTAAATGTTTTAACTAATCTTTTAAACAAATATTTTAAAGCTTTATCACTCTAATCTTTTCATGGTTTAGATTACTGGGTTTCGGCTTACTTGAGTTACGTTACGCCTTTAGACGTCACGTGATTTAATTGCTGGTTACGTTCCTAATTTAGGTCGTGACAAAGTTGGTATCAGAGCGTTAGGTTTTACCTTTCGGAGTGTAGGATGACCCTTAGTATGATGGAGTAGGTAACTTGAGTAGAGTGACGTAGCGTGGGTATGTTCCGCGGCATACTTACGATACGAACTCCGCCTAAGTGACCTTAGGACATTTTGCTTGTAATTCATTCCTTGATTCCTTGTATCCCTCTTATTCAAATCTATATCCCTATCGAATCATGTTTCCTTATTCTAGTCATTATGCCGCCAAAGACTACTAGGGCGCAAAGAGTTGCTGTTAAAGATGAGGTCAGAGCAGGCCCGTCTGAGACGAGGATTGACCTGGATGATATACCTAGTGTTCATGAGAAGAGTGATCCACCTTCTCCAGGACGTATTTCTAGGCTTGAAGCCAATGTTCAACACTTACGTCTGATGATTGGATCTCTAGTCGAGGCCTTAACACTCAGTTATTTCTTTCTGTTGGAGCTCAACACTTCGATACGTATGCAGCCGCAGTAGACGCAGATCTACTGGTAGATGAGCGTATTCAGAGACTTCGATTGTTATACGACCGAAGAGAATTCGTACTGGTATGCCAGCTTAGAAGCTGCTTGGTATGCGCCGTGACAGATTCTTTCCAAGTGATGATGGTAGAAGAGGCTTTAGATAAGGTCAGTTGTTTGGCTCTTATCCATAGGGTTAGCAATCGACGTATGGATGTTTTCGATGTAGGAGTCTACAACACCACATCACGGATTGTCCTGCGAGGCGCCAGAGCGATGCACCAGTTCAACATGTTACTTCACCACCCCAGAGAGCTTTGCCCCTTTCGACCGTTGTTGTTCCACACCAGACCCATTCTCAGAGAGGCCGTGGTTGTGGCGGTCCTATTCATAGAGGACGAGGTGGCAGAGGCGGAGGAAAGCCAGATGCTAGTAGAGGACAGGCCCGAGTTTTTGCATTGACTCCGCAGGATGCGCGAGCATCGAATGCCGTTGTGTCAGGTACACTTTTAGTGTGTTCTTTCCATGTGCGTGTATTATTCGACCCAGGATCTATACACTCTTATGTGTCCACACACTTTGTACCAAGGTTAGGCCGAGACTCATCCTTGTTAGATGAGCCACTTGTTGTGATTACTCCTGTTGGAGAGTCTTTTGTTGCTCGACATGTGTTTCGGTCATGTACCGTTCATATTAGAGATAGAGTTTCGTTTGTCAACTTGATCCTTCTTGATATGTTGGACTTTGATGTTCTCCTCGGCATGGACTGGTTAGCTACATGCTATGTGTCTGTGGACTGCCGTGAAAAAGCAGTCAGGTTCTGTTTTCCGGGAGAATCGGTTCTTGTTGTGCAGGGGGACCGTAGTGCCACTCCTCACAATTTTATTTCTACCCTTTGCGCTAATCGGCTTTTGAGGAAAGGATATCACGGGTTTTTAGCTTTTATTCGTGATACGGGAGCCACAGTAGAACCATTGAACCAGGTTTCTATTGTGAGAGAATTTTCCGACGTTTTTCTTGATGAGTTACCTGGATTGCCGCCAGAGCGCGACATCGAGTTTTGCATCGATCTGATTTCCGGCACGGGGCCTATTTCTATACCTCCTTATCGGATGGCTCCGGCTGAGCTTAAAGAGCTTAAGGATCAACTGTAAGAGTTGCTGGACAAGGGACTTGATCGTCCGAGTGTTTCACCTTGGGGAGCTCCTGTTCTTTTCGTCAAAAAGAAAGACGGAAGTATGAGACTGTGCATTGACTATTGTCAATTGAATCGAGTCACAGTGCGAAATAGGTATCATTTACCTCGCATTGACGATTTATTTGATCAACTCCAGGGTGCAAGACATTTTTCCAAGATTGATTTGAGGTCGGGTTATCATCAATTGCGAGTCCGGAATGATGACACACTACGGGCATTATGAGTTTTTGGTGATGTCGTTTGGACTTACCAATGCCCCAACAGCGTTCATGGACTTGATGAACCGAATTTTCAAGCCATTCCTCGACAAGTTCATTATTGTGTTTATTGATGACATTCTGGTTTATTCTAGAAGTCATGAGGAGCATGAGCAACACTTGAGAATTGCTTTGCAGACATTGAGTTTGCTAAGTTCTCAAAGTGTGCATTTTGGCTTGATAGTGTTGACTTTTTGGGTCATGTGGTTACGGGAGACGGTATCCGAGTGGATCCGAAGAAGATTGAAGCCGTACAACTTTGGCCTAGACCCGTATCGGTGACGGAGGTACGTAGTTTCTTGGGATTAGCCGGTTATTACCGACGCTTCGTACAGGATTTTTCAAGTATCGCTGCACCGATGACCGGACTGACCCGGAAGGGGATTCCTTTTCTTTGGACCGAGGCTTGCGAGCAGAGTTTCCAGCTTTTGAAGACGCGGTTGACGACTGCACCGGTTTTATCTTTACCTTCTGGACCGGGTGGCTATGTCATCTATTGTGATGCTTCTCGAGTGGGACTTGGTTGCGTGTTAATGCAACAGGATAAGGTTATCGCTTATGCTTCTCGTCAGTTGAAGAGGCACGAGTCGTGCCAGATTTTCACAGATAACAAGAGCTTGAAGTACATCTTCCAGCAGCGGGATCTGAATTTGAGGCAGCGTCGTTGGATGGAGCTTGTAATGGATTATAATTGTGAAATTCTTTATCACCCGGGCAAGGCGAATGTAGTAGCTGATGCTTTGAGTCGTAGACCCGGAGGTAGCTTGTTCCATTTGAACGCGGTTCTGAGACAATGTTCTACAGATTGGCAGATCTTGTGTGATAGTTGAGTTCAATTCGAGTTCACTTCAGCCGGTGGACAGCTTGCTCATGTTCGTGCTCGTCCACTTCTGCTTGATCTTATCCGTTATGCACAATCCGACGATGATCGTTTGTCCGAGATCTTTGAACTTGTTCGGCAAGGTAAAGATTCGGAGTTTGTGATTGATGACCAGGGTGTGCTACGTTTTGGGACTCGTTTATGTGTACCAAATTCCAAAGAGCTGAGACGCGATATCTTAGAGCAGGCATATCTATCAGCTTACCGTGTTCACCCAGGTTCCACCAAGATGTATCGTGATTTGAGAGATGTCTACTGGTGGGAAGGGATGAAGAGAGATGTTTCGGACTTCGTTTCGAAGTGCCTGACTTGTCAGCAGGTCAAGGCTGAGCATCAAAGACCGGCACGAGAATCGCAGCCTTTGCCTATCCGGAGTGGAAATGGGAGCAAATCTCTATGGATTTCGTTGTGGGTCTACCCAGGACCAGTCGAGGGTATGATTCCATTTGGGTGATTGTTGATCGGTTGACGAAAGCGGCTCACTTCCTTCCAGTGAAGACCACTTTCGGATTTTCTCAGTATGCTCAACTGTACATTGACGAGCTTGTGCATTTGCACGGTGTTCCTACATGCATTGTATCTGACAGAGGAACCCAGTTCACCAGCCGTCTTTGGCAGAAACTTCAGGAAGCCTTGGATACTCGATTGAGTTTTAGCACCGCTTTCCATCCACAGACCGATGGTCAGTCAGAGCGAACTATTCAGACTCTCGAGGATATGCTTCGAGCATGTGTGCTTGATTTTGGTGACAGTTGGGATCGTCACTTGCCTTTAATTGAATTCTCCTACAATAACAGTTTTCAGGAGACAATTCAAATGGCACCTTTTGAGGCTTTATATGGTAGAAAGTGTCGATCACCAGTCTGTTGGACCTAACTCAGCGAGAGCAGGATTTTGGGACCACAGCTAGTCGAAGAGACAATGGAGAAGATTCAGTAATCCAAGATAGGATGAGAGCAGCCCAGTGCAGACAGAAGTCTTATGCCGACCGTCGTCGTCGCAGACTTGAGTTCGCTGTAAGTGATCATGTATTCCTACGGATTTTTCCGATGAAAGGCGTGATGAGATTTGGTAAGAAAGGGAAGCGTAGTCCCAGATTTGTGGGTCCTTTTGAGATTCTTGAGCGAGTTGGTACCGTTGCCTATCATTTGGCACTTCCACCCAGTTTTCCGGTTGTTCACCACGTTTTTCATGTATCAATTCTTCGCAAGTACCTTCATGATCCTTCACACGTGATTCAGCCCCAGACCGTCCAACTGGAGCACGATCTTTCTTTCACCGAGCAGCCGGTAGTAATTTTGGATCGGTAGGTGAAGAAACTTCGGTCAAAAGTCTTACCGTCAGTGAAAGTTCTTTGGCGTGGCCCAAGTACCGAAGAGGTTACATGGGAAGCCGAAGGCGAGATGCGGAAGAAATTCCCTCATCTTTTCGAAGGTATGCATATTAAGATTTTTAAATTCGGGGACCGAATTTCTTTAAGGGGGGGATTGTAACACTTTAGAATGCGTTTAGAGTAATTAAGCGAATGAATGCGGATTTTTAATAAAATTTAACCAAAACTGTTTTTATATATTTTATTTGAATTAATTAATATTTTATTAAATTATTCTGTGACATGCACACACTTGTGCATGTTAATCAAGGGTTTTTGGAGATGTTAACCATGCTAGGTTAACCATGACATTTTACTTTTTACCATGCCATATTAACTTTTACTTAAAAATTTTACCTTTAAGATAAGTTTTATTTACATTTTCATTAAAAATCAAAAATATTTTATTTTAATTAAAGAGAAGGATTTTAAAATTTGTGGCATGGGAGGCATAATGAATATGCAAGGTTGTCATGGAATCAAGGCATGAGTGACATGAGTGTAAAGGAATGGTAGGTATGGTGGAAACATGCATAAGTGTTATGAAGAATCATTAAAGAGAAGGAATTTGGCTATAAATACCCACCCTCACCCTCTACATTCTCTCATTCACAAACCTTCAAGAAAAATCATGTTTATGTTGTTTTGGAGCATGGATGGATAGGAATTCAGTCAAGTTTTGGTGAGGTATGATTTTAGTCTGTTTCTGTTTCAAAAAGATGACAGAAACTGGTTCGGAGTGCGGTTCTGGACTGCAGTCCAGAGCAGTTCTGGTTGTCGATTCTCGTTTTGTAATGCTTTCAATCTTCTGTATGAAAATGTTATAGTGCGGAACTATATATCATAGTGAAGATAAATCTGTTAGCTAACTAATGAAAGTGATTTCATTCATTTCTACTGTCGTTTACTATTTAAACTGTATTTTAAATCAACAGAACGTATAGCAGTCCCAAACAGGGACAGAACGTATACCCCTTTGTTTTTCAGTGCGTAACTTCCAGTACACAATGGATATTATTGATCCGTATGATGCGTTGGAAACCTAACTGATAAAGATAAATTTTGTTCAACTATAGCGTCGCCTAATTTTGATCCCAACAGGGTGAAAACTGTGTTGTGAAATGGACATTCAGTTCAGAAACTGAAATTCCAGCAGCAAACACTTAAATTGAAACGACTGTATCTTGCAAACCCGAAATCCGATTGTACTGAAACAAATTTTGATGAACTGACGACAGAGTGTACTTGTTACCATATTTGTATAGTTTCACTAAATTTTGAGCTTATGATATTACGCGATACGTGTCCGATTCAGTTCTGTGGTTCGAGTCAGTTCTGCGCATCGCGTCGGTTATGCGCCTGTGTGTTATTCAGTCGTGTAGCCTCACACGTTTAGCCACCGAGCTATCACTAAATAGCTGGTGTGAACCAAATCGTTAGCTAGATTTCCGTGTCCGTGTGTTATCCTTAGTTCACTAATATTTGTAAGTATTGGCTTTATTTGTGTGATATTAGGATCGCAAGCAGGGACTTCAGACGAAGGAAGGAAAGGAAAGGAGGTGATTGGATTCACCTAATTCAGGATTGTCTGGTGAGTAGATTTAACATCTACGGGGAAATCGCCTGTGTGGCGCTAAGCGCCAAAGGCTAGGATTCAAGTGAATTACTTTAAGTGATATGCCTATTGACCATACATAGATAAAAACATATATTGAACTTGTAATAATTAGTACATCATATTTCATCATATTTCATGTTAAACATTGATATAATATTGATAGGACACTGCACCATTACAAACGGTTCATGTTGCACGAGCACTATATGTTACACACACACCGTTGGTAATTGCTATGTCACGCACACTATAGAAATGGCCTTAGATAAAGATATTGTACCGTATTCATGATTTGTAGTTAGATAGTTATTCTTGTATTAGTTCACATTATGATACTTACATTGCTGTAGTAATATTTTTATATGATGTTTGATTCGATTTCATGGATTTGAGAAATCACAAGATACGTTCTAAAAACTGGGATTCGTTTATAAAAGTGTGGATTTCCCTTGATATGATCACATTACTTCCATATTGCATACATTGTAGTTCATGAATATATGCATTGAGATATTGTTTTCATGAGATTTCTGGATTTGAGAACCGCTGGTATATTTCAAAGAAAGCTATAAATTGTTTTAAACGCGGTTTCTCTTGATGTGATTTTGGGATGTCCACCATGAGTTTTCTCGTTTATGAGCTTGGTTTTCGAGACCCGATTCGAGGAGATGTGGGAACCGTCTGCGGGTACATGGTGGACCCGGTATGGTACCCCGGGGCAAGAATGATATCGTGGTGTAGCCGATGTGCCTGACAGAGGGCATACTACCTACCGGTGATTGGTAGGACTCAGCGGTTGTCCGGAGGATACCGGCCGGAGTCATGAGATATGGGTCGATTCGGAATGACGAAACCCAGAGATATGGACCGATTCGGAATGACGAAGTCCAGAGAGAGAGATATATGGATTTACGTGTCGATGCTAGACACGGCGTTTTTCATGATATTTCGAGTGTCGGTGTTGGACACTCAGGTTTTCCATGAGATTTACAGATGAGAGGGCCGGTCATAGTGATGGCGCCTGAGATATTGAGATTTACGTGTCGTTGATGGACACTGGATTTATTTTACTGATAGTGATTATGGATGAGTATTATGTTTACTCCATACTCAGGTATTTATGATACATTCTCTACATATAGTCATTTACCAGATCATGATTTACTGCAGTTCATATTGACATATATACCTTATCATGACACATATGTAGAAATGGTTGTTTATCGTACATACATGTGATTACTTGTACGATGTTATTTACTTCTCACGAGTTGGCAACTCACCCCCGTTGTGCCACAGCATTTGTGCAGGTTTGATCTGCAGTTTGGAAGCGTCAGGCTTCTTATTGCATCTTTTCCGTGGATAACGCTACTGTTGGGTCGAGACCCTTTCTTTCGGTATGTGGATTTGTGCGGTTATCCATTTATGTATCTTATTGTATCTAGTACTCTCTATCTACTATTCACCTGTATCGACTTAGAGACTGAGAGGTTCGGTATTTGTACCTTATGTGACTTTGGTTGTTGTGCTCGTATGAGCCGGATTTGATTCATATTATGTTATTTCTTCGCTATGGCGACATTTGTACACATGTTGTAGTTGTGTTTCATCTCTATGATTTGTATCATTCAGGATTGATTTTTACAAAGGAGATGCTGCCGAAATATACAAAGGAAAAATGAAACTTTAAGTTTTTCTACGATTTTTAAACTAAGATTCTAAATGTTTTAACTAATCTTTTAAACAAATATTTTAAAGCTTTATCACTCTAATCTTTTCATGGTTTAGATTACTGGGTTTCGGCTTACTTGAGTTACGTTATGCCTTTAGACGTCACGTGATTTTAGTGCTGGTTACGTTACTAATTTGGGTCGTGACACTTATATATATCCAGACTGCCTATTTGGTAGCATCCTTGGTAACGATGTATCTTGCCTTTAATCGTCTAGTAAGTCACGGTATCTAGCTTGGAACTCTTCCAACATACCGTCCCTCCACTGAGGGTATAGACAATGCTTGCGACTGACATTCAGTCGTCCTTATCAACCTGGAACCTTTCTAGTGATTCTCCCCAAGATCGATTGATACCATCTCATTACAACTAGTGAGAATCCTAACATCCAATTAGATCTATCTCATAGATCCAAAACCCAGGATTTTGGAGGTATCATTTTGATCCTATATGGAGAATCCTTGTGATAAGCGGAGATTGACCGAGCGTAGCATAGGAAACTCCTTCCCTATCAAGAGTATGTCATCCACGTACTCTACAAGGATCACTACCATACTCCCTACTACCTTTTTGTATACACAAGGTTCATTTACCATTTTGATGAAGTCAAACTCTTTGACTAACACTTCAAAACAGATGTTCCAACTCCACGATGCTTGTTTTATCACATAAAACATCTTGCACACGTTTTCGCTGCTCCCACTGTCTACGAAGCCCTCTGGCTGTGTACTTATAGACGCTCTCTTCTAAATTATCATTTAAAAAAGCAGTCATGAGACCCAACCACCAGATATCGTAGTCATGGTATATAGCAGTAGCAAGTAGGATGTGGATGGACTTAAGCATAGCTTTGAAAGTCTCAACTTTTCCATGTACACCAAGTAATCTTCTCAAGATATACTTGCTCCTGATGGGGATTTAACCCTTCAGATAAAGCAACCAAAGTCCATACTTTGTTGGTGTATAAGGATTCCATCTCAGATCGATAAGCATCCAGCCATTCTTACAGAGTCCCACTCCTGATGGCCTGCTCAAAACTTAGTTGGGTCATCATCTCATGATGCAATCCTCGCTCCCACTGTCATAGAGAAAACCGAAGTATCTCTCAGGTGGGTGAGGAACCCTACTAGATCGGCGGAAAGGCTGAGGTTCGTTGGAAACTATTGAATCCTTTGGTTCTACCAAATCATCAGCTGCAGTTTGTATAGCTGGAACCTTTCCAGTTCTACATAACAGACCTTGCCTCGAGCATGTCCGGATTTTTCTTTTATACATAGGCCGGACAACCCCCAAATCTTAACAAACTTAAGATATGGGCTATTCCCTTTCCATATCACTTATGAAGTGGTAGGCAACTGATTTGATTTGAACCCTATTCAATAGGTATGCAGCTTCTCAAGTGCATAACTCCCAAAAGGAAATAAGCAACTCAGTAGTACTCATCATAGAGCACACCATATCATATAGGATGCTATTGCTCCGCCCCGATATACCATCATGCTATGGTGTATACGGAGGAGTAATGCTGAGAGAGAATCTCATTCTCCTTTAGAATAGTCCAGGAATTCCATGCTCAAGTATTCTCTTCCTTGATCACATCAAAGGACATAATACTTATACCCGTATTTTGGTTCTCTACTTCTAACTTACATTCTGTGAATATCTCAAAAGGTTCGGACTTGTGTTTCAACAGGAACATATGTCTGAATCTTGAGAGATTATCAGAGAATGTAATGAAGTACAAAGAACCGGTCTTGGCATGTGTAGACAGGAGACTTTCATACATCAACATGTATCAATCCCAAGAGTTAACTAACTCTTTCTCTGTTTCCAATAAACAGAGCTATGGTCATCTTATCTTTGTGACATGACCGGCAAGTTTCACAAGATGTAAATTCAAACAGATTTAAATATGCATCTAAATGTAACTTAGCTAGTCGGGTCGCATTGATATGACCTAGTCTATAATGCCTCAAGAAGGATTCATTCATTTCTGAACTCTTCCTCTTGTGTGTGTTCTATACATTAAGAACTGTAGTTTGATTTAGAACGTCAATGCTTTTAGATAACGTGCCTGAACCGATCAACTCTTGATATAGGAAATGTTCAAAACATTATCCAACAATACAAAATTATATCCTTTCTTTACTAATAAAGAGACTGATATGATGTTGTATATTAGGTTCGGTATCTAATAACATTTGTTCAGATTCAATGTATTCTGGTAATACAGGGTGATAGTGACCAACAGACTTGGCTGCAACACTTGCACCGTTTTCTGTCTCATGAAACTTATCACCCGTTCTCAGTTCTCTACCTTTATGTAGCCCATGTAACAGATTACATATGCGGGATCCTGATCCGGTATCTCATACCCAGGACGTAAAGGATACTGAGAAACAGTTCTCTGTAATGAACACACCCGAAGAAGATGCATCAGCATGCACTTTCTTCGTTTGGGCGGCACGGGAAATCTGGTATTCCCCAATTTCCTGCTCTGTCTTATAACAATTATAAGTTGGAGCGGGACCAATGTTTCCCAGCTCAGTATAATAAGCGGGTTCGGTCAATTTATCCGTTTTATTATCTTGATTAAGGCGTGATATGGTCGCTACCTGGAGAGAGAGAGAAGAAAACACTCAGCGTATGCTCTTACAAGAATAGATTGGTTATCTAATATATCTAATCAGGATGTCTCCCACTGTTTTAATCAAATCTTCCTTCAAACCCTACAAGGAAAGGCTAGCCGGGATTAATTACACACTACAAGTTCGCCAATCTTTCAGCCAGGCCAGTGTCGGTACTTTCAGGGAGGTTCCCCGTGCTTTCGCACGGACCTAATTAAAGTAAACCTCATTTTCCCAGAGGCGTAACCCCGTTAACACCTTTCTAGACACCTACTTGATCGGCTAATTGTAATGTGTAAAACTCTCCCAGGAGTAACTCTTACTCGCAGCGGGTATCGGGATCCAACTATCTCATAAAAGGTATGCAATCTCATTGTAAATTTCAACACTTGAAATTCCTAATAATATTTTACCCCTAGCGTCCTATGACCTTGACGGAGGTCAACAAACCATAGGCTACTAGTCAAGTTCAACCCGTCATTTCCTGATTGAATTAAACCCACCCGCACGACCCTTGACGGAGGTCAACAAGGTAGCACGACTACCCTAATCCAATCTACATCATATGCATAAGCAGATAAATACTAGTCAGCTACCGCACACTACGCCTTGACGGAGGTCAACAAACGTAACACGAATACTAAGTAGGACTTATCTGAAATGACGGAGGGCTACGATAGGTTTTTAAGAAAACCCTTTGTGTAATGAACTTGATATCGTTGTATAATCGAGTGATTTTAAATGGAGTTTTTTTGAGGCTTTTCTAGTTTTGCTAAGGGGGTCACTCCCGGTGAAGGGATCGTCGGCCCTTTCCTCATCGAATAAGGTGCAGGATATATCATATATACTACTATGCAAAGCAAGAACTATAGAAACAATCAAAAGACAAACCGAGTTTGTAGCATCTGCTAGTTTCGCTAAAGAGGTCACTCCCGGTGAAGGGATCCCAGCTCTTTCCTTATCGAATAAGGTGCTGGATGTTCTACAAGGAACACCGCTATGCAAAGCAAGAACTTGAGCTACCTGTTTTTGAGACAAGTTTCTACAACATCTTTAGGTTTCTTTTAGTTTCATTAATCTCATTAATGATGTCCCATTTTTAATTATGCTTCACAAGCATCACATTTGAAACGAAATCTGCAATATAACATATATCTCATATATATAATATAAACATTCGTCTCAGGCAATAATATGATCTCATCACAGAACATTGCAGCAGAAGAACATGTATGAAATATTGGATATACTAGGACGTCCGTGTTTTAATACGAGCCTGTATAAAACACGGATTCCACAGTCGCGATGAATAGCCAAACCCACATCCCTAGACCCCTACGAAAGCGGCAAGCAACACTGCCAATTCTACGGTTAGGAGACCCGGTCTCGACTCCTCGAGATGGTCTCCCACTAGACCCTAGAACCCGGTTACTTGTGCTCCCCGCCTTGGGTCTACTTAATGCGGAAAAGTAAATAATATACAATGGTGACATCATCCTCAGCCCGGAAGTGCCCCAATAAAAGAATATTACATACAAATGAATTTTACATGAATGAAAAAGAAAAATTCTCATCTCACATAAAACCCCCAGCTATTCAGAACACGATGATCCAATATAACATATCACAGCAACACATAATATCTCATATCATCAACGTAAGCAAGTATGCGTATCCCGATTGTCGTTGATGTATAGCAACGAAGCCGGCGATACACCACATACTACGCTTAGGGTCATAGAAAAGAAAGTGTAAAACTACAACAGTTGGAATCCGCAACCTCCTTAGACATCGCATGCCTAACCAAATGAATTCCTTAGACGTCGCATGCCTAACAATTATAAACCTCGCATTTTAGTCTCATTATTGAAAACACTTTTCAATATCAAGTCGGGCAATTCAACAAGATTCCCGACATCCTGATTGAATGCTCGTCGCAAACTTTAGTAGACGGCCGCACCCCCAGATGCCGTCGACGAAGTGCATTAAGGCGGAACACCGCTGCCGCGAGCACCCGAATGGATGCTTTTGGCGACGGGGTTCTCCTACAGTCACTTGGTCGGGGCTATAGGGCGTGGCTGTCTGTTAAGTTTACCCGGCGAGTATTCGCGTACGCTACGTGATTGCGACGGACTTTTGATCACATCAAAATTCCGTGGCAACCGATCATCTGAGACTGAACTGCTAGATTTATAACATTCAAATTAGTTATCTCATAACTACCTGTGGATTCCAAATATTGTATCACATTCCTGATAAATAGACAATGTTAAACTTTCCGATCGAATAATCAAACACCCAAGATTTCCCCAATATATCTCAACACTTGAAATCAGTTTAAAAACATCCATCACATGCCACAGTACCAATGGTCCAGCCGTAGGAGGGTCAAGCCAACGCCTCACATGTGGCACGCCGTACTGCCACAAACCCTAAGGTTCAGAGGCAGTTCAAGACAGTCACATAACCGAGTTAAGGTTTTTTGTCTTCTAGAAGGTCCACCGCGTTACTTGCACGACTTAGAACGTTCTTAAACTCGAGAAAAAATTCCAACTTTTGAAAAAATTTCCGTCTGGGGAAAAAGTGAGTTATTGATATCCGATCGAATTTTTTAACAGCTTCTAAAAATTACCCGGACAAACTAAACAAAGTTAAATTATCCGATCGAATCAACGAGTCCCCAATACAATCCTAGAAAACTCAAAACTTGAGTTGAATTAAAAAATTCCCAGAAAAAATTGCCAAGAAAGGACCTAAGAATAAATATATGAAATTCCAGGGACTAATTCACAATTTTGGCCGCGGAACCGCCGCCAAACCATTGATTTGGCCACGGTTCCACGGTCATCTGAGCGAATTAGTGGGCCGTACGTCACAGTAATTCTTAGTTTTTCCGGCTTATTTTTCTGAGAATTTTTAATTCATAAAAAATCACATTTTTGAAAATTGTCCAGAGAGGAGTAAACATCGGGGTTTCCGGGTTCGATCGGACATTAAACTTCGCTCAGACTTCTCCTAAAGCTCTAGCTTGGCTCTGATACCACTGTAGGGTTGCTAGGCACGGGCACAAGGGTCTACGAGGCATCAACCATGCCCGATTAAAAAATTAGCCATGCCGAACAACCCAAAGCCGGATCTTTAAACTAGAGATTGGGCGAAAACAAGCATGTTAAACCCTTTAACACTAAGTGAGAGGGATTACAACCTTTGTAGATCTGTTCCTTCACTTCATAAGCTTCGTGTAGATGTCCCCTTCGCTGCGATCATGAACTCCGGACTCTAGAGAAGCTCCACAAGAAGAACGAACGTGCTTGTTTCGATGACTTCGAGACCGAAGATGATCTATGCCGGGGAGACACTAACTCAAGCTATTCCTTCCCTAGGTCATGAACTTTGTGAAGAGAACACACTCTACTACATGGCAAGTGGTAGAGGATGAAGAAGTAGGAAGTGGGCTCACTTTAGAATTGATTTTCTCACACTTTTTCTCATGGCACCATTGGAGCTAGTAAGCTTTTCATGGAGCTTGATGAAGAAGAATAAGAAGAAAGAATAATATCATCATATGAATTGTTATCCTCTCAATAATGTAACCATGGGTGAGTTAAGCTATCATGCTTAACTCATGTAGAGAATTAACCAAAGCATGAGGTTAAGGGTTGGGTTAACTAAATATCCTTAAGAATGACAAAAGAGTTGACTTTGTCAATATTTCCACAAGCTTCATGAAAGCTTGAGAACTTTGACAAAGTCTTTCTCTTTTGTTATTCTTAAGATATAAACAAAACCCTAATCTTTACCCTAATCTTGGTATAAGTCTCATACACCCATCTTTGATGTATCATAAAGCATGACACAATCATATGTACACAAATATATATCACATATACACTTATGCACAATCAAGTGAGAAAATAAATCTTAAGTGAGCTAATACTAGTTAATGTAATGTAATATATCAAATATATAATTATACATTAAATTATTAAATCAACTCTTGATTTAATAACCCGGCTATAACCGACTAATATTTTGTGTAACAACTTATCGAATCAACACTTGATCCGATAACCCGGTTATATCGCATACAACCGATCAATGTTACAAATCGCGAGAATAGAACACGGTATCTCATATCGTATCAATCTCGGTCCCGTACATATCACATATGTGTTCCTACTCCGTTTCGCTTAAGCTAGGAAACCCTTGTGTAGGACTCTAAAGACTCGTCAATAAGCCGGCAGTAGGTGATGATCATATCAAACACCCACAGCAAGCGGTCTGCTAAACGTAACGGTCGCCCGGGTATTGAGCGATCAGAAGATCAACAAGCAAGCCCGCTAGTTCTCCTGTGAATCCAATCAGTAACACTCCCGTACAGTCCGGTCTCGTCGTCTGATATGTCGCATATCTCGCCTAGGGGTGGTAAACGTCACACCCCAGTAGCTCGATAAGTCGTGTCGATATGAGGTCTATAACAGTTCGAGAAACTACTGATAACACTTACCAGTAAATCTCAGCAACCCTGGCCAGCGATTTCCGGTTATAGCAAATCGAACACAGCACAACATCACTCCCTATACCGGGAGAGACGAATCCCCTCCTATCGCACATTGCCTCCATGTGATTCAGGACTGTACCCAAAAGCCACCTTTTTGCACGCCCTCTTGGACATGGTATGATGGAAATCAAAGCACAGTGGGAATCACATAAGACTCTATGACGATCTCGGGTCAACAGACTACTCTGTACCAGTGTCACCTGAGAACTTCCATCTGACGTAAGGTATAATACCATCCGGGAGTTCTCGGCGAGTCTGTCCAGTGTACCCAGTCTCTACTGAGCACTCGTACACCATCCTTGATGTCAAACACCGATGGATATGGGATCATCCATCGCCCATCATATGGGTTAAGATGCGTATACGCTAGTCTACTCTGGTGTATCGATGCCCTGTCTCGATACACCCTCGACTAGGAACAGCTATAGGATGTACTCGTCGACTACCGTGGCCCCACTAGTATGATCTCATCATAGTCCTAGTAGTCGAGTACATATCCTAAGGGCTTTATCAACATGTAATATAGAGACAATCAGAGTACATGTTAAGATAAAGTACAACCAGATAGCATACTATCATGTCGAGCAAGAAAGTCCTCCCTATATATGTCCTAGCATCCATTACAATATACATCGTATGTACAGTAATGGCCTCTAGGGCATACATATAACTAACATATTTGCGATCAGGATACCATCAGTGGCGGGTTCGACAGGAGGATATACCAAGGACAGCTTTCCGCACACATTACGGCCATTATGAGTTTTTGGTGATGTCGTTCGGACTCACCAATGCCCCAGCAACATTTATGGAGTTGATGAACCGTATATTCAGGCCGTATCTTGATTTTTTCATCATCGTATTCATTGACGATATTTGGGTGTATTCCCGGAGCCGAGAGGAGCACAAGCAGCACCTATGGATTACACTGCAGACTTTGAGGGAGCACCAGCTTTTTGCAAAATTCTCCAAGTGCGCATTCTGACTTGACAGCGTAGACTTCTTGGGTCACGTGATTACACGAGATGGTATATGTATGGACCAGAAGAAGAACTAGGCCGTTCAGTGTTGTCCCAGACCCGCATCAGTTACGGAGATCCGCAGCTTTCTAGGACTGGCCGGCTACTACAGGCGATTTGTACAGGACTTCTCCCGTATTGCTGCACCGTTGACCGGTTTGACCCGGAAGGGAGTTCCTTTCGATTGGACGGAGGAGTGCGAGCATAGCATTCAGCAGCTATGGACTTGTTTGACTACGGCGCCGGTGATATCATTGCCTTCAGGATCGGGCGGATTTGTGGTCTATTGTGACGCTTCTCGAGTGGGGCTAGGGTGCGTATTGATGCAGCATGATAGGGTGGTCGCGTATGCTTCACGGAAGTTGAAGAGACATGAACAGAACTACCCCACTCACGATTTGGAGATGGCTGCAGTGGTCTTTGCACTCAAGATCTAGCGACATTACCTATACGGCGAGTCGTGCCAGATATTCACTGATCAGAAAAGTTTAAAGTATATATTTTAGCAGCAAGACCTGAATCTTAAACAGCGCCGTTGGATGGAACTAGTAAAGGACTACGATTGCGAGATCTTGTATCACCCGGGCAAAGCTAATGTAGTAGTAAATGCTTTGAGCAGGAGGCCCGGGGGTAGTCTATCTTGTTTGAGCGTAGTGCAGAGTCATTCGTCGGCAGATTTGCAGACTTTATGCGACAGCCGAGTGCAGTTCGAGTTCACGCCGATCGGAGGACAGCTTGCGCATGTTCGTGCATGCCCACAGTTCCTTGACCGTTACATGAGGCATAGTATAGTGATGACCGTTGTTCAGAGATCATGGCACATATTGGACATGGCAGATCTTCTGAGTTCATGATTGATGATCAGGGGATACTGCAATTTGGGACTAGATTGTGCGTACCACATGTTGAGGGACTGCGGCGTGAGATTCTTGAGGAGGCACATCGATCGGTGTATAGTGTTCATCCGGGTTCCACCAAGATGTACCATGATATGAGAGACGTTTACTGGTGGGACGGAATGAAGAGGGACATCACAGACTTCGTGTCAAGATTCCTGACTTGTCAGCAAGACAAGGCCGAGCACAATAGGCCAGCGGGAGAGCTACAGCCGTTACCCATTCCGGAGTGGAAATGGGAGCAGATTTCGATAGACTTCATTGTTGGTCTACCCAGGACTAGGCGAGGGTATGACTCCATCTGGATGATCGTGGATCATTTGACGAAATCGGATCACTTCCTGCCGGTGAAGACGACTTTCGGATTTTCTCAGTATGCCCAGATTTACATCGACGAGATTGTACGACTACATGGAGTCCCGACATGTATCGTTTCTGACCGAGGCACCCAGTTTACCAGCCGACTATGGCAGAGGCTTCAGGAGGCTTTGGGCACCCGCTTGAGTTTCAGCACAGCATTTCATCCGCAGACCGACGGCCAGTCAGAGCGGACTATTCAGACTCTCGAGGACATGCTCCGAGCGTGCGTTTTAGTCTTTGGTGGTAGCTGGGATCATCATTTACCCTTGGTGGAGTTCTCCTATAACAATAGTTTCCAGGATGCTATTCAGATGGCACCTTTCGAGGCCTTGTATGGGAGGAGAAGTAGATCGCCCGCCTGTTGGACAGTGCTCAGTGAGAGCGGTATTTTGGGGCAGCAGAACGTACACGAGACGACCGAGAAGATACAGCGGATTCGAGATAGGATGAGGACAGCTCAGAGTAGGCAGAAATCGTATGCTGACAGACGCCGCCGCAGATTAGAGTTCGCAGTTTGCGATCACATTTTTCTGAGGGTCTCTCCGATGAAGGGAGTGATGAGGTTTGGACGAATGGGGAAGCGTAGACCCAGATTCATAGGTCCCTTCGAGATCCTTGAGGGTGTGGGCGCAGTAGCATATCGTTTGGCTCTTCCACCCGACTTCCCAGTTGTTCACCCCGTATTCCACGTGTCGATGCTTCGTAGATACCTATATGGCCCTTCTCACATGATTCAGCATCAGACCGTTCAGCTCGAGCACGATCTTTCATTCACCGAGCAGCCAGTCGTGATATTGGACCGGCAGGTGAAGAAACTTCGATCGAAGGTCTTGCCATCAGTGAAGGTGCTTTGGCGCAGCCCGAATGGTGAAGAGATCACTTGGGAGGCCGAGGGCGAGATGCGGAAGAAATTCCCTCATCTCTCTGAAGGCACGCGTAGCTATATATTTTAAATTCGGGGACGAATTTCTTTAAGGGGGGAGATTGTAACACCTTAGGATATGATTAGTGGCTAATTATATTTTAATATATGGTTTTTAATTAAAAGTTTACCAAAACGATCTTTAAATATTTTATCAAAATTAATGAATATTTTATTAGAATTTATTTAGCCTTGTACACACATGTGCATGTAAACTAGGGTTAAATTAGGGTTAGGCCATGATTAGCAACCATGGTGGACTAACCATTTTTCTTAAGCTAATTTGAAATTTGAATTAAGTGTTTTTGGTGTGTTTTTTAAAAAAAATGAGAAATGATTTATAGGTTGACTTAGAGAGAGAGAGGGGGGTGGGCATCATGGCTTCAGCCATGCTCACATTAAATGAAGAGAGAGGGGGGGTTGACTCTTGTGCTCTCATTTCTTTTGTTTCTCACAACTCTCTCACTCTCACTCACACACCACACGACACCAGCCTCAGCAGCAGCAGAAGAAGCAGCAACAACATCAGCAGCAGCACCAGCTTCAACAGCAGCATCAGCACAGCAGCATCAGCACAGTAGCAGCAACTCCAGACAGCAATAGCTATAGCAGGCAGCAGCAACAACAACAGCTTTTCTTCTTCTCCTTCTTCTCCTGCTCCTTGTACCTAGGGTCAAGTGAGGTATAAATCCGAGCCTAACTTCTTTGTTGCTAAACTTATGTGTTAATTAGCTTCGATTAGTGTTAAATGTGTGTTTTAGTGCTAAAATGGTGATTTTGTGTAGAGTTTTGGCCAAGTAGTGATTTTGATGGTTAAATTAACTTAGTTAAGTGTTATTGGGGCCCAGTAAACCTAGTTTAAACCCAGATTTCACTAAAATACCATAGGGTTTCATTTAGTGCAAAATTGAACGTTTTAAAGCAAAACTTGGCCTTTCTGTGATCTGCTGTTGACCCGGTGGTTTCAAACGAAATCTGGGAAAACTGGAGCATGTACACTAGGTCTAGACCACACACACGAAGCACGAGCCTCTGATTCTACACCTGGGCCGCAGTTTTAATCGTTCTGGCCGCAATTTGCGGCCAGATAGGGGAATTGGGTGCTGGGGTTTTGCCTGGGAGAGTCTGCTGCATATTCTAGTATTTTGGCATTTGCAACTTTTCACTTTTGTACCCGAGTCAAAATCTGGAGCCAAATATCGTTTTTCCTATACGTTTAGTTTGCGCGACACGTGTGATACGTGAGTGGGTTCTGTGTTCCAGCGTGTCGCGACGTGTCAGGGTAGTTTTAGACGCGTATTCACACGTTTTAGCGTATCGGACACATGCGCGTTTAGTTCGCGATGCGAGTTTCTCGTTTGATTTCGACATCGCGTTTTGTAGGATTTTGCTTATATATGGATTCTTTGTGTAAATTCTAGGTTCACAGGCGTGTACGTCGGACGCCGCAAAGAAGGGGAAACAGGTGGTCGGCTACGCTTAGCACGCGACCAGGTGAGTAGATTTAACATCTACGGGGAAATCGCCCGTATGGCGTTAAGCGTCAGGGTGTCATAGAATATTTAGTCGTAGATATTTATATGTGCTATTGTATCATACCTTCCTTATTGCATATAGAAATGGTAGTTATAGAACACTGCACTGTCACTAACGGTTCAAGCTGCACGAGCACTATTTGTATGTTACACTCACACCGTTAGTGATTGCCATGACACTCGTACTATAGGATTGCTACGAATTATATATCGTCTTGATTACTGCATCATTGATCATTGTCATAACTTGTCGCATATTGGCATATACATATATTGATATCTTCATACTTACGCACATGCACACTGTATAAATATACCAGTGCACACATATATTGATATCTGTATACTTGCGCACATGCACACTGTATATTCATACCAGTGCACACATATATTGATATCTTCATACTTGCGCACATGCACACTGTATATTCATACCAGTGCACACATATACTGATATCATCATACATGCGCACATGCACACTGTATATTCATACCAGTGCACACATATACTGATATCTTCATACTTGCGCGCATGCACACTGTATATTCATACCAGCGCACACATATACTGATATCTTCATAATTGCACACATGCACACTGTATATTCATACCAGTGCACACACATATTGATATCTTCATACTTGCGCACATGCATACTGTATAATCGTACCAGTGCACATACATATTGATATTTTCGTACTTGCGCACATGCACACTGTATATTCATATCAGTACACACACATATTGATATCTTCATACTTGCGCACATGCACACTGTATATTCAAACGAGTGCACACATATATTGATATCTTCATACTTGCGCACAAGCATACTGTATTTTCATAGTAGTGCTACACTCATATTCGCGTATATATCCATTTGCACATCCATATATACATACATATGTTACTTACATGGATGATATTGACTTGATTTCAAGAAAATAGGGACCGCATGAGATATTTTCAAAACTGGATTCTTTTAAAAGAGCGGTTTTCCCTTTTTATTCTTAGTGCCATACGACACATTGCATGGATTTACACATTGAGTTTGGATTTATGGGATTTTTGGATTTGAGAACCGTGGTATTGGTTTATGAAAATACGCACTGTTTTAAAAACCTGGTTTCTCTTGATATGATATTTCAGTGCGTCCACCATGAGTTTTCTCGGTTCCAGAGAGCTTATGCGAGTATACCCGATTCGAGGAGTGGTAGGAACCGATTGCGGGTAAATGGTGGACCCGGTAGGGTATCCCGAGGCAAGAAGACTCGTATTGTTAGACGGTGAGCCCGGCGGAGGGACTACTACCTACCGGTATTGGTTGGGCCGGCGGTCATCCGGAGGATACTGACCAGAGCTGAGAGATGGATACGGACCGACCCGTACTGCCAGGGCCGAGGGCCAATTCCGCAGACGGATCCCGTGGGCCGATCCGGACTGACGGAGCCCGATACTTGAGGATTTGCGTGTCTATGCTGGACACGATTATTTTATGATATTTCGAGTGCCGATAGTGGGCACTCGCGATTCTATGAGGTTTACAGGATTTGAGGGCCGATTAGAGTGACGGCGCCTGAGTTTTACTGGGATTTGGGTGTATGGATGGACATCGGTTATTTTCCACATTGACATTCCGTGTAGATGTTATTATTCTCATTCTCAGCATTCAGTGTTATACATCTCTTCTTGTATGTGTAGTACCTGATAGAGTATACTTGCTATACACGATTATTGCATACCCTGCTCATCCTATATAAAGGTTATTAGATTGCACATGCTATGCATGATTATTGCACACCCTGCTCATCCTAGAGGTTATTAGATTGCACATGCTATGCACGATTATTGCATACCCTGCTCGTCCTATATAGATGTTATTAGACTACATTTGCTATGCATGATTATCGCATAACCTGCTCATCATATAGAGATGTTATTAGATCGCACTTGTTGCATGATTATTGCTCATCTAGCTTATCATATAGATGTTATCTGTTGGCATAGGTTAGAATATCGCAGCACGTGCATACTCGCAATTACCTTTATATGTTATCTACTATTCAAGAGTTGGCAACTCACCCCCGTTGTGCCAAAGTGTTTGTAGGTTGCCCCTCAGAGTAGTCGCGGCAGGCTGCTTTATTGCATCTTTTGATACAGATACCGCTGCAGTTGGCGCGTGAGCCATTATGCCGATAGGTGGGTTTTTGTGCGGTATATGTCTTTTTTTCAGTTGTATACACCATTGTATTTAGTACTCTCCATCTACTACTTATGTATTGACTTAGAGACCAGTTGTGAGGACGATATATATTATTTTGTACTCTGGTGTCGAGCTCGTTGTAAGCCGACTTTATTTATGGAATTTTATATTTCATGTTGTCTTCACTTATTTTTGCTCATTCTTAGCTACGGCGTCGTATATTATTATCGTGGTGATTGTTTCCGCCGTTGGGCGTGATTGCTCCCGTTTGGGATGCTTTATTCTTATTGTATATCATTTTACTCATATATTGCCTTGTACCCGATTTCGGGGCTAGTTTTTACAAAGGAAATGCTGCCAAAATTTTTAAGATAATAACTTGAACTTTAAAGAATTTTACTAAATTACTTAAGGTTTTCTAAACGTTTTAACAAATGTTTCTATCAAATGTTTTCACACTCATTACTTTTAATGGTTTTGATTTCTGGGTTTCGGTTTACTTAGTCGCGTTACGCCTGTAGGCGTTACATGGTTCAGTGCCGGTCACGGTCGAACATTGGGTCGTGACACATGAGGATGCGGTGCCTATGGTATTGGGATTTGGAGTGTCTTTGATTGACACTAGCTTCTCCACGATGAGAATTCCGTGTTGATGATATATTTTATCCCGTACTTAGTATTTATTTGATATGCATTACTTCATGTATTAGTAGTACCTGATAGAGTACCTTTCATGACTGTTGTATATACATATTACCATTTATTGCTATAAGCTTGCATGTGATAGATTATCACAGTACGTGCATACCTGCGATTACCTGCATATGTTATTTACAATTCACGAGTTGGCAACTCACCCCTATTGTGCCACAATGTTTGCAGGTGTCCCTCAGAGCGGTCGCGGCAGGGATTCATCATCACATCGTATCATCTTTTGCAGCGGATATCGCTACGGCTGACTGTGTGCAGTTTTGCTATAGGTGGGTTTTGCGGTTTTCCAATGATGCTCATTTGTATATTCATTGTATCTAGTACTATCCATCTACTACTTCATTTATTGACTTAGTGACGAGTTGTGAGGACGATATTGTATATTATTTGTGACTTTGGAGGTCTTTCATGCTGCTTCACTTTATATCATCTTTTCTTCGCTACGGCGCCGTATATCTATTGTGGCGGTTGTTTTCTGCCTTTGGGCATGGATTTGCTCCCGTTGGGGATGCTTTACTTATATTCTATGTTGTACCCATTTTCGGGGCTAGTTTTCACAAAGGTGGTGCTACCCAACTTTTTAAGAAAGTAAATTTGGACATTAAAGAATTTTTACTTGAGATTCGCAAAAGTTTTTAACAATGTTCTTATCACTTACTACTTTTGATGGTTTAGATTTCTGGGTTTTTGGCTTACTTGAATTGCGTTACGCCTGCAGACGTTACGTAGTTTAAGTGTCGTCACGTGCCAAATTTCGGGTCGTGACAAGTTCTGTGTGGGAAAATATTTTCCCAATCTTGTTAAAAACAAGAAGATTGCTTTCTGTAAAACAGAAGCCCTAGGATCAAAGATCCAATGGTGGGAAACATCCCCAAATCAATTTGAGAAAAGATCTCCTTAACTGATTCAACAAATCAGCCTCCACTATATAAAGGCCCTAAGACTTCAAGTCGTAGAGAGAAGAAACCCCCCCTAAACTTCAAATTTTCAGAAAAGAAAAAGATAAGAGCAAGCTCTGAAAAGAAGAATTTCTTCAAGGTAAATAAAACAGAGAGATCAAAGTATCTCATCAAAAGAGAAGAACTTAGTTCTTTTTCTAGATCATAGATCTACAAAGACAGAAGTCTTTCATAAGAGTAGAAGAGATTGGAGCATCTCATCATAAAAAAAAGGGAGGGGGAAGAACATATTTTTATTTAAATCAAAGATCTATAAGACAAAGACAAAGACTTTCACAAAAAAAGAAGAGATCATAGCATCTCCTATTAAAATAAGAACTTAGTTCTTGGATCAACGAGATAAAGTCTCTTAATTCTCCGAGCGCAAAATTGTTCAAGAGCGCTCTGTACTCATTGGCTGGCGCTCAGCGCCAAGCGCACCACGTGCTCCTCACGTGTGCGCTATTTCAAAAGAAGCGCTTCAGCGTTCCAAGTCTGGCTCTCAGCGCTCCAAGTCTGGCGCCCAAGCGCATCACGTGCTCCTTACATGTGCGCCATTTCACAAGAAGCGCCTTAGCGCTCCAGGACTGGCACTCAGCACCAAGCGCACCACGTGCTCCTCACGTGTGCGTCATTTCATAAGAAGCACCTTAGCACTCCAGGTCTGGCGCTCAGCGCTAAGCGCACCACGTGCTCCTCACGTGTGCGCTATTTCACAAGAAACGCCTTAGCGCTCAAGGTCTGGGGCTCAGCGCCAAGCGCACCATGTGCTCCTCACGTGTGCGCTGAGGGAACACAAAGTGTTCTTTAAATAAAGCCCAACGCCATAATAAAGAGTGTCCAACACTCAATAAAATGAAAAAAGAGGAAGGGGCGTCAGAACCCAAAATGAATGCTCTGCATTATTGAACAAAAAGGGCCTGAGCCCAAACAAATGTTAACATTTTGTTCAAAAATGAATGGATTGAGTCCAAAAAAGTGTTCAAACACTTTAACTGAATGGGCTGAGCCCAAATAGGCCATAAATCCCCCAATTCATATTAACTGAGCCTATGTGCTCCCAATATTTTTAATTTCTCTTAGTCCCAAACCCTGACTATAGATCCCCCAACCAAAATTGGTTCAAGGGTACATCTCTTCACACCTCTGATATGTGTCGCTGTAATTCTTCAATGTCTTCAGAGAGGTGGCAGGTCCTGACAACTAGACAGTTTATGGACCGCAACGTCCCTAAACTAATCTCTATAGACTATGACGTCTTTAAACTATGGACTATGATATCCTTAAACTCTACGGACTATGATGTCCTTAAACTTATGGACCGCAATGTCCCTAAACTAAACTCCATGGACTATGATGTTCTTAAACTTATGGACCGCAACGTCCCTAAACTAAACTCTATGGACTATGAGGTCCTTAAACTTTACAGACTATGATGTCCTTAAACTTTACAGACTATGAGGTCTTTAAACTAGACTATGATGTCATTAAACTGGACTATGAGGTCCTTAAACTCATGGACTATGATTTCCTTAAACATATAGACTGCAACGTCCTTAAACTAAAACGATACAGCCCAAATGCCCTGTCATCGGATCTAAATGATTCTGATCCCCCGTTGAGTAGATATTACTCTAAAATTAGACTAACGTATCCTTAACAAATGTTTAAGTTGATCTTAATCTCAATGAGATTATTGATCCTTAAACCCAACCCAAACCCAAATCTAAAATAATACGGATTTGGACTAATCCACGCCCTACGGGCGATAACATAAATTAGTCTCCGTAAACAATCCACGAGCAACCAAAAATAAAACAAACACACACGAAACGAAGTGACCATCTGTAGAAGGAGAAAGTTTTTACCGCGATGCGGTAGAGTAATTAACTACAAGGGCTTGTGCCTGCAGGGAAGAGCGTCCCCACAATCAAAAACCCCTCAAATGAGGGGGAATATGACGAAGTATGCTACAACGGAGGTATCCGTCTAAACCTCCGATACACGGTGCCATAAATCTATTTGGCATCTTCAGAGAGGTGGACGGATAAAACCAAATAGCATCTGCCCCTAAATTCAGGCAAGACGAACCTGCGTGGTTCCGTATCCCATTTTCGGCGGAGAACAGATTATGGCATGCCCGGTAGGACCTTTCCTCTTTCCACTCCACATTTTGTGTGTTATGTTCACGAACGAATCGCGGTTTAATATGGTTGCCCTTGGAATCGAGGTACTAAGATTTGGTGTCTTGCTCCCATGGAGAGAAAATGGCTTCCAACTGCACCAACTGCAACAACAACTCCTGCTCCGCCCCGTTTGGAGGTGTAACCTACGGGCCCCAAGTGGCCTCCATTTTCGCCATGCCTGTGGAATAGGTGACTCAGGCCACCACTGGACTGTTCTTTAGGACCATGATCCCACCGGCAAGCTTCAGCGTCCCAATACCGTCACAAGATTCTCCGAAGAAGTCGTTCTTTGATCGGCTTACCACTACCACGACCCCTCTCAACAAGCCAACCAATTTCAAGTCCAATGCCTCGGTCTTTAATAGATTAGGCTAAAGCTCAAGTGGGTCCATGAAGAAGCCTGCAATACCTGAACGAGTCATCCCGAAGCAGATAGCCATTCTAACTCCGACGGACGAAGTAGCCAAAGGGGCTTCTCCTGCTAACGGATCGGTCTTTGCGAGACTGGCCATCCCATTTCCTGCTTCGGATGAGATCGTCCAAACTACTTCCCCTGCCCAAAGGTCAGTCTTCAATAGGTTGGACGTTTCTTCTCATCGGACGTCAGTCTTTGATAGGCTGGCACCAACAGCAACCCTTCACCAGAACAGGGGGCATGATGAAGCCACCCCCATAATTGAGCCAATACCGTCTGCAAGACATGCTCGACGTCACCACTGGCGCCGAGTGAGGAAAACTGTGGGCAGTTCTCCTTCTGGATTGACTTCGCCAGCTCTGATGGTTGAAGTCGATGCTGTTGTTCCAACTGGGAACAGCTTTGAACCACTCAGAAGGGTTCGCGAGAATTCTCCGACCACTATATTGAAAAGATCTCCTCCACTTTTGGAGAATGTTACAAAGTCAAAGCCGGAGCAATCCCCTCAGCGGCTGTCTTCTAAAATCCAGAAGGTCTAGCAGAGAGTCCAGGATTCTGTGATCGATAAGGACTATTCCCGCCGACAGAAGAAGATAAAGACTCAACAGGAAGAGGATCATCCCTCTGCCATGCCATGCAAAGTATCGTCTGCTTAGGTGCCTACTGCAATAGCCCCGTCAACATCAATCGTCCATAAAAAGAAGAGGGAGGGGAAGATCCATATGCCTGTGACGAATCTTAAGGGCACTGAATCTAAACGCCCCAAGTCTGGAGGCATGGTGGTGCAAACCATTTACATGGCTTCCGAGAAAGAGGATAGCTGAATCTCCACGGGCTATCGACCACTCACGCGATCAGTAACTAAGGTTCAAGAGCAACAACAACAAAAGCTCCAAGAGATGCTGACAGCCATGGCCACACTCACTGGGCCAAAAGAAAGCCCGGAGACATCGTCGGAGTAGCGTCAGGAACAAGAAACCGATGCCGAGTTCCTCCGCAAAATCCTTAAGAAGAAAGATAAAGAAGCCGTGGAACAAGTGGCTAACATAAAATAAATGGCGCTTTTATTCCAAGATATAGTTAGAATGATGATACAGCTGGATCCTCCAGCTGAAGACCCTCCGATTATCCTTGAAGACGAAAGAGGGAAGACATCAAACCCTCATCCTGCTTGTTTAGCAGCCAAGGAGGAGACCATCTCCAAAGCCGCCCTTGACGACTATATAGCTCAACAGATACTAGCTCATCAGTCGAGCGAAGCGGCTGGCCAAATCGTCATGACTGGACGACCCTATCCGGGTTGGTACAACCAAATAAATTACCCGCCGGGATTCACGATCCCTATGTTCCTTGTGTATAAAGGGACGTGTAATCCACACCAGCACGTTGATCAATTCTGAGCCTTGTGCGGTAATACTGGGGTGATGACAAACTGCTGCTTCGCAAGTTTGTTGGCAGCTTGTCGGAGACAGCGTTTGAATGGTACTCTGAGCTCCCAAACGACTCCGTTAAGACATTTGCAGAAATGGAGCTACTGTTTACACAGCGGTTCAAAAGCGCCAACGAACGCACCCCGATCACGGCATTGATCAATACCAGAGTGAAGCTGGGAGAGACATGGGTGCAGTATGCAATCCGGTGTCGGAACCTATGGTCGATATGCGAACAACACATAGAAGAAGCTCCTACCGTAGGCATGTTCATGTGGACCCTCGACCATCAGTCGACTATCTCCTAATTCATGATGTTCTTCAAGCTAACCACCTTCCAGGCCTTGATTGACAAGTTAGCCCAAATGGGCCAGATGAGCTATAGGCCTTTCCCTTCAAAAGCGGATTTTCGGAATGAAAAAGGCAAAAGGAAAGCGACCTTTGTCGCCAAAGCTCAACAACAGCAGAGTGAGCCGAAACCAGCTGCTCACCAAGGCAACAAGCGGCGATCCCTCGATAAGAAGTTAAGACGTCCTTACTCATTTCCCCAGGATAAAACAAGGAGGCTATTCGAACTGGCAGTGCGCAACGGGCTCATCACTCTGCCGGATCTAAGAAATTTGTCGCAACCTGGTGACGTTAACCATCCTAACTATTGTCCCTACCAAAGAGTTATGGGTCACCCACTCGAGGATTGCTACGTCTTCAAAAACTGGGTTGAAGACCAATACGAGCAAGGCAAATTCACGTTGTCTGAAAACTGGAAGGTGAACCCGCCACAACCACATGCTCCGAAAAAGATGGACATGCAGGGGGCATCATGCTCTTTTATAGAAGAAGCTCCATGGGAAGTTGTTCTTTCGGAAAAAACTAAAAGAATGCTGAAAGATCTTCAAACATGTCCGGCGATCATGTGGAAAAGCCCGCTAGAGCCAGAGATCATCGAGGGGATGCTGAAACCCCGCCCAACATCGGGAGTTAGTAGCGATAGGCAAAACACCGAGGCCCAGCCGTCAAATTCTTCGAAGAAAAAAAAGAAGACCAAAATGCCCGCGCAGTCTGATGACAAACGCACGGATCTGCAAAAGTTTATTGACGCGCTGGAGGAATACAACCAGAAGGCGCAAACCCCAGTCACGCTTCAAGAGTTTCTCAATCACATCCTTGGAAGTGAAGATAACGACAATGATGTGGGAGATGACTCGTCAGAAGAACCCGAAGATTATGTGGCAAGTTGTCACATGATCTATCATTCGTCGCTAAATAACAATGAAACTCACTCGGCGTTAGAAGATAACATGGAGGAGCTGGGGGCAGGAGCAGTGCCAAAATCCTTGGATTATGTGATAAGGTCTAACGAGGGGAAACCTACCTGTTCATAGAGTATCCGGCGAAACTTTTCCTCAAAGCTATTATGGACCGAAAAGTCCGTAAACTAGAAATTCGGTTCAAATATGGCAACAATGGACCGAAATATCCAAAAACTAACTACTGACCGAAACGTCTTTAAACTACTACAAATCAGCAGCATCCTTGGGCTGACGCATAAAAAAACGGTACGTCCATAAGCAAAATGGGCACGGATGAAAACCCGAAAGGGCTTCGTGAGTAAAAACAACAGGGCTAGCGGCGAGTTTGTGAAAACCCAAAATGGCGCAGACTCGTAAATAAAAAAAAGGGGGTACGTCCACAAGCAAAATGGGCACGGATGAAAACCCGAAAGGGCTCCGTGAGTAAAAACAGCAGGGCTACCGGCGAGTTTATGAAAACCCGAAAGGGCTCAATCTCGTTAAAAGACACTTGCAAGGTCCTCTCGACCTTGTAAGGAGAAAACTACCTGTGTGAGATCCTTACGACTCACAATGGAGCAACATACTTAGGGATCCCCATGATTCCTTAGGAGAAATTACACTTACGAGATCCTCACGACTCGTAAGGAGAACCCTCTTATGAGACCCTCACGACTTATAAGATTCAAAAGCCTTAAGCTATAAGGATCTGAACCTGTTCTTAAGCCATCATCTTTCCCAGACAGCCCTATAAGCGGTTCAATATTGACCCTTGTATACAATCCACGGGCACAAATAATCATTTCCTTGCCAAGTCGCACCGACGACAAGGAATGCCCTCATTTGATGAACAAACACTTGTAGGTCCTCTCGATTTACAAGGAGAAAACACTTTTGCAAGATCCTTACGACTTACAAGAAAACATACACTTAGAAATACTCACGATTCCTAAGGAGAGAAGACACCTACGAGATCCTCACGACTCGTAGAGAGAAACACCTTTATGAGACCCTTACGGCTCATGAAGTCAAAAGCCTTAGTCGACAGGATCTTAACCCTGTTTGATAAGCCACCTTTGTTCGAACCAACAAAGGCAGATGATGATTCACTCCTGGCAATATCCCAGTTGCAGCGATGTTGATGCCTAAATGGGTATCAAATTCCAAGTCCTTTCATGGAAAATGATGATTCGCTCCTGGCAACATTCCAGTCGCAGCGATACCGATGCAAGATTGCTATCAGACCATGAGTTCCATATTCGAAAAAAATGCATATGAAATAGCCGAAATGTTTGGGCAACTCGCAATAAAAATCAGCAAGTAAAATATATGCATACAAAAATAGCCGAAATGATTGGGCAACTCGCAATAAAAAACAACAAGTAAAAAGAAAAGAAAAAGCCAAAATGATTGTGCACCGCAAAAAATAGCCGAAATGATTGGGCAATCGCGACTTTCGCGATATAAAAAGCTGAAATGATAGAGCATCGCAGAAAGAAGAAAATGAAATGAAACTTTTTGCCCTACAGGCGGTACAATGCTGACCCTTGTATACTATCCATGGGCATAAACGAAAAGTGAACCACATGTCCCAACAAACTCTATAAAAGGGAGAATCAGATCTCAGCAGCAATATCTGCATCCCAGAAGACCAGCAACGGCGTTCCTCCTCATGCCAGTAGGACACGGATGCGAAACTACCAATTGGAGCCACGGCAAAGTCCCTAGTTCCAAATCTCGACGGTTCACAGACAACCTAGAGACTACCTCGGAGCCATGGAAAAGTCCCTAGTTCCAGGTCTTGATGGATACATCTACAGCCTGGAGATCAACCAACAGCGTCCTTCTTCTCTCCAGCAGGGTACAGGCGCGACATAGACAAACGGAGCCATGGCAAGGTCCCCTAGTTACAAAATCTCGACGGTTCACAGACAACCTAGAGACTACCTAGGAGCCATGGAAAAGTCCCTAGTTCTAGGTCTCGACGGCTACATCTTTAGCCTGGAGATCAACCAACAGCGTCCTTCTTCCTTCCAGTAGGATACAGGCGCGACATCAACAAACGGAGCTATGGAAAAGTCCCCTGGTTCCAAAGCCTCGACGGTTCACAGACAACCCAGAGACAACCTCGACATTCGACGCAATATTGCAGGCACAATGTCAACCAACGAAGCTAAGGAAAATGCCCCGCTTCAGGGTCTAAACGGCAACTTAAATGAGACCTGAAAAGACTATCGGAGATCATACCACACCAGCGCGGAGTGGTCATAACTCATCGGGGCTCCCAAACTGAGCCTAACCATAAGTAAAAAGCGATATAGAATACCCTAACGCTTGCTCTTTTGACGGTAATATTACCTGGAAGATTACTTGAAGACATCTTGTCCAGCCCCCGAAGGGATCAGAGACACGACAGTCGCGGAGCTACCCGAACAACAAGATTGCATATCGGGGAATATATCGGCCAATGCGAAGGTGCGACGGGTACAAAACCCTAGTACCACAGACCCTAACGGACTTCTATTAGAAGGAGTTAACTGTGACGTTAGGAAACCCT
Organism: Agapanthus africanus; assembly: GCA_030015575.1. Lineage (NCBI taxonomy): Eukaryota > Viridiplantae > Streptophyta > Magnoliopsida > Asparagales > Amaryllidaceae > Agapanthus > Agapanthus africanus. The sequence goes on from JASDDO010000022.1 coordinate 395,951,708, forward strand.
TGCGAGAACTTCTCGATTCATCTAGACTCGTGAGGAAATTAGTGTCATTGCGAGAAGTTCTCGATTCGTCTCGACTCTGTAAGTCGATGTGCAACACCCCACGAGTTGCGGGGAGTCGGAAATATGAAAAACGATCATGTTTTGTAGCATACATCGACTAACCGAAATCTTTTCTAAACGATAATTAACAATAAGCATAGATTTCTAAGCTACTATGTGAAGAGATTATACCAAACGATTCTAGTCCTTCGTCTTTGTGATCTCTACGTCCTCCTCGGCCTCCTATCCATGATAGATGATCCACCCGAGTACCCTAATCCAAGCTACACCTCAAGACTTGAGGTAACTTTGTTTCTCTAGTTGCTAACCAAATTAACTAAGATGATGTAGAGTTAGGTTGTGGAGTGTTTAGTCTTTACTAATACTTGTACTCAACTCATGAGTGGTAGGATTAGGGTTTGGAAAAGGAGAGAGAGCTTGAGGAGAGAGAAGGTGGAGATGATAATGAGAAGAGAAAAGCTTCTCACTTGAATATATCAAACATAATGAATTATCAAATAATATCAATTAAATGATTATTCACCCTGCTTCATTTATTCAAGAAGAGTGATTCATTATGTGAGTCATTAGATCATTAATTATGCATTTAATGATACGATGAATCATATAAATGAGTCATAAAAGCAACTAATGAAAATGCCAACTTAAGCTCCTTAGTCACCCTCCTTCTAGAAGCTTCTCGGATAATTACGAGAACGCCCTTCCCATCCGTGAAAACACGGAAAAACTTTAGACTGTATAAATCCAACAACCCGATACTAGAATCTGGCTTAAACCAAAGCCGTCTAGTAAAAACTGTCCGAATGTCGTACGTGCGTTTAAACAGGTATTCGTCCGAACCCTTGTCGTAAAACCGTACGACCTCTATATCATTTCGCCTGGAGTTGGGAAAACTCTGTGTGGGATTCTAAAGACTCGACTACTACGGTGGCAGTGGGTTTAACCACAGACCGCAAGCGGCACTAGCTGTACATAACGGTCCCCAGGTAGATGTCGATAAGAAGGCCGGTGAGGATACCCATCCGAACTCCTACTGAGCCTGTGCGTGACAATATCCGTGCAGTCCGGTCTGTTCGTCTAAGAGTATCGCATGTATGGTCTATGGAGGTGGTGAACGTCAGACCTCTAATAACCGTACAAGTCGTGTCGGTATGGCTCTATCACCATCCGAGAATCTACTGATCAATCTATCAGTAATTCTCAATCAGCCCTGGCCAGGGACTTATAGTAATGACCAACCGATCACCGTGCGATATCAACTCCCTATACCGGGAGAGACGAATCCCTAACAGTCACTCACTGCCTCCACGTGGCTCGGGACTGTGCCCAACTAAAACCTGTTTGCACGACTCCTTTGAACCGTGGTAGGGTAGTAATCAAAGCACAGTGGGAACTCACACGAGACAAATGACGACTTTCAGTCAACGGACTATCTGTACACATGTCGCCTGAGAACTGCTATCTGACGTTAGGTATAAATACTATCCAGTCAGTTCTCGGCGAGTCCTGTCCGGTGTACTCACACCTAGTGAGCATCTGTATACAATCTTAGGTGCACTCCACCAATGGCTGGGGGACCAATCCATCGCCCCTCCTCGGGGTCTAGATATGTATACACCAGTCTACTCCGGAGTATTGATGTCCAGTCTCGATACTCCTGCGAACAGGGACATCTAAGGATGTGCCTATTGACTATCCAGCTCCCACTAGTATGACTGCCATCATAACGCCGGAAGTCAGGCATACACCCTATGGGCTTCATCAACACGTATATATATAAATACCAAGTAAAACATATCATACGTTAAGATAAAGACAAACCAAATAGCGTACTATCATATTTAAGCAAGACTGTTATGTACATACATATCCCCAGTATCCTATACAATGAAGGCCTCTAGGGCATATACATCCAACAATCTCCCACTTGCACTAGGGCCTATAATTGGCGCAATGAGTACCCACTGTCTTCACTATATCCAGTTGCTGGAGTACCGCATGCCCAACATCTCAAATAGCCTCTCGAACTGAACTTGAGGAATGGCCTTTGTGACTGGATCTGCCGTGTTGTCTTTTGTATCCACTCTCCGTACCTCGATCTCCCGAAGATCAACGATCTCCCTGATCAAGTGAAAACGCCTTAAGATATACCTGGATTTCTGATGGGACCTGGGTTCCTTTGCCAATGCTACGGCCCCATTGTTATCATAATACAAAGGTATTGGATTGGCAATGGACGGAATCACCTGAAGTTCAGAAATGAACTTCCTCATCCAGACAGCCTCTTTTGCGGCTTCATTAGCAGCTATATACTCAGCCTCCATAGTTGAGACTGCGACGGTATCCTGTTTGGAACTCTTCCAACATACCGCCCCTCCATTGAGGGTAAACATAAAACCCGAAATGGATTTAGAATCATCTTTGTCACTTTGGAAGCCGGAGTCGGTAAAAGCCTCTACGTGGAGGTCTCCATTACCGTAAATCAAGAACATCTCCTTAGTCCTTCTCAGGTAGTTTAGAATGTTCTTTACCGCTATCCAATGTTTCTCACATGGGTCAGACTGATACCTGCTTACCATACTGTCACGACCCGCAAGGTACGGAACGTGACTGGCACTTAAGTTTACGAAATGTCTCAAGACGTCCGTAAAATAAGTAAGCCAAAGCCCAGAAACCAAAACCAAATAAGCAAAAGAGTGAAGGAAAACCAATCAATTGAAAGCGAATTTATCAAATAAGTCATATCAAACCTTTTTAAAAACAATATCAATTTTTCCGAAAATTTCGGCAGAGTCTCCTTTGTAAATACTGGCCCCCAAAATAGGTACAATAAGAGTATATATATATGCAACAAAAAAAGGCATCCCCAAGCGGGAGCTAGCTCTTCGCCACAAGGCGGTCACAAATCTCACGCAATGTAAAACAGCAACATGCAAAATAATCATAAAGAGGCATAAGTAAGAAGCAACATGTCGGCTCAAGTGAGCTCGACCCAAAGAACAAAATGCAAGCCCAAAAATCTCACTGTCTCGCCTCTAAGCCAATATACAACAGTACTAGTAGATACAGTAGATGGAGTACTCTAGATACAAAGAATATACAAGGTGGTACAAAAATAATAATACAACCCACCTACGAGCAAAAGCCTCGAGTCCTGGCAAAAGAGGCAAAAGAAGCGGTGCGCCCGCCGCTACTGTGCTGACGGAACGGACCTGCAAGAGACTGTGGCACAACGGGGGTGAGTTGCCAACTCGTGAGTAATAAATAACATCTATAGAGGCTATCGCAAGTATGCACACAAGCATCCTAGCATCTATAATACAGGTATGGCAGGATATAATAGCAGGTATGTATGCAATATGAATATACTAGCAGGTATGTATGCAATATGAATATACTCGTGATCTGCATGTGTAAATATAAGAAATCGTCCTTTTCCTTTAGGCATCTCTTTTGAAATATCAACACAATACCAATAGAATCAACAAGAATCCGTGTCCAGCAACGACACCTCAAAACTGTCTCAAATCTCATATATCCATATCGTAGTATCTCTGGCCTCAGCCGTCCGGCTGACCCATCTCAAATATCAATATCTCATCATCTCGCAGCCATGGTCGGTATCCTCTGAATATCCGCCGTGCCAAAACAGTCACCGGTAGGTAATCCATCCCCTGCCAGGCTCAACGTCAACAACACGATCATCTTGCCCCGGGATACCTTACCGGGCCCACCATGTACCCGTGACGGTTCCTCCACTCCTCGACACGGATCTCGAAAACCACAGCAAACTCATGGTGGACGACACTTTACATCACTAGAAAACCGCAACTTTTTATATTTTAAAAGATCATAAGTTGTAAATTTTGCGGCTTTCCCCGAAATCCAGAAATATCATAAATCTCAATAAATCATCATAAGTGCATATGTCAATGATAATGAATGCATATGGTATCAATAACCAAGTTGCAATATATGATTAATAAACTAGGCATGAACAATTGATGTAATGGTATACATGCACATGAATAGCAATTCTACAATGTTATTTTAAGGATTTATTGCAATAGTACAGGTTTAAGTATCAAATATGGCGACAACATTCTATATTATAAGTTATCTAGTGTCGTGGCATGGCAATTACCAGGGCGTGTGTGTTCGCATGAATAGTGCTCGTGCTGCATATAAAAACCCTGGCAATGGTGCAGGTGTCCTATAGAATGGGTTCGTATATGTCTGACAATATAAAGCATGGATGTAGCAAGATGTTAGGAAAGCATTTACTCCTAATTACTAATATCACTAGAAATCTTTAAACTACTTAAACTATCGGGCGACTTGCGCAATCCAAACGATTGTCCCCCGTAGATGTTAATTCTACTCACCGAAATCCTCAGCTAGCTACGTCAAATCGCCGCTTTCCCTTTTTGTGCCGCGTCCGACGTCCCCGCGAACGAACCTGGAATTGCATCAATACCGAACATAAGGTTACATACAAGAACGATGCAAATCCCAATGAAAATACCAACGTTCACAAGCTAGGTACAACGTGCACAAGGTGCGCGGAACACACGCGAAAATCGCAAAAACTAACTAAAATCGTCGATTTGGTCGCCCGGCAAAGCTAAAACCCGATCACTCAAAAAAAACCGCACTCACACATCCTAAATGTCATAGCATATGCCAAAAATATCATCAAGATATCGCAAATAATTCATCACAATATTTTTATAAAAACCTAGTAAGCACTAAAAATTCTAAATTCGTGCAAACATCGCGTATTTGCGATAAAGTGCTCACATCATCGCACAATCCTACAATCCACACAATTAGCTATCCACAACACTCAATTTAACCCATTTACCATGCTTCAAAACACATTTTCCATAAACAAACCCTTTCTAGAATTTCATAACTAGCAATCTTAATCCAAACTATACATGACAAACCCTAAATTAACACTAGTTTATAACCCAATTAGCAAGTTAAACTCTTAGATTAGGCTAACAAAATAATTAGATAACAAAATAGATTTAATTAACCTACTAATGATTTCAAAAACCCTAGTTTAATTTCAAACCAAGAACTAGAAAAAACTAGATTAGAATTTAGCTATAATTTTAACACTAACACAACTTTCAAGTTCTATTTAGCACACTTAAGCAACAATGTAACCATTTGATTAGAAGTTATACCTCAAAAGTTCAAACCCTATGATGCTAAAGCCTCCCAAGATGCCATCTTTCTCCAAGATTTGAGCCAATTTGGGTTTGAGAAGAGAGGGAATAAGGTTTTGCTTTGAAATTGTAAAGGAAATTGTTGATTTTTGATGGATTTTGATGGATTTTGATGAATTTTTGGAAGGAAAAAGAGAAGGGGAAATTGGAGGGGTAGTGGCCGCAGATTTCCAGCAGTGGAGGGAGTGGGGTGAGGTGTGGGGAGTTGTGGAAAAAATTTTCCAAGTCAAACCCTCATATATCAAAGTACAACCCACCTCCAAATTAATATATTTTAATCCTCCAAATACATTTCACCACAAGAATTGAAACCAAAAAAAAGGATGGGATTTCCTGCTGTGATTGGGCCGGCCTAGGGAATGTTAGGGTGTGTGAGAGAGAGCGAACAAAATTTTTTATGCAAAAAGACCCCCTACAAGTCCAAAATTGCAAGTTTTAGCTTAAATTCAATAAATTTCGTTTTCCATAATAAAAATTAGTTAAAACTTGAAATAAAATACTAAAAATTTATATTACAACTAGATTTTAATTAACATGATTTTAAAGATTAAAATTTGCCCAAAGAAATTTGTATTTATCGCTAATTTAATGTATTATCTTGCCGGCTTAAAATAATATTAAAAAATTGAAAAATAGGGAAAAGTTTTTAAATGACCAAAAATTAATAAGTAACTCATTAGCTACTAAAAACTAGCAATTACCTTTCCAAATTAGGTATAATTAGTCCTAAACTGCAAAATAACAAAAAAGACGGTTTACGGAAAAATACCGAATTTTCACCGATTTTCAGGAAAACACCGAAACGACTTTTCAAGGCGTTACACACACCAAGTGCGTAAGCTACATCCAGTCTTGTACATAACATCGCATACATTATAGATCCTACCGCCGAAGCGTAGGGTAAAATGCTCATGCGATCCCTCTCTTCATCAGTCTTTGGAGACATCTCTTTGAAGAGGGTGATCCCGTGACAAGCGGGCATGTTACCGCGCATGGAATCTTCCATACTAAATCTCTTTAGTATAGTTTCAATATACCTGGGCTGTGAAAGTCCCAACATTCTATTAGATCTATCACGATAGATCTTAATGCCCAAAATGTAGGTTGCATCACCCAAGTCTTTCATGGAGAATTTCTGTGACAAGAAAAGCTTTACTGATTGTAGCATAGGGACATCATTCCCTATCAGTAGTATGTCGTCGATGTACAAAACGAGGAAGACTACTGCTCCTTCTACAATCTTCCTATAAATACATGGTTCATCTACATTTTTGATAAAGTCAAACTCTTTGACCGTCTCATCAAAGCAGATGTTCCAACTTCGCGATGCTTGCTTTAATCCATAAATGGATTTAAGTAACCTGCACACCCTTCCGCTGCTCCCACTGTCTAAGAAACCTTCTAGTTGATCCATGTAAACACTCCCTTCTAAATGTCCATTTAGAAAAGCTGTTTTTACGTCCATCTGCCAGATTTCATAGTCATGGAAGGAAGCAATGGAAAGCAGGATCCGAATGTTAATGTATATGCCCTAGAGGCCATTACTGTATCATACTAGTTTGTATATTACTTGATGGAAGCTTGGGATATTCGCAGTTGTATATACAATCTTGCTCGAAATGGTAGTATGCTACTTGGTTTGTCTCTGCTTTAATATGTGCATGTGTTTCTTTTAGCATATCGCTGATATACATATTAGTAGAGCCCTTAGGATCTTTGCTTGATTACTAGCGTTATGATGGCGCTCACACTCGTGGGGGCTAGGTAATCCATAAGCACATCCTTATACTGGTCCCTAATCGTTGGATTATCGAGATAGGGCATCGATACTCCGGAGTAGACTAGCGTATGCGCTTCTCATCCCAGCTTGGGAGACGGTCTGTCCCACAGCCGTCAGTACGTCGTACTAGAGATAGTATGCGGGTGCTCGTTAGGTTACGAGTACACTGGACAGGACTCGTCGGGAACTGTTGGATGGTATTATACCTATCGTCAGTTATCAGTTCCCAGGTGACATGAGTACAGCTTAGTCCGCTGACTTGACACTGTCACTTCGCCTCGAGTGTGTTCCCACTGCACTTTGATTACTACCCTACCACGGCTCAAAGGAGTCGTGCAAACAGGTAGTTTTTGGGTGCAGTCCCGAAGCACTTGGAGGAAGTGACGGTTAGACAGGATTCGTCTCTCCCGGTATTAGGGGTTGACATCGTGCTGTGTCCAGGAGAGCCATTGCACAAGTAGTCCCTGGCCAGGGCAAGCTAGATATACTGGTAGCTTTCCAGTGTTATCTCAGGGTGTTCTGGGTTACACTCCGACACGACTTGTACCGCTATTAGGGGACTGACGTTCACCGCCCCCCTAGGCCCGCCATGCGATGTATCAGATGAACAGACCGGACTATACGGAGACTGTCACATACAGGCTCAGTAGGAGTTCAGATGGGGTCACCTCGTCAGTCTTCTTATCGGCATCTACATGGGGACCGTTACGTACAGCTAGTGCCTCTTGCGGTCTATGGTTAAACCCACTGCCAGCGTAGTGTCGAGTCTTTAGAGTCCCACACAGAGAGCTATTCGCCTTTAGGCAAAATGAGTAGAGGTCGCATGGTTTTGCGACAGGGTTCGTTCACATCCGCGCACTTGTGCACGTTTGTTGTCCGGACAGCTTATACTAGCGGGCTTTGGTTTAAGCCAGATCCTAGTATATGATTTGGGATTGGTTTTATCTTTTTGTATTCGTGTTCCTCGGATCACGAATACGGGTGCGTATGCACAGTTGCTTGAGACAGAGGGAGAGGACTTTGTTTCGGGTTAATGACCATTGTCATTTTATTAACCCTAATGCTTATGTGTGTATTATGGTTAATTGATATTAGTTTAATATAATTGTGCATGGTTATGGTTGTTGACCATTTGACATTCTTGACTTGTTGACCTAGGTTGACACTTTGACCATTATCATTTCATTTGGAAGATGCTCTTTGATCCTTACAATTTGCATTAAAAATGAAATGATAATGGTCATGTCTTGATTAAGCCATGACAATTATCTCACTAATTATCTATTGACAATAATTCACACATATATGTGAGAATGCTTCATAATTCTCTCATTCTATCATATACTTTCTCTCTCTTGCTCTTCCTCTTCCTCAAGCTCTCCCCTCTCATGTGTTGAGAAACACTTGAGCTTGAGAAAAACCTCTTCTTGATAATCTCTACTCTCATCTAGGGTTTTCAGATTAGCACTTCTAGCACCCTAGTTACTTCTAGCTTGGAGTTGAAACCAAAGGTTGAGGCTTTCGGGTGGATCCTTCTTCGACGTGAGAAGACGACAAAGGTGATCCCTTTCTACTACTCCAAGGAGCAAGGAGAGAAGGACATAAAGCCCTAGGTATAACCATTCTACCCTTTAGCTAGTTTCTAGTTAGCTTTAGCTTGTTTTTGTTTAGCAAAGATCCTCCTTTGTTTAGTCCATGTTGCCTAGAGTAGTAAAAATCCGATTTTTATTCCGTTTTCCGCCTCCCCGCAAGCACCGGGGTGGGCAACGTGAACTTACAGTGGTATCAGAGACTAACTAAACATAAACTAGCTAGGTAGTAAAAGTGTATGGAAGTTTGATCGGAATAATCGAAAAACCAAAACATCAAAACCCTAAGTTTCTGTTGAAATTTTTTCTGTTCAAAATAAAATAAATCTTACGTAAAAAATCATCTCAGGGTTTTGTGAAGAAAGCCACCAAAAACGATCCAGTGAATCGCTCAAAGCGCGGCGGTTCCGCGGCAAAAGCATGCCTATTACCGCGGAACCGCGACCGTTTTGACTCGGTTCTGGGTCGTGTTTTGTGCAGTGTTCTTCTGGCTTGGTTTTGGGATTTTTAAGATGGTTTATTTCAGCCCAGATTTTCCAGAAAAGAAATTTGTTTTTGGGGGCCTATAAATCCGTATTTTTGATCGAACTTCACTACACTTTGACTAATGGGTTATATCTATGATGGTTATATGTATTGAACGTCGGCTAATCGCTATATGTCGATTAGTGGGGGTTATACATTTCTGTGATCTGTGTTTGATGATGGTACGTGTATATGAATGCGTTGGATTGTCGCGGGTGAATAGCCGGGGTGCATGTGAGATGAGTGTTTCTTTTTCTTTCATTCATGTAATATGTAAATTGATGTATTATTATTTGTTTGGCCGCACAACCGGGTCGGGGTTATAGCCGTCATTGTATAATTATTTTTACTGTTTTTGCTCCTAGGATAGACCCATGGAGGGGGTGCACAAACTACCGGGTATCTCGAAGTGCCGAGTGGCGTACTCACGGTGTTGAGGGAGGTTGCTTCGCTTCGGGTACTTGGCGGGTAGTTTGCCGCACCCGTAGGGGTCTTGGGTGGGGTATTTGGCTATTCACCGCGACCGTGTAATCCGCTTTTCGTTGCAGGCCCGAACGGATTGCGGATTCCTAGTATATCTAATGTATTCATCTGTGATCTGTAATGTCTATCATTGCTATATATTTATATATGATAACTATTTAGGCGTTGCTTATGTTTTACAGCCGCGCTAGCCCAGCCCCCGCTCTGTCGTTAGTTAAGTAACCTAACGGGTGATGACGGGGCCCCGTGGCGAATGCGAATGGCATAAGCGTACGTCATATTTTGGTTGTTTTCTGCAATGGTAGGATTAAATGATGGGACACATTAAAAGAACTAATGCAAGAAAATAAACCAAGTAAAAGTCGATTGGAACACTTTGAAAACCACTCGGTTCTTTTCAAAAATAAACTTTTAAATGCGGAGCTTGAACCACTCCTTTTAAAAGCTATCTCGTTCCATCGATTATATGAAGTTCACTACGTTCACGGTTTCGCCAAAACCATGCGTAGCACTCCATCATTTCAGTTAAATATTCGGTAGTATTCAAGCTATGTATTTTGACCTCACTCCAAGGCATAATGATTGGTAGCTGCCGGATATTTATCTGTTGCATAGAAAGAATGCGTTGGTTTGAGACAGTCGTATTTCCATTTTTGCCTACGTCAAGGGTAGGTACGGGTGGGTTCAAATTAACCGGGATAATGATGGGAAGAACTTGACATGTGACTTATGACATTTTGACCTCACGCCAAGGTCATAAGAGCATGGGGCAAAAATCCACATCGGGAGTTTCATAAGTACTGAAACTTGCTAGCACTGCATACCATTTGGAGTGTGATGATTCTGGTAGGATTCCTTCGGTTTTATCACGCGATGATATTTGGATCCCGATCCTACTGTGAGTATATGCTACTCCTCGGGAAAACTCTCACTTAACGATCAATGCTATAAACCTAGTAGGTGTCTAGAAAGGTGTTAGCGGGGCTACGCCCACAGGGAAAAGAGGTTACTTAATTAAGGAACTTCGCGAAAGCGTTGGAAAACCTCCCTCGAAGTACCGACACTGGCCTAGCTGAACGGTTAAGCAAGTATTGTACGGTGATATTGATCCCGACTAATCCTTTCTTTACGGTTTGAGAAGAGATTCGAGAGACAGTAGGAGCCATCCAGTTTAGACAAACAAAAAACCACTCTATACTTGCAAGAGCATCATGCTAAAGTGTTTCTTTTCTCTCTCCTAATTGCAGCGGCCATTCAACATGACCGGACTTAAGTTATTACTAGATAAAAACATACTGACAGGGCCAAACTACAAAGATTGGCTCAGGAATGTCAAGATGGCAATCACTTACGACAAGTTAGGGTATATCCTTACCACCAAAGCTCCCCCTGTCCCAGGTCCCACCTCCAGCGTCGCGGATGTAGAAATTCGTAAGACATGGAAGATAGACTGCGCGAAGGCCAAATGCCTCATACTTGCCTCGATAGACAACGAACAGCAGAGGAGGCACGAAAATATGGACCTAGAGTCCATATTTCTCCATACAAAAGAACTGTATGGAGAGCAGTCTCGTATCGCCAGATACGAAGTGTCGAAGAAGCTATTTTCGGCAAGATTGGCCGTCGGATCATCGGTAGCGGAACACGTGCTTAAGATGATTGGCTACATAGAGGAGCTCGCGGACCTTAGGACCACGTTGGAGAATGAACTCTACACTGATTTGATTCTCCAGTCCCTTCCTTCCACTTACGCCCAGTTTATCCTTAACTTCAACATGCAAGGAAAGGAGGTTGAACTTTCCGAACTTCTGAACATGTTAAAGAGTGCTGAGGGCACCCTACAGAAGGGTAGGGAGACATCCACTTTGTTTATAGGAGGATCTTCCTCTTCTAGATCCAGGGCGAAAGCCAAGGGTAAGAAGAAGAAAGCCCCCGCCAAACCAAGAGGCGGTGTCAGTAAAGTGGATACGAAGGGAAAAGGAAAGGCAACAAAGATAGCGGGAAAACTGGTGGTGAAGGAAGAATGCTTCTATTGTCACAAAAGTGGACACTGGAAACAGGATTGCAAGGCTTGGAAGGCCAGAACACAGGATTTGAAGCGAGTTGCGGCTTCAGCTTCAGGTGTGTATGTTATTGAAAACTGTCTATCAATAAACTCTACATCCTGGGTATTGGATACCGGATCAGGATCTCATATCTGTAATTCTTTGCAGGCATTGAGAAAGCGTAGAGTTTTGAAGGCAGGTGACATGACCCTCAGAGTTGCAAACGGTGCTAGCATGGATGCTGAGGCCATGGGGGACTATCACCTGGGATTGTCGGATGGACACTTTTTTGTTTTGCGTAGTTGTTATTATGTACCAAATGCAACCTGTAATATGATTTCTGTATCTTTATTATCTAAAGAAGGTTATGAATTTGCATTTGTAAGAAATGTAGTGAACATTCACCTTAATCAAGTTTTGATTGGGTCAGGTACATTGAACAACGGTATATACGTTTTAAACCAACCACAGATTTTCAATGTCCAGAATACACACAAAAGAAAGTCTCCAGAAATCAATAAAACTTTCTTATGGCATTGTAGACTGGGTCACATCAATGAGAGAAGGTTGACTAAGTTACATGCAGAAGGATATTTGGATCCGTTCGAATATCAATCGTATGCAACTTGTCAATCCTGTCTGAAAGGAAAGATGACAAAAACTCCGTTCACTGGACACGGAGTACGAGCGAGCGGGCTCTTGGGACTCGTACACAGCGACGTGTGCGGTCCAATGTCTACACATGCACGAAGCGGTTATTCTTACTTCATTACTTTTACGGATGATTTTTCAAGGTTCGGACATGCCTTTTTAATGAAGCATAAATCCGAAGCTTTTGAGAAATTCCAGGAATACAAGAATGAAGTAGAAAAACAAACATGCAAAAGTATCAAAACACTAAGATCTGATCGAGGTGGTGAATACTTGAGTGCCGAGTTCCTGGGTTACTTACAACAGAATGGAATTCTCTCTCAGCTTACTCCTCCATACACTCCGCAACATAACGGTGTATCGGAGAGACGGAACCGAACCCTATTGGATATGGTACGGACCATGATGAGTAACGCTGAGTTACCGCGATCGTTCTGGGTATATGCGCTAGAATCAGCTGCATACCTTTTGAACCGAGTTCCCACTAAGATTGTGCCTACCACACCATATGAGTTATGGAGTGGGAAGAAACCCTATCTTCAATACCTGAAGATTTGGGGATGTCCAGCTTATGTCAAAAAGCAGCATGCGGACAAACTAGAGGCACGCTCAGTACTGTGCAAGTTTGTGGGATACCCAAAGAACTCCAGGGGGTATCTTTTCTATTACGCAGAGGAACAAAAAGTCCTTGTTTCTCGTAATGCCCATTTTCTGGAACATCAGTTCTTAGAAAAAGAAATAAGTGGGAGCGCAATAGAACTGGAAGAAATTCCAGAACCACAAGCTATTACTGAAAGCTTAGTAGAACCAGAGGGTTCGAAAGATCAGGACATTCCCACGCCACTCCGCAGGAGTAGTAGGCGGTCTCATCCGCCCGAGAGATACTACGGTTTTCTCATTGACGGGGATAGAGAGGATTGCATCATAGATTGTGATGAGCCTACTAGCTTCCAGCAAGCCATTCAGAGCGTCGACTCGGTAAAATGGATGGATGCAATGCGGACCGAAAGTCCATGTACACCAACAAAGTATGGACGTTGGACATTGCTCCAGATGGGGTAAAACCCGTAGGATGCAAGTGGATCTTCAAAAAGAAGATTGGTGTAGATGGACAGGTTGAGACCTATAAAGCTAGACTGGTTGCAAAGGGTTTTCGTCAGCGACCTGGTTTGGACTATGACGAAACTTTTTCTCCAGTAGTTATGCTGAAATCCATTCGGATCCTTCTTGCCATTGCTGCCTTCCACGATTATGAGATTTGGCAGATGGACGTAAAGACCGCTTATCTAAATGGACATTTAGAGGAGTGTGTCTATATGGACCAGCCAGAGGGTTTCATTCAGAGTGGGAGCAGCGGAAAGGTGTGCAAGTTGCTTAAGTCCATTTATGGACTAAAGCAGGCATCGCGGTGTTGGAACATCTGTTTTGATGAGACGGTCAAGGAATTTGGCTTTATAAAAAATCCAGATGAACCATGCATCAGTTGTAGATTTGTAGCGAGAACTGTAGTATTCCTCATTTTATACGTGGATGGCATTCTCTTAATAGGAAATGACATTCCTATGCTACAATCTGTCAAGGGATTCTTGTTACACAGGTTCTCCATGAAAGACCTGGGTGATGCCTTATACATTCTGGGTATCCGGATCTACCGTGATAGATCCAAGAGGATATTAGGACTTTCACAGTCCAGGTACATCGACACCATACTAAAGAGATTCAGTATGGAAGATTCCAAGCGCGGTAATCTACCGGCTTGTCACGGGATCACCCTCTCCAAAGAGATGTCTCCCAAGAATGATTTGGAGAGGGATCGCATGTCTATTATACCCTATGCTTCTGCGGTAGGCTCTATAATGTATGCGATGTTGTGTACCAGACCGGATGTGGCTTATGCACTGAGTGTGGTAAGCAGGTATCAGTCAAACCCTGGGGAGAAACATTGGATAGCGGTAAAGAACATTCTCAAGTACCTGAGAAGGACTAAGGAGATGTTCTTGGTGTATGGCGGAAAAGACCTCCAGATTGAGGCCTTTGCTGACTCCAGCTTCCAAAGTGACAAGGATGATTCCAAGTCCATGTCGGGTTTTGTCTTCACCCTCAATGGAGGGGCGGTGTGTTGGAAGAGCTCCAAACAGGAAACCGTTGCTGACTCGACTATGGAAGCGGAAAACATCGCTGCATCTGATGCCGCAAAAGAAGCTGTCTGGATGAGGAAGTTCTTGAAAGAACTTCAGGTGGTTCCATCCATTGTTGACCCAATACCTCTGTATTGCGACAACAACGGGGCTATAGCTTTAGCGAAGGAACCCAGGTCCCATCAGAAATCCAGACACATCTTAAGGCGGTATCACCTGATCAGGGAGATCGTGGATCGCCAGGAGATCGAGGTTCGGAGGGTTGCTTCAGAAGATAACACTGCAGATACATTCACCAAGGCCTTTCCCCAGACTCAGTACGAGCGGCTGATCGAGATGATAGGTCTTCGATACGCCAGTACATGGCCTTAGTGCAAGTGGGAGATTGTTAGTGTATATGCCCTAGAGGCCATTACTGTATCATACTAGTTTGTATATTACTTGATGGAAGCTTGGGATATTCACAGTTGTATATACAATCTTGCTCGAAATGGTAGTATGCTACTTGGTTTGTCTCTGCTTTAATATGTGCATGTGTTTCTTTTAGCATATCGTTGATATACATATTAGTAGAGCCCTTAGTATCTTTGCTTAATTACCAGCGTTGTGATCGCGCTCACACTCGTAGGGGCTGGGTAATCCATAAGCACATCCTTATACTGATCCCTAGTCGTTGGACTATCGAAACAGGGCATCGATACTCCGGAGTAGACTAGCGTATGCGCTTCTCATCCCAGCGTGGGAGACGGTCTGTCCCACAGCCGTCAGTACGTCGTACTTGAGATAGTATGCGGGTGCTCGTTAGGTTACGAGTACACTGGACAGGGGTCGTCGTGAACTGTTGGATGGTATTATACATATCGTCAGTTATCAGTTCCCAGGTGACATGAGTACAGCTTAGTCCGCTGACTTGACACTGTCACTTCGCCTCGAGTGTGTTCCCACTGCACTTTGATTTCTACCCTACCACGGCTCAAAGGAGTCGTGCAAACAGGTAGTTTTTGGGTGCAGTCCTGAAGCACTTGGAGGCAGTGATGGTTAGACAGGATTCGTCTCTCCCCGTATTGGAGGTTGACATCACGCTGTGTCCATGAGAGCCATTACACAAGTAGTCCCTGGCCAGGGCAAGCGAGATATACTGGTAGGTTTCCAGTGTTATCTCAGGGTGTTCTGGGCTACACTTCGACACGACTTGTACCGCTATTAGGGGACTTACGTTCACCGCCCCCCTAGGCCCACCATGCGATGTATCAGACGAACAGACCGGACTGTACGGAGACTGTCACATACAGGCTCAGTAGGAGTTCAGATGGGGTCACCTCGTCAGTCTTCTTATCGGCATCTACCTGGGGACCGTTACGTACAGCTAGTGCTGCTTGCGGTCTGTGGTTAAACCCACTGCCAGCGTGGTGTCGAGTCTTTAGAGTCCCACACAGAGAGCTATTCGCCTTTAGGCAAAATGAGTAGAGGTCGCATGGTTTTGCGACAGGGTTCATTCACATCCGCGCACTTGTGCACGTTTGTTGTCCGGACAGCTTATACTAGCGGGCTTTGGTTTAAGCCAGATCCTAGTATATGATTTCGGATTGGTTTTATCTCTTTGTATTCGTGTTCCTCGAATCACGAATACGGGTGCGTATGTACAGTTGCTTGAGACAGAGGGAGAGGACTTTGTTTAGGGTTAATGACCATTGTCATTTTATTAACCTTAATGCTTATGTGTGTATTATGGTTAATTGATATTAGTTTAATATAATTGTGCATGGTTATGGTTGTTGACCATTTGACATTCTTGACTTGTTGACCTAGGTTGACACTTTGACCATCATCATTTCATTTGGAAGATGCTCTTTGATCCTTACAATTTGCATTAAAAATGAAATGATAATGGTCATGTCTTGATTAAGCCATGACAATTATCTCACTAATTATCTATTTACAATAATTCACACATATATGTGAGAATGCTTCATAATTCTCTCAATCTATCATATACTTTCTCTCTCTTGCTCTTCCACTTCCTCAAGCTCTCCCCTCTCATGTGTTGAGAAACACTTGAGCTTGAGAAAAAAACCACTTCTTGATAATCTCTACTCTCATCTAGGGTTCTAGGATTAGCACTTCTAGCACCCTAGTTACTTCTAGCTTGGAGTTGAAGCCAAAGGTTGAGGCTTTCGGGTGGATCCTTCTTCGACGTGAGAAGACGACAAAGGTGATCCCTTTCTACTACTCCAAGGAGCAAGGAGAGAAGGACATAAAGCCCTAGGTATAACCATTCTACCCTTTAGCTAGTTTCTAGTTAGCTTTAGCTTGTTTTTGTTTAGCAAAGATCCTCCTTTGTCTAGTCCATGTTTCCAAGAGTATTAAAAATCCGATTTTTATTCCGTTTTCCGCCTCCCCGCAAGCACCGGGGTGGGCAACGTGGACTTACACCGAATGGATTTAATGTAACGTTTTGGAAATCGTTATGCGATTTTGTCCGTTTTAGGGTAAGTTTGTCGGTATTTTCCGTTTTTACCCGACTGTGAACAAACGACCATATAGACTTGCCAGCACCTAGATTAGCAAAAATAAAGCTAGTGCGCGAGCTTTGGGAGTATATGGGACGTTTTGGTTCAATTTGATTTTTTCCCAATTTTTAATATTATTTTAATGCGGTATTTAAATTTTGGGAAAATTTCCGTTTGCGATCTTTTCTTTAAAACTTTGAGTTAGGAAAATCCTTCTCACTCACCTAGGGGATTAATGTGTGGCCTAGAATTTAAGTTAGGATTTAAATGAAAAAGAAAAGAAAAGAGAAGAGGTAGATGCATGCATGTGTGTGTATGTGTGCAATGCTTTCATTAAGCAATAAATAAGGGAAATTGCTAGGAAATTCACCACAAACCCTCCACCTCACTCCCTTGGCCGAAATCCTCCTCCCTCTACTGCACTTAATCCTTTGTTTCTCATTTTAATTCATTCTATCTCACAAAAATCCTCAAAATTCTGAAACCTATCACAAAAATACCTTAAACTTGGGATTTCTTGCTTCTTGATCACTTGGAGCTAGGGAAAAGCTTGGAGTTAGGAGCAAAGTTGTTAGGTATAACCTCTCTACTGCTATTTTATAGTTTTTGTGTGGTTTTGATCGTTAATTTCTGCGTAGAACGTAAATTATATCGATTGAGGCGATATCGGGTTTTTAGTGTCTTTTTAGAGTTTTAGTATCTGCTGTGACCTGGGAGTTTTAGTGATTGAGGAAACAACTTCAGAGAGATGTGCAGGTTGACCTGAGACACCACCTAGGAGACGGGGACCATCCCACCGGCCGGGGCCGGCGAGACTTGAAGAGGGGGCCGGCGACGCCGGCCGACTTGGTGAGGGTTGGGGTGGGTCTTCTGTGGGTAGTGTCTGCTGTTGTTTTGGGTTGTTTGGTACTGTTGATTTTATTAGTAAATGCAGTATTCAAAATCTGGGATCGATTACCTATAATCGTGTGTTTTGAGTTCGCGTGATACGTGTTGCGACACGAGTCGTGTGTCGTGCTGCGACGTACTCAGTTTGGGTTTAGGTATCGTTTCGCGTATTTGCACTAGACGTGTACTCGTGAGTTGGTTTAGTGCGTTGATGCGTTTTATAATACGTAGTTTACGTTATTGTGATTGCTTCTAAGATATTCGCATTATTTCTTGTGTTTGTGATATTTTAGCGCCGCAAGCGGGGACTTCAGACGCTGCGAACAAAGGGAAGCAGGTGGTCGGATTTTCATAGCTGGAGACCACAGTGTGAGTAGATTTAACATCTACGGGGAATCGTCCGTATGGCGCTACGCGTCGGGTCTAGACATGATATAATATTAGCCGTATGCTTATTTGTTTCTATAGAGATATTGCATGATTCATGTTGCATATAGTTACTTGTAGTGCATGACATTATACCTGCTGTACACTGCACTATTATCGACAGTCCATGTTGCACGAGCACCAATGATATGCTACACACACCCTGTTGATAATTGACATGATAGGCACAACACAATTGCTCATTCATATACCTTGCTATCGGTTAGCGACATTAAACAGTTATACTTGTGCGACAATGCATATTACATAGAACATACCTGTATACCTACATGCTCATATGTATACCATGCTACATTACTTGTTCGCACATATACCATGCTATATTATTTGTTCGCACATATACCATGCTATATTATTTGTTAGCACATATACCTTGCTATTGTTATATGATCAGTTGTTATTGCATATATATCAGTGGTATGGGACGCTGTGTATATATGTATTCTGGATTTGGATATTACAGTTTTTATTTCATATATATCGGTGGTATGGGACGCCGTATATATATGTATTTTGGATTTGGATTTATATGATTTGTATTGCATATATATCAGTGGTATGGGACGCTGTATATATATGTATTCTGGATTTGGATTCTTGGGATCCGCGAGATACATTATATGGACTTATGCATTTGAGATGCGATATGGGAAATTAAGGTGTCGATGTGGGCACTTAATTTCCGAGAGATATATGGGGTTGACAGACCGATACGTGGAAACGCAAGTATCGAGGTGGGATACTTGGTTTCGAGGAACGTATGGATATCAGAAAGACCGATACGTGAAAACGCAAGTATCGAGGTAGGATACTTGGTTTTCGAGGAACGTATGGATATTATGTTTTTGGGTGTCGATGTTTGACACTCGGGTTTCACGAGATGTACAGGATTTGAGGGGACGATTTGAGGGCCGATCAGAGTATTTGGGATTTGGGTGTTGTTGAGATACACCGTATTTTTCATGCTGATGATATGCGCATGAGATTATTTACATTCCGCACTCAGTATTATATTGATATGGATATCATGATAGTTGCATTTTCATATTGTCATACTCATGCTATCAGTTCACATGTTATTGATCATTGATGTTAGTGCATACTTACGATTACTGTATGATGTTAATTACTATTCACGAGTTGGCAACTCACCCCCGTTGTGCCACAGTTTTGCAGGACTTACCCTCTGAGTAGTCGCGGCGGGGCAGCTTATCATCATTACTTTTGGGGAT
This sequence comes from Agapanthus africanus, assembly GCA_030015575.1. Taxonomy (NCBI): domain Eukaryota; kingdom Viridiplantae; phylum Streptophyta; class Magnoliopsida; order Asparagales; family Amaryllidaceae; genus Agapanthus; species Agapanthus africanus. Next base: position 395,971,293 of record JASDDO010000022.1, read on the forward strand.
ACCGCTACCTTGGCAGTGAGGCCGTTGCATTATAGGTGGGTTTGCGGTTATCCGTTGTACATTGTATATTTTGGTTGGATCTAGTATTCTCCATCTACCCTTGTTGTATATCACTTAGAGACGACTTGTGAGATATCAGTGTTGTATTATATTGGTTTTGGGAACCGTGCTCGTAGAAGCAGGTTGTTGTGGATATGTTTACTTCTTGATATAGTTGTTCTCTTTGATATTTCTTCGCTTTGGCGTCGTATACTTGTTGTGGTGATTGTCTCCGCCGGTGGGCGTGATTTTTCTCCCACTTGGGATGTTTTATATATTATCTGTGTTGTACCCGTTTACGGGGCCAGTTTTACAAAGGAGGTGCTGCCGAAATTTTTATGAAAGAAAACTCGAGTTAGAGATTTTAAATGGCAACACTAATACTTTTAAATTATGTTTCTCCGTTGATCCAGTTTTGGGTGGTTTAGATTTCTGGGTTTTCGGCTTACTTAAGTTACGTACGCCTGTAGACGTTACGTAGTTTAAGTGCCGGTTACGGGCCGAATTTCGGGTCGTGACAAGTTGGTATCAGAGCGTTAGGTTTTACCTTTCGGAGTCTAGGATGACCTTGGTATGATGGAGTAGGTGGCTTAAGCAGAGTGACGTAGCGTGTGTATGTTCCGCGGCATACTTACGACACGGTACTCCGCCTAAGTGACCTTAGGACTTGTTGATTGATATTCCTTCCGTGATTGATATACATCTTGTGATTCGATATCCGTTTCCTTATCGAATCTTGTTTCAATTATAGCCCATATGCCGCCGAAGACTACGAGGGCTCAGAGAGCGGCCGCGAGGGCCGAGGTCAGAGTTGACTCGCCTGAGGCGAGGACTGACCGGGATGGTACGCCTGTTGTACCGGAGTATATTGCTATGATTGGAGCTGGTATGCAGGATCTGCGCCAGATTGTGGGGACTTTGGTAGAGACCATCCGAGCGCAGGGGTAGGCTGTTGTTCCACCCGCTGCGGAGGCTACGATGGTACCTACGGTTCCGATAGTCGCAGTTGCAGCTCCGGGGGTTATTGCTGTGTCGTTGACGGATTTCATGAGGCTGAGACCTCCGGTGTTTACGGGTACAGATGTTACCGAGGATCCGCAGTCGTTTATCGACCGGATGGCCAGGATTTGTCGCTCACTCCGATGTTCCGACGAGAGATGGGTGGAGTTTGCCAGTTTTCGTCTGGAGGGTATGGCCCAGAAGTGGTGTGAGTCGTTGGAGAGAGGCAGAGCCGCTGGTCTTGCTCCTATGACCTGGGCTGAGTTTGTGACGTCTTTTCTCGTTCGTTTTCTTCCACCGAGCGTCAGGGATGCGCGAGCGCGCAGATTTGAGTCTTTACGTCAGACGCCGGGGATGACGGTGTCGGATTATGATGTATTGTTTACTGAGCTGTCAATATATGCTCCATACCTGGTGGCGACTGAGGAGATGAGGGTGAAGAGGTTTGTTCGAGGCCTACTTACCCAGATATTCTTAGCCATCAGTGTTCAGCATTGTGACACGTATGCGGCAGCGGTGGATGCAGCTCTTTCGGTAGAGGAGCGTCTAGCTGAGTTATCAGTTGTTCCGGGACCGAAGAGAGTTCGTATAGGTGATCCGGCAGCGAGGCAGGCGTTTAGACGTCGAGACAGTTTTCGTTCTGATAGTGGCGGTTCGGGACGAGGTCGACTTTATGGTTCTTACCCTCAGGATGATCGGCAGTTTGTTTCTGGATGTTACCGGTGTGGTAGTTTGGGTCATCGGGTTCGAGATTGTACGGAGCCGCGTGTGAACGAGTCAGCTGTACCACAGATTACCTTACCACCTTCTCCACCTCAGAGAGCGTTGCCTCTTGTTCCTGTAGTTGCGCCGCGTCAGACTCCTGTTCAGCGAGGTCGTGGTCGCGGAGGTTTTGTACCGAGAGGTCGAGGTGGCAGAGGCAGAGGACAGCCAGTAGCCGGTAGAGGTCAGGCTAGGGTTTTTGCCTTGACTCACCAGGACGCTCAGGCGTCCAATGCCGTGGTTTCAGGTACTCTTTCTGTATGTTCTTTTGATGCGCATGTTCTTTTTGATCCGGGATCCACGCATTCGTATGTTTCTACGCACTTCGTGCCGAGGTTAGGCCGAGAGTCATGTTTGCTGGATCAGCCGCTGATCGTGACTACTCCTGTGGGAGAGTCGTTTGTTGCGCGTTATGTGTTTCGATCTTGTGTCGTCCATATTGGTGACAGAGATCTGCCCGTCGACTTGATCCTTCTGGAGATGTTGGACTTCGACGTTTTGTTGGGCATGGATTGGCTAGCTACTTGCTATGCGTCCGTGGACTGCCGCGAGAAGACAGTTAGATTTTGTTTTCCCGGCGAGTCGGTGTTGGTTGTGCAGGGGGACCGTAGTGCCGCCCCTCACAGCTTGATTTCTGTTTTGTGCGCTAGTCGGCTTTTGAGGAGGGGATGTCGGGGATTCTTAGCGTTCATTCATGATACTGGAGCCACAGTGGAGTTGTTGGACCAGGTTTCTACCGTGCGAGAGTTTCCCGATGTTTTTCCCGATGAGTTACCTGGGATGCCGCCAGAGCGCGATATTGAGTTTTGCATTGATCTGATTCCTGGCACGGAGCCTATTTCTATACCGCCTTATCGGATGGCTCCGGCAGAGCTTAGAGAGCTTAAAGATCAATTGCAAGTGTTGCTTGATTTGGGACTTGTGCGTCCGAGTGTTTCGCCGTGGGGAGCTCCTGTTCTGTTCGTCAAGAAGAAGGACGGCAGTTTGAGGTTATGTGTGGATTATCGTCAGTTGAACCGTGTTACGGTGCGGAACAGGTATCCTTTACCCCGTATTGATGATTTATTCGATCAGCTCCAGGGTGCGAAACATTTTTCGAAAATTGATTTGCGTTCGGGTTATCATCAGTTGCGGGTTCGGAGTGATGACATTCCGAAGACTGCTTTTCGTACACGCTATGGGCATTATGAGTTTTTGGTGATGTCGTTCGGACTCACCAATGCGCCAGCAGCGTTCATGGATCTGATGAACCGGATTTTCAGGCCGTTCCTCGACCAGTTCATTATCGTGTTTATTGATGACATACTGGTTTACTCTAGGAGTCGAGAGGAGCATGAGCAGCACTTGGGGATTACTTTGCAGATATTGAGAGAGCACCAGCTGTATGCTAAATTCTCAAAGTGCGCGTTTTGGCTTGATCGAGTGGACTTCCTGGGTCATGTGGTGACTAGTGATGGGATTCTTGTGGACCCGAGGAAGATCGAGGCTGTACAGCTTTGGCCCAGACCTGGATCGGTGACTGAGGTCCGCAGCTTTTTGGGCTTAGCTGGTTATTATCGCCGTTTTGTGCAGGATTTTTCGAGTATCGCTGCACCGCTGACTGGACTGACCCGGAAGGGGGTTCCTTTTCTCAGGACTGATGCGTGCGAGCAGAGTTTTCAGGAGTTGAAGACTCGGTTGACGACAGCACCAGTTCTTTCTTTACCTTCTGGATCGGGAGGCTTCGTTGTGTATTGTGATGCTTCTCGAGTGGGGCTCGGCTGTGTTTTGATGCAGCATGATAGGGTGATTTCATATGCTTCTAGGCAGTTGAAGAAGCATGAGCAGAATTACCCCACTCACGATCTTGAGATGGCAGCGGTAGTTTTTGCGTTGAAGATCTGGAGGCACTACTTGTATGGGGAGTCGTGTCAGATCTTCACGGATCACAAGAGTCTGAAGCACATCTTCCAGCAGAGAGATCTGAACCTGAGACAGCGCCGATGGATGGAGCTAGTGAAGGATTATGATTGTGAGATCCTTTATCACCCGGGCAGGGCGAATGTGGTAGCCGATGCTTTGAGTCGTAGGCCCGTGGGTAGCTTGTCCCAGCTGAGCGCCATTCGGTATCAGTCTTCTGCAGATTGGCAGCTCTTGTGTGATAGTAGAGTGCAGTTCGAGTTCACCTCCACTGGGGGACAGTTTGCTCATGTCCGCGCCCGTCCACTACTTGTTGATCGTATTCGTGAGGCGCAACCCAGTGATGCTCGTTTGTCTGAGATTCTTGAGCTTGTTCGACGGGGTACAGTTTCGGAGTTCATGATTGATGACCAGGGTGTGCTACGATGCGGGACTCGCTTGTGTGTACCGGATGTTGATGGGTTGAGACGCGAGTTCCTAGAGCAGGCACATCAGTCGACTTTTAGCGTTCATCAAGGTTCCACCAAGATGTACCGAGACTTGAGAGACTTCTACTGGTGGGAAGGGATGAAACGCGATATTTCGGACTTCGTTTCGAGGTGCCTGACTTGTCAGCAAGTCAAGGCTGAGCATCAGAGACCGGCTGGAGAGTTGCAGCCTTTACCCATTCCGGAGTGGAAATGGGAGCAGATTTCCATGGACTTTATTGTGGGTCTACCCAGGACCAGTAGAGGGTACGACTCCATTTGGGTTATTGTAGACCGGTTGACGAAAGCGGCTCACTTCCTTCCAGTAAAGACCACTTTCGGCTATGCTCAGTACGCTCAGCTTTATATAGATGAGATTGTGCGTTTGCACGGTGTTCCCACATGCATAGTATCCGACAGAGGTACCCAGTTTACTAGCCGTCTATGGCAGAAGCTTCAGGAAGCTTTGGGTACCAGTTTGAGTTTTAGCACCGCTTTTCATCCGCAGACAGATGGTCAGACGGAGCGGACTATTCAGACTCTGGAGGACATGCTCCGTGCTTGTGTGCTTGATTTTGGGGGCAGTTGGGATCGTCACTTGCCGTTGATTGAGTTCTCCTACAATAACAGCTTTCAGGAGACTATTCAGATGACACCTTTTGAGGCTTTATAAGGTAGGAAGTGTCGATCGCCAGTCTGTTGGACCGAGCTTAGTGAGAGTTTGGTTTTGGGACCCCAGCTTGTTCAGGAGACTACGGAGAAGATCCAGCTGATTCGGGACAGGATGAGAACAGCCCAGTGCAGGCAGAAGTCTTATGCCGACCGTCGTCGTCGCAGACTTGAGTTCGCAGTGGGAGATCATGTATTCCTGAAGATTTCTCCGATGAAGGGCGTTATGCGATTTGGGAGGAGAGGGAAGCTCAGTCCCAGATTTGTAGGTCCTTTCGAGATCCTCGAGCGAGTGGGTTCGGTTGCTTATCGTTTAGCGCTCCCGCCTAGTTTTCCAGATGTTCACCCCGTTTTTCATGTGTCGATGCTTCGTAGATATCTTCATGATCCTTCTCATATGATTCAGCACGATACCGTTCAGCTTGAGCGTGATCTTTCGTTCACCGAGCAGCCGATAGTTATTCTGGATCGGCAGGTGAAAAAGCTTCGGTCTAGGGACTTGCCTTCTGTAAAGGTTCTGTGGCGTAGTCCGACTGGTGAGGAGATCACTTGGGAGATCGAGAGTGAGATGCGGAAGAAATTCCCTTATCTTTTTGAAGGTACGTTTAGTATGAAATTGTAATTCGGGGACCGAATTTCTATAAGGGTGGAGACTGTAACGTTTTGGAAATCGTTATGCGATTTTGTCCGTTTTAGGGTAAGTTTGTCGGTATTTTCCGTTTTTACCCGACTGTGAACAAACGACCATATAGACTTGCCAGCACCTAGATTAGCAAAAATAAAGCTAGTGCGCGAGCTTTGGGAGTATATGGGACGTTTTGGTTCAATTTGATTTTTTCCCAATTTTTAATATTATTTTAATGCGGTATTTAAATTTTGGGAAAATTTCCGTTTGCGATCTTTTCTTTAAAACTTTGAGTTAGGAAAATCCTTCTCACTCACCTAGGGGATTAATGTGTGGCCTAGAATTTAAGTTAGGATTTAAATGAAAAAGAAAAGAAAAGAGAAGAGGTAGATGCATGCATGTGTGTGTATGTGTGCAATGCTTTCATTAAGCAATAAATGAGGGAAATTGCTAGGAAATTCACCACAAACCCTCCACCTCACTCCCTTGGCCGAAATCCTCCTCCCTCTACTGCACTTAATCCTTTGTTTCTCATTTTAATTCATTCTATCTCACAAAAATCCTCAAAATTCTGAAACCTATCACAAAAATACCTTAAACTTGGGATTTCTTGCTTCTTGATCACTTGGAGCTAGGGAAAAGCTTGGAGTTAGGAGCAAAGTTGTTAGGTATAACCTCTCTACTGCTATTTTATAGTTTTTGTGTGGTTTTGATCGTTAATTTCTGCGTTGAACGTAAATTATATCGATTGAGGCGATATCGGGTTTTTAGTGTCTTTTTAGAGTTTTAGTATCTGTTGTGACCTGGGAGTTTTAGTGATTGAGGAAACAACTTCAGAGAGATGTGCAGGTTGACCTGAGACACCACCTAGGAGACGGGGACCATCCCACCGGCCGGGGCCGGCGAGACTTGAAGAGGGGGCCGGCGACGCCGGCCGACTTGGTGAGGGTTGGGGTGGGTCTTCTGTGGGTAGTGTCTGCTGTTGTTTTGGGTTGTTTGGTACTGTTGATTTTATTAGTAAATGCAGTATTCAAAATCTGGGATCGATTACCTATAATCGTGTGTTTTGAGTTCGCGTGATACGTGTTGCGACACGAGTCGTGTGTCGTGCTGCGACGTACTCAGTTTGGGTTTAGGTATCGTTTCGCGTGTTTGCACTAGACGTGTACTCGTGAGTTGGTTTAGTGCGTTGATGCGTTTTATAATACGTAGTTTACGTTATTGTGGTTGCTTCTAAGATATTCGCATTATTTCTTGTGTTTGTGATATTTTAGCGCCGCAAGCGGGGACTTCAGACGCTGCGAACAAAGGGAAGCAGGTGGTCGGATTTTCATAGCTGGAGACCACAGTGTGAGTAGATTTATCATCTACGGGGAATCGCCCGTATGGCGCTACGCGTCGGGGCTAGACATGATATAATATTAGCCGTATGCTTATTTGTTTCTATAGAGATATTGCATGATTCATGTTGCATATAGTTACTTGTAGTGCATGACATTATACCTGCTGTACACTGCACTATTATCGACAGTCCATGTTGCACGAGCACCAATGATATGCTACACACACCCTGTTGATAATTGACATGATAGGCACAACACAATTGCTCATTCATATACCTTGCTATCGGTTAGCGACATTAAACAGTTATACTTGTGCGACAATGCATATTACATAGAACATACCTGTATACCTACATGCTCATATGTATACCATGCTACATTACTTGTTCGCACATATACCATGCTATATTATTTGTTCGCACATATACCATGCTATATTATTTGTTAGCACATATACCTTGCTATTGTTATATGATCAGTTGTTATTGCATATATATCAGTGGTATGGGACGCTGTGTATATATGTATTCTGGATTTGGATATTACAGTTTTTATTTCATATATATCGGTGGTATGGGACGCCGTATATATATGTATTTTGGATTTGGATTTATATGATTTGTATTGCATATATATCAGTGGTATGGGACGCTGTATATATATGTATTCTGGATTTGGATTCTTGGGATCCGCGAGATACATTATATGGACTTATGCATTTGAGATGCGATATGGGAAATTAAGGTGTCGATGTGGGCACTTAATTTCCGAGAGATATATGGGGTTGACAGACCGATACGTGGAAACGCAAGTATCGAGGTGGGATACTTGGTTTCGAGGAACGTATGGATATCAGAAAGACCGATACGTGAAAACGCAAGTATCGAGGTAGGATACTTGGTTTTCGAGGAACGTATGGATATTATGTTTTTGGGTGTCGATGTTTGACACTCGGGTTTCACGAGATGTACAGGATTTGAGGGGCCGATTTGAGGGCCGATCAGAGTATTTGGGATTTGGGTGTTGTTGAGATACACCGTATTTTTCATGCTGATGATATGCGCATGAGATTATTTACTTTCCGCACTCAGTATTATATTGATATGGATATCATGATAGTTGGATATTCATATTGTCATACTCATGCTATCAGTTCACATGTTATTGATCATTGATGTTAGTGCATACTTGCGATTACTGTATGATGTTAATTACTATTCACGAGTTGGCAACTCACCCCCGTTGTGCCACAGTTTTGCAGGACTTACCCTCTGAGTAGTCGCGGCGGGGCAGCTTATCATCATTACTTTTGGGGATACCGCTACCTTGGCAGTGAGGCCGTTGCATTATAGGTGGGTTTGCGGTTATCCGTTGTACATTGTATATTTTGGTTGGATCTAGTATTCTCCATCTACCCTTGTTGTATATGACTTAGAGACGACTTGTGAGATATCAGTGTTGTATTATATTGGTTTTGGGAACCGTGCTCGTAGAAGCAGGTTGTTGTGGATATGTTTACTTCTTGATATAGTCGTTCTCTTTGATATTTCTTCGCTTTGGCATCGTATACTTGTTGTGGTGATTGTCTCCGCCGGTGGGCGTGATTTTTCTCCCACTTGGGATGTTTTATATATTATCTGTGTTGTACCCGTTTACGGGGCCAGTTTTACAAAGGAGGTGCTGCCGAAATTTTTATGAAAGAAAACTAGAGTTAGAGATTTTAAATGGCAACACTAATACTTTTAAATTATGTTTCTCCGTTGATCCAGTTTTGGGTGGTTTAGATTTCTGGGTTTTCGGCTTACTTAAGGTACGTACGCCTGTAGACGTTACGTAGTTTAAGTGCCGGTTACGGGCTGAATTTCGGGTCGTGACATTTAAGCATAGCTAAGGTGAAAAGGTTTCATCATAGTCCAGTCCTGGTCTTTGACGAAAACCTTTTGCAACGATTCTAGCTTTGTAGGTTTCCACTTGTCCAAGTGCACCAATCTTCTTTTTGAAGATCCATTTGCATCCAACTGGTTTAACCCCAGGAGGAGCAACTTCTAAAGTCCCTACTTTATTGGTGTACATGGATTTCATTTTGGATCTCATAGCATCCAGCCACTTCATCGAGTCAATACTCGTGATAGCCTGCTGAAAACTAGTAGGCTCATCATCGCCGATGATGCAATCCTCTCGATCCCCATCTAGAAGAAAACTATAGTATCTCTCTGGAGGATGAGAGAGCCTACTAGATCTGCGGAGTGGCATTGGTACGTCATGTTCTATTGAAATCTGAGGTTCTCCTAAGTCCTCGGTAGCTGTTTGAGGTTCTGGAATTTCTTCCAGCTCTACCGCGCTCCAACTAATTTCTTTTACAAGAAATTCGCTCTCTAAGAAGACAATGTGGCGAGCGACAAACACCTTTTGTTCTTCAGTGTGGTAGACTATGTACCCCCTTGAATGTTTAGGGTTTCCTACAAACTTGCACAAAACCGATCGTGACTCGAGCTTGTCCGGTTTATGCTTTTTAACATATGCCGGGCATCCCCATATCTTGATGTACTTAAGATATGGTCTCTTCCCACTCCACATTTCATATGGAGTGGTAGGCACAGACTTAGTTGGAACTCTATTCAATAAGTATGCTGCTGATTCTAGAGCAAATCCCCAGAAGGAAAGTGGTAACTCAGCACTACTCATCATTGAACGCACCATATCTAATAGCGTGCGATTCCTCCTTTCTGATGCACCATTATGCTGAGGTGTATAAGGCGGAGTAAGCTGAGAGAGAATTCCATTCTCTTTTAAGTATTCAAGGAAACTGGTACTTAAGTATTCTCCACCTCGATTAGATCGAAGTGTCTTGATGCTTTTACCAGTTTGATTCTCTACTTCATTTTTATACCCTTTAAACTTCTCAAAGGTCTCTGATTTATGTTTCATTAAGAACACATGTCCATACCTAGAGAAGTCATCAGTAAAAGTGATGAAGTAGGAGTGACCGCTTCGCGCATGTGTAGACATTGGACCACATACATCACTGTGTACAAGTCCCAAGAGTTCAGTAGCTCTTGCTCCGTGTCCGGAGAACGGAGATTTGGTCATTTTTCCTTTGATACATGATTGACAAGTTGCATATGATGAATATTCAAACGGATCTAGATATCCATCTTTATATAACGTAGTCAACCTTGTTTCGTTTATATGACCAAGTCTACAATGCCATAAGAAGGCTTGATTTGAATCTGGAGCCTTTCTTTTATGTGTGTTTTGAATATTGAAAATTCGAGGTTGATTATGTATGTATATGCCGTTTTCCAGTGTGCCATACCCAATCAGTTCTTGATTTAGGAGAATGTTCATGACATTACTTTCAAGCGCAAAATTATATCTTTTATTAGACAACAAAGATACCGATATAATATTACACAGCATACTGGGAATACAAAAACAGCTGTACAACACCAAAACATGCCCACTAGTCAACCCTAGGTGATACTCCCCTATTGCAACAGCATCTACATGCATTCTATTGCCCATCCGGAGAGTCATATCACCTACCCCCAGTACTCTACTATTTCTCAGATCCTGCAATGAATTACAGATGTGAGAACCAGAACCGGTATCAAGTACCCATGATGTACAGTTTACTGAAAGACAATTTTCGATTACGAACACACCTGAAGCTGAAGCAACCGCTTGTTTCGTGTCCTTTGCCTTGAAGGCCATACAGTCCTTCTTCCAGTGCCCTTGCTTGTGACAATAATGGCATTCGTTTATATCCGCTTTCACCCTTCCTTCCTTGTTCTTTCCCGGCACCTTCTTGACCCCACCTTTCGGTTTGGTGGCTTTCATCTTCTTCTTCCCTTTAGCTTTCGCTTTAGATTTAGAATAGGATGATTGGCCAACATACAGAACGGGGGTCTTCTCCTTTTTCAAGGAGGTCTCGGCTACCCTCAACATGTTGAGGAGCTTTGGAAGATCAGCTTCCATTTCGTGCATGTTGAAGCTAAGCATGAACTGAGAGAAGGTGTGGGGAAGGGACTACAAAATCAAGTCGATATACAAATCATTCTCTAGCACGCATCCCAGGTTTGCGAGTTCCTCAATGAGGCTGATCATTTTGAGGACGTTCTCTCCTACAGGCGATCCTGGAGCTAACCTCATCTGGAAGAGTTTCCTAACGTCACAGGTACTCTACAAAGAGCATAAGATGGACTGCTATCTACTATCTACATGCCACATTTGCTAAAATGACATGCCAATGTCAAAGCAAAGAAAAGAAGGCGATAGTCAGAGATAAAAAAAGTGTCCTTTATTCATGAATTCAATTGAATACGAGATACATCATATAAAATAAAAAAAAATGAAATGAATACGTGTTATTCATTAATTACAATCAATACAAAGTCGACTATTGAGAAGGAGGTGATTTTAGCAAATCAGCAAGCCGCTCACGCACTCCTCTCAGCTCCTTTTCATGATCAGCCACCGCGGCTAGCTCCGCTTTGACTTGGGCCCACTGCTACAAACAAGATGAAAGTTTCTTATCGATCTCCCGCTGAGCCGCCTAACGACTTTATGCATCCTGCTCAGTGAGGTCGAGCTTCTGCCTCAGCGTCGGCCCGTCAGAAATGCATCATAGGAGGTCCTCAAAGATAGCTTTTAGCTGTGCAGCATTCGCGTCAACCTGGGCACGCAACCGGGCAGATTCTCCTAAAGCCTCCTCGCGTTCCTTCTGCCTCAAGATCACCTCCTTCTCAAAATGGTGAAGAAAAGGAACACTCTGCTCGACCCGTGCAACCCGTTGAGAGTTCAAAGCTAATACTTCGGGAGCCGGACACTTAAGCCCAATTTCATGCAGGCAGGCCTCGATCTTCCTGCAATAATTAACCCAAGACCTGACAATGCCTTCGCTATGAAAGTTTATGAGCGTTTCCAGCATGGGATTAACCTCCGCGGAAAAATCTGCAGCAGATGAAAAGGCCTCAGCATCAAGTTCCTCGACGAACTCGCTCAACATTCACAGGCTCGTCGCAACGCCCCTAGAAGATGGGCACCTAGCAAAGGGCCCTGCCGGCATTAGGAGACGAGACTCAAAGGGAGCCAGATTTGACATGATTGCTGCATAACAAACTATGGTTAATTGTCAGCTCGAAAGATAAAAAATGCATGAGCGATGGAGTCTACTATACCGGCTGCGACATGTAGCAAAGTTGGGAGTACCAGAGGAGAGGTTATTCTCTCGTCCCCTCCTCCAATCTGTAACGCTGTAATCAATTCAAAGAAGAATCAGCAACATGTCTATTTATAAAAGAAAGAAAGGGACACTAGCTGAAGGCTATACTCACCGACACTGGCAGGCAGGACGACTTCTGAATGGAAGGAGAAATGTGGATTCAGCACCTGATACAGATGGTCAAAAAGGACTCCTGCAAGGTTGTAACAATACGATGTAAGTACATTATGTATATTACCCACAATGAAACCGATAAGTCACAAACATATACCTTCCGTCACTCTAGACGACATGGGAGAAGGCAACGGAACAACAGCCGTCGTGGAGGCGACCAGAGGCATTTCAGATGGCGCAATCTCCGCATTCACTGCACCTAAACTCGAAAAGAACAAAACGTCATCAGACGGGGCTGAACGGGATCAAAAGATAAAAAGAAAACAGTGACCCAAGATCTACGTGATAGGTCGCTAATCGAAACCGCGATGAGAGCATCACTAGGCGCAGCGACTTCTTCGCTCTCCTCCACAGGAATAGTTTCTACACCCGTGGATTCGTCCCCTGATTCGACTATGGCCGTCATGACACTCGCAATGCCAACCGATAGCAGGGAACCGCAAGGGAAAAGAGCGGCGGTTTGGGCAGTCCCGGACTCCCAAGAGAGAGTAGCCATTTCGGGCTCTGTGGTCACCGCCATCTCACCTGCCACCTCATCACCAAGACTTGGCCCTGCAGGGTATGATATATAAGAATTTGACGATCAAATTCTAATAAAAAGACCCAGTATTACGTTACCTTGGGGCGGCTTTTCGGTTTCATTCCGAGCCGCGCGCGCAACCTATCTATGAGCAGTAGACAGGGAAACAAGAGCATCCTCTGAAGAAATGGCGACAGAAGGAGTAGTACTTGAGCCTGCACCCACAGCCAAGCTGGCATCACGTTCCCTCGCCGCACGCTTCCTACGCTTCCTTTCGATCTGAGTGGTGAGAAGCAATCTCCGCAAGACCTCCGTTAATGGGACGTCATCATCCGAACCAAGTTCTGCCTCTTGAGCCGCTACGACATCCGTCATCGGCTGTTTAAGTGAAGCCTCTTGCGATACTAACAGAGGAGCTGGGGCCATGATAGCCGGCTCTGGAAGCATCGCCGCATCACCGCTCGGGATCGGCACCACGCTTGGGATAACCCGTGTCAAAGTAGTCCTTGCAACAAAATGAAAGAGGGGGTCAGACTACAAATAAAGAAAAGGGAATGAAAGCATAATAAGCCCAATTATACCAAGCCCTAAAGAAGCACGGAGCCTCTCTTCCTGTTCATATGTTTTGAGGGAAGCAGCGAGAGCTTTTTCGGCAGAGATACCTATTGAAGAAGAGAGCGTCAGTCAAAGCATAATAAAAATATATAACAGCGGAATGATGTGACTGAAGTCTACCTGACAGTGCAACAGTAATCAGCGTTGCTTCATCGCGAGCCAGTCGCTCGGAAGCCACAAGTGCCATGAACCAAAAGATTAGCTCGCGACTAGCACTTAAATCACGCAACGTCTATAGGCGTAACGTAATTCAAGTAAGCTGAAACCCAGAAATCTAAACCTTTTTAATAAATAAATAGGTGAAGCTTTGAAATAAAGGTATAGTAAATCATGTTTTGTCTTTTAGAAATTTCAGCACCTCCCTTGTAAAAACTAACCCCGAAAATGGGTACAACACAGAAATAAAATAAAGCATCCCCAAACGGGAGCAAATAACGCCCAACGGCAGAAATAACCACCACAAGTATAAAAACAAGTATACGACGGCCAACGGCGAAGATCCATACAAGTAAATAAAGTAAAGCAATACAACAACCCAAAAAGCGAATATAAAACCCATCGCTCAAGTCTCGCAACTACAAGTCTTCTAAGTCTGCAACATATACAATAACAAGTTTCTGAATTGATGGAGTAACTAGATACTATAAGAATAATGAATACAAGAGGGGCACGATCCAACATGTACCACCTACCACAAGCAAGTCACCCGAAAACAGCTGTGTGCCAGCGATTCCGCAACTGATCCATACGGTCAACCTGCAAGAACTGTGGCACAACGGGGGTGAGTTGCCTACTCGAGAATAGAAAAACATCATCAGGTAGAAATTGAAATAAACAACGATTCCTAGGTCAACTATATCATAAAGGTAATACTATGATATCTAGGGTGACCATATCTGCATATGTGCCAACAACATAAACAATGCCTATCAGCAAGTGGATAACATCCAACAATATAATCAATGCATGTATGCAGGTGGATCTCGTCCAACAATAAAATCAATGCATGTATGCAGTGGATCTCATCCATGTGTCAACCACTGACACAACAACTCCTGCATGTAAATATTGTAAAAACATATGCAAGTAAATATGACGATATAAAACAACGCGTGTCCCTCGCGACACAACAAAATCATGGAAACCTGAGTGTCTAACCTCGACACTCGAAACATCATGAAACCCGTGTCTAGCATCGACACGTAAATCCTCATAACTCAGGCGCCGTCCCCACAACTGGTCCTGATGTCATGTCTGTACATCACTCCGGTCGATATCTCCACGATAACCGCCGAGTCCAAATACTATCACCGGTAGGTACTTGCCCAGCCTTCCAGGCTCATCGCCTATCATATGCGAACTTCTTGCCGAGGGGAACCGTACCGTGCTCCACCATGTACTCGCACACAGCCCACTACACTCCTCGCATCGAGTATATATCATAAATCTCAGAACCGAGAAATCTCATGGTGGACGCACTGAAATATCATATCAAGAGAAACCTGGTTTTCAAACAATAAAAAGTTTCTTGAAACACCCCCACGGTTCTCAAATCCATAAATCACATGAAATCCATATCTCAATGCGTAAATCCATGAAAAACTGATATATGCAACATAAAACAGCAATATGAACATATTAAGGAAAAACCGCTCTTTAAAATGAACCCAGCTTTTAAAATACATCATGCGGTTCCCAAATCCTCTGAAATCAAGTGCAGTATCATATGAGGTGTACATGTAACTATAGCAAGATATAAGTATCCATATGTAAGCAAGTATGTATGATGCATTTCATAAGCGCAATAGCACAATAACCAATATCTCAATATCACATGTCAATACAGTACCACTTATTGGTATATGCACCTATAGCAAGATATGTGGGTTTACATGTCAGTATGTATGCACGAAGTATATGTAGCTGTAACCAAGTATGTGGGTGTACATGTCAGTATGTATGCAACATATAACAGGATGCAAACATGTCCTTATATCTTATACAACGTGGAACAATGATATGAATATAGCAAATATATCATGGCATGTTGTAGCAATTCTACTGTGTAGTGACATGGAAATTATCGATGACGAAGGTGTGTGAACCGGCAAATCTGTGTAAGTGTAACATACACATCATCGATAATGGTGAAGGTGTACTAGCACAGGTATATTTAATGCAATGAGAATAACATGAATGCAGCATAAAGTACCTCGTGAACTAAAAGTTATAAGGTATACGTGTCTACAATATGTATCCGAGTCGGTGAATCTATCAATCGGCATCCAGCCTCACAACATCACGTACGGTACAATCCATCGTACGACATCCTCTAAACAAGGGTATGGATAAATCAATAAGTAAAACCCATTGCCTACGGTAATCTAACATACTGTGGCATTAAACAAATTGGGATTCAATCAACCTATACATCATTGGGGGTACGGATCTAAGTCTCGTACGGCATATTACTCAATATGCAAAACATTATCCATATATATATACCTAACTCTCAGGTCACATCCATGTCAATCTCGTATCAGGGGACCTATAAAGGTATCAACAATCTCATATCGACTCGAATCCATAAAATGACATATCATACTAAGTCATCATATCACATTGTATACTCGTTCATCACATTAATATCTCGCATCACATTATATAAACGTTACACTTATTCTCTTTCAATTGGTAGCCATCATGATTCACTTATCATTTCATATTCTTATATGTCAATAGGTCCATTAGCATCGACTTCTATCATATTATCGTTTGTAAATCCTACAATCATGTCCGTCGCATATCATTTATCAGGATAACATAATCAAACGATATTCCATATCAATGTTTACGGGGGTGCTATACGCCATCCACCCGACATCCCCCGTAGATATGCCATAGTCGATGTGCTTCGTCGTCTTGAAATCCACGCGAAGATACCTACAATCGATATGAAATTGCAATGCTATTAACATCAAATTCCAAAATCCAAAAATGGCACGCGGTGCGCTCAAAAGTTAGAACCTATAGCCTACGCATGCAAAGCAACCAAACAACCCTCGTCGTTGACGTACAAACGTCCAACGACCAAATAAAATATCCAGTCGCAAAACCAAGAAATCCCAATACCAGAGAACATAGCCAAAACCCTAACTAGGGTTGCTATTTATGAAAACTGCCATGCCAAAAATCCAATCGCACCAATACTCATTCACATCACAATAATTATCATAGATAAAATATATACATCATCACCATGTCCATTAAAACCCACGTCTAATTTTTACCAAAAACCTAGTAAGCAGTTTATATCATTTACGCTCATTTTAACACAAAGCTAGAAATTTAACAATTCTAGCAGTTTCCAACAACACAAAGTAGCTTACTTAGTGATCCAAACCATTTTCATAATTTTAGTCTCACCCAAAAATTCTTTGTTAAAACTTAGTTTGCGGTTAAACATAAAAGACAATTAGGAAAAATAACAAATATCATTCTCATAATTTGCTTAACTTTTCCAAGTCTACACATCTTGCTTAACCACTTAAACACATCAAAACCCTAACTATATTTCATAATCCTTTTCATCAATGAACTAAACATGAACTTGAAGCTATAATAAACAACTAAATAAGCAAGCTTAATGATTATACACAACAAATAAGGATTAGGGTTATGGTTTATACCTCACAAACTAGATCTCAAATTAGCAACAACACCAAATTTTAACCCTCCAAAATGATGCTTTTCTTGAAGATCTAAGCAAGTTTAGACTTAAGGAATAATAGGTAATGATTTATTTATGAATTTGTGGGATTATTTAAGGAATTTTAAGGATTTATTCAAGCTTGGAGAGATGAAAATGGGCAAGGAAAAATGAAGGGGCAGCATGAGGGAGTGCTCGGCCAAGGTGAAGGGGGGGGGGTTGTGCAAAGTGTGTGGAAAATTCTAGCTATAATTAGCAATAAATGATAGTAAATGCAAAATGCAATCTTTTCATTTCTTTTCCTTTTTTTAAAAAACAACTAAATTACCCACAAATATCTAGATATTTATGGATGGTTGGATTAAAAAAATCTAGTGATTAAATTAGTATAGATTAACATTAGAACTAATTAACCCAAACCAAAATTGTAATTACCACTAATTAGGTGCTTAATTAACAACTTAAAATAATACTTTAATTAGGGAAAATATCAAAGTGAACCAAAAATTCCAGGTGACCTACAAAACCCGCAAACTAGCTTCATTCTAGTAAAACTTGTTGTAAAAAAGTCTATACAGAAGTTTGATCATAATCGGGTAAAAACGGAAAATACCAACTATTTTACCCTAAAAAGGAAAAATTTGCATAACAATTTCAGAAAAGTTACAATCTTCCCCCCTTAAAGAAATTCGGTCTCCGAATTAAATTTAAACCCCAATACTAAAACATTTCAAAATCCAACTTAATCAACAGGGATCCGAAATCACGGAAGCAACAGAAATAACATAGTGCGTCGCATGCGCCTGAAGCCGTATAAGAAACTCAAAACCGAACTCTATCAAGCGTCACCCAAATCATCGGACTTGCATGCATATCATCGGAGTTACAATGGAGTACAGATCTCGAAATCCACTACTGATATCCCATATGCACTAAACAAAACTATAATACGTATATAGTACGCATACTTGAAAAAGCTCTTAATACCAAATTAAACATATGCAAAATCTTTTCTGAATTGCCGCGTAATGCGTAACTCACGGCACAAGGGGCGGACGCTCATTTGTAAAGTAATAATATACTAGCATATTTGTTTTGCTTAAAATATAAGTGTCACGACCCGAAATTGGCACGTGACGGCCCTAATACTACGCAACGCCTAAAGACGTAACACAGTAAAAGAAAGCCAAAACCCAGAAATCTAAACCATAAAAAGAAGATAAGAAAAGATATTAACAGTTTTGAAACATTTGAAATCTCAACCCAAATTCTTTAAAAGTCCCACTTTCTATATTTAAAATTTTGGCAACACCCCTTTTGTAAAAACTGGCCCAAAGGCGGAAAATAATCCACATCACAATATACGACGCCGTAGCGAAGAAATAAAGACAATAGAGATAAAGCTGTATATAACACAACAAAGCCACAAATAATATACAATATCGTCCTCACCAAGTCTCCAAGTCAACAATATAATAGTAGATGGAGAGTAAAGATACAACGAATGTACAATATGAAATACAGATAATCATCCAACCCACCTAAGCAAAATAGTATACTGTGAGCCGATGCGGTATCTGTAACAAAAGATGATAGATGAATAGCCTGCCTCGACTACTCTAGGGAACAACCTGCAACACCTGTGGCACAACGGGGGTGAGTTGCCAACTCGTGAATAGTAGATAACATATGCAGGTAATCGCAGTAATGTACGTACAACATGTATCTAAGATATACAATTTACAATAATAACAGGTCATGTGAATGCAAAATAATGGAAAGTAAACTAGCAGGTACTCCTAATATATGGAACTGTGCATAAGTGAAAAGGTGTGAGGTATGGAGTGAAATATGTCATCTCACGGAATCCTGTCATCGTGGTAGGATCACAATACATCAAGACACTCAAATCCCAATTCCTCAAATCAGCCCTCAAATTGGGCTCTCACATCATATAAGTCTCACATTTCCTCAATGTACAATATCGAGTAATCTCCTATATCCCGAATGTACAGATCAGTAATCCCATATGTATGTCTAATATCCAATCTCAATGAATCACCTAATATCCCGAATCAAAACTCAAGTAGAATTCTTACATCCTAAAGGTATATATTTACAGAAATAAATATGATGGGGTCAATACACATATATTAGCGTCCTACTCCACTAATATTGGTGTAAGGGGATATATAACAACGGCTAAATCCCCTGTTATATATACAAAGGTGTTAAAAGAAATATCATGAAAACAATGTGCCAAGCATCGACACAGAAATCCTGATAGGTACGTATCATACGCTATTCCGAAAGCACGAGTGCCTAGCTCTGACCCTCGCCTTTCGACGTATGCATACGTGCATGACTCCCAACGGTATCTCCATGATCCCCGTCGAGTCATTGGTACTGTCGCCGGTAGGTACTCTCCCGCCTCCAGGCTCAATCGGTGTAGTCCATCGATCATCTTGACGAGGGGAACCATACCGGGCCCCACCATGTACCCTCATACGGCAACCACACATCGTATGGAGTATATAATCAGAACCGATAAATCTCATGGTGGCTGCGCAGATATCATATCAAGGAAACCGGGTTTTTCAATGTACGCATAATTTCATGAAGACCCGCGGTTCCCAAATCCAGAAAACAACATGTAAAATCCAAATAAACAATGCGCAAATCCAGGAATAAATATATGCGATATATCTGAAATGCGAGCATATAAATGAGAATATGTAGCTGAAACCAGATGTATGCGAAACCAATAAGGTACAGATAAGTAACATCAGTAAAGGTAATTTTGTAACTGCAACTGAATATGTGTGTAACATACATGTGTAACAATGTATAGGTATATACTTATAAGAACTGATGAAGTATGCCCCATCCGGGTATGAGTGGAATAGGTGAGTAAGGTATATCGGTAACTAAATGTCCCAAGTGATAAGTAATGTGAATCGATGTCGTAAAGTTCCTAACCCAGCAATATGATATCTTTAATGGTTTGTGTGTGACATGGCAATTATTGACGGTGTGTGTGTAGCATACAATCCGTGCTCGTGCAACATAAACCGTCAATAATATGTGCAGTGTCCTACGGCTGCTAGTCACAGTACCATTATATCTAATAAATAGGGTAAGGCGCAATTCTAACAATGACGTAGAATATGCAACAAGTATTAGAATCCTAGCCCAGACGCATAACACCATGTGGGCGATTCCCCTGTAGATGTTAAATCTACTCACCAACGCTCCACGCTAGGTGAATCCTATCACTTGTCTCCCTTTGTAGCCGTGTCCGTAGTCCCTGCCTGCAAACCTGAAAATGAGACAAGGAAATCATATATAAGCCAAATATTCTGCAAAACGCGATATTGAACCCAAACGAGAAACTCGCGTCGCGAACTAAACGCGCGTGTGCACGATACGCTAAAACGTGTCTATACGCATCTAAAACTACCGCAACACGCCGCGACACGCAAGATCGCAGAACCCACTCACGTATCGCGCGTACCGCGCAAACAAAACGGACATGAAACACGATATTTGATACCAGATTTTCCTACAGGTCAAATCTTACAAAACTATACATGCCAAAACACTTGAAAACGCTGTAGAGAACCCTAGCCAAGACCCCAACACCCCAGCCCCCAACATGGCCGCAAATTGCGGCCAAACCTATTAAATCTGCGGCCTGGAATTTGAATGAGGGGCTCGTGTTCTGTTGGTGTGTTCTAGACCTAGTATGCATACCCCAGTTTCCTCAATTTTGTCCTGAAGGACCCGAGTCAATAGCAGATCACAGATTGCCAAAATATCGCATCAAAACACCAATTTTGCACAAAACATAAACCCTATGGTAGTTTAGTGTAATCTGGGTCAATTCTCAGTTAAAGTAACCCTAACAACACTAACATAGGCTAGGCTAACTAACACAATCATCACTTATCCCAATTTCCATATAAACACCATAATTAGCACTAAACTAACTTTAAATGCAAACCGAAGCTAATCAATGCACAACTAAGCAATCTAGGAATTTGGGTTTCAGAATTATACCCTATGAGAATCCTAGGAAGCAGGTGAAGAAGTGAATGGAGGAAATGAGGGCTTGCTATAGTTGCTGGGCTCCTGCTGCTGCTGCTGCCAGAACTGCTACTGATGCTGTTGCTGTTACTGCTGTTTGCTGCTGATGCTGATGCATTCAGCTGTTGCTACTGCTTGCTCGAGCTGTTGTTGAAGCCTCTGCTGCTGCTGGAGCTTCTCTTGCTGCTGCTGCCTTGCTTCTGGTGTTGCTGTAGTTTGCTGACGCTGCTGCTGTTGCTGTCTTCTGGTGTTGCTGCTGCTTCTTGAATTGCTGCAGTTGCTTCAGCTGATGGTGAGTGTGTGTGTGTGTTTGAGAGTGAGAGAATGAGAGTGAGAGAATGAGAGCAATGAGTGAGAATGAGAGAACACAAACAAACCCCTCCCCCTTCTCACTCTCTCTCACTTCATTAATGAGGCATGGCTCTCTCTCCATGTAGCACCATACCCTCTCCCTCTCACAAAGCCAACATTTCAAACCAAAATAAAACCCTTTTTAAATTTTCATTTTATTTTAAAAACAACCATACCCAAAACACTTAAATAAATTTATAAAACTAGATTCGGGAAAATAGTTGGCTCACCATGTTGCTAATCATGGTTAAACCCCAAATTACAACCCTAGTTAACAAGCAAAAGTGTGTGCAAGCTTAGGAAAAATCTAATAAAATATTCATTAAATAGGATAAAATAATTAAAATCAAAATTGGCAAACTTTGTTTTAAAAACTATATATATTAAAATATAATTAGCCATAAAACACATTCTAAGGTGTTACAATCTCCCCCCCCCCTAAAAGAAATTCGTCCCCGAATTTTAAAAAATATTCTGCTACGCGTACCTTCAAAGAGAAGATTACAACTCCCAAATCTCGCTCGCAGCCTCCCAAGTGATTACCTCACTATATGGCTACGTACAAGAAAAGCCTTCACAGATGGCAAGACCCTTGACCGACGTTTCTCCGCCTGCCGAGCCATTAACACAATTGGATGCTGGTGAACGTAAGATCGCGTCTAAGCTAAATGGTCTGATGCCAATCATGTGAGAAAGGTCATGAAGGTAATCGTAAAGTTTCAATATAAGAAAACGGGGTGAATACTCAATAATCTGGGTGGAAGTGCCAAATTAAAGGCAACGAAACGAACCCGCTTATAGGATCTCAGAAGAACCTAAATCCTGGGACAAGCTTCATAAAATCCAACACGTCATTCATCGGAAAAAAAATCCGAAGGAATACATGATTTGCCACTGCTCACTTAAGTCTACGACCAACACAGTCGGCATAAGACCTCTATTTGCACCGGGCTACTCTCATCCTGACCTGAATCAACTGGATCATCTCCGAAGTCTCTACACTAGCTGGGGTCCCAAAAATCCTACAACGCAGAGTCAGAAAACAACAGACTGGTGATCGACACGACCTAACCCCTAAACCTAAAGGTTTCCAATTGGTGTGTCTCCTGATAACAGCCATCGAAGGAGAAGCCTAACGATGGCGAGTGACGATCCCCAACTGCTGACAACAATCAATACAACACACAACTTAATAAAGAACAACTGAGCAAACTGAGTATAACCGGGCGACAAGAATCCGAATGGAGTCACACCCTGATAAACTTGGGTAGACACCATAACGAAATTCATGGAGATCTGCTCCCACTCTTACTTCGGAACTGTAAAAGGTTGCAACTCTCCAGCCGGCCTCAGATGCTCGACCCAAGCACACAACAAGAAAGACACCTTGAAATGAAACCTGAAACTTCTCTTTACATTACTGTCCACCCGTAACTATCCCACAAGTTACGTCAATATTGGTGGAACTTGAATGAATACAGAGAGTTGACTGATGTGCTTACTCTAGGATTGCACGTCTCTACCTGATAATATAAGGTACACAAACGCGTCCTTAACTTAGCACACCATTGTCATAAATCAAGGACTCCGAATCATTTTCCAGCCGAGTATGCTCAAGTATCTCTGACGAATGAGCATCGGCGGGCAGTGTCTCGCGAAAGCGATTTAAGAATAGTGGTCGGGCGCGGACATTAGCAAGCTGTCCCTTCAGTAGAGACGAACTTAAGCTATACTCGACGATCACACAAGAACTGTAAATCTGCAGAAGACTATCACAACAATCAAAATCCGCTGCAGGAAGATGTACATTAAGCTCTGGTGGTCCGTGAAAATCTGACACGACTCTCGAACAAGTAGTGTCTCCAAATCTCCAACGCAAAACCACCGCGGCCATCTCCAGATCATGAGTGGAATATCCTTCTCGTACGTCCTCCAAATGTAGGGAAGCAAAAGCGATAACTCTATTGTGTTACATCAGTACACACTCGAGCCCACTCAAGAAACATTACAGTTAAACAACAAGGTCGCCCGAACCAGAAAGCAATGGAAGAACTGATGCAGTTGTTAACAGAATCTTCAACTGCTAAAAACTCCGCACACATGCCTCAGTCCAAAGAAAGGAACCTCCTTTCCGATCAATTCCGTCGACGGTGCAGCACTACTCTAGTAATCCTGCACGAAATAGCGGTAAAAACCAGCTAAGTCCAAAAATCTGCGAATCTCCGTCCTGCACACAAGTCTGGACCTAAGCTGTACGGCCACGATCTCCCTCG
Organism: Agapanthus africanus; assembly: GCA_030015575.1. Lineage (NCBI taxonomy): Eukaryota > Viridiplantae > Streptophyta > Magnoliopsida > Asparagales > Amaryllidaceae > Agapanthus > Agapanthus africanus. Next base: position 395,995,048 of record JASDDO010000022.1, read on the forward strand.
GAACCATACGAAACCGTCTCCCGTGACAACAAGACATAGGAGTCAACACAAACAAGCCAGAAGAAACACTCCGAGAATCTAGCAACCGCTGGGGCTCTCCCAGTATCTGCATAACAAATCCTCAAGTGTTGTTCCTGTTCCTCAAGACACATTAAATAGACCAAAATGTCGTAAATAACACAACAATGACTGGTCGAGGAACGGCCTGAAGAAATCTGGTTCATCACATCTACGAATGCTGCCAGGGCATCAGTGAATCCAATGACTCACTAATACACACAAAGCCCGTAGCACGCATAAGGCAGTCTTCGGAATGCCATCACTCCGAACCCACAATAATGATGACCCGATCCCAAACAAACTTAGAAAATGTCTCGCACTGTGGAGCCGATCGAAGAAATCGTCAACGCGAGGTAAAGAATACCTATCCGCACCGTAAGCCGGTTTAATTAACGATACGTTGATTCACAACCTCAAACTGCCGTCTTTCTCCTTGACGAACAGAAATAGGAGCTTCTAAAAGTGAAACACTCAGACGCACAAAACTCCCCAATAACAACTCTGCAGCTGATCCTTAAGCTCCCTAAGCTTCGCCGGCTCACCTGGAACAACGTCGGAAAACTCTCACACGAAAGGAACACCGGTCCAACAAACCCTATATGGCTACGCTATCACGAATGAACGCCAAGAATCCACTACATCTCTTCAGTAGCCGACTAGCGAAAAAGTCTGAATTCAAGCCGTGAGAGGCGGCACAACTATCCACCTGCACAACAAGAACTGACCTACCGGGGAAAAAAAACCTGACTATTTCCTCACGGTAGTCCACAGACGGTTAGCACGTAGCTAACCAGTCCATGTCCAGGAGAACGTCAAATCCAACATCTCTAGAAGGATCAAAACGAGGAACGAATCTCTATCTCCTATCCGATTGGAACACGACTGAAATACGTGTCGCGCAACAAAAGATTCGCTGACAGAAGTTAGCACAAACTACGACTAATTTACCCAACCACGGTACAAGTGTGAAAAGCAAACGAGTACATCAAAAGAACATGCGAATTAAGGATACCTGAAAACTCCACATTGGACGCTTGCGCGTCCCAATGAGTAGAAGCAAACTCCCGTGTCTTCCCTCTACCCGCAACTGGCTGAACTCCTCTGGTAGACTGATCCCTCTGAGCGAACCTTCCACATCCACGGCCTCTCTGAGTACGATCCTGACGCCTTGCTAAGGAACAATCCCTGATGAAGTACTGAAGGCTTCCGCATCGAAAACATCCACGCGCTGACTGCTGACCATCCTGGGGATGAGAGCTGAACGACTGTCCTCGTCCTAAGCCTCTGTTACTCCCGCGACGGCCACGAAATCTGTCTCGATGACCAAACCTTTGTCCCTGGGCAGGTACACTGGTACGAGTCCTCCACTGTCCTGGAACTCTTTGAGCCTCTAGAATATGCGCTTCGTCAACTGGAGCTGCAACCACTGGTGCTATGTAGTTGACGGACTGCTGCATGCTGATCGTAAGTGACAACTGAGTAACAGGGGTGACAACCTCCTGTCGTAGCTCCCGAACGACATCAACCAATGAAATCATCGTCTAGCAGAAGTCCTGCATCTCTGCCAAAAGCCTATCAATACTATATGTCTAAGGATGATCTGTCTGCACCTGTGAAACTAGAGTGCCATCCTGGTCAGTGCTCGCCTCACCCGAGCAAACTCTGACCTCGGCACTCGCTGCATCACTCTGAGTCCCCATAGTCATCGGCAGCAAGGCTATAATAGAGATAAGATTCGATAAGAACAAGGAAATCGAATCGCAAGGATATGAATCATCAAGGAAGGAATTTCAAGCAATTTGTACTTAGGTCACTTAAGGCGAAGTACCGCATCGTGGGTATGCTGCAGACATACAAACAGAATGTTTCTGTGCTTAAGCTACCTACTCCATCATACTAAGGTCATCCTACACTCCGAAAGGTAAAACCTAGCGCTCTGATACCAACTTTGTCACGACCCGAAATTGGCACGTGACGGCCCTAATACTACGCAACGCCTAAAGACGTAACGCAGTAAAAGAAAGCCAAAACCCAGAAATCTAAACCATAAAAAGAAGATAAGAAAAGATAATAACAGTTTTGAAACATTTGAAATCGCAACCCAAATTCATCAAAAGTCCCACTTTCTATATTTAAAATTTTGGCAACACCCCTTTTGTAAAAACTGGCCCAAAGGCGGAAAACAATCCACATCACAATATACGACGCCGTACTGAAGAAATAAAGACAATAGAGATAAAGCTGTATATAAGACAACAAAGCCACAAATAATATACAATATCGTTCTCACCAAGTCTCTAAGTCAACAATATAATAGTAGATGGAGAGTACAAGATACAATGAATGTACAATATGAAATACAGATAATCAACCAACCCACCTAAGCAAAATAGTATACTGTGAGCCGATGCGGTATCTGTAGCAAAAGAAGATAGATGAATAGCCTGCCTCGACTACTCTAGGGAACAACCTGCAACACCTGTGGCACAACGGGGGTGAGTTGCCAACTCGTGAATAGTAGATAACATATGCAGGTAATCGCAGTAATGTATGTACATCATGAATCTAAGATATACAATTTACAATAATAACAGGTCATGTGAATGCAGAATAATAGAAAGTACACTAGCAGGTACTCCTAATACATGGAACTGTGCATAAGTGAAAAGGTATGAGGTATGGAGTGAAATATGTAATCCCACGGAATCCTGTCATCGTGGTAGGATCACAATCCATCAAGACACTCAAATCCCAATTCCTCAAATCAGCCCCCAAGTTGGGCTCTCACATCATATAAGTCCCACATCTCCTCAATGTACAATATCGAGTAATCTCCTATATCCCGAATGTAGAGCTCAGTAATCCCATATGTATGTCCAATATCCAATCTCAATGATTCACCTAATATCCCAAATCAAAACTCAAGTAGAATTCTAACATCCTAAAGGTATATATTTACAGAAATAAATATGATGGGGTCAATACACATATATTAGCGTCCCACTCCACTAATATTGGTGTAAGGGTATATATAACAACGACTAAATCCCCTATTATATATACAAAGGTGTTAAAAGAAATATCATGAAAACAATGTGCCAAGCATTGACACAGAAATCCTGATAGGTACGTATCATACGCTATCCCGAAAACACGAGTGCCTAGCTCTGACCCTCGCCTTTCGACGTATGCATACGTGCATGACTCCCAACGGTATCTCCATGATCCCCGCCGAGTCATTGGTATTGTCACCGGTAGGTACTCGCCCGCTTCCAGGCTCAATTGGCGAAGTCCATCGATCATCTTGCCGAGGGGAACCATACCGGGCCCCACCATGTACCCTCATACGGCAACCACACCTCGTATGGAGTATATAATCAGAACCGATAAATCTCATGGTGGCTGCGCAGATATCATATCATGGAATCCGGGTTTTTCAATGTATGCATAATTTCATGAACACCCGCGGTTACCAAATCCAGAAAACATCATGTAAAATCCAAATAAACAATGCGCAAATCCAGGAATAAATATATGCGATATATCTGAAATGCGAGCATATAAATGAGAATATGTAGCTGAAACCAGATGTATGCGAAACCAATAAGATACAGCTAAGTAACATCAGTAAAGGTAATTATGTAACTGCAACTGAATATGTGTGTAACATACAGGTGTAGCAATGTATAGGTATAACCTATAAGAACTGATGAAGTATACCCCCTCCGGGTATGAGTGGAATAGGTGAGTAAGGTATATCGGTAACTAAATTTCCCAATTGATAAGTAATGTGAATCGATGTCGTAAAGTTCCTAACCAAGCAATAGGATATCTATAATGGTTTGTGTGTGACAGGCAATTCTTGACGGTGTGTGTGTAGCATACAATCCGTGCTCGTGCAATATAAACCGTCAATAATATGTGAAGTGTCCTACGGCTGCTAGTCACAGTACCATTATATCTAATAAATAGGGTAAGGCGCAATTCTAACAATGACGTAGAATATGCAACAAGTATTAGAATCCTAGCCCAGACGCATAATGCCATGTGGGCGATTTCCCTGTAGATGTTAAATCTACCCACCTACGCTCCACGCTAGTTGAATCCTATCACTTGTCTCCCTCTGTAGCCGTGTCCGTAGTCCCTACCTGCAAACCTGAAAATGAGACAAGGAAATCAAATATAAGCCAAATATTCCGCAAAACACGATATCGAACCTAAACGAGAAACTCGCGTCGCGAACTAAACGCGCGTGAGCACGATACGCTAAAACGTGTGTATACGCGTCTAAAACTACCGCGACACGCTGCGACACGCTGGATCGCAGAACCCACTCACGTATCACGCGTATCGCGCAAACAAAACGGACATGAAATACGATATTTGATCCCAGATTTTCCTACAGGTCAAATCTTACAAAACAATACATGCCAAAACACTAGAAAACACTGTAGAGAACCCTAGCCAAGACCCCAACACCCCAGCCCCCAACTTGGCCGCAAATTGCGGCCAAACAAATTAAATCTGCGGCCTGGAATTTGAATGAGCGGCTCGTGTTCTGGTGGTGTGTTCTAGACCTATTGTGCATGCCCCAGTTTCCTCAATTTTGTCCTGAAGGCCCCGGGTCAATAGCAGATCACAGATTGCCAAAATATCGCATCAAAACACCAATTTTGCACAAAACACAAACCCTATGGTAGTTTAGTGTAATCTAGGTCAATTCTCAGTTAAAGTAACCCTAACAACACTAACATAGGCTAGGCTAACTAACACAATCATCACTTATCCCCATTTCCATATAAACACCATAATTAGCACTAAACTAACTTTAAATGCAAACCGAAGCTAATCAATGCACAACTAAGCAAACTAGGAATTTGGGTTTCAGAATTATACCCTATGAGAATCCTAGGAAGCAGGTGAAGAAGTGAATGGAGGAAATGAGGGCTTGCTACAGTTGCTGGGCTCCTACTGCTGCTACTGCCAGAACTGCTGTTGATGCTGTTGCTGTTACTGTTGTTTGCTGCTGATGCTGATGCATTCAGCTGTTGCTACTGCTTGCTCGAGCTGTTGTTGAAGCCTCTGCTGCAGCTGGAGCTTCTCTTTCTGCTACTGCCTTTCTTCTGGTGTTGCTGTGGTTTGCTGATGATGCTGTTGTTGCTGTCTTCTGTTGTTGCTGCTGCTTCTTGAGTTGCTGCAGTTGCTTCAGCTGATGGTGAGTGTGTGTGTGTGTGTGTGTTTGAGAGTGAGAGAATGAGTGCAATGAGTGAGAATGAGAGAACACTAACAAAACCCCCCCTTCTCACTCTCTCTCACTTCATTAATGAGGCATGGCTCTCTCTCCATGTAGCACCGTACCCTCTCCCTCTCACAAAGTCAACATTTCAAACCAAAATACAACCTTTTTTAAATTTTCATTTTATTTTAAAAACAACCATACCCAAAACACTTAAATAAATTTATAAAACTAGATTAGGGAAAATTGTTGGCTCACCATGTTGCTAATCATGGTTAAACCCCAAATTACAACCCTAGTTAACATGCACAAGTGTGTGCAAGCCTAGGAAAAATTTAATAAAATATTCATTAAATAGGATAAAATAATTAAAAACCAAATTGGTAAACTTTTTATTAAAAACTATATATATTAAAATATAATTAGCCACAAAACACATTCTATGGTGTTACAATACGTTCCGCCCTTTTTTAAAATATCCCAAAAGGTTTTCTTTTGTAAACGTTCGTGTCACTCGCAGACACGTTAGAAATAGCGAGACTATAGCTCCTTTTTGAAAAACCTCTTGGTAACTTTTTATGCATGCAAAGTACTCAGGCAGTGTCCTCGGATCAGTCCTGCTAGGGTACTACAATGTATAGGGCCTCATCATAAAAACAAAATGCTCAGAAGCAATATCAGCCTCAAAAGGCGTATCCAACAATCAAGTACGTCTAGTGCGCACGGAATTCAAATCCAAATACAAGTGCCACAATATGCACGAAAGAAAAACTAAGTGCAATGGGTGTGCACGAAAGCATCTGTCTAGTGCAACAGGTGTGCACGAGAACAACATATAGTGCATCTATAATGCACGAAAATCTCACTCCAGTGCAACAAGCATGCACGAACGAAAATCCCAAACGAGTGAATCAGGTGGTACAAGAATCATATCACGCAACCAACGTGCGTGAAAGTCCAAATCAAGTGCATCCGTCATGCACGAACGAAATCGAAATCATGTGCATCCCACATGCACGAATAAAATCGCATTTAAAATGCACGGATAAAAATCTAAATCATGGGCATCCAACATGTACGAGTACAATCTCACTCATGTGCATCCGATGCGCACAAAATCCAATACCAAGCGCCTAATATGCGAAAATATGCGAAAAAATCCAACCCAAGCGCGTCGGGTTCGTAAAAAGCATCTAGTGCACGAAATATCAACTCCTGTGCATCCACTACATGAAATATCAATCCTGTGCATACACTGCACGAAATATCAAATCCTGTGCATCCACTACATGAAATATCAATCATGTGCATCCACGGCACGAAATATCAAATCCTGTGCATCCACTGCACGAAATATCAAATCCTATGCATATAGTGCACGAAATATCAAATCCTATGCAACTGTGTGCACAAAACACGTATGAATGCACTGCAAGCACATATGAGCTATACCGAGTGCAAAAATCAAATCTAGTGCGTACCACACGCACATATCAAATCAACTGTATGAAATCCACGAAATCATAAACGTGTGCAGCCAAGGCACAAAATCGTTATCAAGTGCAAATCGATATGTATAAAATGTAAATACCCAATAGGTGCAGCCAATGTGCACGAAAACAATATCTTGAAACTCAATCATCAAAACTCAAATCCAAGCGATATAAGCATGATACTCGGATCAAATATGCAAATCGCAACAAATGACATTGAGGTACACCTCCTATAATATCGAAGAAGATGTCGGTGCGCCTAAACTGGCAGAGCAAGAACATCCGCTTGCCTCCTGCTCACAGTCTGGCGTCTTCTGTCTCAGTGTCCTTATTTCTCTGTGGCTTACCAATCTCGCACTCTATCGGCTCATCTGCCCGGTCAGGTGTGCTAACGGAAACGATTCCGCTCTGGCACTCCTCAGGTCATATCTCGGGCAAGTAGTATGATCACTCATAAAGCAGCACGTCACTGGCGTCGGCTTCTGGCCCTCTGAATACACATGACACAACTGATCCTCGGTGCAATCTCATCGCAGCAGTTTCCTGGAAGGAACTGGCTCAAGGTCTATTCCGATCTTGCCTATACCGAACTATACGGAGGCTGGTACACTTACAAATCTTTTCTCGCTTTCAGGACATCTGCGTTCTCAGCACAACATTTCCTTGAGAACTGGCCGTCTCCCAACGCCTCTGCATACATATCAGATCTCTAATCCTGACGGGGAGTAACAACAACTCGTCAGCATCACACACGAACCTCTTGTTCCACTCGTCCTTATTATCGTCCACTTGACGTCGCATCATGCTATCTGCATACTGCAATTTTTCTCGACTACAGTCATTCCAGAGTCTCTCACACGGACTCAAACTATGAACTCGGTATCTTCATCACTCTGTCGATGATATCTAGCCGAACACGTCCTCGGGAACTCGTCCCAACCATTGGAGGTGTTGCGCCACGGCAGCGCCCCGGCCTCGTACTCGAGGCCAAAATGCGGAATTAAAAATTTTTTCCTTACTCGGAAACCGGCGCTACCGCGGACAAAGAAAACCCGGATCGTAACCATTAACCTAATGCTAGCAATCAAGAGATAGGGTGAGAAGTATACCAAGTGATCCCAGTCCTCCGGTCTTCTCATCATCGCCCCGATCTCCCACGGAAAGTCTTGTCTCCACATCGTCGCATCCTCGCCGGAAAGGGCACCACATCGCCTGCGTCTTTTACAGGCTCCCGCCTCAATACCGAGGCAACTCGGGCATGAAGCCGGCAACTCGACATGCTCAAGATATGCTGTAGAATGTGTAGTAGATCATGCTAGTCTCATTTGGGGTTTGTAGTTGCCTTGATGGAGGAATGGGGTTAGGAAAAATGGTGCTTTCATTTTTCCAAAACAAGAAGAAGAAGGAGATGAAGAATTCCTCACATAACAAAGATGAACTCTCTCATTCTTTTCTTTTTCTCAAGAGAAGCTTTCTTTCATCAAGTGAGTAGAAGATGGTGGAGGAAAAGAATATGAAACCATAACCTTAGAAGGAAGGTGAGTGTAGGAAAAGGTGGAGGGTGACCATATCCTAACACCATCATCACAAACTCACATCAACTCCAAATCAATCTTAATCCTATCTCATCAACAAAAAGCAAATGATAAAGATGGATAAGAAAGGTATCAAAAGATGCTTTCATAATAAATCATCTTGCAAATAAATCCTCCACAAAATGTAATTTGCAAAACTGCAAATTACCCCCTCCATCAGAAAAGTCCGACCGGGAAAGAACAAAGGAAAACCGGCCGGAACGGAATGCAAACTGGCAACTCCAGAAAACTGGTCCCGTAATAAATTACAGGAAAACCCCGATACTGTGCATACACACCCGCATCTGTATTCCGACCGGATACAAATGCAATGAGACAAAATCTACACTGTACTAAACTAGGACCGGCTTAAGCCAAAGCCGGCTAGTAATATCCGTTCGATCCTGATCCGTGCAATACCGCACGTATCTGATCGAACCCTGCCGTATATCCATACGGCCACTAGTACAAAACTGTCCGATCCTGATCCGTGTAATACCGCATGTATCTGATCGGACCCTGCCATATCTCCATACGGCCTCTACAGCGTTTCGCCCGAAAACTTGAGTAACTGAAAGTGTGGTGGACTCTAAAGAATCGTCAATACTATGGCTGTGGATTTAACCACTAGCACGTCAGAGGTATTAGCCAATACGTGACGGGCCACCAGCTATTGACCAAAAGGGACGTCGATGAGCGAACTCATCCTGACACCCTACTGAGCCTGTCAGTGACAATATCCGTACAGTCCGGTCCGTTCGTCTATGAGTATCGCATGGCGGGCCTAGGGGGTTGGTAAAAGTCAGACCCCCAAAAGCGGTACAAGTCGTATCGGAGTGTAGCCCAGAACGCCCTGAGATACTACTGGAATACCTACCAGTAAATCTCCTGCCTCGGCCGAGGGCTTTGCGTAATGGCTCTCCTAGACACAGCGCGACCTCACCCCCAATACCGGGAGAGACGAACCCCTGCAGATCCACTCACTGCCTCCATGTGGCTCGGGACTGTACCCAACTAAAACCTGTTTGCACGACTCCTTTGAGCCGTGGTAGGGTAGTAATCAAAGCACAGTGGGAACTCACACGAGACAAATGACGATCTCAGGTCGATGAACTAACCTGTACACATGTCACCAGGGAACTGCTATCTGACGTCTGGTATAAGACCAACTAGCAGGTTCCCGGCGAGTCCTGTCCGGTGTACTCATAACCCAATGAGCACCTGTATACATCTTAGGTGAACCAACTGACACCAGCGGCTTGTGAGACCGGCCACCGCCCCTCGTCGGGGTCTCGACTGTATACACTAGTCTACTAATGGAGTATCGATGCCCTGTCTCGAAACTCCTACGACTAGGGACCTTTTAAGGATGTGCTTATAGACTACCAGCTCCCACGTATATGATCGCCATCATACTGCTGGCAGTCAAGCAAGAATCCTAGGGGCTCTATCAACGTGTAATAGCGACATGTCAGGTCACCTAAAGCAGTACACGATGATAAAGATAAACCAGATAGCAAACTATCATCTCGAGTAAGACCGTCCTACCGGGATAGGTCCTCCCTCAATCATTGCAATCACGTGCCTGTGATCCTATAATTGACTCTGAGGGCACTATCTCCAACAATCTCCCACTTGCACTCAAGGATAATTATTGCGATGTCGCATACTCACAGCCCGTGTGATATCGAACACCCAACTCCCCTACTAGTCAGTTTCACAAAATCCGTTTGCGAAACTATTGCGGTCGAGGAATAGCCTCAGTGAGTGGATCCGCCTGGATGTTTCTTTCTATGTCTCTCTATATCTCAAGTTTGCGGAGAAAACCATCTCCCGAAATGAGCAATACCTGTCTTAGAATGTCTGGATGTCTGATGGGACCGAGCTCATAAATGAACTCCAAATCCAAACTTCTTAGACTGTATCGTCAACTGAACTTAATCAGTATCCTGCGCCATGCTACACTCAGTATTGCCTTGGACCACCTGTCCCAGAATACTGCCCTTCGTCAGAAGGAAAACTATAATTCTGACAGCCACTCTGCCATCCAGGTCACCTTGGAAGCCTGAAATGATAACTGTCTTCCAAAGGAGAATGCTGCTATCATATCCCTAGAACATCCACTTATGTTCTAAAATTGCCTCCGACTGTTTCTCCAGGATTGGATGAATATCAACTTATTGCATCTACTGCAAGAACAACATCTGGTGTGGTACTTGACATCTCATGATTGACTCAATTTCCTAAGCAAGTGATCTGCCAATCATGCACATCCCTCTCTACTTTAGTCTATAAGACACCTTTAGAGAGGGTGACTCCATTACCTGCAGGTATACTACCGTGCCAGGAGTCGTCCATTCTAAATACTCATAGAATGCTGTCTAAGTACCCTGATTGGGAAACCACCCAAATCTAGATCTAAAACCACAGATCTAGTAACCAGAATGTCTGATATAATATCCAAGTCCTGTGTGGAGAAAACACTGTGTGACGACCAAAGTATAACCGATCGTAGTATAGGAATATCACTTCCTACTACCTTTTCAACAGATCCATCCCCTATTCTGATGAAGTCAAACTTATGACTGTCACATCAGAAATAGATGATCTATCTCCGCTATATCTGCTTTAGTCTATAAATAGACATAAGCCTGATATCCACCAATGCTTCCGCTGCTCCCACTGACTACGACAACCCTCTGGCAGAGTCATATAGACGTACACTTCTAAAGCTAGTTTAGAACGACGCTATACTCATCCTCCTGCCGGGTCTCGCAGCCTGGAACAACAACAATGGCAAGTGTGGGTAAACAAGAACTTCCCTGTCACCGTCCTTGAGGCTACCGAAGTACCTCTCGGGTGCCTGAAGTTACCCACCTTATCTGCGGAGTGGCCAATGGAATGTCAAATCAGATTGAATCTTTAGGTTCCTTATCAAATCTTCAGTAATCGTTTGCAGTTCTGGAATCACTTCCAGTTCTACCATACTCCCACTACTGTTTTTTGAAAAAATCCATTTTTAATAAAACTGTGGCGAGTCTAGAACAATATTTCTATTGATCTGCCAGATGGTAGAAAGTCAACCCTCGTCATAGTCTGGGTCAACCCACAAGCAGCCATTACAGAAACGTGCCTTGAGTTATCCAGAGTCTGGTTTTAAGCATAAGCCGGACAACTCCCCGTAGCTTAACATTGTTAAGATATGAACTGTTCTATATCCAATATAGAACCAGAGGCACTGATTCAATTTAACCAGATTCAAATCATGCAGCTATCTCCAGTGCATGTCAACTAAATGGAAGGAGGCCGATCAGCGTTACTCAACTTAGGAATACTTCCATTTATGAGTAACCTGAAAGAGAAGCAATTTCTCTTTATCATTACTATCAACTGAATACCATACACAAGTATCTACATCTTCGATCACTTTGAAGAATACCAATACTTGCTACACATGGTTCTCTACTCTATTCAAATACCTATAACTCCTCAAAACTTAGACCCTGTGTTTCTACGAAACACATGTCTAAGAACTAGAGAAGTTAAAACTAAACAGAATATAGTATGAGGACCAACCCCTCTGTCCTAATGGACACTGGACAACATACAATACTCTGTATAAGTCCGCTGAGTCTAACAACTCTTTCACTGTGTGTCGTAGGTTGAAAACTGTACTTATGGTTAAGAAGAATTACACCGTTGTTTAATGCTCCTTACCTAACCATCCACTGATATAGGCAAATGTCATCGACATAATATCAAAAGGTATATCTCACTCTATGAAAATAGACGTACAGATATATCAATTTGAAATTGGTGCACAACAGCGGATATTCAAAACCAAATATTTGCCGACCGGCAAACAGCCCAGATGATCTCCTCAAATATCACCGATTACAACGAATCCCGATATAATGAGGATGATCACCCTATTCCCAATAACTTACTCCCACTCAGCATCTGTAAAACCATACAGATGTGAGAATCATACCTGGTAAATACATACCCTGGAGTGAGTGTCTAATCGGGAAATCAGTTTTCCATTAACAGTACACAGTGAAACTGAAACATCGAAATGTTTCGTTGGGGTATCCTGGTATTCCTAGTAATGCCTCTTCCACTATCCAGATTCACGACTGTAACCGTATAATTCTTTGCCACCTCTCCAAATCCCTTTATATGTCTTTAGTCATTACCGTCTGCACACCCCTTTAGGCCAAATGGTTTTCTTCCTTCCCTACCGTTCGGCACCAGCCTATGGTTTGGAAGAAGACTATCCAATAAGCATCATGGGTGTACTGTCCTAGTCCTAGGAGCACTGGCAAAGCGAGAGAAGGTGAAGATAAAAGACAACCGAATAAACCTTATTCCTATTTCTCCTGAACCAGAATCCATCCCCGAACTGGAACAAGTTCCTTTCGAGTTCGTATATAACCATACGATGGAGTATCCAAATAAACTGTGGATCTTCGTAGTGATACGGGGTGTCCTGGAGAAATACAAAGGTGATTTAGGATTGGCGAAGAAATACATGGTTCGGTAGTGAATAGCAGTCGCAATTTACTTTGCCCTCTTACTAATCCCTTGCTTTGTCTTGACTTAATACCTTCTGCACACCATCGTTATGCTAATTGGTTTTCTTCGTTCCCCACCGTTCGGCACCAGCCTAAGGTTTGGAAGAAGACTATCCAATTTGCGTAATAGGTGTACTATCTCCTAAACCAAGGAGTACTCGCAATGAGAGAAGGTGAAAAGAAAAGACAACTGAATAATCTTATTCGTTTTCTCCAGAACCAGAAACCATCCTCGAAGTCCTTCGAGTTCGTATATAACCATACGATGGTTTTGTCCAATGGAAGTGGACGTTCGCAGTAATGCGGGGTGTCCTGGAGAAAAGGGTAAAAGTAGGAGTGGCAATGAGATCTGCAACTCTGACAATCCAAAAGCCAGTGTTAAGAAGGTTCGGTCAACTGGGTCACTGAGTCATAGTCCAGGGTCGGGTCAATGGTCGCTGCCAAAGAGAGAGAGAGAAAAGAAACACTCAGCGTGCACTCTAACCTAGATCAGAATGGTTATCACTTTGTCTAATCTGGAAACCTCCCACTGTACCTCAAATTCTCCTCCAAACCTGAAAGAAGAATTAGTCGGGGTCACCCGAGGAGTAAACTAACTCATCAGTGGGAATCGGGATCCAACTATCATCGCATGATAACTTGACGGAATCCACTCAAGTCATCACACTCCAGAAGGTATGCGCATGCCTGGCAAGTTTCAGTTCTTTTGAAACTCCCGATGTGATTTTTACCCCAAGCGGTTTATGACCTTGACTAGGTCAACAAACCATAAACCGCCAGTCAAGTTCAACCCGTCATTATTCTGGATTGCATTAAACCCACCCGCACATGCCCTTGACTAGGTCAACAAGGCCGCACGACTGTCTCAACCAATCCCACTTATGCAACAAACAAGTACCACTTAGCTACCGAACACTATGTCTTGACTAGGTCAACAAACGCAGCACGAATACCAAATAATACCTGTAGGAATTGACGGAGGGCTACGGCTGGTTTTTGGCGAAAAACCTTTAACGTAATGAACTTGATATCGTTGACGGAACTGCACAGCCTCTTATAAAAATATAGTGACGAAAACCTTTACTAAAGAGGTCACTCCCGGTGAAGGGATCTCGGCTCTTTCCCCGTAGAATGAGGTGCAGGATATTCCAACTGAATACCACGATGCAAAGCAAAAGTAATCGGCTATAATGAAGTTAATGCCCTGACGCAAACTTCTGTCCAAGGGGTCACTCCCGGTGAAGGGATCTCGGCCCTTGCCTCGTCGACTGAGGAGCAGGATATTCCAAATGAATACCACGATGCAAAACAAAAGTGAACGTCCTTGCAATAACAGCTTTTTGAAAAATGTTCCAACAACATCAGAAAAGGTTTGTTTATCTTGCATTGATCCGAATCAACGCAGTCCCATCAATTGATCACACCAAAAAGAACGAAAATATACTGATGTACGTATATGCCATCCGCATTCGCCACTGGGTCCCGTCATCACCCGTTAGGTTACTTAACTAACGACAGAACGGGGACTGGACTAGAGCGGATGCAAAACATATACAACATCTACTAATATATATACCAATATATTATTTTCGCTCAAGGCGTGATAAAATGCAACATCACAGAAATGTACAGCATCACAGAACAATACAGATATCTGGAAGCCCCGGGTTTCACAGAGCCGCTGCTGAAACCCGACGTTCCCCTGGTCGTGTGGATAGCCTGTGCAATGAAATCCTAGACCCCTACGGGCGCGGCAAGTCACCCGCCAAAACCTGAAGCGAGGCAGCCCCCTTCAGCACCATGAATGGACCACCCAGCACTTCACGGAATCCGGTAACTTGGGCACCCCTCCTGGGTCAACCTGTACCCCCTACGAGTGCGGCGAATAGCCCGCCAATCCTATAGTGAAGCCCCCTCCGTCTCAATGCCATGAGATGCTGGCCCGTTGCCCTCTAGAACCCGGCTATCCGTGCACCCCTCCGCGGGGTAATCCTAGTACAGAAAGTAAAATATACATACAACGGGTACATCGACCGCAACCAGGTCGTGCCCCAAAAAAATAATACAAACAGGCAGTGACGGCAGTCCACATGTCGGACGCTCGCCCCGCAATATCAAATGTACATAATACAACAAAACTGTACTAACATTGCATCCAGGCTATCCCCACGACCGATCCGCAACATCACAGCATAAACATAGAACATCAACGTGAAAGTCACGTTCGCAAATCCGTCTAACCGGGCTATAGCAGTTAGACCGGATTTACCGATCGAGTGACATTCACGGTCATAGATATAATGTAAATACTGTGAAATAATGTGTTTAAAATATCCGATCGATCAAACAATTAACAAGTGGGCCCCCAACCAATACTGTAGCAGTTACAGAAAACCTGGGACCAAATTTAATATTCCAAAACCCACAAAATTAGCCCACAAGCCCACTGTACAAATTTGACACAGTGAAGAGACCAGAGTGCGGCGGAACCGCGGCCCAAGGGGGGGTTTGGCCGCGGTTCCGCGCTAAGGTCGTCGACTGAACTTGTCGAATTTTTACAGAGGTCTTATAAATTCATGTACATTAGGTTTCTGCAACCTGAAAAATTTTTAGACACCAAAAAATTCCAACAGAAAACTGATGCAAAGGAAAATGTGGTTTTTGGGAGTTTGGTCGATCGGAAATGCAAAACACATTAGAACAAGCTAGGTAAGGTTAATGGCGTGGCTCTGATACCATGTTGCGCCACGGCAGCGCCCCGGCCTCGTACTCGAGGCCAAAATGCGGAATCAAAATTTTTTTCCTTACTCGGAAACCGGCGCTACCGCGGACAAAGAAAACCCAGATCGTAACCATTAACCTAATGCTAGCAATCAAGAGATAGGGTGAGAAGTATACCAAGTGATCCCAGTCCTCCGGTCTTCTCATCATCGCCCCGATCTCCCACGGAAAGTCTTGTCTCCACATCGTCGCATCCTCGCCGGAAAGGGCACCACATCGCCTGCGTCTTTTACGGGCTCCCGCCTCAATACCGAGGCAACTCGGGCATGAAGCCGGCAACTCGACATACTCAAGATATGCTGTAGAATGTGTAGTAGATCATGCTAGTCTCATTTGGGGTTTGTAGTTGCCTTGATGGAGGAATGGGGTTAGGAAAAATGGTGCTTTCATTTTTCCAAAACAAGAAGAAGAAGGAGATGAAGAATTCCTCACATAACAAAGATGAACTCTCTCATTCTTTTCTTTTTCTCAAGAGAAGCTTTCTTTCATCAAGTGAGTAGAAGATGGTGGAGGAAAAGAATATGAAACCATAACCTTAGAAGGAAGGTGAGTGTAGGAAAATGTGGAGGGTGACCATATCCTAACACCATCATCACAAACTCACATCAACACCAAATCAATCTTAATCCTATCTCATCAACAAAAAGCAGATGATAAAGATGGATAAGAAAGGTATCAAAAGATGCTTTCATAATAAATCATCTTGCAAATAAATCCTCCACAAAATGTAATTTGCAAAACTGCAAATTACCCCCTCCATCAGAAAAGTCCGGCCGGGAAAGAACAAAGGAAAACCGGCCGGAACGGAATGCAAACTGGCAACTCCAGAAAACTGGTCCCGTAATAAATTACAGGAAAACCCCGATACTGTGCATACACACCCGCATCTGTATTCCGACCGGATACAAATGCAATGAGACAAAATCTACACTGTACTAAACTAGGACCGGCTTAAGCCAAAGCCGGCTAGTAATATCCGTTCGATCCTGATCCGTGCAATACCGCACATATCTGATCGAACCCTGCCATATATCCATACGGCCACTAGTACAAAACTGTCTGATCCTGATCCGTGCAATACCGCACGTATCTGATCGGACCATGCCATATCTCCATACGGCCTCTACAGTGTTTCGCCTGAAAGCTTGAGTAACTGAAAGTGTGGTGGACTCTAAAGACTCGTCAATACTATGGCTGTGGATTTAACCACTAGCACGTCAGAGGTATTAGCCAATACGTGACGGGCCACCAGCTATTGACCAAAAGGGACGTCGATGAGCGAACTCATCCTGACACCCTACTGAGCCTGTCAGTGACAATATCCGTACAGTCCGGTCCGTTCGTCTATGAGTATCGCATGGCAGGCCTAGGGGGTTGGTAAAAGTCAGACCCCCAAAAGCGGTACAAGTCGTGTCGGAGTGTAGCCCAGAACGCCCTGAGATTCTACTGGAATACCTACCAGTAAATCTCCTTCCTCGGCCGAGGGCTTTGCGTAATGGCTCTCCTAGACACAGCGCGACCTCACCCCCAATACCGGGAGAGACGAACCCCTGCAGATCCGCTCACTGCCTCCATGTGGCTCGGGACTGTACCCAACTAAAACCTGTTTGCACGACTCCTTTGAGCCGTGGTAGGGTAGTAATCAAAGCACAGTGGGAACTCACACGAGACAAATGACGATCTCAGGTCGATGAACTAACCTGTACACATGTCACCAGGGAACTGCTATCTGACGTCTGGTATAAGACCAACTAGCAGGTTCCCGGCGAGTCCTGTCCGGTGTAATCATAACCCAATGAGCACCTGTATACATCTTAGGTGAACCAACTGACACCAGTGGCTTGTGAGACCGGCCACCGCCCCTCGTCGGGGTCTCGACTGTATACACTAGTCTACTAATGGAGTATCGATGCCCTGTCTCGAAACTCCTACGACTAGGGACCTTTTAAGGATGTGCTTATAGACTACCAGCTCCCACGTATATGATCGCCATCATACTGCTGGCAGTCAAGCAAGAATCCTAGGGGCTCTATCAACGTGTAATAGCGACATGTCAGGTCACCTAAAGCAGTACACGATGATAAAGATAAACCAGATAGCAAACTATCATCTCGAGTAAGACAGTCTTACCGGGATAGGTCCTCCCTCAATCATTGCAATCACGTGCCTGTGATCCAATAATTGACTCTGAGGGCACTATCTCCAACTGGAGGAATAATCAATACTCATCCGTTTCTCAATCAACTCACAACACATCTGGGTGAGGTCCTCTATCTGAAACTGGTCAGCTTACCGATCTCACATCGGAGCATCCGATGAACAACATCATCTCTGGATCGATCTACTCTAGATCTGAGTAAGACTCTCCACACTGGAAATCTTCAACTCAACTGGGCCTGGGTCGGCACATCAAATCTGACGAATCACCTCCGTCTCTCAACTCAAGATAGACTAGCTATCACCTATCGTATCTCGGCCTGGAAGATCCAGCAATCTCATCTCGTAAGCTTTGGAAGCGACATCACATAAATCTCAGCAACAGCTGGGTCATCTGTCTGTGCGGTCGATGACATCACAATCTCTGAGGTATGCCGTACCTCAGCAGTCCTCTCACAGCAGGCAGCCTCTAACAATGGCCTGATCATCCGGTACAAAACCCTACTCTCCTCAAACGAGAGATCACAACATAACACTACATTGATAGGTTCCCATGTCACCAGAAAACACGATGGTCAGTCTTCGTCCATGACAAGCTCGCTCTGACCGCATCACCAGCAGCAGCTCTGTCAGGACCCAAGTTTGGATGTGACCGGAACTTAGATTGTATCATATCTAAAGATATGCACAAGTCCAAGTAAGCCGAAAACCAATATCAAATACCTTTTTGCGGAATTACTTATAAAAATTTAGTTTTTAGTAAAAATCTCAATTTGTGAAGTTAATTTATTAAACAATTCATAAAGGTTAAGCTTAGTTGTATTCCTAGTTGGAATCAACAATATTAACAATGAACATGAATATAAACATATAGAACATCACTGTGAATCTCATAAAGAAAGAAATAATGAAAATAACCAACAAACCTCAACTGTCCATATATATATCATCTCTCATTCTTAGTCAAAATACAGGTTTGATGGAGACTTTCTAGATACAAAATACAAAATCAAAAAGGAAGGTTACTACACATGTAACCTACCGGTCAAAAGATGGAATAAAACTGCAAAAGTATCTCTGCCTCGCAGCTACCCGTCCACTCTATCCCTGCAAGGAATTGTGGCACAACGGGGATGAGTTGCCAACTCAGTGAATACGACTAACATATAACGGCGAATAAAGTAAATATGACGATCAAGCTACTGAATATGAATCAATATGAGATATGAGTATATGTGAAGTTCAACAATAAATCTCATTATACTTCGGAAATCACAACTCAAGTAAATCATTTCTCAGTGTCCATCAACGACACAAAACTTCCATTTCTTATAGGCATCATTCCCCGAATGATCCTGAATCAATAATACCGGTCGTTATCATCTAGATACACGCTGTATATTTATCACTAACTCCGGTATCGAGTAACCTCGCAAGGCTCCCCCGTCTCAATACGGCTATCCTGTCCCTCGGTCTCGACCGGGTCCACTATGTATCCAACTGTATATCTCCCCCACTCAGTATGGATAACGTAAGATCCGCGACCGTATATCTCCCCCACTCGGTCCGGAATAAAACCAAAACAGAAATCATCTCATGGTGGACATGACACATCAATCATGAAAATACTGGATTTATGTAATAGTATTCAAAACTCAAAACCATAAATCCTCAATTCTGTATTTACCTCATATATAACACCGAAATACGCATAAAGTAACAGAATGTCAATGATGCAATCTACCACTATCTTAGATATGTGAAATACGATCTAAATCCATGTTAACAAGTATGATATTTAAGTGTATGTGACATGGCAATATCGACGAGGTGTGTGTAGCATATAAGATGTGCACGTGGCATGACTCGTCGATAATTGTGAAGTGTTCTAACAACTAAGCAATGTATATATGATGAATGCATATGATCAATTTGGCATAACGATATAAAGCATTAAGTTAAGTAAAACTACGGGCGAAACACGCCATCTTTACAAAATTCCCCGGTAGATGTTTAGTCTACTCACCGGAAAAGTCGAATCTACTCCGGAATTGCTAATCCCTTCCCTTTCCTCGCGGCTTCCGTAATTCTTGTATTCAAGTCTAAATATGAAAATTAACGTATATAAGCAAAACAGCTATTCCGATATAACGGAAATGAAAAACACGCTTTCCTAATCACAAGCTACATACTATCTGATTATATCAAGTTATTAACACTTATCTTGCTGGATTTTAACCTATTTCTGTACTGTTTCAGGAATTAAAACGCGACGTGATTTAGTCGTGTCATATTTAGTGTTTTGAATTACCCTTTCCGATATATCCTTCCAGATTCTTATTACAGTAAAACTAATTTAATTAAACAGTACCAAAATAGTCAAAATTGTGTACTGTAAACTACCCAAAAGACCAAACCCACAAAGCCCCTAACATGGCCGGCGACGCCGGTTTTTCTCTTGTTGCCGCCGGCCCAAAACCGGCCCCCTGGTGTCGTCTTCTTGTGGTTTGTTCTAGTTGATTCCTACATCATTTTAACTCTGTTTAATTAAGTTAATTATCTTCCAGATCAAAGCAAATTCTAACAGACTCTAAATTTAACTAAAATACGATATTATGTGACATAGCTAAACTTTAGTTAACTAAACTACTGAGCTTTATCTCTACTGTGTTTAAGAGTTTTACCCTCCTATATTGCTGTAGGAATAACCTCCCAAGATTGATAAGCTCCTCCTAGCTTGATGATGAACAAAACTCAAGAACAAGCTCCATTCTTCTTCTTCTTCCTCTTGTTTCCTTTTCTCTTTTAATTTTCTTTTCTTTTAATTCTTTTCAGTTTTAATCCATGTTTTGAACTGAGAATGAGCTATATATGTGAGAGGAGGAAGGGATAGGGTTAAGGAGGTGGTGTCAAGTGTTGAAGGGTGTATGTTTCATGCAAGAAGGAGGTGTAAGATGAGAGGTTACATGCAAGCATGAAGTGTTTTAGCATTATCTTTAAATTTTCCTTTTAATCTAATTAAATTTCTGAGCTAATTTTGACTTTTCCAACACTTTCAATTAAAACCTTAACTATCTTTTATGTGCATAAAATCTAACTTTACAATTTAACCCCTCACAACTTAACTTATTATAAAACACATATTTTGTTAAAATGAAGCTAAATTTATCATTAAAACCCTTATAACTTATTTAAATTACATTCAAAAATTCTAATTTAATTTGTATTACATATAACTTATGAAGATTGACATATTTGATTTTAACCGTTTTGTGATTCCTCATTTTATTATTAATTTAATTACTTTTATTTATTTCTATTTTTTCCTAAATGTTACAATATTCCCCCCTTAAGAAATTTCGGTCCCCGAATTTAAAATAATTACTTGACATACCTATGAAAAGATGTGGAAATTTCTTTCGCATTGCGTCCTCCGTCTCCCAAGTAATCTCCTCGCGATCCTTTCCTTGCCAGAGAACCTTTACAGATGGCAGTATCCTCGATCGTAGTTGCTTTGCCTGCCTGTCTAGAATAGCGACTGGCTGCACTATGTAGGATAGATCTGGCTCAAGCGGTAGAGTCTGATGTTGGATCGCATGAGATGGATCGTGAAGATATCTGCGAAGCATCGAAACGTGGAACACCGGATGTACGTCGGGAAAACTAGATGGAAGTGCTAACCGATAAGCTACAGCGCCCACTCTCTCTAAAATCTCGTAAGGTCCAACATATCTGGGGCTGAGCTTCCCTTTCTTCCCGAAGCGCATCACACCCTTCATTGGAGATACTCGAAGGAACACATGATCTCGCACATCAAACTCGAGTTTACGTCGTCGTCGATCTGCGTATGACTTCTGTCTGCATTGGGCCGCTTTAATTCTATCTCGTATCAATTGAATCTTCTCTGTAGTTTCTTGTACTATCTGCGGTCCCAATATACTATTCTCACTAAGTCCCGTCCAGCAAACGGGTGTTCGACATTTCCTTCCATACAAGGCTTCAAAGGGTGCCATCTGGATCGTCTCTTGAAAACTGTTGTTATACGAGAATTCTACCAAAGGTAGATGACGATCCTAACTACCACCGAAATCTAGGCTACAAGCCCGAAGCATATCCTCTAGTATCTGAATGGTCCGCTCCGACTGACCGTCAGTCTGTGGGTGGAAAGCCGTACTAAAACTCAGTCTTGTACCAAGAGCGTCCTGAAGTTTCTGCCATAACCTGCTCGTGAACTGGATACCTCGATCTGATACTATGCATGTCGGCACTCCATGTAGACGTACAATCTCATCGATATAAACCTGTGCATACTGAGCAAATCCATATGTCGTCTTCACTGGAAGAAAATGAGCGGCTTTTGTCAATCTATCTACAATCACCCAAATGGAATCATACCCTCTGCTAGTCCTGGGTAGACCCACCACAAAATCCATGGAAATCTGTTCCCATTTCCACTCTGGAATGGGTAAGGGTTGCAGCTCCCCGGCTGGCCTCTGGTGTTCTGCTTTGACTTGCTGACAAGTCAAGCATCTTGAAACATACTCCGTAACATCCTTTTTCATTCCTTCCCACCAATAATTATCTTTTAAATCACGATACATTTTGGTGGAGCCAGGATGAATACTGTATACTGATCTGTGGGCATCCTCCAAAATCTCACGCCTCAATCCGTCAGAATCTGGCACACAGAGACGAGTCCTAAAACGTAATACTCCATGATCATCAATCACGAACTCCGTCTCCTTGCCCTGCCTAACATGATCCATAATCTCCATCATGCGAGTATCTGTAGGCTGCGCATCTCGAATACGATCCAATAGCTGAGGTCTGGTGCGAACATGTGCTAACTGACCTCATGCCGATGTGAACTCAAACTGTATACGACTATCACATAAGATCTGCCAGTCTGTAGAAGACTGTCTCTGCAAAATGTTTAAATGAGATAAATTACCTCCCGGCCTCCGACTCAAGGCATCTGCTACCACATTTGCCTTGCCTGGGTGGTACAAGATCTCACAGTCGTAATCTTTCACCAGTTCCATCCATCTACGCTGCCTGAGGTTCAGATCTTTCTGCTGAAAGATATACTTTAAGCTTTTATGATCTGTGAAGATTTGACACGATTCTCCATATAAGTAATGTCTCCAAATCTTCAATGCGAATACTACAGCAGCCATCTCTAGATCATGAGTAGGGTAGTTTTGTTCATGCCTCTTCAACTGTCGAGATGCATATGCTATAACCTTGCCGTGTTGCATCAACACACCGCCTAAGCCCACTCTAGAAGCATCGCAATACACGACGAAACCCCCTGACCCGGAAGGTAAAGATAATACAGGTGCAGTCGTCAAACGCGTCTTCAACTGTTGGAAACTCTGCTGACACGCATCTGTCCACTGAAATAGAACTTCCTTCCTAGTCAATCCTGTCAAAGGTGCCGCTATCCGTGAGAAATCCTGTACGAAGCGTCTGTAATAACCTGCCGGACCTAAGAAACTCCGAACCTCCGTAACTGACATAGGCCTGGGCCAGTGTTGTACCGCTTCAATCTTCTTTAGGTCCACACATATACCTTCTCTCGTAACTATGTGACCCAAGAACTCCACACTATCGAGCCAAAAAGCAAACTTAGAAAATTTTGCATACAGCTGATGATCCTTCAAGGTCTGCAATGTGATACGTAAATGCTGCTCGTGCTCCGTCTGACTCCGAGAATATACAAGAATATCATCTATGAATACTATAATAAACCGATCGATAAATGGTCTAAAGATACGGTTCATCATATCCATAAAAGCTGCTGGAGCATTGGTGAGTCCGAATGACATCACCAGAAATTCATAATGCCCATATCTCGTACGAAACGCCGTCTTTGGAATATCGTCCTTCCGAACCCTCAACTGATGATACCCTGACCTCAAGTCAATCTTTGAGAAGAACCCAGCTCCTTGTAACTGATCGAACAAGTCATCTATATGTGGTAATGGATACCTGTTTCGCACAGTGACGCGATTCAGCTGTCGGTAGTCGATGCACATTCTCATACTACCGTCCTTCTTCTTTACAAATAAGACAGGAGCTCCCCACGGTGAAACACTGGGACGAACAAGTCCTCTATCTAACAACTCTTGCAACTGGCCCTTGAGTTCTTTCAATTCCTTCGGTGCCATTCGATAAGGTGGTATAGAAATAGGCCCCGCACCCGGAATGAAGTCGATGCAAAATTCAATATCTCGATCGGGTTGCAATCCTGGTAACTCTGTAGGAAATACCTCAGGAAATTCTCGTATGATCGGGATTTGGTCCAATGGAACTTCAGCGACCCCTATGTCCTGAATAAAGGCCAAGAACCTATAACAATCCTTCTTCAAGAGCCGCCTCGCACAAAAAGCAGAAATCATGTTGACAGGGGTTAACTTGTAATCCTCCTGCACAACAAACACCGGTTCACCTGGAAAACAAAATCTAACCGCTTTTCCTCGACAATCTACATAAGCATGACAAGCGGCTAACCAATCCATCCCAAGAAGTATGTCAAAATCCAACAAGTCCAGGAGAATCAGATCAACTAACGAATCTCTACTACCAATACGCACCGAACACGATCTGAATACGTGCCGAGCTATAAAAGAATCTCCAACCGGAGTAATCACTACCAAAGGTAACTCTAATAATGACGACTCTTTCCCCAATAAAAGTGCGAATCGTGAAGATACATAAGAATGTGTAGAACCGGGATCAAATAAATCATGTGCCTCTAATGAGCATACTGTAAGAGTACCGGTGACGACTGCATTTGATGCTTGGGCATCCTGTGGAGTCAGTGCAAAAACCCGTGCCTGGCCCCTGCCCGCATCCTGTCGTCCTCTACCTCGATCTCCTCGACCTCTCTGAGCACGTCCTGCAAAGCCTCGACCTCGTGGTGCAACTGCCTGGCGTGTAGCGCCAACTGGGGGAGGAAGTAAAGCCATCTGTGTAGGAGGTGGAAGGGGTAAAGCAGCCGGTGGAGCAACAGTCCCTCCATGAGATCTACAATCCCGCGCAAAGTGTCCGGGAAGTCCACAACTATAACAGGTAGATGGTGGTCTCTGATCATCAGGATAAGAACTGAACATCTGACCCTGTGTCCAACCTTGTCCGACAATGCGGCCTGGAGTATATCTGCCTGGATATGACCCTCTACCTCGGCCAAACTGTCTATTTGTCGGCACGACCGGTCTACTCCTCTTTGGCTCTGGAACAACCCCTGACTCGCTCAAACGCTCCTCTACTCGTATCGCCGCATCCATGGCCTGTGCATATGTATCAAAATGCTGGGAGCCTATCGCCAGATACAACTGTGTGTCCAAACTCCTTAGGAACCTTTTCACCCGAAGCTCCTCTGTAGGTACTAAGTATGGGGCATATCGCGACAGCTGGGTGAATCGTAAGTCATAATCTGCTACTGACATACTTGCTGATTTCCTCAACGCTTCGAAACTGCTAGCTCTAGCGCCCCTCACACTCTGGGGAAGAAACCTGGCAAGAAAGACTGTAGAAAACTCGGTCCACGTCATCGGAGGAAGATTCGTAGCTCGCCCTCTTTCCATCGACTCACACCACTCCTGTGCAAGTCCCTCCAAACGAAAGCTAGTCAGCTCAACTGACCTCGCATCAGAACATCGCAATGATCTACCAATCCTCGCCATCCTATCAAGAAAAGACTGAGGATCTTCCGCCACATCGGTCCCTGTAAATACCGGAGGTCTCAATCTCATAAACTCTGCAAGTGATACTTCCATCACTCTCGTATCTACAGGTGCTACCGTCTGTGTAGGCTGTACCTCGGACTCTGCTATGGTCGGTGCTGGATCTGATCTCAATACTCGAGTGGTCTCAGCTAACTGTCCTACCACTCGCTGTAATCCCAAAATACCCTCCTCAATCCTAGTCATGCGATCTGGAAGAGGAGGATCAACATGCTCATGCACCGCCGGAACGTCCGGTGTACCAGTCGTCGTCACAGGCGGACTCGCCCTAGCTGCATCTCTGGCTACGGCTCGCCTAGCCGGCGTAGCCATAGCAACTGGAACAAGAAACGAGAGTTGATAAGGTGTGGGAACAGAAGCAATCAATAACGGAGAATCAACGGAAGAATAGATCAAGATAAACATCCTAAGGTTAGTTAGGCTGAATACGATAACGTAAATATGCCGCGGAACATACGTACGGTACTGCATTCGTCC
Source organism: Agapanthus africanus (assembly GCA_030015575.1). NCBI lineage: Eukaryota > Viridiplantae > Streptophyta > Magnoliopsida > Asparagales > Amaryllidaceae > Agapanthus > Agapanthus africanus. The sequence continues at coordinate 396,021,148 of JASDDO010000022.1, forward strand.
TAATTCACCTACTCCATCAAACCAAAGGTCATCCTAACTCTCGGACTTACATCAACCTATTGAAATCCCTTACTGAATTCCGTAAGGTTACTCCTAAGCTCTGATACCAACTTTGTCACGACCCAAGTTTGGATGTGACCGGCACTTAGATTGTATCATATCTAAAGATATGCACAAGTCCAAGTAAGCCGAAAACCAAGATCAAATACCTTTTTGCGGAATTACTTATAAAAATTTAGTTTTTAGTAAAAATCTCAATTTGTGAAGTTAATTTATTAAACAATTCATAAAGGTTAAGATTAGTTGTATTCCTAGTTGGAATCAACAATATTAACAATGAACATGAATATAAACATATAGAACATCACTGTGAATCTCATAAAGAAAGAAATAATGAAACTAACCAACAGACCTCAACTGTCCATATATATATCATCTCTCATTCTTAGTCAAAATACAGGTTTGATGGAGACTTTCTAGATACAAAATACAAAATCAAAAAGGAAGGTTACTACACATGTAACCTACCGGTCAAAAGATGGAATACAACTGCAAAAGTATCTCTGCCTCGCAGCTACCCGTCCACTCTATCCCTGCAAGGAACTGTGGCACAACGGGGATGAGTTGCCAACTCAGTGAATACGACTAACATATAACGGCGAATAAAGTAAATATGACGATCAAGCTACTGAATATGAATCAATATGAGATATGAGTATATGTGAAGTTCAACAATAAATCTCATTATACTTCGGAAATCACAACTCAAGTAAATCATTTCTCAGTGTCCATCAACGACACAAAACTTCCATTTCTTATAGGCATCATTCCCCGAATGATCCTGAATCAATAATACCGGTCGTTATCATCTAGATACACGCCGTATATTTATCACTAACTCCGGTATCGAGTAACCTCGCTAGGCTCCCCATCTCAATACGGCTATCCTGCCCCTCGGTCTCGACCGGGTCCACCATGTATCCAACTGTATATCTCCCCCACTCAGTATGGATAACGTAAGATCCGCGACCGTATATCTCCCCCACTCGGTCCGGAATAAAACCAAAACAGAAATCATCTCATGGTGGACATGACACATCAATCATGAAAATACTGGATTTATGTAATAGTATTCAAAACTCAAAACCATAAATCCTCAATTCTGCATTTACCTTATATATAACACCGAAATACGCATAAAGTAACAGGATGTCAATGATGCAATCTACCACTATCTTAGATATGTGAAATACGATCAAGTATGATATTTAAGTGTATGTGACATGGCAATATCGACGAGGTGTGTGTAGTATATAAGATGTGCACGTGGCATGACTCGTCGATAATTGTGAAGTGTTCTAACAACTAAGCAATGTATATATGATGAATGCATATGATCAATTTGGCATAACGATATAAAGCATTAAGTTAAGTAAAACTACGGGCGAAACACGCCATCTTTACAAAATTCCCCGGTAGATGTGTAGTCTACTCACCGGAAAAATCGAATCTACTCCGGAATTGCTAATCCCTTCCCTTTCCTCGCGGCTTCCGTAATTCTTGTATTCAAGTCTAAATATGCAAATTAACGTATATAAGCAAAACGGCTATTCCGATATAACGGAAATGAAAAACACGCTTTCCTAATCACAAGCTACATACTATCTGATTATATCAAGTTATTAACACTTATCTTGCTGGATTTTAACCTATTTCTGTACTGTTTCAGGAATTAAAACGCGACGTGATTTAGTCGTGTCGTATTTAGTGTTTTGAATTACCCTTTCCGATATATCCTTCCAGATTCTTATTACAGTAAAACTAATTTAATTAAACAGTACCAAAATAGTCAAAATTGTGTACTGTAAACTACCCAAAAGACCAAACCCACAAAGCCCCTAACATGGCCGGTGACGCCGGTTTTTCTCTTGTTGCCGCCGGCCCAAAACCGGCCCCCTGGTGTCGTCTTCTTGTGGTTTGTTCTAGTTGATTCCTACATCATTTTAACTCTGTTTAATTAAGTTGATTATCTTCCAGATCAAAGCAGATTCTAACAGACTCTAAATTTAACTAAAATACGATATTATGTGACATAGCTAAACTTTAGTTAACTAAACTACTGAGCTTTATCTCTACTGTGTTTAAGAGTTTTACCCTCCTATATTGCTGTAGTAATAACCTCCCAAGATTGATAAGCTCCTCCTAGCTTGATGATGAACAAAACTCAAGAACAAGCTCCATTCTTCTTCTTCTTCCTCTTGTTTCCTTTTCTCTTTTAATTTTCTTTTCTTTTAATTCTTTTCAGTTTTAATCCATGTTTTGAACTGAGAATGAGCTATATATGTGAGAGGAGGAAGGGATAGGGTTAAGGAGGTGGTGTCAAGTGTTGAAGGGTGTATGTTTCATGCAAGAAGGAGGTGTAAGATGAGAGGTTACATGCAAGCATGAAGTGTTTTAGCATTATCTTTAAATTTTCCTTTTAATCTAATTAAATTTCTGAGCTAATTTTGACTTTTCCAATACTTTCAATTAAAACCTTAACTATCTTATATTTGCATAAAATCTAACTTTACAATTTAACCCCTCACAACTTAACTTATTATAAAACACATATTTTGTTAAAATGAAGCTAAATTTATCATTAAAACCCTTATAACTTATTTAAATTACATTCAAAAATTCTAATTTAATTTGTATTACATATAACTTATGAAGATTGACATATTTGATTTTAACCGTTTTGTGATTCCTCATTTTATTATTAATTTAATTACTTTTATTTATTTCTAATTTTTCCTAAATGTTACAAGCTCAATCTGTGCTCAAACCATAGTGATTGGAACCTCAAACAAGTATCGACGAAAATAGATCAAGTAATGAAATGAATCAACAGATCCAGAATGAATATATGATCATAATGAGGAACAGAATCAGTGAGCGTATGGTCGTGTAAACGAATAGAATCAAGGATCTCAAATGGATGTAAAATCAAGGAAACGAAGAGAATCACAAGTCTCAAGATATGTACATCCTAAGGTCACTTAAGTGGAGTATCGTATCGTAAATATGCCGCGGAACATACGTACGATACGTCACTCTACTCAAGCTACCTTGTCCATCATTCAGGGCTGGCCAATGAAACGAAAGTTTGGGTCTAACACCCCCTTGTTCAAGTCTATGTTCCGTATGGTCAAGCCTAGGTTCCAAAATAAATACGCCCTAGACTCCATATAGTCAAACCTAGACTCGAACCAAGGTTAAACCTAGCGCTCTGATACCAACTTTGTCACGACCCATAACATTAGCTCGCGACCAGCACTTAAATCACGCAACGTCTACAGGCGTAACGTAATTCAAGTAAGCTAAAACCCAGAAATCTAAACCTTTTTAAGAAATAAAGAGGTGAAGCTTTGAAATAAAGGTATAGTAAATCATGTTTTGTCTTTTAAAAATTTAGGCAGCACCTCCCTTATAAAAACTAACCTCGAAAACGGGTACAACACAGAAATAAAATAAAGCATCCCCAAACGGGAGCAAATCACGCCCAACGGCGGAAACAACCACCACAAGTATAAAAACAAGTATACGACGCCCAACTGCGAAGATAAGACAACAACCCAAAAAGCGAACATAAAACCCATCGCTCAAGTCTCGCAACTACAAGTCTTCTAAGTATGCAACATATACAATAACTAGTTTCCGAATTGATGTAGTGACTAGATACAATAAGAATAATGAATACAAGAGGGGCACGTTCCAATATGTACCACCTACCACAATCAAGTCGCCCGAAAACAGCTGTGCGCCAGCGATCCCGCAACTGATCCATGCTGTCAACCTGCAAGAACTGTGGCACAACGTGGTTGATTTACCAACTTGTGAATAGAAAAACATCATCAGGTAGAAATCGAAATAAATAACGATTCCTAGGTCAACTATATCATAAAGGTAATACTATGATATCTAGGGTGACCGTATCTGCATATGTGCCAACAACATAAACAATGTCTATCAGCAAGTGGATAACATCCAACAATATAATCAATGCATGTATGCAGGTGGATCTCGTCCAACAATAAAATCATTGCATGTATGCAGTGGATCTCGTCCACATGTCAACCACTAACACAACAATTCCTGTATGTAAATATCATAAAAACATATGCAGGTAAATATGAGGATATAAAACAACGCGTGTCCCTCGCGACACAACAAAATCATTGAAACCTGAGTGTCTAACCTCGACACTCGAAACATCATGAAACCCGTGTCATTAATCGACATGTAAATCCTCATAACTCAGGCGCCGTCCCCACGAATGGACCTGATGTCATGTCTGCACATCACTCCGGTCGGTATCCCAACGATAACCGCCGAGTCCAAATACTGTCACCGGTATGTACCTGCCCAGCCTTCCAGGCTCATCGCCTATCATCTGCGAACTTCTTGCCGAGGGGAACCATACCGAGCTCCACCATGTACCCGCACACGGCCCACTACACTCCTCGCATCGGGTATATAGCACAAATCTCATAACCGAGAAATCTCATAGTGGACGCACTGAAATATCATATCAAAAGAAACCGGGTTTTCAAACAATAAAAAGTTTCTTGAAACACCCCCACGGTTCTCAAATTCATAAATCACATGAAATCCATATCTCAATGCGTAAATCAATGAAAAACGGATATATGCAACATAAAACAACAATATGAACATATTAAGGGAAAACCGCTCTTTTAAATGAACCCAGCTTTTAAAATACATCATGTGGTTCCCAAATCCTCCGAAATCAAGTGCAGCATCTTATGAGGTGTACATGTAACTATAGCAAGATATAAGTATCCATATGTAAGCAATTATGTATGATGCATTTCATAAGCGCAATAGCACAATAACCAATGTCTCAATATCACATGTCAATACAGTACCACTTAAGGGTATATGCACCTATAGCAAGATATGTGGGTATACATGTCAGTATGTATGCATGAAGTACATGTAGTTGTAACCAAGTATGTGGGTGTACATGTCAGTATATATGCAACATATAACAAAATGCAAGCATGTCCGTATATCTCGTGCAACGTGGAACAATGATATGAACATAGCAAATATATCATGGCATGATGTAGAAATTCTACTGTGTAGTGACATGGCAATTATCGATGACGAAGGTGTGTGAACCGGCAAATCTGTGTAAGTGTAACATACGCATCATCGATAATGGTGTAGGTGTACTAGCACTGGTATATTTAATGCAATAAGAATAACATGAATGCAGCATAAAGTACCTCGTGAACTAAATGCTATAAGGTATACGTGTCTATAATATGTATCCGAGTCGGTGAATCTATCAATCGGCATCCAGCCTCACAACATCACGTACGGCATCCTCTAAACAAGGGTATGGATAAATCAACAAGTAAAACTCATCACGTACGGTAATCTAACGTACTGCGGCATTAAACAAATAGGGATTCTATCAACCTATACATCATCGGGGGTACGGATCTATGTCTCTTACGACATATTACTCAATATACAAAACATTATCCATATGTATATTCCTATCTCTCAGGTCACATCCATGTCAATCTCATATCAGGGGACCAATAAAGGTTTCAACAATCTCATATCGACTCGAATCAATAAAATGACATATTACACTAAGTCATCTTATCATATTGTATACTCGTTCATCACATTAATATCTTGCATCATATTATATAAACGTCATACTTGTTCCCTTTCAATTGGTAGCCATCATGATTCACTTATCATTTCATATTCTCATATGTCAATATGTCCATTAGCATCGACTTCTATCATATTATCATTTGTAAATCCTACAATCATGTCCGTCGCATATCATTTATCAGGATAACATAATCAAACGATATTCCATATCAATGTTTGCGGGGGTGCTATACGCCACCCACCCGACTTTCCCCGTAGATATAAATCTACTCACCTGCTAAACTACTCGCTTAGCCGTAGTCGATGCGCTTCGTCGTCTCGAAATCCACGTGAAGGTACCTACAATCAATATGAAATCATAATGCTATTAACATCAAATTCCGAAATCCAAAAAAGGCACGTAGTGCGCTCATAGGTTAGAACCTATAGCCTACGCATGCAAAACAACCAAACAACCCTCGTCGTTGACGTACAAACGTTAAACGACCAAATACAATATCCATTCGCAAAACCAAGAAATTCCAATACCAGAAAACATAGCCAAAACCCTAACTAGGGTCGCTATTTATGAAAACTGCTACGCCAAAAATCCAATTGCACCAATACTCATTCACATCACAATAATTATCGTAGATAAAATATATACATCATCACCATGTCCATTAAAAACCATGTCTGATTTTTACCAAAAACCCAGTAAGCAGTTTATATCATTTTAGCTCATTTTAACACAAGAAATTTAACAATTCTAGCAATTTCCAACAACAAAAAGTAGCTTACCTTAGTGATCCAAACCATTTTCATAATTTTAGTCTCACCCAAAAATGCTTTGTTAAAACTTAGTTTGCGATTAAGCTTAAAAGAAAATTAGTCAAAATAACAAATATCATTCTCACAATTTGCTTAACTTTTCCAAATCTACACATCTTGCTTAACTACTTACACACATCAAAACCCTAACTTGTTTTCATAATACTTTTCATGAATGAACTAAACATGAACTTGAAGCTATAATAAACATCTAAATAAGCAATCTTAATAATTAAACACAACAAATAAGGATTAGGGTTAGGGTTTATACCCACAAACTATATCTCAAATTAGCAACAACACCAAATTTTAACCCTCCAAAATGATCCTTTTCTTGAAGATCTAAGCAAGTTTAGACTTAAGGAATAATGGGTAATGATTTATTTATGAATTTGTGGGATTATTTGAGGATTTTTAAGGATTTATTCAAGCTTGGAGAGATGAAAATAGGCAAGGAAAAATGAAGGGGCAACATGAGGGAGGGCTTAGCCAAGATGAAGTGGGGGGGTTGTGCAAAGTGTGTGGAAAATTCATGCTACAATTAGCAATAAATGTTAATAAATGAAAAATGCCACCTTTTCATTTCTTTTCCTTTTTTAAAAAAACAACTAAATTACCCACAAATATATAGATATTTATGGATGGTTTGATTAACAAAAATCTAGTGATTAGATTAGCATAGATTCACATTAGAAGTAATTAACCCAAACTAAAATTTTAATTACCACTAATTAACAAATAAAAATAATACTTTAATTAGAGAAAATATCAAAGTGAACCAAAACTTCCAAGTGACCTACAAAACACGCAAACTATCTTTATTCTAGTAAAACTAGTTGCAAACAAGTCAATACAGAAGTTTGATCACAATCTGGTAAAAACGGAAAGTACCAACTATTTTAACCTAAAACGGAAAATTTTGCATAACGATTTCAGAAACGTTATAACAAGGGCGGCCTGAAGATCAGTATCATCCACAAGCTCGATAAATAGACCCTCATTGGTCCCGTACTCCCTCAAGCCCTCGCTATAGAGAGCATGGGGCTCCTGGCCGAGTACGACGTCGACAGAAAACATCGACATCTTATTTTTCTATGAGCGTGTGCCGGCAGCCAATAACATGAGCTTGCGCTTAGCGGGCAATTTTGGGCGACGAGTCCTGATCTCCTAACCCACCCCAGAATCTGTGGACGCTACAACCACCGCTTCTACAGGTGCATGAAGTAGAGGCTTGTCAGGAAAAGCAAGCGGGACAACAACCACATCAGCTTCCCTTAAAGTAGGACCAATAGTGGTCCGTTGCTTTAAAGCAACAGTTGGATTACCAGCGGGAACCGCACCTTTGCGATCGAGAAAAAGCCGTCTTTCTTCCCTAATAACGGCGCCCTTCGAATGCCGGTACCACGACACATATATGTTCAAGACCCTTGGAACGCAGCTCGGCTCACTGATAAAAAAGCTGGACCCGGTGTTAAGCAGCAAAAAATGGTGCAGTGTGCTATGAATACCCTCCTCTGTAGTAGTCGGCTCAGCCAAGAAAGCCTCTAGCGGAACACCCTGATCATTGCTCGATTGTTGAGCGAACCGGTGTGAGTTGTACCTCATAAACAGCGCCGAATCATTCTGCCTAAACACCAAAAAGCCCGGCCTGATTGAGTATAGGTGCAACATCTTCCTGGCCTTCAATGTAGAAGCCCCGTCTTTAAAGGTGCCCTGTAGCGGCTGCACCGTCTTAGTGGACTCTTTGCCGATAGTTAAAACCTTATCGACAAAGGTCATGCCATATCCAACCATACGCGGACGGAGGACCAAACCCCGAGCCTCCCACTGTGACAAATTTAAAACGGAAGCGTCAACTAGCCGCATAATCCGAGGGAAGTTATAACTGTCGTAGAAACGAGGCCGTTTGTGGGCTCTAAAAGTGCCAAGCATGTGCAGCTCAATCCATGACGTAAAATAGTGCAGCGAGAATGTGACGGGCTGTACGCCTGGCTGAGTGGTGTCCGCCTCTAAGATGAGACCGTGATACTGGTGTGCCAACCCTGCGATCCCGACGGCCACTCGGGTTTCCGCAACCATTCAATGGGCGGGGTAAAAGACTGATGGCCACATATAACGAGGGTGCATCGGAAGCACGAACCAGTTTAACCATAGGCCAATAAATCCCAGCAAGAACGTCTCTTCATCGACGTCCGAAGCAGCATGCTCTGCGAAAGGAACGACTGGGGCATCCGGAATAAAGAAGTTTTTTAAATCCGCTTCCACCATCGGTTGTTTATCTAAACCAAAACAAAACGGATCGTCAAGCTTGGCGAATAGCGCAGCTTGCTTCGATAAGACTTCCGGACGAAGAAAGCGAGCAATGAAGTCTGCGTAGCTAACTCCGTGCCCTCCGGACTTTAGAAATAGACTTTCGTAGATATTCAACACCTTGATCAATCTTGGGAATCGGTGTTGAAAGGTGTTATCCGGGGTAAGACCCAATACCACTGATTTAGTGGCAAAGTTGTATTTGTCCGGAGGAAGTAGCTCCTCATAGTGTTCTCCCCTGACAGGTAAGCCGGAGATCTCCGCAAACTCCTCCAAAGAAATTGAAACTTCCAGATCCTATAGAAGGAAGGTGTGGGTCGGAATATTCCATTGCTATAGAAATGCTTTGACCCACCATACAGGAGGCATGGAATACTGGAAGAGAGAAGAATAAATCGCGAGATACAACCCGATCTTCAGCAGTTGCGATTTCCTGGCCGATAAGATGTATCGGGCCCACTGCAGGTACCCAGCTGGATGGTGAGGAGTCAAGCCTATCATGTATGGCTGTCCCAAAGGGCGCACTCGCCTTGACATATACGTCGCCCCAAGGTATCCAAAGCTATTGGAGGCTGTACGGGTATCGCGTCCATGGAAGGCTGAAGGAGACACTCCAAAGTCTATTTGACTTCCTCCACGGTATAGTTCATTAGGGGTGGGTTGGCGTAGTGGATTACTGAAATGGGTTCCGAAGGTGCTGTGCAAGAAAAGCTTTGTCGACCCCTGATGATTTGATTGTACCACGTCCCCCATAAATGAAGGTTCTTTTGCTCCGGGTCGGGATCTTTGATCAACACGAAGACTTCCCTATCCACAGGCGCTTCAGGGAATCCGCTTTCCAAATGAACAAACGGGAAAGAAATGTCGAAAGATATAGTACTTGCACGGAAAAGAACAAATGTTAGCCATCAATGCTACATTTTAAGTTCTGGCACTTGGTACTTTAAATTCGAACCGCACTGCAATGCAGTGGAAAGGGACCAAAGGGGACCCACATAATCTAGATGATGTCTCATCATTGATGAGACAGTCACTCATTAATGAGAAAATCCTAAAAGGATTCTCATTTAATGAGGGCCCCTCGGGCCAAGGAGTAAAACTCCTTTGAGAGCAGTGCTCTGCAACAGAGTGACATCTGTCAACTCTAATCATGAGAGGAATAAAATTCCTTAAAAATTTTAAGAGCTGTGTTCTGTGAAGACGACGAAATCATCCATTAAAAACCTAAAAAAGCAAGGCTTTTACAGAGTAAAGACTCCGAGATCTTCATGATCTGTGAACAAACTCTAAGAGTTCTTCATGGAAAATGAACAGTATTTCAGTTCATGAGTTAAAATCGCCCTAAAAAGATTATATCTTGAAGATCCATGTAACATTTCAGAAAAATAAAATATTATTTTGAGGAATTTTTATAATTAAATAATATTATATTGAATATTTTAATAGGGCGGTATAATTAAATACCGATAAATTGGGAAAAAATTTGGAAAATTACAGAAATTACTGAAATGTGGGTGCTTTATGTGGTTTATGCAAATTATGAAATTTTATGATTTATTATACACTAATTTAGTGCTAATCGCGATTAAATATCGCTAATGGCGCATTAAGCTTGTTTTGTGCAAAACATGCACCGTGTCGTATTTTACACTTGTGTTACATTTTATAACCATGCTTTCATTTGGGATTTATGTTTTGGTTTTAAAAAAATGAAATGGAAAAATAAAAGAAAAGAAAAGAAAAGAATAGAAAAGAATAGAATATGAAGCATGAGAAAGCGAGAGAGAGGTGAGGGTCAACCTTGGTCGTAACACTTTGTCCCCCATCATCATCTTCATCTTTTTCTTCTCCCTCTTCAGCTCCATGGCAGCACCTCACTCCCCCTCCACTTCAAATCCTCACTTCATCATCAAAAACACCCCAAAACTCCATCTCCACTTCATTAAAAATATGCACAAGCTCACAAGCAATACTTTGGACCAACAAAGTTTGCATTTTAGTGCTCTAGGGATTCATGAGTGCCAAATGAGGTAATTTCTGAAACATTAGGATATTATTTCCATTTCTTTTACATCCATGTTTGATTAGAACCAATTTAGTGTCGTTTAGTGAGGTTTGGAAATTTCTAGTTAGGGTTTGGGGAATTTTTGAGTTGTGATGTGTAATTGAGGCTTATAGTGACCTTAAACCCCTTTTGTGATGATATAGTGGACTGAACCTGAGACTTAAACCCCGGAATACAAACTTAGAAACCCGATATCAGAAAATTGTGGATTCTATGAGGGTATAATGAAATCTTCTATCACCGGGGGACTCTAAAATTTATTTAGAGAACACAGTGAGATGTACAGGTAATTTAGAGCATACCCTAAAGACCCGAGCCCCTACCCTAACACCATGGCAGCAGAAATATTCCCTCTGGCCGCAATTTACGGCCAGACCTGTTTCTTTTTGGTTCATGTTTGTTCTGTAGCTCCATCTCCTATAAACTAGACCCTTGATATATGCAAAATTGGCTAATTTGATCTAGGGTAAAATCTGGGACCATTTTCACGAGTTGTTGTTTTGATTCGGGGTTATATTTTCTGTATTTTGGATTCTGGATTTTAGTATTCGTGTTTTACCTCGATCACTTGACGTTTGTACGATGATATCGAGGGTTGTTGTGTGGTTTGAAAGGTGTAGTCCATAGGTTCAAACCTATAGGCTTTTAGCGTGTCGTTATGGTTTTGATTTAGATTTTAATGCGACACGATATGTTATTATGTATAGGTACCCCCACGAAGACTTTGAGACGACAAGCAAGCGCATGGCGACGTCGGCAATGGCAAGCGAAGAATAAGGTGAGTAGATTATATCTATGGGGGATGTCAGGTGGATGGCGTATAGAACCCCCGCAGTTCGTAGTGTAGTTGGTGATATGTTATACATTTACATATGTGTTGTGAAATTGAAAGATAGTGTAGTGATTGATTTCTTAGTCGCGAACCATAGAATAGGTTTGCACACACACCCTTGCATGCATTGTTATTATTATTTGTGCGTATATGGGGGTACGTATATATATATATATATATATATATATATATATATATACACGCACACATAGGTATGGGACTATGTATATATATATATGTACACCTATACATGGATAATGAGGATAGTGAATGATATTTGGAGATGAGTCGATGAGATTGGGCATGATGCCATGAGATCGGTGATATGTTTTGGTTCGTATTTTAGATACGACATGAGATTTTTAGCGGGTCTTTAGGCGTGTGTTTTCATACGCGCATATATATGCAGATGGTATTAGTTTGTACTAGACTTAGATCTGTACCCCCAGTTCATGAGATATGATGATAAGGATACCAGATAAATAATGAGATGAATGTGATATTTGACCCGTACTCGGATGAGGATGCCGTACGACAAATTTACGTACGAGCTATATATTGATGATTGATCCACACTCTTGACTCGAGGATGTCATGTTATTTATTGTATCGTATGTGATATTATTGAGGCGGGATCACCGAATATTATATTTATATGTATCGACTCAGATTTAGGTGGTTTCCTTACCTTTCGATTAGCCCTGTAGTTTACGTATAGATGTTAGACTAGACTCGAGTCATACCTACTTCAAAACTAACGAATCGTGCGTATTTTAAAGACAAGCAAAGGAATCTATGGATATTTTCAAAAGACGCATCTTTTCTTTAAAACACCGTAGCCTTAATTTTCTAAACACCACGATTCGTCTTATTTCAAATGGCAAAACTGTATGACATTTACATATTGATGTAGATTCTTCACTGTTGTGTTTATTATTCATTTTACGCATATTCTTGCTATTCGAATCGCGTTGCATGTTTAAATTTGTTTATTGTTATATTAAACCCATGCTGTCGGGACACCAGCACCATTATCGATGATGCGTATGTTCCACGTACCCCTGCTTGCCGGCTCACACACTTCATCATCGATAATTGCCATGTCACTACATAGTAGGATTGTTGCATCAGAATATGACTCCTTGCATGACATACTTGTGTACACACATATTGTACACCCATATTTGCATACATACGTATTTGCACGTACATAGATGATTCTGGCGTGATTTTGGAGATTTGAGAACCGCAAGATATATTTTAAAACTGGATTCATTTTAAAGGAGCGGTTTTCCCTCGATATGTGCATATTACTGTTTTATGTTGCATGATATACGGATATGCTTACATTTCTATTATATGTCGCATACATCATGCTTTGTGATTATACGCATTGAGATATGTTGTTTTCATGAGATTTCTGGATTTGAGAACCATGGTTATTTCGAAAGAAAGTATGTATTGTATAAAAACCCGGTTTCTCTTGATATGATATTTCAGTGTGTACACCATGAGTTTTATCGGTTCTGATATATATATATATACCCCATGTGAGGAGGAGTCGTGGGCCGTGTGCGGGTACATAGTGGGGCCGGTATAATACCCGGGGGCAAGAAAGGGATGCTGTTTATACAGACAGTGAGCCTGGCAGAGGGACTACTACCTACCGGTGATTGTATTTGGGCTCGACGGATATTCGAAGGATAGCAACCAGAGTTCAGAGATGATATGGGCCGATCCGGACTGACGGAGCCCGTGGGCCGATCCGGACTGACGGAACCATATATATGAGGATTTACGTGCCGATGCCGGGCATATGTTTCATGATGTTTTTGAGTGTCGATGCTAGACACTCGGGTTCCATGATTTTGATGTGTCGCGAGGGACACATGTTGATTTGTATCCTCATACTTTCATGCATATGCATTTTGATATTTACATGCATGACGTTTTATGTCATTGGTTGACCCGTGGACGAGATCCACTTGCATACAGGCATTGATTACATTGTTGGATGATATCCACATACTTATAGACTTCATGATATAGTTGACACTGATTTCATGATGATTATATTGATCACACCTCATGTTTATGATATGTTGCTACCTGAGGCACTGATACGAGCACCTAGTATTACACTTATATTTAGATGTTTACCCTTGCCACCTTATCATGCTTCAGACTTTATCATATTGAGGATGTATATTACTGATCGTATTGACCTAGGATTGTGTCATATATACGATTTCTGCTCTGTGATGTTTTCTACTCACGAGTTGGAAACTCACCCACGTTGTGCCACAGTTCTTGCAGGTTTTTACCGTACAGGTTTCATTGCGGATTTCTGGAACACTACTTCCATTCTGGGTGATTGCTTTGGTAGGTCGGTTCACTCGCATCGTGACCACCATTGTACTTATTTATTTTCAGTTTTATCAAGTAAAATTCCATCAACCAGACTTGTATTTGTTTCAGACTTAGAAAACCAGTGTATTATTCTTTCGACCTTACAGTCGCACGTTGTATTATTATGGTTTTCTTGTTGATTTGAATTTCATTTAGAGTTTTGATCCTCGCCCTTCGCCGTTGTATATTATATTGCTTGCGTGGTTGTGACGGTCAATTGACGAAGTGCTAGCTCCCGCTTGGGGATGCCTTTTATCATTGTGCATATATTATTCATGTTGTACCCCGTTTTGGGGCTAGTATTTACAAAGGAAACTCTGCCGAAATTTTTTGAAAAGACTTGAGATTTTAAAATGCATATTCGGCTTATGCTATTAAAACCACTTCTTTAAAACCAGTTTTCCTTCATTTATTATTTTAAATGGTTTAGATTTTTGGGATTTCTTAGCTTACTTGAATTAGATGGGGTCCTATAGACTTCATATGATTCAAGTGCCAGTCGCGTTCCATTTCGGGTCGTGACAAAGTTTGTATCATAGCGCTAGGTTAACCTTGGTTCGAGTCTAAGTTTGACTATGCGGAGCCTAGAGCGTTTGTATATGTTCGGAACATAGGCTTGACCTTACGGAACTTAGACTTAGTCGAGGGGGTATTACACCCAAACTTTCGTCGCGTAGGTTGACCATGGTTGATGGAGTAGGTGACTTCAGTATAGTGACGTACCGTATGTATGTTCCGCGGCATACTTACGATACGCTACCCCGCTTAAGAAACCTTAGGATGTACATTTCCTTGCACAGTATTATATTCATTCCTATGATCTATCCTCAACGATATTGGTTATAATTTTGCTGCCACGATTACACGGGCAGAGAGAGCTACGGCTAGAGTTGCATCAGCACTAGCTCGTCACGGACGAGGACTGACCAGGGCGTGATTCCAGGGACATACGATTGCATAGAGGCGTCGTTTTTTTGTGTTTTCACGCCAGGAGCGTTTGAAGGATCGCTTTTACGAGATTTCTCGAACGTGCAGATAAGCACCAGAGGATCAGGCTACTGCTAGAGTCCAGCCAGAATGTGATGACCGTCGATACACCGATTATTTGATGTTTGAGGCACTATTTAGCGTGCGAACAAATGAGCCAGTTGTTGCTGCGAATAACGAGATATCGCCCCAGATGTTAGAGCTATGAAGCACGAGTTATACTTAGAGATATGATAGAAGATCGCTAGTCACCCATGGAGGAAGGACTAGGACATGCGATTCGCTGCCTACCCCGATGCGAGGTCATCAGATTGATTGATTCCAGTTAGAGACGACTTTACGCAGGTACGTTGAGAGTCGATGGAGACGATCGAATGTCAGGAACCCATTTTCCAAGTTTAAAGTTTTCGGAAGACAATGCAAGTAATGCTGTGGACCCTCTAGAAGAATGAAACCCTAACTCGACGTAATGACCATGGAACGACTTTGAACCATAGGGTTTGCGGCAGTTCAACGGTTACATTAGTGAGGCTTGGGTTTGCCCTTCTACTGTTGGTCTATAGATGCTGTGGCATGTACTTGAATACTATTAAATTGTACCCAAAATGTTAAGCTCTTGGGGGATTATGGAACTTTGACGAATCGATCGAAAGGTTCGACATCATTCGGATATCATGTGATGGGATACATTGCTTGGGAGACTCCAGATACGAGTATAGCCGTTTGATCACAGTCTATGCAGCCACGAAGAGACGAGTCCGAAGCAGTCGACATTAGAGAAAAGTGGAGTAAGAGGTTCGTATGAGATAATGATGAGATGACGTTCCACTCCGCTGACATCAGAGATGTGATACGCATACAGAGGCGTTGTATATGGATATACCTTCCAGAAGGAGTCGCGATGAGTATGCAGCCGTTCCGGAACAAGGAATTGATTTAGTAAAAGACGATGGCTTCCGAGCAGTTCGTCAGAAAAGAAATTTGGGTGAGACTTAGACAGAACCATTCTGGAATAATTTACGAGAAGACTTGGAGTCAGGAGCGGTCATATTGTGCACACCCAGCAGGTCAGAGTTCGGCATCGTCGACGAGACATGTTACGAGTGACCATGACAGTTGGCCAGAGATCTTAGAGGATGTGCTTGAGCGAGACTATTTCTGCCATCTTTGATTTGATATTTTGTACGATTTATTTGCTTGATTGAGATTTTATGCTCCACAGTTGCATCTGACTTCGATTTGATGTCATTTGAGGTATTGATTTTTGAGTTCATACCTATGGTATGCATGTGATTTGACTTATGCTTTCAGCATAGTTTTTATGAACTTTTTGTATTTGATCTGCTTTTGTGCACGCTGATGTACATGGTTTTGAGATTATATACCAAGGTATACCTGATTTGGATTTGGATTGAAATGTGTTGTATACCGTCGATTTCGATTGTGATACTCGATATTTGTTTTGTGCACCTTGTGCACCGGATTGGATTTTGGGCATGTTCGGCGCTTGATATTGGATTTGTTGATTTCATGCATGTTGAATGCACATGATTTAGATTTTGTTCGTGCATGATGGATGCGCCTGATTTGGATTTTCGCGCATGTTATGAGATGCGATTTTGGTGCATACCAGATGCACTAAATCGGGATTCTTCGTGCATATCAGATGCACCTGATATTGTTGTCAGGCACACCCGTTGCCTATGGCAGGTATTTCGTGCACACCCGTTGCACTTATATTTTGTTTCTGTGCACATGTATGGTACATGATGGATTTCAATTTTCCGTGCGCACCAGACGCACGCAGCATTCTTATGCACATTTTGGGATTGATTTCTTATGGAGCAGTACGTTTTTATGATATTTACTATTTTTTTTCGTACCGAGCAGGACTAGTCAGACGACAGTACCTGGATATACTTTGCATGCATTGATAGTTACCGAAGGGATTTCCAAAAAAAAGGTATCTATAGTCTCGGTAATTACTTACGTGTCTGTTATGACACGAAACGTTTAAAAACAATGAAAACCTTCTAAATTATTTTCAAAAACGGCGGGACGTACATATTAAACAAAGGATAAGTATATACATAGTTGTTTTCTTACAATAGACGTCCGCCACTGTGCCGCGGTACGCGCATCGCACAGCAACATGAAAGGTTTGGTATGCATTTCCTTCAGATGTTTACATGTATAGTGTTGATTTACATCATATTGGTTTTCGTATTGGATTTAACATTTATGTCTTCACCATGACTCCGATGATTGCGGGATGCTTGAAGGAGTTTTGATTTTGAGTTATCTGCACAGCTTCCATGCGCATGTATTGCGCTATGATGTGTTTTATGTATTGATGATTTCGGAGCCCCGACAACTTGGACTTTTTACTGAAATGTTTTAGTATTTGAGAGGTTTAAATTTAAATTCGGGGACCGAATTTCTTTAAGGGGGAATATTGTAACATTTCAGAAAAATAAAATATTATTTTTAGAAATTTTTATAATTAAATAATATTATATTGAATATTTTAATACGGCGGTATAATTAAATACCGATAAATTGGGAAAAAATTAGAAAATTTACTGAAATGAGGGTGCTTTATGTGACTTATGCAAATTATGAAATTTTATGATTTATTATACACTAATTTAGTGCTAATCGCGATTAAATATCGCTAATCGCGCATTAAGCTTGTTTTGTGCAAAACATGCACCGTGTCGTATTTTACACTTGCGTTACATTTTATAAACATGGTTTCATTTCGGATTTATGTTTTGGTTTTAAAAAAATGAAATGGAAAAAGAAATGAAAAGAGAAGAAAAGAAAAGAATAGAGAAGAATAGAATATGAAGCAAGGGCAAGAGAGAGAGAGGTGGGGGTCAACCTTGGTCATAACACTTTGTCCCCCATCATCATCTTCATCTCTTTCTTCTCCCTCTTTAGCTCCATGGAAGCACCTCACTCCCCCTCCACTTCAAACCCTCACTTCATCATCAAAAACACCCCAAAACTCCATCCCCACTTCATTAAAAATGTGTGCAAGCTCAGAAGCAACACTTTGGACCAAGAAAGTTTGCATTTTGGTGCTCTAGGGGATTCATGAGTGCCAAATGAGGTAATTTCTGAAACATTAGCATAGTATTTCCATTGCTTTTACATCCATGTTTGATTAGAACCGATTTAGCGTCGTTTAGTGAGCTTTGGAAATTTGTAGTTAGGGTTTTAGGAATTCTTCAGTTGTGATGTGTAATTGAGGTTTATAGTGATCTTAAACCCCTGTTGTGATGATATAGTGGACTGAACCTGAGACTTAAACCCCGAAATACAAACTTAGAAACCCGATATAGGAAAATTGTGGATTCTGTGAGGGTATAATGAAATCTGCTATCACCCGGGGACTCTAAAATTTATTTAGCGAACACAGTGAGATGTGCAGGTGATTTAGAGCATACCCTAAAGACCCGAGCCCTACCCTAACACCATGGCAGCAGAAATATTCCCTCTGGCCGCAATTTGCGGCCAGACCTGTTGCTTTTTAGTTCGTGTTTGTTCTGTGGCTCCATCTCCTGTAAACTAGACCCTTCACATATGCAAAATTGGCTAATTTGACCTAGGGTAAAATCTTGGAACATTTTCACGAGTTGTTGTTTTGATTCGGGGTTATCTTTTCCCTATTTTAGATTCTGGATTTTAGTATTCGTGTTTTACCTCGATCACTTGACGTTGCAACTCTCCTGCCGGTCTCAAGTGCTCAACCTTAGCTCGCAGACAAGCCAAGAACCTCAAAACGAAATCCGAAACTTCACTCTTCACCCCTGCCCACCAGTAACCAACTTTCAAGTCACGTTACATCTCGGTGGCACTTGGGTGAACACTGAAAGCTGACTGATGTGCCTGCTCTAGGACCTCGCGTCTCTACCCATCAGTATCGGATACACGCCATCGAGTTCCTAACATAGCACACCCTGGTCATAAATCAAGAACTTCGAATCTCTATCTTGTCGAACTTGCTCAGAATCTCAAACAAACGAGCATTGGCGGGCTGTGCCTCACGAAAAACGATTAGGTAAAAGTGGACGGGCGCGGACATGAGCAAGCTGTCCCTTCATTAGAGGAAAACTTAAGCTGTACTCAAAAGTCGCACAAGAACTGCAAATCTGCAAAAGACTGTCTCTGAACTGTGCACAACTGGAACAAGCTACCCCCGGGCCTACGACTCAAAGCATCAGCTAACACAAACCTTGCCACCGGTAATAAAGGATCTCACAAAACACAATCCTATACAAGCTCCCTCCAACGGCGCTGTCTCAACTCAGATCCCGCTACAGGAAGATGTACATTAAGCTCTGGTGGTCCATGAAAATCTGACACGACTCTCCACACAAGTAGTGTCCCAAATCTTCAACGCACGACCACCGCGGCCATCTTCAGATCATGAGTGGGATATCCTGCTCGTACTTCCTCCAACTTTCAGGAAGTATAAGCGATATCTCTATAATGCCACATCAGTGCAAAAATCGAGCCCCACTCGTGAAACATCACAGTTAACAACAAAGTCGCCCGATCCAGAAGACAAGAAAGAACTGGTGCAGTTGTCAACCGAATCTCCAACTGCAGAAAACTCCTCACGCATGCCTCAGTCCAAGAAAAAAAAAAGGAACCTCCTTCCCGGTCAGTTCAGTCAACGGTGCAGCGATACACAAGCAATCCTGCAGGAAACGGCGGTAAAAACCGGCTAAGCCCAAAAATCCATGGACCTCTGTCCCTGATCAGGTCTGGGCCAAAGCTGTACGGCCTCAATCTCCCTCGGATCCATACGAAAACCGTCTCCCATAACCCCATGACCTAGGAAGTCAACACTATCAAGCCTGAAGGAAACACTTTGAGAATTTAGCAAGCAGCTGGTACTCTCCCAATGTCTGCAAAGCAAATCCACAAGTGCTGCTCACGTTCCTCACGACTCTTGGAAAAGACCAGAAGGTCATCAATAACACAACAATTAACTGGTCGAGGAACGGCATGAAGAATCTGGTTCATCACATCCACGAATGCTGCTAGGGCACTGGTGAGTCCAACGACACCACCAAAACTCAAAATGCCCGTAGCGCGCACAAAAGCAGACTTCGGAATGTCATCACTCCGAACCCGTAACAAATGATGACCTGATCCCAAACAAACTTAGAAAATGTCTCGCACTCTGAAGCTGATCAAAGAAATCATCAATGCGGGGTAAGGAATACCTATTCGCACCGTAACTCGGTCCAATTGAAGATTAATCAATACACAACCTCAAACTGTCATCCTTCTTCTTGACTAACAGAATAGGAGCTCCCCAAATCGAAACACTCGGACGCACAAGTCCCCATATCTAGCAACTTTGCAGCTGATCCTTAAGCTCCCTAAGCTCCGCCGGCTCATCTGGAACAACGTCGGAAAGCCCTCGCACGATAGGAACCCGGTCCAACGAATCCACTGTGGCTCTGGTATAACAAATGAAAGCCAAGAATCCTCGACATCCTCTCCTCAAATGCTGACTAGCGCAAAAGGCTGAATTCAAGCTGTGAGAGGCAATACCACTGTTGTTGGGCTTCCCTTGCACCTAGTCTAGGGTTCGGTAGCATCACTCATGCCACTTTAAAATTTAGAGAGGTGCAAAGCAAGCAAACTATGAATCTTTACTAGAAATTCTAGGGTAACAAGTTTGTATCACATACAAAGAACTAAAGAGATTAGGATTACAACCTTTTTAGTCCGTTCCTTCACTTCATAATCTCCGTGTTGAGGTCCCTTTGCTGCGATCATCAAGAACTCCGACTCTCGTGAGGCTCCAAGAGGTTAATGATGCATCTTGCTTGAAGTCTTCTTGATCTAAGATGATCTACCTTGAAGAATCTCTAACCCAAGCTTACACTTCACTAATGAACTTATTAGTGAAGTGAACACCCTAATCTATGTGGCTAGAATAGATGAGGATGATGAAGTAGGAATTTTGCTCTCTTTTGTTTTCAATTTCTCACTATTAATAACCACAAACTAAAAAGCTGGTGAAGTTTTTTGAAGATCAAGAAGAAGAAGAAGAAGCAAAAGCTTTTGTGATGAATAATAAATCAATTGTTGGTGTTACAATTGCAACCATGAGTTAAGAATGAGAGTCTTAACTCTTGTAGAGAATAAACCATAGGTTAAGGTTTGGGTTGGGTTAAAGAATATCTATACAAAATATCAAAGCTAGATGACAAAAGTCAAAGCTTCATGAAGCTTCATGAAAGCTTCATCCAAAACTTAACCCTAATCCAAACCCTAACTAGGTTTAAACCCAAAAACCATGTTGCATTTGTAACCCTAACATGTTACAATAGTATATATCACATATACAATATATTTTGTAACAAAAGAAATAATACAATTAACATATATCGCATATACATCAATGGATTATCCAGTAAGAAAATGAATCAATAAAGCGAGATTATATTAGTTAACGTAATGTAATATATCACATATATAATTATACATTAAATTATCGAATCAACACTTGATCCGACAATCCGGCTATATTGCATATAACTAACTAATATAACATGTTACATTTTATCGAATCAACACTTGATCCGATGACCCGCTATATCATATATACCCGGCCGATATCACATATCGCGAGAATAGAATACGGTATCCTATATCGTATTATTCTCGGTCCCGCACATATCACATATGTGCTCCTACTCTGTTTTGCCTGAGCCAAGAAACCTCTGTGTAGGACTCTAAAGAATCGTCAATACGCCGGCAGTAGGCGATGATCATATCAAACACCCACAAGCTGCAAGCGGTCAGCTAAACGTAACAGCCACCCAGGTATTGAGAGATCATAAGATCAACAAGCAAGCCTGTACATTCTCCTGTGAATCCAATCAGTAACACTACCGTACAGTCCGGTCTCTTCGTCTGGTATGTCGCATATCAAGTCTAGGGGTGGTAAACGTCAGACCCCAGTAACCGATAAGTCATGTCGATGTGAGGCTCATAACGGGTCGAGAAACTACTGATAACTCTTACCAGTAGCACTCCATATCAGCTTTGTCCAGGGACTTCCAGTTATAGCCAATTGAACACAGCACAACATCAACTCTCTATACCGGGAGAGACGAAACCCCGCCTATCGCTCATTGCCTCCATGTGATTCGGGACTATACCCAAAAGCTACCGTTTTGCATGCCCTCTTGGACATGTTAAGATGGAAATCAAAGCACAGTGGGAATCACACAAGACTCTATGACGATCTCGGGTCTACAGACTAACCTGTACCAGTGTCACCGGAGAACTGCTATCTGACGATAGGTCTAATACCATCTTTGAGTTCTCGACGAGTCCGTTTAGTGTACCCAGTCACCATTGAGCACCTATACACCATCTTTGATGTCAAACACCGATGGATATGGGATCATCCATCGCCCATCATATGGGTCAAGATGCGTATACGCTAGTCTACCCTGGCGTATCGATGCCCTGTCTCGATATACCCTCGACTAGGAACGGTTATAGGATGTACTCGTTGACTATCCTGGGCCCACTAGTATGATCTCATCATAGTCCCAGGAGTCAAGTACGTATTCTAAGGGCTTTATCAACATGTGAGAGCAAGACAGTAAATCAGTACAAGTCAACATGTTAAGACAAAGTGAAACCAGATAGCATACTATCATATCGATCAAGAAAGTCCTCGCTATAAATATCCAAGCATCCACTATAATATACATCATATGTACAACAATGGCCTCTAGGGCATATATACAACTAACAATCTCCCACTTGCACTAAGGCCAGCTATTGTAGTATCTCATACCCAACATCCCGAAGAGTCTCTCAAATTGTATCTAGGGAATGGCCTTCGTGAGTGGATCCGCAGTGTTGTCCTTCGTGTCAACTCTCCTGACCTCGATCTCACGGCGATCAACTATCTCCCGGATCAGGTGATACTGTCTCAGAATATGTCTGGACTTCTGATGGGACCTGGGTTCCTTGGCCAAAGCCACAACTCCATTGTTATCATAATACAAAGGTATTGGATGCTCAATGGAAGGAACTACACCAAGTTCAGTGATAAACTTCTTCATCCAGACAGCCTCTTTGGAAGCATCGTTGGCAGCGATGTATTCAGCCTCCATCGTCGAGTCCACCTCGGTTTCTTGCTTGAAGCTCTTCCAACAAACCGCCCCTCCATTTATGGTAAACACAAATCTCGAGTGCGACTTAGAGTCGTCCTTATGACTTTGGAAGCTCGAATCGGTAAAGGACTCCACTTGGAGTTCTTCATTACCATACACCAAGAACATCTCCTAAGTTCTTCTCAAGTACTTGAGAATGTTCTTCACAGCTGTCCAATGACTCTCTTCTGGATCTGCTTGATACCTACTCACTACACTTAGTGAGTATGCTACATCGGGTCTGGTACATAGCATCGCGTACATGACAGAGCCAACTGTAGAAGCATAGGTCATCCCTTCCATGCGATCTCTGTCCAAATCAGTCTTGGGAGACATCTCTTTGGAGAGAGTGAGTCTAGAGATCGTGGGTTGGTTCACACGCTTGGATTCTTCCATACTAAACCTCTTTAGTATGGTGTCAATGTACCTGAAATGGGACAATCCCAGCATCCGTTTAGATCTATCTCTATAGATCTTGATTCCCAAAATGCATGAGGCATCACCTAGATC
Organism: Agapanthus africanus; assembly: GCA_030015575.1. Taxonomy (NCBI): domain Eukaryota; kingdom Viridiplantae; phylum Streptophyta; class Magnoliopsida; order Asparagales; family Amaryllidaceae; genus Agapanthus; species Agapanthus africanus. The sequence continues at coordinate 396,044,975 of JASDDO010000022.1, forward strand.
TTTGTAACGTTTATGAAATCGCTATACGAATTTTTCTGTTTTAGGGTAAAATAGTCGGTATGTTCCGTTTTAACCGATTTTGATCAAACTTCAGTATAAACTTGCCGGCACCTAGTTTAGCTAAAATAAAGCTAGTGCGCGAGCTTTGGTGGTCAATGGGATGTTTTGAGTCACATAGAATTTTTCCCTAATTAAATATTATTTTAATGTATTATTTATGCACTTAAGTAGTGGAAATTACTTTTTTGTGTGGGTTAATTAGTTCTAATTGTGTTCATTGCTAATCTAATCACTAGAATTAGTTTAGAATCTTCTCTCAAAAAATCTTAATATTTGTGACAAAAGGATTTATTTTTTTAAAGAAAAGAAATAGAAGAAAAGGTGGCAAATTTGCATTTATTAGCATTTAATGCTCTTTCTTACTAGATTTTTCTACACAATTCTCACAAAACTCCCCCAACTTCCCTTGGCCGAACCCTAGCCCCTCTTTTCTTCCCTCCTTCATTCCTTGCTCAATTCTTCACTCTTTTGCTCTAAAAAACTCATCAAAAATCCACAAATAATCCTTTAAACTCCAAATTAAATTCATATCCATTAATTCTTAAGCCTAATCATGCTTTGATCTTCAAGAAGAGCATCATTTTGTAGGGTTAATTTTGGTTATGTTCCTAAAAATGAGATCTTGTTTGTGAGGTATAAATCATAACTCTAATCTTTTAAATTGTTGCTTAATTCTTAAGCTTGCTTAATTAAGTGCTAATTATAGCTTTAAAGTTCATGTGTAATTAATTCATGTTAATTATTATGAAATCAAGTTAGGGTTTTGATGTGTTTATGTTATTAAGCAAGATGTGTAGACTTGGAAAAGTTACGTATATTGTGAAAATGATAATTGTTAATTTTCATAATCGCCTTATTAAGCTTAATCGCAAACTAGGTTTTTCTAACTCATTTTTGGGAAAGATTAAAATTATGGATATGGTTTCGATAACTTAGTTATGCTTATTGGCGATGTTTGCGATCGCTAGAATTGTTAAATTTATAAACTTGCTCAATTCTTCACTCTTTTGCTCTAAAAAACTCATCAAAAATCCACAAATAATCCTTTAAACTCCAAATTAAATTCATATCCATTAATTCTTAAGCCTAATCATGCTTTGATCTTCAAGAAGAGCATCATTTTGTAGGGTTAATTTTGGTTATGTTCCTAAAATTGAGATCTTGTTTGTGAGGTATAAATCATAACTCTAATCTTTTAAATTGTTGCTTAATTCTTAAGCTTGCTTAATTAAGTGCTAATTATAGCTTTAAAGTTCATGTGTAATTAATTCATGTTAATTATTATGAAATCAAGTTAGGGTTTTGATGTGTTTATGTTATTAAGCAAGATGTGTAGACTTGGAAAAGTTACGTATATTGTGAAAATGATAATTGTTAATTTTCATAATCGCCTTATTAAGCTTAATCGCAAACTAGGTTTTTCTAACTCATTTTTGGGAAAGATTAAAATTATGGATATGGTTTCGATAACTTAGTTATGCTTATTGGCGATGTTTGCGATCGCTAGAATTGTTAAATTTATAAACTTGTGCTAAATTAAGATAAAATGATATAACAGCTTACTAGCTTTTCGGTAAAATTTGACGTGGGTTTTAAATGAAAACGGAGATGACGTAAATATTAATACCTACGATAATTATTGTGTTTGTAAATGCGTATTGGTATTATTGGGTTTTTAATGTGGCTGTTTTCATGTATAGCGACCTTATTTAGGGTTTCGGCTATGTTTACGGTATTTGGATTCTTGGTTTTGTGTTATGGATGTTGTACATGGTCGTTGGATGTTTCTACGTCAACGACAAGTGTAGTTGATTGTTTTGCATGTGTACGTTATAGGTTCTAACCTATGAGCGCACCGCATGCCGTTTTGGATTTCGGAATTTGATGTTAAAAGCGTTGCGAATTCGTATTGATTGTAGGTACCTTCACGTTGATTCCGAGACGACGAAGCACATCGACTACGATTAAGCGAGGAATTTAGCAGATGAGTAGATTTATATCTACCGGGGAAGTAGGGTGGATGGCGTATAGCACACTCGCAAATATTGGAATGAAAGATCGTTTGATTATTATATCCTGATAATGAGATGCGACTGATGTGATTGTATGTTTTGCTAGATAATATGATAGAAGTGAACACTAGTGAACATATTGGTTTAGGAGAACATGAAATGATAAGTGAATCATGATAAGTACGATTTCGGAAGAGGACAAGTGTGATGTTCTTTAAATGTGATGTGGGATATTAATGTGATGAACGAGTATACAATGTGATATGATGACTTAGTGTGATATATCATTATATGAATTCGAGTCGATATGTGATTGTTGATACCTTTGTAGGTCCCCTGATACGAGATTGACATGGATGTGACCTGAGAGATAGGTATATATTTTTATGAATCATGATTGCATAATGAGTGATATGCCGTACAAGACTTAGATACGTACCCCGATGTTGTATAGGTTGATAGAATCCCTATTTGTTAATGCCGCTGGACGTTAGATTACCGTACGCGATGAATTTTACCTGTTGATTTATACATACCGCTGATTAGAGGATGCCGTACGATGGATTGTACCGTACGTGATGTTGTGAGGCTGGATGCCGATTGATAGATTGACCGACTCGGTCTTGTTGATATGTATACCCCATAGCATTTTATTCATTATATGCATTATGCTGCATTCATGCTATTCTCATTGCATTTCTTATACCTGTCCTAGTACACTACACTATTATCGATGATGCGTATGTTACACTTACACAGATTGCCGGCGCACACACTTCTTCATCGATAATTGCTATGTCACTTACACAATAAAATTGCTATATCATGCTATGATATACTGCCATGTTCATATCACTATGCTAGGTTGCATGATATATTGACATGTACACCCACATACTTTGCTACAGCTACATGTACATCATGGATACATTCTGACATGTACACCGACATATCTCGCTACAGTTGTATATACCCCTAGGTTGTATTGCATTGACATGTGATATTGAGACGTTGGCTATTGCGCCATTGCACTTATGAAATGCATCATACATACTTGATTACATGTAGATACTTATACCTTTCTACAGTTACATGTACACTTCATATGATGCTGCACTTTTTTCGGAGGATTTGGGAACCGCAAGATATATTTTTAAAGCCGGATCATTTAAAAGAGCGGTTTTCCCTTTATATGCTCATATTGATGTTTTATCTTGCATATATAAGTTTTATATGGATTTTACGCATTGAGATATGGATTTCATGTGATTTATGGATTTGAGAACCGTGGGGGTATTTTAAAGAACTATATATTGTTTGAAAATCCGGTTTCTCTTGATATGATATTTTGATGAGTCCACCATGATATTTCTTGGTTCTGAGATTTGTGATATATACCCGATGCGAGGAGTGTAGTGGGCCGTGTGCGGGTACATGGTGGAGCCCGGTATGGTTCCCCTCGGCAAGATGATCGCAGATGATAGGCGATGAGCCTGGAAGGCGGGAAAGTACCTACCGGTGATAGTATTTGGACTCGGCGGTTATCATGCGGATACCGACCAGAGTGATGTACGGACATGACGTCAGGGCCAGTCGTAGTGACAACGCCTGATTTATGAGGATTTACGTGTCGATGCTATACACGGGTATTCATGATGTTTCGGGTGTCGGTGATTGACACCCATGTTTCCATGATTGTGATGTGGCATTGATGGACACACATTCTATGATATCCTCATATTTACCTGCATATGCTTTTATGATATTTACATGCAGGAGTTGTTGTGTCAGTGGTTGGCACGTGGATGAGATCCACTGCATACATGCATTGATTTTATTGTTGGACAAGATCCACCTACATACATGCATTGATTCACTGTTGGGTGATATACACTTGCTGTTAGGCATTTATATTGTGTTGGCACATATGCAGATACGGTCACCCTAGATATCATAGTATTACCTTTATGATATAGTTGACCTAGGAATCTTTGTTTATTTCGATTTCTACCTGTTGATGTTTTCTACTCACGAGTTGGCAACTCACCTCCGTTGTGCCACAGTTCTTGCAGGTTGTCCGCTTGGATCAGTAACGGCATCGCTGGCACTCACCTTGCTTTCGGGTGATTTTTTTTGGTAGGTGGTACATGTTGGATCGTGCCCCTCTCGTACTTGTTATTCATATTGTATCTTATCACTCCATCAAATCAGAAACTAGTAATTTTATATGTTGCAGACTTAGAAGACTTGTAGTTGCGAGACTTGAGCGATGGGTTTTTATGTTCGCTTTTGGGGTTGATGTCTTGGTTTACTTTATTTCCTTATATGGATATTCGTCGTTGGGCGTCGTATACTTGTTATTTATACTTGTGGTGTTGTTTCCACCGTTGGGCGTGTTTTGCTCCCCTTTGGGATGCTTTTTTTATATTCCTTGTTGTACCCGTTTTCGTGGTTAGTTTTTACAAAGGAGGTGCTGCCGAAATTTTTATGAAAACCAAGAAAAAGAGTTAAAATAAGTTTAAGGATTTTTACTTAACTTTGTCAATGTTGTATCAATGTTTTCTTTACTTACTTCTGTTGTAAGGTTTAGATTTCTGGGTTGTGGCTTACTTAGGTTACGTTACGCCTGTAGACATTCCGTAATTTAAGTTCCGGTCACGAGCTAAAATTTTGGGTCGTGAAAAAGTTGGAATCAGAGCGCTAGGTTTAACCTTAGTTCGAGTCTAAGTTTCACTATGTGGGGTCTAAGGCGGATATAATTGGAACCTAGGCTTGACCTTACGGAACTTAGACTTGAACAAGGGGGTGTTAGTCCCGAACTTTCGTTTCATAGGCTGACCCTGATTGATGGAGTAGGTAGCTTGAGTAGAGTGACGTACCGTACGTATGTTCCGCGGAATATTTACGATACGATACTCCACTTAAGTGACCTTAGAAAGTACATATCTTGAGACTGGTGATTCTTTTCGTTCCTTTGATTATACATCCATTGAGATACTTGATTTTATTCGCTTCCATGATCATACTCTCAGTGATTTGACTCCTCCTTATGATCATGTATCCATTTTGGGATCTGTTGACTCTTTCATCCCTTTGATCTTTTTCTTCGATACTTGATTAAGGTTCCTGTCACCATGGTTTGAGCGCAGATTGAGCTGCTGCTGGTGATGCGGTCAGGATGAGCTCGTCGTGGATGAGGACTGACCATTGTGTTTTCTGGTGACATGGGAATGTATCGATGTAGTGTTGTATTGTTGTGACCCCTCGTGTGAGACGAATGTGCGGTTTTGTACCGGATGACCGGGCCTTGGTTAGATGCTGCCTGTTGGGAGAGGACTGTTGATGTACAACATACCTCTGAGATTGTGATGTCATCTACCGTGAAGACAGATGACCCAGCCATTGCTGAGATTGATGTGATGCCGCTTCTAGAGCTTAAGAGCTGAGATCGCTGGAGCTTTCAGGCAGAGAGGCGACAAGTAGTAGTTAGTCTATCTTGAGTTGAGAGACGAAGGTGATTCGTCTGATTGATGCACCGACGCCGGCCCAGTTGAGTTGAAGATTGCCAGTGTGGAGAGTCTTACTCAGGTCTAGAGTAGACCGACCCAGTGATAACTGTTGATGTATCGTCTATCCTTGAGGATTGGGGGCATTGTTTAGCATGCGGACGAAGGGTGTTCACATGTAACACTTTGAATATTGATTAGGTAATTTTTCGATAATCGGTAAAATAATCAGTATTTTCTGTAAAATGTCAAAATAATTATTTTTCAATATAGGCCTAATTATACAAAATTTTGATAATAAATTGCTAGGAATTGGTTAGTTAATTGTCACTTAAAAATTTCTAGTCATTTAATTTTTTTTCCTTAATTAATTATTTTTAATATTATTTTAAGCTTTTAAATATACATTAAATTAGTGATAAATATAAATTTGAATGAGTAAATTACACACTTAGGATCCATTACAAACTAAAATCTTGTGTTAACAAAAAAAATTATCAACACATTCCAAGTCTAGTTGTTTCCTGGTCAAAAAATGAAATAAAAATGAAATTTTAATAAGAAATGATGTGATATGCATTAAATGAACTTAAAAGATACTTTTTACATGGAAACATCTACACAACTCTCTCTCACACTTCCTCATCTCTTCAAGGTCAAGCCCTCTTCCTGTTGCAGCTCCATTTTTCCCTTCTCTTTTTGCTTCAAATTCCATCACAAAAATCCATCGAAATCCACAAAATTCTTCACAAAACTCAAAGAAATCCCTATTCTACCTCTTCTCAAACCCAAATTAGTTTAAAACATGGAGAAAAGAGGCAACTTTGGAGGCTAAGTGCAAGAGGTTCAAAACATGGGAGGTATAATTCTAATCTAATTGTTAATTTGTAGTTTAAATATGTTAATTTAGAAATTTAAAGTGTGAAATTTAGTTATAATTGCTTGTTTAGGAAATACAAGAAAAGGGTTTGATTTTAAAATTAGGGTTTGAAGCATTTTAAATGGGTTAAATTTAGTGTTGTGGCCATTTAGTTGTGTGGATTGGATGATTATGGTTGATAGTGGTCATTTTGTCCTTAACCGACGATGTTTGCACGAATTTGGAATTTTTAGTACTTACTAGATTTTTTATAAAATTAAGTGGTGAATTAATTGTGATATCTTGACGATACTATTAGCATCTCCTACGACATTTCGGGTGTGAGAATGCGGAATTTGGTTTAATCGGGTTTTAGTTTTGACGGTTGCTCCGAAACGACGATTCTAGTTATGGTTTAGTGATTGTTGTGTGTGTTCCGCGCACCTGGTGCACGTTGTGCCTAACTTGTGGACATTGATATTTTCATATTATGACTTGCATCGTTTCATGATGTGTAATCTTATGTTGTGTGTTATGCAATTTTAGGATCGGTTGCGGAAACATCGGACGCGACGCGCAGAGGCAAAGCCGTGGTTGGATCAGATTAGCGAGGCGTCCAGGTGAGTAGATGTATACATCTATGGGGAAATCGTCTGGATGGCACGAGGTGCCCCATATTTTGGATCACTTTATTACTTACAAACTATATGCACAGTTAGTTAGTTAGCCATCTCATTCATATGCATACCTTTCTAGTTATTCGTCTGCTGGCATTGCATGGTTATCTATATACCTATGTGTGAAATCACCTCTTAGGACACTTACACCATTACCATTGGCTCATGTTGCATGCGCACTATTCATGTGAACACACACGCCTTTGGTAATTGCCATGCCATGAGCACTGTAGAACCTGCTTAGTTCAGTATCAACACTTGCATCATATATGATACATTGAATTGCATAGCATGTATATACCTCACTTCATCATCATGCTTATATAGATTCCTAGCCATAAATCACATTGCATACCTTTGACATCATAAGTAATTATCATATACAACATGTTTGGTATTATGATTTTCTTGAAGATTTCAGTATTGATGAGATTTCTGGATTTTGGGGAAAACCGTAAGAATTTAACAAAAGCTTATTCTCATCATTTTTAATATAAAGTTGCGGTTTTCTCGTGATGTATGTGTCGTCCACCATGAGTTTTCATGTTTTATGTTGGATTTCGAGACCCGATTCGAGGAGTGGATGAACCGTCTCGGGTACATGGTGGGCCCGGTATGGTACCCCGGGGCAAGAAGATCGAGTTGTAGACGATGAGCCTGGCAGGGGAAGACTACCAACCGGTGATGTCTGGCGTGGCGGATATCCGGAGGATACCGATCGTTGTCGTGAGATTTGATGATATGGACCGATCCGGACTGACGGAGCCCGAGGTATTGAGATATTGACATAGTGAGACATTGAGACAGATATATTTCCATATTTGGTGTCGATGCTTGACACGGTTTTCGGATGATTTCATTGATGGTACCTTAGCTATTGTACAGATATTTTTTTAAAGTTAAGAATGCATAGATCATCGTATTTAAACACTTAAGATTTCGTATTGATTTTGCATTCATGTGCATACATACTAGTGGCATTACATCATATCTAGACATACAAGTTGTGATGCATTTGCGTGCATTCTTACGATAGCCTTATTAGATGTTATTTTCTACTCACGAGCTGGAAACTTACCCCCGTTGTGCCACAGTGTCTTGCAGGTCGGACCCGTCATCCTTGTAGCGGTGGGCGTATCTTTACATTGACTTCTTTTACTCAGACTCGCGACATTGCTCTTTGGTGGGTTGCGAGGACTCTTTTGTCTTTTTGTGCTATCATTGTATCTAGTATTCTTCATCTACCACTTCTTATTTGTATATGCGACCTAGTGATGAGACTCAGAGATTTGTGTATATGTGGTTTCTTTGGGGTCGAGCTCACTTGGGCCGACGTTGTGTTTTTATTATCTTTGTGTTTCTTTATGCTTATTTGCTTGATATTACATATATATATATATATATTGCGTGTGGTTGTGATCTGCCTTGGGCGAAGAGCTATCTCCCGCTCGGGGATTCCATTATATCGTTACAGGTTTATATATCTTATTGTACCCGTTTTGGGGCCAGTATTTACAAAGGGTACTCTGCCGAAATTTTCGGAAAATTTTGATGTTTTTTTAAATGGATTAATATAACTTTTTTTAAATCGTTTTTATAAAAGGTTTTCGTTTACTCTTATTGTTTATGGTTTAGATTTTCTGGGCTTTGGCTGACTTAGGTTACGTTACGCCTTTAGATGCCTCGTAATCTAAGTACCAGTCACGTTCCGTACCTTCGGGTCGTGACAAAGTTGGTATCAGAGCGAAAGGTTTTACCTTTTTGAGTGTAGGACGACCCTTGGTAGATAGAGTAGGTGACTTAAGCAGAGTGGCGTAGCGTGGGTATGTTCTTCGGTATACTTATGATACGACACTCCGCCTAAGTGACCTTAGGACATAATTGCTTGTATTTCCTCCTTGATTCCATGCATCCTTTGATTCAATTGCAATATTCTTATCGCTCCTGTTTCTTATTCCAGCTTCGATGCCGCCAAAGACTACGAGAGCTCAGCGGGCTGCCACTAGGGATGAGTTTTGAGCGGGGTCATCTGTGGCGAGGATCGAGCGGGATGATACGCCTACCCCTCAGGGTCAGATTGATCCGCCTTCTCCTGACCGTATAGCCAGATTAGAGGACGGTATGCAGGAGTTGTGACAGATGATGGGATCTTTAGTTGAGTCCATTCGGGCACAGAGATCTGAGGAGGTTCCTTCCGCCGCACAAACCACGATTGTACCTGGTGCCCAGATGGTTGCTCCTGCTATTACTGCGACTATCTCCATATCATTACAGGAGTTTATGAGGCTGAGACCTCCACCCTTTACCGGCACGGATGCGACAGAGGACCCGCAGGCATTTCTCGATAGGATGACTATGATTTGTCGTTCGTTGAGGTGTTCAGATGATGATGGGTGGTGTTTATGAGTTTTCGTCTGGAGGGCCTTTCCCAGACGTGGTACGATTCAGTAGAGAGAGGCCGAGCTGTAGGTTTACCTTCTATGACTTGGGACGAGTTCACAGCTGCATTTCTTACCCGTTTTCTTCCGGAGAGTGTCCGAGATGCTCGAGCCTGTAGTTTTGAGTCTTTGCGCAAGACTCCTGGGATGACGGTGTCCGAGTATGATATACAGTTTACTCGGTTGTCCCGATATGCTCCGTACCTAGTAGACACTGAAGAGAAGAGGATAAAGAGGTTTGTGCGAGGACTCAACACATAGTTATTCCTTGCCATCGGCACCCAGCACTTTGACACATACGCAGCCGCGATGGATGCAGCCTTACTTTTGGAGGAGCGAATTTCTGAGACTCTGGTCGTTTCTGGGCCGAAGCGGATGCGTACTGATACGCCAGCCCAGCGGCAGATGGGTAGACACCGTGATAGATTCTTTCCGGGAGAAGGTGGCGGCAGAGGATTGAGACGGGGTCAGTTATTTAGTTCTTATCCGCAAACCCAGCAGTTGTCACCAGGATGTTTTCGGTGCGGGAGTTAATACCATCGTATCAGAGACTATACCATGGGGCACCAGGGCACGGCGACAGTCCCACATGTGACCTTACCACCTTCACCACCTCCTCAAAGAGCTCTACTTCCTACCCCTGATGATGTTCCATGCCAGGCAGATGCTCCTAGAGGTCTTGGGTGTGGCGGTCCTGTTCAGAGAGGACGAGGAGACAGAGGCAGAGGCAGAGGACGGCCAGCTATTGGTGGTGGACAGGCCCGAGTGTTCGCGTTGACTCCTCAGGATGCACAGGCATCCAATACCGTCGTGACTGGTACTCTGCCAGTATGTTCTTTTGATGCACAGGTATTATTTGATCCAGGCTCCACACAATCTTATGTATCCACATACTTTGCACCGAGGTTGGGCCGAGAGTCTTCTTCGTTAGATCAGCCGCTTGTCGTTATTACTCCGGTAGGCGAGTCGTTTGTTGCTCGTTTTGTATACTGATCGTGTCCTGTTCGTATCGGGGAGAGGGATTCTTCAGTTGATTTGATTCTCCTCGATATGCAAGATTTCGATGTTCTTCTTAGTATGGAATAGCTAGCCACCTGTTATGCATCCGTGGACTGCCAAGAAAAGGCAGTCAGATTCAGTTTTCCTGGTGAGCCGGTTCTTGTTATTCAGGGAGGTTGTAGCGCCGGCCCTTCCAGCTTGATTTCTTCTCTTCGCGCTGGTCAGCTCTTGCGGAAAGGGTGTCATGGATTCATAGCCTATGTTTGTGATACTAGCGCCACAGAGGTTCCGTTGGACCAGGTCCCTGTTGTGAGAGAGTTTCCTGATGTATTCCCTGACGAGCTGCCTGGTCTGCCGCCAGAGCGCGAGATTGAGTTATGCATTGACTTGATCCCCGACACAGGGCCTATCTCTATACCGCCTTATCGGATGGCCCCGGCGGAGCTTAGAGAGCTGAAGGATCAGTTGTAGGACTTGCTGGATAAAGGGCTTATCCGACCGAGTGTGTCACCTTAGGGTGCTCCCGTCCTGTTTGTTAAGAAGAAGGACGACAGTATGCTCTTATGCATTGATTATCATCAGCTGAACCGGGTTACTGTGCGGAACAGATGTCCCCTAACCCGCATTGACAGCTTATTTCATCAGATCTAGGATGCGGGGTATTTCTCGAAGGTTGATTTACGATCAGGTTATCACCAGTTACGGGTTCGGATGGAGGATAGTCCGAAGAACGCTTTCCGTACACGATATGGTCATTATGAGTTCTTGGTGATGTCGTTCAGGCTCACCAATGCCCCGGCAACATTTATGGACTTGATGAACCATGTATTCAGACCGTATCTTTATCAGTTCATCATTGTGTTCATTGACGACATCATGGTTTATTCTCGGAGCCGGGAGGAGCATGAGCAGCACTTGCTTATCACACTGCAGACATTGAGGGAGTATCAATTGTTCGCTAAATTTTCCAAGTGCGCATTATGGCTTGACAGTGTCGACTTCTTGGGTCATGTGGTGATGCGAGATGGTATTTGTGTGGACACGAAGAAGATCGAGGCAGTTCAGCGATGGCCCAGACCGGTATTAGTTACAGAGGTTCGCAGCTTTCTAGGTATGGCCGGCTATTATCGACGTTTTGTCCAGGATTTCACCCGTATTGCTGCACCGTTGACACGGAAGAGGGTTCCTTTTGATTGGACCAAGGCATGCGAGGATAGCTTCCAGCAGTTGAAGACTCGTCTGACTACTGCACCAGTGTTATCATTGCCTTCAGGATCAGGCGGTTTCGTGGTATATTGTGATGCTTCTCGAGTGGGGCTGGGTTGTGTATTGATGCAGCACGACAGAGTTATCGCGTATGCTTCTCGGCAGTTGAGGAAGATCGAGATGAACTACCCCACTCATGATTTAGAGATGGCTGCAGTGGTGTTTGCACTCAAGATCTGGAGACATTATCTATACGACGAGTCGTGCCAGATATTCACTGACCACAAGAGCTTGAAGTATATCATTCAGCAGAGAAATCTGAATTTGAGATAACGTCATTGGATGGGGTTGGTAAAAGACTATGACTGCGAGATTCTATACCATCCGGGCAAGACGAATGTGGTGGCAGATGCTTTGAGTAGGAGACCCGGAGGTAGCTTATCTTGTTTGAGCACAGTACAGATGCAGTCGACGGCGGATTGGCAGGTTTTATGTGATAGCAGAGTGCAGTTCGAGTTTACTCCTACAGGGGACACCTGGCCCATTTTAGAGCACGCCCACAGTTACTTTACCGTATTATCGAGGCACAGTCCGGTGATGCCCGTATTTTACAGATTATCGAGCAGATTCGGCAGGGCAGAGTTTCCGAGTTCGTGATTGATGATCAGGGGATACTTCGATTTGGGACACTACTGTACGTACCAGATTCTGAGGGACTGAGGCATGATATTCTTGAGGAGGCACGTATACAATGTTCATCCAGGTTCCACCAAGATGTACCGTGATTTGAGAGAGGTTTACTGGTGGGACGGGATGAAGAAGGATGTTACAGACTTCGTATCGAGATGCCTGACTTGTCAGGAAGTCAAGGCCGAGCACCAGAGGCCAGTCGGCGAGTTACAGCCTTTGCCCATTCCTGAGTGGAAGTGGGAACAGGTCTCCATGGACTTCATTGTGGGTCTACCCAGGACCAGTCGAGGGTATGACTCTATTTAGGTGATTGTGGATCGACTGACGAAAGCGGCTCACTTTCGCCCAGTGAAGACCACTTTTGGATATGCTCAGTACGCCCAGGTTTATATTGATGAGATCGTGCGACTGCATGGTGTCCAGACTTGCATCGTGTCCGACCGGGGCACCCAGTTTACCAGCCGATTATGGCAGAAACTTCAGGAGGCTTTGGGCACTCGATTGAGTTTTAGCATAGCTTTTCATCCGCAGACTGACGGTCAGTCATAGCGTACTATTCAGACTCTTGAGGACATGCTCAGAGCTTCTGGCCAAGTCAGTGAAGCGCAGCGGAACGGATGTTTAGATTTCGGTGGTAGCTGGGATCGTCATTTTCCCTTGATCGAGTTCTCCTACAATAATAGCTTCCAGGAGACGATTCAGATGGCACCTTACGAGGATTTATATGGGTGGAGATGTCGATCGCCTGTATATTGGACAGAGCTCAGGGAGAGCAGTATTTTGGGGTCGCAGATCGTACAGAAGACGACCGAAAAGATCCAGCTAATTCGATATAGGATGAGGTCAGCACAGAGTAGGAAGAAATCATATGGAGACAGGCGCCGTCGCCGACTCGAGTTCGCTGTTGGTGATCATGTTTTCCTGAGGGTCTCTCCGATGAAGGGTGTGATGAGATTTGGACGGAAATGGAAGCCTAGTCCTAGATATTTTGGTCCCTTCGAGATCTTAGAGCGTGTTGGTTCGGTGGCTTATCGGTTAGCTCTTCCGCCCAGCTTCCCAGATGTTCACCCCGTTTTTCATGTTCGATACTCCGCAAGTACCTTCATGACCATTCTCATGCGATTCAGCAGTAGACGATCCAGCTGGAGGGCGATCTTTCATTCACCGAGCAGCCGGTGGTCATTTTGGATCGGCAGGTGAAGAAATTGAGGTCGAAGGTTATACCGTCCGTTAAGATTCTTTGGCGTGGCCCGAACAGCGAGGAGGTCACCTGGGAGACCGAGGACAAGATGAGGAAGAAATATCCCCATCTTTTTGAAGGTACGCGTAGTTAAATTTTAAATTCGGGGACCGAATTTCTTTAAGGGGGGAAGATTGTAACGCTTTGAATATCGATTAGGTAATTTTTCGATAATCGGTAAAATAATCAGTATTTTCCGTAAATTGTCAAAATAATTATTTTTCAATATAGGCCTAATTATACAAAATTTAGATAAGAAATTGCTAGCAATTAGTTAGTTAATTGTCACTTAAAAATTTCTAGTATTTAAATTTTTTTCCTTAATTAATTATTTTTAATATTATTTTAAGCTTTTAAATATACATTAAATTAGTGATAAATACAAATTTGAATGAGTAAATTACACACTTAGGATCCATTACAAACTAAAATCTAGTGTTAACAAAAAAATTTATCAATACTTTCCAAGTCTAGTTATTTCATGGTCAAAAAATGAAATAAAAATGAAATTTTAATAAGAAATGATGTGATATGCATTAAATGAACTTAAAAGATACTTTTTACATGGAAATTTCTACACAACTCACTCTCACTCTTCCTCATCTCCCCAAGGCATAGCCCTCTTCCTGCTGGAGCTCCATTTTTCCCTTCTCTTTATGCTTCAATTTCCATCACAAAAATCCATCGAAATCCATAAAATTCTTCACAAAACTGAAACAAATCCCTATTCTACCTCTTCTCAAACCCAAATTAGTTTAAAACACGGAGAAAAGTGGCAACTTTGGAGGGTAAGTGCAAAAGGTTCAAAACTTGGGAGGTATAATTCTAATCTAATTGTTAATTTGTAGTTTAAATATGCTAATTTAGAAATTTAAAGTGTGAAATTTAGTTATAATTGCTTGTTTAGGAAATTCAAGAAAAGTGTTTGATTTTAAAATTAGGGTTTGAAGCATTGTAAATGGGTTAAATTTAGTGTTGTGGCCATCTAGTTGTGTGGATTGGATGATTATGCTTGATAGTGGTCATTTTATCGTTAACCTACGATATTTGCACGAATTTGGAAATTTTAGTGCTTACTAGGTTTTTTTTATAAAATTAAGTGGTGAATTAATTGCGTTATCTTGAGGATACTATTAGCATCTCCTACGACATTTAGGGTGTGCGAATGCGGAATTTGGTTTAATCGGGTTTTAGTTTTGACGGTTGCTCCGAAACGACGATTCTTGTTTAGGTTTAGTGATTGTCGTGTGTATTCCGCGCACCTGGTGCACGTTGTGCCTAACTTGTGGACGTTGATCTTTTCATATTGTGACTTGCGTGGTTTCATGATGTGTAATCTTATGTTGTGTGTTATGCAATTTTAGGATCGGTTGCAGAAACATCGGACGCGGCGCGCATAGGCAAAGCGGTGGTTGGATCAGATTAGGGAGGCGTCTGGGTGAGTAGATGTATACATCTATAGGGAAATCGTCTGGATGGCGTGTGGCGCTCCATAGTTAGGATCACTTTATTACTTACAAACTATATGCATAGTTAGTTAGTTAACCATCTTATTCATATGCATACCTTTCTAGTTATTCGTCTGCTGGTATTGCATGGTTATCTATATACCTATGTGTGATATCACCTCTTAGGAGACTTAAACCATTACCATTGGCTTATGTTGCACGCGCACTATTCATGTGAACATACACGCCTTTGGTAATTGCCATGCCACGAGCACTGTAGAACCTGCTTAGTTCAATATCAACACTTGCATCATACATGATACATTGAATTGCATAGCATGTATATACCTCACTTCATCATCATGCTTATATAGATTCCTAGCAATAAATCACATTGCATTCCTTTGACATCATAAGCATTTATCAAATACAACATGTTGGGTATTATGACTTTCTTGAGGATTTCAGTATTGATGAGATTTCTGGATTTTGGGGAAAACCGCAAGAATTTAACAAAAGCTTATTATCATCATTTTTAATATAAAGTTGCGGTTTTCTCGTGATGTATGTGTCGTCCACCATGAGTTTTCATGTTTTCTTGTTGGATTTCGAGACCCGATTCGAGGAGTGGATGAACCGTCTCGGGTACATGGTGGGCCCGGTATGGTACCGCGGGGCAAGAAGATCGAGTTGTAGACGATGAGCCTGGCAGGGGAAGACTACTTACCGGTGATGTCTGGCGCGGCAGATATCCGGAGGATACCGACCGTTGTCGTGAGATTTGATGATATGGGTCGATCCGGACTGACGGAGCCCGAGGTATTGAGATATTGATATAGTGAGACATTGAGACAGATATATTTCCATATTTGGTGTCGATGCTTGACAAAGTTTTCGGATGATTTCATTGATTGTACCTTAGCTATTGTACAGATATTTTTTTAAGTTAAGAATGCAGAGATCATCGTATTTAAACACTTAAGATTTCGTATTGATTTTGCATTCATGTGTATACATACTTGTGGCATTACATCATATCTAGACATACAAGTTGTGATGCATTTGCGTGCATTCTTACGATTGCCTTATTAGGTGTTATTTTCTACTCACGAGCTGGCAAATCACCCCCATTGTGCCACAGTGTTTTGCAAGTCGGACCCGTCAGCTTTGTAGCGGCGGGCGTATCTTTTCATTGGCTTCTTTTGCTCAGACTCGCGACATTGCTCTTAGGTGGATTGCGAGGACACTTTTGTCTTTTTGTGCTATCATTGTATCTAGTATTCTCCATCTACCACTTCTTATTTGTATATGCGACCTAGTGATGAGACTGAGAGATTTGTGTATATGTGGTTTCTCTGAGGTCGAGCTCACTTGGGCCGACGTTGTGTTTTTCTTATTTTTGTGTTTCTTTATGCTTATTTACTTGATATTACTTATATATTGCGTGTGGTTGTGATCCGCTTTGGGCGAAGAACTAGCTCCTGCTTGGGGATGCCATTATATCATTACAGGTTTATATATCTTGTTGTACCCGTTTTGGGGCCAGTATTTACAAAGGTGACTCTGCCGAAATTTTCGGAAAATTTTGATATTTTTTTAAAGGGATTAATATAACTTAATTGTTTTAAAATCGTTTTTATAAAAGGTTTTCCTTCACTCTTATTGTTTATGGTTTAGATTTTCTGGGCTTTGGCTGACTTTGGTTACGTTACGCCTTTAGACGCCTTGTAATCTAAGTACCAGTCACGTTCCGTACCTTCGGGTCGTGACATCAAATGTCGTCTGGGCAGAGTTGAAAGGTTCGAACGAATGTCAGAAAACCCATTTTTCCAAGTTTAAAGTATTTGGAAGGACATGCAAGTGCTTCTGTGGACCCTCTAGAAGAATGAAAGCCTAACTCGACGTAATGACCATGAAACCGCTTTTGAACCTTTGGGTTTGCGGCAGTTTAGTGGTGCCATCAGTGAGGCTTGGGTCTGCCCTTCTACGGACGGTCCATAGGTGCTGTGGCATATACCGAATATTATTAAACCGTGCTCAGGTGTTGAGCTCTCGGAAAATTTTGGGACTTTTGATGACTCGATCGAAAAGTTTAACGCCGTCCGGATATCCTGTGATAGGAGATCAGCAACAAGACCAGCTTTGGATAGAGGACCTCACCTAGGTGTGTTGTGAGTTGATCGAGAACGGACGAATATTGAGTATTCCTCTGATTGTTGGGACGGGTTCCATAGGACGTGTTCGGCTAGATATCTTCGATAGAGTGATGAAGATACCGTGTTCGTCGTTCGAGTCCGTGTGAGAGACTCCGGATTGACTGTAGCCGAGAACATTTACGGTACGCAGATAGCATGATGCGACGTCAAGTGGACGATAATGAAGACGAGTGGAGCAAGGGGTTCGTGCTAGACGTTAACGAGCTCTTGTTACTCCCCGTTGAGATTAGAGATCGGATATGTGTACAGAGGCATTGAGATACGGCCAGTTTTCGAGGAAAAGTTGTGCTGAGAACGCAGATGTCCAGAGAACGAGAAAGATTATGTAAGAGTACCAGCCTCCGTATAGTTCGGCGTAGGCGAGATCGGAAGAGACCTTGAGCCGGTTCCTTCCATGACACTGCTGCAATAAGAATTGCACAGAAGATCAGATGTGTTACATGTATTCTGAGGACCCAGAGACAGACGACACCAGACCGTGGGCAGGAGGCAAGCGGATGTTCTTGCTCTGCCAGTTTGGGCGCACCGACTTTTTCTTCGACATTGTAGGTGTAGGGTTACTAGGCACTCTAATAAGGTTCTACAAGGCATCAACCATGCCCGATTAAAATTTTAGCCGTGCCGAATAACCCTAAATAAGATCTTTGCTAGATAATTAGGGTTACACATGCAAGTAAATAACATTTATCACTAAGTGAATACGAAATACAACCTTTGTAGATCGGTCCTTCACTTCTAAAGCTCCTTGTAGTAGTCCCTTCGCTACGATCATGGTTCTCCCGGGCTCTTGCATGGCTTCATAAGGTGAAGGAAGCGTCCTTGCTTGAAGTCATTGAGGCCGAAGATGATCTACGTCGAGAGAATACCAACTCAAGCTACTACTTCACTAACTAGAGAATTAGAGAAGCAAACACCCTAAACTAAAGTGCTAGTCTAGGAGAGGATGGAGAAATAGGAAGTGGGTTCTCTTTAGAATTTGATTTCTCACAATCTTTCACTCTCTTTTTAAAACCCTAGCAAGCTTTTTCTTTTTGCTCAAAGAAGAAGAAGATGAACAAAAGAAAAAGATGAGGATAATGATCAAGTCAACAGAGCTAACCATGGTGAGTGAGTATCATATACTAACTCATGTAGAGACATTACTATGGCTAATCCTAAATGGTTAGGTTAATAAAAATCTAAAGTAAAACAAAGTTAGTGGACTTTGTCAAAACATCCACAAGTTTCTACAAGCTTCATGCTTGTGACAAAAGGTCCACTAATTTTTAATTACCTTAAATAATTATTAAACGCCTTTTAAAATAGAATGGTGTATGTCTTGCACACCCATGTTATGTGTATCAACAACCATCATACATAAAGAAAACACATTTTAATATATATCACATATATATAAAGTTGTGCACATGTGAGAAAAATCCTTAAGCGAACAAATGTTAGTTAATGTAAATTAGTATATCATATATACAATTATACACTAAATTATTAAATCAACGCTTGACTGAATAATCTGGTCATATCATATATAACCGACTAACATCCAATGTATCGACTTATCGAATCAACACTTGATTCGATAACCCGGCTATATCTCATATAACCGACCGATACAAAAGTCGCGAGAATAGAATACGGTATCACATACACGCATTATTCTCGGTCCCGCACAAATCACATGCGTGCTCCTATTTCGTTTTGCCTGAGCCAGTAAAACCTCTATGTAGGACTCTAAAGACTCGTCAATACACCGGCAGAAGGAGATGATCACATCAAGCACCCACAAGCCGTCAGCACTACTAGCTGGACGTAACGGCTACCCGAGTATTGAGCGATCGGAAGATCAGCAAGCAAGCCCGCTCCAACTCCTGTAAAAGCCTAACGGTAACACTTCCCGTACAGTCCGGTCTCCTCGTCTGATATGTCGCATATCAAGTCTAGGGGTGGTAAATATCAGAACCCAATAACCGATAATTCGTGCCGAGGTGAGGCTCATAATGGGTTGAGAAACTACTGGTAACACTTACCAGTAAATCTCTAAATTAGCCCTGGCCAGGGACTTCCCTGTTATGGCCAATCAAGCACAGCGCAACATCAACCCCCAATACCGGGAGAGACGAAACCCCTCCTATCGCTCATTGTCTCCATGTGACTCGGGACATTACCCAAAAACCACCGTTTTGCACGCCCTCATGGACGTGGTATGCTGGAAATCAAAGCACAGTGGGAATCACACAAGACTCTATGACGATCTCGGGTCTACAGACTAACCTGCACAAGTGTCACCAGAGAACTGCCATCTGACGTGAGGTATAATACCATCTGGGAGTTCTCGGCGAGTCTGTCCAGTGTACCCAGTCTCCACTGAGCACCCGTATATCATCTCTGATGTCAAACACCAATGGATATTGGATCATCCATCGCCCATCTCATGGGTCGAGAAGCGTATACGCTAGTCTACTCTGGTATATCTATGCCTTGTCTCGATACACCTACGACTAGGAACATTAAAGGATGTACTTATGGACTACCATGGCCCCACTAGTACGATCTGCATCATAGTCCTGGTAGTCAAGTACACATCCTAAGGGCTTTACCAACATGTAACTATAAGACAGTATCAAGAGACAAGTATACATGTTAAGATAAAGAGCAACCAGATAGCATAATATCATATCGAGCAAGAGAGTCCTCTCTATATATTTCCTAGCATCCAATATAATATACATCATCTGTATAATACTGGCCTCTAGGGCATACATACAACTAACAATCTCCCACTTGCACTAGGGCCAGCTGCTGTAGTATCGCATACCAAGCATCCCGAAGAGTCTCTCAAACTGTATCTGGGGAATGGCCTTCATGAGTGGATCCGCAGTGTTGTTCTTCGTGTCAACCCTCCTGACCTTGATCTCCCGGCGATCTACTATCTCCCGGATCAGGTGATACCGCCTCAGAATATGCCTGGATCGCTGATGGGACCTGGGTTCCTTGGCCAATGCCATCGCTCCATTGTTATCACAATACAAAGGTATTGGATGCTCAATGTATAGAACCACTCCATGTTCAGTAATGAACTTCTTGATCCAGACAGCCTCTTTGGCAGCATCGTTGCCAGCGATGTATTCAGCCTCCATCGTCGAGTCTGCCACGGTTTCCTGCTTGGAACTCTTCCAGCTAACCGCCCCTCCGTAAAGGGTAAAGACAAACACCGAGTGCGACTTAGAGTCGTCCTTATCACTCTGGAAGCTCGAATCGGTAAAGGACTCCACTTGGAGTTCTCCGTTACCATACACCAAGAGCATCTCTTTAGTCCTTCGCAAGTACTTGAGAATGCTCTTCACAGCTGTCCAGTGACTCTCTTCAGGATCAGCTTGATACCTACTCACTACACTTAGTGAGTGTGCTACATCAGGTCTGGTACATAGCATCGCGTACATGATAGAGCCTACAGCCGAAGCATAGGGTATCCCTTGCATGCGAGCTCTCTCCAAATCAGTCTTAGGAGACATCTCTTTGGAGAAAGTGAGTCCAGAGATCGTGGGTAAGTTCCCACGCTTGGATTCTTCCATACTAAACCTCTTTAGTATGGTGTCAATGTACCTGGATTTGGACAATCCCAATATCCTTTTAGATCTATCTCTATAGATCATAATCCCAGTATGCAGGAGGCATCACCTAGATCTTTCATTGAGAATCTTTGTGATAAGAAGAGTTTGACCGATTGCATCATAGGAATGTCATTTCCTATCAAGAGTATGTCGTCCATGTACAATACGAGGAAGACAACCTTACTCTCTGCCACCTTCTTGTAGATACAAGGTTCATCTACATTTTTGACGAAATCAAACTCTTTGATAAAGAAGTCAAAGTAGATGTTCCAACTCCGCGATGCTTGCTTTAATCCATAAATGGATTTAAGCAGCTTGCACACCTTCCTGCTACTCCCACTAGCTACGAAGCCCTCTGGCTGAGTCATGTACACGCTCTTTTCTAAATCACCGTTTAGAAAGGCGGTCTTAACATCCATTTGCCAGATTTCGTAGTCATGATATGCAGCGATGGCAAGCATGATCCGGATGGATTTAAGCATAGCCACTGGAGAAAAGGTTTCCTCATAGTCCACACCTGGTCTTTAACGAAAACCCTTTTGCAACAAGTCTAGCTTTGAAAGTCTCCACTTTCCCATCTACACCAAGTTTTTTCTTGAAGATCCACTTGCTCCCAAAGGGTTTTACTCCTTCAGGAGCATCTTCCAAAGTCCATACTTTGTTGGTGTACATGGATTCCATCTCGGACCGCATTGCATCCAGCCATTTCACTGAGTCCCCACTCATGATGGCCTGCTCGAAGCTAGTTGGGTCATCATCAACCATGATGCAATCCTCGCTCCTACCATCCATGAGAAAACCGTAGTATCTCTCAGGTGGATGAGGAACCCTACTAGATCGACGGAGTGGCTGGGGTTCATCGGGTACTACCGAATCCTCTGGTTCCACTAAATCTTCAGTTTGAGTTTGTGTAGGCGGAATTTCTTTCAGTTCTATCCCGTTGCCACTAATTTCTTTTGTAAGAAATTCCTTTTCTAAAAAGGTGGCATGTCGAGAAACTAACACCTTATGTTCCTCGCTATGGTAGAAAAGATATCCATGTGAATGTTTGGGATATCCCATAAACTTGCATAGAACTGACCGTGCCTTGAGTTTGTCCGGATTTTGCCTTTTGACATAGGCCGGACAACCCCATATCTTAACTCGTTTAAGACATGGTCTATTCCCACTCCATATCTCATATGGTGTGGTAGGTACAGATTTAGATTGAACTTGATTCAATAGGTATGTTGCTGTCTCCAGCGCATACCCCCAGAAGGAAATAGGTAACTCAGTTGTGCTCATCATAGAGCGCACCATATCTAATAGGGTGCGATTCCTCCGTTCTGATACACCAATGTGATGTAGTGTATATGGAGGAGTTAGCTGAGAGAGAATCCCATTCTCTTTTAGTAAGTCCAGGAATTCAATGCTCAAGTATTCACCCCCTCGATCAGATCGAAGGATTTTAATACTTTTCCCTGTTTGGTTCTCGACTTCTTGTTTATATGCTCTAAATTTCTCAAAAGCTTCTGATTTGTGTTTCATCAGGAACACATACCCGAATCTAGAGAGATCATCAGTGAATGTAATGAAGTACGAAGAACCATCCCTGGCATGTGTAGACATGGGACCGCATACATCACTATGTACCAGTCTTAAGAGTTCCATAACTCTTTCTCCGTGTCCCGTAAACGGAGTTTTGGTCATCTTTCCTTTGAGACATAACTGGCAAGTGTCATAAGATGAAAATTCAAACGGATTCAAATATCCATCCTTATGAAACTTAGCTAGTCGTGTCGCATTGTTGTGACCCAGTCTACAATGCCACAAGAAGGATTCGTTCAGTTCTGAACTCTTCCTATTGTGTGTGTTTGTTATGCTCAGAACTGTTGATTGATTTAGAGCATAAATGCCATTGCACATCGTGCCTGATCCAACCAACTTTTGGTTTAGAAAAATGTTCATAACATTATCCTGTAATACAAAATTATATTCTTTTTTACTCAACAAAGAAACCGATATAATGTTGCATATCAGGTTCGGCATGTAATAGCATTCGTTCAGAATCAATGTATTACCAGTTGGCAATATAAGTTGATATTCCCCAACGGTTTTAGCTGCAACAATTGCACCATTTCCAACCCTTATGTCTTTATCACCTTCTCCAAGTTCTCTACCTTTCCTAAGCCCATGTAACTGATTACATATATGGGATCCTGACCCGGTAACTAATACCCAGGACGTAGAGCAAATGGAGAAACAGTTCTCTGTAACGAACACACGCTAAGAAAATGCATCAACATGTACTTTCTTTATTCGGGTGGCATAGGAATCCTGGTATTCCCCTATATCCTGTTCAGTCTTATAACTTTTATAAGAAAGAACGGAACCAACGTTCCCCAGCATAGTATAACATGCGGGTTCGGTCAATACATCCATATTATTATCTTGATTAAGGCATGATATGGTCGCTACCTGGAGAGAGAGAGAGAAGAAAAACACTTTAGCGTATGCTCTTGCAAGATCAGATTGGTTATTATTTTATCTTAATCAGGATGGCTCCCACTGTTTTTATCAAATCTTCCTTCAAAACCTAAAAGGAAAGACTAGCCGGGATTAATTACACCCTATTTCGCCAATCTTTCAGCCAGGCCAGTGTGGGTACTATGAGGGAGGTTCTCCGTGCTTTCGCACGGACCTAATTAAAGTAAACCTCGTTTTTCCAGAGGCGTAACCCCGTTGACACATTTCTAGACACCTACTTGATCGGCTAATTGTCCTGTGTAAAACTCTCCCAGGATTAACAATTACTCGGAGTGGGTATCGGGATCCAACTATCTCATAGAAGGTATGCAATATCATTGTAAATTTCAACACTTAAAATTCCCGATAATATTTTGCCCCTAACCCCTATGACCTTGACAAAGGCCAACAAATCATAGGATGCTAGTCAAGTTCAACCCGTCATTTCTTGATTGAATCAAACCCACCCGCATGACCCTTGACAAAGGCCAACAAGGCCGTACGACTACCCCAAAACAATCTGCATCATATGCATAAGCAGATAAGCACCATTCAGCTACCGCACACTACGCCTTGACAAAGGCCAACAAACGCAGCACGAATACAAAACAGTTCCTATCTGAAATGACGGAGGGCTACGACAGGTTTTTCTGAAAACATATTGCGTAATGAACTTGATATCGTTGTAGAATCGAGTGAATTTTGAAATGGAGTGATTTTGAGACTTTTATTAGTTTTGCTAAAGAGGTCACTCCCGGTGAAGGGATCTCGGCTCTTTTCTTATGGAATAAGGTGTAGGATATATCATATATATTGCTATGCAAAGAAAAAACTCCAAAAGCAATCAAAAGACAAACCGAATGTTGTAGCATCTGCCAGTTTTGGTAAAGAGGTCACTCCCGGTGAAGGGATCTCGGCTCTTTTCTTATCGAATAAGGTGCAGGATATATCATATATATCGCTATGCAAAGCAAAAACTGTAGCTACCTGTTTTTGAAAATTCGATTCCACAACATATTTTAGGTTTCTTTTCTTTCATTAATCATATTAATGAAGTCCCATCATTTAAATCACCTAAACATCACAGATAAATACGACGTACACTTATGCCAACCGCATTCGCCTCGATGTCCTCTCGTGCACCGTTAGGTTAGGTAACTAACGGCAGAGCGGGGCAGGGCTAGCGCGGGTGTAAAACATAAGTAACGTCTATATAATATATCATATATACTATATAAAGTATTTATCACAACATATCAAATGATCACATCACAGATATCGCAGCAGAAGAAACATATGAAACATTGGATATACTAGGACGTCCGTGTTTTATTTTGAGCCTCTATAAAACACGGATTCCACGGTTACGATGAATAGCCAAACCCATACCCCTACACCCCTACGAGAGCGGCAAGCAACCCTACCAATTCTAGAGTTAGGAGACCCGGACTCGACTCCTCGAGTTGGTCTCCCACTGGACTCTAGAACCCGGTTACTTGTGCTCTCCTCCTTGGGTCTATCCTAGTGCGGAAAAGTAAATAATATACAATGGTGACATCATCCTCATCCCGGAAGTGCCCCAATAAAAGAATATTACATACATTTAATTTTACATGAATGAAAATAAAAACCCTCATCTCACATAAAACCCCGGCTATTCAAAACGCGACGATCCAATATATCATATCCAGCAACACATAACATCACATGTCATCAACGTAAGTTAATATGCGCATCCCAATTGTCGTTGACATATAGCAACGAAACCAGCGATATCACATATTACACTTACGGTCGCAGAAAAGAAAGTGTAAAACTACAACATTTGGAATCCACAATCTCTTTAGACATCGTAAATCCGAAATATAACATACTTCGCATTTCATGCCTAACTATATGAATTCCAGATATTGTATCACATTCCAGATAAATAGACAGTTTTCCGATCGAATAATCAAATACCCAAGATTTCCTAAATAGCTTAACACTTGAGCGGAGTTCAAAAATTCCAGAATACGTCACAGTACCAACGGCCCAGCCGTAGAAGGGTCAAGCCAACGCCTCACATGTGGCACGCCGTTGTAAGTCTACGCTAGCGCCCCGGCAGTCTACAGACGCCAAATGCGGAACAAAAACTTTTTAACTGGCGCTATCGTATACTTTAACCCGGATCTGCCATTATTGCTAAACTAACAAACTGTAAAGAGTGTAGAAAGATTTTACCGAACGATCCGAGTCCTTCGTTCTTCAACCATCATCCCACGCTCCGTTGCGGCTGCTCCGATCTCGTCGGTCTCCGATCTCCTCGTCGAGGTGGCACCACATGATCGGTTCTTTAAACGGGCTCCCGCCTCTGACTCGAGGCAACTCGATCGTCAAGTTTGCTAAAAGAGACGACCAAGAATGATGTAGAGAATGAGTAGATGACTTTGTCTCACTTCGTCCAAATCCGTGGACGATCGGTTAATGAAGTTGCCGTGGAAATCGGGTGATGGAATGAAATGGACTGTAAAATTCCATACACCCCGAATACTATCATAATCTTTTCTCTCTTGAATCAAGTAACCAAATGAGAGAGGGGAGAGGCCTTTCTTATATAGAGAAGGAGGAGGGTGACCGTAGGAGAGAGGGGGTGACCTTAAGCATAAAGCTTATGTGAACACAAAGTAAATATCTTGCATAAAGATCTTAACCAAAACAAGAAAACAATGAAATCAAAGCATGAGTCACAAAGCCTTGTCACAAATTCTAGAACCTTCTAGAACCTTCTAGAAGCACGACTCACTCTCATCCAAGAAAAGATAAATCCGCCTTTAACCAAATGTTAAAAGACGGCTGATAGAAAACTGGAAACTAGCAACTTCCAAAAGTGATCCTGAAACGAATTTCAGGACAACCCCGAAACTGTATAAATATACCCGTATTTGTATTACGACCGAATACAAATGCAACTGAGACAAAGATATTATACCTACTCAATATAATACTCGGATCCGGCTTAAACCAAAGCCGACCAGTATTATCTGTCCGAAAATCGACACGTGCGTAAACGCACGTGCATTTTCCGAACCCTGCCATAAAACCATACGGCCTCTACAACGTTTCGCCCGAACTTGGGAAACTGTCTGTGGGGGACTCTAATGACTCGTCAGCACCCTGGCAGTGGGTTTAAACACAAACCGTCAGCGGCACCAGCTATGCGTAACGGCTGCCCACGGACTGACCTCAAGGGTGGCCGAAGAGCGCACTCATCCGGAAAACCCTACTGAGCCTAACAGTGACAATGTATATACAGTCCGGTCCGTTCGTCAATGAGTATCGCATATCCTGCCTAGGGGGCTAGCAACGTCAGACCCCTAATAGCAGTATAAGTCGTGTCGGAGTGAAGCCCAATACACCCTGAGATACTACTGGAGTACCTTCCAGTAAATCTCCTACCATGGCCATGGATTTGTGTAATGGCTCTCCTAGACACAGCACGACCTCGCCCCCAATACCGGGAGAGACGAATCCTCTGCCGATCCGCTCACGTGCCTCCATATGGCTCGGGACTGTACCCAAAAGCTACCTGTTTGCACGACTCCTTTGAGCCGTGGTAGGGTAGAAATCAAAGCACAGTGGGAACTCACACGAGACAAATGACGACCTCAGGTCGATGAACTAACCTGTACACATGTCACCAGGGAACTGCTATCCGACGATAGGTATAGTACTAACTAGCAGATTCCCGGCGAGTCCTGTCCGGTGTACTCATAACCCAATGAGCACCTGTATACATCTTAGGTGATCCAACTGACACCAGTGGCTTGTGAGACCGGCCACCGCCCCTCGTCGGGGTCTCGACTGTACACACTAGTCTACTCCGGAGTATCGATGCCCTGTCTCGAAACTCCCACGACTAGGGACCACAATTAAGGATATGCATATAAACTACCCAACTCTCACGTATATGATCGCCATCATACTGTTGGTAGTAAAGCAAGATCCTAAGGGCTCTATCAAAGTGTAACATGCAATCAGTCACCTGAACATGTACACGACTGATAAAGGCAAACCAGATAGCATACTATCATCTCGAGTAAGACTGTGATACCGGGATAGGTCCTCCGCAATCATTGCAATCACGTACCTGCGATCCAATAATTGACTATGAGGGCACTATTTCCAACAATCTCCCACTTGCACTCAAGGCTAATATTGCGATGTCGACTACTCACAGCCCGTGTGAAACCGAACATCCAACTCCTCTACTAATCAATTTCACAAAGCCCGTTTGAGAAACTATTGTGTTCGAGAAATAGCCTCGGTGAGTGGATCCGCCTAGAAGTTTCTTTCTGAATCTCTCTTAATCTCAAGTTCGCGGAGAAAGCCATCTCCCGAATTGAGTAGTACCTGTCTTAGAATATGTCTGGATATCTGATGGGACCTTAGTTCATAAATGAACTCCATATCCAAACTTCTTAGACTGTATGGATCACTGAACCTAATCAGTATCTGGCACCATGCCACCCACAGTATCCTCTGGAACCACCTGCCCACAATACTGTCCCTCGTCAGAGGGAAAACTAAAACTCTGACAATCACTCTGTCATCCATGTCACCTTTGAAGCCTGGAATGATAACCGTCTCCCGAAAGAGGCTGCCGTCATCAAGTCCATAGAACATGTACTAATGTTCTAAAACTGCTTCCTTATGTTTCTCCAGGATTGGATTAATACAAACTTATTGCATCTAGTGCAAAAACAACATTTGGTGCGGTACTTGACATCTCATGATCGACTCAATTGCCTAAGCAAGTGATCTGCCAATCATGCACATCCCTCTCCCCTTTAGTCTATATGATACCTTTAGAGAGGGTGACTCCATCACCTGCAGGTACACTACCATGCTAGGAGTCAACTATTCTAAAAACCAATAGAATATCTGTCAAAGTACCCACATTGTGAAACTACCCAAATCCAGATCTAAAACCATAGATCTAGAAACCAAAATGTCAAATATTATATCCATATCCTTTCTGGAGAAACAACTGTGTGACGACCACAGTACAACCGATCGTAGTATAGGAATTTTACCTCCTACTCTGTGTATGTCATCCAGATACCATGACATCACACCCTACTTCCTTCTTAACTGATCCATCCCTTATTCTGATTGAAGTCAAACCCATGACTGTCACATCAAAATTAGATGATCTATCTCCGCTATAACTGCTCAAGTCTATAAATAGATATAAGCATCTTGCCCACTATGCTTCCGCTGCTCCCACTGACTACGACAACCCTCCTACCGGGTCTCATAACCTGGAACAACAGTAGTGTCAAGTCTTGGTAGATAAGAACCTCCCTGTCACCGTCTCTGAGGCTACCGAAGTACCTCTCGGGCGTCTGAGGTTACCTACCATACCTGCGGAGTGGCTATTGGAATGTCAAACCTGATTGAATGTAAAGGTCCTATTAAATTTTCCGTAATCGTTCGCGGTTCTGGAATCACTTCCAGTTCTACCATACTCCCACTACTGTTTTCTGAAAAAGATCCATTTTTACTAAAACTGTGGCGAGTCAAGAACAATATCACTATTGATCTTCTTAATGGTAGAATATCAACCCTCGTCATAGCCAGGGTCAACCCACAAACAGCCATTACAGAAACGTGCCCTGAGTTATCCAGAGTCTGGTTTTAATCAAAAGCTGGACAACTCCCCGTACCTTAATTTCTTTTAAGGTACGAACTATTCTATATCCAATATAGAAACTTTGGCACTAATTTTAATTTGGAACCATATTCAAATCCATGCATCTGTCTCCAGTGCATATCAACTTAATGGAAAAAGGCTAATCAGCATTACTCAACTTAGGAATCCATCCAATTATGATTAACCTGAAAGAGAAACACGTTTCTCAAAACCATTACTATCATCTGAATACCAATCACAATAATCTACATCTTCGATCTCTTTGAAGAATCTCGATACTTGTGATACCTGGTTCTCTACTTTATTCTTATACCCACAACTTCTCAAAAACTTAGACCTTGTATTTCTACGAAACACTCGTCTAAATACTAGAGAAGTTATAAGTAAACAGAACATAGTACGAGGACCTACCCCTTTGTCCTGATGGACACTGGACAACATACAATACTCTGTATAAGTCCACTGAGTTGAACAACTCAAAACCTGTGCGTTGTAGGTGGAAAACTGTACCCTGGCAATTTCCTCAAATATCACCAATTACAACGAATTCCGATATAATGAGGATGATCACCTAATTCCCAATATCTTACTCCCCCTCATCATCTGTAAAACCATACAGATATGAGAATGAAACCTGGTAAATGCATACCCTTGGAGTAAGTGTTTAATCGGGAAAACAGTTTTTCCTTTAACAATGCACTGAAATATGAAAATGTTTCGTAGGGGTATCCTAGTATTCATAGCAATGCCTCTTCCATAATCCAATTCATGACTTCAACCGTATATTTTATTGCCATCTCTCCAAATCCCTTTATTTGTCTTTAGTCGTTACCTTCTGTACACCATCGTTAGGCTAAATGGTTTTCTTCCTTCCCTACCGTTCGGCACCAGCCTATGGTTTGGAAGAAGACTATCCAGTAAGCATAATAGGTGTACCCTCCTAAACCAAGGAGTACTCGCATCTCGAGAGAAGGTGATGATAAAAGACAACTGAATAATACCTTATTCTTTTAAAGGTGAAATAGGAGTGGCGATGAAGTACGCGGTTTTGATCGCGAATGATATCAGTCGCAATTTACTTTGCCCTCTTTCTAATCCCTTTATTTTGTCTTTACATATTACCTTCTGCACACCCTACTTAGGCTAATTGGTTTTCTTCATTCCCTACCTTTCGGCGCCAGCCTATGGTTTGGAATAAGACTATCCAATAGGCGTAATAGGTGTACTCTCCTAAACCAAGGAGCTCTCGCAACCTGAGAGAAGGTGATAATAAAAGACAACTGAATAAACTAATTCCATTTCTCCTGAACCTGGATCCATCCCCGAAGAAGTCCCTTCGAGTTCGTATATAACCATACGATGGATCTATCCAATGGAAGTGGATATCCGTAGTAATACGGGTGTTGTGAGAAATTCAAAGGGTAAAAGAAGGAGTGGCAATGACTTATGCAACTCAGACAATCCAAATGCCAGTATTTTAAGAAGGTTCGGTCAACCTGGTCACTGAGTCATAGTCTAGGGTCGGTCAAAGGTCGCTGCCAAAGAGAGAGAGAGAAAAGAAACACTCTGCGTGCACTCTAACCTAGATCAGAATGGTCATCACTTTATCTAATCCGGAAACCTCCCACTGTCCTGTCAAATTCTCCTCCAAACCTAAAGAAGAATCAATCGGGATCACCCGAAGAGTAAACCAACTCATCAGTGGGAATCGGGATCCAACTCTCATCGCATGTTAACGTGATGGAATGCATCCACGTTATTCATACTCCAGAAGGTATGCGCATACTTGGCAAGTTTCAGTTTCTTTAGAAACTCCCGATATTATTTTCTTGCCCCATGCTCTTATGACCTTGACGTATGCCAACAAATCATAAGTCACATGTCAAGTTCTGCCCGTCATTATCTTGTTAATTTGAACCCACCCGTACATACCCTTGACGTATGCCAACAAGGTAATACAACTGTCCCAAACCAACTCATCTATCTATGCAACAAATGAATACCCAGCAGCTACCAAACACTATGCCTTGACGTATGCCAACAAACATAGCTTGAATACTACTAACCATCCATAAGAAACGACGGAGGGCTACGGCTGGTTTTTGGCGAAAAACCTTTAACGTAGTGAACTTGATATCGCTGAAGGAACCTGATAGCTTTTTAAAATATAGTGGCGAAAACCTTTTGCTAAAGAGGTCACTCCCGGTAAAGGGATCTCGGCTCTTTCCTCGTGGAATGAGGTGCAGGATATTCCACTGAATACCGCTATGCAAAGCAACATGTAATCGACTATAGTGAAGTTATTACTCTGACGCAAACTTCTGTCCAAGGGGTCGGTCCCGGTGAAGGGATGTCGGCCCTTACCTCGTCGAATGAGGTGCTGGATATTCCACTGAATACCGCTATGCATAACAAAAGAAAACGTCTTTGCAATAACACTTTTTAAATTGTTCCAACAACTGAAAACAGGTTTGTTTTTACTTTGCATTGATCAGAATCAACGCAGTCCCATCAAATAATCACACCAGAAAAGAACGAAAATAAAATGTACGTATATGCCATCCGCATTCGTCACTGGGTCCCGTCATCACTCGTTAGGTTACTTAACTAACGACAGAGCGGGGACTGGACTAGCGCGGGTGTAAAACATATACAACATCTAATAGTATATAAACCAATATACATAATCGCTCCAGGCGTGATAATATGCAACATTACAGAAAAGTAATAAGCATCACAGAACAATACAGATAATTGGGATCCCCGAGTTTCACAGAGCCGCTGCTGAAACTCGACGTTCCCCTGTCGTGTGGATAGCCTGTGCAATGAAACCTAGACCCCTACGGGTGCGGCAAGTTACCCGCCAAAACCTGAAGCGAGGCAGTCCCCACAGCATAGTGAATGGAACACCCGGCACTTCACGGAATCCGGTAAATTTAGCACCCCTCCTTGGGTCAACCTGTACCCCCTACGAGTGCGGCGAATAGTCTGCCAATTCTGAAGTGGGACCCCTCTGCCTCTCAAAGCCATGAGATGCGGACCCGTTGCTTTCCCGAACCAGGCTATCCGTGCACTCCGTCGCGGGGTAAAACCTAGTACAGTAATGAAAAATAGTACAATAGGTACATCGACCGCAACCTGGTCGTGCCCCAAAAGAATATTATACAACAGGCAGTGACGGCAGTCCACAAGTTGGACGCTCGCCCCGCAATATCAAATGTACAAATAAACTCAAACTTACTACCATTGCACACTGCTATCCACCACGACAAATCCGCAACATCACAGCACAACACAGAACATCAACGCGAATGTCACGTTCGCAAACCCGTCTAAAAGAACTATAGCAATCAGACGCTGTTTACCGATCAAATGACATTCCCGGTCGGTGATATAATGTAAGCACTGTAAACTAACTTGTTTAAATTTCGATCGACCAAAGACCAAATATCAAAAAGTGGGCCCCACAGCTTACTGGTGAACAGTAACAAAATCTGGGCCAAAACTTTATATACCAAAAACCACAAAATCCAACACTGAACACACTGACAAAATTTGGGAGCACGTGCTCCCCAAATGGCCGCGGTTGCGCGGCCAAACCATGGGTTTGGCCGCCCTTCCGCGGCATCTTGGAGGGATCACGACCCCAAATTTCGTCGTAGTTCTTAGAAAACCCTGCTCTGATTTTTAAGACATCCAGAAATAATTTTTGAGACCGTTTAAAATCAACAGAAACTGTCGGGCATGGATTTTGTGTTTTTCGATTTTCGGTCGGATCGATGTTTTAAACGCGTTAGCACAAGTTAGTATAGCAAAATGGTGAGGCTCTGATACCACTGTAAGTCTACGCTAGCGCCCCGGCAGTCTACAGACGCCAAATGCGGAACAAAAACTTTTTAACTGGCGCTATCGTATACTTTAACCCGGATCTGCCATTATTGCTAAACTAACAAACTGTAAAGAGTGTAGAAAGATTGTACCGAACGATCCGAGTCCTTCGTTCTTCAACCATCATCCCACGCTCCGTTGCGGCTGCTCCGATCTCGTCGGTCTCCGATCTCCTCGTCGAGGTGGCACCACATGATCGGTTCTTTAAACGGGCTCCCGCCTCTGACTCGAGGCAACTCGATCGTCAAGTTTGCTAAAAGAGACGACCAAGAATGATGTAGAGAATGAGTAGATGACTTTGTCTCACTTCGTCCAAATCCGTGGACGATCGGTTAATGAAGTTGCCGTGGAAATCGGGTGATGGAATGAAATGAACTGTAAAATTCCATACACCCCGAATACTATCATAATCTTTTCTCTCTTGAATCAAGTAACCAAATGAGAGAGGGGAGAGGCCTTTCTTATATAGAGAAGGAGGAGGGTGACCGTAGGAGAGAGGTGGTGACCTTAAGCATAAAGCTTATGTGAACACAAAGTAAATATCTTGCATAAAGATCTTAACCAAAACAAGAAAACAATGAAATCAAAGCATGAGTCACAAAGCCTTGTCACAAATTCTAGAACCTTCTAGAACCTTCTAGAAGCACGACTCACTCTCATCCAAGAAAAGATAAATCCGCCTTTAACCAAATGTTAAAAGACGGCTGATAGAAAACTGGAAACTGGCAACTTCCAAAAGTGATCCTGAAACGAATTTCAGGACAACCCCGAAACTGTATAAATATACCCGCATTTGTATTACGACCGAATACAAATGCAACTGAGACAAAGATATTATACCTACTCAATATAATACTCGGATCCGGCTTAAACCAAAGCCGACCAGTATTATCTGTCCGAAAATCGACACGTGCGTAAACGCACGTGCATTTTCCGAACCCTGCCATAAAACCATACGGCCTCTACAACGTTTCGCCCGAACTTGGGAAACTGTCTGTGGGGGACTCTAATGACTCGTCAGCACCCTGGCAGTGGGTTTAACCACAAACCGTCAGCGGCACCAGCTATGCGTAACGGCTGCCCACGGACTGACCTCAAGGGTGGCCGAAGAGCGCACTCATCCGGAAAACCCTACTGAGCCTAACAGTGATAATGTATATACTGTCCGGTCCGTTCGTCAATGAGTATCGCATATCCTGCCTAGGGGGCTAGCAACGTCAGACCCCTAATAGCAGTATAAGTCGTGTCGGAGTGAAGCCCAATACACCCTGAGATACTACTGGAGTACCTACCAGTAAATCTCCTACCATGGCCATGGATTTGTGTAATGGCTCTCCTAGACACAGCACGACCTCGCCCCCAATACCGGGAGAGACGAATCCCCTGCCGATCCGCTCACGTGCCTCCATATGGCTCGGGACTGTACCCAAAAGCTACCTGTTTGCACGACTCCTTTGAGCCGTGGTAGGGTAGAAATCAAAGCACAGTGGGAACTCACACGAGACAAATGACGACCTCAGGTCGATGAACTAACCTGTACACATGTCACCAGGGAACTGCTATCCGACGATAGGTATAGTACTAACTAGCAGATTCCCGGCGAGTCCTGTCCGGTGTACTCATAATCCAATGAGCACCTGTATACATCTTAGGTGATCCAACTGACACCAGTGGCTTGTGAGACCGGCCACCGCCCCTCGTCGGGGTCTCGACTGTACACACTAGTCTACTCCGGAGTATCGATGCCCTGTCTCGAAACTCCCACGACTAGGGACCACAATTAAGGATATGCATATAAACTACCCAACTCTCACGTATATGATCGCCATCATACTGTTGGTAGTAAAGCAAGATCCTAAGGGCTCTATCAAAGTGTAACATGCAATCAGTCACCTGAACATGTACACGACTGATAAAGGCAAACCAGATAGCATACTATCATCTCGAGTAAGACTGTGATACCGGGATAGGTCCTCCGCAATCATTGCAATCACGTACCTGCGATCCAATAATTGACTATGAGGGCACTATCTCCAACAGCCGTACCGCCCCAAACCCTAAGGTTTAGAGGCGGTTCAGACGGTCACATAATCGAGTTAAGGTTTGTGTTCTTCTAGAGGGTCCATCGCGTTAAATGCACGTTTTTCCGAAAGATTTCAACTCAAGAAAAATTCAACACTTGAAAGTTTTTCGTGCCGGGAAAAAATGATTTAATGATATCCGTTCGAACATTTTAACAGTTTCTAAATATCCGGAAAATATAACGAAATTAAATATTCCGATCGAATCAGCGAATACAAAATAAACCCCAGATTACACAACACTTGAGTCAGAAAATAAAATACCCAGAAAATATAAGGAATAGCTACGGATATTACTGCATAAAATTCTGTCCACGGTTCACTTTTACCGCCGCGGAACCGCCGCTAAAAGTGGGGTGAGACCACGGTTCCGCGGCGGATGTACGGAATTTTGGGCTCGAATTTTGTGGTAATTCTTGTTAGTGTATATGCCCTAGGGGCCATTATTGTATCATGCTAGGTTCTATATTACTTAATGGAAGCTTGGGATATTCATAGTTGTATATAACAGTCTTGCTAAAAATGGTTGTATGCTACTTGGTTTGAGTCTACTTTAATATGTGCATATGTTTCTTGTAACGTATCACTTATATATATTAGTAGAGCCCGTAGGATCTTTGCTTGATTACCAGCGTTGTGATGGCAGTCACACTAGTGGGGGCTGGGTAGTCTGTAAGCAACATCCTATACAGGTCCCTGGTCGTTGGATTATCGAGATAGGGCATCGATATTCCTGAGTAGACTAAGTGTATACGCTTCTCATCCTAGTTGGGGAGATGGTCTGTCCCACAGCCATCAGTACGTCGTACTAGAGATAGTATACAGGTGCTCGTTAGGTTACGGGTACACCGGACAGGACTCGCCGGGGAACTGATTGGTTTGTATTATACCCATCGTCAGTTAACAGTTCCCAGGTGACATGAGTACAGCATAGTCCACAGACTTGACACTGCTACTTCGCCTCGAGTGTGTCCCACTGTTCTTAGATTGATCAGCTACCACGGCTCAAAGGAGTTGTGCAAACAAGTAGCAGTTGGGTGCAGTCCCGAGCACTTGGAGGCAGTGGCGGTTATATAGGATTCGTCTCTCCCGGTATTGGGAGTTGATATCGCGCTGTGTCAGAGAGCCATTACGCAAATTCCCTGTCGAGGGCAAGCGAGATATACTGGTAGGTAGGTTCCAGTAGCTTCTCAGGGTGTAATGGACTTCGCTCCGACACGACTTATACAGCTATTAGGGGACTGACGCTTGCCGCCCCCTAGGCTTGATATGCGATAGTCTTAGACGAACAGACCGGACTGTACGGAGATTGTCACATCAGGCTCAGTAGGGGTTCGGATGGTTTTCCTCATCGGTCTTCTTATCGACATCTACCTGGGGACCGTTACGTACAGCTAGTGCCGCATGCGGTCTGTGGTTAAACCCACTGCCAGCGTAGTGTCGAGTTTTTAGAGTCCCACACAGAGAGTTTCCCTGCTCCAGGTGAATCGATATAGAGGTCGTATGGTTTTACGACAAGGGTTCGGATGCGTACGAGTGTTTACGCACGTACGACTTTTCGGACAGTTTTTACTAGTCGGCTTTGGTTTAAGCCAGATTCTAGTATCGGGTTACTGGATTTATACAGTCTAAAGTTTTTCCGTGTTTTCACGGATTGGAGGGGCGTTCTCGTAATTTTTCGGGAAGCTTCTAGAAGAGTGGTGACTAAAGGGTTAAGGTGGCATTGCATTAAATGAGATTAGTAACTCATTTGCGTGATTCATCCAAGTCATTAATGCATCATAAATGCTTAATGACTTATGGAGATGAATCACTAAATGATATTTGTGAAGCATGGTTGTTAATTCTATTATTTGTTTTTGGGATAAATAATAATGCTTCATATATATTATGATAAGATCATTATCTCATTTCATTATCATTCTCATCTTCTCTCTCCTCAAGCTCACTGTCTTCAAACCCTAACCCTAACCTCTCATGAGTTGAGATCAAGGGTTAGCTAGATTAATACTTCCATAACCTCACTCTATATCCCCTAGGTAGCTTAGATTAGCACTTTAAGCAACCTAGTTATCTCAAGTTTGAGATTAAGCTTGGCGTAGTAGCTTTCAGGTGGATCGTCTTTGATTCGAGGAGACCGTTGAGGTGCCGATATTCCAAGGAGCCTTCGAGGAGTGGAGGACAACGATGAAGACCCAAAGGACAAGTAACGTGAGGTATATCTTCGTATCCGAGTATTTAAACCTCTAGTAGATAGTTAGCAATGGTTTAGATAACGATTCATGCGCTCAAGTCCGTGTTACGAAGCTTTGATAATCGTTTTTCATATATTCCGCCTCCCCGCAAGTTCGTGGGGGTGCGTGACATGGACTTACAGTGGTATCAGAGCCAACTAAACCATTACTAGCTTGTTAGCAACTGATTAGGAGTTCGATCGACGAAAAATACGAAAAACGAAAAACCAAAACCCTAAGTTTCTGTTAATTTTAAAACTATCTGAAAAAATATTTGACATACCTTAAAATTCACAGCAGGGAAATATATGAGTTATGGGAAAATATGAGCCAATGACTCGGTAAAACGGCCGCGGATCCGCGGCAATAGAGATCTTCTGTCGCGGATCCGCCGTCGAGTCAACGCCGAGTTGACTCGGAGTTTCACATTAATTCATATTTTTTGGGTTTTTGTCTTACTGTATGTTCTGTTTCTACCCAGGTTGCTTCTTTGCTGGTTGGCTTTTGGGGTAAACACGGAATATGGTTATCGATCGATATTCTAAGATATTTGCTAATTGGGTTTTTATCTGTAATGTTTAATGTGTTCGTAAACCATCCCTAATTGCTAGTATGTCGGTTGGCAGGGGGTTGCACATTTCTGAAATGTTTACTGTTTGTGTATATGAACTGTATTGGACTGTTGTGATGATTAGCCGGGGTTTGTGATGTGTTTAATATTCATTCATTCAATGCAAATGTAATTTGATGTAATATTCTTTTGCGGGGCACATCCAGGTTGCGGTTGTAGCCACCGTTGTATTATTTCTTTTTACTGTTTTTGCTCCTAGGATAGACCCAAGGCGGGGTACACAAACTACCGTGTACGTTGAAGTGTTTAGTGGCCTACTCACTTTGTTGAGGGAGACCGCTTCACTTCGGGTACTTGGCGGGTAGTTTGCCGTACCCGTAGGGGTCTAGGGTGGGGTAATGGCTATTCATCACAACTATGTAATCCGTCTTTTATTGCAGGCTCAAAGCAAATGCGGATTGTTAATAAATCCAATAAAGTTCATCTGTGATCTTGAATGATTATTATTGCGTCTGACGAATGTACAATATCTATATATGATAGCTATTAGACATCACTTATGTTTTACACCCGCGCTAGCCCTGCCCCCGCTCTGTCGTTAGTTAAGTAACCTAACGGGTGATGACGGGACCCCGTGGCGAATGCGGATGGCATAAGAGGGCATGGTATTTTCGTTGTTTTCTGCAATGATAGGATAAATGATGGGAAGCATTATTATAATCCAAAGAAAATAAACCAAAGTTTAATCGTTGGAACAAATTTAAAAGAAACCACTCGGTTATTTTAAAAGAGTGGAATTTTTTAATTACGGAGCTTTAACCACTCCTTTTAAAAAGTATCAGGTTCCTTCGATTATATCAAGTTCACTACGTTCACGGTTTTGCCAAAACCATTCGTAGCCCTCCGTCATTTCATTTGGGTATCCAATAGTATTCAAGCTGTGTTTGTTTGGCCAAAGTCAAGGCACAGTGTTTGGTAGCTATTGGATATTCATATGTAGCATAGATAGATGCGTTGGTTTGGGACAGTCGTACTACCTTGTTTGGCCAAAGTCAAGGGTATGTACGGGTGGGTTCAAATTAACCTGGACAATGACGGGTAGAACTTGACATGTGACTTATGATTTGTTTGGCCAAAGTCAAGGTCATAAGATCATGGGGCAAAAATCCATATCGGGAATTTCTAAAGAAACTGAAATTTGCAGAGAGAGTATACCATTTTGGAGTTTGATGAATGTTGGTAGGATTCCTTCAACATTATCATACGATGATATTTTGGATCCCGATCCTATTGTGAGTATAACTACTTATCAGGAGATTCGTCACTTAACGATCAATGCTATAAACCAAGTAGGTGCCTAGAAAGGTGTCAGCGGGGTTACGCCCCCAGAGAAAAGAGGTTATTTAATTAAGGAACTTCGCGAAAGCGTTGGAAAACCTCCCTCGAAGTATCGACACTGACCTGGCTGAACGGTTAAGCAAGAATTGTATGGTGAGAATTGTTCTGGCTAATTCTTCTTTTATGGTTTGAGGAGGGATTCGAGAAACAGTGGGAGCCATCCTGTTTAGATGAATTAAACCACTCTAAACTTGCAAGAGCATCATGCTAATAGTATTTTATTCTCTCTCTTAAATTGCAGCGACCTTGTGACCACACATAGGTTACATCTAGATAATAATTTGACTGAATCTTACTTATATGAGTGGCAAAAGTCTGTCCAGATGTCCATTGCCTATGACAAGCTGGACCACCCTATTACTACTCAAGATCCCGCCGTCCCAGGTCCATTTTCCACTGTTGCGGATAGGGATATCCGTCAGACAAGGGAAAAAGATAAAGCGAAAGTTAAGTGCCTCGTGTTAGCTTCAGTTGATGGTGTATACCAGAAGCAGCACGAGAAGAGGGACTTAGTTTCCATCTTTCTCCATAACAAAGATTTATATGGAGAGCATTCTCATATCGCAAGATATGAGACCTCAAACAAATTAATTCAAGCGAGGTTGGCTGACGAGTCATCTGTAGGGGACAACGTCCTTACAATGACTAGCTGTATTGATGAGCTCCAGGACCTGGAGACCGCGTTAGGAAACGAGTCAGATACTGACTTGATTCTATAGTCTCTGCCTCCTACCCTGAAGGAAACCAGGGAAGCGGAAGGAAAGAGAACGACAAAAGTTTCGGGACTGGATATAGTAAAAGAGGGACGTTCCTATTGTTACAGGAATTAACATTGGCAGAATGATTGCAGGGCTTTTAAAGCCAGTAGCCAGGATATGAAGCATGTTGTGGCTTCAGCCTCAAGTGTATTTGTTATAAAGAACTATATGTCAGTTAACCCTACTTCCTGGGTATTGGATACTGGATCAGGAACATACATCTGTAATTCATTACAGGCTCTGAGAAATCGTAGGGTTATCGGGATAGGTGATATGACCCTCACAGTTGCTAACGGAATGAGCATGAACGCTGAATCCGTAGGGGAATATCATCTTGGACTGACAACTGGGGAGATATTGATTCTTCGTAACTGTTTTTATGTACCAGGTACAACATGTAATATCATATCTGTATCCTTACTTTCTAAAGAAGGATATGATTTTACTTTTATAAGCGATGTGGTCCACATCCACCTAAATCAAGTTCCGATTGGGTCGGGTACATTAAATAACGGTATATACGTATTAAATCAAGCTCAGGTTTTCAATGTCCAGAATGCACTTAAAAGAAAGTCTCCAGACATGAATCAGGCTTTCTTATGGCATTGTAGACTAGGTCACATAAATGAAACACGATTAACTAAGTTACATAGAGAAGGAAATTTGAATTCGTTCGAATATCAATCTTATGCTACTTGTGAATCTTGTCTCATGGGAAAGATGACAAAGACTCCGTTTACTGGACACGGAGTAAGAGCAAGCGAGCTCTTGGGACTCGTACACAGTGACGTGTGCGGTCCAATGTCTACACATGCGCGAGGTGGTTATTCCTACTTCATTACTTTTACGGATGATTTCTCTAGGTATGGATATATCTTCTTGATGAAGCATAAATCCAAGGCCTTTGAGAAATTCCAAGAATACAAGAATGAGTAGAAAACCAAACCGGCAAAAGTATCAAGACACTGAGATCTGATCGAGGTGGTGAATACTTAAGTGCCGAGTTCTTGGGTTACTTAAAAGAGAATGGAATTCTCTCTCAGCTTACTCCTCCATACAAACCACAACACAACGGTGTATCGGAAAGGAGGAATCGAACTCTATAGGATATGGTTCGTTCCATGATAAGTAAAGCTGAGTTACCACAATCATTCTGGGGATATGCATTAGAATCAGCTGCATACCTTTTAAACCGAGTTCCAACTAAGACTGTGCCTACTTCACCATATCAGATGTGGTGTGGAAAGAAACCTGATTGGTACGAAAAATCGTGTTTGTAGTTTAACCGCAATCAGAACGGTGTCGCGCGTAGCTAGACCGAGATGAGTACGGGTCGTCCTCTGGGAAACGTTGAACCTTTTACTTTTACTTTAGATGTGTTGAGAAAGAGAGGAGGAATAAAGAATTTTGTGAAAAGTTTCTAGATCTATTTTAATGTAAAATATAGATCTAGATTATTTTAGAGATTTAAATAATATAATAATAGGGCTTGTAGGGTTCGTTAGGATTTAGTAGTTATGGAAGATTAATTAAAAGTTACCCTTTTTATCCATTAATAGATTTAGAACTAGAACGACGGTGATGCGTATAGATTAGGGTTTCTGGAGGGAAAAGGAATCCCACTCGTAACCCTTATCTCGACACGGAACTCCGTTCATTATCTAGCCTTTACCAAAACAATCATTAATCTAATCTCTAATCGTGGTCGGAACTAGCAAAGAATTGCTAGCGCGCCTGATTAGAATGTTAATGATTCTTTTGATAAAGTTCCTAAACTTTATAGGACTTAAAAAGAGTTTAATTATTTTCATCGTCCATTAGCCTACCCTAATCCGACGAACCCTAACAAGCGGAGAATTACTCGCGTATGTTGGGAGAAAAAGAGATGGAGAGAAAATGCATAATTAAACTACGAAGAAATAGAATAAGAAAAAGAACTACCTTTATTAATCAACAAGATCAAGTACACTTTGATTCCTTAGAAAATGATTACAAAAACCTAGTTTGCTTCTCGATCTCTTCTAAGGAGGTAGATGAACAGTTGATGATCAGCCTGGATGCGTGAGCCGTCTTGGACTTCGTGATCTCTTCGGCTTGATAGCTTTTTCCAAGAGGCCCTCGGTGCCTTTATATAGTGAAAACCCATAATATTATTGTTGAGAACTTGGTAAAATTCAGCATAGAATAATTCCCCAAAATCTTGCACTCCAATTCCATAAGATTGCGGCGGATCCGCGGCCCCAGGGTGGGTTTGGCCGCGGATCCGCGCTCAAGGGACAAGATTAATTGATAATTTTTCTTGTGCTTTCATCTGGTGACATTTGGCAATCCTAGGCATCTTCATATTTCAGAAATATTCTCTCGGTTGCTTCCAGACTTGGTCTCCAAGTTTGCTTCTTAATTTGGCAAGTTTTCTTCAACAAATTGATTTGTTTGTTAAATCCTTCATAACAACTTGGAAATATTCTGCACAACAACTCAAATAAGATTTTAGTAGACTTTGTTCTACTAGGATTAGACCAATAATATTATTTGCATACATTTTCCTACCAAATGATAATTAAAATATATTAACACATGGAAAATGGTGATTTTACACATAAACCCTCATATGTATAATATATTATAATAAAGTC
Source organism: Agapanthus africanus (assembly GCA_030015575.1). Lineage (NCBI taxonomy): Eukaryota > Viridiplantae > Streptophyta > Magnoliopsida > Asparagales > Amaryllidaceae > Agapanthus > Agapanthus africanus. The sequence goes on from JASDDO010000022.1 coordinate 396,087,700, forward strand.
CTTTTTTAATATGAAAATGGTAGGAAAAATGTAATACAAATGTGCAGTTTTATCAACTGAACAAATACCCCCAAACTTATCTTTGATCGTCCCGAGCAAACTAGTTTATTCAAGAGGAGAAAAAGAAAGGAGAAAACTAAGCACACTTTCGTAGGCAAACACGATTGCACTGAGCACGTGCAACAAGCCGTTAAACCTCTAGGTGTCCCTAATAGGAGGAGTGTTGTCTCCTGAGGGTTTTCAGCGGATTACACCCACAAAATCCTATAACAAAAGAAAGATGGTGAAATTTACATATAAAGACAAGAACCATAAAAGAAATACTTTGAAAAGAAGAGTTTCCAACTATACTAGCTTTTCAGTTGTCTTGAGCCCTATCTTAATAGTCATGAAAAAATATTAGAAATCATAGCATCCCTCAATAAAACATCGTCTTTATTCTTCATTCCTACCTTTCATCCAAACATTGATCATATAACCCCACGTGTGTGTAAAGAACATCCCTACACTCGGAGAATTCAATTCAAGCTATCATACTCTTGTCCATCTACCTTAGTACTTTTACTTTGATGAATACTTAGAATTGCTTACACATTTTCATGCGACCGTTAATACTTCTTGAGGTACTAAGCGACCGATTACTCATGTGCTTGCAGATTTGGTGATAATATTTTCCTTGTCTTGCACCACCTAAGGCTAAGCAGTGACTCCAAGACCAGTTGGCCTTAGGGCACTAGGTGAAGAGGCACCCTCGCTATATTTTTTTATTGCTACCTTGGCGATACAAAACCAGTGTTTATTTTTTTCTTTTCACCATTTTATATTTTCTTCATCATTTCCTTCATACTTGGGCTTTTAGAAAAGAGTATTTCAAGGTATCCTCTACTATCCCGAGTTTCAAGACGTGTGTATGTGCATACAGTAGGGTATCAACATTCAAATGTTTGACTTCCGGAATAGAAACTATTTTTCAGACTTATTTTTATCCTCAGATTAATGACTTCCTTCATCTTACTAACCCTTGGGACAACAGCTCATAACTACTTATTACCAGTTCGTGTAAGAAAACTTCTAATTATCTTGGTTTTCTTAAACTATTCCTATCTTTTGGATGTAATTTTTCACTTTCTACTTTTTTGTTAAAAAAAAATTTTAATTTTTGAAAATGTTGTGCTTATGCAAAATATGATGCAAATTGATGTGTAAATAAGCACAAACCTCCCCCAAACCTGTTTACAGCAGTGTCCTCACTGATGTCATCCGTTAAGCTCAAAAAACCTGTAGACTTGGGAGGAAATTATTAATGGGGGCAAGAATATATGAAAGTGAAAATCCTCCCCCAAACTTATTTTAGGCTCACAATTTTGTAAAAATCATTTTCTTTCAAGAGCCAAAATATACCACCCCTCCCCCAAACTTGAGTTAAACATTTTTAATCTTTTAAAATCACATGAGGGGGTTAAGGTTATTGGTCAATGCCAAGCTTTGCAAAGACCGAAGGTCAACACCAACCATTCAAAAATTTTATCAATGAAGTACCAAGGTTGGTGGAAGAACATGTCACCTTTTGATGTGAAGAAGTGGGGAGGTGACAAGAGGTGTAATGGAAAAGGATTGCGTCTCAATTTGGAGAGACGACACAGTGATAGTAATGATGGATTACTCGCATTGTTATGATTGTCCAAAAGAGGGGGTGGAGGTCCAATTTCTTCATCTTGGAGTTGATTCATCTCAACACCCGTGTCTTGTAAAAATGCGAGTTCATCAGCGAAAATTTCCTCAAAGCTTTCGTCGATACCCCGAAAAATAATGTCATCAGAAAAAATGGGGTGATCGTCAGACTCTATAAAAGGTTTCTCATTAGATGTTGACCCGGACAACTCGGTGGAAGAGTAAATGGTTGGGTCAAACAACAACATATGAAAATAGTCTGTATCATGAGGTTGATCAAATTCGCTGCTGTCTACATCCATTAATTCGACAGAACACACATGAGCATAGGGTTCGGAGGGTTCACTTCCCAACTTGTAAATATTAAGCTCAATTGACTTTTTTCCAAAGGATAGGGTCATAGAGCCGTTTCTACAATTAATTACTGCGTTGGAAGTGGCCAAAAAGGGTCGACCGAGTATCACCGGGATTTGATTGCGTGGGTTTGCTACAGGTTGTATATCTATAACGATAAAGTCCACAGGGAATATGAATTCTCCGACTTTGATTAACATATCCTCTAGCTCACCCCTAGGTTAGGTGATAGATCGATCGGCCATCTGAAGAGTGCAATGCGCCGGCTTTAACTCTCCGATCCCTAATTGCTCATACACAGAATACGGAAGCAAGTTAACACTAGCACCAAGATCGAGTAGATCACGATTGATATTTTTACCCCCAATAGAGATTGAAATTGTAGGACTTCCGGGGTCCTTTCATTTCTTGGGAAGTTGTTGTGTAAAAGCTGTGCTCACATTACTCGCAAGGAAAACTTTTTTAGGTACTTGAACTTTTCTCTTCCTAGTGCACAAGTCCTTTAGGATTTTCGCATATGACGGAATTTGTTGAATAGCATCTAGGAGAGGAATGTTTATGTTAACTTGCTTAAAAATTTCCACGATCTTCTCCATTTGCGGGTTAGGTCGGTTGGCCCATAATCGGTTTGGAAATGGAGCACGATCAATAAGTTTTGGGTCCAACGTTTGTGGAGAAGACTGTGGCGACGAATTCGATCCCAAAATTGGAGTGGGAATCGACTTAGATAGATTTGGTGAAATGTTTGAGCCTTGGGGAAAACGGAGAATATGCTCGGATGAAGGTGGGAGACTAGACGAATTAGGGGAAGAAGAAGAAGAAGGGGTATCAAATGTGTCACTATCATCAACTTGCTCACCCACTTGGTTGTTCAGCACTCTCCCCGATCTCAACGTAGTGACGGCATTCACATTATGACTTTGTGAATGGCCAGGATTCGGTAGGGGTTGAGATGGGAGTTTCCCTTTCTCTCTTGCACTCATTGCGGCGTTTAACTGTGCGATTTGGTTTTCTATTGATTTAATACTCTCACCATGGGAGGAGGAGTTTTTCGTTAGGGCATCAATAGAAGACCTCATATCAGCCGAATTTTGCATGGATTGTTTCATGAACATATCCAGAGTTTGTGCAAGTGAGTTGTCAATACCGGCCACTTGTGGTGTAGAAATGTTGGCCGAATTTTGGAAATTCTGTGACTGAAAGGGGGGCTGATTCTATGGTTGTGGTTGCTGTGGAGGAGGTCTTTGATAATTATTTTGTTGGTTTTGATTCCAAGCAAAGTTAGGATGATTCCTCCATCCTTGATTGTACGTAGAAGAATAAGGGTCGTTTCTAGGTCGCTGCTGAAAAGCAGCATTAGCTTGAAACGATGCATTCATAGGACATTCTTCCGTTAAGTGTGAAGGATCCGAACAGCAACCACAAACGGTCTTAGGAAGCGCAACCTGATTTAGGGAGAATGATGAAAATTATTCTCCATAGCATCGAGTTTCTTCTGCATCGCTGCCATTTCGGCTTTTACTGCGATGGAAACATCGAGTTGGTGAATACCTCCCTTAGTTGAAGGTGGTCTTACGCTTTCCCACTGCAACGTGTGTTCAGCGAGATCTTCCAGATATTTCCATGCTTCACCGTCATCTTTAGACATGAAATTGCATTGACACATTGTTTCAAGCATCTGCTTTGTCGCTGGATTAATGCCCTCATATATAATCCGACATAAATCCCATCTTTGTATCCCGTGATGGGGGCATTGGACAAACAGATCTTTGAAACGTTCAAAGCACTTCCAAAATGGTTCATTGGGAAGCTGGGTGAACTGATTGATCTCGCTCCTAACATGTGCAGTCTTATGATTTGGGTAAAACTTCTTAAGAAATGCTACGATGAATTCATCCCAATTAGCGATAGAGTGTGCGGCAGTATTATAAAGCCATTTTTCTGCCAAGTCGCACAGTGTGAATGGGAGAAGACGTAAGCGCATAGCATCTAAAGTCAATTGTGAAGTACCCATCATTGCGCATACGTTTTCGAATTTGGTGATGAAAACGTACGCGTCTTCCGACTCAAGCCCGTGAAATTTGGGCAGCAGATTGATGTAGTGGGGTTTGATTTCGAAATTATCCCCGTTAGGTGGTGGAAGAGATAGACAAGTAGGAAGGGGACCACGAATAGGATAGCATCTCTCTTGGAGAGAGATGCGCGGTGGATTCTGCGCACCTTCGGGCGGTGGCAGCGTGGTGTTATACTCTGATGGAGTGCCGTCCATCTCGGTTGATGTGGTGTGTGGTGGGGGAAAAGAAGATGAAGAAGTACCGACTTCGGCGTCGATAGCAGGAACGCGGACAAGACGGGCACTAGGATCCCGTGTCCAGCCGAGCATGCACTAAGCGGGTTTAGTGCAAGTGGCAGCGTGTGTGTGATTTAAAATTGGCTTGTTTTGAAAAAGTGGGACTCAAGACAAATCTCCCTAAAATGCACAAGCAACCCTAGAACTAAGGTTACCTAGGTCAGTCTCTAGACAGCTCCTAACTAAGGCTAGAAATAGGACCTCAAACCGCCTCTTCACGGACAAGTACGGCCAGGTAAGTGGGAAGGAACCACCACTACAGTGGGCCTAATTAAAAACCACTAGCCTAGACACCGCAATGTCAGTTAGGATAAACGGCCGATGCCTATACTAGTCTTTTTCCTATTGAGCTCGACAGTCCTTAGAGTCTGGTCTAGATATTTTTTAAATTAATGAAGGGTTGTTCTATATGCTCGGTTTGTGATGTGTGGGGCTTAGGAAGGGTGATGAAATCCCCACATAATCTTGATTTGGTCTTTGCCCCTTAGAATCCGTATTAAAATATGCAAAACAAAACCAATCACAAAACTTTTGCAAAAAGAGTTTTGAGCGGCGCAATTTTGCAAAGAATCCTGCAGAAAATAGATTTTATTGGATTTTAGAGAAGGGAGTTAGAATCTTACCAGAGAAGTGTGAACCCTAGATCTCCTGTTTCCTCAAGTCCGTGACTCCAGATTTCCTCGCAAAAATTCACACAATAATCGTTAAATATACAATTTGCAGTTTTGTTTTAATAATGATATGACTCGTCTAAGAATTCAACACAAATAGTAAAAATAAAAAAATTACGCACGGATCCCCGGCAACGGCGCCATTTGATTGGTACGAAAAATCGTGTTTGTAGTTTAACCGCAATCAGAACGGTGTCGCGCGTAGCTAGACCGAGATGAGTACGGGTCGTCCTCTGGGAAACGTTGAACCTTTTACTTTTACTTTAGATGTGTTGAGAAAGAGAGGAGGAATAAAGAATTTTGTGAAAAGTTACTAGATCTATTTTAATGTAAAATATAGATCTAGATTATTTTAGAGATTTAAATAATATAATAATAGGGCTTGTAGGGTTCGTTAGGATTTAGTAGTTATGGAAGATTAATTAAAAGTTACCCTTTTTATCCATTAATAGATTTAGAACTAGAACGACGGTGATGCGTATAGATTAGGGTTTCTGGAGGGAAAAGGAATCCCACTCGTAACCCTTATCTCGACACGGAACTCCGTTCATTATCTAGCCTTTACCAAAACAATCATTAATCTAATCTCTAATCGTGGTCGGAACTAGCAAAGAATTGCTAGCGCGCCCGATTAGGATGTTAATGATTCTTTTGATAAAGTTCCTAAACTTTATAGGACTTAAAAAGAGTTTAATTATTTTCATCGTCCATTAGCCTACCCTAATCCTACGAACCCTAACAAGCGGAGAATTACTCGCGCATGTTGGGAGAAAATGAGATGGAGAGAAAATGCATAATTAAACTACGAAGAAATAGAATAAGAAAAAGAACTACCTTTATTAATCAACAAGATCAAGTACACTTTGATTCCTTAGAAAATGATTACAAAAACCTAGTTTGCTTCTCGATCTCTTCTAAGGAGGTAGATGAACAGTTGATGATCAGCCTGGATGCGTGAGCCGTCTTGGACTTCGTGATCTCTTCGGCTTGATAGCTTTTTCCAAGAGGCCCTCGGTGCCTTTATATAGTGAAAACCCATAATCTTATCGTTGAGAACTTGGTAAAATTCAGCATAGAATAATTCCCCAAAATCTTGCACTCCAATTCCATAAGATTGCGGCGGATCCGCGGCCCCAGGGTGGGTTTGGCCGTGGATCCGCGCTCAAGGGACAAGATTAATTGATAATTTTTCTTGTGCTTTCATCTGGTGACATTTGGCAATCCTAGGCATCTTCATATTTCCGAAATATTCTCTCGGTTGCTTCCAGACTTGGTCTTCAAGTTTGCTTCTTAATTTGGCAAGTTTTCTTCAACAAATTGATTTGTTTGTTAAATCCTTCATAACAACTTGGAAATATTCTGCACAACAATTCAAATAAGATTTTAGTAGACTTTGTTGTACTTGGATTAGACCAATAATATTATTTGCATACATTTTCCTACCAAATGATAATTAAAATATATTAACACATGGAAAATGGTGCTTTTACACATAAACCCTAATATGTATAATATATTATAATAAAGTCCTTTTTTAATATGAAAATGGTAGGAAAAATGTAATACAAATGTGCAGTTTTATCAACTGAACAAAACCCTATCTTTAACAAATTAAGATATGGGGATGTCCAGCTTTTGTAAAGAAGCAGCATGCGGAAAAGCTAGAGGCACGATCAGTACAGTGTAAGTTTGTGGGATATCTAAAGAACTCCAAAGGATATTATTTCTATTACGCAGAGGAACAAAATATTTTTGTTTCTCAAAATGCTCGCTTCTTGGAAACTGAGTTTTTAGAAAATCAGATAAGTGGGAGCGCAATAGAACTGGAAGAAATTCCAGAACCACAAGTTATTACTGAAAGCTTGGTAGAACCAGAGGTTTCAGAAGAACCGGACATCCCGACGCCACTCCGCAGGAGTAGTAGGCAGTCTCATCCGCCCGAGAGATACTACGGTTTTCTCATAGACGGGGATAGAGAGGATTGCACTATTGACTATGATGAGTCTACTAGCTTCCAGCAAGCCATTCAGAGTGGTGACTCAGTAGGCTGGAAGCAATGCGGACCGAAATGGAGTCCATGTACACTAACAAAGTATGGACTTTGGACGTTGCTCCAGATGGAGTAAAACCAGTAGGATGGAAAAGAATCTTCAAAAAGAAGATTGGTGTAGATAGACAGGTTGAAACCTATAAGGCTAGACTTGTTGCAAAGGGATTTCGTCAAAGACCTGGTTTGGACTATGACGAAACCTTTTCTCCAGTGGCTATGCTTAAATCTATTCGGGTCCTTCTTGCTATTGCTGCCTTCCACGATTATGAAATCTGGCAGATGGACGTAAAGACGGCTTTTCTAAATGGTAATTTGGAAGAGAGCGTCTATATGGATCAACCAGAGGGATTCATTCAGAGTGGGAGCAACGGTAAAGTATGCAAGCTGCTTAGGTCCATTTATGGACTAAAGCAGGCATCGCGGAGTTGGAATATCTGTTTTGATGATGCTGTCAAAGAATTTGACTCTATCAAAAATCTAGATGAACCATGCATATACAGTAAATTGTAGAGAGAGCTGTAGTATTCCTCGTCTTGTACGTGGATGACATCCTCCTAATAGGAAATGATATTCCTATATTACAGTCAGTCAAAAGATTCTTGTCACATAAATTCTCCATGAAAGACCTGGGTGATGCCACCTACATTCTGGAGATCCGGATCTATCGTGATAGATCAAAGAGGATGTTGGGACTTTCGCAGTCCAGGTACATAGACACCATAGTGAAGAGATTCAGTATGGAAGATTCTAAGCGCGGTAACCTACCGGCTTGTCACGGAATCACCCTCTCCAAAGATATGTCTCCCAAGACTGATTTGGAAAGGGATCGTATGTCGATTATACCCTACGCTTCAGCAGTAGGCTCTATAATGTATGCAATGTTATGTACCAGACCAGATGTGTTGGAGATAGTGCCCTCAGAGTCAATTATTGGATCACAGGCACGTGATTGCAATGGTTGAGGGAGGACCTATCCCGGTAGGACAGTCTTACTCGAGATGATAGTATGCTATCTGGTTTACCTTTGTCATCGTGTATTGCTTCAGGTGACCTTGCAGGTCGCTATTACACGCTGATAGAGCCCCTAGGATTCTTGCTTGACTGCCGGCAGTATGATGGCGATCATATACGTGAGAGCTGGTGGTACATAAGCACATCCTTAAAAGGTCCCTAGTCGTGGGAGTTTCGAGACAGGGCATCGATTCTCCAGAGTAGACTAGTGTATACAGTCAAGACCCCGACGAGGGGCGGTGGCCGGTCTCATAAGCCACTGGTGTCAGTTGGTACACCTAAGATGTATACAGGTGCTCATTGGGTTATGAGTACACCGGACAGGACTCGCCGGGAACATGCTAGTTGGTCTTATACCTGACGTCAGATAGCAGTTCCCTGGTGACATGTGTACAGGTTAGTTCATGGACCTGAGATCGTCATTTGTCTCGTGTGAGTTCCCACTGTACTTTGATTACTACCCTACCACGGCTCAAAGGAGTCGTGCAAACAGGTTTTAGTTGGGTACAGTCCCGAGCCACATGGAGGCAGTGAGCGGATCTGCAGGGGTTCGTCTCTCCCGGTATTGGGGGTGAGTTCGCGCTGTGTCTAGGAGAGCCATTACACAAAGCCCTCGGCCGAGGCAGGAGATTTACTGGTAGGTATTCCAGTAGTATCTCAGGGTGTTCTGGGCTACACTCCGACACGAATTGTACTGCTTTTGGGGGTCTGACTTTTACCAACCCCCTAGGCCCGACATGCGATGCTCATAGACGAACGGACCGGACTGTACGGATATTGTCACTGACACGCTCAGTAGGGTGTCAGGATGAGTTCGCTCATCGACGTCCCTTTTGGTCAATAGCTGGTGGCCCGTAACGTATTGGCTTATACCTCTGACGTGCTAGTGGTTAAATCCACAGCCATAGTATTGACGAGTTTTTAGAGGACACCACACTTTCAGTTACTCAAGCTTTCGGGCGAAACGCTGTAGAGGCCGTATGGAGATATGGCAGGGTCCGATCAGATACGTGCGGTATTGCACGGATCAGGATCGGACAGTTTTGTACTAGTGGCCGTATAGTCATATGGCAGGGTTCGATATGATACGTGCGGTATTGCACGGATCAGGATCGAACGGATATTACTAGCCGGCTTTGGCTTAAGCCGGTCCTAGTTTAGTACAGTGTAGATTTTGTCTCATTGCATTTGTATCCGGTCAGAATACAGATGCGGGTGTGTATGCACAGTATCGGGGTTTTCCTGTAATTTATTACGGGACCAGTTTTCTGGAGTTGCCAGTTTGCATTCCGTTCCGGCCGGTTTTCCTTTGTTCTTTCCCGGCCGGACTTTTCTGATGGAGGGGGTAATTTGCAGTTTTGCAAATTACATTTGGGGAAGGGGGTTTCTTGCATATGTATTAATTATGATAGCATCTTTAGATACCATTCTTTTCCTTCATCATTTCTTGCAAAAGGTGATTAGGATTGATTTAGAGTTTGATATGAGTTTTGTTATCATGATGTTTGGCTATGGTCACCGCTTGCTTTTACTACCATTACCTTCCTTCTAAGGTTGTGGTTTTGTATTCCCTCCTCCACCATTCTCATTTGGAGATGGTAGAACTCGCTTGAGAGAAAAAGAAGATGAGAGTTTCATTCTTGAGAGTGTAGTATTCTTGATCTCATTTTCATGCTAGAAAAATGCAAGCACCATTTTTCTAATCTTGATTCCTCCATCCATCAATGGCAACAACATAACCCCAAAGAGACAAGCATCTTCTACACAACATTCTACAGCATTTCTTGGGCATGTCGACTTGCCGGCTTCATGCCCGAGTTGCCTCGGTATTGAGGCGGGAGCCCGTAAAAGACGCAGGCGATGTGGTGCCCTTCCGGCGAGGAGGCGACGATATGGAGACTATACTTTCCGCGGGTGATTGGGACGATGACGAGAAGACCAGAGGACTCGGATCACTCGGTATACTTCCCTTCCCATCTCTTGTTAGCTAGCATTAGGTTAATGGTTACGATCCGGGTTTTTATTGTCCGCGGTAGCGCCAGTTTCCGAGTAAGGAAAATTTTTGATTCCGCATTTTGGCCTCGGTAAGACGGCCGGGGCGCTGCCGTGGCGCAACATGGTATCAGAGCCACGCCATTAACCTTGTCTAGCTTGCTCTAACGTGTTTACAAGTTCGATCGATCGGATTTTCCAAAAACCACATTTCCATGTCGCACTTTCTGTCGATTTTTTCCTTGCTCTAAAAATTATTTGGTACATTGGAAAATTACGTGCAGGGTTTTTTATGAATTCTGTGAAAATTTGGTACGCTGATGTTACTGTAGAGCGGCGGTTTAGCGGCCAAAACCACGTTTTGGCCGCGGAACCGCCGCCGTTTTGTGGCCAAACCGTACCAAATTTCTACAGTGGTTTACTGACATGAAAATAGGGTTTCTGGTATATTCTTTTTGGGCCCAGATGTTTTTGAGTGCTACAGTTGTGCTTGGGGCCCACTTCGGAAAATTCTGTCGATCGAAAATTTTAAACATGTTATTTCACAGTATTTACATTATATCTGCGACCGTGAATGTCACTTGATCGGTAAATCCAGTCTATCTGCTATAGCCCTTTTAGACGGATTTGCGAACGTGATATTCACGTTGATGTTCTGTGTTTATGCTGTGATGTTACGGATCGGTCGTGGGGGATATCCTGGATGCAATGTTAGTACAGTTTTGTTCATATGTACATTTGATATTGCGGGGCGAGCGTCCGACATGTGGACTGCCGTCACTGCCTGTTTGTATTATTCTTTTGGGGCACGACCTGGTTGCGGTCGATGTACCCGGTGTATTTATATTTTACTTTCTGTACTAGGATTACCCCGCGGAGGGGTGCATGGATAGCCGGGTTCTAGAGGGCAACGGGCCCGCATCTCATGGCATTGAGATGGAGGGGGCTTCACTCTAGGATTAGCGGGCTATTCGCCGCACTCGTAGGGGGTACAGGTTGGCCCAGGAGGGGTGCCCAAGTTACCGGATTCCGTGAAGTGCTAGGTGGTCCATTCACGGAGCTGGAGGGGACTGCCTCGCTTCAGGTCTTGGCGGGTGACTTGCCGCACCCGTAGGGGTCTAGGATTTCATTGCACAGGCTATCCACACGACCAAGGGAACGTCGGGTTTCAGCAGCGGCTCTGTGAAACCCGGGGATCCCAGATATCTGTATTGTTCTGTGATGCTGTACATTTCTGTGATGTTGCATTTTTATCACGCCTTGAGCGAAATATAATATATTGGTATATATATTAGTAGATGTTGTATATGTTTTTCATCCGCGCTAGTCCAGTCCCCGCTCTGTCGTTAGTTAGCTAACCTAACGGGTGATGACGGGACCCAGTGGCGAATGCGGATGGCATATACGTACGTCAGTATATTTTCGTTCTTTATTGGTGTGATCATATGATGGGACTGCGTTGATTTGGATCAATGCAAGTTATAAACAAACCTATTCTGATGTTGTTGGAACAATTTTTCAAAGAGCTGTTATTGCAAGGGCATTCTCTTTTGTTTTAAATAGTGGTATTCAGTTAGAATATCCTGCTCCTCAGTCGACGAGGCAAGGGCCGAGATCCCTTCACCGGGAGTGACCCCTTGGACAAAAGTTTGCGTCAGGGCAATAACTTCACTATAGCCGATTACTTTTGCTTTGCATCGTGGTATTCAGTTGGAATATCCTGCACCTCATTCTACAGGGAAAGAGCCGAGATCCCTTCACCGGGAGTGACCTCTTTAGTAAAGGTTTTCGTCACTATATTTTTATAAAAGGCTATGCAGTTCCTTCAACGATATCAAGTTCATTACGTTAAAAGTTTTTCGCCAAAAACTCGACGTAGCCCTCCGTCATTTCTTACAAGTATTACTTAGTATTCGTGCTGCGTTTGTTGACTGTGTCAAGGCGTAGTGTGCGGTAGCTAAGTAGTGTTTGTTTGTAGCATATTAATGGGATTGGTTAGGACAGTCGTGCGGCCTTGTTGACTGTGTCAAGGGCTCGTACGGATGGGTTTAATGCAATCCAGGATAATGACGGGTTGAACTTGACTAGGACTCTTTGATTTGTTGACTGTGTCAAGGTCACTTGGGTCCTCGGGGTAAAAATCACATCGGGAGTTTCAAAAGAACTGAAACTTGCCAGGCATGCGCATACCTTCTGGAGTGTGGTGACTTGAGTGGATTCCGTCAAGTTATAATGTGATGATAGTTGGATCCCGATTCCCACTGATGTGTTAGTTTACTCTTCGGGTGACCCCGACTAGTTCTTCTTTCAGGTTTGGAGGAGAATTTGAGGTACAGTGGGAGGTTTCCTAATTAGATTAATTGGTAACCATTCTGATCTAGGTTAGAGTGCACGCTGAGTGTTTCTTTTCTCTCTCTTTTTGGCAGCAACCTTTGACCCGACCCTTGACTATGACTCAGTGACCAAGTTGACCGAACCTTCTTAACACTGGCTTTTGGATTGTCAGAGTTGCAGACCTTATTGCCACTCCTACTTTTACCCTTTTCTCCAGGACACCCCGTATTACTACGAACGTCCATTTCCATTGGACAAAACCATCGTATGGTTATATACGAACTCGAAGGACTTCGAGGATGGTTTCTGGTTCTGGAGAAAACGAATAGGATTATTCAGTTGTCTTTTCCTTTTACCTTCTCTCGGGTTGCGAGTACTCCTTGGTTTAGGAGATAGTACACCTATTACGCAAATTGGATAGTCTTCTTCCAAACCTTAGGCTGGTGCCGACCGGTAGGGAATGTAGAAAACCAATTAGCATGACGATGGTGTGCAGAAGGTATTAAGTTAAGACAAAGCAAGGGATTAGTAAGAGGGCAAAGTAAATTGCGACTGCTATTCACGACCGAACCGAGTATTTTTTCGCCAATCCTAAATCACCTTTGAATTTCTCCAGGACACTCCGTATCACTACGAAGATCCACAGTTATATTTGGATACTCCATCGTATGGTTATATACGAACTCGAAAGGAACTTGTTCCAGTTCGGGGATGGATTCTGGTTCAGGAGAAATAGGAATAAGGTTCATTCGGTTGTCTTTTATCTTCACCTTCTCTCGCATTGCGAGTGCTCCTAGGATTAGGACAATACACCCATTATGCTTATTGGATAGTCTTCTTCCAAACCATAGGCTGGTGCCGAACGGTAGGGAAGGAAGAAAACCATTTGGCCTAAAGGGGTGTACAGAAGGTAATGACTAAAGACAGATAAAGAGATTTGGAGAGGTGGCAAAGAATTATACGGTTACAGTTGTGAATCTGGATAATGGAAGAGGCATTACTAGGAATACCAGGATACCCCATCGAAATATTTCAATGTTTCAGTTTCACTGTGTACTGTTAAAGGAAAACTGATTTCCCGATTTGATACTTACTCCAGGGTATGTATTTACCAGGTATGATTCTCACATCTGTATGGTTTTACAGATGATGAGTGGGAGTAAGTCATTGGGAATAGGGTGATCATCCTCATTATATCGGGATTCGTTGTAATCGGTGATATTTGAGGAGATCATCTGGGCTGTTTGCCGGTCGGCAAATATTTGGTTTTGAATATCCGCTGTTGTGCACCAATTTCAAATTGATATATCTGTACGTCTATTTTCATAGAGTGAGATATACCTTTTGATATTATGTCGATGACATTTACCTATATCAATGGATGGTTAGGTAAGGAGCATTAAACAGTGGTGTAATTCTTCTTAACCATAAGTACAGTTTTCAACCTACGACACACAGTGAAAGAGTTGTCAGACTCAAGGGACTTATACAGAGTATTGTATGTTGTCCAGGGTCCATCAGGACAGAGGGGATGGTCCTCGTACTATATTCGGTTTACTTATGACTTCTCTAGTTTGTAGACAGGTGTTTCGTGGAAACACAGGGTCTGAATTTTGAGAAGTTATAGGTATTTGAATAATGTAGAGAACCAGATATTGCAAGTAGCGGGATTCTTCAAAGTGATCGAAGATGTAGATACTTGTGTATGGTATTCAGTTTATAGTAATGATTAAGAGAACTTGCTTCTCTTTCGGGTTACTCATAATTGGAAGCATTCCTGAGTTGAGTAACGCTGATCGGCCTCCTTCCATTTAGTTTACATGCACTGGAGATAGCTGCATGATTTGAATCTGGTTCAATTGAATCACTGCCTCTGGTTCTATATTGGATATAGAACAGTTCATATCTTAACGATGTTAAGGTACGGGGAGTTGTCCGGCTTATGCTTAAAACCAGACACTGGAAAACTCAAGGCACGTTTCTGTAATGGCTGTTTGCGGTTTGACCCAGGCTATGACGAGGGTTGACTTTCTACCATCTGGAAGATCAATAGAGATATTGTTCTTGACTCGCCACATTTTAAAAGAAATGGATTTTTAGAAAACAGTAGTGGGAGTATGGTAGAACTGGAAGTGATTCCAGAACCGCAAACGATTACTGAAGATTTGATAAGGAACCTAAAGATTCAATCTGGTTTGACATTCCATTGGCCACTCCGCAGATACGGTGGGTAACTTCAGGAACCCGAGAGGTACTCCGGTAGCCTCAAGGACGGTGACAGGGAAGTTCTTGTTTACCCACACTTGACATTGCTGTTGTTCCAGGCCGCGAGACCCGGCAGGAGGATGAGTATGTAAGTCTACGCTAGCGCCCCGGCAGTCTACAGACGCCAAATGCGGAACAAAACTTTTAAACTTGGCGCTATCGTATACTTTTAACCCGGATCTGCCATTATTGCTAAACTAACAAACTGTAAAGAGTGTAGAATGGTTATACCGAACGATCCGAGTCCTTCGTTCTTCAACCATCATCCCACGCTCCGTTGCGGCTGCTCCGATCTCGTCGATCTCCGATATCCTCGTCGAAGTGGCACCACATGATCGGTTCTTTAAACGGGCTCCCGCCTCTGACTCGAGGCAACTCGATCGTCAAGTTTGCTAAAAGAGATGACCAAGAATGATGTAGAGAATGAGTAGATGACTTTGTCTCACTTCGTCCAAATCCGTGGACGATCGGTGAATGAAGTTGCCGTGGAATTGGGTGATGGAATGAAATGAACTGTGAAATTCCATACACCCGAATTACTATCATAATCTTTTCTAGTGAAAAACAACAACAATAAGAGAGAGAGAGGGGCCGGCCTCTTTATAAAGAGAGAGGGGGTGACCGTAGGAGAGGGGGGTAACCTTAAGTAAATATCATGTGTGAACACAAAACAAATATCTTGCTTAAAGATCTTAAGCAAAACAAGAAAGTAATGAAATCAAAGCATGAGTCACAAAGCTTAGTCACAAATTCTAGAACCTTCTAGAACCTTCTTGAAGCACGACTCACTCTCATCCAAGAAAAGATAAATCCGCCTTTAACCAAATGTTAAAAGACGGCTGATAGAAAACTGGAAACTGGCAACTTCCAAAAGTGATCCTGAAACGAATTTCAGGACAACCCCGAAACTGTATAAATATACCCGCATTTGTATTACGGCCGAATACAAATGCAACTGAGACAAAGATATTATACCTACTCAATATAATGCTCGGATCCGGCTTAAACCAAAGCCGACCAGTATCATCTGCCCGAAAAATAACACGTGCGTAAACGCATGTGCATTTTCCGAACCCTGCCATAAAACCATACGGCCTCTACAACGTTTCGCCCGAACTTGGGAAACTGTCTGTGGGGGACTCTAATGACTCGTCAGCACCCTGGCAGTGGGTTTAACCACAAACCGTCAGCGGCACTAGCAATGCGTAACGGCTGCCCATGGACTGACCTCAAGGGATGCCGATGAGCGCACTCATCCGGAAAACCCTACTGAGCCTAACAGTGACAATGTATATACAGTCCGGTCCGTTCGTCAATGAGTATCGCATATCCTGCCTAGGGGGCTAGCAACGTCAGACCCCCAATAGCAGTATAAGTCATGTCGGAGTGAAGCCTAATACACCCTGAGATACTACTAGAGTACCTACCAGTAAATCTCCTACCATGGCCATGGATTTGTGTAATGGCTCTCCTAGACACAGCACGACCTCGCCCCCAATACCGGGAGAGACGAATCCCCTGCCGATCCGCTCACGTGCCTCCATATGGCTCGGGACTGTACCCAAAAGCTACCTGTTTGCACGACTCCTTTGAGCCGTGGTAGGGTAGAAATCAAAGCACAGTGGGAACTCACACGAGACAAATGACGACCTCAGGTCGATGAACTAACCTGTACACATGTCACCAGGGAACTGCTATCCGACGATAGGTATAGTACTAACTAGCAGATTCCCGGCGAGTCCTGTCCGGTGTACTCATAACCCAATGAGCACCTGTATACATCTTAGGTGATCCAACTGACACCAGTGGCTTGTGAGACCGGCCACCGCCCCTCGTCGGGGTCTCGACTGTACACACTAGTCTACTCCGGAGTATCGATGCCCTGTCTCGAAACTCCCATGACTAGGGACCACAATTAAGGATATGCATATAAACTACCCAACTCTCACGTATATGATCGCCATCATACTGTTGGTAGTAAAGCAAGATCCTAAGGGCTCTATCAAAGTGTAACATGCCATCAGTCACCTGAACATGTACACGACTGATAAAGGCAAACCAGATAGCATACTATCATTTTGAGTAAGACTGTCCTACCGGGATAGGTCCTCCGCAATCATTGCAATCATGTACCTGCGATCCAATAATTGACTATGAGGGCACTATCTCCAACAATCTCCCACTTGCACTCAAGGCTAATATTGCGATGTCGACTACTCACAGCCCGTGTGAAACCGAACATCCAACTCCTCTACTAATCAGTTTCACAAAGCCCGTTTGTAAAACTATTGTGTTCGAGAAATAGCCTCGGTGAGTAGATCCGCCTAGAAGTTTCTTTCTGTATCTCTCTTAATCTCAAGTTCGCGGAGAAAGCCATCTTCCGAATTGAGTAGTACCTGTCTTAGAATATGTTTGGATATCTGATGGGACCTTAGTTCATAAATGAACTCCATATCCAAACTTCTTAGACTGAATCGAACACTGAACCTAATCAGTATCGGGCACCATGCCACCCACAGTATCCTCTGGAACCACCTGTCCATAATACTGTCCCTCGTCAGAGGGAAAAACTAAAAATCTGACAATCACTCTGTCATCCATGTCACCTTTGAAGCCTGGAATGATAATCGTCTCCCAAAGGAGGCTGCCGTCATCAAATCCGTAGAACATATACTAATGTTCTAAAACCACTTCCTTATGTTTCTCCAGGATTCGATTAATACAAACTTATTGCATTTAGTGCAAAACCAACATTTGGTGTGGTACTTGACATCTCATGATTGACTCAATTGCCTAAGCAAGTGATCTGCCAATCATGCACTTCCCTCTCCCCTTTAGTCTATACGACACCTTTAGAGAGGGTGACTCCATCACCTGCAGGTACACCACCATGCTAGGAGTCAACTATTCCAAAAACCATTAGAATATCTGTCAAAGTACCCACATTGGGAAACTACCCAAATCCAGATCTAAAACCATAGATCTAGAAACCAGAATGTCAAATATTATATCCATATCCTATCTGGAGAAAAAACTGTGTGACAACCACAGTACAACCGATCGTAGTATAGGAATTTTACTTCCCACTCTGTGTATGTCATCCAGATACCATGACATCACACCCTACTACCTTCTTAACTGATCCATCCCTTATTCTGATTGAAGTCAAACCCATGACTGTCACATCAAAATTAGATGATCTATCTCCGCTATAACTGCTCAAGTCTATAAATAGATATAATCTACTTGCCCACCATGCTTCCATTGCTCCCACTGACTATGACAACCCTCCTACCGGGTCTCATATCCTGGAACAACAGTAGTGTCATGTCTTGGTAGATAAGAACCTCCCTGTCACCGTTTCTGAGGCTACCGAAGTACCTCTCGGGTATCTGAGGTTACCTACCATACCTGCGGAGTGGCTATTAGAATGTCAAACCTATATAGGTCCTATTAAATTTTCCGTAATCGTTTGCGGTTCTGGAATCACTTCCAGTTCTACCATACTCCCACTACTGTTTTCTGAAAAAGATCCATTTTTACTAAAACTGTGGCGAGTCAAGAACAATATCACTATTGATCTTCCAAATGGTAGAATATCAACCCTCGTCATAGCCAGGGTCAACCCACAAACTGCCATTACAGAAACGTGCCCTGAGTTATCAAGTGTCTGGTTTTAATCATAAGCTGGACAACTCCCCGTACCTTAATATCTTTTAAGGTACGAACTATTCTATATCCAATACAGAAACTTCGGCACTTATTTAATTGGAACCATATTTAATCCATGCATCTGTCTCCAGTGCATATCAACTTAATGGAAAGAGGCTAATCAGCATTACTCAACTTAGGAATCCATCCAATTATGAGTAACCTGAAAGAGAACCACGTTTCTCAAAACCATCACTATCATCTGAATACCAATCACAAGAATCTACATCTTCGATCTCTTTGAAGAATCCCGATACTTGTGATACCTGGTTCTCTACTTTATTCTTATACCCACAACTTCTCAAAACTTAGACCTTGTATTTCTACGAAACACTCGTCTAAATACTAGAGAAGTTATAAGTAAACAGAACATAGTACGAGGACCTACCCCTTTGTCCTGATGGATACTGGACAACATACAATACTCTGTATAAGTCCGCTGAGTTAAACAACTCATAACCTGTGCGTTGTAGGTGGAAAACTGTACCCTGGCGATTTCGGAATTCGTTGTAATGAGGATGATCACCTAATTTCCAATATCTTACTCTCACTCATCATCTGTAAAACCATACAGATATGAGAATGAAACCTGGTAAATACATACCCATGGAGTAAGTGTCTAATCGGGAAAACAGTTTTTCTTTAACAATGCACTGAAACATGAAAATGTTTCGTAGGGGTATCCTGATATTCATAGCAATGCCTCTTCCATAATCCAATTCATGACTTCAACCGTATATTTTATTGCCATCTCTCCAAATCCCTTTATTTGTCTTTAGTCGTTACCTTCTGTACACCATCGTTAGGCTAACTGGTTTTCTTCCTTCCCTACCGTTCGGCACCAGCCTATGGTTTGGATGAAGACTATCCAGTAAGCATAATAGGTGTACCCTCCTAAACCAAGGAGTACTCGCATCTCGAGAGAAGGTGACGATAAAAGACAATTGAATAATACCTTATTCTTTTAAAGGTGAAATAGGAGTGGCGATGAAGTGCGCGGTTTTGGTCGTGAATGATATCAGTCGCAATTTACTTTGCCCTCTTTCTAATCCCTTTATTTTGTCTTTATATATTACCTTCTGCACACCCTACTTAGGCTAATTGGTTTTCTTCATTCCCTACCTTTCGGCACCAGCCTATGGTTTGGAATAAGACTATCCAATAGGCGTAATAGGTGTACTCTCCTAAACCAAGGAGCTCTCGCAACCTGAGAGAAGGTGATAATAAAAGACAACTGAATAAACCAATTCTATTTCTCCTGAACCTGGATCCATCCCTGAAGAAGTCCCTTCGAGTTCGTATATAACCATACGATGGATCTATCCAATGGAAGTGGATATCCGTAGTAATACGGGTGTTCTGAGAAATGCAAAGGGTAAAAGAAGGAGTGGCAATGACTTATGCAACTCAGACAATCCAAACGCCAGTATTTTAAGAAGGTTGGGTCAACCTGGTCACTGAGTCATAGTCTAGGGTCGGTCAAAGGTCGCTGCCAAAGAGAGAGAGAGAAAAGAAACACTCTGCGTGCACTCTATCCTAGATCAGAATGGTCATCACTTTATCTAATCCGGAAACCTCCCACTGTCCTGTCAAATTCTCCTCCAAACCTAAAGGAGAATCAATCGGGATCACCCGAAGAGTAAACCAACTCATCAGTGGGAATCAGGATCCAACTCTCATCGCATGATAACGTGGTGGAATGCATCCACGTTACTCATACTCCAGAAGGTATGCGCATACTCGGCAAGTTTCAGTTTCTTTAGAAACTCCTGATATAGTTTTTGCCCCATGCTCTTATGATCCTGACTAAGGGCCAGCAAATCATAAGTCACATGTCAAGTTCTGCCCATCATTATCTTATTAATTTGAACCCACCCGTACTCGCCCTTGACTAAGGGCCAACAAGGCTGTACGACTGTCCCAAACCAACTCATCTATCTATGCAACATGTGAACACCCCAGCAGCTACCAATCACTATGTCCTAGCTAAGGGCTAGACCAACATAGCTTGAATACTACTGACCATCCATATGAAATGACGGAGGGCTACGGCTGGTTTTTGGCGAAAAACCTTTAGCGTAGTGAACTTGATATCGCTGAAGGAACCTGATAGCTTTTTAAAATATAGTGGCGAAAACCTTTTGCTAAAGAGGTCACTCCCGGTAAAGGGATCTCGGCGCTTTCCTCGTGGAATGAGGTGCAGGATATTCCACTGAATACCGCTACGCAAAGCAACATGTAATCGACTATAGTGAAGTTATTACTCTGACGCAAACTTCTGTCCAAGGGGTCAGTCCCGGTGAAGGGATATCGGCCCTTGCCCCGTCGAATGAGGTGCAGGATATTCCACTGAATACCGCTATGCATAACAAAAGAAAACGTCTTTGCAATAACACTTTTTAAATTGTTCCAACAATTGAAAACAGGTTTGTTTTACTTTTGCATTGATCAGAATCAACGCAGTCCCATCAATCAATCACACCAAAAAAGAACGAAAATAAAATATACGTATATGCCATCCGCATTCGTCACTGGGTCCCGTCATCACTCGTTAGGTTACTTAACTAACGACAGAGCGGGGACTGGACTAGCGCGGGTGTAAAACATATACAACATCTAATAGTATATAAACCAATATACAATAATCGCTCCAGGCGTGATAATATGCAACATTACAGAAAAGTAATAACCATCACAGAACAATACAGATATCTGGGATCCCCGGGTTTCACAGAGCCGCTGCTGAAACCCGACGTTCCCCTGTCGTGTGGATAGCCTGTGCAATGAAACCTAGACCCCTACAGGTGCGGTAAGTTACCCGCCAAAACCTGAAGCGAGGTAGGCCCCACTGCATAGTGAATGGAACACCCGGCACTTCACGGAATCCGGTAAATTGAGCACCCCTCCTTGGGTCAACCTGTACCCCCTACGAGTGCGGCGAATAGTCTGCCAATTCTGAAGTGGGGCCCCTCTGCCTCTCAAAGCCATGAGATGCGGACCAGTTGCTTTCCCGAACCCGGCTATCCGTGCACTCCGTCTCGGGGCAAAACCTAGTACAGTAATGAAAAATAGTACAAAAGGTACATCGACCGCAACCTGGTCGTGCCCCAAAATAATATTATACAACAGGCAGTGACGGCTGTCCACAAGTTGGACGCTCGCCCCGCAATATCAAATGTACAAATAAACTCAAACTGTACTACCATTGCACACTGCTATCCACCACGAAAAATCCGCAACATCACAGCACAACACAGAACATCAACGCGAATGTCACGTTCGCAAACCCGTCTAAAAGAACTATAGCAGTTAAACGCGGTTTACCGATCAAATGACATTCCCGGTCGGAGATATAATGTAAGCACTGTAAACTAACGTGTTTAAATTTCGATCGACCAAAGACCAAATATCAAAAAGTGGGCCCCACTGCTTACTGGTGAACAGTAACAAAATCTGGGCCAAAACTTTATATACCAAAAACCCCAAAATCCAACACTGAACACACTGACCAAATTTGGAAGCACGTGCTCCTCACATGGCCGCGGAAGCGCGGCCAAACCATGGGTTTGGCCGCCCTTCCGCGGCGGCTTGGAGGAGTCACGACTCCAAATTTCGTCGTGGTTCTTAAATATGCCTGCACGGATTTTTAAGACATCCAGAATTAATTTTTGAGACCGTTTAAAATCAACAGAAACTGTCGGCATAGGATTTTGTAGTTTTCGATTTTCGGTCGGATCGATATTTTAAACGCGTTAGCACAAGTTAGTATAGCAAAATGATGAGGCTCTGATACCACGGTAAGTCTACGCTAGCGCCCCGGCAGTCTACAGACGCCAAATGCGGAACAAAACTTTTAAACTTGGCGCTATCGTATACTTTTAACCCGGATCTGCCATTATTGCTAAACTAACAAACTATAAAGAGTGTAGAATGGTTATACCGAACGATCCGAGTCCTTCGTTCTTCAACCATCATCCCACGCTCCGTTGCGGCTGCTCCGATCTCGTCGATCTCCGATATCCTCATCGAAGTGGCACCACATGATCGGTTCTTTAAACGGGCTCCCGCCTCTGACTCGAGGCAACTCGATCGTCAAGTTTGCTAAAAGAGACGACCAAGAATGATGTAGAGAATGAGTAGATGACTTTGTCTCACTTCGTCCAAATCTGTGGACGATCGGTGAATGAAGTTGCCGTGGAATTGGGTGATGGAATGAAATGAACTGTGAAATTCCATACACCCGAATTACTATCATAATCTTTTCTAGTGAAAAACAACAACCATAAGAGAGAGAGAGGGGCCGGCCTCCTTATAAAGAGAGAGGGGGTGACCGTAGGAGAGGGGGGGTAACCTTAAGTAAATATCATGTGTGAACACAAAACAAATATCTTGCTTAAAGATCTTAAGCAAAACAAGAAAGTAATGAAATCAAAGCATGAGTCATAAAGCTTAGTCACAAATTCTAGAACCTTCTAGAACCTTCTAGAAGCACGACTCACTCTCATCCAAGAAAAGATAAATCCGCCTTTAACCAAATGTTAAAAGACGGCTGATAGAAAACTGGAAACTGGCAACTTCCAAAAAGTGATCCTGAAACGAATTTCAGGACAACCCCGAAACTGTATAAATATACCCTTATTTGTATTACGACCGAATACAAATGCAACTGAGACAAAGATATTATACCTACTCAATATAATGCTCGGATCCGGCTTAAACCAAAGCCGACCAGTATCATCTGCCCGAAAAATAACACGTGCGTAAACGCACGTGCATTTTCCGAACCCTGCCATAAAACCATACGGCCTCTACAACGTTTCGCCCGAACTTGGGAAACTGTCTGTGGGGGACTCTAATGACTCGTCAGCACCCTGGCAGTGGGTTTAACCACAAACCGTCAGCGGCACTAGCAATGCGTAACGGCTGCCCATGGACTGACCTCAAGGGATGCCGATGAGCGCACTCATCCGGAAAACCCTACTGAGCCTAACAGTGACAATGTATATACAGTCCGGTCCGTTCGTCAATGAGTATCGCATATCCTGCCTAGGGGGCTAGCAACGTCAGACCCCCAATAGCAGTATAAGTCATGTCGGAGTGAAGCCCAATACATCCTGAGATACTACTGGAGTACCTACCAGTAAATCTCCTACCATGGCCATGGATTTGTGTAATGGCTCTCGTAGACACAGCACGACCTCGCCCCCAATACCGGGAGAGACGAGTCCCTGCCGATCCGCTCACGTGCCTCCATATGGCTCGGGACTGTACCCAAAAGCTACCTGTTTGCACGACTCCTTTGAGCCGTGGTAGGGTAGAAATCAAAGCACAGTGGGAACTCACATGAGACAAATGACGACCTCATGTCGATGAACTAACCTGTACACATGTCACCAGGGAACTGCTATCCGACGATAGGTATAGTACTAACTGGCAGATTCCCGGCGAGTCCTGTCCGGTGTACTCATAACCCAATGAGCACCTGTATACATCTTAGGTGATCCAACTGACACCAGTGGCTTGTGAGACCGGCCACCGCCCCTCGTCGGGGTCTCGACTGTACACACTAGTCTACTCCGGAGTATCGATGCCCTGTCTCGAAACTCCCACGACTAGGGACCACAATTAAGGATATGCATATAAACTACCCAACTCTCACGTATATGATCGCCATCATACTGTTGGTAGTAAAGCAAGATCCTAAGGGCTCTATCAAAGTGTAACATGCAATCAGTCACCTGAACATGTACACGACTGATAAAGGAAAACCAGATAGCATACTATCATTTTGAGTAAGACTGTCCTACCGGGATAGGTCCTCCGCAATCATTGCAATCACGTACCTGCGATCCAATAATTGACTATGAGGGCACTATCTCCAACAGAGTATAGCATCGTTCTGAACTAGCTTCAGAAGTGTACGTGTATATGACTCTGCCAGAGGGTTGTCGTAGTCAGTGGAAGCAGCGGAAGCATTGGTGGACAGGTGGCTTATGTCTATTTATAGACTAAAGCAGATATAGCGGAGATAGATCATCTATTTCTGACATGACAGTCATAGGTTTGACGTCATCAGAATAGGGGATGGATCTGTTGAGAAGGTAGTAGGGTGTGATGTCATGGTATTTGGATGACATACACAGAGTAGGAAGTGACATTCCTATACTACGATCGGTTATACTTTGGTTGTCACACAGTAGTTTCTCCACACAGGACTTGGATATTATATCAGACATTCTTGTTACTAGATCTATGGTTTTAGATCTAGATTTGGGTGGTTTCCCAATCTGGGTACCTTGACAGCATTCTATGAGTATTTAGAATGGACGACTCCTGACACGGTAGTGCACCTGCAGTTGATGGAGTCACCCTCTCTAAAGGTGTCTTACAGACTAAAGGGGAGAGGGATACGCATGATTGACAGATCACTTGCTTAGGCAATTGAGTCAATCATGAGATGTCAAGTACCACACCAGATGTTGTTCTTGCAGTAGATGCAATAAGTTGATATTAATCCAATCCTGGAGAAACAATCGGAAGCAGTTTTAGGACATAAGTGCATGTTCTAGGGATGTGATAACGACAGCCTCTTTTAGGAGACGGTTATCACACCAGGCTTCCAAGGTGACATGGATGGCAGAGTGGCTGTCAGAGTTATAGTTTCTCCTTCTGACGAGGGACAGTATTTTGGACAGGTGGTCCAAGGCAATACTGAGGGAGGCATAGCGCTGGGTACTGATTAAGTTCAGTTATCGATACAGTCTAAGAAGTTTGGATTTGGAGTTCATTTATGAGCTAGGTCCCATCAAATATCCAGACATACTCTAAGACAGGTATTGCTCATTTCGGGAGATGGTTTTCTCCGCGAACTTGATATATAGAGAGACATAGAAAGCAACATCACTGTGGATCTACTCACTGAGGCTATTCCTTGAACGCAATAGTTTCGGAAACGAGCTTTGTGAGACTGACTAGTAGAGGAGTTGGGTGTTCGGTATCACACGGGCTGTGAGTATGCGGCATCGCAATAATTAGCCTTGAATGCAAGTGGGAGATTGTTGGAGATAGTGCCCCAGAGTCAATTATTGGATCACAGGCACGTGATTGCAATGGTTGAGGGAGGACCTATCCCGGTAGGACAGTCTTACTCGAGATGATAGTATGCTATCTGGTTTACCTTTGTCATCGTGTACTGCTTCAGGTGACCTTGCAGGTCGCTATTACACGCTGATAGAGCCCCTAGGATTCTTGCTTGACTGCCGGCAGTATGATGGCGATCATATACGTGAGAGCTGGTGGTCCATAAGCACATCCATAAAAGGTCCCTAGTCGTGGGAGTTTCGAGACAGGGCATCGATTCTCTAGAGTAGACTAGTGTATACAGTCGAGACCCCGACGAGGGGCGGTGGCCGGTCTCATAAGCCACTGGTGTCAGTTGGTACACCTAAGATGTATACAGGTGCTCATTGGGTTATGAGTACACCGGACAGGACTCGCCGGGAACATGCTAGTTGGTCTTATACCTGACGTCAGATAGCAGTTCCCTGGTGACATGTGTACAGGTTAGTTCATCGACCTGAGATCGTCATTTGTCTCGTGTGAGTTCCCACTGTACTTTGATTACTACCCTACCACGGCTCAAAGGAGTCGTGCAAACAGGTTTTA
This sequence comes from Agapanthus africanus, assembly GCA_030015575.1. Taxonomy (NCBI): domain Eukaryota; kingdom Viridiplantae; phylum Streptophyta; class Magnoliopsida; order Asparagales; family Amaryllidaceae; genus Agapanthus; species Agapanthus africanus. The sequence continues at coordinate 396,113,774 of JASDDO010000022.1, forward strand.
GTTGGGTACAGTCCCGAGCCACATGGAGGCAGTGAGCGGATCTGCAGGGGTTCGTCTCTCCCGGTATTGGGGGTGAGGTCGCGCTGTGTCTAGGAGAGCCATTACACAAAGCCCTCGGCCGAGGCAGGAGATTTACTGGTAGGTATTCCAGTAGTATCTCAGGGTGTTCTGGGCTACACTCCGACACGACTTGTACCGCTTTTGGGGGTCTGACTTTTACCAACCCACTAGGCCCGACATGCGATGCTCATAGACGAACGGACCGGACTGTACGGATATTGTCACTGACAGGCTCAGTAGGGTGTCAGGATGAGTTCGCTCATCGACGTCCCTTTTGGTCAATAGCTGGTGGCCCGTCACGTATTGGCTTATACCTCTGATGTGCTAGTGGTTAAATCCACAGCCATAGTATTGACGAGTTTTTAGAGGACACCACACTTTCAGTTACTCAAGCTTTCGGGCGAAACGCAGTAGGGGCCGTATGGAGATATGGCAGGGTCCGATCAGATACGTGCTGTATTGCACGGATCAGGATCGGACAGTTTTCTACTAGTGGCCGTATAGTCATATGGCAGGGTTCGATATGATACGTGCGGTATTGCACGGATCAGGATCGAATGGATATTACTAGCCGGCTTTGGCTTAAGCCGGTCCTAGTTTAGTACAGTGTAGATTTTGTCTCATTGCATTTGTATCCGTTCAGAATACAGATGCGGGTGTGTATGCACAGTATCGGGGTTTTCCTGTAATTTATTACGGGACCAGTTTTCTGGAGTTGCTAGTTTGCATTCCGTTCCGGCCGGTTTTCCTTTGTTCTTTCCCGGCCGGACTTTTCTGATGGAGGGGGTAATTTGCAGTTTTGCAAATTACATTTGGGGAAGGGGGTTTCTTGCATATGTGTTAATTATGATAGCATCTTTAGATACCATTCTTTTCCTTCATCATTTCTTGCAAAAGGTGATTAGGATTGATTTAGAGTTTGATATGAGTTTTGTTATCATGATGTTTGGCTATGGTCACCGCTTGCTTTTACTACCATTACCTTCCTTCTAAGGTTGTGGTTTTGTATTTCCTCCTCCACCATTCTCATTTGGAGATGGTAGAACTCACTTGAGAGAAAAAGAAGATGAGAGTTTCATTCTTGAGAGTGTAGTATTCTTGATCTCATTTTCATGCTAGAAAAATGCAAGCACCATTTTTCTAATCTTGATTCCTCCATCCATCAATGGCAACAACATAACCCCAAAGAGACAAGCATCTTCTACACAACATTCTACAGCATTTCTTGGGCATGTCGACTTGCCGGCTTCATGCCCGAGTTGCCTCGGTATTGAGGCGGGAGCCCGTAAAAGACGCAGGCGATGTGGTGCCTTTCCGGCGAGGAGGCGACGATATGGAGACTAGACTTTCCGCGGGAGATTGGGACGATGACGAGAAGACCGGAGGACTCGGATCACTCGGTATACTTCCCTTCCCATCTCTTGTTAGCTAGCATTAGGTTAATGGTTACGATCTGGGTTTTTATTGTCCGCGGTAGCGCCAGTTTCCGAGTAAGGAAAATTTTTGATTCCGCATTTTGGCCTCGGTAAGACGGCCGGGGCGCTGCCGTGGCGCAACAGACCAGATGTAGCATACGCATTGAGCGTAGTAAGCCGGTATCAAGAAAACCCAGGGGAGAATCACTGGATAGCAGTAAAGAACATTCTCAAGTACCTGAGGAGGACTAAGGAGATGTTCTTGGTATCTGGCGGAAAAGACCTCCAGATGGAGGCCTTTGCCGACTCCGGCTTCCAGAGTGACAAAGATGACTCCAAGTCCATGTCGGGTTATGTCTTTACCCTCAATGGAGGGGCGGTTTATTAGAAAAGTTCCAAACAGGAGACCATTGCTGACTAAACGATGGAAGCAGAGTACATAGCTGCTTGCGATGCCGCAAAAGAAGCAGTCTGGATGAAGAAGTTCCTAACAGAACTTCAGGTGGTTCCTACCAGTGTTGGTCCAATACCTCTGTATTGTGACAACAACGGCGCTATAGCTTTGGCGAAGAAACTCAGGTCCCATCAGAAGTCCAGACACATCTTAAGGCGGTATCACCTGATCAGGGAGATCGTAGATCGCCGGGAGATCGAGGTGAAGAGAGTAGAGATGGAGAATAACATTGCTGATCCATTCACAAAGGCCCTTCCTCAGACGCAGTTCGAGAGGCTATTCGAGATGATAGGTCTACGATATGCCAACTCATGGCCCTAGTGCAAGTGGGAGATTGTTAGTGTATATGCCCTAGGGGCCATTATTGTTTTATACTAGGTTGTATATTACTTAATGGAAGCTTGGGATATTCACAGTTGTATATAACAGTCTTTCTAAAAATGTTAGTATGCTACTTGGTTTGAGTCTACTTTAATATGTGCATATGTTTCTTGTAACGTATCACTTATACATATTAGTAGAGCCCATAGGATCTTTGCTTGATTACCGGCGTTGTGATGGCAGTCACACTAGTGGGGGCTGGGTAGTCCGTAAGCAACATCCTATACAGGTCCCTGGTCATTGGATTATCGAGATAGAGCATCGATATTCCGAAGTAGACTAAGTGTATACGCTTCTCATCCCAGTTGGGGAGATAGTCTATCCCACAGCCATCAGTACGTCGTACTGGAGATAGTATACAGGTGCTCGTTAGGTTACGGGTACACCGGACAGGACTCGCTGGGGAACTGATTGGTTGGTATTATACCCATCGTCAGTTAACACTTCCCAGGTGACATGAGTACAGCATAGTCCGCAGACTTGACACTGCTACTTCGCCTCCAGTGTGTCCCACTGTTCTTAGATTGCTACCCTACCACGGCTCAAAGGAGTCATGCAAACAGGTAGCAGTTGGGTGCTGTCCCGAGCACTTGGAGGCAGTGGCGGTTAGATAGGATTCGTCTCTCCCGGTATTGGGAGTTGATATCGCGCTGTGTCAGAGAGCCATTACGCAAAGTCCCTGGCCAGGGCAAGCGAGATATACTAGTATGTTCCAGTAGCTTCTCAGGGTGTAATGGGCTTCGCTCCGACACGACTTATACAGCTATTAGGGGACTGACGCTTGCCGCCCCCTGGGCTTGATATGCGATAGTCTTAGACGAACAGACCGGACTGTACGGAGATTGTCACATCAGGCTCAGTAGGGGTTCGGATGGTTTTCCTCATCGGCCTTCTTATCGACATCTACCTGGGGACCATTACGTACAGCTAGTGCCGCTTGCGGTCTGTGGTTAAACCCACTGCCAGCGTAGTGTCGAGTCTTTAGAGTCCCAAATAGAGAGTTTCCCAGCTCCAGGCGAAACAATATAGAGGTCGTATGGTTTTACGACAAGGGTTCGGATGCGTACTTGTGTTTACGCACGTACGATTTTTCGAACAGTTTTTACTAGTCGGCTTTGGTTTAAGCCAGATTCTAGTATCGGGTTACTGGATTTATACAGTCTAAAGTTTTTCCGTGTTTTCACGGATTGGAGGGGCGTTCTCGTAATTTGTCGGGAAGCTTCTAGAAGAGTGGTGACTAAGGGGTTAAGGTGGCATTGCATTAAATGAGATTAGTGACTCATTTTTGTGATTCATCCAAGTCATTAATGCATCATAAATGCTTAATGACTCATGGAGATGAATCACTAAAAGATATTTGTGAAGCATGGTTGTTAATTCTATTATTTGTTTTTGGGATAAATAATAATGCTTCATATATATCATGATAAGATCATTATCTCATTTCATTATCATTCTCACCTTCTCTCTCCTCAAGCTCACTCTTTTCAAACCCTAACCTTAACCTCTCATGAGTTGAGATCAAGGGTTAGCTAGACTAATACTTCCATAACCTCACTCTATATCCCCTAGGTAGCTTAGATTAGCACTTTAAGCAACCTAGTTATCTCAAGTTTGAGATTAAGCTTGGCGTAGGAGCTTTCAGGTGGATTGTCTTTGATTCGAGGAGGTCGTTGAGGTGCCGATGTTCCAAGGAGCCTTCGAGGAGTGGAGGACAATGATGAAGACCCGAAGGACAAGTAACGTGAGGTATAACTTCGTATCCGAGTAGTTAAACCTCTAGTAGATAGTTAGCAATGGTTTAGATAACGATTCATGCGCTCAAGTCCGTGTTACGAAGCTTTGATAATCGTTTTTCATATATTCCGCCTCACCGCAAGTTCGTGGGGTGCGTGACATGGACTTACAATTCTTAAAATTCCCTGCTGATTTTTTGAGGTATTTTTAATTCAGGAAAAATCACAGTTTTAAAAAATGACCAGAGAGGGGTTGATTTTGAGGTTTCAGGGTTCGTTCGGAGTTTTAACTTCGTATACATGTCGCCTAATGCTCTAGCTAGGCTCTGATACCACTGTAGGGTTACTAGGCACTCTAATAAGGTTCTACAAGGCATCAATCATGCCCGATTAAAATTTTAGCCGTGCCGAATAACCCTAAACAAGATCTTTGCTAGATAATTAGGGTTACACATGCAAGTAAATAACATTTATCACTAAGTGAATACGAATTACAACCTTTGTAGATTGGTCCTTCACTTCTAAAGATCCTTGTGGTAGTCCTTTCGCTGCGATCATGGTTCTCCCGAGCTCTTGCATGGATTCACGATGCGAAGGAAGCATCCTTGCTTGAAGTCTTCGAGGCCTAAGATGATCTACGTCGAGGGAATACCAACTCAAGCTACTACTTCACTAACTAGAGAATTAGTGAAGCAAACACCCTAAACTAAAGTGCTAGTCTAGTAGTGGATGGAGAAATAGGAAGTGGGTTCTCTTTAGAATTTTATTTCTCACAATCTTTCACTCTCTTTTTAAAACCCTAGCAAGCTTTTTCTTTTTGCTTAAAGAAGAAGAAGATGAACAAAAGAAAAAGATGAGGATAATGATCAAGTCTAGAGAGCTAACCATGGTGAGTGAGTATCATATACTAACTCATGTAGAGACATTACCATGGCTAATCCTAAATTGTTAGGTTAATAAAAATCTAAAGTAAAACGAAGTTAGTGGACTTTGTCAAAACATCCACAAGCTTCTACAAGCTTCATGCTTGTGACAAAAGGTCCACTAAATTTTAATTACCTTAAATAATTATTAACCGCCATTTAAAATAGAATGGTGTATGTCTTGCACACCCATGTTATGTGTATCAACAACCATGATACATAAAGAAAAACACATTTTAATATATATCAAATATATATTAAAGTTGTGCACATGTGAGAAAAATCCTTAAGTGAACAAATGTTAGTTAATGTAAATTAGTATATCATATATACAATTATACACTAAATTATTAAATCAACACTTGACTTAATAATCCGGTCATATCATATATAACCGACTAACATCCAATATATCGACTTATCGAATCAACACTTGATTCGATAACCCGGCTATATCTCATATAACCGACCGATACAAAAAGCCGCGAGAATAGAATACGGTATCACATACACGCATTATTCTCGGTCCCACACATATCACATACGTGCTCCTATTTCATTTTGCCTGAGCCGGTAAAACCTCTATGTAGGACTCTAAAGACTCGTCAATACACCGGCAGTAGGTGAAGATTACATCAAGCACCTACAAGCCGCCAGCGGTACTAGATGGACGTAACGGCTACCCGGGTATTGAGCGATCAGAAGATCAGCAAGCAAGCCCGCTCCAACTCCTGTAAAAGCCTAACGGTAACACTTCTCGTACAGTCCGGTCTCCTCGTATGATATGTCGCATATCAAGTCTAGGGGTGGTAAACGTCATACCCCAATAACCGATTAGTCGTGCCGATGTGAGGCTCATAACGGGTCGAGAAACTACTGGTAACACTTACCAGTAAATCTCTAAATCAGCCCTGGCCTGGGACTTCCCTGTTATGGCCAATCGAGCACAGCGAAACATCAACCCCCAATACCGGGAGAGACGAAACCCCTCCTATCGTTCATTGTCTCTGTATGACTCGGGACTGTACCCAAAAACCACCGTTTTGCACGCCCTCTTAGACATGGTAAGGTGGAAATCAAAGCACAGTAGGAATCACACAAGACTCTATGACGATCTCGGGTCTACAGACTAACCAGCACAAGTGTCACCAGAGAACTGCCATCTGACGTGAGGTATAATACCATCTGGGAGTTCTCAGCGAGTCCGTCCAGTGTACCCAGTCTTCACTGAGCACCCGTATACCATCTCTGATGTCAAACACCAATGGATATGGGATCATCCATCGCCCATCTCATGGGTCGAGAAGCGTATACGCTAGTCTACTCTGGTATATCGATGCCCTGTCTCGATACACCTAGGACTAGGAACATTAAAGGATGTACTTATGGACTACCATAGCCCCACTAGTATGATCTGCATCATATTCCTGGTAGTCAAGTACACATCCTAAGGGTTTTACCAACATGTAACTATAAGACAGTATCAAGAGATAAGTATACATGTTAAGATAAAGAGCAACCAGATAGCATACTATCATATCGAGCAAGAAAGTCCTATCTATATATGTCCAAGCATCCAATATAATATACATCATCTGTACAATACTGGCCTCTAGGGCATACATACAACTAACCGTAGGAGGTGTACCTCAATATCATTTGTTGCGATTTGCGTTGTGATCCGAGTATCACGCTTATATCGCTTGGCTTTTGTGTTTCATGATATTTTGTGCATCATGGCTGCACCTACTGGGTATTTACATTTTGTACATAGTTGTTGCACTGGATATACGTTTTACACACTGTTGTATTGGTTCGTGATTTGTGTATTTCTATTTGCACTTGATATTGATTTTGTGCCTTGGCTGCACATGTTTATGATTTCGCGGATTTCATACTGTTGATTAGATATGTGCATGTGGTACGCACTCGATTTGATTTTTGCACTCGGTATAGCTCATATGTGCTTGCAGTGGATTGATACGTGTTTTGTACATGCAGTTGCACACTTTTATGATTTTTATACACCTTGGTACGCTCATATAGTTTTCATACGCATTTGAGTTATTGATCATATTTCGTGCACTGGATGCACAGGATTTGATATTTCGTGCACTGGATGCACAGGATTGGTGTTTCGTGCATTGGTTGCACCCGATTTATGCCTTTGAGTATTCATTTTACCGGATTTGTGTTTTCGTGCGTGTGCGTACTTGATGTTCGTTTTCGTGTATGCTACTGCACTTGATGCTTATTACGGACCTGACGCGCTTGGGTCAGATTTTGCGCATATTAGGCGCTTGATTTAGATTTTGATTTGTGCATATGGGATGCACTTGATTTAGATTGTATTTGTGCATGACGGATACACTTGAGTTGGATTTTAGCGCATGTTGAGCGCATGGTATGAGATGTGATTTGTGCACACCGGATGCACTCGATTGGGATTTTCGTTCGTGCATGACAGTTGCACTGGTTGAGATTTTCATGCACTATAGATGCACTAGATGTTGTTGTCATGCACACCTGTTGCACTGGACAAATGCTTATGTGCACACCAGTTGCACTTAGTTTTGCTTTCGTGCAGATTGGCACTTGTATTTGGATTTGATTTCCGTGCGTACCAGACGCACGTGATTGTTGGATATTTCTTTTGAGTCTGATTTTGCTTTTGAGCACTTTATTTTCACGATGAGGCCCTATAATTTGTAGTACCCTAACAGGACTGATCCGAGGACGGTACCTGTGTTCTTTGCATGCATAAAAAGATTACCAAGTGGTTTCAAAAAGGAGCTATAGTCTCGCTTTTTCTTACGTGTCTGTGTGTGACACGGAAGTTTACAAATAAAGCCTTTTGGGATATTTCAAAATGGCGGGACGCATATTTTGGCAAAACATATATGCTGGTATATTATTACTTTAACAATGAGCATCCGCCACTTGTGCCGTGAGTTACGCATTACGCGGCAATTCAGAAAAGATTATGCATATGATTTATTCGGTTTTTGGAGATTTTTTTCAAACAGGATGCGTACTATATATGTATTATTGTATTTGATTAGTGCATATAGTATTTCGGTAGTGGATTTGAGATTTGTATCTCCTTTGTGACTCCGATGATATGCGTGCAAGTCTGTTGATTTGCGTGACACTTGATGGAATCGGTTTTGAGTTTAGTACTCATTTTTTTGGCGTGCAGGATGCGCTGTGTTTTTCAGTTTCTTCCGTTATTTCGGAGCCCCGTTGATTTAGCTGTTTATTGCAATGTTTTAGCATTTGGGGGTTTAAATTTAAATTTAAATTCGGGGACCGAATTTCTTTAAGGGGGGAAGATTGTAACGTTTCTGAAATCGTTATACGAATTTTTCCGTTTTAGGGTAAAATAGTCGGTATTTTCCGTTTTAACCGAATTTGTTCAAACTTCCGCATAAACTTGTCGGCACCTAGTTTAGCTAAAATAAAGCTAGTACGCAAGCTTTGGATGTCAATGGGAAGTTTTTGTTCACATAGAATTTTTCCCTAATTAAATAATATTTTAATATATTATTTATGCACTTATGTAGTGGAAATTACTTTTTTGTGTGAGTTAATTAGTTCTAATTGGGTTCATTGCTAATCTAATCACTAGAATTAGTTTAGAACCTTCTCTCAAAAAATCTAGATATTTTTGACAAAAGGATTTATTTTTTTAAAGAAAAGAAATAGAAGAAAAGGTGGCAAATTTGCATTTATTAGAATTTAATGCTATTTCTTACTAGATTATTCTATACAATTCTCACAAAAATCCCCCTTCCCTTGGCCGAACCCTAGCCCCACTTTTCTGCCCTCCTTCATTCCTTGTTCAATTCTTCACTCTTTTGCTCTAAAAAACTCATCAAAAATCCACAAATAATCCTTTAAACTCCAAATTAAATTCATACCCATTAATCCTTAAGCCTAATCTTGCTTTGATCTTCAAGAAGAGCAGCATTTTGGAGGGTTAATTTTGGTGATGTTGCTAAAATTGAGATCTTGTTTGTGAGGTATAAATCATAACTCTAATCTTTTAAATTGTTGCTTAATTCTTAAGCTTGCTTAATTAAGTGCTAATTATAGCTTTAAAGTTCATGTGTAATTAATTCATGTTAATTATTATGAAATCAAGTTAGGGTTTTGATGTGTTTATGTTATTAAGAAAGATGTGAAGACCTGGAAAAGTTAAGTATATTGTGAAAATGATAATTGTTATTTTTCCTAATCGCCTTATTAAGCTTAATCACAAACTAGGTTTTTCTAACTCATTTTTGGGAAAGATTAAAATTATGGATATGGTTTGGATAACTTAGTTATGCTTATTGGCGATATTTGCGATTGCTAGAATTGTTAAATTTCTAGACTTGTGCTAAATTAAAATAAAATGATATAAATGCTTACTAGCTTTTCGGTAAAATTTGACGTGGGTTTTAAATGAAAATGGAGATGACGTAAATATTAATACCTACGATAATTATTGTGTCTGTAAATGCGTATTGGTATTATTGGGTTTTTAATGTGGAAGTTTTCATGTATAGCGACCCTATTTAGGGTTTCGGCTATGTTTACGGTATTTGGATTCTTGGTTTTGAGTTTTGGATGTTGTACTTGGTCGTTGGATGTTTGTACGTCAACGACAAGTGTAGTTGACTGTTTTGCATGTGTAGGCTATAGGTTCTAACCTATGAGCGCACCGCATGTCATTTTGGATTTCGGAATTTGATGTTAATAGAGTTGCGAATTCGTATTGATTGTAGGTACCTTCGCGTGGATTCCGAGACGATGAAGCGCATCGACTACGACTAAGCGAGGAGTTTAGCAGATGAGTAGATTTATATCTACCGGGGAAGTCGGGTGGATGGCATATAGCACACTCGCAAATATTGGATTGAAAGATCGTTTGAGTATTATATCCTGATAATGAGATGCGACTGATGTGATTGAAAGTTTTGCTAGATAATATAATAGAAGTGAACACTAGTGAACATATTGGTTTCGGAGAATATGAAATGATAAGTGAATCATGATAAGTACGATTTCGGAAGAGGACAAGTATGATGTTCTTTAATTGTGATGTGAGATATTAATTTGATGAACGAGTATACAATGTGATATGATGACTTAGTGTGATATGTCATTATATGAATTCGAGTCGATACGTGATTGTTGATACCTTTGTAGGTCACCTGATACGAGATTGACATGGATGTGACCTGAGAGATAGGTATATATTTTTTTGGATCATGATTGCATAATGAGGGATATGCAGTACAAGACTTAGATCCGTACCCCGATGTTGTATAGCTTGATAGAATCCCTATTTGTTAATGCCGCTGGATGTTAGATTATCATACGCGATGAATTTTACCTGTTGATTCATCCATACCCTTGATTAGCGGATGCCGTACGATGGATTGTACCGTACGTGATGTTGTGAGGCTGGATGTCGATTGATAGATTCACCGACTCGGTCTTGTTGATATGTATACCCCATAGCATTTGATTCATTATATGCATTATGCTACATTCATTCTATTCTCATTGCATTTCTTATACCTGTGCTAGTACACTACACCATTATCGATGATGCGTATATTACACTTACACAGATTGCCGGCGCACACACTTCTTCAACGATAATTGCTATGTCACTTACACAGTAGAATTGTTATATCATGCTATGATATACTGCCATGTTCATATCACTATGCTAGGTTGCATGATATATTGACATGTACACCCACATACTTTGCTACGGCTACATGTTCATCATGCATACATACTGACATGTACACCCACACATCTCGCTACAATTACATATACCCCTAGGTGGTATTGCATTGACATGTGATATTGAGACGTTGACTTTTGCGCCATTGCACTTATGAAATGCATCATACAAACTTGATTATATGTTGATACTTATACCTTCCTACAGTTACATGTACACTTCATATGATACTGCACTTGTTTTCGGAGGATTTGGGAACCGCAAGATATATTTTTAAAGCTGGATTCATTTAAAAGAGCGGTTTTCCCTTTATATACTCATATTGATGTTTTATGTTGCATATATCAGTTTTATATGGATTTTACGCATTGAGATATGGATTTCATGTGATTTATGGATTTGAGAACCGTGGGGGTATTTTCAAGAAACTATGTATTGTTTGAAAAACCGGTTTCTCTTGATATGATATTTTGATGCGTCCACCATGATATTTCTCGGTTCTGAGATTTGTGATATATACCCGATACGAGGAGTGTAGTGGGCCGTGTGCGTGTACATGGTGGATCTCGGTATGGTTCCCCTCGGCAAGATGATCGCAGATGATATGCGATGAGCCTGGAAGGTGGGCAAGTATCTACCGGTGATAGTATTTGGACTCGGCGGTTACCGTGGGGATACCGACCAGAGTGATGTACGGACATGATGTCAGGGCCAGTCATGGTGGCAGCGCCTGAGTTATGAGGATTTACGTGTCGATGCTAGACACGGGTATTCATGATGTTTCGGGTATCGGTGATAGACACCCAGGTTTCCATGATTGTGATGTGTCATTGGTGGACACACATTCATTGATATCCTCATATTCACCTGCATATGCTTTTATGATATTTACATGCAGAAGTTGTTGTGTCAGTGGTTGACATATGGACAAGATCCACTGCATACATGCATTGATTTTATTGTTGGACGAGATCCACCTGCATACATCCATTGATTCACTGTTGGGTGATATACACTTACTGTTAGGCATTTATATTGTGTTGGCACATATGCAGATACGGTCACCCTAGATATTATAGTATTACCTTTATGATATAGTTGACCTAGGAATCTTTGTTTATTTCGATTTCTACCTGTTGATGTTTTCTACTCACGAGTAGGTAACTCACCCCCGTTGTACCAAAGTTCTTGCAGGTTGTCCGCTTAGATCAGTAGCGGCATCGCTGGCGCACAGCTTGCTTTCAGGTGATTTGTTTTGGTAGGTGGTACATGTTGGATCGTGCATCTCTCGTACTTGTTATTCATATTGTATCTAGTCACTCCATGAAATCAGAAACTAGTAATTGTATATGTTGCAGACTTAGAAGACTTGTAGTTGCGAGACTTGAGCGATGGGTTTTTATGTTCGCTTTTGGGGTTGATGTCTTACTTTACCTTATTTCCTTATGTGGATCTTCACCGTCAGGCGTCGTATAATTTTTATTTATACTTGTGATGTTGTTTCCGCCGTTGGGCGTGTTTTGCTCCCGTTTGGGATGCTTTATTTATATTCCTTGTTGTACTCGTTTTCGGGGCTAGTTTTTACAAAGGAGGTGTTGCCGAATTTTTTATGAAAACCAAGAAAAAGAGTTAAGATAAGTTTAAGAATTTTTACTTAAGTTTCTCATTGTTTTATCAATGTTTTCTTTACTTACTTCTGTTGTAAGGTTTAGATTTTTGGGTTGCGACTTACTTAGGTTACATTACGCCTGTAGACGTTGCGTAATTTAAGTGCCGGTCATGTGCTAATATTTTGGGTCGTGACAATCTTTCATTGAGAATCGATGTGATAAGAAGAGCTTGACCGAGTGCAGCATAGGAATATCATTTCCTATCAAGAGTATGTCATCTACGTATAATACGAAGAAGACGATCTTATTCTCTGCAACCTTCTTGTATATACAAGGTTCATCCACATTCTTGATGAAGTCAAACTCTTTGACTACAACATCAAAACAGATGTTCCAACTCCGCGATGCCTGCTTTAACCCGTAGATGGATTTAAGCAGCTTGCACACCTTTCCACTGCTCCCACTATCTACGAAGCCCTCTGGCTGAGTCATGTACACGCACTCCTCTAAATCACCATTTAGAAAGGCAGTCTTAACATCCATTTGCCAGATTTCGTATTCATGGTTTGCAGCAATGGCAAGTAAGATCCGGATGGACTTAAGCATAGCCACTGGAGAAAAGGTTTCATCATAATCCACACCTGGTCGTTGACGAAACCCTTTGCAACAAGTCTAGCTTTGTAAGTCTCAACTTTTCCATCTACACCAAGTTTCTTCTTAAACATCCATTTGCTCCCAATAGGTTTTACCCTTTCAGGAGCAATTTCTAAAGTCCATACTTTGTTGGTATACATGGATTCCATCTTAGATCGCATTGCATCTAGCCACTTCACAGAGTCCCCACTCGTGATGGCCTGCTCGAAGCTAGTTGGGTCATCATCTTCCATGATGCAATCCTCTCTCCCACCATCCATGAGAAAACCGTAGCATCTCTCAGGTGGATGAGGAACCTTACGGTGGAGAGGCTGGGGTTCGTTGGGTACTACTGATTCCTCTGGTTCCAGTAAATCATCAGTTGTAGTTTGTGCTGCTGGAACCTCTTCCAGCTCTACCTCTTCTCTACTAATTTCTATAACAAGAAATTCCTTTTCTAAAAAGGTGGCATATTGAGCAACAAATACCTTTTGTTGTTCACCGTGGTAGAATAGGTATCCATATGAATTGCTTGGATATCCTACAAACTTACAAAGAATTGATCTTGCCTCGAGCTTGTCCGGATTTAGCTTTTTAACATAGGCCGGACAACCCCATATCTTAACTCGTTTAAGAGATGGTCTCTTCCCATTCTATATCTCATATGGAGTGGTAGGCACCGATTTGGTTGGAACTCTATTCTATAGGTATATGGTTGTCTCAAGCGCATACCCCCAGAAGGAAATAGGTAACTCAGCAGTGCTCATCTTAGAGCGCACCATATCTAATAGGGTGCAATTCCTCCGCTCCGATACACTGTTGTGCTGTGGTGTATAAGGAGGAGTAAGCTGAGAGAGAATCCCATTCTATTTGAGATAATCCAGGAACGCTTTGCTCAAGTATTCTTCTATTCGATCTGATCGAAGGATCTGAATACTTTTACCCGTTTTGTTCTGTACTTCGTTCTTATATTCACTGAATTTCTCAAATGCTTCAGACTTGTGTTTTATCAGGAACACATGTCCATATCTTGAGAGATCGTCAGTGAATGTAATGAAGTATGAGGAGCCGTTCCTGGCATGTGTAGACATGGGACCACATACATCACTATGTATCAGTCCTAAGAGTTCTGTAACACTTTCTCTGTGTCCACTAAATGGAGTTTTGGTCATCTTGCCTTTGAGAAATGACTGGCAAGTATCATAAGTTGAAAATTCGAACGGATTCAAATATCCATCTTTATGTAACATAGCTACCCGTGTCGTATCGATATGACCTAGTCAACAATGCCACAAGAAGGATTCGTTCATTTCTGAACTCTTCCTCTTGTGTGTGTTTTGTACATTAAGTATTGTAGTCTGATTGAGAACGTATATGCCATTAAATAATGAGCTTGATCCAATCAACTTTTGATTCAGGAAGATGTTCATAACATTATCCTGTAGTACAAGATTACATCCTTCTTTACTCAATAAAGAAACTGATATAATATTGCATATCATGCTCGGAATGTAATAGCATTCGTTCAGAATCAGTGTATTACCATTTGGCAACACAAAGTGATATTCGCCAACTGCTTTGGCTGCAACATTTGCACCATTCCCAACTCTTACGGAATGATCACCCTCGCCCAGTTCCCTACCTTTGCGTAGCCCATGTAACATATTACATATATGGGATCCAGATCCGGTATATAATACCCAGGACGTAGAGTGAACTGAGAAACAGTTCTCGATAACTAACACACCTGAAGAAGATGCATCAATATGCTTATTCTTCGTTTGGGCGGCGTGAAAATCTAGATATTCTTCTATTCCCTGCCCGGACTTATAACAATTATAAGTAGGAGCGGGACCAACGTTCCCCTGCTCAGTATAATAAGCGGGTTCAGTCAATACATCCATATTATTATCTTGAATTAAGCCTGACATGGTCGCTACCTGGAGAGAGAGAGGAGAAAACACTTTAGCGTATGCTCTTGCAAGATTATATTGGTTATTATCTTATCTATCAGGATGGCTCCTACTGCTTTTTATCAAATCTTCCTTAAAACCCTAAAAGGTAAGATTAGCCGGGATTAATTACACCTTACAAGTTCGCCAATCTTTCGGTCAGGCCAGTGTTTGTATTTTGAGGGAGGTTCCCCGTGCTTTCGCATGGACCTAATTAGAATAATCCTCGTTTTTCCAGAGGTATATGTTAGATATGTATGCTCTAGAGGCCATTATTGTATAGTACAGGTTTGTACAATACATTTTGGAGGCTTGGGATATATATATGGTTTTACGACAGTCATGCTCGATATAGTAGTATGCTACTTGGTTTGTTTCTATCTTAATATGTGTATATGTTTCTTTTAACATATCGCTAAAAACATATTGGTAGAGCCCTTAGGATCTTTGCTTGACTACCGGCGTTGTGTTGGCAATCACACTAGTGGGGGCTGGGTAGTCTATAAGCACATCCTTATTTTGGTCCCTAGTCATAGGATTATCGAGACAGGGTATCGATACTCCAGAGTAGACTAGTGCATACGCTTCTCTTCCCAGCAGGAGAGATGGTCTGTCCCACAGCCATCAGTACGTCGTACTGGAGATAGTATGCAGGTGCTCGTTAGGTTACGAGTACACTCGACAGGACTCGTTGGGAACTGTTGGTTGGTATTATACCTATCGTCAGTTAACAGTTCCCAGGTGACATGAGTACAGCTTAGTCCGCTGACTTGACACTGTCACTTCGCCTCGAGTGTGTTCCCACTGTTATTAGATTACTACCCTACCACGGCTCTACTGAGTCGTGCAAACAGGTAGTAGTTGGGTGCAGTCCCGAAGCACTTGGAGGCAGTGACGGTTAGACAGGATTCGTCTCTCCCGGTATTGGGGGATGATATCGCGCTGTGTCTAGGAGAGCCATTACACAAAGTCCCTGGCCAGGGCAAGCGAGAATTGCTGGTAGGTTTTCCAGTAGATTCTCATGGTGTTTTGGGCTACACTCCGACATGACTTGTACCGCTATTAGGGGACTGACGTTTACCGCCCCCGTAGGCCCGCCATGCGATACTCTTAGACGAACATACCGGACTGTACGGAGATTGTCACATACAGGCTCAGAAGGAGTTCGGATGGGTTCACCTCATCAGTCTTCTTATCGGCATCTACCTGGGGACCGTTACGTACAGCTAGTGCCGCTTGCGGTCTGTGGTTAAACCCACTGCCAGCATAGTTTCGAGTTTTTAGAGTCCCACACAGAGGGTTATTCGCCTTTGGGCAAAACAGAGTAGAGGTCGCATAGTTTTGCGACGGGGTTCGTTCACATCCGCGCACTTGTGCACGTTTGGTGTCCGGACAGTTATTACTAGTGGGCTTTGGTTTATGCCAGATCCTAGTATATGTTTTGAGGTTGGTTTTATCTCATTGTATTCGTGTTCCTCGGATCACGGATGCGGGTGTGTATCCACAGTTGACTGAGGCAGAGGCAGAGGATTCTCATTAGGGTTATGGTACGGGTGTGTATGCACAGTTGACTGTTGTCTTTTTCCAAACCCTAATGAGAATAGGAAATATGATTAATAATATTAGTTAACAATTTTTGTTCCATGGTTGAGTTGAATTCTTGACTTTTGTTGACTTCGTTGACCGGTTGACCAAAGTAGACTTGTTGACCATCATCATTTGTTTTCAAAGATGCTTCTTATTCTTTGCAAAAGCATTTAATGAATGAAATGATAATGGACATTCATCAACTCACCATATCAAATTGTTAATTATTATTATTATTATCATTTTTCTAAATTATGAGAGCATGGTTGTAAATTGCATCATACTCACTTGCATCTTCTCTCTCATCCATTGCTCTCCTTCTTCCTCTAGCTCAAAGAAAATCCCTCTCATGAGTTGAGAACCATTTTCCTTTGAGATAAAACACCAAGACTACTCTCTACTCTTTCTAGGGTTCTAGGTTTAGCAAACCAAGCACCTTAGTTACCTCTAGGTTGAGGTAGGAGCTCAAGTTCGAACCCTCGGGTGGATCTATCTTTGACAAAGTGGAGACGACGAGGAGGAGCCGTACGAACTACTATAAGGAGCAAGTAAGGAGGAGAACAACAAGAAGAGAAGGAGTTCAAGACTAGGTATAACCATTCTACATAGTAGTTAGAACTTATAGATTTTATGTTAGTTTTGTTTAGCAACGATCCATAATGAAACGGTCCATGTTACCTTGCTAGGGAAAAAAATTTGTTTTACCTATTCCGCCTCCCCGAAAGAACCGGGGTGGGTAACGTGGACCTAACAGTGGTATCAGAGCCTAGCTAAACACAAAGTAGCATGTTAGCAAAGTATCTAGAATTTCAATCGGACAAAAATCGCAAAACATGTCCGGAAAACCATGTTTCTGCCGATTTTTTATACTGCTCAAAAAATGATTTAACATAAATGAAAAATCGGCTCAGGGTTTTGTAAAAACACAGAACAAAAACGATCCAGTGACTCGGTCAAAGCGCCGCGGATCCGCGGCACGAACATGCTTCCTGCCGCGGAACCACGGACGAGTTGACTCGGCCGTGGACCGGGTTTTGTGCAGTGTTCTTTTTTGGATGTTTTGGGATTTTTAGTATATGTTGTTTCTGCCCAGATTTTCCCGAGAACAAATTTGTTTTTGGGGTGGTTACAAATCCGTATTTTGATTGAACTTCTCTAGACTTTGGCTAATGGGTTATATCTTTGATGTGACATATGTATTGAACGTCTGCTAATCGCTATACGTCGATTAGTGGGGGTTATACATATCAGTGATCTGTAATGTTGATGGTTTGTGTATATGAATTCGTTGGATTGTCGCGGATGAATAGCCGGGGGGTTGTGAGATGAGAGTTTTCTTTATCTTTCAATTCATGTAATATGTAAATTGATGTAATATTATTTATATGGCCGCACAACCGGGATGGGGTTGTAGCCGTCATTGTATAATTTCTTTTACTGTTTTTGCTCCTAGGATAGACCCAAGGTGGGGTGCACAAACTACCGGGTATCTCGAAGTGCCGAGTGGCCTACTCACGGTATTGAGGGAGGTTGCTTCGCTTCGGGTTCTTGGCGGGTAGTTTGCCGCACCCGTAGGGGTCTAGGGTGGGGTTTTGGCTATTCATCGCGACCGTGTAATCCGCTCTTCGTTACAGGCATGTATGGAATGCGGATTCCTAGTATATCCAATGTGTTCATCTGTGATATGGAATGGTTATCATTGCATCTGACGAATGTGTATATATCTATATGATATCTATTTAGGCGTTGCTTATGCTTTGCATCCACGCTAGTCCAGCCCCCGCTCTGTCGTTAGTTAAGTAACCTAACGGGTGATGACGGGACCCCGTGGCGAATGCGAATGGCATAAGCGTACGTCATATTTTTGTTGTTTTCTGCAATGGTAGGATTAACTGATGGGACGCATTAAATTAATGCAATGAAAATAAACCAAAAGGACGTTGGAACAATTTTCAAAAAGCTGTTATTGCAAGGGCGTTCTCTTCTTGTTTTGCATAGAGGTATTCGGTTATGAATGCCCAGCACCTCATACGACGAGGCAAGCGCCGAGATCCCTTCATCGGGAGTGACCCCTTGGACAAAAAGTTTGCGTCAGGGTAATAACTTCACTATAGTCGATTATTCTTGCTTTGCATCGAGGTATTAAGTTTGGAATATCCTGCACCTCATTCGACGAGGAAAGTGCCGAGATCCCTTCACGGGGAGTGACCTCTTTAGAAAAAGTTTTCGCCACTATATTTTCAAAAGGCAATCATATTCCTTCAACTATATCAAGTTCATTACGTTAACGGGTTTTTCGCCAAAACCCAGCCGTAGCCCTCCGTCATTTCGGATTGGTATTATTTAGTATTCATGCTGCGTTTGTTGACCTAGTCAAGGCGTAGTGGATGGTAGCTAGATAATATTTTTCTGTGCATTGCAAATGGGATTGGTTAGGACTGTCATGCGGCCTTGTTGACCTAGTCAAGGGCACGTACGGGTGGGTCTAATGCAATCAGGATAATGACGGGAAGAACTTGACTAACGGTTTATGGTTTGTTGACCTAGTCAAGGTCATAAACCGTTAGGGGCAAAAACCATATCGCAAGTTTCTAAAGAAACTGAAACTTGCAAATTTAGCATACCTTCTGGAGTGTGGTGACTAGAGTGGATTCCATCTAGGTAATCACACAATGATAGTTGGATCCCGATCCCACTGATGAGTTGGATTACTCTCGGGAGATTATTTCACTTAACAATCAATGCTATAAACCATGTAGGTGTCTAGAACGGTGTTAGCGGGGCTACGCCTCCACGGAAAAGAGGTTATTTAATTAAGGAACTTCGCGAAAGCATTGGAAAACTTCCCTCGAAGTACCAACACCAGCCTGGCTGAAAGGTTAAGCAAGTATTGTGACGTGCGATTAATCCTGACTAGTTCTTCTTTTAGGGTTTGAAAAGAATTTGAGGAAACAGTGGGAGCCATCCTGGTTAGATAAATCAATAAACCAATCTAATCTTGCAAGAGCGCACGCTGAGTGTTTCTTTTCTCTCTCGCCAGGTAGCAGCCATTTCACGCCCTAATCAAGATAATAAAATGTATCGCTTGACCGATCTGAATTCTTATTCGGGGCTGGGGAACATTGGTTCAGCTCTAACTTACGACAATAGTCATAAGTATGAGCAAGGGAAAGAGGATTGTATGGATTCCAAGGATACCCAGTTGAAGAAGAAGCATGGTTTTGCATCTACTTCAGGTGTTCTTGTAATTGAGAACTCCTTTACGGTCAGCCCTACCTCCTGGGTACTTGATACCGGATCAGGATCTCATATCTATAATTTATTGCAGGAAAGTTGTACCTGGTGATATGTCGCTCAGAGTAGCGAATGGAGCATAAGTTGATGCTACAGCGGTCGGTGAATATCACCTTGTGTTGCCAAATGGCAATACTATGATTTTGAATGATTGCTACTATGTACCTTCCATGATTTGCAACATCATATCAGTTTCTTTACTCGATAAAGATGGATATAACTTTGTTCTTGATAGAAATATCATGAACATCTACCTTCATAAGGTACAGGTTGCAGAAGGTACACTGTGTAATGGTATCTACGTTCTAAATCAGAATACAGTTCTCAATATACAAAACACACGCAAGAGGAAGAATTCAGATACGAATGAATCTTACTTGTGGCATTGTAAACTTGGTCATATCGGAGAGAAAAGACTAAGTAAGTTGCATAAAGATGGACTCTTGAATACGTTCGAGTTTTCATTTTATGAAACCTGTCAGTCTTGTCTCAAAGGGAAGATGACCAAATCTCCGTTCACCGGACATGGAGAAAGGGAAGCAGAGCTCTTGGGACTCGTACACAGTGATGTATATGGTCTGATGTCTATACATGCAAGGGGTGGGTTCTCGTACTTCATCACATTCACTAACGATCTCTCTAGATTCGGATATGTGTATCTTATGAAACACAAATCTGATGCTTTTGAGAAATTCAAGGAATTCAGAAACGAAGTAGAGAACCAGACTGGCAAAAGTGTCAAGATCCTCCGGTCTGATAGAGGAGGGGAGTACTTAAGCACGGAATTCCTAGATTACTTAAAAGAGAATGGTATTCTCTCTCAGCTTACTCCTCCTTATACACCACAGCACAACAGTGTATCGGAGCGGAGGAATCGTACCCTGTTGGATATGGTTCGCTCTATGATGAGTAGTGCCGAGTTGCCTCTTTCATTTTGGGGCATGCTCTTTTGACAGCGGCATATCTATTGAATGATGTTCCGTCTAAATCAGTGCCTAAGACTCCATTCGAGATATGGAATGGAAAAAGGCCATATCTTATAAGATTTAAGATATGGGGTTGTCCGGCTTATGTTAAAACGCATAAACCAGATAAACTAGAGGCGCGGTCAGTTTTATGTAAGTTTATGGGATATCCAAAGAATGGTTATGGATACACCTTCTACCACACCGAGGAACAGAAGGTGTTTGTTGCTCAGCATGCCGTTTTCTTAGAAACGGAGTTTCTTGCAAAAGAAATTAGTAGGAGCACGGTAGAACTGGAAGAAATTCAGCGACCACAAAATAAAACTGAAGATTTGACAGAACCTCAGGATTCAATAACCCGGAACGAACCTCAGCCACTCCGCAGATCTGGTAGGATTTCTCATCCGCCTGAGAGATACTACGGTTTTCTCATAGACGGGGATTGAGAGGATTGCATCTTGGAAGAAGATGACCCTACCAGTTTCAGGCAGGCCATTATCAGTAGGGACTCTGATAAGTGGCTGGATGCAATGCAATACGATATGGAGTCCATGTACACCAATAAAGTGTGGACCTTGGATATTGCTCCACCTGGGGTAAAACCCGTTGGATGCAAATGGATCTACAAAACGAAACTTGGTGTGGATGGGCAGGTGGAAACCTATAAGGCTAGACTCGTTGCAAAAGGTTTTCGTCAAAGACCTGGTTTGGACTATGACGAAACTTTTTCTCCAGTGGCTATGCTCAAATCCATTCGGATCCTACTTGCCATTGCTGCCTTCCATGACTATGAAATCTGGCAAATGGACGTTAAAACGGCTTTTCTAAATGGCTGTTTAGAAGAGTGCGTTTACATGGATCATCTAGAAGGTTTCGTAGACAGTGGGAGCAGCGGGAAGGTGTGCAAGTTACTTAAATCCATTTATGGATTGAAGCAGGCATCGCGTAGCTGGAACATCTGTTTTGATGAGGCAATCAAGGAATTTGATTTCATCTAGAACGAAGATGAACCTTGTGTCTATAAGAAGATTGTAGGACGAACTGTCGTGTTCCTAGTATTGCACGTGGACGACATTCTTTTGATAGGAAATGATATTCTTATGCTACAATCGGTCAAGCTATTCTTGTCACAACGGTTCTCCATGAAGGACCTGGGTGATGCCTCGTACATTCTGGGGATCAAGGTCTACAGAGATAGATCCAAGAGACTACTGGGACTTTCACAGTCCAGGTATATAGAGACCGTTCTAAAGAGATTTAGTATGGAGGATTCCAAGAGCGGTAACATACCCGCATTGCACGGAATTACCCTCTCCAAGAAGATGTCTCCTAAGACTGACGAGGAGAGGGTTCGCATGAACACTATACCCTACGCTTCGGCGGTAGGATCTATAATGTATGCGATGCTATGTACAAGACCAGATGTAGCTTACGCGCTGAGCGTGGTGAGCCGGTATTAGTCAGACCCAGGTGAGGACCACTGGACGGCAGTGAAGAACATTCTCAAGTACCTAAGAAGGACTAAGGAGATGTTCCTGGTTTACGGTAATGGAGACCTCAGGGTCGAGTCCTTTACCGATTCAAGCTTCCAGAGTGACAAAGATGACAACAAGTCTGTCTCGGGTTTTGTGTTTACCCTCAACGGAGGGGCGGTATGTTGGAGGAGTTCCAAACAGGATACCGTCGCAGACTCGACGATGGAGGCTAAAGACATTGCTGCAAGCGATGCCGCAAAAGAGGCGGTCTGGATAAAGAAGTTCATTAGTGAACTTCAGGTGGTTCCATCCATTGTTGACCCAATACCTTTGTATTGCGATAACAATGGGGCTATAGCTTTAGCAAAGGAACCATGGTCCCATCAGAAATCCAGACACATCTTAAGGCGGTATCACCTGATCAGGGAGATCATTGATCGCCAGGAGATCGAGGTACGGAGAGTGGACACAAAAGACAACACAGCGGATCCATTCACGACGGCCCTCCCTCAAACACAGTTCGAGCTACTTTTTCAGCTATTGGGTATGCGGTATGCCGGCAGATGGCCTTAGTGCAGACGTTGTGTATGCGGTACACCAATTACTGTCCTTTAGTGCAAGTGGGAGATTGTTAGATATGTATGCCCTAGATGCCATTATTGTATAGTACTGGTTTGTATAATACATTTTGGAGGCTTGGGATATATATATGGTTTTACGACAGTCCTGCTCGATATAGGAGTATGCTACTTGGTTTGTTTCTATCTTAATATATGTATATGTTTATTTTAACATATCGCTAAAAACACATTGGTAGAGCCCTTAGGATCTTTGCTTGACTACCGGCGTTTTGATGGCGATCACACTAGTGGGGGCTGGGTAGTCTATAAGCACATCCTTATTTTGGTCCCTAGTCGTAGGATTATTGAGACAGGGCATCGATACTCCAGAGTAGACTAGTGCATAGGCTTCTTTTCCCAGCAGGGGAGATGGTCTGTCCCACAGCAATCAGTACGTCGTACTGGAGATAGTATGCAGGTGCTCGTTAGGTTACGAGTACACTCGACAGGACTCGTCGGGAACTGTTGGTTGGTATTATACCTATCGTCAGTTAACAGTTCCCAGGTGACATGAGTACAGCTTAGTCCGCTGACTTGACACTGTCACTTCGCCTCGAGTGTGTTCCCACTGTTCTTAGATTACTACCCTACCACGGCTCTACTGAGTCGTGCAAACAGGTAGTAGTTGGGTGCAGTCCCGAAGCACTTGGAAGCAGTGACGGTTACACAGGATTCGTCTCTCCCGGTATTGGGGGTTGATATCGCGCTGTGTCTAGGAGAGCCATTACACAAAGTCCCTGGCCAGGGCAAGCGAGAATTGCTGGAAGGTGTTCCAGTAGATTCTTATGGTGTTTTGGGCTACACTCCGACACGACTTGTACCGCTATTAGGGGACTGACGTTTACCGCCCCCTAGACCCGCCATGCGATACTCTTAGACGAACAGACCGGACTGTACGGAGATTGTCACATACAAGCTCAGTAGGAGTTCGGATGGGTTCACCTCATCAGTCTTCTTATCGACATCTACCTGGGGACCGTTACGTACAGCTAGTGCCGCTTGAGGTCTGTGGTTAAACCCACTGCCAGCGTAGTGTCGAGTCTTTAGAGTCCCACACAGAGGTTTATTCTCCTTTGGGCAAAACAGAGTAGAGGACGCATAGTTTTGCGACGGGGTTCGTTCACATCCGCGCACTTGTGCACGTTTGGTGTCCGGACAGTTATTACTAGTGGGCTTTGTTTTGAGCCAGATCCTAGTATATATTTTTTATCTCATTGTATTCGTGTTCCTCGGATCACGGATGTGGATGTGTATGCACAGTTGACTGAGGCAGAGGCAGAGGATTCTCATTAGGGTTATGGTACGGGTGTGTATGCACAGTTGACTGTTGTCTTTTTCCAAACCCTAATGAGAATAGGAAATATGATTAATAATATTAGTTAACAATTTTTGTGCCATGGTTGAGTTGAATTCTTGACTTTTGTTGACTTCGTTGACCGGTTGACCAAAGTAGACTTGTTGACCATCATCATTTGTTTTCAAAGATGCTTCTTATTCTTTGCAAAAACATTTAATGAATGAAATGATAATGGTCATTCATCAATTCACCATCACAAACTGTTAATTATTATTATTATTATCATTTTTCTAAATTATGAGGGCATGGTTGTAAATTGCATCATACTCACTTGCATCTTCTCTCTCATCCATTGCTCTCGTTCTTCCTCTAGCTCAAGGAAAATCCCTCTCATGAGTTGAGAACCATTTTCCTTTGAGATAAAACACCAAGACTACTCTCTACTCTTTCTAGGGGTTCTAGGTTTAGCAAACCAAGCACCTTAGTTACCTCTAGGTTGAGGTAGGAGCTCAAGTTCGAACCCTCGGGTGGATCTATCTTTGACAAAGAGGAGACGACGAGGAGGAGCCGTACAAACTACTACAAGGAGCAAGTAAGGAGGAGAACAACAAGAAGAGAAGGAGTTCAAGACTAGGTATAACCATTCTACATAGTAGTTAGAACTTGTAGATTTTATGTTAATTTTGTTTAGCAACGATCCTTAATGAAACGGTCCATGTTACCTAGCTAGGGAAAAAAATCCGTTATACCTATTCCGCCTCCCCGAAAGAACCGGGGTGGGTAACGTGGACCTAACAGTATAACCCCGTAAACACCTTTCTAGACACCTACTTGATCGGCTAATTGTCATGTGTAAAACTCTCCCAGGAGTAACTCTTACTCGCAGTGGGTATCAGGATCCATCTATCTCATAGAAGTTCTGCAATCTCATTGCAAATTTCAACACTTGAAATTCCTGATAATACTTTTGCCCCTAGCAACTCATGACCTTTGCTAAAGTCAACAAATCATAAGCGCTAGCCAAGTTCAACCCGTCATTTCCCGATTGAATTAAACCCACCCGTATGACCCTTGTTTAAGGTCAACAAAGTCGTACGACAACCCTAACTCAATCACATCTTATGTTTTAGCAGATAAATACTAATTGGCTACCAAACACTACGAAGGTCAACAAACGCAGCACGAATACTAACTATTCTCTAACAGAAATGAAAGTGGGCTACGCAGGTTTTTCAGAAAACCATGAGCGTAATGAAATTGATATCGTTGTAGAAACAAGTGATTTTGAAAATGAGTGTTTTTGAGGCTTTTCTAGTTTCGCTAAAGCACTCCCGGTGAAGGGATCTCGGCTCTTTCCTCATCGAATAAGGTGCAGGGTATATCACATATACCTCTATGCAAACCAAGAACTATAGAAGCAATCAAAAAAAACCCGTGAGTTTGTAGCATCTGCCAGTTTTGCTAAAGAAGTCACTTCCGGTGAAGGGATCTCGGCACTTTCCTCATCAAATAAGCTGCAGGGTATATCACATATAGCACTATGCAAAGCAAAAACTATAGCTAACCTTTTTGAAAATTTAATTCTACAACATCTTTTAGGTTTCTTTTCTTTTATTAATCTCATTAATAAATCCCATAATTTTACTTCCTAAGCATCACAGAAGAAACGAAAATACAACGTACGCTTTGTAAAACATTGTTCCGTTATGCACCGTTAGGTTACTTAACTAACGGCATAGCAGGACAGGACTAGTGCGGGTGTAAAACATAAGCAACGTTTTGTAACATTTCAAAAAAATAAAATATTATTTTTGGGAATTTTTATAATTAAATAATAAAATATTGAATATTTTAATAAGGCGGTATAATTAAATACCGATAAATTGGGAAAAATTTGGAAAAATTATGGAAATTACTAAAAAGAGGGTGTTTTATGTGAATTATGCAAATTATAAGTTTTTATGATTAATTATACGCTATTTAGTGCTAATCGCGATTAAATATCGCTAATCGCGTATTAAGCATGTTTTGTGCAAAACATACACCATATCATTTTTACACTTGTGTTACATTTTCCTACATGGATTTCTCTTCATTTTTCATTCATGACTTTGATTTTGTGAGAAGATAAAAGGAAAGGAAAAGAAAAGAAAAGAAAAGGATATTAGTAATGAATTGGGTAAGGGCATGAGAGAGAGTGAGGAGATAGGGTCAACCTTGGACCATGACCTTTATCCCTTCATTATTTCCTCTTCATTTCTTTTCTCCCCTCTCAAAGTGTTGCTGCCTCCTCCTCCTCCACCATCTTCATCCTCTCAAACACCATTAAAAACACCTCAAAACCCCATGTCCAATTCATAAAAAATGTGCATGAGCTCACTAGTTACACCTTGGATCAAGAAAGCATGCATTTTGGACACTTGGGGCAACTCAAGAAAATTCTTGAGTTGCCAAATAAGGTATTCTCTTAACCATTAGCCTAGTATTTCCATTGCTTTTACATCCATTTTTGTTTAGAACCGATTTGGTGTCGTTTAGTGAGACTTGGGAAATTCTAGTTAGGGTTTAAGGAATTCTTGGGTTGTGATGTGTAATTAAGGTTAGTAGAGGCTATACAACCCCTGCGGTGATTGATTGGAGACCTAAACCAGAGACTAGAACCTATATTAGCGAATTTAGAAACCCGATATCGGAGGAATTGTGGATTCTGTGAGTGTAAAACGAAATCAGCTATCACCCGGAGCCTCTGAAAATTATTTAGCAAGTACAGA
The DNA here is from genome assembly GCA_030015575.1 of Agapanthus africanus. Lineage (NCBI taxonomy): Eukaryota > Viridiplantae > Streptophyta > Magnoliopsida > Asparagales > Amaryllidaceae > Agapanthus > Agapanthus africanus. Next base: position 396,140,690 of record JASDDO010000022.1, read on the forward strand.
GGAGTGTGCAGGCACCTAGGAAGATAACCCCAAGACCCCAGCCCCCGACTCCACTTTTTGGCCGCAAATATGAACTTTCTGGCCTCAAATTGCGTCCAGACCTGGTCCAATTGGGTTCGTGTTTGGTCTGTAGCTCTATCTCCTCTAAACTAGACCCTTGGCATATGCAAAATTGGCTGATTTGACCTAAGGTAAAATCTGGGACCATTTTCAAGAGTTGCTGTTTTGATTCAGGGTTTCGTTTTGTGTATTTTGAATTCTGGATTTTTATGAATTGTGTCGTATTCGATCACTTGACGTTTGTACAACGAAATCGAGTGTGATTTGGTGGTTTTGAAAGCATAGTCCATAGGTTCTAACCTATAAGCCTTTAGCGTGCCGTTTTGATTTTCCGATGTGATTTTAATACGCATTTGCGATACGTTATGATGTGTAGATACCCCCCCCACACACACGAAGACTTAGAGATGACAAGCAAGCGCGTGGCGATGTCAGCAACGGAAAACGAGAGCAAGGTGAGTAGATTATATCTACGGGGGAAGTCGGGTGGATGGCGTATATCACCCCCGCAGTTCGATGTATAGTATGATATATTTAATATATATATATATGATATCTTGTATGTGTGACATGGATATTCAAGATATGATTAGGTGTTAAATGGTTAGATTAGGGTTATTAGAAGTGAACTAGTATAGCTTCTTAGTCGCGAACACCAGAATAGGTTTACACCCACACGCACACACACATGCACGCTTGTTATACTCGTGCATATTTGGGGATAGATACATATATACACGTATACCAACACATGGATGATGAGGATTGTATATGGTATTTAGAGATGAGTCGATGAGATTGGGCATGGTGCCATGAGATCGGTGATATGATGTGGTTCGTACTTTGAGATACGACATGAGATTATAGCGGGCCTTTAGGCGTGTGTTTTCATACACGCATATATATATTGATGGTATCAGTTTGAACTAGACTTAGACCAGTACACCTGTTCATGAGATATGATGATAAGGATACCAGATAATTGATGAGATAATTGTGCGATTCGACCCGTACCCAGATTTGGGATGCCGTACGACGGATTTACGTACAAGCTTTATATTGATGATAGATCCGTACTCTTGACTCGAGGATGTCATATTGTATATTGTATCGTATGTGATACTATTGAGGCGGGATCACTGACTATTATATGTATATATATCGACTCAGATTTAGGTGGTTTCCATACCCTTTCGATTAGCTTGTTAGTTAGATCTGTAGTTTACTTAGTAGATGTTAGTGTAGACCCGAGTCATACCTATTTCAAAACTAACGAATTGTAAGTATTCTTAAGACAGGTCAAGGGATTCTACGGATATTTCCAAAAGACGCGTCTTTTCTTTAAAACACCGTAGCCCTTATTTTTCTAAACCCCATGATTCGTGTTATTTCAAATGGCAAACTGTATATATATATATATATATATATATTGATGTAGATTCTTTACTGTTGTGTTTATTATTCATTTTCCGCATATTCTTACTATTCGTATCGCATTGCATGTTTAAATGTGTTTATTGTTATATTAAACCCATGTTGTCAGGACACTAGCACCATTATCGATGATGTGTATGTTCCACGTACACCTGCTTGCCAGCTCACACACATCATCATCGATAATTGCCATGTCACTACACAGTAGGACTGTTGCATCAGGATATGACTCCTTGCATGACATACTTGCGTATTTACATATTGTACACTCATCCTTGCGTACATACTTATTGTACACTCATACTTGCGTACATACATATTGTACACTCATACTTGCATACACACATATTGTATACCCATACTTGCATACATACGTATTTGCACATACATAGATGATTCTGACTTGATTTTGGAGATTTGGGAACTGCATGATATATTTTTAATCCGGATTCACTTAAAAGAGTGGTTTTCCCTCGATTTGTGCATATTACTGTTTTATGTTGCATGATATACTGATATGCTTACATTTCTATTATATGTCGCATACATCATAATTTATTGTTACACGCATTGAGATATATTGTTTCCATGATATTTCTGGATTTGAGAACCGTGGGTATTTCAAAAGAAAGTATATACTATTTTAAAAACCCGGTTTCTCTTGATATGATATTTCAGTGCGTCCACCATGCGTTTTCTTGGTTCTGAGACGTGTGACATGTGAAATTCGATTCGAGGAGGCGGATGATCCGTTTGCGGGTACATGGTGGATCCGGTATGGTACCCCGGGACGAGAAAGAGATTTCATGTGGATGACGATGAGCCTGCCAGAGGGACCACTATCTACCGGTGATTGTATTTAGGCTCGGCGGATATCTGGAGGATACCGACCGGAGTCGAGAGATGATATGGGCCGATCCGGACTGACGGAGCCCGATATATGAGGATTTACGTGCCGATGCCGGACACGGGTTTCATGATGTTTTCGAGTGTCAATGCTGGACACTCAGGTTCCATGATTTTGATGTGTCATGAGGGATACATGTTGATTTATATCCTCATACATTCATGCATATGCTTTATGATATTTACATGCATGATGTTTTGTGTTATTGGTTGACACGTGGACGAGATCCACATGCATACAGACATTGATTACATAGTTGGATGATATCCACATACTTATAGACTTCATGATATATTTGGTATTGATTCATGTTGATTACATTGATCATACCTCATATTTATGATATGTTGCTACCTGAGGCATTGATACGAGCACTTGGTATTACACTGATGTTTAGATGTTTACCCTTACCATCTTATCATGCTTCAGACTTTATCATTTTAAGGATATATTATTACTAATCGTTGACCTAGGATTGAGTCATACATACGATTTCTGCTCTGCGATGTTTTCTACTCATGAGTTAGCAACTCACCCCCATTGTGCCACAGTTTCTTGCAAGTTTTGCCGTACAGGTTTCATTGCGTCTTTTCGGCACACTGCTTCTATTCTGGGTGATTGCTTTGGTAGGTGGGTACACTCGTATCGTGACCACCCTTCTATATTATTTTCACTGTTGTATCTAGTAAAATTCCATCAACCAGACTTGTATATTTGTTTCAGACTTAGGAAACCAGTTGTTTATTCTTTCGACCGTAGAGTCGCGCTTGTATTATTAGTATGGTTTCCTTGTTGTTTTGAGTTTCCTTTTGAGTTTTGATCCTCGCCCTTGGCGTTGTATATTATATTGCTTGCGTGGTTGTGACCATCGATTAACGAAGAGCTAGCTCCCGCTTGGGGATGCCTTTTATCATTAATGTATATATTATTCATGTTGTACCCCGTTCGGGGCCAGTATTTACAAAGGGAACTCTATCGAAATTTTCAGAAAAGCCTTGGGATTTTTTTAAAATGCATATTAGGGTTATGTTATTTAAAAACACTTATTTTAAAACTAGTTTTAATTATTTCTTCCTTAAAATAGTTTTAGATTTTCTGGGCTTTTGGCTTACTTGAATTAGATGGGGTCCTATAGACTTCATATGATTCAAGTCCCAGTCACGTGCCATTTTTGGTCGTGACAAAGTTGATATCAGAGCGCTAGGTTAACCTTGGTTCGAGTCTAAGTTTGACTATGCGGAGTCTAGAGCGTTTGTATATATTCTGAACTTAGGCTTGACCTTATGGAACTTAGACATAGTCGATGGGGTATTAGACCAGAACTTTCGTCGCATAGGTTGACCTTGGTTGATGGAGTCGGTGACTTCAGTAGTGTGACGTACCGTGTGTATGTTCCGCGGCATACTTACGATACGCTACTCCGCTTAAGGAGCCTTAGGATGTACATTTCCTTGCACAGTATTATATTCATTCCTATGATCTTTCCTCATCGGTATTGGTTATGATGTTGCTGCCACGATTACACGGGTAGAGAGAGCAACGGCTAGAGTTGCGTCAGCATGAGCTCGTCGCGGACGAGGACTGACCAGGGTGTGATTCTAAGGACATACGATTTCATAGAGAGGCATCGTCTTATTGTGTTTTCGCGTCAAGAGCGTTTGATGGATCGCTTTTACGAGATTATTCAGACGTGCAGATTAGGAACAGAGGATTGGGCCACTGATAGAGGCCAGCCAGATGTGGTGACCATTGATGGATCAACTACTTGTGATTATTGAGGCACTGTTTAGCATGCAGACGAATGAGCCGGTTGTTGCTGCGAACGATGAGATATCGCCCTAGATGTTGGAGCTATTGCAGTACGAGATGCACTTAGAGATATGATGGATGGTCGCTAGTCACCCGAGGATGAATGACTAGGACATGTAGTTCGTTCGCTTACCCCGATGCGAGGTCATCAGATAGATTGATTCTAGCTAGAGACGACTTCACGCAGATATGTTGAGAGTCGATGGAGACGATCGAATGTCAGAAGCCCATTTTCCAAGTTTAAAGTATTCAGAGACAAATGCAAGTAATGCTATGGACCCTCTAGAAGAATGAAACCCTAACTCGACGTAATGACCATGGAACACCTTTGAACCTCAGGGTTTGCGGCAGTTTAGCGATGCCATTTGTGAGGCTTGGGTTTGCCCTTCTACGGTTGGTCCAAAGGTGATGTGGTATGTACTGGAGTACTATTAAACTGTACCCAAGATGTTTAGCTCTTAGGGGAATTATGGAACCTTGACGAATCGATCGAAAGGTTCGACATCTTTCGGATTTCATGTGATGGGATGCATTGCTTGGAGACTCCAGATACGAGTATAGCCGTTGGAGCACTGTCCATGCAGCCATGATGAGACGATTCCGAAGAAGTCGACAACAGAGAAAAGTGGAGTAAGATGTTCGTACGAGATCTTGATGAGATGGCGTTCCACTCCGCTGACATCAGAGATGCGATACGCATGCAGAGGCGTTGATTATTGATATCTCTTCCAGAAGGAGCCGTGATGTGAATGCAGCCGTTCCAGAACAAGAAACATATATATTAAAGGGTGGTAACTTCCGGGCAATTCGGCAGAAACGAGATTTGAGAGAGACTTCGACAGGACCTTTCTGGGATACTATACGAGAAGACTTGGACCCAAGAGCGGTCATATTTGTAAGTCCATATTGCGACCCCCGGTTCTTATGGGGAGGCGGAAACGGTATAAAAATCAAATTTTTAGCGCAAGGGGCAACATGGACTAACATGAGTCGGGATCGTGTCTAAACTAAACTAGCAAACATGCAAAGGAGAGTTAACTACTCGGCAAAGTGGTTATATCTAACTTGAACTCCTTCTTCTTGAAACCTAGTAGAGGTTGATGGTTCTCTTCTCGTCGCCTTCTTCCGTCGAAGATGGATCCACCTGAGGGTTCAACCTTCGGGCTCTTTCTCGAACTTGGAGAGAACTAGAATCTCCGGCTTGCTAATCCTTTTATCCTAGAGTGAGTAGAGAGTGTCTAAGGTGTAAGTCTACGCTAGCGCCCCGGCAGTCTACAGACGCCAAATGCGGAACAAAAACTTTTAAACTGGCGCTATCGTATACTTTAACCCGGATCTTCCATTATTGCTAAACTAACAAACAGTAAAGAGTGTAGAAAGGTTGTACCGAACGATCCGAGTCTTTCGTTCTTCAACCATCATCCCACGCTCCGTTGCGGCTGCTCCGATCTCGTCGATCTCCGATATCCTCGTCGAGGTGGCACCACATCACCGATTCTTTAAACGGGCTCCCGCCTCTGACTCGAGGCAACTCGATCGTCAAGTTTGCTAAAAGAGACGACCAAGATTGATGTAGAGAATGAGTAGATGACTTTGTCTCACTTCGTCCAAGTCCGTGGACGATCGGTTAATGAAGTTGCCGTGGAAATCGGGTGATGGAATGAAATGAGCTGTAAATTCCATACACCCCAAACTATCATAATCTTTTTCTACAAATGAAATCAACAACCATAAGAGAGAGAAGAGGGGGCCGGCCTTATATAAAGAGAGGGGGGTGACCGTAGGAGAGGGGGGGTAACCACATCATGAAGCTTATCATGTATGAAAAGATCTTAATCAAAACAAAAAGCATTAAGGTTAAAGCATGACTCACAAACCTAGTCATCATGCATTAATGAACCCTTAAATGCAACCAATGAAAACTCAACACCAATAATCCTAGTCACCTCATCTAGAATCTTCTAGAAGAATCCACACTCATCTCAAGAAAAGATAAACCCGTCTTTAACCAAATGTTAAAAGACGGCTGATAGAAAACTGGAAACTGGCAACTTCCAAAAGTGATCCTGAAATGACTTTCAGGATAACCCCGAAACTGTATAAATATACCCGCATTTGTATTACGACCGAATACAAATGCAACTGAGACAAAGATATTATACCTACTCAATATAATACTCGGATCCGGCTTAAACCAAAGCCGACCAGTATCATCTGCCCGAAAACTGACACGTGCGTAAACGCACGTGCATTTTCCGAACCCTGCCATAAAACTATACGGCCTCTACAACGTTTCGCCCGAACTTGGGAAACTTTCTGTGGGGGACTCTAATGACTCGTCAGTACCCTGGCAGTGGGTTTAACCACAAACCGTCAGCGGCACTAGCTATGCGTAACAGCTGCCCATGGACTGACCTCAAGGGATGCCGATGAGCGCACTCATCCGGAAAACCCTACTGAGCCTAACAGTGACAATGTATATACAGTCCGGTCCGTTCGTCAATGAGTATCGCATATCTGCCTAGGGGGCTAGCAACGTCAGACCCCCAATAGCAGTATAAGTCGTGTCGGAGTGAAGCCCAATAACACCCTAAGATACTACTGGAGTACCTACCAGTAAATCTACTGCCATGGCCATGGACTTTGTGTAATGGCTCTCCTAGACACAGTACGACCTCGCCCCCAATACCGGGAGGGACGAATCCCCTGCCGATCCGCTCACGTGCCTCCATATGGCTCGGGACTGTACCCAAAAGCTACCTGTTTGCACGACTCCTTTGAGCCGTGGTAGGGTAGAAATCAAAGCACAGTGGGAACTCACACGAGACAAATGACGACCTCAGGTCGATGAACTAACCTGTACACATGTCACCAGGGAACTGCTATCTGACGGTAGATATAAAACTAACTAGCAGATTCCAGGCGAGTCCTGTCCGGTGTACTCATAACCCAATGAGCACCTGTATACATCTTAGGTGATCCAACTGACACCAGTGGCTTGTGAGACCGGCCACCGCCCCTCGTCGGGGTCTCGACTGTACACACTAGTCTACTCCGGAGTATCGATGCCCTGTCTCGAAACTCCCACGACTAGGGACCACAATTAAGGATATGCATATAAACTACCCAACTCTCACGTATATGATCGCCATCATACTGTTGGTAGTAAAGCAAGATCCTAAGGGCTCTATCAAAGTGTAACATGCAATCAGTCACCTGAACATGTACACGACTGATAAAGGCAAACCAGATAGCATACTATCATCTCGAGTAAGACTGTCCTACCGGGATAGGTCCTCCGCAATCATTGCAATCACGTACCTGCGATCCAATAATTGACTATGAGGGCACTATCACCAACATAAGGGGTGCTTTTCTTTTAAGGAGAGGGATTCTCAACACATGAGAAGGGTTCTCCTTTTGCTAGAGGAAGAAGAAGATGAAGTGAGGAGAGAGAAGCCAAATGAAAAAGTGAGCTCTTTTTCTTTTGCAACTATAACATAAAGCAAAAGAATTATCAAATAATAATAATAATGAAAATGAAAAAGGTTGATGGAAGGTTTAGGAATGACCATTATCAATTCAAACATTAAATGAATTTGCTAGAATCAAAGAGCATCTTTCTTTTGTAATGATGATGGTCAAAACTTCAACCATGGTCAACAAGTCAACCATGGTCAACAAGTCAACATAAAAACCAACCATGACACAATTTCATTTTATTAATATTATTAATTGATATAAAATAAATCTATTAGGGTTTGGAAAAAGACGACTGTCAGCAGTGCATGCGCACCCGTTCCGAAACCCTAATGAAAGTCCTCTTCCTCCTCCTCAAATAACTGTGCATACACACCTGCATTCTTGTTCCGAGGAACATGAATACTGAAAGATAAAAGCAACCCCCAAAACATATACCAGTATCCGACTCAAACCAGAGCCAGCCAGTAATATCAGTCCGGACTCCAAACGTGCACAAGTGCGCGGATGAGAACGAACCCTGTCGCAAAACCATGCGATCTCTACTCAGATTTGCCCAGAGGCGAGTACCCTCTGTGTGGGACTCTAAAGACTCGACACTACGCTGGCAGTGGGTTTAACCACAGACCGCAAGCGGCACTAGCTGTGCGTAACGGTCCCCAGGTAGATGCCGACAAGAAGGATGACGAGGTGAAACCCCATCTGTACTCCTACTGAGTCTGAATGTGACAGTCTCCGTACAGTCCGGTCTGTTCGTCTGATACATCGCATGTCGGGCCTAGGGGGCGGTAAAACGTCAGTCCCCTAATAGCGGTACAAGTCGTGTCGGAGTGAAGCCCAAAACACCCTGAGATAACACTGGAAGCCTACCAGTATATCTCGCTTACCCTGGCCAGGGACTACTCGTGTAATGGCTCTCCTAGACACAGCGCGATGTCAACCCCCAATACCGGGAGAGACGAATCCTGTCTAACCGTCACTGCCTCCAAGTGCTTCGGGACTACACCCAACCACCACCTGTTTGCACGACTCCTTTGAGCCGTGTTAGGGTAGTGATCAAAGTGCAGTGGGAACACACTCGAGGCGAAGTGCCAGTGTCAAGTCAGCGGACTAAGCTGTACTCATGTCACCTGGGAACTGATAACTGACGATAGGTATAATACCAACCTGTCAGTTTCCGACGAGTCATGTCCAGTGTACTCGTAACCCAACGAGCACCCGTATACTATCTCCAGTACGACGTACTGATGGCTGTGGGACAGACCATCTCCCACAGTGGGATGAGAAGCGCATACGCTAGTCTACTCCGGAGTATCGATGCCCTGTCTCTATAGTCCTGCGACTAGGGACCTGTATAAGGATGTGCTTATAGATTACCCAGCCCCCACTAGTGTGACTGCCATCACAACGCTGGTAATCAAGCAAAGATCCTAAGGGCTCCACTAATGCGTATAAGTGATATACTGAAATAAACACAAGTACACATTGAAGTAGAAACAAACCAAGTAGCATACTACTATATTGAGCAAGATTGTTTATACAAGGTGAATATCCCAAGCTTCCATTAAGTAATATACAAATTAGTATGATACAGTAATGGCCTCTAGGGCATATACACTAACAATCTCCCACTTGCACTAAGGCCATGTACTGGCGTATCGAAGACCTATCATCTCGATCAGCCGCTCGAACTGAGTCTGGGTAGGGCCTTGGTGAATGGATCTGCAGTGTTCTCTTCTGAAGCAACCCTCCGAACATTGATCTCCTTGCGATCCACGATCTCCCTGATCAGGTGATACCGCTTCAAGATGTGCCTGGATCTCTGATGGGACCTGGGTTCCTTCGCTAAAGCTATAGCCCCGTTGTTGTCGCAATACAGAGGTATTGGGTCAACAATGGACGGAACCACCTGAAGTTCTTTTAAGAACTTCCTCATCCAGACAGCTTCTTTTGCGGCATCAGATGCAGCGATATATTTCGCTTCCATAGTCGAGTCCGCAACGGTTTCCTGTTTGGAGCTCTTCCAACACACCGCCCCTCCATTGAGGGTAAAGACGAAACCCGACATGGACTTGGAATCATCCTTGTCACTCTGGAAGCTGGAGTCAGCAAAGGCCTCGATCTGGAGGTATTTTCCGCCATACACCAAGAACATCTCCTTAGTCCTTCTCAGGTACTTGAGAATGTTCTTTACCGCTATCCAGCGTTTCTCCCCAGGGTTTGACTGATACCGGCTTACCACACTCAGTGCATAAGCTACATCCGGTCTGGTACACAACATCGCATACAATATAGAGCCTACCGCAGAAGCGTAGGGTATAATAGACATGTGATCCCTCTCCAAATCAGTCTTGGGAGACATCTCTTTAGAGAGGGTGATCCCGTGACAAGCCGGTAGGTTACCGCGCTTGGAATCTTCCATACTGAATCTCTTCACTATGGTGTCGATGTACCTGGACTGAGAAAGTCCTAATATCCTCTTGGATCTATCACGATGGATCCGGATCCCCAGGATGTATGAGGCATCACCCAGGTCTTTCATGGAGAACCTGTGCGACAAGAACCCCTTGACAGATTGTAGCATAGGAATGTCGCTTCCTATTAAGAGAATGTCATCCACGTATAAAACGAGGAATACTACAGTTCTCGCTACAAATCTACTATAGATGCATGGTTCATCTGGATTTTTGATAAAGACAAATTCCTTGACCGTCTCATCAAAACAGATGTTCCAACTCCGCGATGCCTGCTTTAGTCCATAGATAGACTTAAGCAACTTGCACACCTTTCCGCTGCTCCCACTCTGAATGAAACCCTCTGGCTGATCCATATAGACACACTCCTCTAAATTTCTATTTAGAAAAGCGGTCTTTACGTCCATCTGCCAAATCTCATAATCGTGGAAGGCAGCAATGGCAAGAAGGATCCGAATGGATTTCAGCATAGCCACTGGAGAAAAGGTTTCGTCATAGTCCAAGCCAGGTCTTTGACGGAAATCCTTTGCTAGAAGTCTAGCTTTATAGGTCTCAACCTGCCCATCTACACCAATCTTCCTTTTGAAGATCCACTTGCATCCTACGGGTTTTACACCGTCTGGAGCAATGTCCAACGTCCATACTTTGTTGGTGTACATGGACTCCATTTCGGTCCGCATTGCATCCAGCCATTTTACCGAGTCAACGCTCTGAACGGCCTGCTGGAAGCTAGTAGGCTCATCATAATCTATGATGCAATCCTCTCTATCCCCGTCTATGAGAAAACCGTAGTATCTCTCGGGCGGATGAGACTGCCTACTACTCCTTCGGAGCGGCGTAGGAATGTCCTGTTCTTTTGAACCCTCTGGTTCCTCTAAGATTTTAGTAATGGTTTGTGGTTCTGGAACTTCTTCCAGTTCTACTGCGCTCCCACTTATCTGATTTTCTAAAAACTCAGTTTCCAAGAAGCGGGCATGACGAGAAACAAGGACTTTTTGCTCCTCTGCGTAATAGAAAAGATACCCCTTGGAGTTCTTTGGGTATCCCACAAACTTGCACTGTACTGATCGTGCCTCGAGCTTGTCTGCATGCTTCTTTTTTACAAAAGCCGGACATCCCCATGTCTTAAAGGATTTAAGACAGGGTTTCTTCCCACTCCACATCTGATATGGTGTGGTAGGCACTGTCTTAGTAGGAACTTGGTTCAAGAGATGTGCAGCTGTTTCCAGTGCATAACCCTAGAAAGATCGCGGTAACTCAGCCTTACTCATCATGGACCGTACCATATCCAATAGGGTTCGGTTCCGTCTCTCCGATACACCGTTGTGTTACGGAGTGTATGGAGGAGTAAGCTGAGAGAGAATTCCGTTCTCTTTTAAATAATTCAGGAACTCGGCACTTAAGTATTCTCCACCTCGATCCGATCTTAGAATCTTGATACTTTTGCCGGTCTGTTTCTCTACTTCATTCTTATATTCCTGGAACTTTTCAAAGGCTTCGGACTTATGTTTCATTAAGAAGACATAACCGTACCTTGAAAAGTCATCCGTAAAAGTAATGAAGTAAGAGTAACCGCTTCGCGCATGTGTAGACATTGGACCGCACACGTCGCTGTGTACGAGTCCCAAGAGCTCGCTCGCTCTTTCTCCGTGTCCAGTGAACGGAGTCTTTGTCATCTTTCCCATGAGACAAGATTCACAAGTGGCATAAGACTGATACTCGAACGGATCCAAGTATCCTTCTTTATGTAACTTAGTCAACCGTGTCTCATTGATGTGACCCAGTCTACAATGCCATAAGAAAGCCTGATTGATATCTGGAGACTTTCTTTTGTGTGTATTCTGGACATTGAAAATCTGTGGTTGGTTCAATACGTATATACCATTGCTCAGTGTACCTGACCCAATCAGAACTTGATTAAGGTGAATGTTTACAACATTACTTACAAACGCAAATTCATAACCTTCTTTAGAAACCAAAGATACAGAAATGATATTACAAGTTGCGTTGGGTACAAAAAAACAATTACGCAAAACCAAAACATGCCCATCTGTCATTCCCAGGTGATAGTCCCCCACGGCTTTAGCATCCATGCTAGCTCCGTTCGCAACTCTGAGGGTCATGTCACCTGCCTTCAAAAACCTACGGTTTCTCAAAGCCTGCAAAGAATTACAGATATGTGATCCTGATCCGGTATCCAATACCCAGGAATTAGAGTTTATAGAAAGACAGTTTTCAATAACATACACACCTGAAGCTGAAGCCGCAACCTGCTTCAGTTCCTGTGTCCTGGCTTTCCAAGCCCTGCAATCTTTCTTCCAGTGTCCACTCTTATGACAATAGAAGCATTCCTCCTTTCCCACAAGCTTCCCCGCAATCTTTGTTGCCATTTCTTTTCCCTTCGTACCCACTTTACTAACACCGCCTCTTGGTTTGGCGGGGGCTTTCTTCCTCTTTCCCTTGGCTTTCGCCTTGGACCTAGAGGAAGAAGATCCTCCTACAAACAAAGCGGGTGTTTCCCTACCTTTCTGGAGGGTGCCCTCTGCGCTCCTCAGCATGTTGAGGAGTTCTGAAAGTTCAACTTCCTTTTCTTGTAAGTTGAAGTTCAGTATAAACTGGGCGTAAGTGGATGGAAGGGACTGGAGAATTAAATCCGTATAGAGTTCACTTTCCAACGTGGTCCCAAGTTCCGCGAGCTCCTTAATGTATCCAATCATCTTAAGCACGTGGTCCGCTACCGATGATCCGACGGCCAACTTTGCCGAAAACAACTTCTTCGACACTTCGTATCTTGCGATACGAGACTGCTCTCCATACAGTTCTTTTGTATGAAGAAATATGGATTCCAAATCCATATTCTCGTGCCTCCTCTGATGTTCATTGTCCATCGAGGCAAGCACGAGGCACCTGGCCTTCGCGCAATCAATCTCCCAAGTCTTACGGATTTCCTTATCCGCGACGCTGGAGGTGGGACCTGGGACGGGGGGAGCTTTGGTGGTAAGAAGATACCCAGCTTGTCGTAAGTGATTGCCATCTTGACATTCCTGAACCAATCTTTGTAGTTTGGCCCTGTCAATATATTTTTATCTAGAAGTAACTTAAGTCCAGTCATGTCGATTGGTCGCTGCAATTAGGAGAGAGAGAAGAAACACTTTAGCACGATGCTCTTGCAAGTTTAGAGTGGTTTTTAATTTGTCTAAACAAGATGGCTCCTACTGTCTCTCGAATCCCTCCTCAAATCATAAAGGAAGAATTAGTCGGGATCAATCCCACCGCACAATACTTGCTTAACCGTTCAGCCAGGCCAGTGTCGGTACTTCGAGGGAGGTTTTCCAACGCTTTCGCGAAGCTCCTTAATTAAATAACCTCTTTTCCCTGGGGGCGTAGCCCCGCTAACACCTTTCTAGGCACCTACTAGGTTTATAGCATTGATCGTTTTAGTGAGAAATTTCCCGAGGAGTAGCATATACTCACAGTAAGATCGGGATCCAAATATCATTGCGTGACGAAACTGAAGGAATCCTACCAGAATCACCACACTCCAAATGGTATGCAAATCTAGCAAGTTTCAGTACTTATGAAACTCCCGATGTGGATTTTTGCCCCATGCTCTTATGACCTTGACTAAGGCCAACAAATCATAAGTCACATGTCAAGTTCTACCCGTCGTTATCCAGGTTAATTTGAACCCACCCGTATCTACCCTTGACTATGGCCAACAAGGCAATACGACTGTCCCAAACCAACGCATTCTATCTATGCAACACATGAATACCCACCAGCTACCAAACACTGTGCCTTGACTAGGGCCAACAAACACAGCTTGAATACCGTTGAATATTCATATGAAACGACGGAGGGCTACGGATGGTTTTGGCGAAACCATGAACGTAGTGAACTTGATATAGTCGATGGAATGAGATAGATTTTAGAAGGAGTGGCTCAATCTCCGCATTTAAAAGTTAGTTTTGAAAAGAACCGAGTGGTTTTTCCAAAAGTGTTCCAACGACTTTAGCTTTGTTTATTATCTTGCATTAGTTCTTTTAATGCGTGATATTCTTGCATTAGTTCTTTTAATGTGTCCCATCATTTAATCCTACCATTGCAGAAAACAACCAAAATATGACGTACGCTTATGCCATATGCATTCGCCACGGGGCCCCGTCATCACCCGTTAGGTTACTTAACTAACGACAGAGCGGGGGCTGGGCTAGCGCGGCTGTAAAACATAAGCAACGCCTAAATAAAAAGCAATGATAGACATTACAGATCACAGGTGAATACATTGGATATACTAGCAATCCGCAATCCTTTCGAGCCTGGAACGAAAAGCGGATTATACGGTCGCGGTGAATAGCCAATACCCTACCCAAGACCCCTATGGGTGCGTCAAACTACCCGCCAAGTACTCGGCAGTTTGTGCACCCCTCCATGGGTCTATCCTAGGAGCAAAAACAGTAAAAAGAATTATACAATGACGGCTACAACCCCGACCCGGTTGTGCGGCCAAACAAATAATAATATTACATCAATTTACATTTACAATGAATGAAAGAAAAACAAAAGCTCATGTCACATCCACCCCGGCTATTCACCCGCGACAGTCCAACACATTCATATACACATTCCAATATCAAACACAGATCACAGAGATGTATAACCCCGACTAATCGACTTATAGCGATTAGCCGACGTTCAATACATGCAAACATCACAGATATAACCAATATAGTCCAAGTGCAGTGAAGTTCGGAAAAAATACGGAATTATAGGACCCCAAAAGTAAATTTCTGTTCTGGAAAATCTGGGCACATATAATATATCTTAAAAATCCTAAAACCAACACAGAGAAACACTGCACCAAAATCGATCACGAGAGGACAACAAACGGCGGCGGTTCCGCGGCAAATGCCTACCTTATGCCGCGGAACCGCGGCGGTTTGAATGAATCAGGGGATCGTTTTTCTTGGGTGTTCACACAAAACCCTGAGCCGAATTTAGGTGTATAACAAATCTCGTTTTGACCAGAAAATTTTTTAACAGAAACTAGGGTTTTGTAAAAGTTTGGTTTTTGGATTTTCCGGTTCCGAACTTCGTTACACTTCACTACCAAGCTAGTTTAAGTTTAGTTAGGCTCTGATACCACTGTAAGTCCATATTGCGACCCCCGGTTCTTACGGGGAGGCGGAAACGGTATAAAAATCAAATTTTTAGCGCAAGGGGCAACATGGACTAACATGAGTCGGGATCGTGTCTAAACTAAACTAGCAAACATGCAAAGGAGAGTTAACTACTCGGCAAAGTGGTTATACCTAACTTGAACTCCTTCTTCTTGAAACCTAGTAGAGGTTGATGGTTCTCTTCTCGTCGCCTTCTTCCGTCGAAGATGGATCCACCTGAGGGTTCAACCTTCGGGCTCTTTCTCGAACTTGGAGAGAACTAGAATCTCCGGCTTGCTAATCCTTTGATCCTAGGGTGAGTAGAGAGTGTCTAAGGGGTGCTTTTCTTTTAAGGAGAGGGATTCTCAACACATGAGAAGGGTTCTCCTTTTGCTAGAGGAAGAAGAAGATGAAGTGAGGAGAGAGAAGCCAAATGAAAAAGTGAGCTCTTTTTCTTTTGCAACCATAACATAAAGCAAAAGAATTATCAAATAATAATAATAATGAAAATGAAAAAGGTTGATGGAAGGTTTAGGAATGACCATTATCATTTCAAACATTAAATGAATTTGCTAGAATCAAAGAGCATCTTTCTTTTGTAATGATGATGGTCAAAACTTCAACCATGGTCAACAAGTCAACCATGGTCAACAAGTCAACATAAAAACCAACCATGACACAATTTCATTTTATTAATATTATTAATTGATATAAAATAAATCCATTAGGGTTTGGAAAAAGACGACTGTCAGCTGTGCATGCGCACCCGTTCCGAAACCCTAATGAAAGTCCTCTTCCTCCTCCTCAAATAACTGTGCATACACACCTGCATTCTTGTTCCGAGGAACATGAATACTGAGAGATAAAAGCAACCCCCAAAACATATACCAGTATCTGACTCAAACCAGAGCCAGCCAGTAATATCCGTCCGGACTCCAAACGTGCACAAGTGCGCGGATGAGAACGAACCCTGTCGCAAAACCATGCGATCTCTACTCAGTTTTGCCCAGAGGCGAGTACCCTCTGTGTGGGACTCTAAAGACTCGACACTACGCTGGCAGTGGGTTTAACCACAGACCGCAAGCGGCACTAGCTGTGCGTAACGGTCCCCAGGTAGATGCCGACAAGAAGGCTGACGAGGTGAAACCCCATCTGTACTCCTACTGAGTCTGAATGTGACAGTCTCCGTACAGTCCGGTCTGTTCGTCTGATACATCGCATGTCGGGCCTAGGGGGCGGTAAAACGTCAGTCCCCTAATAGCGGTACAAGTCGTGTCGGAGTGAAGCCCAAAACACCCTGAGATAATACTGGAAGCCTACCAGTATATCTCGCTTGCCCTGGCCAGGGACTACTCGTGTAATGGCTCTCCTAGACACAGCGCGATGTCAACCCCCAATACCGGGAGAGACAAATCCTGTCTAACCGTCACTGCCTCCAAGTGCTTCGGGACTACACCCAACCACCACCTGTTTGCACGACTCCTTTGAGCCGTGGTAGGGTAGTGATCAAAGTGCAGTGGGAACACACTCGAGGCGAAGTGCCAGTATCAAGTCAGCGGACTAAGCTGTACTCATGTCACTTGGGAACTGATAACTGACGATAGGTATAATACCAACCTGTCAGTTCCCGACGAGTCCTGTCCAGTGTACTCGTAACCCAACGAGCACCCGTATACTATCTCCAGTACGACGTACTGATGGCTGTGGGACAGACCATCTCCCACACTGGGATGAGAAGCGCATACGCTAGTCTACTCCGGAGTATCGATGCCCTGTCTCGATAGTCCTGCGACTAGGGACCTGTATAAGGATGTGCTTATAGATTACCCAGCCCCCACTAGTGTGACTGCCATCACAACGCTGGTAATCAAGCAAAGATCCTAAGGGCTCCACTAATGCGTATAAGTGATATACTGAAATAAACACAAGTACACATTGAACTAGAAACAAACCAAGTAGCATACTACTATATTGAGCAAGATTGTTTATACAAGGTGAATATCCCAAGCTTCCATTAAGTAATATACAAACTAGTATGATACAGTAATGGCCTCTAGGGCATATACACTGACAATATTGCGCACACCCAGCTGGCCAGAGTTCGGCATCATCGACGAGATAGTTGGCCAGAGATCTATAGAGGATGCGCCAGAGCGGGACTGTTTCCGTCGTCATTGCATATTGAACCGTTGACCCGAGAAGCTATGCACTTAGCAATCTGCAGTGAGAGAAGGGAGCCTCAGGGCACCAGACGACATGCCATGAATAGGAGACAAGTAGATATCTTGCTCTGCTAGCATTGGATGCACCAACACCTTCTCGACTTTGAAGGAAGAAATATCGACGACGGTATTTATGATTTGGTGATTCGATTATCATGTATCCGTCACCGTGGATTTTGGTATTTTGGGCGATCTATTCGCATGATTTAGTCTTGATGACTGAGTTTCATGGTATTTATTTTGGTGCACCATGGTTGCACGTACTGAGTATTTATGATTTGTGCACAGTTATTGCACTTGATATCGTTTTGTGCCTTGGCTGCACATGTTTATGATTTTATGGATTTCATACAGTTGCGTTGATTTTGTGCATATGGTACGCACACGATTTGGTTTTTGCATTCGGTATAGTTCACATATGCTTGCAGTGCATTGATACGTAATTGTGCACCACAGTTGCACCTGACTTCGTTTTGATGTCATTTGAGATATTGATTTTGATTTCATGCCTATGTTATGCATGTGATTTGACTTATGCTTTCGACATAGTTTTCATGCACTTTTAGTGTTTTGATTTGATTTGTGCACGCTGATGCACATGGTTGTGAGATTATATACCGTGGTATACCTCATTTGGATTCAGCGGTATTGTATACGGTCGATTTCGATTCTGATATTGTTGTTGATTTCGTGCACTCTGTGCACTTGATATTGGATTTCGTGATTTCGCGCATGTTGGGCGCATGTTATGAAATGCGATTTTGGTGCACACCAGATGCACTAAATCGAGATTCTTCGTGCATATCAGATGTACCTGATTTTGCTGTCAGGCACACACGTTGTCTCTGAGGGGTGTTTCATGCACACCCGTTGCACTTAGATGTTGTTTCTGTGCACATTTGTGGCACATATATGGATTTTGATTTCCGTGCGCACCAGACGCACGTAGCATTCATATGCGCATTTTGGGATTGATTTCTTATGGAGCAGTACGTTTTTATGATATTTGCTATTTTTTTCGTACTGAGCAGGACTAGTCAGAGGACAATACCTGGATATATTTTGCATGCATTGATAGTTATCGAAGGGATTTCCAAAAGGGGATCTATAGTCTAAGTATTTACCTACGTGTCTAATATGACACGAAACGTTTAAAACAAGGAAACCCTTCTAAATTGTTTTCAAAACGGCGAAACGTACATATTAAACAAAACATATATACATATATGGTTATTTTCTTACAATAGTCTTCCGCCACTGTGCAGTGTTATGCGCATCGCATAGCCACTTAAAAAGGTTTGGCATGCATTTCCTTCAGATATTTACATGTATAGTTTTAATGTATATCACGTTGGGTTTCGTATTGGATTTGACATTGGTGTCTTCACCATGACTCCGATGATTGCGGGATGCTTGACGGAGTTTTGATTTTGAGTTATCTGCTCATTGTTCATGTGCATGCATTGCGCTATGATACGTTTTATGTATTGATGATTTCGGAGCCCCGACGACTTGGACTTTTTACTGAAATGTTTTAGTATTGAGGGGTTTAAATTTAAATTCGGGGACCGAATTTCTTTAAGGGGGGAAGATTGTAACATTTCAAAAAAAATAAAATATTATTTTTGAGAATTTTTATAATTAAATAATAAAATATTGAATATTTTAATAAGGCGGTATAATTAAATACCGATAAATTGGGAAAAATTTGGAAAAATTATGGAAATTACTAAAAAGAGAGTGTTTTATGTGAATTATGCAAATTATAAGTTTTTATGATTAATTATACGCTATTTAGTGCTAATCGCGATTAAATATCGCTAATCGCGCTTTAAACTTGTTTTGTGCAAAACATTCACCATATCATTTTTACACTTGTATTACATTTTCCTACATGGCTTTCTCTTCATTTTTCATTCATGGCTTTGATTTTGTGAGAAGAGAAAAGAAAAGGAAAAGAAAAGAAAAGAAAAGGATATCAGTAAAGAATTGGGTATGGACATGAGAGAGAGTGAGGAGAGGGGGTCAACCTTGGACCATGACCTTCATCCCTTCATTATTTCCTCTTCATTTCTTCTCTCCCCTCTCAAAGTGCTGCCTCCTCCTCCTCCTCCAGCATCTTCATCCTCTTAAACACCATTAAAAACACCTCAAAACACCATCTCCATTTCATAAAAAATGTGCATGAGCTCACTAGCTACACCTTGGATCAAGAAAGCTTGCGTTTTGGACACTTGGGGCAACTCAAGAAAATTCTTGAGTTGCCAAATAAGGTATTCTCTTAACCATTAGTCTAGTATTTCCATTGCTTTTACATCCATGTTTGTTTAGAACCGATTTGGTGTCGTTTAGTGAGACTTGGGAAATTCTAGTTAGGGTTTATGGAATTCTTGGGTTGTGATGTGTAATTAAGGTTAGTAGAGGCTATACAACCCCTGTGGTGATTGATTGGAGACCTAAACCAGAGACTAGAACCCCTATTAGCGAATTTAGAAACCCGATATCGGAGGAATTGTGGATTCTATGAGTGCAAAAGGAAATCTCCTATCACCCGGAGTCTCTGAAAATTATTTAGCAAGTACAGAGGAGTCTGCAGGCACCTAGGAAGCTAACCCCAAGACCCCAGCCCCTGACTCCACTTTTTGGCCGCAAATATAATCTTTCTGTCCGCAAATTGCGGCCAGACCTGGTCCAATTGGGTTCGTGTTTGGTCTGTAGCTCCATCTCCTGTAAATTAGACCTTTGGCATATGCAAAATTGGCTGATTTGACCTAGGGTAAAATCTGGGACCATTTTCAAGAGTTGTTGTTTTGATTCAGGGTTTCGTTTTGCGTATTTTAAATTCTGGATTTTTATGAATTGTGTCGTATTCGATCACTTGACGTTTTTACGTCGAAATCGAGTTTATTTGGTTGTTTTGAAAGCGTAGTCCATAGGTTCTAACCTATAGGCCTTTAGCGTGCCGTTTTGATTTTCCGATGTGATTTTAATACGCATTTGCGATATGTTATGATGTGTAGGTACCCTCACCCCCACGAAGACTTTGACATGAAAAGCAAGCGCGTGGCGACGTCGGCAACGGCAAGCGAGAGAAAGGTGAGTAGATTATATCTACGGGGGAAGTCGGGTGGATGGCGTATAGCACCCCGCAGTTCGATGTATAGTATGATATATATACTATATATATGATATCTTTGTAAGTGCACGGCGGCGCCCCGGCCGTCAACCCGACGGCCAAACGCGGAAACGGTGATAAACTTAAATTTTTGCGGACTTGGCAAAACGGCACCACCGCGCACTAAAACCGGATCGGGCCATTAAACTAAATCTAGCTAACTACAAAGAGAAGGGGAAGAGATATACCGACGATCCAAGTCCTCCGGTCTTCATCTCCACTCCGATCTCCTCGCGGGATCTCCGTCCGTCTCCTCCTCGTCGGAAAGGGCACCACGAAGCCGGGTACTTTTACGGGCTCCCACCTCGATACTGAGGCAACTCGAGCATGAAGCCGGCAACTCGACATGCTCAAGATTTGCTGTAGGAATATAGTGTAGAATCATAATCTCTCTTTTGGGGTTTGGTTGCCATTTGTGGATGATGGAGGAATGGTGTATAGAAAATTGGTGCTTTCAATTTTCTAGCAATGGAATGAGATGAAGAATGATATGCACAAAATGAATCACTCTCATTTTTCTTCCTCTCTTCTCTTTTCTTCTTCTCTCTTTCTTTTTTCTTAACCATTTCATCAAGTGAGAGCAAGAGGGTGGAGGAATGAATATGATAGCATAAGCATGAAGGGAGGTGAGTGTAGGAGATAATGAAGGGTGACCACAACCAAGACATAATCATCACAAAACTCACATCAACTCTTCTTATCAAATCTAATCACATAAAGCAAATGATAATGAAGGATAAGAAAGGCATCAAAAGATGCTTTCATAATAAACCATCTTACAAATAAAACCTCCACAAAGTGTTATTTGCAAAACTGCAAATAACCCCCTCCATCAGAAAAGTCCGGCCGGGAAAGAACAAAGGAAAACCGGCCGAAACGGAAAGCAAACTGGCAACTCCAGAAAACTGGTCCCGTAATAAATTACAGGATAACCCCGATACTGTGCATACACACCTGCATTTGTATTCCGTCCGGATACAAATGCAAAGAGACAAAATCTACACTGTACTATACCAGGATCGGCTTAAACCAAAGCCGGCTAGTAAAATCCGCTCGATCCTGATCCGTGCAATACCGCACGTACCTGATCGAACCTTGCCATATTACTATACGGCTACTAGTACAAACTGTCCGATCCTGATCCGTGCAATACCGCACGTATCTGATCGGACCCTGCCATATCTCCATACGGCCTCTACAGCGTTTCGCCCGAAAGCTTGAGTAACTGAAAGTGTGGTGGACTCTAAAGACTCGTCAATACTATGGCTGTGGATTTAACCACTAGCACGTCAGAGGTATAAGCCAATACGTGACGGGCCACCAGCTATTGACTAAAAGGGACGTCGATGAGGAAGCTCACCCCGACACCCAACTGAGCCTGTCAGTGACAATATCCGTACAGTCCGGTCCATTCGTCTATGAGTATCGCATGGCGGGCCTAGGGGGTTGGTAAAAGTCAGACCCCCAAAAGCGGTACAAGTCGTGTCGGAGTGTAGCCCAGAACACCCTGAGATACTACTGGAATACCTACCAGTAAATCTCCTGCCTTGGCCAAGGTCTTCGTGTAATGGCTCTCCTAGACACTGCGCGACCTCACCCCCAATACCGGGAGAGACGAACCCCCGAAGATCCGCTCACTGCCTCCATGTGGCTCGGGACTGTACCCAACTAAAACCTGTTTGCACGACTCCTTTGAGCCGTGGTAGGGTAGTAATCAAAGTACAGTGGGAACTCACACGAGACAAATGACGATCCCCAGGTCGATGAACTAACCTGTACACATGTCACCTGGGAACTGCTATCTGACGTCAGGTATAAGACCAACTAGCATGTTCCCGGCGAGTCCTGTCCGGTGTACTCATAACCCAATGAGCACCTGTATACATCTTAGGTGATCCAACTGACACCAATGGCTTGTGAGACCGGCCACCGCCCCTCGTCGGGGTCTCGACTGTATACACTAGTCTACTCTGGAGAATCGATGCCCTGTCTCGAAACTCCCACGACTAGGGACCTTTTAAGGATGTGCTTATAGACTACCAGCTCCCACGTATATGATCGCCCTCATACTGCCGGTAGTCAAGCAAGAATCCTAGGGGCTCTATCAACGTGCAATAGTGATCTGTCATGTCACCTAAAGCAGTACACGATGATAGAGGTAAACCAGATAGCATACTATCATCTCGAGTAAGACTGTCCTACCGGGATAGGTCCTCCCTCAATCATTGCAATCACGTGCCTGTGATCCAATAATTGACTCTGAGGGCACTATCTCCAACAATCTCCCACTTGCACTCAAGGCTAATTATTGCGATGTCGCATACTCACAGTCCATGTGATACCGAACACCCAACTCCTCTACTAGTCAGTCTCACAAATCCCGTTTGTGAAACTATTGCGGTCGAGGAATAGCCTCAGTGAGTGGATCCTCCTAGAAGTTTCTTTCTTTGTCTCTCTATATCTCAAGTTCGCGGAGAAAGCCATCTCCCGAAATGAGCAATACCTGCCTTAGAATGTCTGGATGTCTGATGGGACGTAGCTCATAAATGAACTCCAAATCCAAACTTCTTAGACTGTATCTTCAACTGAACTTAATCAGTATCCTGCGCCATGCCACCCTCAGTATTGCCTTGGATCACCTGTCCAAAATACTGCCCCTCGTCAGAAGGAAAACTATAACTCTGACAACTTCCTTGTCGTCCAGGTCACCTTGGAAGCCTGGAATGATAACTGGTTCCCGAATGGGGCTTTCGTTATCATATCCCTAGAACAGCCACTTATGTTCTAAAACTGCTTCCGACTGTTTCTCCAGGATTGGATCAATGTCAACTTATTGCATCTAGTGCAAGAACAACATCTGGTGTGGTACTTGACATCTCATGATTGACTCAATTGCCAAAGCAAGTGATCTGCCAATTATGCACATCCCTCTCTATTTTAGTCTATAAGACACCTTTAGAGAGGGTGACTCCATTATTTGCAGGTACACTACCGTGCCAGGAGTCGTCCATTCTAAATACTCATAGAATGCTGTCAAGGTACCCAGATTAGGAAACCACCCAAATCTAGATCTAAAACCATAGA
Organism: Agapanthus africanus; assembly: GCA_030015575.1. Taxonomy (NCBI): domain Eukaryota; kingdom Viridiplantae; phylum Streptophyta; class Magnoliopsida; order Asparagales; family Amaryllidaceae; genus Agapanthus; species Agapanthus africanus. Next base: position 396,164,494 of record JASDDO010000022.1, read on the forward strand.
TCTAGTAACCAGTATGTCTGATATAATGTCCAAGTCCTTTGTGGAGAAAACACTGTGTGACGACCAAAGTATAACCGATCGTAGTAAAGGAATATCACATCCTACTACCTTCTCAACAGATCCATCCCCTATTCTGATGACGTCAAACCTATGACTGTCACATCAGAAACAGATGATCTATCTCCGCTACATCTGCTTTAGTCTATAAATAGACATAAGCCTGATGTCCACCAATGCTTCCGCTGCTCCCACTGACTACGACAACCCTCTGGCAGAGTCATATACACGTACACTTCTGAAGCTAGTTCAGAACGACGCTATACTCATCCTCCTGCCGGGTCTCGCAGCCTGGAACAACAACAATGGCAAGTGTGGGTAAACAAGAACTTCCCTGTCACCGTCCTTGAGGCTACCGAAGTACCTCTCGGGTGCCTGAAGTTACCCACCTTATCTACGGAGTGGCCAATGGAATGTCAAATCAGATTGAATCTTCAGGTTCCTTATCAAATCTTCAGTAATCGTTTGCGGTTCTGGAATCACTTCCAGTTCTACCATACTCCCACTGCTGTTTTTGAAAAAATCCATTTTTAAAAAAACTGTGGCGAGTCTAGAACAATATTGCTATTGTTCATCCAGATGGTAGAAAGTCAACCCGCGTCCTAGCCTGGGTCAACCCACAAACAGCCATTACAGAAACGTGCCTTGAGTTGTCCAGTGTCTGGTTTTAAGCATAAGCCGGACAACTCCCCGTACCTTAACAACGTTAAGATATGAACTGTTCTACATCCAATATAGAACCAGAGGCACTGATTTAACTGAACCAGATTCAAATCATGCAGCTATCTCCAGTGCATGTCAACTAAATGGAAGGAGGCCGATCAGCGTTACTCAACTTAGGAATGTAAGTCGATGTAGTACACCCCAGTACTTATGGGGAGGCGGAATTTAAAAAAAACTATCAAGTTTAAACAACGAACATCGACTAACCGCTTGAATCGAAGCTAAACCCTAAAAACCGTATTCTATGAGTTTCTTTACATAAGTGATTAGGGATTATACCTAATGAACCGGTCCTTCTTCTTTATGTCCTCCTTGGTTCTCCTCGGCCTTCTCTAGGTAGTAGACGATCCACCCGAGAGCGAAACTCCAAGCTAAACCTCTAACTTGAGGTAACTAATCAACTTTGATTGCTAATCAAAGATGATAGGATGATAAAGAGTGAAGGTTATGGATTGTTTAGTCTAACTAATCCTTTGATCTCAACACATGAGGATTAAGGATTAGGGTTAGAAGATGAGAGCTTGAGGAGAGAGAATGTGAGATATGATAATGAGAGAAGAGAGAGAGTGTATCATAATATTATGAAGCATTCTTATTTTCAACAAATGAATAAAAGAAATGAATAAGCATGCTTCACAAAATATCTTGTGATGATTCATTAACATGAGTCATTAAGCAATAAATGTGCATTAATGAAGTGAATGAATCACCACTATGACTCACTCTCTTTCCAAAACAAACCTCCTTAGTCACATCTTCTAGAAGCTTCTCGAGTAATTACGAGAACGCCCCTCCGATCCGTAAAAATACGGAAAAACTTTAGACTGTATAAATCCAATAACCGGATACCAGTAACTGGCTTAAACCAAAGCCGACTGGTAAAATCTGTCCGAAAGTCGTACGCGCGTAAACGCACGTATGCGTCCGAACCCTTTGTCGCAAAACCATGCAACCTCTATATCGTTTCGCCTGGAGTAGGAAACTCTCTGTGTGGGACTCTAGAGACTCGACTACTACGCTGGCAGTGGGTTTAACCACAGACCGCAAGCGGCACTAGCTGTACGTAACGGTCCCCAGGTAGTTGTCGATAAGAAGGCCGATGAGTAAACCCATCCGAACTCCTACTGAGTCTGATGTGACAATCTCCATACAGTCCGGTCCGTTCGTCCATGACTATCGCATATCGGGCCTAGGGGGGCGGCAAGCGTCAGTCCCCTAATAGCGGTATAAGTCGTGTCGGAGTGAAGCCCATTACACCCTGAGAAACTGCTGGAACCTACCAGCAAATCTCGCTTGCCCTGGCCAGGGACTTTGCGTAATGGCTCTCTGACACAGCACGATATCTACTCCCAATACCGGGAGGGACGAATCCTGTCTAACCGCCACTGCCTCCAAGTGCTCGGGACTGCACCCAACTGCTACCTGTTTGCACGGCTCCTTTGAGCCGTGGTAGGGTAGCAATCTAAGAACAGTGGGACACACTCGAGGCGAAGTAGCAGTGTCAAGTCTGCGGACTACGCTGTACTCATGTCACCTGGGAACTGTTCACTGACGACTGGTATCAAACCAACCAACAGTCCCCTGTGAGTCCTGTCCGGTGTACCCGTATCCTAACGAGCACCTGTATACTATCTCCAGTACGACGTACTGACGGCTGTGGGACAGACCATCTCCCCAACTGGGATGAGAAGCGTACACACTAGTCTACTCCGGAGTATCGATGCTCTGTCTCGATAATCCAACGACCAGGGACCTGAATAAGGATGTGCTTGTAGACTACCCAGCCCCCACTAGTGTGACTGCCATCACAACGCTGGTAGCCAAGCAAGATCCTAAGAGCTCTATCAATACGTACACTCACATATTAAGATAGAAAAACCAAGTAGCATACTACCATGTTTAGCAAGACTGTTATATACATGTGAATATCCCAAGCTTCCATTAAGTAATATACAAGCTAGTATGATACAGTAATGGCCTTCTAGGGCATAAACACTAACAATCTCCCACTTGCACTAGGGCCATGTACTGGCATATCGCAGACCAATGATCTCGAGTAGCCTCTCGAACTGAATCTGAGGAAGGGCCTTCGTGAATGGATCAGCTATGTTCTCTTCTGAAGCAACTCTTCGAACCTCGATCTCCTGACGATCAATGATCTCCCTGCTCAGGTGATACCGCCTTAAGATGTGTCTGGACTTCTGATGGGACCTTGGTTCCTTCGCTAAAGCTATAGCTCCGTTGTTGTCGCAATACAGAGGTATTGGATCAACAATGGTAGGAACCACCTGAAGTTCTGTTAGGAACTTCTTCATCCAGACTGCTTCTTTTGCGGCATCGCAAGCAGCTATATACTCCGCTTCCATCGTCGAGTCAGCAACGGTGTCCTGCTTGGAGCTCTTCCAGCACACCGCCCCTCCATTGAGGGTAAAGACATAACCCGACATGGACTTGGAATCGTCCTTATCACTCTGGAAGCCGGAATCAGCAAAGGCCTCCAACCTGAGGTCTTTTCCGCCGTAAACCAAGAACATCTCCTTAGTCCTCCTCAGGTACTTGAGAATGTTCTTTACTGCTATCCAGTGCTTCTCCCCTGGGTCTGACTGATACCGGCTTACCACGCTTAGTGCGTAAGCTACATCTGGTCTGGTACACAACATCGCATACATTATAGAGCCTACCGCAGAAGCGTAGGGTATAATAGACATGCGTTCCCTTTCCAAATCAGTCTTGGGAGACATCTCTTTGGAGAGGGTGATTCCGTGACAAGCCGGTAGATTACCGCGCTTTGAATCTTCCATACTGAATCTTTTCAGTACAGTGTCGATATACCTGGACTGCGAAAGTCCCAACATCCTCTTGGATCTATCACGATAGATCCGGATCCCCAGAATGTAAGAGGCATCACCCAGGTCTTTCATGGAGAACCTGTGTGACAAGAATCCTTTGACAGATTGTAGCATAGGAATGTCATTTCCTATCAATAGAATGTCATCCACGTACAAGACGAGGAATACGACACTTCTGGCCACAACTTTACTATATATGCACGGTTCATCTGGATTTTTGATAAAGTCATATTCTTTGACTGTCTCATCAAAACAGATGTTCCAACTCCGCGATGCCTGCTTTAGTCCATAAATGGACTTAAGCAGCTTGCATACTTTCCCGCTGCTCCCACTCTGATTGAAACCCTCTGGCTGATCCATATAGACGCTCTCTTCTAAATTTCCATTCAGAAAAGCCGTCTTTACGTCCATCTGCCAGATTTCATAATCATGGAAGGCAGCAATAGCAAGAAGGACCCGAATGGATTTGAGCATAGCCACTGGAGAAAAGGTTTCGTCATAGTCCAAACCAGGTCTTTGACGAAAACCCTTTGCAACAAGTCTAGCCTTATAGGTTTCCACCTGTCCATCTACACCAATCTTTTTCTTGAAGATCCATTTGCATCCTATGGGTTTTACCCCATCTGGAGCAAAGTCCAAAGTCCATACTTTGTTGGTGTACATGGACTCCATTTCGGTCCGCATTGCATCTAGCCATCGTACCGAGTCGCCGCTCTGGATGGCCTGCCTGAAGTCAGTAGGTTCATCATCATCTATGATGCAATCCTCTCTATCCCCATCTATGAGAAAACCGTAGTATCTCTCAGGCGGATGAGACGGCCTACTACTCCTGCGGAGGGGTGCGGGAATGTTCTGTTCTTCTTGAACCTCTGGTTCTACCAAAATTTCAGTAGCAGCTTGTGGTTCTGGAATTTCTTCCAGTTCTATTTCGCTCCCATTTGTATCCTTTTCTAAAACTTGTTGTTCTAAAAAATGGGCATTACGAGAAACAAAAACCTTTTGTTCCTCTGCGTAATAGAAGCAATATCCCTTGGAGTTCTTTGGATATCCTACAAGCTTACATAGTACTGATCGTGCCTCGAGCTTGTCCACATGCTGCTTTTTTACAAAAGCTGGACATCCCCAAATCCTTACATACTGAAGATAGGGTTTCTTCCCACTCCACATCTGATATGGTGTGGTAGGCACAGTTTTGGTTGGAACTCTGTTCAAAATATATGCCGCTGATTCTAGCGCATATCCCCAGAAAGATCGCGGTAACTCAGTATTACTCATCATGGATCGTACCATATCCAATAGGGTTCGATTCCGTCTCTCCGATACACCGTTGTGCTGTGGAGTGTATGGAGGAGTAAGCTGAGAGAGAATTCCTTTCTCTTTTAGGTAACCTAGGAACTCGGCACTTAAGTATTCTCCACCTCGATCAGATCTTAGTGCCTTAATACTTTTGCCTGTTTGGTTTTCCGCTTCACTCTTGAATTCCAGGAATTTCTCAAAGGCCTCTGATTTATGCTTCATTAAGAAAACATATCCATACCTAGAGAAATCATCTGTAAAAGTAATGAAGTAGGAATAACCACCTCTAGCATGTGTAGACATTGGACCACATACATCACTGTGTATGAGTCCTAAGAGCTCGCTCGCTCGTACTCCTTGTCCAGTGAATGGAGTCTTTGTCATCTTTCCTTTGAGACAAGATTGACAAGTGTCATAAGTTTGATATTCGAACGTGTCCAAATATCCTTCTCTATGCAACTTAGTCAACCTTCTCTCATTGATGTGACCCAGTCTACAATGCCATAAGAAAGCTTTATTTAAATCTGGAGACTTTCTTTTTAGTGTGTTCTGGACATTGAAAATTTGGAGTTGGTTTAACACATATATGCCGTTATTTAGAGTACCGGACCCAATCAAACCATGATTAAGGTGGATGTTGACAACATCTCTTACAAACGTGAAATCATAACCTTTATTTGATAACAAGGAAACTGATATGATATTACACGTTAAGCTGGGTACAAAATAACAGTTATGTAAAACCAAAATGTGTCCACTCGTCAATCCTAGGTGATAATCCCCGACGGACGCAGCTCCCACGCTAGCTCCGTTAGCAACCCTGAGGATCATATCACCTTCCTTCAGCACTCTACGGTTTCTCAGTGCCTGCAATGAATTGCAAATATGAGATCCTGACCCGGTATCCAATACCCAGGAAGTAGAGTTGATCGACAGACAATTCTCAATTACAAACACACCTGAAGTCGAAGCCACAGCTTGCTTCGGTTCCTGGTTCTTGGCGTTCCACGCCTTGCAATCCTTCTTCCAGTGCCCTTTCCTGTGACAATGAAAGCACTCATCCAGGCCAACTACCGGTGCTGTAAACTTTTTCTTTCCCTTCTTTCCCACCTTACTAACACCTCCTCTAGGTCTGGGTGCGGCCTTCTTCTTCCTTCCTTTGGCCTTAGCCTTGGACCCGGAAGAAGATGAACCGCCAACAAACATAGCGGGTGTTTCCCTTGCCTTCTGCAAGGTGCCCTCTGCACTCCTTAACATGTTCAGGAGTTCCGCAAGTTCAACTTCTTTTCCTTGAAGATTGAAGTTGAGGATAAACTGGGCGTAGGTGGGAGGAAGGGACTGGAGAACAAGGTCTGTATAGAGCTCATTATCCAAAGTCGTCCCAAGGTCCGCGAGCTCTTCAATATAGCCGATCATCTGTAGGACATGTTCACCTACCGATGACCCGACAGCCAACCTCGCTCGAAATAGTTTCTTAGAGGTCTCGTATCTTGCTATACGAGATTGCTCTCCATAAAGTTCCTTTGTATGGAGAAATATGCCATCAAGGGACATATCCTCGTGCCTCCTCTGATGTTCATTGTTCATCGAGGCAAGCACGATGCACTTGGCTCTCGCGCAATCTAAATCCCAGGTTTTACGGATTTCCTTATCCGCATTGCTGGATTTGGGACCAAGGGCAGCAGGTGCTGTAGCGGTGAGGACGTACCCCAGTTTGTCATAGGTCAAAGCCATCTTGACATTCCGCAGCCAATCTTTATAGTTTGGCCCCGTCAGTATATTTTTCTCTAAAAGTAACTTAAGTCCAGTCATTTTCAGGGTCGCTGCAATTAGGAGAGAGAGAAGAAAACTCTTTAGCATGATGCTCTTGCAAGTTTAGAGTGGTTTTTAGTTTATCTAAACTGGATGGCTCCCACTGTTTCTCGAATCCTTCCTCAAACCATAAAAGAAGAATTAGCCAAGACTATTCTCACCGTACAATACTTGCTTAACCGTTCAGCCAGGCCGGTGTCGATACTTCGAGGGAGGTTTTCCAACGCTTTCGCGAAGTTCCTTAATTAAATAACCTCTTTTCTCTGGGGGCGTAACCCCGCTGACACTTTTCTGGACACCTACTAGGTTTATAGCATTGATCGTTAAGCGACGAATATCCTGATAAGTAGCATATACTCACAGTAGGATCGGGATCCAAATATCATCGTCTGATAATGCTGTAGGAATGCTACCAACATTCATCAAACTCAAAATGGTATGCATCTCTTTGCAAATTTCAGTTTCTTTAGAAATTCCCGATATAAGTTTTTACCCCATGCTCTTATGACCTTGGCGTTGGTCAAAATGTCATAAGTCACATGTCAAGTTCTACCCATCATTATCTTGTTAATTTGAACCCATCCGTATATATCCCTGACGTTGGCCAAATGATAATACGACTGTCCCAAACCAACTCATCTATCTATGCAACAAATGAATATCCAGCAGCTACCAAACACTATGCCATGACGTTGGCCAAAACTGCATAGCTTGAATACTACTGAATACCCAAATGAAATGACGGAGGGCTACGACTGGTTTTGGCGAAACCGTGAACGTAGTGAACTTGATATAACCGAAGGAACCTGATAGCTTTTAAAAGGAGTGGTTAAATCTCCGCATTTAAAAATATCTGTTTTAAAAATAACCGAGTGGTTTCTTTTAAATGGTTCCAACGATTTAAACTTTGGTTTGTTTTACTTTGCATTATAGATAATGCGTCCCATCATTAACCTATCATTGCAGAAAACAACGAAAATATAACGTCCTCTTATGCCATCCGCATTCGCCACGGGGTCCCGTCATCACCCGTTAGGTTACTTAACTAACGACAGAGCGGGGGCTGGGCTAGCGCGGGTGTAAAACATAAGTGACGTCTAAATAGCTATAATAAATATAGATATTTTACATTCGTCTGACGCAATGATATTCATTCCAGAACACAGATAAACAATATTGGATTTGCAAGCAATCTGTATTTCTTTTGAGCCTGCAAGAAAAGACAGATTACACAGTTGTGATGAATAGCCGTTTACCCCACCCTCGACCCCTACGGGTACGGCAAACTACCCATCCGGCAGTCTGTGTACCCCACCTTGGGTCAGTCCTAGGAGCAAAAACAGTAAAATGAAATAATACAACGGTGGCTACAACCGCAACCTGGAAGTGCCCCGCGAAAATAATATTACAACAAATTACATTTACAACAAATGAATAAATCAATAAACCATTGTTAACCCCGGCTATACACCACAACAGTCCAATACAGTTTATATGCACAAACAGATATAACCATTTCAGAAATGTGCAACCCCCTGCCAACCGACATACTAGCAGTTGGGGGAGGTTTACGAACACATCAAACAATCACAGATATAATCCAATACGCAAATACTGTATTTTTCGATCGAATAAACAACTTCAAAATTGCTCCAAAATCTGCTCTGTTAAACAGTAACCTGAGCAATAATTAAATATTCCAGAAAACCCCAAATGTCACAGGGGACCCACACAAGAAAGACGAGTCCATGACTCGGCCAAAGCGCCGCGGATGCGCGGCAGATCCCACCGATCCGCCGCGCTTCCGCGGCCGAGTTGCCGATTCATGGGCTCGAATTTCTTGGGTGTTCTCCTGGACCCCTTTCTAGCTTTCTGAACACACCAGAAAAATTTTAGGACTTGATTTTAAGTTCGACAGAAACTATACAGAACTAGGGTTTTCCGGGTTCGTTTTTTCGTTCGAAATTCGTACAAATTTGCGATTAAGTTATTTAGTGTTTAGCGAGGCTCTGATACCACTGTAAGTCGATGTAGTACACCCCAGTACTTATGGGGAGGCGGAATTTAAAAAAAACTATCAAGTTTAAACAACGAACATCGACTAACCGCTTGAATCGAAGCTAAACCCTAAAAACCGTATTCTATGAGTTTCTTTACATAAGTGATTAGGGATTATACCTAATGAACCGGTCCTTCTTCTTTATGTCCTCCTTGGTTCTCCTCGGCCTTCTCTAGGTAGTAGACGATCCACCCGAGAGCGAAACTCCAAGCTAAACCTCTAACTTGAGGTAACTAATCAACTTTGATTGCTAATCAAAGATGATAGGATGATAAAGAGTGAAGGTTATGGATTGTTTAGTCTAACTAATCCTTTGATCTCAACACATGAGGATTAAGGATTAGGGTTAGAAGATGAGAGCTTGAGGAGAGAGAATGTGAGATATGATAATGAGAGAAGAGAGAGAGTGTATCATAATATTATGAAGCATTCTTATTTTCAACAAATGAATAAAAGAAATGAATAAGCATGCTTCACAAAATATCTTGTGATGATTCATTAACATGAGTCATTAAGCAATAAATGTGCATTAATGAAGTGAATGAATCACCACTATGACTCACTCTCTTTCCAAAACAAACCTCCTTAGTCACATCTTCTAGAAGCTTCTCGAGTAATTACGAGAACGCCCCTCCGATCCGTAAAAATACGGAAAAACTTTAGACTGTATAAATCCAATAACCGGATACCAGTAACTGGCTTAAACCAAAGCCGACTGGTAAAATCTGTCCGAAAGTCGTACGCGCGTAAACGCACGTATGCGTCCGAACCCTTTGTCGCAAAACCATGCAACCTCTATATCGTTTCGCCTGGAGTAGGAAACTCTCTGTGTGGGACTCTAGAGACTCGACTACTACGCTGGCAGTGGGTTTAACCACAGACCGCAAGCGGCACTAGCTGTACGTAACGGTCCCCAGGTAGTTGTCGATAAGAAGGCCGATGAGTAAACCCATCCGAACTCCTACTGAGTCTGATGTGACAATCTCCATACAGTCCGGTCCGTTCGTCCATGACTATCGCATATCGGGCCTAGGGGGGCGGCAAGCGTCAGTCCCCTAATAGCGATATAAGTCGTGTCGGAGTGAAGCCCATTACACCCTGAGAAACTGCTGGAACCTACCAGCAAATCTCGCTTGCCCTGGCCAGGGACTTTGCGTAATGGCTCTCTGACACAGCACGATATCTACTCCCAATACCGGAAGGGACGAATCCTGTCTAACCGCCACTGCCTCCAAGTGCTCGGGACTGCACCCAACTGCTACCTGTTTGCACGGCTCCTTTGAGCCGTGGTAGGGTAGCAATCTAAGAACAGTGGGACACACTCGAGGCGAAGTAGCAGTGTCAAGTCTGCGGACTACGCTGTACTCATGTCACCTGGGAACTGTTCACTGACGACTGGTATCAAACCAACCAACAGTCCCCTGTGAGTCCTGTCCGGTGTACCCGTATCCTAACGAGCACCTGTATACTATCTCCAGTACGACGTACTGACGGCTGTGGGACAGACCATCTCCCCAACTGGGATGAGAAGCGTACACACTAGTCTACTCCGGAGTATCGATGCTCTGTCTCGATAATCCAACGACCAGGGACCTGAATAAGGATGTGCTTGTAGACTACCCAGCCCCCACTAGTGTGACTGCCATCACAACGCTGGTAGCCAAGCAAGATCCTAAGAGCTCTATCAATACGTACACTCACATATTAAGATAGAAAAACCAAGTAGCATACTACCATGTTTAGCAAGACTGTTATATACATGTGAATATCCCAAGCTTCCATTAAGTAATATACAAGCTAGTATGATACAGTAATGGCCTTCTAGGGCATAAACACTAACAAGGAATGCTTCCAATTATGAGTAACCTGAAAGAGAAGCAATTTCTCTTTATCATTACTATCAACTGAATACCATACACAAGTATCTACATCTTCGATCACTTTGAAGAATCCCGATACTTGCTACACCTGGTTCTCTACTTTATTCAAATACCTATAACTTCTCAAAATTCAGACCCTGTATTTCCACGAAACACTTGTCTAAAAACCAGAGAAGTCATAAGTAAACCGAATATAGTACGAGAACCAACCCCTCTGTCCTGATGGACCCTGGACAATATACAATACTCTGTATAAGTCCCTTGAGTCTAGTGACTCATTCACTGTGTGTCGTAGGTTGAAAACTGTACCTTTGGTTATGAAGAATTACACCGCTGTTCAATGCTCCTTACCTAACCATCCACTGATATAGGTAAATGTCATAGACATAATTTCAAAAGGGTATATCTCACTCTATGAAAATAGATGTACAGATATATCAATTTTAAATTGGTGCATAACTGCGGATATTCAAAACCAAATATTTGCCGACTGGCAAACAGCCCAGGTGATTTCCTCAAATATCACCGATTGCAACGAATCCCGATATAATGAGGATAGTCACCAAATTCCCAATAACCTACTCCCACTCATCATCTGTAAAACCATACAGATGTGAGAATCATACTTGGTAAATACATACCCTGGAGTAAGTATCTAATCGGGAAATCAGTTCTCTTTTAACATTACACAGTGAAACTGAAACATCGAAATGTTTCGATAGGGTATCCTGGTATTCCTAGTAATGCCTCTTCCAGTATCCTTATTCACAACTATAACCGTATAATTCTTTGCCACCTCTCCAAATCTCTTTATATGTCTTTAGTCATTACCTTCTGTACACCCCTTTAGGCCAAATGGTTTTCTTCCTTCCCTACCGTTCGGCACCAGCCTATGGTTTGGAAGAAGACTATCCAAAAAGCATAAAGGGTGTACTGTCCTAATCCTAGGAGTACTCGCAACGCGAGAGAAGGTGAAGACAAAAGACACCTGAATGTACTTTATTCCTATTTCTCCTGAACCAGGATCCATCCCCGAACTGGAACAAGTTCCTTTCGAGTTCGTATATAACCATACGATGGATTATCCAATAAAATGGGATCTTCGTAGTAATACGGAGTGTCCTGGAGAGATACAAAGGTGATTTAGGATTGGCGAAGAAATACTTGGTTTGGTCGTGAATAGCAGTCGCAATTTACTTTGCCCTCTTACTAATCCCTTGCTTTGTCTTAACTTAATACCTTCTGTACACCGTTTAGGCTAATTGGCTTTCTTCCTTCCCTACCGGTCGGCACCAGCCTATGGTTTGGAAGAAGACTATCCAATTTGCGTAATAGGTGTACTACTCCTAAACCAAGGAGTACTCGCAACCTGAGAGAAGGTGAAAAGAAAAGACAACTGAATAATCCTATCCGTTTTCTCCAGAACCGGAAACCATCCTCGAATAAATTCCTTCGAGTTCGTATATAACCATACGATAGTTTTGTCCAATGGAAGTGGACGTTCGTAGGAATACGGGGTGTCCTGGAGAAAAGGGTAAAAGTAGGAGTGGCAATGAGGTCTGCAACTCTGACAATCCAAAAGCCAGTGTTAAGTAGGTTCGGTCAACTTGGTCACTGAATCATAGTCTAGGGTCGGGTTAATGGTCGCTGCCAGAGAGAGAGAAAAGAAACACTCAGCGTGCACTCTATCCTAGATCAGAATGGTTATCACTTTTTCTAATCAGGAAACCTCCCACTGTACCTCAAATTCTCCTCCAAACCTGAAAGAAGAATTAGTCGGGGTCACCCGAGGAGTAAACCAACTCATCAGTGGGAATCGGGATCCAACTATCATCGCATGATAACGTGACGGAATCCGCTCACGGTATTACACTCCAGAAGGTATGCGCATATCTGGCAAGTTTCAGTACTTTTGAAACTCCCGATGTGATTTCTGCCCCATGTTCTTATGACCTTGACTTTGGCCAACAAATCATAAGTCACATGTCAAGTTCTACCCGTCATTCTCCAGGTTGATTCGAATCCACCCGCACAAGCCCTTGACTTTGGCCAACAAGGCTATACGACTGTTCCAAACCAACGCATCTATCTATGCTGCATATGAATAACCAACAGCTACCAAACACTGTGCCTTGACTTTGGCCAATAAACACAGCTTGAATACTATTGACTACCCATATGAAACGACGGAGGGCTACGAATGGTTTCTGGCGAAAACCTTTAACGTAATGAACTTGATATCGTCGAAGGAACGGATAGCTTTTAAAAATATAGTGACGAAAACCGTTGCTAAAGAGGTCACTCCCGGTAAAGGGATCTCGGCTCTTTCCCCGTAGAATGGGGTGCAGGATATTCCAACTGAATACCACGGTGCAAAGCAAAAGTAATCGGCTATAGTGAAGTTAATGCCCTGACGCAAACTTCTGTCCAAGGGGTCACTCCCGGTGAGGGGATCTCGGCCCTTGCCTCGTCGACTGAGGAGCAGGATATTCCAAATGAATACCACGATGCAAAACAAAAGTGAACGTCCTTGCAATAACAGCTTTTTGAAAAGTGTTCCAACAACATCAGATTAGGTTTGTTTAACTTGCATTGATCCGAATCAATGCAGTCCCATCAATTGATCACACCAATAAAGAACGAAAATATACTGACGTACGTATATGCCATCCGCATTCGCCACTGGGTCCCGTCATTACTCGTTAGTTTAGCTTACTAACGACAGAGCGGGGACTGGACTAGCGCGGATGAAAAACATATACAACATCTACTAATATATATACCAATATATTATATTTCGCTCAAGGCGTGAAAAGAAATGCAACATCACAGAAATGTACAGCATCACAGAACAATACAGATATCTGGGATCCCTGGGTTTCACAGAGCCACTACTGAAACCCGACGTTCCCCTGGTCGTGTGGATAGCCTGCGCAATGAAATCCTAGACCCCTACGGGCGCGGCAAGTCACCCGCCAAAACCTGAAGCGAGGCAGCCCCCTTCAGCGCCGTGAATGGACCACCCAGCACTTCACGGAATCCGGTAACTTGGGCACCCCTCCTGGGTCAACCTGTACCCCCTACGAGTGCGGCGAATAGCCCGCCAATCCTAGAGTGAAGCCCCCTCCGTCTCAATGCCATGAGATGCGGGCTTGTTGCCCTCTAGAACCCGGCTATCCGTGCACCCCACCGCGGGGTAATCCTAGTACAGAAAGTAAAATATACATACAACGGGTACATCGACCGCAACCAGGTCGTGCCCCAAAAGAATAATACAATCAGGCAGTGACGGCAGTCCACATGTCGGACGCTCGCCCCGCAATATCAAATGTACATAATACAACAACACTGTACTAGCATTGCATCCAGGCTATCCCCCACGACCGATCCGCAACATCACAGCATAAACATAGAACATCAACGTGAAAGTCACGTTCGCAAATCCGTCTAACCGGGCTATAGCAGTTAGACAGGATTTACCGATCGAGTGACATTCACGGTCGCAGATATAATGTAAATACTGTGAAAAATGTGTTTTAAAATATTCCGATCGATCAAAAATTAACAAGTGGGCCCTCAATCAAAACTGTAGCACTCACAGAAATCTTGGGCCCAATTTTAATATGCCAAAACCCATATTTTAAGCCCAGAAGGCCTCTGAAAAAATTTGGTGATGTGATGTGAATAGTGCGCGGCGGAAGGGCCGCACGAGGGGGGGTTTCGCGGCGGATCCGCGCTCCAACTGTGGAGTTACATCGTCAAATTTTTACAGAACTCTTAGATTTTCCAGTACATCAATATTTTACAACCTGAAAAATTTTTCGAGACCAAAAATTTTCAACAGAAACTGATTCGAACTAAAATGCAGTTTTGGAACATTCGATCGATCGAAACAGAAAAAAACACATTACACCAAGCTAGACTATGTTAATGGCGAGGCTCTGATACCACTGTAAGTGCACGGCGGCGCCCCGGCCGTCAACCCGACGGCCAAACGCGGAAACGGTGATAAACTTAAATTTTTGCGGACTTGGCAAAACGGCACCACCGCGCACTAAAACCGGATCGGGCCATTAAACTAAATCTAGCTAACTACAAAGAGAAGGGGAAGAGATATACCGACGATCCAAGTCCTCCGGTCTTCATCTCTACTCCGATCTCCTCGCGGGATCTCCGTCCGTCTCCTCCTCGTCGGAAAGGGCACCACGAAGCCGGGTACTTTTACGGGCTCCCACCTCAATACTGAGGCAACTCGAGCATGAAGCCGGCAACTCGACATGCTCAAGATTTGCTGTAGGAATATAGTGTAGAATCATAATCTCTCTTTTGGGGTTTGGTTGCCATTTGTGGATGATGGAGGAATGGTGTATAGAAAATTGGTGCTTTCAATTTTCTAGCAATGGAATGAGATGAAGAATGATATGCACAAAATGAATCACTCTCATTTTTCTTCCTCTCTTCTCTTTTCTTCTTCTCTCTTTCTTTTTTCTTAACCATTTCATCAAGTGAGAGCAAGAGGGTGGAGGAATGAATATGATAGCATAAGCATGAAGGGAGGTGAGTGTAGGAGATAATGAAGGGTGACCACAACCAAGACATAATCATCACAAAACTCACATCAACTCTTCTTATCAAATCTAATCACATAAAGCAAATGATAATGAAGGATAAGAAAGTCATCAAAAGATGCTTTCATAATAAACCATCTTACAAATAAAACCTCCACAAAGTGTTATTTGCAAAACTGCAAATAACCCCCTCCATCAGAAAAGTCCGGCCGGGAAAGAACAAAGGAAAACCGGCCGGAACGGAAAGCAAACTGGCAACTCCAGAAAACTGGTCCCGTAATAAATTACAGGATAACCCCGATACTGTGCATACACACCTGCATTTGTATTCCGTCCGGATACAAATGCAAAGAGACAAAATCTACAATGTACTATACCAGGATCGGCTTAAACCAAAGCCGGCTAGTAAAATCCGCTCGCTCCTGATCCGTGCAATACCGCACGTACCTGATCGAACCTTGCCATATTACTATACGGCTACTAGTACAAACTGTCCGATCCTGATCCGTGCAATACCGCACGTATCTGATCGGACCCTGCCATATCTCCATACGGCCTCTACAGCGTTTCGCCCGAAAGCTTGAGTAACTGAAAGTGTGGTGGACTCTAAAGACTCGTCAATACTATGGCTGTGGATTTAACCACTAGCACGTCAGAGGTATAAGCCAATACGTGACGGGCCACCAGCTATTGACTAAAAGGGACGTCGATGAGGAAGCTCACCCCGACACCCAACTGAGCCTGTCAGTGACAATATCCGTACAGTCCGGTCCGTTCGTCTATGAGTATCGCATGGCGGGCCTAGGGGGTTGGTAAAAGTCAGACCCCCAAAAGCGGTACAAGTCGTGTCGGAGTGTAGCCCAGAACACCCTGAGATACTACTGGAATACCTACCAGTAAATCTCCTGCCTTGGCCAAGGTCTTCGTGTAATGGCTCTCCTAGACACAGCGCGACCTCACCCCCAATACCGGGAGAGACGAACCCCCGAAGATCCGCTCACTGCCTCCATGTGGCTCGGGACTGTACCCAACTAAAACCTGTTTGCACGACTCCTTTGAGCCGTGGTAGGGTAGTAATCAAAGTACAGTGGGAACTCACACGAGACAAATGACGATCCCCAGGTCGATGAACTAACCTGTACACATGTCACCTGGGAACTGCTATCTGACGTCAGGTATAAGACCAACTAGCATGTTCCCGGCGAGTCCTGTCCGGTGTACTCATAACCCAATGAGCACCTGTATACATCTTAGGTGATCCAACTGACACCAATGGCTTGTGAGACCGGCCACCGCCCCTCGTCGGGGTCTCGACTGTATACACTAGTCTACTCTGGAGAATCGATGCCCTGTCTCGAAACTCCCACGACTAGGGACCTTTTAAGGATGTGCTTATAGACTACCAGCTCCCACGTATATGATCGCCCTCATACTGCCGGTAGTCAAGCAAGAATCCTAGGGGCTCTATCAACGTGCAATAGTGATCTGTCATGTCACCTAAAGCAGTACACGATGATAGAGGTAAACCAGATAGCATACTATCATCTCGAGTAAGACTGTCCTACCGGGATAGG
Organism: Agapanthus africanus; assembly: GCA_030015575.1. Lineage (NCBI taxonomy): Eukaryota > Viridiplantae > Streptophyta > Magnoliopsida > Asparagales > Amaryllidaceae > Agapanthus > Agapanthus africanus. The sequence continues at coordinate 396,181,312 of JASDDO010000022.1, forward strand.
TCCTCCCTCAATCATTGCAATCACGTGCCTGTGATCCAATAATTGACTCTGAGGGCACTATCTCCAACAATCTTTTATGTGTGACATGGATATTCAAGATATGATTAGATGTTAAATGGTTAGATTAGGGTTATTAGAAGTGAACTAGTATAGCTTCTTAGTCGCGAACCATAGAATAGGTTTACACCCACACGCACACACACATGCACGCTTGTTATACTTGTGCATATTTGTGGATGGATACATATATACACGTATATCTACAAATGGATGATGAGGATGTATATGTTATTTGGAGATGAGTCGATGAGATTGGGCATGGTGCTATGAGATCGGTGATATGATGTGGTTCATACTTTGAGATAGGACATGAGATTATAGCGGGCCTTTAGGCGTGTGTTTTCATACACGCATATATATATTGATGGTATCAGTTTGTACTAGACTTAGATCGGTACCTCAGTTCATGAGATATGATGATAAGGATACCAGATAATTGATGAGATAAATGAGAGATTCGACCCGTACCCAGATTTGGGATGCCGTACGACGGATTTACGTACGAACTTTATATTAATGATAGATTTGCACTCTTGACTCGACGATGTCATATTGTATATTGTATCGTATGTGATACTATTGAGGCGGGATCACTGACTATTATATGTATATATATCAACTCAGATTTAGGTGGTTTCCATACCCTTTTGATTAGCTTGTTAGTTAGATCTGTAGTTTACTTAGTAGATGTTAGAGTAGACCCGAGTCATACCTATTTCAAAACTAACGAATCATGAGTATTTTTAAGACAGGTCAAGAGATTCTATGGATATTTCCAAAAGACGCATATTTTCTTAAAAACACCGTAGCCCTTATTTTTCTAAACCCCACGATTCGTGTTATTTCAAATGGAAAACTGTATATATATGTATATTGATGTAGATTCTTCACTGTTGTGTTTATTATTCATTTTCCGCATATTCTAACTATTCGTATCGCATTGCATGTTTAAATGTGTTTATTGTTATATTAAACCCATGCTGTCAGGACACTAGCACCATAATCGATGATGCGTATGTTCCACGTACACCATCTTGCCGGCTCACACACTTCTGTTAGTGTATATTCCCTAGAGGCCATTACTGTATCATACTAGTTTGTATATTACTTAATGGAAGCTTGGGATATTCACGGTTGTATAAACAATCTTGCTCAATATAGTAGTATGCTACTTGGTTTGTTTCTACTTCAATGTGTACATGTGTTTATTTTAGTATATCACCTATACACATTAGTGGAGCCCTTAGGATCTTTGCTTGATTACCAGCGTTGTGATGGCAGTCACACTAGTGGGGGCTGGGTAATCTATAAGCACATCCTTATGCAGGTCCCTAGTCGCAGGACTATCGAGACAGGGCATATACTCCGGAGTAGACTAGCGTATGCGCTTGTCATCCCAGTATGGGAGATGGTCTGTCCCACAGCCATCAGTACGTCGTACTGGAGATAGTATGCGGGTGCTCATTGGGTTACGAGTACTCTGGACAGGACTCTTCGGGAACTGTTGGTTGGTACTATACCTATCGTCAGTTATCAGTTCCCAGGTGACATGAGTACAGCTTAGTCCGCTGACTTGACACTGTCACTTCGCCTCGAGTGTGTTCCTACTGCACTTTTATTACTACCCTACCACGGCTCAAAGGAGTCGTGCAAACAGGTAGTTTTTGGGTGCAGTCCCGAAGCACTTGGAGGCAGTGACGGTTAGACAGGATTCGTCTCTCCCGGTATTGGGGGTTGACATCGCGCTGTGTCTAGGAGAGCCATTACACGAGTAGTCCCTGGCCAGGGCAAGCGAGATATACTGGTAGGTTTCCAGTGTTATCTCAGGGTGTTCTGGGCTTCACTCCGACACGACTTGTACCGCTATTAGGGGACTGACGTTTACGGCCCCCAAGGCCTGCCATGCGATGTATCAGACGAACAGACCGGACTGTATGGAGATTGTCACAGTCAGACTCAGTAGGAGTTCAGATGGGTTTCACCTCGTCAGTCTTCTTGTCGGCATCTACCTGGGGACCGTTACGCACAGCTAGTGCCGCTTGCGGTCTATGGTTAAACCCACTGCCAGCGTAGTGTCGAGTCTTTAGAGTCCCATACAGAAAGCTATCCGCCTTGAGGAAAAAGAGTAGAGATCGCATGGTTTTGCGACAGGGTTCGGTCACATCCGTGCACTTGTGCACGTACAATGTCCGGACAGTTAACACTAGCGGGCTTTGGTTTAAGCCAGATTCTAGTTTACGTTTTGGGGTTGGTTTTATCTCGTATGTATTCGTGGTCCTCGGAACGCGGATGTGGGTGTGTATGCACAGTTGACTGAGAGACAGAGGCAGAGTATTCTCATTGGGGTTGTTGACTGTTGACTGTTGACAGTTGACTGTTGACCATTGACTTTTGCTTAACCCTAATGAGAATAAGATTTATGATATATGATTAACATTAATATTAATTAAGTATTATAGTGACATGGTTGTTGAGGGGTTGACATTGTTGACTTGTTGACTTTGTTGACCGGTTGACTAGGTTGGACTAGTTGACCATCATCATGACAATGGCTATCATTCCATGGCAAAGACTTTTGCTTGCTTGTTTATTTATGCAAAATGAGTGAATGAAATGATATAGCCATTTTGACTTAAACCATTTACACAATACTTGATTACTATTTTTGTGATGATGGCTTTTGGATTATGAGAGGTGAGAATGAGATGAGTATGGTTCATTCTATCATTTGCTTTCTCTCTCTTGAGCTCTCTCATTCTCAAGCTCTCCCTCTTCCTCTTGCCCTCTCTACCTCAAGGCAAACCATTCTCATTTGTTGAGACGCGTTGCCTTAGAGATAAAAAGACACCAAAACATTCCTCTACTCATTCTAGTTCACAAGGCCCAGCAAGCCAAGTGATCTAGTTTCTTCAAAGGTCGAAGAAGAAGCCAAAGGTAGAAGCTTTCAGGTGGATCCATCTTCGGCGCAAGGAGACGACGAGGTGAGGCCGATCCGTACACCGGGAGGAGTCGAAGGCGAAGGAGTTCAAGAAAGGTATAGCCCCCTAACCGAGTAGGTAAACTCTTGTTAGGTTGTTAGCTAGTAGTTTTACAAATATCAGTATTGGTAGTCTATGTTACCACCCTCTTGAAAATCGTTTTTTACCTATTCCGCAACCCCGTAAGTACCGTGGAAGGGTAGCATGGACTTACAGTGGTATCAGAGCCTAGTTAAACTCTATCTAACATGTTAGCAAAGTAACTAGAAATTCGATCGAAGAAAAAGTCGCGAAAAACACCCGGATTTTAAACTTGCTGTCGATTTTCAAAGTGCTGTAAAAGTAATAAATCATGCTTCAAAAATCGACTCAAGGTTTTTATATTGCACTGAAGAAAAACGATCTAGTGATCTCATCAAAGCGCCGCGGAAACGCGGAAATAGCTTGCTATTGCCGCAGTTCCGCGGCCACTTTAACTCTTCTGTGGATTTTCTTCATTGCAGTTTGTTAAGTAGGATATTTTGGGAATTTTGTTATATGTTTTTTCAGCCCAGATTTTCCAGAAAGAAAATTTTGTTTTTGGGGCTTTAAAAACCGTATTTTGATCGAGTTTCTTAAGACTTAAGCTGACGGGTTCATTTCTGTGATGTGATATTTGTATTGAACGTCTGCTAATCGCTATATATCGATTAGTGGGGGTTATACAAATCTGTGATCTGTAATGGCATTGGAATGTGTATATGAATTCATTGGATTATCGCGGGTGAATAGCCGGGGGTTGTGAGACGAGAGTTTTGTTTTCTTTCAATTCATGTAAATTTGTAAATTGATGTAATAATTATTTGTATGGCCGCACAACCGGGTCGGGGTTGTAGCCGTCATTGTATAATTTCGTTTTACTGATTTTGCTCCTAGGATAGACCCATGGAGGTGGTGCACAAACTACCGGGTATCCCGAAGTGCCGAGTGGCCTACTCATGGAGTTGAGGGAGGTTGCTTCGCTTCGGGTACTTGGCGGGTAGTTTGCCGCACCCGTAGGGGTCTTGGGTGGGGTTTTGGCTATTCACCGCGACCGTGTAATCTGCTTTTCGTTACAGGCTCGTACGAATTGCGGGTTCCTAGTATATCCAATGTTTTCATCTGTGATCTGAAATGGCTATCATTGCAATATATCTATATATGATATTATTTAGACGTTGCTTATGTTTTACAGCCGCGCTAGCCCAGCCCCCGCTCTGTCGTTAGTTAAGTAACCTAACGGGTAATGACGGGGCCCCGTGGCGAATGCGAATGGCATAAGCGTACATCATATTTTGGTTGTTTTCTGCAATGGTAGGATTAAATGATGGGACGCATTAAAAGAACTAATGCAAGAAAAACACGCATTAAAAGAACTAATGCAAGAAAAATAAACCAAGTAAAAGTCGTTGGAACACTTTGAAAAACCACTCGGTTCTTTTCAAAACCAAACTTTTAAATGCGGAGCATGAACCACTCCTTTTGAAAGCTATCTCGTTCCATAGATTATATCAAGTTCACTACGTTCACGGTTTCGCCGAAACCATTCATAGCCCTCCGTCGTTTCACATGGATGGTCAATAGTATTCAAGCTATGTTTGTTGGCCAAAGTCAAGGCATGGTGATTGGTAGCTATTGGGTATTCATGTGCAGCATAGATAGATGTGTTGGTTTGGGGTAGTCGTTCTACCTTGTTGGCCAAAGTCAAGGGTATGTGCGGGTGGGCTCAAATTAACCTGGAGAATAACGGGTAGAAATTGACATGTGACTTATGATTTGTTGGCCAAAGTCAAGGTCATAAGAGCATGGGGCATAAATCCACATCGGGAGTTTCAAAAGAACTGAAACTTGCTAGTGTTGCATACCATTTGGAGTGTGATGATTCTGGTAGGATTCCTTCAGTTTCGTCACGCGATGATATTTGGATCCCGATCCTACTGTGAGTATATGCTACTCCTCGGGAAATTTCTCACTTAACGATCAATGCTATAAACAAAGTAGGTGTCTAGAAAGGTGTTAGCGGGGCTACGCCCCAAGGGAAAAGAGGTTCTTAAATTAAGGAACTTCGCAAAAGCGTTGGAAAACCTCCCTCGAAGTACCAACACCAGCCTGGTCGAACGGTTAAGCAAGTATTGTACGGTGAGATTGATCATGACTAATTCTTCCTTTCTTGTTTGAGGAGGGATTCGAGAGACAGTGGGAGCCATCCTGTTTAGACAAATTAAAAACCACTCTAAACTTGCAAGAGCATCATGCTGAGTGTTTCTTCTCTCTCTCCTAATTGCAGCGACCAATCAACATGACTGGACTTAAGTTACTTCTAGATAAAAACATACTGACAGGGACAAACTACAAAGATTGGCTCAGGAATGTCAAAATGGCAATCACTTATGACAAGTTGGGGTATCTCCTTACCACCAAAGCCCCCCCTGTCCCAAGTCCTACCTCCAGCGTCGCGGATAAGGAAATCCGTAAGACTTGGGAGATTGATAGCGCGAAGGCCAAGTGCCTCGTACTTGCCTCTATGGACAACGAACATCAGAGGAGGCACGAGAATATGGACCTCGAATCCATATTTCTCCATACAAAAGAACTGTATGGAGAGCAATCTCGTATCGCAAGATACGAAGTGTCGAAGAAGTTATTTTCGGCAAGGTTGGCCATCGGATCATCGGTAGCGGAACACGTGCTTAAGATGATTGGCTTCATTAAGGAGCTCGCGGAACTTGGGACCACGTTAGAGAATGAGCTCTATACGGACTTGATTCTCCAGTCCCTTCCTTCCACTTACGCCCAGTTTATCTTGAACTTCAACTTACAAGAAAAAGAAGTTGAACTTTCAGAACTCCTCAACATGCTGAGGAGTGCAGAGGGCACCCTACAGAAAGGTAGGGAAACATCCACTTTGTTTGTAGGAGGATCTTCGTCTTCTAGGTATAAGGCGAAAGCCAAGGGAAAGAACAAGAAAGACTCCGCCAAACCAAGGGGAGGTGTTAGTAAAGTGGATACGAAGGGAAAAGCAAAAGCAACAAAAATAGCGGGGATGCTTATAGGGAAGGAAGAGTGATTTTTCTGTCATAAGAGTGGTCACTGGAAGAAAGATTGCAGGGCTTGGAAAGCCAGGACACAGGAACTGAAGCAAGTTGCGGCTTCAGCTTCAGGTGTGTATGTTATTGAAAACTGTCTATCAATAAACTCTACTTCCTGGGTATTGGATACCGGATCAGGATCTCATATCTGTAATTCTTTGCAGGCGTTGAGAAACCGTAGGGTTTTGAAGGCAGGTGACATGACCCTCAAAGTTGCAAACGGAGCTAGCATGGATGCTAAGGCCGTGGGGGACTATCACCTGGGGATGTCAGATGGACACGTTTTGGTTTTGCGTAATTGCTTTTTTGTACCCAACGCAACTTGTAATATCATTTCTGTATCTTTGGTTTCTAAAGAAGGTTATGAATTTGCATTTGTAAGTAATGTTGTAAACATTCACCTTAATCAAGTTTTGATTGGGTCAGGTACATTAAGCAATGGTATATACGTATTAAACCAACCACAGATTTTCTATGTCCAGATTACACACAAAAGAAAGTCTTCGGAAATAAATCAGACTTTCTTATGGCATTGTTGACTGGGTCACATCAATGAGAGAAGGTTGACGAAGTTACATACAGAAGGATATTTGAATCCGTTCGAATATCAATCGTATGTCACTTGTCAATCCTGTCTCAAAGGAAAGATGACAAAGACTCCGTTCACTGGACACGGAGTAAGAGCGAGCGAGCTCTTGGGACTCGTACACAGCGACGTGTGCGGTCCAATGTCTACACAAGCGCGAAGCGGTTATTCTTACTTCATTACTTTTACAGATGACTTTTCAAGGTACGGTTATGTCTTCTTAATGAAACATAAGTCCGAAGCCTTTGGAAAATTCCAGGAATATAAGAATGAAGTAGTAAAACAAACCGGCAAATCTATCAAGATTCTAAGATCGGATCGAGGTGGTGAATACTTGTGTGCCGAGTTCCTGGACTATTTAAAAGAGAACGGAATTCTCTCTCAGCTTACTCCTTCACACACTCCGCAACATAACGGTGTATCGGAGAGACGGAACCGAACCCTATTGGATATGGTACGGTCCATAATGAGTAACGCTGAGTTACCGCGATCATTCTGGGGATATGCACTAGAATCAGCTGCATACCTTTTGAACCGAGTTCCAACTAAGACTGTGCCTACTACACCATATGAGATGTGGTGTGGGAAGAGACCCTATCTTAATCACATTAAGACGTGGGGATGTCCAGCTTTTGTCAAAAAGTAGCATGTGGACAAGCTCGAGGCATGCTCAGTACAGTGCAAGTTTGTGGGATATCCAAAGAACTCCAAGAGATATTTCTTCTATTGCGAAGAAGAACAAAAGATTTATGTTTCTCGTCATGCCCTCTTCTTGGAAACTGAATTTTTGGAAAATCAGATAAGTGGGAACGCAATAGAACTGGAAGAAATTCCAGAACCACGAGCTATTACTGAAAGCTTAGAAGAACCAGAGGGTTCAAAAGAAAATGACATTCCTACGCCGCTCCGCAGGAGTAGTAGGCAGTCTCATCCGCCCGAGAGATACTACGGTTTTCTCATAGACGGGGATAGAGAGGATTGCATCATAGATTATGATGAGCCGACTAGCTTCCAGCAGGCCATTCAGAGCGTTGACTCGGTAAAATGGCTGGATGCAATGCGGATCGAAATGGAGTCCATGTACACCAACAAAGTATGGACGTTGGACGTTGCTCCAGATGGGGTAAAACCCGTAGGATGCAAGTGGATCTTCAAAAGGAAGATTGGTGTAGATGGACAGGTTGAGACCTATAAAGCTAGACTGGTTGCAAAGGGTTTTTGTCAAAGACCTGGCTTGGACTATGACGAGACCTTTTCTCCAGTAGCTATGCTGAAATCCATTCGGATCCTTCTTGTTATTGCTGCCTTCCACGATTAAGAGATTTGGCAGATGGACGTAAAGACCGCTTTTCTAAATGGAAATATAGAGGAGTGTATTTATATGGACCAGCCAGAGGGTTTCATTCAGAGTGGGAGCAGTGGAAAGGTGTGCAAGTTGCTTAAGTCCATCTATGGACTAAAGCAGGCATCGCGGAGTTGGAACATCTGTTTTGATGAGACAGTCAAGGAATTTGGCTTTATCAAAAATCCAGATGAGCCATGCATCTATAATAGATTTGTAGCAAGAACTGTAGTATTCCTCGATTTATACGTGGATGACATTCTCTTAATAGGAAATGACATTCCTATGCTACAATCTGTCAAGGGGTTCTTGTCACACAGGTTCTCTATGAAAGACCTGGGTGATGCCTCATACATTCTGGGGATCCGGATCTATCGTGACAGATCCAAGAGGATAATAGGACTTTCACAGTCCAGGTACATCGACACCATACTGAAAAGATTAAGTATGGAAGATTCCAAGCGCGGTAATCTACCGGCTTGTCACGGGATCACCCTCTCCAAAGAGATGTCTCCCAAGACTGATTTGGAAAGGGATCGCATGTCTATTATACCCTACGCTTCTGCGGTAGGCTCTATAATGTATGCGATGTTGTGTACCAGACCAGATGTAGCTTATGCACTGAGTGTGGTAAGCCGGTATCAGTCAAACCTTGGGGAGAAACATTGGATAGCAGTAAAGAACATTCTCAAGTACCTGAGAAGGAATAAGGAGATGTTCTTGGTGTATGGCGGAAAAGACCTCCAGATCGAGGCCTTTGCTGACTCCAGCTTCCAGAGTGACAAGGATGATTCCAAGTCCATGTCGGGTTATGTCTTTACCCTCAATGGAGGGGCGGTGTATTGGAAGAGTTCCAAACAGGAAACCGTTGCTGACTCGACGATGGAAGCGGAATTTATCGCTGCTGTAGATGCCGCAAAAGAAGCTGTCTGGGTAAGGAAGTTCTTAACTGAACTTCAGGTGGTTCCGTCCATTGTTGATCCAATACCTCTGTATTGCGACAACAACGGGGCTATAACTTTAGCAAAGGAACCAAGGTTCCATCAGAAGTCCAGACACATCTTAAGGCGGTATCACCTGATCACGGTGATCGTGGGTCGCCAGGAGATCGAGGTTCGGAGAGTTTCTACAGAAGACAACACTGCTGATCCACTCACAAAGGCCTTGCCCCAGACTCAGTTCGAGCGGCTGATCGAGATGATAGGTCTTCGATACGCCAGTACATGGCCTTAGTGCAAGTGGGAGATTGTTAGTGTATATGCCCTAGAGGCCATTACTGTATCATACTAGTTTGTATATTACTTAATGGTGTTGGAGATAATGCCCTCAGAGTCAATTATTGGATCACAGGCACGTGATTGCAATGATTGAGGGGAGGACATGTCCCAGTAGGACAGTCTTACTCAAGATGATAGTACGCTATCTGGTTTACCTTTATCATCGTGTACTGCTTTAGGTGACCTGACATGTCGCTATTGCACGTTGATAGAGCCCCTAGGATTCTTGCTTGACTACCAGCAGTATGAGGGTGATCATATAAGTGAGAGCTGGAGTCTATAAGCGCATCCTTAAAAGGTCCCTGGTCGTAGGAGTTTCGAGATAGGGCATCGATTCTCCAGAGTAGACTAGTGTATACAGTCGAGACCCCGACGAGGGGCGGTGGCCGGTCTCACGAGCCACTGGTGTCAGTTGGTTCACCTAATATGTATACAGGTGTTCATTGGGTTATGAGTACACCGGACAGGACTCGCCGGGAACATGCTAGTTGGTCTTATACCTGACGTTAGATAGCAGTTCCCAGGTGACATGTGTACAGGTTAGTTCATCGACCTGAGGATCGTCATTTGTCTCGTGTGAGTTCCCACTGTGCTTTGATTACTACCCTACCACGGCTCAAAGGAGTCGTGCAAACAGGTTTTAGTTGGGTACAGTCCCGAGCCACATGGAGGCAGTGAGCGGATCTTCAGGGGTTCGTCTCTCCCGGTATTGGGGGTGAGGTCGCGCTGTGTCTAGGAGAGCCATTACACGAAGACCTTGGCCAAGGCAGGAGATTTACTGGTAGGTATTCCAGTAGTATCTCAGGGTGTTCTGGGCTACACTCCGACACGACTTGTACCGCTTTTGGGGGTCTGACTTTTACCAACCCCCTAGGCTTGACATGCGATGCTCATAGACGAACGGACCGGACTGTACGGATATTGTCACTAACAGGCTCAGTAGGGTGTCAGGATGAGTTCGCTCATCGACGTCCCTTTTAGTCAATAGCTGGTGGCCCGTCACGTATTGGCTTATACCTCTGACGTGCTAGTGGTTAAATCCACAGCCATAGTATTAACGAGTCTTTAGAGTCCACCACACTTTCAGTTACTCAAGCTTTCGGGCGAAACGCTGTAGAGGCCGTATGGAGATATGGCAGGGTCCGATCAGATACGTGCGGTATTGCACGGATCAGGATCGGACAGTTTTGTACTAGTAGCCGTATAGTTATATGGCAGGGTTCGATCTGATACGTGCGGTATTGCACGGATCAGGATCGGACGGATATTACTAGCCGGCTTTGGCTTAAGCCGGTCCTAGTTTAGTACAGTGTAGATTTTGTCTCATTGCATTTGTATCCGGACGGAATACAGATGTGGGTGTGTATGCACAGTATCGGGGTTTTCCTGTAATTTATTACGGGACCAGTTTTCTGGAGTTGCCAGTTTGCATTCCGTTCCGGCCGGTTTTCCTTTGTTCTTTCCCGGCCGGACTTTTCCGATGGAGGGGGTTATTTGCAATTGTGCAAATAACATTTGTGGAGGGGTTTTCTTGCAAGTGTATTCATTATGATAGCACCTTTTGTTTTTCATCCATGATGGTGCTTTTATTTGATTTGAAAGGGTATGGTTTTGATGTAAGTATTATGCATGGTTGATGTTTGTTTGTGGTCACCTCTTGATCTCCTACACTCACCTCCCTCTTATGTTTTGGTTATCACTCCACAACCATTTCCCACTTCTCATGGCCGGCCACATCTTTTAGAAGAGAGAAAAATGAGAGGTCCCAACTTTGTATGAGGGATTAATTCACATCTCATTTTTCATGCTTGCCAAATTCTCAAAAACCCTCTCCAAAGTTCATAATTCCTCCATCCAAAGGCAACAAACCCCAAAGAGACAAAGCACTACACTTCCTACAGCACATCTTGAGCATGTCGAGTTGCCGGCTTCATGCCCGAGTTGCCTCGGTATAGAGGCGGGAGCCCGTAAAAGATGCAGGCGACGTGGTGCCCTTCCGGCGAGGAGGCGACAACCGGAGATCCCGCGAGGAGATCGGAGTGGAGATGAAGACCGGAGGACTCGGATCAGTCGGTATATCTCTAACGCATTCTCTTGTTAGCTTAGACTAGTTTAATGGCATGATCCGGGGTTTAGTGCGCGGTGGTGCCGGTTTGCTAAGTCCGCAAAAATTAAAGTTTATCACCGTTTCCGCGTTTGGCCGTCGGATTGACGGCCGGGGCGCCGCCATGCACTTACAGTGGTATCAGAGCATCGCCATTAACTTCGTCTAGCTTGGTTTAATGTGTTTTACGTTTCCGATCGAACAAAATCCCGAAACCGCATTTTTCATGCACATCAGTTTCTGTCGAATTTTTTTTGAGTCCAAAAATTTTTCAGGTTGTCTCAGAGTGATGTGCAGAGAGTTCTAAGAGTACTGCAAAATTTTGGAGAAGCGATGATTCCGTACGACCGCGGAAAGGCGGCCTAAGCCCCTCATTGGCCGCGCTTCCGCCGCAGGAATAAGACTTCACTTCATCAATTTTTTTCAGTGGGCTTGTGGGCTTAAAATATGGGTTTTGGAATATTAAAATTGGGCCCAGTTTTTCTGTGAGTGCTGCAGTATTGGTTTGGGGGCCCACTTGTTAAGTTTGATCAATCGGAAAATTTTAAACACATTTTTCACAGTATTTACATTATATCTGCGACCGTGAATGTCACTCGATCGGTAAATCCGGTCTAACTGCTATAGCTCGGTTAGACGGATTTGCGAACGTGACATTCACGTTGATGTTCTATGTTTTTGCTGTGATGTTGCGGATCGGTCGTGGGGGATAGCCTGGATGCAATGCTAGTACAGTTTTTGTTTTATATGTACATTTGATATTGCGGGGCGAGCGTCCGACATGTGGACTGCCGTCATTGCCTGTTTGTATTATTCTTTTGGGGCACGACCTGGTTGCGGTCGATGTACCCGGTGTATGTATATTTTACTTTCTGTACTAGGATTACCCCGCGGTGGGGTGCACGGATAGCCGGGTTCTGGAGGGCAACGAGCACGCATCTCATGGCATTGAGACGGAGGGGGCTTCACTCTGGAATTGGCGGGCTATTCGCCGCACTCGTAGGGGGTACAGGTTGACCCAGGAGGGGTGCCCAAGTTGCCGGATTCCGTTGAGTGCTGGGTGGTCCATTCACGGAGCTGAAGGGGGCTGCCTCGCTTCAGGTTTTGGCGGATGACTTGCCGGGCCCGTAGGGGTCTAGGATTTCATTGCACAGGCTATCCACACGACCAGGGGAACGTCGGGTTTCAGTAGTGGCTCTGTGAAACCCGGGGATCCCAGATATCTGTATTGTTCTGTGATGCTGTACATTCTGTGATGTTGCATTTCTTTTCACGCCTTGAGCGAAATACTATATATTGGTATATATATTAGTAGATGTTGTATATGTTTTTCATCCGCGCTAGTCCAGTCCCCGCTCTGTCGTTAGTAAGCTAACCTAACGAGTGATGACGGGACCCAGTGGCGAATGCGGATGGCATATACGTACGTCAGTATATTTTCGTTCTTTGTGGTGTGATCTATTGATGGGACTGCGTTGATTCGGATCAATGCAAGTTAAACAAACCTATTCTGATGTTGTTGGAACACTTTTCAAAAGGCTGTTATTGCAAGGACGTTCACTTTTGTTTTGCATCGTGGTATTCGTTTGGAATATCCTGCTCCTCAGTCGACGAGGCAAGGGCCGAGATCCCTTCACCGGGAGTGACCCCTTGGACAGAAGTTTGCGTCAGGGCATTAACTTCACTATAGCCGATTACTTTTGCTTTGCACCGTGGTATTCAGTTGGAATATCCTGCACCCCATTCTACGGGGAAAGAGCCGAGATCCCTTCACCGGGAGTGACCTCTTTAGTAAAGGTTTTCGTCACTATATTTTTCTAAAAAGCTATCCGTTCCTTCAACGAGATCAAGTTCATTACGTTAAAGGTTTTCGCCAGAAACCATTCGTAGCCCTCCGTCGTTTCATATGGGTAGTCAATAGTATTCAAGCTGTGTATGTTGGCCAAAGTCAAGGCACAGTGATTGGTAGCTATTGGGGTATTCATATGCAGCATAGATATATGCGTTGGTTTGGGACAGTCGTACTGCCATTTTGGCCAAAGTCAAGGGTATGTACGGGTGGGTTCAAATTAACCTGGAGAATGACGGGTTGAACTTGACATGTGACTTATGATATGTTGGCCAAAGTCAAGGTCATAAGAGCATGGGGCAGAAATCACATCGGGAGTTTCAAAAGTACTGAAACTTGCCAGATATGCGCATACCTTCTGGAGTGTGACACCGTGAGCGAATTCCGTCACGTTATCATGCAATGACAGTTGGATCCCGATTCCCACTGATGAGTTAGTTTACTCCTCGGGTGACCCCGACTAACTTTTCTTTCAGGTTTGGAGGAGAATTTGAGGTACAGTGGGAGGTTTCCAGATTAGATAAATTGGTAACCATTCTGATCTTGGTTAGAGTGCACGCTGAGTGTTTCTTTTCTCTCTCTCTTTGGCAGCGACCATTGACCCGACCCTAAGACTACGACTCAGAGACCAAGTTGACCGAACCTTCTTAACACAGGCTTTTGGATTGTCAGAGTTGCAGACCTCATTGCCACTCCTACTTTTACCCTTTTCTCCAGGACACCCCGTATTACTACGAACTTCCACTTCCATTGGACAAAGCCATCGTATGGTTAGATACGAACTCGAAGGAATTCGAGGATGGTTTCCGGTTCTGGAGAAAACGGATAGGATTATTCAGTTGTCTTTTCTTTTCACCCTCTCTCAGGTTGCGAGTACTCCTTGGTTTAGGAGTAGTACACCTATTGTGCTTATTGGATAGTTTTCTTCCAAACCATAGGCTGGTGCCGACCGGTAGGGAATGAAGAAAACTAATTAGCCTAGACGGTGTACAGAAGGTATTGAGTTAAGACAAAGTAAGGGATTAGTAAGAGGGCAAAGTAAATTGCGACTGTTATTCACGACCAAACCAAGTATTTCTTCGCCAATCCTAAATCACCTTTGTATTTCTCCCGGACACTCCGTATCACTACGAAGATCCACAGTTTATTGGATACTCCATCGTATGGTTATATACGAACTCGAAAGGAACTTGTTCCAGTTCGGGGATGGATCCTGGTTCAGGAGAAATAGGAATAAAGTACATTCAGGTGTCTTTTATCTTCACCTTCTCTCGCGTTGCGAGTGCTCCTAGGATTAGGACAGTACACCCATTATGCTTATTGGATAGTCTTCTTCCAAACCATAGGCTGGTGCCGAACGGTAGGGAAGGAAGAAAACCATTTGGCCTAAGGGGTGTGCAGAAGTTAATGACTAAAGACATATAAAGGGATTTGGAGAGGTGGCAAAGAATTATACGGTTATAGTTGTGAATCTGGATAATGGTAGAGGCATTACTAGGAATACCAGGATACCCCATCGAAACATTTTAATGTTTCAGTTTCACTGTGTACTGTTAAAAGAAAACTGATTTCCCGATTGGACATTTGCTCCAGGGTATGTATTTACCAGGTTTGATTCTCACATCTGTATGGTTTTACAGATGATCAGTGGGAGTAAGTTATTGGGAATAGGGTAATCATCCTCATTATATCGGGATTCGTTGTAATCGGTGATATTTGAGGAGATCATCTCGGCTGTTTGCCGGTCGGCAAATATTTGGTTTTGAATATCCGCTGTTGTGCACCAATTTCAAATTGATATATCTGTACGTCTATTTTCATAGAGTGAGATATACCTTTTGATATTATGTCGATGACATTTACCTATATCAGTGGATGGTTAGGTAAGGAGCATTAAACAGTGGTTTAATTCTTCTTAACCATAAGTACAGTTTTCAACCTACGACACACAGTGAAAGAGTTGTTAGACTCAGCGGACTTATACAGAGTATTGTATGTTGTCCAGTGTCCATTAGGGCAGAGGGGTTGGTACTCATACTATATTCTGTTTACTTTTAACTTCTCTAGTTCTTAGACATGTGTTTCGTAGAAACACAGGGTCTAAGTTTTGAGGAGTTATAGGTATTTGAATAGAGTGGAGAACCAGGTGTAGCAAGTATCGGGATTCTTCAAAGTGATCGAAGATGTAGATATTTGTGCATGGTATTCAGTTTATAGTAATTGCTTCTCTTTCAGGTTACTCATAATTGGAAGCATTCCTAAGTTGAGTAACACTGATCGCCCTCTCTCCATTTAGTTGACATGCACTGGAGACAGCTGCATGATTTGAATCTGGTTAAATTAAATCTGTGCCTCTGGTTCTATATTGGATGTAGAACAGTTCATATCTTAATGTTGTTAAGGTACGGGGAGTTGTCCGGCTTATGATTAAAACTAGACACTGGACAACTCAAGGCACGTTTCTGTAATGGCTGTTTGTGGGTTGACCCAGGCTATGACGAGGGTTGATTTCTTACCATCTGGAAGATCAATAGAAATATTGTTCTTGACTCGCCACAGTTTTATTAAAAATGGATTTTTTCAAAAACAGTAGTGGGAGTATGGTAGAACTGGAAGTGATTCCAGAACCGCAAACGATTACCGAAAATTTGATAAGGAACCTAAAGATTCAATCTGTTTTGACATTCCATTGGACACTCCGCAGATAAGGTGGGTAACTTCAGGCACCCGAGAGGTACTCCGGTAGCCTCAAGGACGGTGACAGGGAAGTTCTTGTTTACCCACACTTGCCATTGTTGTTGTTCCAGGCTGCGAGACCCGGCAGGAGGATGAGTATAGCGTCTTTCTAAACTAGTTTTAGAAGTGCACGTCTATATGACTCTGCCAGAGGGTTGTCGTAGTCAGTGGGAGCAGCAGAAGCATTGGTGGACATCAGGCTTGTGTCTATTTATAGACTAAAGCAGATGTAGCGGAGATAGATCATCTATTTCTGATGTGACAGTCATAGGTTTGACGTCGTCAGAATAGGGGATGGATCTTTTGAGAAGGTAGTAGGAAGTGATATTCATATACTACGATCGGTTATACTTTAGTCGTCACACAGTGGTTTCTCCACAAAGGACTTGGACATTATATCAGACATACTGGTTACTAGATCTATGGTTTTAGATCTAGATTTGGGTGGTTTCCCAATCAGGGTACTTTGACAGCATTCTAAGAGTATTTAGAATGGACGACTCCTGGCACGGTAGCATACCTGCAGGTAATGGAGTCACCCTCTCTAAAGGTGTCTTATAGACTAAAGTAGAGAGGGATGTGCATGATTGGCAGATCACTTGCTTAGGCAATTGAGTCAATCATGAGATGTCAAGTACCACACCAGATGTTGTTCTTGCACTAGATGCAATAAGTTGATATTGATCCAATCCTGGAGAAACAGTCGGAAGCAGTTTTAGAACATAACTGGCTGTTCTAGGGATATGATAACGAAAGCCTCTTTCGGGAGACAATTATCATTCCAGGCTTCCAAGGTGACATGGACGACAAGGAGGTTGTCAGAGTTTTAGTTTTTCCTTCTGACGAGGGGCAGTATTTTGGACAGGTGGTCCAAGGCACTACTGAGGGAGGCATGGCGCAGGATACTGATTAGATTCAGTTGACGATACAGTCTAAGAAGTTTGGATTTGGAGTTCACTTATGAGCTAGGTCCCATCAGACATCCAGACATTCTAAGACAGGTATTGCTCATTTCGGGAGATGGCTTTCTCCGCGAATTTGAGATATAGAGAGACATAGAAAGAAACATCAAGGCGGATCCACTCACTGAGGCTATTCCTCGAACGCAATAGTTTCACAAACGGTTTTTGTGAGACTGACTAGTAGAGGAGTTGGGTGTTCGGTATCACACGGGCTGTGAGTATGCGACATCGCAATAATTAGCCTTGAGTGCAAGTGGGAGATTGTTGGAGATAATGCCCTCAGAGTCAATTATTGGATCACAGGCACGTGATTGCAATGATTGAGGGGAGGACATGTCCCAGTAGGACAGTCTTACTCAAGATGATAGTACGCTATCTGGTTTACCTTTATCATTGTGTACTGCTTCAGGTGACCTGACATGTCGCTATTGCACGTTGATAGAGCCCCTAGGATTCTTGCTTGACTGCCAGCAGTATGAGGGCGATCATATAAGTGAGAGCTGGAGTCTATAAGCGCATCCTTAAAAGGTCCCTGGTCGTAGGAGTTTCGAGATAGGTCATCGATTCTCCAGAGTAGACTAGTGTATACAGTCGAGACCCCGAAGAGGGGCGGTGGCCGGTCTCACGAGCCACTGGTGTCAGTTGGTTCACCTAAGATGTATACAGGTGCTCATTGGGTTATGAGTACACCGGACAGGACTCGCCGGGAACATGCTAGTTGGTCTTATACCTGACGTCAGATAGCAGTTCCCAGGTGACATGTGTACAGGTTAGTTCATCGACCTGAGGATCGTCATTTGTCTCGTGTGAGTTCCCACTGTGCTTTGATTACTACCCTACCACGGCTCAAAGGAGTCGTGCAAACAGGTTTTAGTTGGGTACAGTCCCGAGCCACATGGAGGCAGTGAGCGGATCTTCAGGGGTTCGTCTCTCCCGGTATTGGGGGTGAGGTCGCGCTGTGTCTAGGAGAGCCATTACACGAAGACCTTGGACAAGGCAGGAGATTTACTGGTAGGTATTCCAGTAGTATCTCAGGGTGTTCTGGGCTACACTCCGACACGACTTGTACCGCTTTTGGGGGTCTGACTTTTACCAACCACCTAGGCCCGACATGCGATGCTCATAGACGAACGGACCGGACTGTACGGATATTGTCACTGACAGGCTCAGTAGGGTGTCAGGATGAGTTCGCTCATCGACGTCCCTTTTAGTCAATAGCTAGGGGCCCATCACGTATTGGCTTATACCTCTGACGTGCTAGTGGTTAAATCCACAGCCATAGTATTGACGAGTCTTTAGAGTCCACCACACTTTCAGTTACTCAAGCTTTCGGGCGAAACGCTGTAGAGGCCGTATGGAGATATGGCAGGGTCCGATCAGATACGTGCGGTATTGCACGGATCAGGATCGGACTGTTTTGTACTAGTAGCCGTATAGTTATATAGCAGGGTTCGATCTGATACGTGCGGTATTGCACGGATCAGGATCGGACGGATATTACTAGCCGGCTTTGGCTTAAGCCGGTCCTAGTTTAGTACAGTGTAGATTTTGTCTCATTGCATTTGTATCCGGACGGAATACAGATGCGGGTGTGTATGCACAGTATCGGGGTTTTCCTGTAATTTATTACGGGACCAGTTTTCTGGAGTGGCCAGTTTGCATTCCGTTCCGGCCGGTTTTCCTTTGTTCTTTCCCGGCCGAACTTTTCCGATGGAGGGGGTTATTTGCAATTGTGCAAATAACATTTGTGGAGGGGTTTTCTTGCAAGTGTATTCATTATGATAGCACCTTTTGTTTTTCATCCATGATGGTGCTTTTATTTGATTTGAAAGGGTATGGTTTTGATGTAAGTATTAAGCATGGTTGATGTTTGTTTGTGGTCACCTCTTGATCTCCTACACTCACCTCCCTCTTATGTTTTGGTTATCACTCCACAACCATTTCCCACTTCTCATGGCCGGCCACATCTCTTAGAAGAGAGAAAAATGAGAGGTCCCAACTTTGTATGAGGGATTAATTCACATCTCATTTTTCATGCTTGCCAAATTCTCAAAAACCCTCTCCAAAGTTCATAATTCCTCCATCCAAAGGCAACAAACCCCAAAGAGACAAAGCACTACATTTCCTACAGCACATCTTGAGCATGTCGAGTTGCCGGCTTCATGCCCGAGTTGCCTCGGTATAGAGGCGGGAGCCCGTAAAAGATGCAGGCGACGTGGTGCCCTTCCGGCGAGGAGGCGACAACCGGAGATCCCGCGAGGAGATCGGAGTGGAGATGAAGACCGGAGGACTCGGATCAGTCGGTATATCTCTAACGCATTCTCTTGTTAGCTTAGACTAGTTTAATGGCATGATCCGGGGTTTAGTGCGCGGTGGTGCCGGTTTGCTAAGTCCGCAAAAATTAAAGTTTATCACCGTTTCCGCATTTGGCCGTCGGATTGACGGCCGGGGCGCCGCCGTGCACTTACAAATGGAAGCTTGGGATATTCACAGTTGTATAAACAATCTTGCTCAATATAGCAGTATGCTACTTGGTTTCTTTCTACTTCAATGTGTACATGTGTTTATTTTAGTATATCACCTATACACATTAGTGGAGCCCTTAAGATCTTTGCTTGATTACCAGCGTTGTGATGGCAGTTACACTAGTGGGGGCTGGGTAATCTATAAGCACATCCTAATGCAGGTCCCTAGTCGCAGGACTATCGAGACAGGGCATCGATATTCCAGAGTAGACTAGCGTATGCGCTTCTCATCCCAGTGTCGGAGATGGTCTGTCCCACAGCCATTAGTACGTCGTACTGGAGATAGTATGCGGGTGCTCGTTGGGTTACGAGTACACTGGACATGACTCGTCGGGAACTGTTGGTTGGTACTATACCTATCGTCAGTTATCAGTTCCAGGTGACATGAGTACAGCTTAGTCCGCTGAATTGACACTGTCACTTCGCCTCGAGTGTGTTCCCACTGCACTTTGATTACTACCTTACCACGGCTCAAAGGAGTCGTGCAAACAGGTAGTTTTTGGGTGTAGTCCTGAAGCACTTGGAGGCAGTGACGGTTAGACAGGATTCGTCTCTCCCGGTATTGGGGGTTGACATCATGCTGTGTCTAGGAGAGCCATTACATGAGTAGTCCCTGGCCAGGGCAAGCGAGATATACTGGTAGGTTTCCTGTGTTACCTCAGGGTGTTCTGGGCTTCACTCCGACACGACTTGTACCGCTATTAGGGGACTGACGTTTACCGCCCTCTAGGCCCACCATGCGATGTATCAGACGAACAGACCGGATTGTATGGAGATTGTCAGATGCAGACTCAGTAGGAGTTCAGATGGGTTTCACCTCGTCAGTCTTCTTGTCGGCATCTACCTGGGGACCGTTACGCACAGCTAGTGCCGCTTGCGGTCTGTGGTTAAACCCACTGCCAGCGTAGTGTCGAGTCTTTCGAGTCCCACACAGAAAGCTTTTCGCCTTTAGGCAAAAGAGTAGAGGTCGCATGGTTTTCCGACTGGTCGCATGGTTTTGCGACAGGGTTCGGTCACATCCGTGCACTTGTGCACGTACAGTGTCCGGACAGTTAACACTAGCGGGATTTGGTTTAAGCCAGATCCTAGTGTACGTTTTGGGGTTGGTTTTATCTCGTATGTATTCGTGTTCCTCGGAACGCGGATGCGGGTGTGTATGCACAGTTGACAGAGAGACAGAGGCAGAGTATTCTCATTGGGGTTGTGGACTGTTCACTGTTGACAGTGGACTGTTGACCATTGACTTTTGCTTAACCCTAATGAGAATAAGATATATGATATATGATTAACATTAATATTAATTAAGTATTATAGTGACATGGTTGTTGAGGGGTTGACATTGTTGACTTGTTGACTTTGTTGACCGGTTGACTGGGTTGGACTAGTTGACCATCATCATGACAATGGCTATCATTCCATGGCAAAGACTTTTGCTTGCTTGTTTATTTATGCAAAATGAGTGCATGAAATGATATAGCCATTTACACAATACTTGATTACTATTTTTGTGATGATGGCTTTTGAATTATGAGAGGTGAGAATGAGATGAGTACGGTTCATTATATCATTTGCTTTCTCTCTCTTGAGCTCTCTCATTCTCAAGCTCTCCCTCTTTCTCTTGCTCTCTCTACCTCAAGGAAAACTATTCTCATGTGTTGAGACTCATTGCCTTAGAGAAAAAAAGACACCAAAACATTCCTCTACTAATTCTAGTTCACAAGGCCCAGCAAGCCAAGTGATCTAGTTTCTTCAAAGGTCGAAGAAGAAGCCAAAGGTAGAAGCTTTCGGGTGGATCCATCTTCGGCGCAAGGAAACGACGAGGTGAGGCTGATCCGTACACCGGGAGGAGTCGAAGACGAAGGAGTTCAAGAAAGGTATAGCCCCCTAACCGAGTAGGTAAACTCTTGTTAGGTTGATAGCTAGAAGTTTAACAAAGATCCGTATTGGTAGTCCATGTTACCACCCTCTTGAAAATCGTTTTTTACCTATTCCGCAACCCCGTAAGTACCGGGGAAGGGTAGCATGGACTTACAACTTCATCATCGATAATTGCCATGTCACTACACAGTAGGACTGTTGAATCAGGATATGACTCCTTGCATGACATACTTGCGTACTTACATATTGTACACTCATCCTTGAGTACATACTTATTGTACACTCATACTTGCATACATACATATTGTACACTCATACTTGCGTACACACATATTGTACACCCATACTTTCATACATACGTATTTGCACATACATAGATGATTATGTCTTGATTTTGGAGATTTGGGAACCGCATGATATATTTTTAAACTAGATTCACTTAAAAGAGCATTTTTCCCTCGATATGTGCATATTACTGTTTTATGTTGCTTGATATTGTAAGTCTATGTTACCCGCCCCGGTAGTTACGGGGAGGCGGAAAGAGTAAAAATCGAATTTTTCTTACTCGGAAACATAGACTAACCATGAAGGATCTTTGCTAAACAAAAGCTAACAAACTATCTACAAGTTCTAACTACTTGGTTAGAAGGTTATACCTAGTTCTAGAACTCCTTCTCTTCTTGTGTTGCTTTCTTTTCTTGTGTGCTTCTTTGAGTGGTGTAGACGGCTCCTACTCTTCGTCTTCTCTTTGCCGAAAAAAGATCCATCCGAAGGCCTCTACCTTGAGCTCCTACATCAACAAAGAAGTAACTAGAGTGCTTGGCTTGCTAGACTAAGAACCCTAGAGTGAGTAGAGACGTGTTTTGATGGTTTTATCTCACAAAGATCGTGTTTTTCAACTCATGAAACAAGAGAGCTTTTGAGAGAGAGGAAGAGGGAGAGCAAACCATGAGAGAGAAAAGTTATGAGAGAATGAGAGTGAAGAAGGAACCTAGCTCTCATATTAGAGATATATGCTAATAATAATAATAATTAAGAAAATTATGATGGTTAGTTGATTTGACCATTATCATTTCACATTTAAAGCCAAGCAAGCTTCAAGAAGCATCTTTGGCATAAAGAAAATATCAAGGTCAATGAAAGTCAACAAGTAAAATGGTCAACCTAACCCTAACCATGATACAATTATTTAATTAATATTATTAATCATATTTCTCATTCTCATTAGGGTTTTGATCAAGTCAATGGTCAAAAATCCTATTGAGGTTTCTCCCTCTCCGCCTCTGTCAACTGTACTTACGTACCCGCATTCGTGTTCCGAAGAAACACGAATACAATGAGACAAGACCAATCCCAAAACAAGTACGAGGATCCGGTTTAAACCAAAGCCCACTATTAATAACTGCCCGGACACCAAACGTGCACAAGTGCGCGTATGTGAACGAACCCCGTCGTAAAACCATACGACCTCTACTCTGTTTTGCCCAAAGGTGAACAACTCTCTGAGTGGGACTCTAACGACTCGACACTATGCTGGTAGTGGGTTTAACCACAGGCTGTAAGCGGTACTAGCTTTACGTAACGGTCCCCAGGTAGATGCCGATAAGAAGACCGATGAGGTGAACCCATCCGAACTCCTACTGAGCATGAATGTGACAATCTCCGTACAGTCCGGTCTGTTCGTCTGAGAGTATCGCATGTCGGGCATAGGGGGTAAACGTCAGTCCCCTAATAGCGGTACAAGTGGTGTCGGAGTGTAGCCCAGAACACCCTGAGAAAATACTGGAAACACTACCAGTAAATCTCGCTTGCCCTGGCCAGGGACTTTGTGTAATGGCTCTCCTAGACATAGAGCTATATCAACTCCTAATACCGGGAGAGACGAATCCTGTCTAACCGTCACTGCCTCCAAGTTCTTCGGGACTGCACCCAACTACTACCTGTTTGCACGACACATTTGAGCCGTGGTAGGGTGGTAATCTAAGAACAGTAGGAACACACTCGAGGTGAAGTGACAGTGTCAAGTCAACGGACTAAGCTGTACTCATGTCAATTGGGAACTGATAACTGACGATAGGTATAATACCAACCAACAGTTCCCAGCGAGTCCTGTCCAGTGTAATCATAACCTAACGAGCACCTGCATACTATCTCCAGTATGACGTACTGATGGCTGTGGGACAGACCATCTCCCCTCCTGGGATGAGAAGCGTATACACTAGTCTACTCTGGAGTATCGATACCCTGTCTCGATAATCCTACGACCAGGGACCTGTATAAGGATGTGCTTATAGACTACCTAGCCCCCACTAGTGTGACAGCCATCACAACTCTAGTAGTCAAGCAAAAGATCCTAAGGGCTCTATCAATATGTATTAGCAATATGTCAAAAGAATCACATAGACATATTAAGATAGATACAAACCAAGTAGCATACTACCATATTGAGCAAGAATGTCAATCTGTGTATATATTCCAAACTTCCAAAATGTAATATACAAACTAGTACTATACAATAATGGCCTCTAGGGCATATTACACTAACAATCTCCCACTTGCACTAAGGACTTGTGCTGGCATATCGCAGACCTATCATCTCGAATAGCCTCTCGAACTGCGTCTGAGGAATGGCCTTTGTGAATGGATCTGCAGTGTTATCTTTTGTAGCAACCCTCCGAACCTCGATCTCGCGGCGATCCACGATCTCCCTGATTAGGTGATACCGCCTTAATATGTGTCTGGACTTCTGATGGGACCTGGGTTCCTTTACTAAAGCTATAGCCCCGTTGTTGTCACAATACAGAGGTATTGGATGAACAATGGACGGAACCACCTGAAGTTCTGTCAAGAACTTCCTCATCCAAACCGCTTCTTTTGTGGCATCAGATGCTGCGATATACTCCACTTCCATCGTTGAGTGAGCAACGGTTTCCTGTTTGGAACTCTTCCAACACACCGCCCCACCATTGAGGGTAAAGACATAACCCGACATGGATTCGGAGTCATCCTTGTCACTCTGGAAGCTGGAGTCAGCAAAGGCCTCGATCTGGATGTATTTTCCGCCGTAAACCAAATCCATATCCTTAGTCCTTCTCAGGTACTTCAGAATGTTCTTTACCGCTATCCAGTGCTTCTCCCCAGGGTTTGACTGATACCGGCTTACTACACTCAGTGCATAAGCTATATCTGGTCTGGTACACAACATTGCATACATTATAGAGCCTACCGCAGAGGCGTCGGGAATAATAGACATGCGATCCCTTTCCAAATCAGTCTTGGGAGACATCTCTTTGGAGAGGGTGATCCCGTGACAGCCGGTAAATTACCGCGCTTGGAATCCTCCATACTGAATCTTTTCAGTATGGTGTCGATGTACCTGGACTGTGAAAGTCCTAATATCCTTTTGGACCTATCACGATAGATCCGGATACCCAGAATGTAAGAGGCATCACCCAGGTCTTTCATGGAGAACCTGTGTGACAAGAACCCTTTGACAGATTGTTGTATTGGAATGTCATTTCCTATCAAGAGAAGGTCATCCATGTATAAAACGAGGAATACGATAGTTCGTGCTACAATCTTACTATAAATACATGGTTCATCTGGATTTTTGATAAAGCAAAATTCTTTGACTGTCTCATCAAAACAGATGTTCCAACTCCGCGATGCCTACTTCAGTCCATAAATGGACTTAAGCAACTTGCACACCTTCCCGCTGCTCCCACTCTGAATGAAACCCTCTGGCTGGTCCATATAGACACACTCATCTAAATTTCCATTTAGAAAAGCGGTTTTTACGTCCATCTGCCAAATCTCATAATCGTGGAAGGCAGCAATGGCAAGAAGGATCCGGATGGATTTGAGCATAGCCACTGGAGAAAAGGTTTCGTCATAGTCCAAACCAGGGCTTTTACGAAAACCCTTTGTAACAAGTCTATCCTTATAGGTCTCGACCTGTCCATCTACACCAATCTTCTTTTTGAAGATCCATTTGCAGCCTACGGGTTTTACCCCTTCTGGAGCAACGTCCAAAGTCCATACTTTGTTGATGTACATGGACTCCATCTCGGTCCGCACTGCATTCAGCCATTTTACCGAGTCAGTGCTCTGAATGGCCTGCTGGAAGCTAGTCGGCTCATCATTATCAATGATGCAATCCTCTCTATCCCCGTCTATGAGAAAACCGTAGTATCTCTCAGGCGGATGAGAAAGCCTACTACTCCTGCGGAGCGGCACAAGAATGTCCTGTCCTTTCGAACCTTCTGGTTCTACTAAGCTTTCAGAAATAGCTTGTGGTTCTGGAATTTCTTCCAGTTCTATTGCGCTTCCACTTATCTGATTTTCTAAAAATTCAGTCTCCAAGAAGCAGGCATAATGAGAAACAGATACCTTTTGTTCCTCTACGTAATAGAAGAAATATCCCTTGGAGTTCTTTGGATATCCCACAAACTTGCACTGCACTGAGTGTGCCTCGAGTTTGTCCGCATGCTGCTTATTGACAAAAGATGGACATCCTCATGTCTTAATGTGTTTAAGATATGGTTTCTTCCCACTCCACATCTGATATGGTATGGTAGGCACTGACTTAGTTGGAACGCGGTTCAAAAAATATGCAGCTGATTCTGGTGCATATCCCCAGAAAGATAACGGTAACTCAGCGTTACTCATCATGGAACGTATCATATCCAATAGGGTTCGGTTCCGTCTCTCCGATACACCATTGTGTTGTGGTGTGTATGGAGGAGTAAGTTAAGAGAGAATTCCATTCTCTTTTAGGTAATCCAGGAACTCGGCACTCAAGTATTCACCACCTCGATCAGATCTCAGTGTCTTGATACTTTTGCCTGTTTGTTTTTCTACTTCATTCTTGTATTCCTGGAATTTTTCAAAGGCTTCAGATTTATGCTTCATTAAGAAGACATGTCCATACCTTGAAAAATCATCCATAAAAGTAATGAAGTAAGAATAACCACTTCGCGCATGTGTAGACATTGGACCACATACATCGCTGTGTACGAGTCCCAAGAGCTTGTTCGCTCTTACTCCGTGTCCAGTGAACGGAGTCTTTGTCATCTTTCCTTTGAGACTTGATTGACACGTTGCATATGATTGATATTCGAACGAATCCAAATATCCTTCTTTATGCAACTTAGTTAACCTTGTCTCATTGATGTGACCCAGTCTATAATGCCATAAGAAAGCACGATTTATTTCTGGAGACTTTCTTTTATGTGTATTCTGGATATTGAAAATCTGTGGTTGGTTTAATACGTATATCTCGTTGCTTAATGTACCCGACCCAATCAAAACATGATTAAGGTGAATGTTTACAACATTGCTTACAAATGCAAAATTATAACCTTCTTGAGACATTAAAGATACAGATATGATATTACAAGTCGATCTGGGTACAAAATAACAGTTGCGCAAAACCAAAACATGTCCATCAGTCAACCCTAAGTGATAGTCCCCCACGGACTCAGCATCCATGCTTGCTCCGTTTGCAACTCTAAGGGTCATATCACCTTCCTTCAAAACTCTACGCCTTCTCAGTGCCTGCAAAGAATTACAGATATGAGATCCTGATCCGGTATCCAATACCCAGGAAGTAGAGTTGATTGACAGACAGTTTTCAATAACATACACACCTGAAACCGAAGCCACAACTTGCTTCGGGTCCTGGTTCTTGGCCTTCCAAGCCCTGCAATCTTTCTTCCAGTGTCCTTTCTTGTGACAATAAAAGCATTCTTCCTTCCCCACAATCTGTCCCGCTACCTTTGCTACCTTTGCCTTTCCCTTGGCTTCCACCTTACTAACACCGCCCCTTGGTTTGGTGGGGGCCTTCTTCTTCTTTCCTTTGGCTTACGCCTTGGACCTAGAAGAGGAAGCTTCTCCAACAAACAAAGCGGGTGTTTCCTTGACTTTCTGCAGGGTGCCCTCTGCACTCCTCAACATGTCGATGAGTTCCGGAAGTTCAACTTCTTTTCCTTGCATGTTGAAGTTCTGGATAAACTGGGCGTAGGAGGAAGGAAGAGACTGGAGAATCAAGTCAGTATAGAGCTCGTTCTCTAACGTGGTCCCGAGGTCCGCGAGCTCCTCAATGTAGCCAATCATCTTAAGCACGTGTTCCGCTACAGATGATCCGACGGCCAACCTCGCTGAAAATAACTTTTTCGAGGTTTCGTATCTGGCGATACGGGATTGCTCTCCATATAGTTCCTTAGTATGGAGAAATATGGATTCAAGGTCCATATTCTCGTGCCTCCTCTGATGTTCATTGTCCATAGAGGCAAGCACGAGGCACTTGGCCTTCGCGCAGTCAATCTCCCAGGTCTTACGGATTTCCTTATCCGCGACACTGGATTCTGGAACTGGGACGGCGGGGGCTTTAGTGGTAAGGAGAAACCCCAACTTGTCATAAGTGATTGCCAATTTGACATTCCTGAGCCAATCTTTGTAGTTTGGCCCTGTCAGTATATTTTTATCTAATAGTAACTTAAGGACGGTCATGTTGTTTGGTCGCTGCAATTAGGAGAGAGAGAAGAAACACTTTATCATGATGCTCTTGCAAGTTTAGAGTGGTTTTTAGTTTGTTTAAACAGGATGGCTCCCACTGTTTCTCGAATCCTTCCTGAAACCATAAAAGAAGAATTAGTCGGGATTGATCTCACCGTACAATACTAGCTTAAGCGTTCATCCAGGCCGGTGTCGGTACTTCGAGGGAGGTTTTACGACGCTTTCGCGAAGTTCCTTAATTAAATAACCTCTTTTCCCTGTGGGCGTAACCCCGCTAACACCTTTCTAGACCCCTACTTGGTATATAGCATTGATCGTTAAGTGAGAAAGTTTCCCGGGGAGTAGCATATACTCACAGTAGGATCGGGATCCAAATATCATCGTGTGATAAAGTTGAAGGAATCCTACCAAAATTATCACACTCCAAATGGTATGCAACACTAGCAAGTTTCAGTTTCTTTAGAAACTCCCGATGTGGATTTTTTTGCCCCATACTCTTATGACCTTGACTTTAGCCAACAAATCATAAGTCACATGTCAAGTTCTACCCGTCATTTTCCAGGTTAATTTGAACCCACCCGTACCTACCCTTGACTTTGGCCAACAAAGCAGTACGACTGTCCCAAACCAACGCATCTATTTATGCTACATATGAATATCCAATAGCTACCAATCACTATGCCTTGACTTTGGCCAACAAACATAGCTTGAATACTATTGATTATCCATATGAAATGACGGAGGGCTACGACTGGTTTTGGCGAAACCGTGAACGTAGTGAACTTGATATAATCGAAGGAACCTGATAGCTTTTAAAAGGAGTGGTTTAAGCTACGCGTTTTTAAAAGTTTTCTGTTTTGGAAAAAACCGAATGGTTTTGAAATTGTTCCAACGATTTAACTTTGGTTTATTTTCTTTGCATTAATATAATGCGTCCTATCATTTAATCCTACCATTGCAGAAAACAACGATAATATGACGTACGCTTATGCCATCCGCATTCGCCACGGGGCCACGTCATCACCCGTTAGGTTACTTAATTAACGACAGAGCGGGGGCTGGACTAGCGCGGATGCAAAACATAAGCAATGCCTACTAGATATCATATACAGATATATACATTCGTCAGACGCAATGATAGTCATTCCAGATCAAAGATGAACACATTGGATATGCTAGGAATCCGCGTTTCGTTCGAGCATGCAACGAAAGACGGATTACACGGTCGCGGTGAATAGCCAAACCCCACCCTAGACCCCTACGGGTGCGGCAAACTACCCGCCAAGTACCCTAAGTGAAGCAACCTCCCTCAACAACGTGAGTAGGCCACTCAGCACTTCAAAGTACCCGGTAGTTTGTGCACCCCACCTTGGGTCTATCCTAGGAGCAACAACAGTAAAAGAAATAATATACAATGGCGGCTACAACCTCAACACGGATGTGCGGCCATAAAAATAATATTACATCAATTTACAATTTTTACATTGAATGAAAGATAAATAAACACTCATCTCACAACCCCGGCTATTCATCCGCAACAATCAAACAAGTTCATTTACACAAACCATTATCACAGATCACAGATATGTACAACCCCACTAATCGACGTATAGCGATTAATCGACGTCCAGTACATATATCACACTACAGATATAATCAATTAGCTAAAGTTTATAGAATTTCGATCAATATTCCAATTTGAAACTACCCAAAATACAACACTGTTCTCTGAAGAATCTGGGCAGAAATAAAGCATCTTAAAAATCACAAAACATCAAGCTGGACACACTGCAGGAAAAACGAGTTGACTCTGAGTCGACTAGGCCGCGGATCCGCGGCGAAACGCATGGTTTCGCCGCGCTTCCGCGGCTGTCTGACCGAGTCACGAGTTCGTTTTTCTTGGGTGTCCTTAAAAAACCCTGCACGTATTTTTCAGGTCTCTGGAAATATTTTTAGACCTGTTTTTAAAATCGGTAGAAAACACTAATTTTTGATGTTTTTTGCGATTTTTTTCGGATCGAAGTTCTAAATACTTTGCTAACATGTTAGTTGTTGTTTAGCTAGGCTCTGATACCACTGTAAGTCTATGTTACCCACCCCGGTAGTTATGAGGTGGCGGAAAGAGTAAAAATCGAATTTTTCTCACTAGGAAACATAGACTAACCATGAAGGATCTTTGCTAAACAAAAGCTAACAAACTATCTACAAGTTCTAACTACTAGGTTAGAAGGTTATACCTGGTTCTAGAACTCCTTCTCTTCTTGTGTTGCTTTCGTTTCTTGTGTGCTCCTTTGAGTGTTGTAGACGGCTCCTCCTCTTCGTCTTCTCTTTGCCGAAGAAAGATCCACCCGAAGGCCTCTACCTTAAGCTCCTACCTCAACAAAGAAGTAACTAGAGTGCTTGGCTTACTAGACTAAGAACCCTAGAGTGAGTAGAGAGGTGTTTTGATGGTTTTATCTCACAAAGCTCATGTTTTTCAACTCATGAAACAAGAGAGCTTTTGTGAGAGAGGAAAAGGGAGAGCAAACCATGAGAGAGAAAACTTATGAGAGATTGAGAGTGAAGAAGGAACCTAGCTCTCATATTAGAGATATATGCTAATAATAATAATAATTAAGAAAATTCTGATGGTTAGTTGATTTGACCATTATCATTTCATATTTAATGCCAAGCAAGCTTCAAGAAGCATCTTTTGTATAAAGAAAATATCAAGGTCAATGAAAGTCAACAAGTCAAATGGTCAACCTAACCCTAACCATGATACAATTATTTAATTAATATTATTAATCATATTTCTCATTCTCATTAGGGTTTTGATCAAGTCAATGGTCAAAATCCCTAATGAGGTTTCTCCCTCTCCGCCTCTGTCAACTGTACGTACGTACCCGCATTCGTGTTCCGAAGAAACACGAATACAATGAGACAAGACCAATCCCAAAACAAATACTTGGATCCGGTTTAAACCAAAGCCCACTAGTAATAACTGCCCGGACACCAAACGTGCACAAGTGCGCGTATGTGAACGAACCCCGTCGTAAAACCATACGACCTCTACTCTGTTTTGACCAAAGGTGAACAACTCTCTGTGTGGGACTCTAAAGACTCGACACTAGATGTACGTAACGGTCCCCAGGTAGATTCCGATAAGAAGTCTGATGAGGTGAACCCATCCGAACTCTTACTGAGCCTGAATGTCACAATCTCCGTACAGTCCGGTCTGTTCGTCTGAGAGTATCACATGTCGGGCCTAGGGGGCGGTAAACGTCAGTCCCCTAATAGCGGTACAAGTCGTGTCGGAGTGTAGCCAAGAACACCCTGAGAAAATACTGGAAACACTACCAGTAAATCTCGCTTGCCTTGGCCAGGGACTTTGTGCAATGGCTCTCCTAGACAAAGCGCGATATCAACCCCCAATACCGGGAGAGACGAATCCTGTCTAACCGTCACTGCCTCCAAGTGCTTCGGGACTGCACCCAACTACTACCTGTTTGCACGAATCAATTAAGCCGTGGTAGGGTAGTAATATAAGAACAGTGGGAACACACTCGAGGCGAAGTGACAGTGTCAAGTCAACGGAATAAGCTGTACTCATGTCACCTGGGAACTGATAACTGACGATAGGTATAATACCAACCAACAGATCCCAGCGAGTCTTGTCCAGTGTACTCGTTACCTAACGAGCACCTGCATACTATCTCCAGTACGACGTACTGATGGCTGTGGGACAGACCATCTCCCCTCCTGGGATGAGAAGCGTATACACTAGTCTACTCTGGAGTATCGATGCCCTGTCTCGATAATCCTACGACCAAGGACCTGTATAAGGATGTGCTTATAGACTACCCAGCCCCCACTAGTGTGACTGCCATCACAACGCTGGTAGTCAAGCAAACGATCGTAAGGGCTCTATTAATATGTTTTAGCAATATGTCAAAAGAAACACATATACATATTAAGATAGATACAAACCAAAAAGCATACTACCATATTGAGCAAGAATGTCAATCCGTATATATATCCCAAGCTTCCAAAATGTAATATACAAACTAGTACTATACAATAATCGACTCTAGGGCATATCATACTAACAGATATACTGATATGCTTACATTTCTATTATATGTCGCATATATCATGCTTTATGATTACACGCATTAAGATATGTAGTTTTCATGTTATTTCTGGATTTGAGAACCGTGGGTATTTCAAAAGAAAGTATATACTATTTTAAAAATCCGGTTTCTCTTGATATGATATTTCAGTGCGTCCACCATGCGTTTTCTCGGTTCTGAGATGTGTGACATGTGAAACCCGATTCGAGGAGGCGGATGATCCGTTTGCGGGTACATGGTAGACCCGGTATGGTACCCTGGGGCGAGAAAGAGATTTTGTGTGGATGATGATGAGCCTGCCAGAGGGACCACTATCTACCGGTGATTGTATTTGGGTTCGGCGGATATCCGGAGGATACCGACCGGAGTCTAGAGATGATATGGGTCGATCCGGACTGACGGAGCCCGATATATGAGGATTTACGTGCCGATGAGGGCACGGGTTTCATGATGTTTTCGAGTGTCGATGCTGGACACTCAGGTTCCATGATTTTGACGTATCGCGAGGGACACACGTTGATTTATATCCTCATACTTTGA
This sequence comes from Agapanthus africanus, assembly GCA_030015575.1. NCBI lineage: Eukaryota > Viridiplantae > Streptophyta > Magnoliopsida > Asparagales > Amaryllidaceae > Agapanthus > Agapanthus africanus. The sequence goes on from JASDDO010000022.1 coordinate 396,213,884, forward strand.
TGCATATGCTTTATGATATTTACATACATGATGTTTTGTGTCATTGGTTGACACATGGACGAGATCTACATGTATACAGACATTGATTACATAGTTGATGATATCAACATACTTATAGACTTCATGATATAGTTGACATTGATTCATGTTGATTACATTGATCATACCTCATATTTATGATATCTTGCTACCTGAGGCACTGACACGAGCACTTGGTATTACACTGATGTATAGATGTTTACCCTTGCCACCTTATCATGCTTCAGACTTTATCATTTTGAGGATATATTATTACTGATCGTTTGACCCAGGATTGAGTCATACATACGATTTCTGCTGTGAGATGTTTTCTACTCACGAGTTGGCACCTCACCCCCGTTGTGCCACAGTTTCTTGCAGGTTTTGCCATACAGGTTTCATTGCGGCTTTCTGGCACACTGCTTCCATTCTGGGTGATTGCTTTGGTTGGTGGGTTCACTCGCATCGTGACCACCCTTGTATATTATTTCATTGTTGTATCTAGTAAAATTCCATCAACTAGACTTGTATATTTATTTCAGACTTAGGAAACCAGTTGTTTATTCTTTCGACCGTAAAGTCGCGCTTGTATTATTAGTATGGTTTCCTTGTTGTTTTGAGTTTCCTTTTGAGTTTTGATCCTCGGCCTTGGCATTGTATATTATATTGCTTGCATGGTTGTGACCGTCGATTGACGAAGAGCTAGCTCTCGCTTGGGGATGCCTTTTATCATTGTTGTATATATTATTCATGTTGTACCCCGTTCGTGGCCAGTATTTACTAAGGGACCAGCCGAAATTTTCAGAAAAGATTTGGGATTTTTTTAAAATGCATATTCGGCTTATGTTATTTAAAAACACTTATTTTAAAACTAGTTTTCTTTATTTCTTCCTTAAAATAGTTTTAGATTTTCTGGGCTTTTGGCTTACTTGAATTAAATGTGATCCTATAGACTTCATATAATTCAAGTGCAAGTCACGTGCCATTTTAGGTCGTGACACGTTTATTATATATCATATATACAATAATAAAGCATTCGTCTCACACATATAATATGATCACATCATAGTATATCAGCTGCAGAAGAAACATATGAAATATTGGATATACTAGGAGGTCCGTGTTTTATTTCGAGCCTGTATAAAACACGGATTCCACGGTCGCGATGAATAGCCAAAGCCACATCCCTAGACCCCTACGAGAGCGGAAAGTAACCCTGCCAATTCTAGGGTTAGAAGACCCGGTCTCGACTCCTCGAGATGGCATCCCACTGGACCCTAGAACCCGGTTACTTATGCTCCCCTCCTCGGGTCTATCCTAATGCGGAAAAGTAAATAATATACAATGGTGACATCATCCTCATCCCGGAAGTGCCCCAATAAAAGAATATTACATACAATGAATTTTACATGAATGAAAATAAAAACCCTCATCTCACATAAAAACCCCGGCTATTCAGAACACGACAATCCAATATAACAAATCACAGCAAAACTTAATATCTCATATCATCAACGTAAGAAATTATGCTTACCCCGATTGTCGTTGATGTATAGCAACGAAGCCCGCAATACCCCACATACTACACTTACGGTCAAAGAAAAGAAAAGTGCAAACTACAACATTTGGAATCCACAGTCGCCTTAGACATCGTAAACCCGAAATATCACATATTACGGATTTCATGCCTGACTATGTGAATTCCACATATTGTATCACAATCGCAGAATATCATGACGATGTTTAACGTTTCGATCGAATCAACATACACTCACAAATTACCCCCGTGGGCTCAACACTTGAGAAAAGTAGAAACACTCAAAAACCGTGCCACAATGTCCATGGACCAGCCATAGAAGGAGTTAACCAATGCCTCACCTATGACACCACGGAACTATGGCAAACCCTACGGTTCGTTCGCGGTTCCGTAGGCATAGAATCGAGTTATGCTTTGTATAGTCTTCTTGGTGGTCCATATGGGTACTTGCATGATTTTACGAATATAATCAACTTCGGAAAATTACAACACCTGGAAATTTCAGCGGGGTACAAAATGTGGTGTGCGAAGTTCGATCGAACTGCTAAAAATAGTCAAGGTTACCAATACAGTGTTAAATTTACGACTACGAAGCACTACGAATTAGCCGCAGGTCAAACTAATCATCACATGAAAATTGGGCTAAATAAACAATATTAGGAAACCCAAAATGAACCCAAAATAGCACAGATGGAATACAGAAGGGCAGAAGAGCTCTTGGGGCCGGCCAGGACGGAAAATGAGCCTTGGTTCTCGGTCCAAATCCGAGCACCCCCCTCCCGTATTTCACCCATGTTCATAATATGGCCCATAGATCATTATGCACTTGTTTGAAAAAACTTTAAAGGACTTTTTTGAAAATTTAGAGAGGTGCAAAGCAAGCAAACAATGAATCTTTACTAGAAATTCTAGGGTAACAAGTTTGTATCACATGCAAAGAACTAAAGAGATTAGGATTACAACCTTTGTAGTCCGTTCCTTCGCTTCATAAGCTCCGTGTTGAGGTCCCTTCACTACGATCATCAAGAACTCCGACTCTCGTGAGGTTCCAAGAAGTGAATGATGTATCTTGCTTGAAGCCTTCTTGATCTAAGATGATCTACCTTGAAGAATCTCTAACCCAAGCTTACACTTCACTAATGAACTTATTAGAGAAGTGAACACCCTAATCTCTGTGGCTAGAATAGATGAGGATGATGAAGTAGGAATTTTTCTCTCTTTTGTTTTCAATTTCTCACTATTAATCACCACAAACTAAGAAGCTAGTGAAGATTTTTCAAGAGCAAGAATAAGAAGAAGAAGCAAAAGCTTTTGTGATGAATAATGAATTAATTATTGTGGTTACAATTGCAACCATGAGTTAAGAATGAAAGTCTTAACTCTTTAAAAGAGTAAACCATAGGTTAAGGGTTTGGGTTGGGTTAAAGAATATCTACATAAAATATCAAAGCTAGATGACAAAAGTCAAAGCTTCATGAAGCTTCATGAAAGCTTCATCCAAAGCTTAACCCAAATCCAAACTCAAACTAGGTTTAAACCCAAAAACCATGTTGCATTTGTAACCCTAACATGTTAAAATATTATATATCACGTATACAATATATTTTGTAATAAAACAAAATAATACAATTAACATATATCACATATACATCAATGTATTATCCAGTGAGAAAATGAATCAATAAAGAGATCTTATATTAGTTAACGTAATGTAATATATCACATATATAATTATACATTAAATTATCGAATCAACACTTGATCCGACAATCCGGCTATATTGCATATAACATGTTACACTTCATCGAATCAACACTTGATCCGATGACCCGGCTATATCACATATACCCGGCCAATATCACATATTGCGAGAATAGAATACGGTATCTCATATCGTATTATTCTCGGTCCCGCACATATCACATATGTGCTCCTACTCCATTTTGCCTGAGCCAGGAAACCTCTGTGTAGGACTCTAAAGAATCGTCAATATGCCGGCAGTAGGTGATAATCATATCAAACTCCAACAAGCAGCAAGCGGTCAGCTAAACGTAACAGTCACCCAGGTATTGAGCGATCAGAAGATCAACAAGCAAGCCTGTATATTCTCCTGTGAATCCACTACCGTACATGTAGGGTTACTAGGCACACGTACAAGGGTCTATAAGGCATCAACCATGCCCGATTTAAAATTTAGCCGTGCCGAACAACCCTAAACCAAGATCTTAGACTAGAGATTAGGCGAAAACAAGCATGTTAAACACTTTAACACTAAGTGAGAGGGATTACAACCTTTGTAGATCCGGTCCTTCACTTCATAAGCTCCGTGTTGTGGTCCCTTTGCTGCGACCATCAAGTTCCGGACTCTCGAGAGGCTCCACGAAGAGAAAGATGCAAGCTTGCTTCCGATCTTCGATAACAAAGATGATCTACCTTGAAGTTTCATTAACACAAGCTCTCACTCACTAAATGAAGTGAACACCCTCGTCTAAATGGCAAGGGTAGATGAGGATGATGAAGTAGGATTTTAGCTCTCATTTGTTTTCTTATTCTCACTCATTTTCATCACCTTTGAAAAAGCTAGAAAGCTTTTCCATGAAGAACTCAAGGAAGAAGATGAAGAAAAAACAATTAAAAACTTTTTGTGATGAAAAATGAAATAATATATGATTAATAATGTAACCATGGTCAACTAAACCTTTGTAGAGATTTAACTAGGGCTAGGGTTTGGGTTGGGTTAAGAATGAGTCATTACAAAATATCAAGCATAATATCTTAACTCAAAACAAAAAGAAACCTTCTAGAATGTTCATGAAAGAACTAACCCAATTCAAACCCAAAACTTCTTTAATCTCCACAAAACATGTTGCATTAGTAATCATATCATGTTACAATTTTACAATAAATATATAATATTTATTGTAAAAAAATAAAAGAATACAATTAACATATATCGCATATATATCAACGTATTACCCGAGTGAGAAAAAGAATCTTTTAGTGAGCTAATATTAGTTAATCTAATTTAATATATCATATATATAATTATACATTAAATCATCGAATCAACACTTGATCCGACAATCCGGCTATATCGCATATAACCGACTAATATATCATTTACCGATTCATCGAATCAACACTTGATCCGATGAGCCGGCTGATATCAAATATCACGAGAATATAATACGGTATCTCATATCGCATTATCCTCGGTCCTTCACATATCACATATGTGCCCCTACTCCGTTTTGCCTGAGTCAAGAAAGCTCTGTGTAGGACTCTAAAGAATCGTCAATACGCCGGCAGTAGGTGATGATCATATCAAACACCCACAAGCTGCAAGCGGTCAGCTAAACGTAACAGCCACCCAGGTATTGAGCGATAAGAAGATCAACAAGCAAGCCTGTACATTCTCCAGCGAATCCAATCAGTAACACTCCCGTACAGTCCGGTCTCGTCGTCTGATATGTCGCATATCTCGCCTAGGGATGGTAAACGTCAGACCCCAGTAGCTTGATAAGTCGTGTCGATATAAGGTCTATAACAGTTCGAGAAACTACTGATAACACTTACCACTAAATCTCAGCAACCCTGGCCAGGGATTTCCAGTTATAGCCAATCGAACACAGCGCACCATCAACTCCCTATACCGGGAGAGACGAATCCCCTCCTATCGCTCATTGCCTCCATGCGATTCGGGACTGTACCCAAAAGCCACCTTTTTGCACGCCCTCTTGGACGTGGTATGATGGAAATCAAAGCACAGTGGGAATCACACAAGACTCTATGATGATCTCGGGTCAACAGACTACTCTGTACCAGTGTCACCGGAGAACTGCCATCTGACGTGAGGTATAATACCATCTGGGAGTTCTCGGCGAGTCCGTCCAGTGTACCCAGTCTCCACTGAGCACCCATACACCATCCTTGATGTCAAACACCGATGGATATGGGATCATCCACCGCCCATCATATGGGTCAAGATGCGTATACGCTAGTCTACTCTGGTGTATCGATGCCCTATCTCGATACACCCTCGACTAGGAACAGTTATAGGATGTACTCGCCGACTACCGTGGCCCCACTAGTATGATCTCATCATAGTCCCAGTAGTCGAGTACATATCCTAAGGGCTTTATCAACATGTATATATAGAGACAATCAGAGTACATGTTAAGATAAAGTAAAACCAGATAGCATACTATCATGTCGAGCAAGAAAGTCCTCCCTATATATGTCCTAGCATCCACTACAATATACATCGTATGTACAGCAATGGCCTCAAGGGCATACATATAACTAACAATCTCCCACTTACACTAGGGCCATCTGTTGTGGTATCACATACCCAACAATTAGCTGTGGTTGAAGTATTTCATACTCAACCATCCCATAATAGTCTCTACTGGGAAAAAGGCCTTTGTGAGTGGATCCGTGCTGTTGTCCTCTGTGTCTACTCTCCTAACCTCGATCTTCCTGGAGATCAACCATCTCCATGATCAAGTGATACTGCATAAGAATTATATCTGGATTTCTGATGGGATGGGGGTTCCTTGGCATAAGCCACATCTCCATTGTCTCACAATGGTAGGAACGAAGTTCATCTCATGAACTTATATATATCCAGACTGCCTCTTTGGTACCATCCTTGGTAACGATGTATCTTGCCTTTAATCGTCTAGTATGTCACAGTATCTAGCTTGGAACTCTTCCAACATACCGTCCATCCACTGAGGGTAAAGACAATGCCTGCGACTGACATTCAGTCATCCTTATCACCCAGGAACCTTTCCAGTGATTCTCCCCAGAATCGATTGATACTATCTCACTACAACTAGTGAGTTTCCTAACATCCAATTAGATCTATCTCATAGATCCAAAACCAAGAATTTAGGAGGTATCGCTTTGATCCTATATGGAGAATCCTTGTGATAAGCGGAGATTGACCGAGCGTAGCATAGGAAACTCCTTCCCTATCTAGAGTATGTCATCCATGTACTCTACGAGGATCACCATCATACTCTCTACTACCTTTTTTGTATATACAAGGTTCATCAACCATTTTGATAAAGTCAAACTCTTTGACTACCACATCAAAACAGATGTTCCAACTCCGCGATGCCTGATTTATCATATAAAACATCATGCTCACGTTTCCGCTGCTCCCACTGTCTACGAAGCCCTCTGGCTGTGTACTTATAGATGCTCTCTTCTAAATTATCATTTAAAAAAGCAGTCATGACACCCAACCACCAGATATCGTAGTCATGGTATGTAGCAGTGGCAAGTAGGATCTGGATGGACTTAAGCATAGCTTTGAAAGTCTCAACTTTTCCATGTACACCAAGTAATCTTCTCAAGATATACTTGCTCCTGATGGGGATTTAACCCTTCAGATAAAGCAACCAAAGTCCATACTTTGTTGGTGTATAAGGATTCCATCTCAGATCACTAAGCATCCAGCCATTCTTACAGAGTCCCACTCTTGATGGCCAGCTCGAAACAAGTTGGGTCATCATCTCATGATGCAATCCTCGCTCCCACTTTCATAGAGAAACTGAAGTTTCTCTCAGGTCGGTGAGGAACCCTACTAGATCGGCGGAGAGGCTGAGGTTCAATGGAAACTATTGAATCCTTTTGTTCTACCAAATCATCAGCTGCAGTTTGTATAGATGGAACTCTTTCCAGTTCTACTTCATGGCCAATAATTTCTTCACAAGAAATTCTCTTTCACAAAGGTGTCATGCTGAGAAACAAAACATCTTTTGTTCTTTGGTTAGGTAGAAGATATTCCCTTGCGAATGCTTGGGATATCCAACAAACTTCTACAGAACTGACTTTGCCTCGAGCTTGCCCGGATTTTGTTTTTAGACAAAGGACGGACAACCCCAAATCTTAACATTCTTAAGATATGGGCTCTTCCCATTCCATATCACATATGAAGTCGTAGGCAACTGATTTGATTGGAACCTTATTCAATAGGTATGCAGCTTCTCAAGTGCATAACTCCCAAAAGAAAATAGGAAACTCAGTAGTACTCATTATAGAGCGCACCATATCAAATAGGGTGTGATTGCTCCTCCCCGATACACCATGGTGTTGTTGTGTATACGGAGGAGTAATGCTGAGAGAGAATCTCATTCTCCTTTAGAATAGTCCAGGAATCCCGTGCTCAAGTATTCTCCTCCTTGATCTCATCAAAGGACATTATACTTATACCCGTTTTCGGTTCTCTACTTCTAACTTATATCCTGTGATTATCTCAAAAGCTTCGGACTTGTGTTTCAACAGGAACATATGTCTGAATTTTGAGAGATCATCAGTGAATGTAATGAAGTACAAAGAACCGGTCATGGCATGTGTAGACAGGGGTCCTTCATACATCAGCATGTATCAATCCCAAGAGTTCACTAACTCTTTCTCTGTTTCCAATAAACGGAGCTGTGGTCATCTTATCTCTGTGACATGACCGGCAAATTTCACAAGAAGTAAATTCGAACTAATTTAAATATGCATCTCAATGTAACTTTAGCTAGTCGGGTCGCATTGATATGACCTAGTCTACAATACCTCAAAAAGGATCCGTTCATTTCTGAACTCTTCCTCTTGTGTGTGTTCTGTACTTTAAGAACTGTGGTTTGATTTAGAACGTCTATGCTTTTAGATAACGTGCCTGAACCGATCAACTCTTGATATAGGAAATGTTCAAAACATTATCCAACAGTACAAAATTATATCCTTTCATTACTAATAAAGAGACTGATATGATGTTGTATCTCAGGTTCAGTATCTAATAACATTCGTTCAGAATCAATGTATTTTGATAATACAGGGTGATAACTACCAACAGACTTGGCTGCAATACTTGCACTTTTTCTATCTCATGAAACTTATCACCCGTTCTCAGTTCTCTACCTATCTGTGGCCCATTTAACAAATTACATATCTGGGATCCGGATCTGGTATCTCATACCCAGGACGTAAAAGATACTGAGAAACAGTTCTCTATAATGAACACACCCGAAGAAGATGCATCAGCATGCACTTTCTTCGTTTGGGCAGCACGGGAATTCTGGTAATCCCTAATTTCCTGCTCTGTCTTATAACAATTATAAGTTGGAGCGGGACCAATGTTCCTTAGCGCAGTATAACAAGCGGGTTCGGTCAATGCATCCGTATTATTATCTTGATTAAGGCGTGATATGGTCGCTACCTGGAGAGAGAGAGAAGAAAACACTCAGCGTGCGCTTTTACAAGATTAGATTAGTTATCAATTTATCTAATCAGGATGTCTCCTACTGTTTTAGTCAAATCTTCCTTCAAACCCTAAAAGGAAAGACTAGCCGGGATTAATTACACCCTACAAGTTCGCCAATCTTTCAGCCAGGCCAGTGCCGGTACTTTGAGGGAGGTTCCCCGCACTTTCGCTCGGTCCTAATTAAAATAAACCTCGTTTTCCCAGGGGTGTAACCCCGTTAACACCTTTCTAGACACCTACTTGATCGGCTAATTGTAATGTGTAAAACTTTCCCAGAAGTAACTCTTACTCGCAGCAGGTATCGGGATCCAACTATCTCATAGAAGATATGCAATCTCATTACAAATTTCAACACTTGAAATTCCCAATAATATTTTACCCCTAGCGTCCTATGACCATGACGCAGGCCAACAACCCATAGTCCGCTAGTCATGTTCTACCCGTAGATTTCCTGATTGAATTAAACCCAGCCGCACGACCCTTGACGCAGGCCAACAAAGTCGCATTACTACCCTAATCCAATCGCATCGTATGCTGCAGATAAGCACCAGTTAGCTACCGTATACTACGCCTTGACGCAGGCCAACAAACGTAGTACGAATACTAAATACTTCTTCTCTGAAATGACGGAGGGCTACGACAGGTTTTTGAGAAAACCCTTTGCGTAATGAACTTGATATCGTTGTAGAATCGAGTGATTTTAAATGGAGCGTTTTTGAGGCATTTCTAGTTTTGCTAAAGAGGTCACTCCAGGCGAAGGGATCGTCGGCTCTTTCCTTATCGAATAAGGTGCAGGATATTTCACAAATACCACCATGCAAAGAAAAAACTATAGAAACGATCAAAAGACAAACCGAGTTTGTAGCATCTACTAGTTTCACTAAAGAGGTCACTCCCGGTGAAGGGATCTCGGCTCTTTCCTTATCGAATAAGGTGCTGGATGTTCTACAAGGAACACCGCTATGCAAAGCAAGAACTAGAGCTACCAGTTTTTAAACAAGTTTCTACAACATCTTTAGGTTTCTTTTAAGTTTCATTAATCTCATTAATGAAGTCCCATTTTAATATGCTTCACAAGTATCACATTTGAAACGAAATCTGCAATATAACATATATCTCATATATATAATATAAACATTCGTCTCAGGCAGTAATATGATCTCATCACAGAACATTGCAGCAGAAGAACATATATGAAATATTGGATATACTAGGACGTCCGTGTTTTTAATACGAGCCTGTATAAAACACGGATTCCACGGTCGCGATGAATAGCAAAACCCAAATCCCTATACCCCTTCGAGAGCGGCAAGAAACACTGCCAATTCTAGGGTTAGGAGACCCGGTCTCGACGCCTCGAGATGGTCTCCCACTGGACCCTAGAACCCGGTTACTTATGCTCTCCGCCTTGGGTCTACCTAATGCGGAAAAGTAAATAATATACAATGGTGACATCATCCTCAGCCCGGAAGTGCCCCAATAAAAGAATATTACATACAAATGAATTTTACAAGAATGAAAAAGAAAAACTCATCTCACATAAAACCCCCGGCTATTCAAAACGCGGTGATCCGATATAACATATCACAGCAACACATAATATCTCATATCATCAACGTAAGCAAGTTTGCTTATCCCGATTGTCGTTGATATATAGCAACGAAGCCGGCGATACCCCACATACTACGCTTACGGTCACAGAAAAGAAAGTATAAAACTACAACATTTGGAATCCACAATCTCTTTAGACATCGTAAATCTGAAATATCACATACATCGCATTTCATGCCTAACTATATGAATTCCACATATTGTATCACATTCCAGATAAATAGACAGTGTTAAAATTTCCGATCGAATAAACAAACACCCAAGATTTCCCAAATAGCTCAACACTTAAGCGGAGTTCAAAAAGTATCCATTACATGCTACAGTACCAATGGTCCAGCCGTAGAAGGGTCAAGCCAACGCCTCCCATGTGGCAACGCCGTACTGCCACAAACCCTAAGGTTTAGAGGCGGTTCAGACGGTCACATAATCGAGTTAAGCTTTGTGTTCTTCTAGAGGGTCCACCGCGTTACTTGCATGATTTTCCGGAAGTTTCAAACTCGAGAAAAAATCCAACTTTTGAAAAAATTTCCGACAGGGAAAAAGTGAGTTATTGATATCCGTTCGGACTTTTTAACAATTTCTAAAATTATCCAGGAAAAACAAACGAAGTTAAATTATCCGATCAAATCAACGAGTCCCCAATACAACCCAGAAAACTCAACACTTGAGTAGAATTAAAAATTCCCAGAAGAATCAGGAAACACCTACGGACGTTACTGTAGAAAAATGAGTCCCTGATCTCCACATACGGCCGCGGAACCACCGCCAAAAGCAGGGTATTGCGGCGGATCCACGGCGCTACAAGGGAATTAGGTAGTCGTATTCAAAAGTTATCCTTAGATTTTCCTGCTTAATTTTTTGAGTATTTTTAATATGAAAAAATCAACATTTTTATAAAATTTCCAGAGAAGGGTCCGGGTCGGGGTTTCGGGGTTCGATCGGACTTTAAACTTCGCCTAAAGCTCTAGCTTGGCTCTGATACCACTGTAGGGTAACTAGGCATACGCACAAGGGTCTATAAGGCATCAACCATGCCCGATTTAAAATTTAGCAGTGCCGAACAACCCTAAACCAAGATCTTAGACTAGAAATTAGGCGAAAACAAGCATGTTAAACACTTTAACACTAAGTGAGAGAGATTACAACCTTTGTAGATTCGGTCCTTCACTTCATAAGCTCCGTGTTGTGGTCCCTTTGCTGCGATCATCAATTTCCGGACTCTCGAGAGGCTCCACGAAGAGAAAGATGCAAGCTTGCTTCCGATCTTCGATAACAAAGATGATCTACCTTGAAGTTTCATTAACACAAGCTCTCACTCACTAAATGAAGTGAACACCCTCATCTAAATGGCAAGGTTAGATGAGGATGATGAAGTAGGATTTTAGCTCTCATTTGTTTTCTTATTCTCACTCATTTTCATCACCTTTGAAAAAGCTAGAAAGCTTTTCCAGGAAGAACTCAAGGAAGAAGATGAAGAAAAAACAATTAAAAACCTTTTGTGATGAACAATGAAAGAATATATGATTAATAATGTAACCATGGTCAACTAAACCTTTGTAGAGATTTAACTAGGGCTAGGGTTTGGGTTGGGTTAAGAATGAGTTATTACAAAATATCAAGCATAATATCTTAACTCAAAACAAAAAGAAACCTTCTATAATGTTCATGAAAGAACTAACCCAATTCAAACCCTAACCTTATTTAATCTCCACAAAACATGTTGCATCAGTAATCATATCATGTTACAATTTTACAATAAATATATAATATTTATTGTAACAAAATAAAAGAATACAATTAACATATATCACATATATATCAATGTATTACCCGAGTGAGAAAAAGAATCTTTTAGTGAGCTAATATTAGTTAATGTAATTTAATATATCATATATATAATTATACATTAAATCATCGAATCAACACTTGATCCGACAATCCGGCTATATCGCATATAACCGAATAATATATCATTTACCGATTCATCGAATCAACACTTGATCCGATGACCCGGCTGATATCAAATATCACGAGAATATAATACGGTATCTCATATCGCATTATCCTCGGTCATGAACATATAGTTAGTGTATATACCCTAGAGGCCATTACTGTATCATACTAGCTTGTATATTACTTAATGGGAGCTTGGGATATTCACAGTTGTATAGACAATCTTGCTCAAAATGGTAGTATGCTACTTGCTTTGTTTCTACTTCAATATGTGCATGTGTTTCTTTTAGCATATCGCTTATACATATTAGTAGAGACCTTATGATCTTTGCTTGATTATTAGCGTTGTGATGGCAGTCACACTCGTGGGGGCTGGGTAATCTATAAGCACATCCTTATACAGTTCCCTAGTCGTAGGACTATCGAGACAGGGCATCGATACTCCGGAGTAGACTAGCGTATGCGCTTCTCATCCCAGCAGGGGAGATGGTCTGTCCCACAGCCATAAGTACGTCGTACTGGAGATAGTATGCGGGTGCTCGTTAGGTTACGAGTACACTGGACAGGACTCGTCGGGAACTGATGGTTGGTATTATACCTATCGTCAGATATCAGTTCCCAGGTGACATGAGTACAGCTTAGTCCGCTGACTTGACACTGTCAGTTCGCCTCGAGTGTGTTCCCACTGTACTTCGATTACTACCCTACCACGGCTCAAAGGAGTCGTGCAAACAGGTTGTAGTTGGGTGCAGTCCCGAAGCACTTGGAGGCTGTGACGGTTAGACAGGATTCGTCTCTCCCAGTATTGGGGGTTGACATCGCGCTGTGTCTAGGAGAGCCATTACACGAGTAGTCCCTGGCCAGGGCAAGCGAGGTATACTGATAGGTTTCCAGTGTTATCTCAGGGTGTTCTGGGCTACACTCCGACACGACTTGTACCGCTATTAGGGGACTGACGTTCACCACCACCCTAGGCCCGCCATGCGATGTATCAGACGAACAGAACGGACTGTACGGAGATTGTCACATACATGCTCTGTAGGAGTTCGGATGGGTTTACCTCATCGGCCTTCTTATCGACATCTACCTGGGGACCGTTACGTACAGCTAGTGCCGCTTGCGGTCTGTGGTTAAACCCACTTCCAGCATAGTGTCGAGTCTTTAGAGTCCCATACAGAGAGTTTCCCTGCACTGAGCGAAACGTGTAGAGGCGGTATGGTTTTACGGCAGGGCTGCGATCACTTACGTGCACTTGTGTGCGTATGCTGTTCGGGCAGGCAATACTAGTAGGCTTTGGTTTAAGCCGGATCCTAGTATTGCACGTTTGGATTTGTTTTGTCTTCTGTGCATTCGCATTCTACGGAATGCGGATGCGGGTGTGTATGCACAGTTTTGAGGAGCGATAAAGGAAGAGGTGCCTCATTAGGGTTTTGGCAATTCGTTTGGTCAAAACCATTATGAGCCAGTGACATTGTTTACTAATCCTTTTAGTGATAGTTTAGTGATGGCTAATTGCATTGACCATTTGACCACCTTGACCGCTCTTGACTTTGTTGACCCGTTGACCAAAGTTGACCATTGACCTTCATGAGAGGTCTACACTCTTCTTTGGATTTCTTTTTCTTTTATGGATTATGAAAATGGTCAATTCAATTAGTAGCCATCAACTTTATCATGAAAGGATTTGTAATGATGATAGTTTTACATAATTGCAACCATGGTTCATTTCTTTAGCTCATAATTCATTTCTCATTCTCTCTCTTGTTCTTGTGAGAAGAAAAGAAAAGCTCTCATGGTTGCTAGCTCCTCCTTCTTCCTCCTCTTGATTTCTTCTTTTGATCTCATGTGTTGAGAGAAAAAGATCCCACAAAGACAAACACTTCCATATAACTCTACTACACAACCTAGGGCATCTAGAATAGCGATCTCGTTGCCCTAGTTGCCTCGGCTCGAGGTGGAGCTCGGTGTACAACTCTCGGGTGGATCGTCTTCGACTCAAGGAGACCGCGGAGGTGACCAAGATCCGGATCGTTCCTTGGAGCTTGGATGGACGAGTCAGACAGAGGAGAGAAGACCCGAAGGACCGGTATCGCGAGGTATAATTTCTACGGCATAGTAGTTAACGCCTCTAGTAGTTTGCTAGTTTCTAGTTTAGCAAAGATCCGGCTTTTAGTCCATGTTGCCCTTGCGCCAAATAATTGTTTTTCGCCGTTTCCGTCTCCCCGTAAGTATCGGGGTGAGCAACGTGGACTTACAGTGGTATCATAGCCTAGCTAAACATAAACTAGCAATTTAGCAAAGTGTTAAGAATATCGATCGGAAAAATCACAAAACAAGTCCGGGAAAATTTTCACTTTCTGTCGATTTTTTATACTATTCATAAAATTATTTGACATACAAGAAAAATCGGCTCAGGCTTTTGTTAGAACACCCAGCAAAATTGAGCCGCTGACTCGTCCAACTCACCGCGGAAATGCGGCCAAACCATGGGTTTGGCCGAGGATCCGCGGCCGAGTTGACTCGGCCGCGACTCCGTTTTGCTGCAGTGTTCTTACCTTGCTGTTTTGAGATTTTTAGTACATGTTGTTTCCACCGAGATTTTACAGAGAACAAATTGACTTTTTGGGGTGGTTACAAATCCGTATTTTGAACGATATTCCGTAGACTTTGGCTAATGGATATTATCTGTGATGTGATATATCTATTGAACGTCCGCTAATCGCTATACGTCGATTAGTGGGGGTTATACATATCTGTGATCTGTAATGTTTATGGTTTGTGTATATGAACTCGCTGGATTGTCGCGGATGAATAGCCGGGGTGGATGTGAGATGAGAGTTTCTTTTTCTTTTATTCATTGTAAATTTGTAAATTGATGTAATATTATTTGTATGGCCGCACAACCGGGTCGGGGTTGTAGCCGTCATTGTATAATTTCTTTTTACTGTTTTTGCTCCTAGGATAGACCCAAGGTGGGGTGCACAAACTTCCGGGTATCTCGAAGTGCCGAGTGGCCTACTCACAGGTTGAGGGAGGTTGCTTCGCTTCGGGTACTTGGCGGGTAGTTTGCCGCACCCGTAGGGGTCTAGGGTGGGGTTTTGGCTATTCATCGCGACAGTGTAATCCCCTTTTCGTTGCAGGCTCGAACGGATCGCGGATTCCTAGTATATCCAAAGTGTTCATCTATGATCTGGATTGACTATCATTGCTATATATCTATATATGATAACTATTTAGGTGTTGTTTATGTTTTGCATCCGCGCTAGTCCAGCCCTCGCTCTATCGTTAGTTAAGTAACCTAACGGGTGATGACGGGGCCCCGTGGCGAATGCGGATGGCATAAGCGTACGCCATATTTTGGTTGTTTTCTGCAATGGTAGGATTAAATGATGGGACGCATTAGAATTAATGCAAGAAAATAAACCAAGTAAAATTCGTTGGAACACTTTCAAAACCACTCGGTTCTTTTCAAAAACCAGCTTTTTAAACGCGGAGCTCGAACCACTCCTTTTAAAAGCTATCTCGTTCCATCGATTATATCAAGTTCACTACGTTCACGGTTTTGCCAAAACCATTCGTAGCCCTCCGTCATTTCGTATGGATAGTCAATAGTATTCAAGCTGTGTTTGTTGGCCAAAGTCAAGGCACAGTGTTTGGTAGCTATTGGGTATTCATATGTAGCATAGATAGATGCGTTGGTTTGGGACAGTCGTACTGCCTTGTTGGCCAAAGTCAAGGGTATGTGCGGGTGGGTTCAAATTAACCTGGATAATGACGGGTAGAACTTGACATGTGACTTATGATTTGTTGGCCAATGTCAAGGTCATAAGAGCATGGGGCAATAATCCACATCGGGAGTTTCAAAAGAATTGAAACTTGCCAGCGCTGCATACCATTTGGAGTGTGATGATTCTGGTAGGATTCCTTCAGTTTTGTCATGCGATGATATTTGGATCCCGATCCTGCTGTGAGTATATGCTACTCCTCGGGAAATTTCTCACTTAACGATCAATGCTATAAACCTAGTAGGTGTCTAGAAAGGTATTAGCGGGGCTACGCCCACAGGGAAAAGAGGTTACTTAATTAAGGAACTTCGCGAATGCGTTGGAAAACCTCCCTCGATGTACCGACACTGGCCTGGCTGAACGGTTAAGCAAGTATTGTACGGTGAGATTGATCCCGACTAATTCTTCCTTTATAGTTTGAGGAGGGATTCGAGAGACAGTGGGAGCCATCCTGTTTAGATAAATTAAAAACCAATCTAAACTTGCAAGAGCATCATGCTGAGTGTTTTCTTCTCTCTCTCTTAATTGCAGCGACCCAGTGACCGCACCTAGGTTACATCTAGATAATAAATTGACTGAATCTGACTGTTATGACTGGCAAAGGTATATCTAGATGTCCATTGCCCATGACAAGCTAGGACACCTCTTGACTGATCCAACCCCTGCCGTCTCAGGTCCAGTTTCCTCTGTCACGGATATTGATATCCGTAGGACATCGGAAGAAGACTGTGCGAAAGCCAAGTGCCTCGTGTTAGCCTCAGTTTATGGTACATACCAGAGGCAGCACGAGAAGATGGACTTAGTTTCTATCTTCCTCCATAACAAAGATTTATATGGAGAGCAATCTCGTAACGCAAGATATGATACCTCGAACGAATTGCTTCCAGCGAGGTTGGCTATCGGGTCATCTGTAGGGGGCGACGTCCTTACAGAGACCAGCTCTTTTGAGCTCTCTGACCTGAAGACAACATTGAAGAACGAGTCAGATGCTGACTTAGTTCAACAGTCTCTACCTACTACCCTGAAGGAAACCAGGAAATTAGAAAGAAAGAGAAGGGCAGAAGTTTCGGGACTGGATATAGTAAAAGAGGGATGTTCCTATTGTCACAGGAATGAACATTGGCAGAAGGATCGCAGGGCTTGCAAAGCCAGTAGCCAGAATTCGAAGCATGTTGTGGCTTCGGCTTCGGGTGTGTTTGTAATAGAGAACTGTATGTCAGTTAACCCTACTTCCTAGGTATTGGATACCGGATCAGGATCTCATATCTGTAATTCGTTACAGGCTCTGAGAAACCGTAGGGTTATCAAGAAAGGTGATATGACTCTCAGGGTTGCTAACGGAATGAGCATGTATGCTGAATCCGTAGGGGAATATCATCTAGGACTGATAACTGGGCAGATATTGATTCTACGTGACTGTTTTTATGTACCAGGTGCGACTTGTAATATCATATCTGTATCCTTACTTTCTAAGGAAGGATATGATTTTACTTTTGTAAGCGATGTAGTAAACATCCACCTAAATCAAGTTCTGATTGGGTCAGGTACATTGAAAAACGGTATATACGTTTTGAATCAAGCTCAGGTCTTCAGTGTCCAGAACACGCTTAAAAGAAAGTCTCCGGAATTAAATCAGGCTTTCTTATGACGTTGTAGACTGGGTCACATTAATGAGACACGGTTGACAAAGTTACATAAAGAAGGATACTTGGATCCGTTCGAGTATCAGTCTTATGCCACTTGTGAATCTTGTCTCATGGGAAAGATGACAAAGACTCCGTTCACTGGACACGGAGAAAGAGCAAGTGAGCTCTTGGGACTCATACACAGTGATGTGTGTGGTCCAATGTCTACACATGCGCGAAGTCGTTATTCATACTTCATTACTTTCACATATGATTTCTCTAGGTTTGAGCATGTCTTCTTGATGAAGAACAAATCCGAGGCCTTTAAGAAATTTCAGGAATATAAGAATGAAGTTGAAAAACAAACAGGAAAAAGTATCAAGACACTGAGATTTGATCGAGGTGGTGAATACTTGAGTGCCGAGTTTCTGGGCTACTTAAAAGAGAATGGAATTCTCTCTCAGCTTACTCCTCCATACACACCACAACACAACGGTGTATCGGAAAGGCGGAATCGAACCCTATTGGATATGGTTCGTTCCATGATGAGTAAGGCTGAGTTACCGCGATCTTTCTGGGGTTATGCACTAGAAACAGCTGCATATCTTTTGAACCGAGTTCCAACTAAGACTGTGCCTACTACACCATATCAGATGTGGTGTGGGAAGAAACCCTATCATAATCACTTTAAGACATGGGGATGTCCAGCTTTTGTCAAAAAGCAGCATGCGGACAAGCTCGAGGCACGCTCAGTACAGTGTAAGTTTGTGGGATACCCAAAGAACTCCAAGGGGTATCTTTTCTATTACGCAGAGGAACAAAAGGTTTTTGTTTCTCGTCATGCTCGCTTCATGGAAACTGAGTTTTTGGAAAACCAGATAAGTGGGAGCGCAATAGAACTGGAAGAAATTCCAGAACCACGAGCTATTACTGAAAGCTTAGTAGAACCAGAGGGTTCGAAAGAACAGGACATCCCAGCGCCACTCCGCAGGAGTAGTAGGCAGTCTCATCCGCCCGAGAGATACTATGGTTTTCTCATAGACGGGGATAGAGAGGATTGCACTATGGATTATGGTGAGCTTACTAGTTTCCAGCAAGCCATTCAGAGCGGTGACTCGGTAAAATGGCTGGATGCAATGCGGACCGAGATGGAGTCCATGTACACCAACAAAGTTTGGACTTTGGACTTTGCTCCAGAAGGGGTAAAACCCGTAGGCTACAAATGGATCTTCAGAAAGAAGATTGGTGTAGATGGGCAGGTTGAGACCTATAAAGCAACACTTATTGCAAAGGGTTTTCGTCAAAGACCTAGTTTGGACTATGACGAGACCTTTTCTCCAGTGGCTATGCTAAAATCCATTCGGATCCTTCTTGCCATTGCTGCCTTCCACGATTATGAAATCTGGCAGATGGACGTAAAGACGGCTTTCCTAAATGGAAATTTGGAAGAGTGCGTCTATATGGATCAGCCGAAGGGATTCATTCAGAGTGGGAGCAGCGGTAAAGTGTGCAAGTTTCTAAAGTCCATCTATGGACTTAAGCAGGCATCGCAGAGTTGGAACATCTGCTTCGATGATATTGTCAAAGAATTCGACTTTATCAAAAACCCAGATGAACCAAGCATTTACAGTAAGATTGTAGGGAGAACTGTGGTATTCCTCGTCTTGTAAGTGGATGTCATTCTCCTAATAGGAAATGATATTCCTATGCTACAGTCAGTCAAAGGATTCTTGTCGCAGAGGTTCTCCATGAAGGACCTGTAGGGTTCCTAGGCACACTCAAGAGGTCTCACAAGGCATCAACCATGCCAATTTCAAAAAATCTAGGTGCCGAGAAACCCGACTACGGATCGTTGGCTAGATATCTAGGCGAAAAAGAAACTAGTTATCAACTTAATTAAAGTTTAAACGGAAATACAACCTTTGTAGATCCGGTGCTCCACCTCCATAGTTCCGCAACGAAGTCCCCTCCCTGTCCAAATGAATTCCCGGGCTCTAGCGTCGGCTTCGTCGGAGAAATGGCGAGCTAGGTCGTCGATGTCCATGCCGAAGATGATCTACGTCGAGGTATCGCTAGATCAAGCTCCACCTTCACCAAGCCATGAAAACTTATGAAGGAAACACCCTATACTACTTGGCAAGAGGTAGAGGATGAAGAAATAGGAAGTGGGTTCACTTTAGAATTGGATTTCTCACTCTTTATCATCACTTGCCATTAATGGAGCAAGCTTTCTTCCATGAAGAAATGAAGAAGAAGAAGAAGAATGTTATGATAAGAATTAATTAAAATAGAAAAGAAAAATCCATTCTTATCATAACTCTTACCTTGGTTAAGTGTAGAGAGAGAACTATAGTTAAGTGGAGTGGTTAGGTTTTAACATGAGACAAAATGGTGACTTAATGAAAGCTTCATGAAGCTTCATTTACAAACAAAGAAAAGCCACCATTTTCTCACTCTTTTTCTTTTTCCAAATGAATAACTAAATAGAATAAATGAATAAGAAAATAATAAACCCTAACCACTCATAAAACCTTGGTTCAATCTTTACACAAACCCAAGTTTGCATGCATCATCAAACATGATACAAGCAAGTGCACAAAATCATATCGCATATGCAATGCGCACATCCGAGCGAGAAAATCCATTTAAAGTGAACCGATACTAGTTAATGCAAAGTAATATATCAAATATATAATTATGCATTAAATCATTAAATCAACACTTGATTCAATGATCCGGTCATGTCGCACACAACCGACTAGTATACAATGTATCGGCTTATCGAATCAACGCTTGAATCGATAACTAGGTTATATCGCATACAACCATTCGATACATTCATCGCGAGAATGGAAAACGGTATCACATACACGCATTATTCTCGGTCCCGCACATATCTCATATGCGCTCCTATTTCGTTTCGCTTGAGCCAGGAAACCTCTGTGTAGGACTCTAAAGACTCGTCAATACGCCGGCAGCAGATGATGATCATATCAAACACCCACAAGCCGCAAGCGGTATGCTAAACGTAACGGCCACCCGGGTATTGAGCGATCAGAAGATCGACGAGCAAGCCCGCTCACACTCCAGTGAATCCAACCAGTAACACTACCGTACAGTCCGGTCTGATCGTCTGATATGTCACATATCTTGCCTAGGGGTGGTAAACGTCAGACCCCAATAGCTCGATAAGTCGTGTCGATATGAGGTCTATAACAATTCGAGAAACTACTGGTAACACTTACCAGTAAATCTCAGCAACCCTGGCCAGGGATTTCCTGTTATAGCCAATCGAACACAGCGCAACATCAACCCCCTATACCGGGAGAGACGAATCCCCTCCTATCGCTCATTGCCTCCATATGACTCGGGACTGTACCCAAAAACCACCGTTTTGCACGCCCTCTTGGACGTGGTAAGATGGAAATCAAAGCACAGTGGGAACCACACAAGACTCTATGACGATCTCGGGTCAACAGACTACTCTGTACCAGTGTCACCAGAGAACTACTATCTGACGTAAGGTATAATACCATCTGGGAGTTCTCGGCGAGTCCGTCCAGTGTACCCAGTCTCTACTGAGCACCCGTATATCATCTCTGATGTCAAACACCAATGGATATGGGATCATCCATCGCCCATCTGTATGGGTCGAGAAGGTACACGCTAGTCTACTCTGGTATATCGATGCCCCATCTCGATACACCCACGACTAGGGACTTTGAAGGATGTACTTATAGACTACCATGTCCCCACTAGTATGATCCGCATCACAGTCCAGGTAGTCAAGTACACATCCTAAGGGCTTTACCAACATGTAACAGAGAGACAATCAGTGTACACGTTAAGGTAAAGAGTAACCAGATAGCATACTATCATGTCGAGCAAGAAAGTCCTCCCTATATATGTCCCAGCATCCACTACAATAGACATCCTATGTACAGTAATGGCCTCTAGGGCATACATATAACTAACAATCTCCTACTTGCACTAGGGCCATCTGTAGCAGTGGTTGCAGTATTTCATACTCAACCATCCCATAAAAGTCTCTCTCTGGGAATAGGCCTTCGTGAGTGGATCTGCCGTGTTGTCTTCTGAGTCTACTCTCCTAACCTCGATCCCTTAGAGATCAACCATCTCCATGATCAGGTGATACTGCCTTAGAATATGTCTGGATCACTGATGGGACGGGGGTTCCTGGCATAAGCCACAACTCCATTGTCACACAATGGTAGGAACTAAGTTCATCTCATGAACTATTATACATCCAAACAGCCACTTTGGTAGCATCTGAAGTAGCGATGTATCCTGCCTTTATCGTCTAGTATGTCACGGTATCTAGCTTGGAACTCATCCAACATACCGTCCATTTACTGAGGGTAAAGACAATGCCTGCGACTGACATTCAGTCGTCTTTATCACCCTGGAACACTTCCAGTGATTCTCCCCAGGATCGATTGATACCATCACACTACTTCTAGTGAGTATCCTAACATCCAATTAGATCTATCTCATAGATCCGAAATCCAGTATTTAGTAGGTATCATTTTGATCCTATATGGAGAATCATTGTGATAAGCGGAGATTGACTGAGCGTAGCATAGGAAACTCCTTCCCTATCAAGAGTATGTCATCCACGTACTCTACGAGGATCACTACCATACTCCCTACTACCTCTTTGTTTATACAAGGTTCATCTACCATTTTGATGATGTCAAACTCTTTGACTTACACATCAAAACAGACGTTCCAACTCCGCGATGCCTGCTTTATCAGATAAAGCATCTTGCTCACGTTTCCGCTGCTCCCACTGTCTACGAGGCCCTCTGGCTGTGTACTTATAGACACACTCTTCTAAAACATCATTTAGAAAAGGAGTCATGACACCCAACCGCCAGATATCGTAGTCATGGTAGCCGTGACAAGTAGGATCTGGATGGACTTAAGCATAGGTACTGGAAAAGGTTTCATCATTATCCACGCCTGGTCAATGACGAAAACCTTTAACAAGTTTAGCTTTGAAAGTCTCAACTTTTCCATCTACACCAAGTAATCTTCTCAAGATATACATGCTCCTGATGGGGATTTAACCTTTCAGATATAGCAACCAAAGTCCATACTTTGTTGGTGTATAAGGATTCCATCTCAGATCGATCAGCATCCAGCCATTCTTATAGAGTCTTACTCCTGATGGCCAGCTCGAAGCTAGTTGGGTCATCATCTCATGATGCAATCCTCGCTTCCACTGTCATAGAGAAACCGAAGTATCTCTCAGGTGGGTGAGGAACCCTACTAGATCGGCGGAGAGGATGAGGTTCATTGGAATTTACTGAATCCTTTGGTTCTGTCAAATCATCAGCTGCAGTTTGTATAGCTGGAACATTTCCAGTTGTACATAACAGACGTTGCCTCGAGCTTGTCCGGATTTTGCTTTTAGACATTGGCCGGACAACCCCAAATCTTAACTGACTTAAGAGATGGGCTCTTCCCTTTCCATATCACATATGAAGTGGTAGGCTATTGATTTGATCGGGACCCTATTCAATAGGTATGCAGCTTCTCAAGCGCATAACTCCCAAAAGGAAATAGGTAACTAAGTAGTACTCATCATAGAGCACACCTTATCATATAGGGTGTGATTGCTCCGCCTCGATATACCATCGTGCTATGGTGTATTCGGAGGAGTAATGCCGAGAGAGAATCTCATTCTCCTTTAGAATAGTCCAGGAATTCTATGCACAAGTATTCTCCTCCCTGATCTCATCATAGGACATAATACTTATACCCGTATTCTGGTTCTCCACTTCTAACTTATATTCTGTGAATATCTCAAAAGATTCGGACTTGTGTTTCAACAGGAACATAGGTCTGAATCTCGAAAGATCATCAGAGAATGTAATGAAGTATAAAGAACCAGTCCTGGCATGTGTAGACAGGGGACCTTACATACATCAACATGTATCAATCCCAAGAGTTCATTAACTCTCTCTCTGTTTCCAGTAAATAGAGCTGGTGTCATTATATCTTTGTGACATGACTGGCAAGTTTCGCAAGATGTAAATTCAAACTGATTTAAATATGCATCTATATGTAACTTCAGCTAGTCGGGTCGCATTGATATGACCTAGTCTACATTACCTCAAGAAGGATTCGTTCATTTCTGAACTCTTCCTCTTGTGTGTGTTCTGTATACGAAGAACTGTAGTTTGATTTAGAACATCAATGCTTTTAGATAACGTGCCTAAACTGATCAACTTTTGATATAGGAAATGTTCAAAACATTATCCAACAATACAAAATTTTATCGTTTCTTTACTAATAAAGAGACAGATATGATTTTGTATATCAGGTTCGGTATCTAATAACATTCGTTCAGAATCAATGTATTACAATACAGGGTGACAGTGACCAACAGACTTGGCTGCAACTCTTGCCCCGTTTTCTGCCTCATGAAACTTACCACCCTTTCTCAGTTTTTCTACCCTTTTGTAGCCCTATGTAACAGATTACATATCTGGGATCCTGATCCGGTATCATATACCCAGGATGCAGAGGATACTGAGAAACAGTTCTTTGTAACGAATACACCCGAAGGAGATGCGTCATCATGCACTTTCTTCGTTTGGGCGGCACGGGAAATCTGGTATTCCCCTATTTCCTGCTCTGTCTTATAACAATTATAAGTTGGAGCGGGACCAATGTTCCCCAGCTCAGTATAACAAGCGGGTTCGGTCAATAATTCGTATTATTATCATGATTAAGGCGTGACATGGTCGCTACCAGGAGAGAGAGAGAGAAGAAAACACTCAGCGTGCGCTCTTGCAAGAATAGATTGGTTATTATTTTATCTAATCAGGATGGCTCCCACTGCTTTTTATCAAATCTTCCTTCAAACCCTAAAAGGAAAGACTAGCCGGGATTAATTACACACTACAAGTTTGCCAATCTTTCAGCCAGGCCAGTGTCGGTACTTTGAGGGAGGTCCCCCGTGCTTTCGCATGAACCTAATTAATGTAAACCTCGTTTTCCCAGAGGCGTAACCTCGTTAACACCTTTCTAGACACCTACTTGATCGTCTAATTGTAATGTGTAAAACTCTCCCAGGAGTAACAATTACTCGCAGCGGGTATCGGAATCCAACTATCTCATAGAAGGTATGCAATCTCATTGCAAATTTCAACACTTGAAATTCCCGATAATATTTTGCCCCTAGCATCCTATGACCTTGACGGAGGCCAACAAACCATAGGCTACTAGTCAAGTTCAACCCGTCATTTCTTAATTTAATCAAACCCACCCGCACGACCCTTGACGGAGGCCAACAAGGTCGCATGACTACCCTAACTCAATCTGCATCATATGCATAAGCAGATAAATACTGGTTAGCTACCGCACACTGCGCCTTGACGGAGGCCAACAAACGCAGCACGAATACTAAACAGCACTTATCTGAAATGACGGAGTGCTACGACAGGTTTTTCTGAAAACCTATTGCGTAATAAACTTGAGATCGTTGTAGAATTGAATAATTTTGAAATGGAGTGTTTTTGAGGCTTTTCTAGTTTTGCTAAAGGAGTCACTCCCGGTGAAGGGATCGTCGGTCCTTTCCTCGTCGAAAGAGGTGCGGGATATATCATATATATCACTGTGCAAAGCAAAAACTCTTAAAAGCAATCAAAAGACAAACCGAGTGTGTAGCATCTGCCAGTTATTGCTAAAGGAGTCACTCCCGGTGAAGGGATCTCGGTCCTTTCCTCATCGAATAAGGTGCAGGATATATCGTATATACCGTTGTGCAAAGCAAGAACTGTAGCTACCTGTTTTATTTTGAAATTCGATTCTACAACATCTTAGGTTTCTTTTATTTCATTAATCACATTAATGAAGTCCCATCATTTAAGTACATAAACATCACAGATAAATACGACGTACACTTATGCCATCCGCATTTGCCTCGATGTCCCCTCGTGCACCGTTAGGTTAGGTAACTAACGGCAGAGCGGGGCAGGGCTAGCACGGGTGTAAAACATAAGTAACGTCTATATAATATATCATATATACTATATACTGTATCTATCACAGAACATCACATGATCACATCACAGATATCGCAGCAGAAGAAACATATGAAATATTGGATATACTAGGACGTCCGTGTTTTCAATACGAGCCAGTATAAAACACGGATTCCACGGTCGCGATGAATAGCCAAACCCACACCCCTAGACCACTACGAGAGCGGCAAGTAACCCTACCAATTCTAGAGTTAGGAGACCCGGACTCGACTCCTCGAGTTGGTCTCCCACTGGACTCCAGAACCCGGTTACTTGTGCCCTCCTCCTTGGGTCTATCCTAGTGCGGAAAAGTAAATAATATACAAATGGTGACAACATCCGCTACCTGGATGTGCCCCAATAAAAGAATATTACATACAAGTTTTTACATGAATGAAAATGAAAAACACTCATCTCACATAAAAACCCCCGGCTATTCAAACACGACGATCCAATATAACATATCCAGCAACACATAACATCATATGTCATCAACGTAAGTAAATATGCGCATCCCAATTGTCGTTGATATATAGCAACGAAACCGGCGATATCACATATTACACTTACGGTCACATAAAAGAAAGTGTATAACTACAACAGTTGGAATCCGCAATCTCTTCAGACATCACATGCCTGACCAAATGAATTACTTAGACATCGCATGCCTAACAATTATAAACCCCGCATTTTAGTCTCTATATCGAAAACACTTTTCAATATCAAGTCGGGCAATTCAACAAGATTCCCGAAATACTGATCGAATGCTCGTCGCAAACTTTAGTAGACGGCCGCACCCCCGACGCCGTCGACGAAGTGCACCGAGGTGGAACACCGCTGCAGCGAGCACCCGAACGGATGCTTTCGGCGACGGGGTTCTCCTACAGTCACTTGGTCGGGGCTATGGGGTGTAGCTGTCTATTAAGTTTACCCGGCGAGTATCCGCGTACGCTACGTGATTGCGACGGACTTTTGATCACATCAAAATTCCGTGGCAACGGATCAAGTGAGACTAAACCGCTAGATTTATAATATTCATTCAGTTATCTCATATCTTATTGTGAATTCCAATTATTGTATCCCATTCCGGATAAATAGAAAATGTCAAACTTTCCGATCGAACAATCGAACACCCAAGTTTTCCCGATACTGATCAACACATGAAACAAGTCTAAAAACATTCAGTTCGTGCCTCAGTACCAACGGTCCAGCCGTAGAAGGGTCAAGCCAACGCCTCACATGTGGCACGCCGTACTGCCCCAAACCCGAAGGTTCAAAGGGCAGTTCAAGACGGTCACATAATCGAGTTAAGGTTTGTTGTCTTCTAGAGGGTCCATCGCGTTACTTGCACTACTTAGAACGTCTTTAAACTACGGAAAAATCCAACACTTGGATGGAAATTTCCCGAAAGGGGAAAAAGTGGGTATTTATATCCGGTCGAACTTTTTAACATATTCTAAAAATACCCGGAAAGCCACATAGACAAAGTTTGACAATCCGATCGAAACACCGAGTCCCCAAAACAACCCAGAAAATTCAACTCTTGAAAAAATATTAGAAATTCCCAGATAAATCACCACTGGAAACTAAGAATTACTGTGCAAAATAATTTAAATAATGTGGCCGTACGGCCGTGGAACCGCCGCATGAGCCTTGCTCATGCCGCGGAACCGCGGTGGGATAGTTGAATTGGGCCTCCGAATTTCACAGTAACTCTTAGATATTCCTGATGTGTTTTCTGCATATTGTTAATGTGGAAAAATCCCAGAATTTGGAAAAAGTCCAGAGAGCTATTTTGGGTTCTAGTTTTCGGTTCGATCGGACTTCAA
Source organism: Agapanthus africanus (assembly GCA_030015575.1). NCBI lineage: Eukaryota > Viridiplantae > Streptophyta > Magnoliopsida > Asparagales > Amaryllidaceae > Agapanthus > Agapanthus africanus. The sequence continues at coordinate 396,241,557 of JASDDO010000022.1, forward strand.
ACTCCGTCTAGACTTCGCCTAAGGCTCTAGCTAGGCTCTGATACCACTGTAGGGTTCCTAGGCACTCTCAAGAGGTCTCACAAGGCATCAACCATGCCAATTTCAAAAAATCTAGGTGCCGAGAAACCCGACTACGGATCGTTGGCTAGATATCTAGGCGAAAAAGAAACTAGTTAACAACTTAACTAAAGTTTAAACGGAAATACAATCTTTGTAGATCCGGTGCTCTACCTCCATAGCTCCGCAACGAAGTCTCTCGCTGTCCAAATGAATTCCCGGGCTCTAGCGTCGGCTTCGTCGGAGAAATGGCGAGCTAGGTCGTCGATGTCCATGCCGAAGATGATCTACGTCGAGGCATCGCTAGATCAAGCTCCACCTTCACCAAGCCATGAAAACTTGTGAAGGAAACACCCTATACTACTTGGCAAGAGGTAGAGGATGAAGAAATAGGAAGTGGGCTCACTTTAGAATTGGATTTCTCACTCTTTATCATCACTTGCCATTAAAGGAGCAAGCTTTCTTCCATGAAGAAATGAAGAAGAAGAAGAAGAATGTTATGATAAGAATTAATTAAAATAGAAAAGAAAAATCCATTCTTATCATAACTCTTACCTTGGTTAAGTATAGAGAGAGAACTATAGTTAAGTGGAGTGGTTAGGTTTTAACATGAGACAAAATGGTGACTTAATGAAAGCTTCATGAAGCTTCATTTACAAACAAAGAAAAGCCACCATTTTCTCACACTTTTTCTTTTTCCAAACGAATAACTAAATAGAATAAATGAATAAGAAAATAATAAATCCTAACCACTCATAAAACTATGGTTCAATCTTTACACAAACCCAAGTTTACATGCATCATCAAACATGATACAAGCAAGTGCACAAAATCATATCGCATATGCAATGCGCACATCTGAGCGAGAAAATCCATTTAAAGTGAACCGATACTAGTTAATGCAAAGTAATATATCAAATATATAATTATGCATTAAATCATTAAATCAAAACTTGATTCAATGATCCGGTCATGTCGCACACAACCGACTAGTATACAATGTATCGGCTTATCGAATCAACGCTTGAATCGATAACTAGGTTATATCGCATGCAACCATTCGATACATTCATCGCGAGAATGGAATACAGTATCACATACACGCATTATTCTCGGTCCCGCACATATCTCATATGCGCTCCTATTTCGTTTCGCTTGAGCCAGGAAACCTCTGTGTAGGACTCTAAAGACTCGTCAATACGCCGGCAGCAGATGATGATCATATCACACACCCACAAGCCGCAAGCGGTCTGCTAAACGTAACGGCCACCCAGGTATTGAGCGATCAGAAGATCGACGAGCAAGCCCGCTCACACTCCAGTGAATCCAACCAGTAACACTACCGTACAGTCCGGTCTGATCGTCTGATATGTCGCATATCTTGCCTAGGGGTGGTAAACGTCAGACCCCAATAGCTCGATAAGTCGTGTCGATATGAGGTCTATAACAATTCGAGAAACTACTGGTAACACTTACCAGAAAATCTCAGCAACCCTGGCCAGGGATTTCCTGTTATAGCCAATCGAACACAGCGCAACATCAACCCCGTATACCGGGAGAGACGAATCCCCTCCTATCGCTCATTGCCTCCATGTGACTCGGGACTGTACCCAAAAACCACCGTTTTGCACGCCCTCTTGGACGTGGTAAGATGGAAATCAAAGAACAGTGGGAACCACACAAGACTCTATGACGATCTCGGGTCAACAGACTACTCTGTACCAGTGTCACCAGAGAACTGCCATCTGACGTAAGGTATAATACCATCTGGGAGTTCTCGGCGAGTCCGTCCAATGTACTCAGTCTCTACTGAGCACCCGTATATCATCTCTGATGTCAAACACCAATGGATATGGGATCATCCATCGCCCATCTGTATGGGTCGAGAAGGTACACGCTAGTCTACTCTGGTATATCGATGCCCCATCTCGATACACCCACGACTAGGGACTTTGAAGGATGTACTTATAGACTACCATGTCCCCACTAGTATGATCCGCATCACAGTCTAGGTAGTCAAGTACACATCCTGAGGGCTTTACCAACATGTAACAGAGAGACAATCAGTATACACGTTAAGGTAAAGAGTAACCAGATAGCATACTATCATGTCGAGCAAGAAAGTCCTCCCTATATATGTCCCAGCATCCACTACAATATACATCCTATGTACAGTAATGGCCTCTAGGGCATACATATAACTAACAGGACCTTGGCGATACCAACTACATTCTGGGGATCCAGATCTAAGAGGATGTTGGGACTTTCACAGTCAAGGTACATCGACACCATACTGAAAAGATTCAGTATGGAAGATTCCAAGTGCGGTAATTTACCGGCTTGTCACGGGATCACCCTCTCCAAAGAGATGTCTCCCAAGACTGATTTGGAAAGGGATCGCATGTCTATTATACCCTACGCTTCTGCTGTAGGCTCTATAATATATGCGATGTTATGTACCAGACCAGATGTAGCATACGCATTGAGCGTTGTAAGCTGGTATCAGTCGGACCCTGGAGAGAAACACTGGATAGCTGTAAAAAACATTCTCAAGGACCTGAGAAAGACTAAGGAGATGTTCTTGGTGTATGGCGGAAAAGACCTCCAGATCGAGGCCTTTGCTGACTCCAGCTTCCAGAGTGACAAGGATGACTCCAAGTCCATGTCGAGTTATGTCTTTACCCTCAATGGAGAGGCGGTTTGCTGGAAGAGTTCCAAGAAGGAGACCGTTGCTGACTCAACTATGGAAGCGGAGTACATAGCTGCTTCCGATGCCGCAAAGGAAGCTGTCTGGATGAAGAAGTTCCTCAAGGAGCTTCAGGTGGTTCCTACCATTGTTGATCCAATACCGCTGTATTGCGACAACAACGGCGCTATAGTCCCATCAGAAGTCTAGGTACATTTTTAGGCGGTACCACCTGATCAGGGAGATCGTAGATCGCCGGGAGATCGAGGTGAAGAGAGTAAATTTGGAGAACAACACTGCAGATCCACTCACGAAGGCCCTACCCCAGACTCAGTTCGAGCAGCTGATCGAGATGATAGGTCTTCGATACGCCAGTACATGGCCTTAGTGCAAGTGGGAGATTGTTAGTGTATATGGCCTATAGGCCATTAATGTATCATATTAGCTTGTATATTACTTAATGGAAGCTTGGGATATTCATAGTTGTATAGACAATCTTGCTCAAAATGGTAGTATGCTACTTGGTTTGTTTCTACTTCAATATGTGCATGTGTTTCTTTTAGCATATCGCTTATACATATTAGTAGAGCCCTTAGGATATTTGCTTGATTACCAGCGTTGTGATGGCAGTCACACTCGTGGGGGCTGGGTAATCTATAAGCACATCCTTATACAGGTCCCTAGTCATAGGACTATCGAGACAGGGCATCGATACTCCGGAGTAGACTAGCGTATGCGCTTCTCATCCCAGCAGGGGAGATGGTCTGTCCCACAGCCATTAGTACGTCGTACTGGAGATAGTATGCGGGTGCTCGTTAGGTTACGAGTACACTGGACAAGACTCGTCGGGAACTGATGGTTGGTATTATACCTATCGTCAGTTATCAGTTCCCAGGTGACATGAGCACAGCTTAGTCCGCTGACTTGACACTGTCACTTCGCCTCAAGTGTGTTCCCACTGTACTTAGATTAATACCCTACCACGGCTCAAAGGATTCGTGCAAACAGGTAGTAGTTGGGTGCAGTCCCGGAGCACTTAGAGGCAGTGACGGTTAGACAGGATTCATCTCTCCCGGTATTGGGGGTTGACATCGCGCTATGTCTAGGAGAGCCATTACACGAGTAGTCCCTGGCCAGGGCAAGCAAGATTTACTGGTAGGTTTCCATTGTTATCTCAGGGTGTTCTGGGCTACACTCCGACACAACTTGTACCGCTATTAGGGGACTGACGTTCACCACCGCCTAGGCCCGCCATGCGATGTATCAGGCGAACAGATCGGACTGTACGGAGATTGTCACATACATGCTCAGTAGGAGTTCGGATGGGTTTACCTCATCGGCCTTCTTATCGACATCTACCTGGGGACCGTTACGTACAGCTAGTGCCGCTTGCGGTCTGTGGTTAAACCCACTGCCAGCGTAGTGTCGAGTCTTTAGAGTCCCACACAGAGTTTCCCTGCACTGAGCGAAACGTGTAGAGGCCGTATGGTTTTACGGCAGGGCTGCGATCACTTACGTGCACTTGTGTGCGTATTCTGTTCGGGCAGGCAATACTAGTGGGCTTTGGTTTAGGCCGGATCCTAGTATTGCACGGATGGATTTGTTTTGTCTTCTGTGCATTCGCATTCTACGGAATGTGGATGCAGGTGTGTATGCACAGTTTTGAGGAGCGATAAAGGAGGAGGTGCCTCATTAGGGTTTTGGCAATTCGTTTGGTCAAAATAGGGTTTTGGCAATTCGTTTGGTCAAAACCATTATGAGCCGGAGACATTGTTTACTAATCCTTTTAGTGATAGTTTAGTGATGGCTAATGGCATTGACCACCTTGACCACTCTTGACTTTGTTGACCCGTTGACCAAAGTTGACCATTGACTTTCATGAGAGGTCTACACTCTTCTTTGGATTTCTTTTTCTTTTATCGATTATGAAAATGGTCAATTCAATTAGTAGCCATCAACTTTATCATGAAAGGATTGGTAATGATGATAGTTTTTCATTATTGCAACTATGGTTCATTTCTTTAGCTCATAATTCATTTCTCATTCTCTCTCTTGTTCTTGTGAGAAGAAAAGAAAAGCTCTCATGGTTGCTAGCTCCTCTTTCTTCCTCCTCTTGATTTCTTCTTTTTATTTCATGTGTTGAGAGAAAAAGATCCCACAAAGACATACACTTTCATATATCTGTACTACACAACCTAGGGCATCTAGACTAGCGATCTATTTTCCCTAGTTGCCTCGGCTCGAGGTGGAGCTCGGTGTACAACTCTTGGGTGGATCGTCTTTGACTCAAGGAGGCCGCGGAGGTGACCAAGATCCATATCGTTCCTTGGAGCTTGGATGGACGAGCCGGACAGCGGAGAGAAGACCCGAAGGACCGGTATCGCGAGGTATAATTTCTACGGCATAGTAGTTAACGCCTCTAGTAGTTTGCTAGTTTCTAGTTTAGCAAAGATCCGGCTTTTAGTCCATGTTGCCCTTGCGCCAAATAATTGTTTTTCGCCGTTTCCGCCTCCCCGTAAGAACCGGGGTGAGCAACGTGGACTAACAAAAATCACATATGTGTCCCTACTCCGTTTTGCCTGAGTCAAGAAAGCGTAAGACTCTAATGAATCGTCAATACGCCGGCAGTAGGTGATGATATATCAAACACCCACAAGCTGCAAGCAGTCAGCTAAACGTAACAGCCACCAAGGTATTGAGCGATCAGAAGATCAAAAAGCAAGTCTGTACATTCTCCTACGAATCCAATCAGTAACACTCCCGTACAGTCCGTTCTCGTCGTCTGATATGTCGCATATCTCGCCTAGGGGTGGTAAACGTCAGACCCCAGTAGCTTGATAAATCATGTCGATATGAGGTCTATAACAGTTTGAGAAACTTCTGATAACACTTACCAGTAAATCTCAGCAACCCTGGCCAGGGATTTCCAGTTATAGCCAATCGAACACGGCGCAACATCAATTCCCTATACCGGGAGAGACGGATCCCCTCTTATCGCTCATTGCCTCCATGCGATTCGGGACTTTACCCAAAAGCCACCTTTTTGCAAGCCCTCTTGGACGTGGTATGATGGAAATCAAAGCACAGTGGTAATCACACAAGACTTTATGACGATCTCGGGTCAACAGACTACTCTGTACCAGTGTCACCGGAGAACTGCCATCTGACGTGAGGTATAATACCATCTGGGAGTTCTCGGCGAGTCCGTCCAGTGTACCCAGTCTCCACTGAGCACCCGTACACCATCCTTGATGTCAAACACCGATGGATATGAGATCATCCACCGCCCATCATATGGGTCAAGATGCGTATACGCTAGTATACTCTGGTGTATCGATGCCCTGTCTCGATATACCCTCGACTAAGAACAGTTATAGGATGTACTCATCGACTACTGTAGCCCCACTAGTATGATCTCATCATAGTCCCAGTAGTCGAGTACATATCCTAAGGGCTTTATCAACATGTATATATAGAGACAATCAGAGTACATGTTAAGATAAAGTACAACCAGATAGCATACTATCATGTCGAGCAAGAAAGTCCTCCCTATATATGTCCTAGCATCCACTACAATATACATCATATGTACAACAATGGCCTCTAGGGCATACATATAACTAACAGTACAGTCCTGTCTCTTCGTATGGTATGTCGCATATCAAGTCTAGTGGTGGTAAACGTCATACCCCAGTAACCGATAAGTTGTGTCGATGTGAGGCTCATAACGGGTCAAGAAACTACTGAAAACTTTTACCAATAGCACTCCATATCAACCCTGGCCAGGGACTTCCAGTTATGGCCAATCGAACACAGCACAACATCAACTCCTTATACCGGGAGAGACGAAACCCCTCCTATCGCTTATTTCCTCCATGTGATTCGGAACTTTACCCAAAAGCCACCGTTTTGCAAGCCCTTTTGGACTTGGTAAGGTGGAAATCAAAGCATAGTGGGAATCACACAAGACTCTATGACGATCTCGGGTCTACAGACTAACCTTTATCAGTGTCATCGGAGAACTGCTATCTGTCGATAAGTATAATACCATCTAGGAGTTCTCGGCGAGTCCGTTCAGTGTACCCAGTCTCCACTGAGAACCCATACACCATCTTTGATGTCGAACACCGATAGATATGGGATCATCCATCGCCCATCATATGGGTCAAGATGCATATACGCTAGTCTACTCTGGTGTATCGATACCTTGCCTCGATATACCTTCGACTAGGAACAGTTATAGGATGTACTCGTTGACTACCCTGGCCCCACTAGTATGATCTCATCATAGTCCTAGTAGTCAAGTACATATTCTAAGGGCTCTATCAACTTGTGAGAGCAAGATAATAACACAATATAAGTCAACATGTTAAGACAAAGTAAAACCAGATAGCATACGATCATATCGAGGAAGAAAGTCCTCACTATATATATCCAAGCATCCACTATAATATACATCATATGTACAACAATGGCCTCTAGGGCATATATACAACTAACAACTGTCCTCCTTACACAACAAGAATTGACTCGCCAGGAAAACAAAAACCTGACTGTTTTCTCACGGCGGTCTACAGACGCATAGCACGTAGCTAACCAGTCCATGCCCCGGAGAACGTCAAAGTGCAACATCTCTAGAAGGACCAAATCGACGGACGAATCTCTATCTCCTACCCAATTGGCACACGACCGAAACAAGTATCGTGCAACAAATGAATCGCTGAGAGAAAATTACACAACAAGCGTCTAATCTAGCTAACACGACTCTCGGCCCAACCACGGCATGAAGTGTGTAGAACAAACGAGTGCATAGATCCCGAATTAAACAAACATGCGCATCAAAAGAACATGCGGAAAATATTACCTGAAATCCCTACATTGGACGCCCGCGCGTCCCGATGAGTAGAAGCAAACGCTCGTACCTGCCCTCTACCCGCAACTGGCTGAACTCCTCCTCTACCAACATGTCCCCTCTGAACGAAACCTTCGCGACCACGACCTCTCTGAACATAAGTTTGACGCGGTGCCAAGGAATTCTGACGAGGTGATGAAGGCTCCCGCATCGAAAACATCCTTTCGATGACTGTTGACCCTCCTGGGGATAAGATCTAAACAACTGTCCTCGCTCTAAGCCTCTGCTACTCCCTCGACGTATACGAAACCTGTCACGGCGACAGAACCTCTGTCTCTGGGCTGGTACACCGGCACGAGCCCTCCTCTGTCCTCGAACTCCTAAAGTCTCGGAAAGACGCTCCTCATCGAATAGGGTTGCGTCCACTGGTGCTGTGTAAGTAACACAAAGCTGTGTGCCGATAGCAAGGAATAACTGGGTAACAGGGGTGGCAACCTCCTGTCGCTGCGCTCGACTGGCCTCAACCAATGACATCATCATCTGGCGCAAGTTCTGCATATCTCCCACAAGCCCAGCGATATGATCTATCGAAGGCGGATCAATCTGCCCCTGTGCAACGAGCGTACCATCCTAGTCAGTCCTCGCCATAAATGAGTCAACTCTGACCTCGGCTCTTGCTGCATCACTCTGAGCCCTCATAGTCATCGGCGGCAAAAGGCAATAAATGGAAAAGGATTCGATAAGAACACGGAAATCGAATCACAAGGATATGTATCATCAAGGAAGGAATTTCAAGCAATTAGTACTTAAATCACTTTAGGCGGAGTACCATGTCGTAAGTATACCGCGGACATACACACATTACGTTACTCTGCTTAAGCTATCTACTCCATCATACCAAGGTCATCCTACACTCCGAAAGGTAAAACCTAGCGCTCTGATACTAATTTTGTCACGACCGGAAATTTGATACGTGACGACCCTTAAACTACGTAATGTCTACAGACGTCACGCAATTCAAGTAAGCCGAAAACCCAGCAATCTAAACCATCAAAAGTAGTAAGTGATAAGAACATTGTTAAAACTTTTGAAAATCTCAAGTACAAATTTTTTAAGTCCAAATTTACTTTCTTAAAAATTTTGGCAACACCTCCTTTGTAAAAACTAGCTCCAAAAATGGGTACATACAAACATAAAAGTAAAGCATCCCCAACGGGAGCAAATCCACGCCCAAGGTGGAAAATAACCACCACAACATATATACGACGCCATAGCGAAGAAAAAGACGATATAAATAAAACCGCATAAAAAACATCCCGAGTCACCAAAATATACAATATCGTCCTCACAACTCGTCTCTAAATCAATACATGAAGTAGTAGATGGAGGGTACTGGATACAACGAATATACAATGAGCAATATCGGATGACCGCAAAACCCACCTATAGCAAAGCTGCAAACAGTCAGCCGTAGCGGTATCCGCTGCAAAAGATGATACGATAGATGAAAGCCCTGCCTCGACTACTCTGAGGAGCAACCTGCAAACCCTGTGGCACAACGGGATGAATTGCCAACTTGTGAATAGTAAATAACATATGCATGTAATCGCAAGTATGCACGTACTGCGCAAATCTATCACATGCAAGTTAATAGTAATAAATGGCCATATGTATACAACTGTCATGAAAGGTACTCTAGTAGGTACAACTAATACATGATGCAATAATATGGCAATATGTATATGCAACAGTCATGAAATGTACTTTTTTAGGTACTACTAATACATGAAGCAATGCATATAAATAAAAGCAGAATATGGGATAAAACATGTCATCCTCACGGAATACTCATCGTGGCAGGACCAGTGTCCATCAAGACAATCCAAATCTCAAATATCCTCAAATCGGCCTTCGGATCGGCCATCAGATCGGCCCTCAAATCGGCCCTCATATCAAGTAATGAATAAGAATACATGCACAGATCATTATCATGATATATATATATATATATTATAAATATGTATATATATATATATATATATAACAGCGTCTCATACCACTAATATATATATATATGTATATATATACGTGCATATATAACAGCGTCCTATACCACTGCTATATATACTTAGGAGTAAAATATCATGAAAACTAGTGTCTAGCATCGACACATAAATACTCTTCTATCAGGCGTCGTCACCACGACTGGCCCTGATATGTACGCATCATACGTTCATCGGAAACACGAGTGCCCAGCTTCGATACTCGAATTCCCCGTATCCATACGTACATGACTCCGGTCGATATCTACGCGATCACTGACGAGTCCAAATACTATCACCGGTAGGTATGATTCCCCCACTAACTCGTCGCCATCATCTGCGATCTTCTTGTCCCGGGATACCTTCGGGCCCCACCATGTACCCGCACACGGCCTACTCCACTCCTCGCATGGGTATATATCAGAACCGAGAAATCTTATGGTGGACGCTGAAATATCATATTAAGAGAAACCGGGTTTTTCAAATAATGCATAATTTCATAAAACTACCACGGTCCTCAAATCCATAAAACATCATGTGAAATCCAAATATCAATGCGAAATCCATGAAATATAATATATAAAACATGTAACAGTAATATGAGCATATAAAGGAAAAACCGCTATTTAACTACAAAAAGTTATGAAATATATCATACGGTTCCTAATTTCTCCAAATCCATACAATATCATATAAAGGTGAACATGTAGCTATAGCCAGGTATGCATAATCATGTCGGTATAGCAAGATATGTGTATCTACCTATCAATAATGATGTGATACCCTCCAGGTATGTGTGTAGCTATATCAAGCTAGGTATGTGTATATAGTAGTATGTATACAAGATGTACATGTAGCTATGTCTCAAATGTGTATATACCTATCACTAATGGTACACTACCATATAGGTATATAGGTAACTAGCATGTAGGCATGCCAAGGCATATGTGGAAGCATGTAGGTATACAGGTATGCTATATGTCATATGCATAATGGAATATGAATCAATGTCTCAATGTCCCTAACCAATATAATCTCATGTATGTATAAGTGTTGTGCGTGTCATGGAAATTATTGACGGTCTGAGTGGCATACAATCAGTGCTCATACAACATGAGCCGTCAATAAATTGTGCAGTGTCCAAAGGATACAAGTCCAAGCACAACAAGTAACCATATGCAATAAGGTGTATGCGCAAACTCTATATGTGCAATATAAACATGCGACTAATATCATATCATATCTAGCCCAGACGCATAACATCATGCGGGCGATTCCCTTGTAGATGTTAAATTTACTAACAGGTGATCTTGGCTAAGTAAAGCCAACCACTTGCTTCCCCTTCTTCGCAGCGTCCGAAGTCCCCGTCTGCGACCGTATAATTTCACAAACAAAACAAATAAAGTTAAACATCTTGCGCCTACACAAAGTCAACGAAACTCAAGGATAACGACCACAATAAAAACACACTATGCACTCACAGTACAAAACGCGCACGATATCGGCACAACCCCAGCTAGGAACGCAAAACTATGCAACCACCAAGTCTAGACCCCGATCGTACCGATCGCGCATTCACAACACAATATAAAATGTTGAATCTAATATATATCACGTCGCAACGTCAAAAGAAACCCACACCTAAACTTTACCGAATTCTAGTATGCAACATTTAATCATATTAGTTCAAAACTACAAGTTAACCCAAACTAGTAGTCACAATCATCTCATAATAGCATGATTAAACCACACAAACCATTACTGGAATTTTAATCTCACTTAAATAGGATTCAGTATAAGTTTAGCTTGCAATTAAGCTAATTAGATGATTAGGAAAATAACATTTAACATTTTAGCAACTAGGTTAAGTTTTCTTTTCTCTAGACTTCACACTTAACCATTTCACCAATTTAAACCCTAACTTAATCTTCACAAACCCTTTTCGAGAAATTATAAGTATGCAATTAAAAGCTTTAATTTAAATATCTAATAAATAGTTTAAGGTATTTTAACAATACAAAAGCTTAGGGTTAGGATTTATACATCCACTTGAAACACAAACTTGCAACAACAAATCTAAATTTTATCCTCCAAAAAGATATCTTGAATGAAGATCCTTGCAAGATTAAAGTTGAAGAATATTGGGTACTGATTTATATTTGTGTTTGTGGGATTATTTGAGGATTTTTTTTGATTTAATTTAGCTTGAAGATGTGCAAAAGAGGTGAAGAACAAGATGGGGCAGCAAGGAGGAAGTGGCCGGCCTTGCAAGGAAAAGGGGGGGGGTTGTGAAAAGTGTTGAAAAATCTAGAAGAAAAAACATTATAAAGGCTTAATTCCAAATGCCACCTCTTAATTCATTTCTTTTCTATTTAAAGTTTTCCATTTAATATACAAATATCTAGATATTTTCTTAGGATATTTTCAAGGATGGATTAGTGCTTAATCTAGTGATTAACTTAGCATAGATCCACATTTGCATAATAAACCCAACCAAAATTGTAATTACCACTAATTTAGTGCATAATTAAAAGCTTAAAATAATATTTTAATTAGGGAAAAATATTAAAATACACTAAAATTACAAGTGGCTTACAAAAACCCGCAAACTAGCAATATTCTAGCTAAACTAGGTGCAGTGAATTCTATACTGCAAAAAGATCGCCTCAAGGTTTTTACGGAAAACATCGACTATTTTACCCTAAAAATGGAAAATCGCCAAAACGATTTCCAAAACGTTACAATTTACGTGTCAATGTTGGACACGGGTTACTTGATGTTTCGAGTGTCGGTGTTGGACACTTAGGTTCCATAATTTTGATGTGTCATTGATGGACACACGTTGATTTATATCCTCATATTTACATTCATATGCTTTCATGATATTTACATGCATGATGTTGTTGGGTTACTGGTTGACACGTGGACAAGATCCAAATGCAGATTGGCCTTGATTATACAAATGGTATATATACATACGGTCACCCTAGATATCATAGTATTACCTTCATGATATAGTTGACCTAGGAAATCGTTATTTTATTTGATTTCTACCTGTTGATGTTTTCTACTCACGAGTTGGCAACTCACCACCGTTGCGCCACAGTTCTTGCAGTTTGACCGCATGGATCAGTAGCGGCATCACTGGCACATAGCTGCATTCGGGTGTTTGCTTTGGTAGGTGGGACATTTGGATCGTGCCCACTATTGTATTATTATTTCTATTGTAACTAGTCACTCCATCAATCAAAACTAGAATTTGTATATTAAGTAAAGACTTAGTGAGACTTGTAGTTGCGAGGCTTGAGCGATGGGTTTATGCTCGCTTGGTGGGTTGATGTCTTGCTTTACTATCTTTTGTGGTGATCTTCGCCGTTGGACGTCGTATACATATATTTTGTCTTGCGTGGTTGTGAATCCGCCGATTGGCGAAGAGCTAGCTTCAGCTTGGTGATGCCTTTATATTATCTCATGTATTTGTGGTTTTGGATCAAAATATACAAAGGAGGTGCTGCTCAAATTTTTAAAAAGACAAAACATGTTTTCAACTAGTAAAATTTACTTGCATTTTTATATTCCATTACTTATGCATTGAAGAAAACTTATGATTTTCACCATACCTTTATTTCAAAACTTCACCTCTTTATTTTCTTAAAAAGGTTTAGATTTCTGGGCTTCGACTTACTTGAATTACGTTACGCCTTTAGACGTGGCGTAGTTTAAGTGTCGGTCATAAACAATATTTTCGGGTCATTACAAAGTTGGTATCAGAGTGCTAGGTTTAACCTTGGTTCGATTCTATGTTTGACTATACGGAGTCTATGGCGTATATATATTTCGGAACCTATGCTTGATGTAGGGTTGCTAGGCACGCGCACAAGGGTCTACGAGGCATCAACCATGCCCGAATAAAAATTTAGCCGTGCCGAACTACCCGAATACGGAACTTTAAACTAGAGATTAGGAGAAAACTATCATGCTAAACACTTTAACACTAAGTGAGAGGGATTACAACCTTTGTAGATCCGGTCCTTCACTTCATATGCTCCGTGTTGTGGTCCCTTCGATGCGATCATCGGGTTCCGGGCTCTCGAGAGGTTCCACGAAGAGAAAGACGCAACCTTTGCTTCCGATCTTCGATACTAAGATGATCTACCTCGAAATTTCTTTAACACAAGCTAACACTCATGAAATGATGTGAACACCCTCATCTAAATGGCAAGGGAAGATGAGGATGATGAAGTAGGAATTTTGCTCTATTTATTTATCTTTTTCTCATATTTATTCATCACCTTTGGAAAAACAAGAAAGCTTTTCCATGGAAGAATGAAGGAGGAAGAAGAAGATCAATCCATTTGTGATGAATAGGAAATAATAATATGATAGATAAAGAAACCATGGTTCACTTAACCTTTGTAGAGAATTGACTAGGATTAGGGTTTTTGGGTAATTAAAAGAATGAGTCATGAACAAATATCTTTCACAAAACAAAACAAATCCTTCTAGAAACTTCTACAAAGATTAACCCAAATCCGAACCCTAATCAAGTTTAAACTCCACTAAACGAGTTGCATTAGTTATCATATCATGTTACAATATTATATATCACATATATAATATTTACCGTAACAAAATAAAATAATACAATTAACATATATCGCATATATTTCAATGTATTACCCGAGTGAGAAAAAGAATCTTTTAGTGAGAAAATATTAGTTAATGCAATTTAATATATCAAATATATTATTATACATTAAATTATCGAATCAACACTTGATCCGACAATCCGGCTATATCGCATATAACCGACTAATATTTATCCGTACCGATTTATCGAATCAACACTTGATCCGACGACCCGGCTGATAACAAATATCGCGAGAATATAATACGGTATCACATATCGCATTATCCTCGGTCCCGCACATATCACATATGTGCTCCTACTCCGTTTTGCCTGAGTCAAGAAACCTCTGTGTAAGACTCTAAAGAATCGTCAATACGCCGGCAGTAGGTGATGATCATATCAAACACCCACAAGCTGCAAGCGGTCAACTAAACGTAACAGCTACCCAGGTATTGAGCGCTTAGAAGATCAACAAGCAAGCCTGTACATTATCCTGTGGATCCAAACAGTAACACTCCCGTACAGTCCGGTCTCGTCGTTTGATATGTTGCATATCTCGCCTAGGGGTGGTAAACGTCAGACCCCAGTAGCTCGATAAGTCGTGTCGATATAAGGCTATAACAGTTCGAGAAATTACTGATAACACTTACCAGTAAATCTCAGCAACCCTGGCCAGGGATTTCCGGTTATAGCCAATCGAACACAGCACAACATCAACTCCCTATACCGGGAGAGATGAATCCCCTCCTATCGCTCATTGCCTCCATATGATTCGGGACTGTACCCAAAAGCCACCTTTTTGCACGCCCTCTTGGACGTGGTATGATGGAAATCAAAGCACAGTGGGAACCACACAAGACTCTATGACGATCTCGGGTCAACAGACTACTCTGTACCAGTGTCACCGGAGAACTGCCATCTGACGTATGGTATAATACCATCTGGGAGTTCTCGGCGAGTCCGTCCAGTGTACCCAGTCTCTACTGAGCACCCGTATACCATCCTTGATGTCAAACACCGATGGATATGGGATCATCCATCGCCCATCATATGGGTCAAGATGCGTATACGCTAGTCTACTCTGGTGCATCGATGCCCTGTCTCGATACACCCTCGACTAGGAACAGTTATAGGATGTACTCGTCGACTACCGTGGCCCCACTAGTATGATCTCATCATAGTCCCAGTAGTCGAGTACATATCCTAAGGGCTTTATCAACATGTAACATAGAGACAATTAGAGTACATGTTAAGATAAAGTACAACCAGATAGCATACTATCATGTCGAGCAAGAAAGTCCTCCTTATATATGTCCTAGCATCCACTACAATATACATCGTATGTACAGTAATGGCGTCTAGGGCATACATATAACTAACAATCTCCCACTTGCACTAGGGCCATCTGTTATGGTATCGCATACCCAACAATTAGCTGCGGTTGAAGTATCTCATACTCAACCATTCCGTAAAAGTCTCTACTGGGAAAAAAGGCCTTCGTGAGTGGATTCGCGCTGTCGTCCTCTGTGTCTACTCTCCTAACCTCGATCTCCCTGGAGATCAACCATCTCCATGATCAGGTGATACTGCCTAAGAATTATATCTGGATTTCTGATGGGACGGTAGTTCCTTGGCTAAAGCCACAACTCCATTGTCACACAATGGTAGGAACGAAGTTCATCTTATGAACTTATATATATCCAGACTGCCTCTTTGGTAGCATCCTTGGTAACGATGCATCTTGCCTTTAATCGTCTAGTATGTCACGGTATCTAGCTTGGAACTCTTCCAACATACCGTCCCTCCACTGAGGGTAAAGACAATGCCTGCGACTGACATTCAGTCATCCTTATCACCCTGGAACCCTTCCAGTGATTCTCCCCAGGATCGATTGATACCATCTCACTACAACTAGTGAGTATCCTAACATCCAATTAGATCTATCTCATAGATCCAAGAACCCAGGATATAGGAGGTATCACTTGGATCCTATATGGAGAATCTTTGTGATAAGCGGAGATTAACCGAGCGTAGCATAGGAAACTCCTTCCATATCAAGAGTATGTCATCCACTTACTCTACGAGGATCACCACCATACTCCCTACTACCTTTTTGTATATACAAGGTTCATCTACCATTTTGATGAAGTCAAACTCTTTGACTACCACATCAAAACAGATGTTCCAACTCCGCGATGCCTGTTTTATCATATAAAACATCTTGCATACGTTTCCGCTGCTCCCACTGTCTACGAAGCCCTCTGGCTGTGTACTTATAGACACTCTTTTCTAAAACATCATTTAGAAAAGCAGTCATGACACCCAACCACCAGATATCGTAGTCATGGTATGTAGCCGTGGCAAGTAGGATCTGGATGGACTTAAGCATAGCTTTGAAAGTCTCAACTTTTCCATGTACACCAAGTAATCTGCTCAAGATATACTCGCTCCTGATGGGGATCTAACCCTTCAGATAAAGCAACCAAAGTCCATACTTTGTTGGTGTATAAGGATTCCATCTCAGATCGATAAGCACCCAGCCATTCTTACAGAGTCCCACTCCTGATGGCCAGCTCGAAACTAGTTAGGTCATCATCTCATGATGCAATCCTCGCTCCCACTGTCATAGAGAAACCGAAGTATCTCTCAGGTGGGTGAGGAACCCTACTAGATCGGCGGAGAGGCTGAGGTTCGTTGGTAACTATTGAATCCACATTCAATAGGTATGCAGCTTCACAAGTGCATAACTCCTAAAAGGAAATAGGAAAACTCAGTAGTACTCATCATAGAGCACACCATATCACATAGGGTGAGTTTGCTCTGCCCCGATATACCATCGTGCTATGGTGTATACGGAGGAGTAATGCTGAGAGAGAATTTCATTCTCCTTTAGAACAGTCCAGGAATTCCGTGCTCAAGTATTCTCCTCCTTGATCTCATCAAAGGACATAATACTTTTACCCGTATTTTGGTTCTCTACTTCTAACTTGTATTCTGTGAATATCTCAAAAGGTTCGGACTTATATTTCAACAGGAACACATGTCTGAATCTTAAGAGATTATCAGAGAATGTAATGAAGTACAAAGAACCAATCTTGGCATGTGTAGACAGGGGACTTTCATACATCAGCATGTATCAATCCCAAAAGTTCACTAACTCTTTCTCTGTTTCCAATAAACAGAGCTGTGGTCATCTTATCTTTGTGACATGACAGGCAAGTTTCACAAGATGTAAATTCAAACAGATTTAAATATGCATCTAAATGTAACTTCAGCCAGTCGGGTCGCATTGATATGACCTAGTCTACAATGCCTCAAGAAGGATTCGTTCATTTCTGAACTCTTCCTCTTGTGTGTGTTCCATATACTAAGAACTGTAGTTTGATTTAGAACATCAATGCTTTTAGATAACGTGCCTGAACCGATCAACTATTGATATAGGAAATGTTCAAAACATTATCCAACAATACAAAATTATATCCTTTCTTTACTAATAAAGAGACTGATATGATTTTGTATATCAGGTTCGGTATCTAATAACATTCGTTCAGAATCAATGTATTCTGGTAATACAGGGTGACAGTGACCAACAGACTTGGCTGCAACACTTGCACCGTTTTCTGCCTCATGAAACTTATCATCCGTTCTCAGTTCTCTACCTATCTGTAGCCCATGTAACAGATTACATATGCGGGATCCTGATCCGGTATCACATACCCAGGACGTAAAGGATACTGAGAAACAGTTCTGTGTAATGAACACACCCGAAGATGATGCATCAGCATGCACTTTCTTCGTTTGGGCGGCACGGGAAATCTGATATTCCCCAATTTCCTGCTCTGTCTTATAACAATTATAAGTTGGAGCAGGACCAACGTTCCCCAGCTCAGTATAACAAGCGGGTTCGGTCAATATATCCGTTTAATTATCTTGATTAAGGCGTGATATGGTCGCTACCTGGAGAGTGAGAGAAGAAAACACTCAGCGTATGCTCTTGCAAGATTAGATTGGTTATCTAATATATCTAATCAGGATGTCTCCCACTGTTTTAATCAAATCTTCCTTCAAACCCTAAAAGGAAAGACTAGCCGGGATTAATTACACGCTACAAGTTCGCCAATCTTTCAGCCAGGCCAGTGTCGGTACTTTGAGGGAGGTCCCCCGTGCTTGCGCACGAACCTAATTACAGTAAACCTCATTTTCCCAGAGGCGTAACCCCGTTAACACCTTTCTAGACACCTACTTGATCGGCTAATTGTAATGTGTAAAACTCTCCCAGGAGTAACTCTTACTCGCAGCGGGTATCGGGATCCAACTATCTCATAGAAGGTATGCAATCTCATTGCAAATTTCAACACTTGAAATTCCCAATAATATTTTGCCCCTAACGTGCTATGACCTTGACGAAAGCCAACAAACCATAGCCCGCTAGTCAAGTTCAACCCGTACATTTCTTGATTGAATTAAACCCACCCGCACGACCCTTGACGAAAGCCAACAAAGCCGCACGACTACCCTAATCCAATCGCATCGTATGCTAGCAGATAAGGAGCATATAGCTACCGCACACTGCACCTTGACGAAAGCCAACAAATGCAGCACG
Organism: Agapanthus africanus; assembly: GCA_030015575.1. Lineage (NCBI taxonomy): Eukaryota > Viridiplantae > Streptophyta > Magnoliopsida > Asparagales > Amaryllidaceae > Agapanthus > Agapanthus africanus. The sequence continues at coordinate 396,260,427 of JASDDO010000022.1, forward strand.
AATACTATATACAACTTATCTGAAATGATGGAGAGCTACGACAGGTTTTTTCTGAAAACCTATTGCGTAATGAACTTGATATCATTGTAGAATCGAGTGATTTTAAATGGAATGCTTTTGAGGCTTTTCTAGTTTTGCTAAAGGGGTCACTCCCGGTGAAGGGATCGTCGGCCCTTTCCTCATCGAATAAGGTGCAGGATATATCATATATACCGCTGTGCAAAGCAGAAACTATAGAAGCAATCAAAAGACAAACCGAATTTGTAGCATCTGCCAGTTATTGCTAAAGGAGTCACTCCCGGTGAAGGGATCTCGGTCCTTTCCCTATCGAATAAGGTGCAGGATGTTCTACAAGGAACACCGCGATGCAAAGCAAGAACTGTAGCTACCAGTTTTTATAAACAAGTTTCTACAACATCTTAGGTTTCTTTTAATTCATTAATCTCATTAATGAAGTCCCATTTTAATATGCTTCACAAGCATCTCTTTTGAAACGAAATCTGCAATATAACATATATCTCATATATATAATATATAAACATTCGTCTCAGGCAGTAATATGATCTCATCACAGAACATTGCAGCAGAAGAAACATATATGAAATATTGGATATACTGGGACGTCCGTGTTTTCAATACGAGCCTGTATAAAACACGGATTCCACGGTCGCGATGAATAGCCAAACCCACATCCCTAGACCCCTACGAGAGCGGCAAGTAACACTGCCAATTCTAGGGTTAGGAGACCCGGTCCCGACTCCTCGAGATGGTCTCCCACTGGACCATAGAACCCGGTTACTTGTGCTCCCCGCCTTGGGTCTACCTAATGCGGAAAAGTAAATAATATACAACGGTGACATCTTCCGCTACCTGGAAGTTCCCCAATAAAAGAATATTACATACAAAATAATTTTACATGAATGAAAAAGAAAAAACTCCCATCTCATATAAAACCCCCGGCTATTCAAACGCGACGATCCAATATAACATATCACAGCAACACATAATATCTCATATCATCAGCGTAAGCAAGTATGCGTATCCCGATTGTCGTTGATGTATAGCAACGAAGCCGGCGATATACCACATACTACGCTTACGGTCACAGAAAAGAAAGTGTAAAACTACAACAGTTGGAATCCGCAACCACCTTAGACATCGCATGCCTAACCAAATGAATTTCTTAGACATCGCATGCCTAACAATTATAAACCCCGCATTTTAGTCTCATTATCGAAAACTCTTTTCAATATCAAGTCGGGCAATTCAACAAGATTCCCGACGTTCTGATCGAATGCTCGTCGCAAACTTTAGTAGACGGCTGCACCCCCGATACCGTCGATGAAGTGCACCAAGGCGGAACACCGCAACCGGGAGCACCCGAACGGATGCTTTCGGCGACGGGGTTCTCCTACAGTCACTTGGTCGAGGCTATGGGGCGTAGCTGTCTATTAAGTTTACCCGACGAGTATCCGCGTACCCTACGTGATTGCGACGGACTTTTGATCACATCAAAATTTCGTGGCAACCGATCATCTGAGACTAAACTGCTATGTTTATAATATTCAAATTAGTTATCTCATAACCACCTGTGGATTCCAATTATTGTATCACATTCCAGATAAATAGAAAAAGTTAAACTTTCCGATCGAATCATCAAGCACCCAAGATTTCCCCAATATATTTCAACACTTGAAAACAGTTTAAAAACATCCATTACATGCCACAGTACCAATGATCCAGCCGTAGAAGGGTCAAGCCAACGCCTCACATGTGGCACGCCGTACTGCCCCAAACCCTAAGGTTCAAAGGGCAGTTCAAGACGGTCACATAATCGAGTTAAGGTTTGTTGTCTTCTAGAGGGTCCACCGAGTTACTTGCACGACTTAGAACATTCTTAAACACGAGGAAAAATCCAACTTTTGAAAAATTTTCCGACAGGGGAAAAAGTGAGTTATTGATATCCGTTCGAACTTTTTAACAGTTTCTAAAAGTTATCCGGACAAAACTAAACAAAGTTATAATATCCGATCAAAACTTTAAATCCCCAATACAACCTGGATAATTCAACAGTTGAATAAAAAAAAATAAAAATTTCCAGAAAATACAACATTAGAAAATAGGAGTTACTGTGAAAAGCACGTGCGCCAAATCGATCACGTGGCCGCGGAACCGCCGCGAAAGCTGGGGTGGGGCCGCGGTTCCGCGCCTACTTTGTCGAATTACGCGCACGTGTTTCACAGTAATTCTTGTAATTACCTGCTGTAATTTTTGGACATTTTTAATTTGGAAAAATCCCAGATTTTAGAAAATTTCCAGAGAGCAAGTTTTATCGGGGTTTCGGGTTTCGATCGGACTTTAAACTTCGTTCAGACTTCGCCTAAAGCTCTAGCTTGGCTCTGATACCACTGTAGGGTTGCTAGGCACGCGCACAAGGGTCTACGAGGCATCAACCATGCCCGAATAAAAATTTAGCCGTGCCGAACTACCCGAATACGGAACTTTAAACTAGAGATTAGGCGAAAACTATCATGCTAAACACTTTAACACTAAGTGAGAGGGATTACAACCTTTGTAGATCCGGTCCTTCACTTTATATGCTCCGTGTTGTGGTCCCTTCGATGCGATCATCGGGTTCCGGGCTCTCGAGAGGTTCCACGAAGAGAAAGACGCAACCTTTGCTTCCGATCTTCGATACTATGATGATCTACCTCGAAGTTTCTTTAACACAAGCTAACACTCATGAAATGATGTGAACACCCTCATCTAAATGGCAAGGGAAGATGAGGATGATGAAGTAGGAATTTTGCTCTATTTATTTATCTTTTTCTCATATTTATTCATCACCTTTGAAAAAACAAGAAAGCTTTTCCATGGAAGAATGAAGGAGGAAGAAGAAGATCAATCCATTTGTGATGAATAAGAAATAATAATATGATAGATAAAGCAACCATGGTTCACTTAACCTTTGTAGAGAATTGACTAGGGTTAGGGTTTTTGGGTAATTAAAAGAATGAGTCATGAACAAATATCTTTCACAAAACAAAACAAATCCTTCTAGAAACTTCTAGAAAGATTAACCCTAATCCGAACCCTAATCAAGTTTAAACTCCACTAAACGAGTTGCATTAGTTATCATATCATGTTACAATATTATATATCACATATATAATATTTACCGTAACAAAATAAAATAATACAATTAACATATATCGCATATATATCAATGTATTACCCGAGTGAGAAAAAGAATCTTTTAGTGAGCAAATATTAGTTAATGCAATTTAATATATCAAATATATTATTATACATTAAATTATCGAATCAACACTTGATCCGACAATCCGGCTATATCGCATATAACCGACTAATATTTATCCGTACCGATTCATCGAATCAACACTTGATCCGACGACCCGGCTGATATCAAATATCGCGAGAATATAATACGGTATCACATATCGCATTATCCTTGGTCCCGCACATATCACATACACATATCACATATGTGCTCCTACTCCGTTTTGCCTGAGTCAAGAAACCTCTGTGTAGGACTCTAAAGAATCGTCAATACGCCGGCAGTAGGTGATGATCATATCAAACACCCACAAGCTGCAAGCGGTCAGCTAAACGTAACAGCTACCCAGGTATTGAGTGCTCAGAAGATCAATAAGCAAGCCTGTACATTCTCCTGTGGATCCAAACAGTTACACTCCCGTACAGTCCGGTCTCGTCGTCTGATATGTTGCATATCTCGCCTAGGGGTGGTAAACGTCAGACCCCAGTAGCTCGATAAGTCGTGTCGATATGAGGCTATAACAGTTCGAGAAACTACTGATAACACTTACCAGTAAATCTCAGCAACCCTGGCCAGGGATTTCCGGTTATAGCCAATCGAACACAGCACAACATCAACTCCCTATACCGGGAGAGACGAATCCCCTCCTATCGCTCATTGCCTCCATATGATTCGGGACTGTACCCAAAAGCCACCTTTTTGCACGCCCTCTTGGACGTGGTATGATGGAAATCAAAGCACAGTGGGAACCACACAAGACTCTATGACGATCTCGGGTCAACAGACTACTCTGTACCAGTGTCACCGGAGAACTGCCATCTGACGTATGGTATAATACCATCTGGGAGTTCTCGGCGAGTCCGTCCAGTGTACCCAGTCTCCACTGAGCACCCGTATACCATCCTTGATGTCAAACACCGATGGATATGGGATCATCCATCGCCCATCATATGGGTCAAGATGCGTATACGCTAGTCTACTCTGTTGCATCGATGCCCTGTCTCGATACACCCTCGACTAGGAACAGTTATAGGATGTACTCATCGACTACCGTGGCCCCACTAGTATGATCTCATCATAGTCCCAGTAGTCGAGTACATATCCTAAGGGCTTTATCAACATGTAACATAGAGACAATTAGAGTACATGTTAAGATAAAGTACAACCAGATAGCATACTATCATGTCGAGCAAGAAAGTCCTCCTTATATATGTCCTAGCATCCACTACAATATACATCGTATGTACAGTAATGGCCTCTAGGGAATACATATAACTAACACTTGACCATACGGAACTTAGACTTGAACATGGGGGTATTAGACCCGAACTTTCATTTCATAAGTTGACCCTGATTGATGGAGTAGCTAGCTTGAGTAGAGTGACGTACTATACGTATGTTCCGAATGATATTTATGATACGATACTCCACTTAAGAAACCTTAGGATGTACATATTTTGAGATCTTTTGATTCCTTTCATTCCGTTGATCTACCTTCATCGATACATGCTTGAGGTTCCTGTCACCATGGTTTGAGTGCAGATTGAGCTGCTGCTTGTGATGCGGTGAGGGCGAGCTCGTCTGGTATGAGGACTGACCATCGTGTTTTCTAGCGACACGGGGATGTCTCGATGTAGTGTTTGTGTTGTGACCTCTTGTGTAAGGAGAGTGTTCGGTTTTGCACCGGTTGATTGGGCCACTGATAGAGGCTGCCAGTTATGAGAGGACTGTTGATGTACAATCTACCTCGGAGTTTGTGATGTCATCTAACTTGCAGACAGATGACCCAGCTATGCTGAGATTGATGAGATGTCGCTTCCAGAGCATACGAGCTGAGATCGCTGGAGCTTCCAGGCAGAGATGCGACAGGTGATAGCTAGTCTATCCTGAGTTGAGAGACGAAGGTGACTCGTCAGATTCGATGCGCTGACGTAGGCCCAGTTGAGTTGAAGAAGTCCAGTATGGAGAGTCTTATTCAGATCCAGAGACAACGTCGTTCGTGGAATGATCCGATAGGAGATCAGTAAGTGGACCAGCTTCAGATAGGGGATCTCACCCAGATGCGCTATGAGTTGATCGAGTACGGACGAATATATAGTATTCCTCCGATGATTTGGATGTGTTCCTGAGGACGTGTTCGGCCAGAGATCTTCTACAGAGTGATGAAGACACCGAGTTCGTAATTTCGAGTCCGTGTGAGAGACTCCGGATTGACTGTAGTCGAGAACAATTGCAATACGCAGATAGCATAACGTGACGTCGAAGTGGACGATAATAAAGACGAGTGGAATAAAGGTTCGTGCGAGATGCTGACGAGCTGTTGTTACTCCACGTTGAGATTAGAGATCGGATATGTTTACATAGGCGTTGGGATGCGACTAGTTTCCGAGGAAATGTTGTGCGGAGAACGCAGATGTCCAGAAGACGAGAACAGATTAGGTAAGAGTTGTAGGGTTTCCTTAGCACCTTAGCAAGATTTTGGCAAGCATTAATCATGCTATTTTAAAATTTTGGGGTGCTAAACAAACCAACCAAGTAATCGAACTTGAGAATTAGGGTTAATTTTGAATGTAAACAACTTTACAACTAAGTTTTTAGGGATTACTGTTAGTGTATATGCCCTAGGTGCCATTATTGTATCATACTTGTATGTATATTACTTAATGGAAGCTTGGGATATTCACAGTTGTGTAAGACCACGTTACCTCTCCCGGTACTTACGGGCTTGCGGAAATGATGAAAAACGATTTTTCAAGAGGTGGTAACATGGACTCAAAATACGGATCTTTGTTAAACAAGTAACTATCAACCTAACTAGAGTTTTACCTACTCGGTTAGGGGGTTATACCTTTCTTGAACTCCTTCGTCTTCAATTCTTTCCGGTGTACGGATCGGCCTCACCTCGTCGTCTCCTTGCGCCAAAGATGGATCCACCTGAAAGCTTCTACCTTTGGCTTCTTCTTCGAACTTGAAGAAACTAGAACACTTGGTTTGCTAAACCTTGTGAACTAGGATGAGTAGAGAAGTGATTTGGGTTTTCTTTTATATCTAAGGCAATGTTTCTCAACTCATGAGAGGGTGTTGCCTTGAACTAGAGAGAGAGCAAAAGGAAGAGAAAGAGGGAGAGCTCAAGCGAGAGAGAGAAATGAAATGAGAGAATGAGTAACCCTTTTGCCATTCAAGCTCTCATAATCCAAAACCATCATAACAAAATAGTAATCAAGTATTATGTGATGGTTCAAGTCAAAATGGCTATATCATTTCATGCACTCATTTTGCAAAAACAAACAAGCAAGCAAAAGTCTTTGCCATGAAATGATAGCCATTGTCTTGATGATGGTCAACTAGTCCAACCTAGTCAACCGGTTGTTTCGCCCAATTAGAGCAAAGCTCTGTTTGAATTCAAAATTCAAATTTTGAAGCAAAGCTTCAAGTCCCGCGCGCAGCGCCCAAGAAAGCGCACCCAATCAGAGCAAAGCTCTGATTGAAGGAAGCAACGCTTCAACTGCACTGCACGCTGCGCTGCGCGACACACGTCAGCGCAGATGCGCTTGCGCTGCGCGCTGCGCTGCGCGACACGCATCAGCGCAGATGCGCTAGCGCAGTTGCGCTGCGCTGCGCGACACGTGTCAGCGCAGACGCGCTAGCGCAGTTGCGCTGCGCACTTGCGCTGCGCTCTGCGCTGCGCGACACGTGTCAGTGCAGACGCGCTAGCGCACTTGCGCTGCGCTCTGCGCTGCGCGACACGTGTCATGCGCTGGGGCATCTGCGCCAAACTAAATTAAGATTTTTATGAAATCTTTTCTGTTCTTTCCAGAACTAGAAGATTTTCTTCGGCCTTTGGATCAAAGATCCAGCGGTGGGAAAATTCCCAAAATCACTCAGGAAAGATCCTGTTAACAAATTCAACAGATTTGTGGTCACTATAAATAGAACCCTAAGCCTCAATTCAAAGGCATCAACATTTTTCTTGAGAACTCAAGAACTTTAAACAGGGAGAGCTCTGAAGATTTCAAAAAAAAAAGGTAAAGAACCTTCATCGATTAGAAGAAATTCCTTCTAATAGACCATTAGTCTAAAAAAATATATATAAGATCAATGATCTTGATATAAAAAAAAAGAAAACAGTGCTTTGCTCTTCTTGTGAACCTTCGGTTCTTTAAAAACAATAAAAAAAAATAATAAAAGAATAATAAAAGAATAAAGAATAGTGCTTCGCACTTTTATGAACCTCTGGTTCTTCGAATAAAGAAGAAATTTATTGTTGTTCTTTGATCTAATTTAGATCAAGAACTTAAACAGTGCTTTGCACTTCCCCTCTTGAATCTAAAAGATTCTTAGTGCTTTGCACTTCCAAGTTGCGCCGTTGCGCTCTTAAGAGAGCGCCACGTGTCGGCTATAAAACCACTTGCGCTAAGCGCCCTTAAGATAGAGCTTTGCTCTCTGGAATTGGCGTAACTCGCTGGGAGCGCGCCAGGTGTCAGCAGCGCAATAGCACAGCGCAACGGCGCATCGCACTGCGCTAGTGCGCTCGCGCTCATCAGGGCACGACACGTGTCATCACCATATGGACTTGCGCTCAGCGCAAAGCGCAGATGCGTTAAAAAGGGCCAAGCCCAATTAAGAGAAGGCCTAACAGGCTCAATAAAGCGTAAATGCATTATTTTTAAGGGGCAGAGCCCAAACAAGAACAGAGGCTTTGCATCATTCATAAATGGGCAGAGCCCAAACAAAATATTCAAAATGCTATGCAGTTTAAAAGGGGCAAAGCCCAAACAGAGTAAATACTTTGCAAATGGGCAGAGCCCAAAATAAACTGATCTCTTATGGGTAGAGCCTAAAAAAAAATGCAATGCAAATAAAATGTTGAACTGGACTTAGCCCGATCGTGGCCATAAGTCCTTAAATTAAATCGACTGAACGAAATGGCTCTCCTAAATTAATCTACGTCCGGTTCGAGGGTACATCTCCGAACTCCTTTGACATCCATCGTTGTAATCCCTCAACGACGTCAAAGAGGTGACGGGTCCCAACGACCACTTATCTAATATCGGACCGAAAAGTCCCTAAACTAATATCGGACGGAAACGTCCCAAAACTAATATCGGACCACCACGTCCCTAAACTGGCGATGGACCACCACGTCCCTAAAACTGGCAATGGACCGCCACGTCCCCAAACTGGCACAATAGGGCCCAAACGCCCTTTTGTTGGATCTAAACGGTCCCGTCTAAGTCGATCTTAACCCCAAATACGGTTAAGGTGTCCTTAGATATTCAAATAAACGATAAAACACCAAATCAACTTTGGTTCAAGGGTACACCTCTGAATTCCTCTGACGCCTGTCGTTGTAATCCCTCAACGACGTCAGAGAGGTGACGAGTCTCGACAACCAGAAAATTAAATCAATCACTACGTCAGGTTGATCTTAGTCTAAAACAGGACTAACGTATCCTTGACGAAAGTTTAAGTTGGTCTTAGCCGCAACGCGGCTAATGCATCCTTAAACTAAAAACACCAAACCCAAATCTAAGTAAATACGAATTTGGACTAATCCACGTCCTACGGGCGACGGCATTACTCAGTCTCCGTATACAATCCACGGGCAACCACAAACAAAACAAACACACACGACACGAAGTGAAATTCTGGAGAAGGAGAAAGTTGTTACCGCGATGCGGTAGCGTAATTAACTGCAGGGGCTTGCGCCTGTAGGGAAGAGCGTCCCCACAATCAAAAACCCCTCATCCTGAGGGGGAATCTGACGAAGTCTGCTATACCGGCCGCATCCGTCTAAACCTCCGATACACGATGCCATAAATCAACATAGCATCTTCGGAGAGATAGACGGATAAAACCAAATGGCATCTGCCCCGAACCTCAGGCACAGGACGTCCTAACGTCTCGGCCGCCGTTCGGAGGGGAACAGATTCTGGCACGCCCGGTGGGACCTTTCCTCTTTCCACTCCACACTTCGTGTGTCGTCTTCGCGAACCAATCGCGGTTTGTTAAATGATTGCCTTCGGATTTCAAGTTGCTAAGATTTGGTCTTTTGTCTGGTACAGAACTCAAGCATTCAATGGCCACCAACTGCACCAACTGCTCGAAATGCCACTGCAACGGACGTTCCACCTCACCGAGAGGTGTAGCATATGGGCCCCAGGCGGCTTCCTTCATGACTCTGCCGGTAGACCAGGTGACTCAGGCCACCACCGGCTTGTTCTTCGGGACCATGGTCCCACCTACAAGCTTCTCTGTGCCGATATCCGCACCAGAAGCGAACAAGAAGTCGGTGTTCGACCGGCTCACTGCTACCACGACCCCTGTCAACGGGTCACCCGCTACTAAGCTGACAGCCTCTGTTTTCACCAGGCTGGGTCAGAACTATAAAGTGGCTGTCCCAAAGAGGGCAACGGCCACTGCTTCGGAAGCCGTTGAAGCGGCTTCTCCTATTAGAGAGTCGGTCTTCACAAGATTGACGGTTCCTACTCCTCCCCCAGCTGGTCAGAAGGCATCAGTCTTCGATAGGCTGACATCAGCAGTTACCCCACGCTCAAACAGGGGGCAGCAGGAAACCATCTCGATTTCCGAGCCAGTCCCAACGGCTCGTCGTACGCGACGTCGCCATTGACAGCGAGTAAGGAAAGCAGGGGGCAACTCCCCCTCAGGGCTAACCCCACCTGCTCCAGTGGTGGAGGTCAATGCTGCTGTTCCAACTGGGAACAGCTTTGAATTACTGAGGAAGGTGAGAAAGAACTCCCCGGTTGCTACGTTGAAAAGGTCTCCTCCACCCATGGAAAAAGCTCCGGAGACGAAACAGGAACAGCCCCCTCAACGGCTGTCATCGAAGATTTATAAAGTTTGGCGGAGGGTTCAAGACTCCGTGATTGACTCAGACCACTTCCGTCGCCAGAAAAGGGCAAAGGCGGAAAAAGACAAGAACCGTCCCATTAAACAGCAGGGGGCAACAGATGTTAGGATGCCCGCTTCAACGGCTCCTTCAACCTCAAAGGTCCATAAAAGGAAGAGGCCAGAAAAAGCTCCCGTGACGCTGACAAAGTTTAAAAGCGGTGAACCTAAACGCCCTAAGACAGGGGGCATAGCAGTTCATACGGTCTATATGGCTTCGGGGAAGGAAGAAAGTCGTACTTCTACGGGTCACCGACCGCTTACCCGGTCAGTGACCAAGTCTCAGGAGCAGCAACAAAAGCTCCAGGAGATGATGACTACAATGGCTGCACTCACGGGGCCAAAAGAGAATCCTGAGACGTCTTTAGATGAACGCCAAGAGGAAGAGACTGACGCTGAGTTCCTCCGCCGAGTACTGGAAAAGAGAGACAAAGTGGCTGCTGAACAAGCAGCCAATATACAACGTATGGGCCTTCTCTTCCAGGACATGATAGGGATGATGATACAACCAGAGCCCCCGACTGAAGAACCCCCGATCGTCCTTGAGGATGATAGGGGAGAAACATCAAACCCTCAGCCCGTTCTATCAACAGCTAGAGAGGATACAATCTCTAAAACTGATCTGGACGAATATATAGCCCAGCAAATAAAGGTCCATCACGCGGCTGAAGCAGCCGGCCACGTTGTAAAAACGGGGCGGCCATATCCGGGCTGGTATGACCAAATCAAGTACCCGCCGGGTTATACAATTACTAAGTTTCATGTCTACAAAGGGACCGGCAATCCCCATCAACATGTCGCCCAATTCAGGGCGCTTTGCGGTAACACCGGCGGCGACGACAAGCTTCTGCTTCGCCAGTTCGTTGGAAGCCTATCAGATACGGCGTTCGAATGGTATTCCGAGCTCCCCAACAACTCTATTAAAACCTTTGCAGAGATGGAGCTGCTCTTCACCCAACGCTTTGCAAGTGCCAGTGAGCGTACTCCGATGACAGCGCTGATTAACGCCAGGGTAAAGCCCGGCGAGACGTGGGTTCAGTACGCTATACGGTGGCGTAATCTATGGTCTAAGTGTGAACAGCGCATAGAAGAAGCCCCTGCGGTGGGAATTTTTGTTGGAACCCTTGATCCACAAGCAACTATTTCACAGTTTATGATGTTCTTCAAGCCGACTTCCTTCCAGGCTTTGATCGACAAATTGGCGCAGATGGACCAGATGGGCCATAAACCCCCTCTCCCTAAGCCGGACTCCCGAAACGATAAAGGAAAGGGAAAAGCGATCATCGTCGCTAATGCCCAACAACAACCGAACGACTCGAAGCCGGTTGCTCGTCCAAACAATACGCGCCCATACGTACCCCTTGAGGACAGGATGGGACGTGCTTACTCCTTCCCCCGTGATAAAACAAGGAGGCTATTCGAGCTGGCATTGCGCAACAGGCTCATAAATCTGCCAGATCCAAAACGTCCGTCGCAACCAAGTGACGTCAACGATCCTAATTACTGCCCTTATCATAGAGTGCTAGGACATCCAATCGAAGACTGTTACGTCTTCAAAAATTGGCTTGAGAATCAGTACCGTCAGGGCAAATTTGCGCTATCTGACAAATGGAAGGTGAATCCTCCGCAGCCCCACACCTCTAAGGGGACGAATACGCCGGGGGCAACATGCTCCGTCATTGAAGAAGCTCCTTGGGAGGTTGTATTATCAGCCAAGACAAAGAGGATGCTAAACGATCTTCAGACATGTCCAGCGATCAAGTGGAAGAACCCGTTGGAACCGCAGGTCATTGAGGGGATGTTGAAGCCACGTCCAACTCTAGAGACCGATGGTGGTGGTTCAAGCACTTGCAGCCAGCCGTCAAAATCTTCGAAAAAGAAGAAGAAGAAATCTAAGAAGCCCGTGAGCCTGGCGACAAGCGCACGGACTTACAAAAGCAAATTGACGCGCTGGATGAATACAACCAAAAGGCACGGACTCCCATTACGCTCCAAGAGTTCCTCAATCACGTCTTTCAAGAAGAAGATGAGGGAGAAAGTTCATCGGATGAATCCGAGGAATATGTGGCGAGCTGTCATATGATTCCCCATTCGATCACGAACGATGAGGAGACTCCTTGCACCGAAAAGTTGGGGGCAGATCCTGAACCAAAAGTTCTGGGGCCATCAGATGAAGTAATTGACGCGTTCCTTAATGAAGCTCGGTTGAAAAGTAAAGCTGATCGGGAGCGCGAGGCGGCTATATTTGAAAGGGCCAAGCGCCAGCGACTTGATAAAGGAGCTGAGACGATCCCGTTGGAGCTAAACACCTCCGCTACCGACAAAAGGCAATTCAAGATAAGGAAGAAGTTCGCTAAGGCCATATCGATGGGCATGAAGCTACCACCCTCAGAAGAAAAGGTTACTAGCATGGTAGAAATGCACCCCTCTTATTGCTTATATCATCAGAAGGTCTCACATTCTACCCAAGAGTGCAAAGCGTTCGATAGGTGGTGGCAAGGATACGTCGCTAATCAACAACGCTTTAAACGGGAAAAGCGTAAGATTCGTCGGGAGCAAAGAAACATGACCAAAGTGCTTGAAAGAACTGCCGGCAACTGTCACATGGTTAACACTACCAGGTCACAAGTGCCCACATTTGGGAGCGACTCTGATAAGGAGCTAGAGCTTGCCCCTCTCTTTAAAGAGTCAACTTCGGGAAAAGAAGAGGAGCCAGTGGTTTGCGAAAATATCCGGCTGCGGAATCGGACACTGCCTGAAAAGAACCTCGGACCCTCGAATAGAAAAGATAAAGGGAAAGAAAAGGTCTCTGAAGACATCGTTTTAGATGACCAAGTTCTGGAAGAGCTAAACGCCAAGAACCCGCCGAAGAGAAGTAAGGTGGATTACAAAGTTCTGGCACATCTGAGGAAACTACCCTCTCAGCTCAGTATCCTTGATGCCTTATTACTATCAAAGGAAGCCAGAGAGTCTTTGATTAAGGCGCTACAAGATCCGGACCAGTTTCAAGCCTTCTTAGCCGAAGAAAAGATGAAAGACGAATTAGAAGAAGTGCACACAGCCGACGTTGCTTTTGGTGATGAAGACCTTCTCCTCGTGACGTGTGAACACAATCGCCCCCTTTATGTCTCAGGATATTGCCATGACATAAAGATAGGTAAAATCTTGGTCGATAATGGATCGTCCGTCAATTTACTCAATGTACGGGTGTTAAAAGAAATTTGCATGAGCATACAACACCTCGCCCGAGACAAGATCACTATCTCCAGTTTCGACTCTCAATCCTCAAAGACTCTTGGATCTGTGATATTGACGCTACGCTTCGGGTTGCTCATCACAGACATCAAATTCCATGTTATAGACGCCAAGACGTGCTACAATGCTCTGCTCAGCCGACCATGGCTATACGAGTACAATATCATCCCTTCTACACAGCATCAGTGCATGAAGTATTCCAGAGATGGCCTCGAGTACACTGTGGCCGGAGAGTTGAATCCGTTTTCCGTGAACGAAGTTCGCAAGTATGAAGATGCCAAATACTTCTTGCCGAGCTTCGAAGACACGGAAAGGTGTCACAAACCGGAGAACAAAACTAATGCCACCATCCCTGTCTTCGGCAGTGACACCGAGGAGGAGGATATAATTTATTCAGGTCCATCCCAATCTGCCAGGCCAGGACCATCCGTTCCTTCGCTGATCTTCGGTAGTGATTCAGAGGATGAAGTTCATTCTGTTTTCCCTGCTCGACTGTCAATACAAACTTCTGCTGATGAAGAGCGAAGTCTACAGATAGCCATGGTGCCGCCTAGACACCATAAAGAACTAGATGCACTTAATATCTACAGTGTAGAAGAGTTGCGGACATTCTATATCCCTCCCAGAAGAAAGAGAGAGAAAGCAATTCTTCTTTACCGCTCTGAAGAAAATAAAGTGGAGAAAGCAATCTGGTATGGAGCAGATCCAACGCTGGACGGGCTTCAACCCATTCGTCTACCTAGGTATTATACGGAAGGCTTGAAACGACTGTTAAAGCGCCAAGGGATACCCTTCGAACAGACTGTTAGGAAGGCCAGATTCTATGACAGGGTTTGGAACGTCCCCGGAACTCAACACAAGCTACCTAATGGGAAGATGGAGACGATCGGGCTCGGATACATCCGGACAAAGAAACGAGAGCTATTAAACAGCTGCTATGTCTTGTATGACTTCGATGAAGAGGCGGACGCTCAATGGGAGGATGCTAATCCTGAACCAGCAAAAGTTCCTGATACAAAACCGCCCAGTCCATCGTCCGAAGACCAGATGAGTAAACTTATAAGAGATGCTAGTCAAAAAGCCCGAGATGATCACGATCGTGAAATGGCAATCTATGAGAAAGCTAAAACACAGCGTCTCCTTCAACAGGCAGTAAAGAACGGATATGCCGCTCCTTGTCCACCTGCTACAAAAAAGGTTCGACGCGAAAACAAAAACAAGTCGAAAGGCAAGAGAGGCGCTCGACAACCACAAAGCAGAGCTAAGAAGCCACGCATCCGAGAATCGAGCGTTATTGACTTAGCCCTCAGGAAGAAAATGGGTCGAGCATACTCATTTCCTCGGAACAAAACAAGGAAAATATTCGATCTCGCTCTAAAACATCAAATGCTTACGTTGCCAGAGTCTAAACACCCTGAACAAGCAGGCGAAGTCTCCAACCCAAAGTATTGCTTTTACCATCGAGTAGTAGGGCATCCGCTTGAAGATTGCTTTACCTTTAAGAATTGGGTTGAGGACCAATATCAGCTTGGCAAATTCGCGTTGTCTGACAGTTGGAGGGTAACGCCGCCGCAAAAGCACGAACCCGAAAACACAAGAATAAAATTAACTCCGCATTGGGATTGGCAGAAAATTCGCACCTGCCATGTGATAACAATATTAAAAGAAGGGTCCGAGGACATGAACAACCTCCCTTGGTGCTTTGAAAGCGGCAGCGATGAAGTAATCTCAGAATTTCCCCCAGCTCCGAAAGAACTGGAAGATGGAATCCATACCACTGCAGATAATCTCAAGAAAATTGAGTTGGGGACGGAAAATGACCCGCGACCGACATTCATCAGCTAGCTGTTATCTGAAGAAAGGATGGCTGCGTTAAAGGATGTGCTTCTACAGCACAAAGATTGCTTCGCGTGGAACTATTCCGAAATGCCGGGACTAGATCCAGAAATTGCTGTACACAAATTGGCGATATCCCCGGACATCAAGCCAGTCAAACAAGAGCCGAGAAGAATGCGACTCGAGCTCGAGATGAGCATCAATGCTGTAACATTTTCAAAAAATATAAAATATTAATTTTGGGAATTTTTATAATTTAATATTATTTTATTGATTATTTTAATATTAAATGCAAATAAATAGGAAAAATGTTAGAAAAATTATGAAAAAATTATGGGAAATTCTAAAATAGGGTAAATTAGTGAATTATGACATTTTTAAGTTTTTGTGATTTCTTTGACACTAATTTAGTGCTAATCGCGATTAAAATCGCTAATCGGGTTTTTTGGCAATTTTGTACAAAACTTGCACATATCACTTTTTCCTACACTTGTGTATTTTCTTGCCATGATTTATCATTTGGGATCACTATTCTTGTAAGAAGGTTATGGATTAAAAAGAAAAGGGAAAAAAGAAAAGTAAAGAAATTAGAGTGAGGGTAGGTGAGAGAGAGGATGGGCATTGTTGACTAACACCCTTAGCCATTTCTCCCATCATTTTTCTTCCCTCTTCCTCCTCCTCCTACTGCTGAACCTGCACCCCATTCCCTCCCCTCTTCAAAGCCCCAAAAACACCTCTAAAACTACACCAAAATCCAATGTCGGTTTCATTAAAAATGTGCACGAACCCGAGATGTACAAGATGGACTAAGAAAGCTTGGATTGTGGCCACTTGGGGCAACTCAAGAAAATTCTTGAGTTGCCAATTGAGGTAAATTCTGAACCATAGTCTTAGTTTTAGCATTTCCTTTACCCCTATGCAAGTTTTGAATCGATATCGGGTGAATTGTGGATTTTTGGAAAAACTAGTTAGGGTTGAGGGAATTGTGAGTTGTGATGGGGAATTTGAGTTCAGTGGAGACCATGAGGACACCCTAGTGCATGAATTGGAACCCAAAACCTGAAGCAAAAACCAGAATACGGAATTTAGAAACCAATATCGGGGAAAAACTGGAATCTGCCACTGTTATTTAGAATCTGCTAACACCCCGAGAACCCTAAAATAATATTGAGTGGAAATTGAGATGTGCAGGCACCATAGAGGCAACACCCAAAACCCTAGCTCCCCACTCCACCTTGAGGCCGCCAAAACCTCCATTCTGGCCGCAAATTGCGGCCAGACCAGTGAGGAAATTCCTCGTTTTCTGTGCATAGCCCCAATACCTCAATTCTTGGCCCTGGGTACTTCTAGTTTTGACAGATTCTTTCTAGGGTGAAATCTGGGACATATATCCTAAGTTGCTATCTTGGATTCGTGTTTCCGTATTCCGTATTTTTGATTCTGAAATGGTGGAACGTGTTTTGCCTCGACTATTTGTCGTTTATACGACGATATAGAGGAGTTATTGATGGTTTTGAAGGCGTGCCATAGGTTTTCACCTATAGGCCCCTTATCGTATCGTTTTGGATTTTATGCGCCGTTTTAGATTGGATTTGGTTTTAATGCGCATATACGATATTTTGATGTGTAGGTACCCATGAAGACTTCGGGACGACAAGCATACGTGGTGACGTCCGCAATTGGTGATGCAAGGTGAGTAGATTATATCTACAGGGGGAAGTCGGGTGGATGGCGTATAGCACCCCCGCAGTCCGTAGATAGATTACTTTGCAGTTTATTGTGATATAGGTGTATTGTGGATAATGTAGGGTTAGAAGTGACTAGTGTAGTTCATAGTCGCGAACCCTAGGATAGAATTACACCTACACACACACCCTTGCTTATCACTTGTACTTGCACTGTGATTGATGATATGTGATGACTTTGGGGATGAGTCGATGATGTGGGCTTGGTGCCCTGGGATCGGTAATTTGATACGATTCATATGTGGGATATGACTTGTGCTTCTTGCGGGTTGGGGATATGTGTTTACCCCCGCATGTATATTTCTTTGATGGTATCGTTTTGTACTAGACATAGAGTAGTACCCCCAGACTATATGAGCTGATGATAGTGATACCTGTTATGTGATGAGATAGTGAGATATTGACCTGTACCCAGCTTTTGGGGATGCCGTACGACGATTTACCGTACGAGCCGATATTGATGATAGATCCACACTCATGACTCGAGGATATCTTACGATATGACATTGAGGCGGGGTCGCCGACTATATATCTTTATATAAATATACCGACTCAGATTTAGGTTGTTTCCACACCTACCCCTCCTGATCGACCTGATACTTAGACGTAGTTTGCATAGTAGATACTTCACTGTGGTGTTGACTACTAGATTTCTGCAGTCTCATGCTATTCGCATTGCTGGCATACATTCATTGCTATATTATTATTATGCTGTTAGGACACCAGCACCATTATCGATGATGCGTATGTTTCACGTACACTATTTGCCGGCTCACACACTTCATCATCGATAATTGCCATGCCACTACACTGTAGTACTATTGCATTCATGAGATGATTCTTCCTTCGACATATGCACATTACTATTCCATGTTGCATGATTTCCGATATGATTACTTTTCTTTACATGTCGCATACATCATGGATTGATTGCATAGCACATCGCATTGGATGTACTTCTTTATGTTGGATTTTCATGGGATTTCTGGATTTGGGAACCGTGTCCTTTTCAATAGCAATCATTTAAAAACCCGGTTCCCTTGATATGATATTTGGGGCGTCGCCCCGTGTTTTCTTGGTGCTAGAGGATGTACTGAGAGAGGGCTGACCCGGACTGACGGAAGCCCGATGGATTGATATAGGGCATGATCCGGAATGACGGATGCCCGATGCATTGAGAGAGGGATGACCCGGACTGACGGATTCCCGATATGTACTTTGATATAGGGCATGATCCGGAATGACGGATGCCCGATGGATTGATATAGGGCATGATCCGGAATGACGGATGCCCGATGCATTGAGAGAGGGATGACCCGGACTGACGGATTCCCGATATGTACTTTGATATAGGGCATGATCCGGAATGACGGATGCCCGATACAGGAGGATTTACGTGTCGATGCTAGGCACGGGTTTCATGATGTTTTTCCATGATTTTGTTTATATCCTCACATTGCATACATGATGCTTATTGTCATTGGGTGACGGGTGGACGGGTTCCACATACATACAGACTTGGATCATAGACAGACTGGTTTTACATTGATCATACTTTATTTGTATATATAACAGGGTATGAGGGCGCTGTTATATATACCCTTACACCAATATTAGTGGTATGGGACGCTAATATATGTGTATTGATATCATTGATACTTCATCATATTTACTTCATGCAGACATACCTTACACTGATGACATGTTATTACCTGAGTACCTGGCACTACATACATGATTAGATGTTACCTTGCCACCTTATCACACTCAGATGTACTTTTGTGGATTATATTACTGATCGTTGACTTAGGTTTATGTCTTGCATTCGATTTCTGCTTGTAGATATTTCTATTCACGAGTTGACAACTCACCCCCGTTGTGCCACAGTTCTTGCAGGTTCTGCCGTACAGGTTCTATTGCGGCATTTCTGGCACACTTCTTTCTTGCGGGTGACTTGCTTTCGGTAGGTGGATTCTTTCGCATCAAGAATCACCATTGTATTTATTTATTTCATTGTATCTAGAAATTGTCCATCAACCAAAACTTGTATATTCTTTCAGACATAGAGACAGTGTTGTATTATTCGACCTAGAGTCGCGCTTAGTAGTATAGCGGTTTTCTTGTTGCTTTGAGCTTTCTTTTGGGTTTGATCCTCGCCACTTGGCGTTGTATATTATTGTTGCATGTGTGGTTGTGACCGTCGATTGACGAAGAGCTAGCTCCCGCTTGGGGATGCCTTTATCATTGCATATATATATTGTTATCCTTGTTGTACCCCATTCGGGGCCAGTTTTACAAAAGAAACTCTGCCGAAATTTTTAGAAAAGACTGTACTGTTTTAAATTGCATATTCGGCTTAGTTATTTAAAAACCTTGATTTACCAGTTTCTTTACTTATTCTTAAAAAGGGTTTTAGATTTCTGGGATTTCGGCTTACTTAGTCGCGTTACGCCTGTAGACGTTACGTGGTTAAGTGCCGGTCACGGGCCAAACTTTGGGTCGTGACAAAGTTGGTATCAGAGCGCTAGGTTGACCTTGGTTCGAGTCTAAGTTTGACTATGTGGAGCCTAGGGAGTTGTTTATATACGGAACTTAGGCTTGACCTTACGGAACTTAGACTTGGTCGAGGGGGTATTAAACCCGAACTTTCGTCGTTTTAGGATGACCCTTGGTAGATGGATTAGGTGACTAAAGTAGAGTGACGTACCGTTGGTATGTTCCGCGGCATACTTACGACACGCCACTCCACTTAAGGAACCTTAGGATGTACATACTTTCGAGATCAGTGATTCTCTTCATATCCTGGATTTTACATCCATTTGAGATTCCCGATTCTACTAGTTTCATGATCATACCTCCATTGATGTTGTTCCTTCCTATGATCATATATCCATTTTGGATCTGTTGTTTCCTTTCTTGCCATTGATGTGCTCTCGTGATACTCGACTGAGGTTCCTGTCACCATGTTTGAGCGCAGTTGGGTTGCTGCTAGGGTTACGGCCGGTGTGAGCTCGTTTGGTATGAGGGCCGACCATTGTGTTTTCTGGTGACATGGGAACGTCTCGAGTTAGCGTTGTGGATTGTGACCTCTAGTGGAGGCGAGTGCTTGGTCTTGCACCGGATGATCAGGCCATTGTTAGAGCTGCCAGTTGAGAGATGACTGTTGATGTACAGCATACCTCAGAGATGTGATGTCGCCTATCGTGCAGACAGATGGACCAGCTGTTGCTGAGATTGACAGGATGTTGCTTTCGGAGCTTACGAGCTGAGATTGCCGGAGCTTTCAGGCAGATATGAGACAGATGATAGCTAGTCTACCTGATTTGAGAGACGAAGGTGATTCGTCCGATTTTGCGCCAGAGCGGGCCCAGTTGAGTTGAAGATTTCCAGTGTGGAGAGTCTTACTCAGATCTAGAGCAGACCGATTCAGAGATGACCGCTTATGTATTGCCTTTCCTGGAGGATCTAGGCGCTGTTCGGTGTGCAGGCGTATGAGCCAGTTGTTGCTGCAAATGATGAGATATCGCCCAGATGGTTGGAGCTACTGCAGCTTGAGCATGTTCTTAGAGAGATGATAGCGATTCGCTAGTCACCGAGGATGGATGACTAGGACGTGTGGTGAGTTCGCTTACCCGATGCGAGTCATCAGGTGGATTGATTCCAGATAGAGACGACTTCACGCAGGTTCGTGAGAGTCGATAGAGACGATCGAATGTCAGGAGCCTATTTTCCAAGTTTAAAGTATACGGAAAGACATGCAGGTGATTCTATGGACCCTCTAGAAGAATGAAACCCTAACTCGACTTAATGACCGTGTGACAGCCTTGAACCTTAGGGTTTACGGCGGTTCCGCGGCGCTATTAGTAAGGCTTGGGTTTGCCCTTCTACGGCTGGACCACCGGCGCTGTGGCATGTACTCGATACTATTAAACTGTACCCGAGATGTGAGCTCTTGGGGGATTATGAGGATCTGACGAGTCGATCGGATGGTTCGACATCTTTCGGATATCGTGATGGGACACTGCTTAGGAGACTCCAGATGCGAGAGTAGCCGTCGGAGCGCAGTTCGTGTAGCCATGATGAGACGAGTCCGAATCAGTCGACATTGACGCAGAGTGAAGAAAAGAGTTCGCGAGATATTTCGACGAGATGATGTCCCACTCCGCTGACATTAGAGATGTGATATGCACCCCGAGGCGTGGCATATGGATATATCTTCCAGAAAGAAGCGCGATAAGTATGCAGCCGTTCTGGAATAAGCTTTAGCTTCAGCATTGGATGATGACTTCCGGGCTTTTCGGCAGGATTGAGATTTGAGAAGGGAACCTCGACAGGACCCTTCTGGAAAACGATATGAGAAGACCTAGACCAGGAGTGGTCGTATTGCGCGCACCCAGCAGGCCAAAGTTTGGCATTGTCGACGAGGTAGTTGACCAGGTTCGGATAAAGGAAATTATTGTGCTGAGTACACAGGTGTCTTTTGAGCGAGAAGTGGTTGTGCCGGAAGGCCAACCTCTGTACAGATCGGCATAGGCATGATTGGAAGAGACCTTGAGCAGGATTCCTTCCAGGACGTTGCTGCAATGATGTTTGCACCCAGGATCAGATGTGTGACGTATATTCAGAGAGCCAGAGGCCGACGCCAGTGATTTGCTGCCTTACGAGTGGTCGTGAGGTTTGACCGAGAGGTGACCAGAGAAGTGCCAGAACGGAATCGTCCCCGTTAGCACATCTGACAGGGCCGATGAGCTGGTTGACTGTGAGATTGGAAATCCACAGAGAAGATAAGGACCCAGAGAGCCAGAGGACGCCAGATCGTGAGCAAGAGGTAGGTAGATATCCTGCACTGCTAGCAGTGGATTGCACCAACTCCTTCTCGACCTCGAAGGAGGAACTACCGACGACGGTATTTATGATTTGTGATTTTATGATTCGATTATCACGTATCCGTCATTTTGGATTTCGGTATTTTGGGCGTTCTGTTTGCATGATTTAGTTTTGATGACTGAGTTTCATGATTTTGGTTTCACGCACCCACTGGATATTTATATATTTTGCACAGAGTTATTACATTTGAGATATTGATTGAGACTTCATGCCTACTGTATTCAGTGATTTGATTTACACTTCCAGCAAAGTTTTCATGTACCTGTAGTGTTTTGATATACGATTTTGGTGCACGCCAGATGCACTAAATCGGAATTCTTCGTGCATGTCACATGCACCTGATATTTCTTCCGTCAGGCACACACGTTGCCTACGACAGATGTTTCGTGCACACCCGTTGCACCTAGATGCTGTTTTCTACACCTGTTTGACACATATATGGATTTTGATTCCTTGCGCAACAGACGCATAGGATATTCTTATATATGCATTTTGGGGATTGATTTCTAGTAGAGCAGTATATTTTTATGATATTCTTATGTGTTGATGTTTTCGGAGCCCCGACAAAATGGATTATACTGAAATTGTTTTAGTAGTGGGGGTTTAAATTTAAATTCGGGGACCGAATTTCTTTAAGGGGGATAGATTGTAACATTTTCAAAAAATATAAAATATTAATTTTGGGAATTTTTATAATTTAATATTATTTTATTGATTATTTTAATATTAAATGCAAATAAACAGGAAAAATGTTAGAAAAATTATGAAAAAATTATGGGAAATTCTAAAATAGGGTAAATTAGTGAATTATGACATTTTTAAGTTTTTGTGATTTGTTTGACACTAATTTAGTGCTAATCGCGATTAAAATCGCTAATCGGGTTTTTTGGCAATTTTGTACAAAACTTGCACATATCACTTTTTCCTACACTTGTGTATTTTCTTGCCATGATTAATCATTTGGGATCACTATTCTTGTAAGAAGGTTATGGTTTAAAAAGAAAAGGGAAAAAAGAAAAGTAAAGAAATTAGAGTGAGGGTAGGTGAGAGAGAGGATGGGCATTGTTGACTAACACCCTTAGCCATTTCTCCCATCATTTTTCTTCCCACTTCCTCCTCCTCCTACTGCTGAACCTGCACCCCATTCCCTCCCCTCTTCAAAGCCCCAAAAACACCTCTAAAACTACACCAAAATCCAATGTCGGTTTCATTAAAAATGTGCACGAACCCGAGATGTACAAGATGGACTAAGAAAGCTTGGATTGTGGCCACTTGGGGCAACTCAAGAAAATTCTTGAGTTGCCAATTGAGGAAAATTCTGAACCATAGTCTTAGTTTTAGCATTTCCTTTACCCCTATGCAAGTTTTGAATCGATATCGGGTGAATTGTGGATTTTTGGAAAAACTAGTTAGGGTTGAGGGAATTGTGAGTTGTGATAGGGAATTTGAGTTCAGTGGAGACCATGAGGACACCCTAGTGCATGAATTGGAACCCAAAACCTGAAGCAAAAACCAGAATACGGAATTTAGAAACCAATATCGGGGAAAAACTGGAATCTGCCACTGTTATTTAGAATCTGCTAACACCCCGAGAACCCTAAAATAATATTGAGTGGAAATTGAGATGTGCAGGCACCATAGAGGCAACACCCAAAACCCTAGCTCCCCACTCCACCTTGAGGCCGCCAAAACCTCCATTCTGGCCGCAAATTGCGGCCAGACCAGTGAGGAAATTCCTCGTTTTCTGTGCATAGCCCCAATACCTCAATTCTTGGCCCTGGGTACTTCTAGTTTTGACAGATTCTTTCTAGGGTGAAATCTGGGACATATATCCTAAGTTGCTATCTTGGATTCGTGTTTCCGTATTCCGTATTTTTGATTCTGAAATGGTGGAACGTGTTTTGCCTCGACTATTTGTTGTTTATACGACGATATAGAGGAGTTATTGATGGTTTTGAAGGCGTGCCATAGGTTTTCACCTATAGGCCCCTTATCGTATCGTTTTGGATTTTATGCGCCGTTTTAGATTGGATTTGGTTTTAATGCGCATATACGATATTTTGATGTGTAGGTACCCATGAAGACTTCGGGACGACAAGCATACGTGGTGACGTCCGCAATTGGTGATGCAAGGTGAGTAGATTATATCTACAGGGGGAAGTCGGGTGGATGGCGTATAGCACCCCCGCATTCCGTAGATAGATTACTTTGCAGTTTATTGTGATATAGGTGTATTGTGGATAATGTAGGGTTAGAAGTGACTAGTGTAGTTCATACTCGCGAACCCTAGGATAGAATTAAACCTACACACACACCCTTGCTTATCACTTGTACTTGCACTGTGATTGATGATATGTGATGACTTTGGAGATGAGTCGATGATGTGGGCTTGGTGCCCTGGGATCGGTAATTTGATACGATTCATATGTGGGATATGACTTGTGCTTCTTGCGGGTTGGGGATATGTGTTTACCCCCGCATGTATATTTCTTTGATGGTATCGTTTTGTACTAGACATAGAGTAGTACCCCCAGACTATATGAGCTGATGATAGTGATACCTGTTATGTGATGAGATAGTGAAATATTGACCTGTACCCAGCTTTTGGGGATGCCGTACGACGATTTACCGTACGAGCCGATATTGATGATAGATCCACACTCATGACTCGAGGATATCTTACGATATGACATTGAGGCGGGGTCGCCGACTATATATCTTTATATAAATATACCGACTCAGATTTAGGTGGTTTCCACACCTACCCCTCCTGATCGACCTGATACTTAGACGTAGTTTGCATAGTAGATACTTCACTGTGGTGTTGACTACTAGATTTCTGCAGTCTCATGCTATTCGCATTGCTGGCATACATTCATTGCTATATTATTATTATGCTGTTAGGACACCAGCACCATTATCGATGATGCGTATGTTTCACGTACACTATTTGCCGGCTCACACACTTCATCATCGATAATTGCCATGCCACTACACTGTAGTACTATTGCATTCATGAGATGATTCTTCCTTCGACATATGCACATTACTATTCCATGTTGCATGATTTCCAATATGATTACTTTTCTTTACATGTCGCATACATCATGGATTGACTGCATAGCACATCGCATTGGATGTACTTCTTGATGTTGGATTTTCATGGGATTTCTGGATTTGGGAACCGTGTCCTTTTCAATAGCAATCATTTAAAAACCCGGTTCCCTTGATATGATATTTGGGGCGTCGCCCCGTGTTTTCTCGGTGCTAGAGGATGTACTGAGAGAGGGCTGACCCGGACTGACGGAAGCCCGATGGATTGATATAGGGCATGATCCGGAATGACGGATGCCCGATGCATTGAGAGAGGGATGACCCGGACTGACGGATTCCCGATATGTACTTTGATATAGGGCATGATCCGGAATGACGGATGCCCGATGGATTGATATAGGGCATGATCCGGAATGACGGATGCCCGATGCATTGAGAGAGGGATGACCCGGACTGACGGATTCCCGATATGTACTTTGATATAGGGCAAGATCCGGAATGACGGATGCCCGATACAGGAGGATTTACGTGTCGATGCTAGGCACGGGTTTCATGATGTTTTTCCATGATTTTGTTTATATCCTCACATTGCATACATGATGCTTATTGTCATTGGGTGACGGGTGGACGGGTTCCACATACATACAGACATGTATCATAGACAGACTGGTTTTACATTGATCATACTTTATTTATATATATAACAGGGTATGAGGGCGCTGTTATATATACCCTTACACCAATATTAGTGGTATGGGACGCTAATATATGTGTATTGAGATCATTGATACTTCATCATATTTACTTCATGCAGACATACCTTACACTGATGACATGTTATTACCTGAGTACCTGGCACTACATACATGATTAGATGTTACCTTGCCACCTTATCACACTCAGATGTACTTTTGTGGATTATATTACTGATCGTTGACTTAGGTTTATGTCTTGCATTCGATTTCTGCTTGTAGATATTTCTATTCACGAGTTGACAACTCACCCCCGTTGTGCCACAGTTCTTGCAGGTTCTGCCGTACAGGTTCTATTGCGGCATTTCTGGCACACTTCTTTCTTGCGGGTGACTTGCTTTCGGTTGGTGGATTCTTTCGCATCAAGAATCACCATTGTATTTATTTATTTCATTGTATCTAGAAATTGTCCATCAACCAAAACTTGTATATTCTTTCACACATAGAGACAGTGTTGTATTATTCGACCTAGAGTCGCGCTTAGTAGTATAGCGGTTTTCTTGTTGCTTTGAGCTTTCTTTTGGGTTTGATCCTCGCCACTTGGCGTTGTATATTATTGTTGCATGTGTGGTTGTGACCGTCGATTGACGAAGAGCTAGCTCCCGCTTGGGGATGCCTTTATCATTGCATATATATATTGTTATCCTTGTTGTACCCCATTCGGGGCCAGTTTTACAAAAGAAACTCTGCCGAAATTTTTAGAAAAGACTGTACTGTTTTAAATTGCATATTCGGCTTAGTTATTTAAAAACCTTGATTTACCAGTTTCTTTACTTATTCTTAAAAAGGGTTTTAGATTTCTGGGATTTCGGCTTACTTAGTCGCGTTACGCCTGTAGACGTTACGTGGTTAAGTGCCGGTCACGGGCCAAACTTTGGGTCGGGACAAATGCTGAGGTCAAGAAGCTGATAGACTCTGGCTTCATCCAGGAAGTTCAATACCCTGAATGGATCGCCAACATCGTCCCAGTGATGAAGAAAAATAGGACAGTGCGCATATGCGTAGACTTTCGGGATCTTAATAAAGCTTGCCCGAAGGATGATTTCCCAGTGCCAGTCACTGAACTGATGATAGACAATACATCCACTCATGAAGTTTTCTCCTTCATGGACGGTTCGTCAGGGTATAATCAAATAAAAATGCATCCAGAAGACCAGAAGCATACAGCCTTCAGGACTCCTCTTGGTATATTTTGTTATAAAGTGATGCCCTTCGGTTTGAAGAACGCCGGTGCCACCTATCAAAGGGCCATGACAAAGATCTTCGACGACCTTATACACGAAATCGTTGAATGCTATATCGACGATCTCGTGGTTAAAAGCAAATCATACGAGGAACACCTCGAGCATTTGAAGACCGTGTTTCAACGCCTTCGGCAATACAATTTGAAGATGAACCCTCTTAAGTGTGCGTTCGGGGTTTCCTCGGGCAAATTCCTGGGATTCGTTGTTCGACACCGAGGTATTGAAATAGATCCGTCAAAGATTAAAGCGATCATGGAAATGCCTCCGCCGAGGACTCTCAAACAGCTGCGGTCTCTCCAAGGGAAACTCGCATACATACGGCGATTTATAGCCAACCTTTCAGGAAAGTGCCGTCCTTATAGCCACCTGATGAAGAAGGGAACCCCATTCGTTTGGGATCAAAAATGCCAAGGCGCACTGGACGAGATCAAGCAATACCTGCAGAACCTGCCGGTGTTGGCTGCTCCGGTTAAGGGGAAACCTCTCATTCTTTATACAACCGCCCTCGAAGGTTCTTTAGGCGCATTATGGGCACAAGAGAACGATCAAAGGAAAGAAAGAGCACTCTACTACTTAAGTCGAGTTCTGCTGGGGGCAGAAAGCAACTACTCTCCCATTGAAAAACACTGCCTGGCGTTGATCTTCGCAATAACAAACCTTAGGCACTATGCGTTGGCGCACGAGGTCCGTCTTATTTCAAAAGTGGACCCTTTCAAATATCTAATTCAAAAGCCATATTGACAGGGCGACTCGCTAAATGGGCCCTGCTCTTGATGGAATTTTCGATAACATATCAACCTCTCAAGGCAGTAAAAGGCCAGGCCATCGCCGACTTCCTTGCTGAGCATCCCATACCTGCCGATTCTCCTTTAAATTGCGATTTGCCAGACAGACATGTGTTTGACGCAATCGACAGTAGTGACACCCATTGGGAGCTTTATTTCGATGGAGCATCTTCCATGAAAAAGCACAAACAAAGTACGCCAATGATCAAATCGGGGGTAGGACTCATTTTTGTGACTCCACAAGGAGGAATAATGCGCTTCGCCTTCTCCTTAACAGAGCCGAGAACGAATAATGAAGCTGAATATGAAGCTCTGATAGCAGGCCTCGAGATCGCCATCGATATGGGAATTGAGAGCCTCCTCATATACGGGGACTCCCAATTGGTCGTCAGTCAAGTGAACGGCGATTACCAAACATGCAAACCGGAATTGGTAAAATACGGTGAAAAAGTGCAGCAACTGCTAACCCAAATTCCCTTCTACATGTTGGAAAGCATACCGCGTGCGGAAAACAGCAAAGCGGACACACTAGCCAAACTTGCTAAGGAACTGGCGGACGAGAACCTCGACGACGTTAGAATCGTGGTACAAAGCCGTCGAGTGCTCGCCCCAACAGAAATATCTCCGGAATCGTCTGAAGAAAAAGGAGCGAAAGAGGAGACAACCCTGCAAATAAAAGACTGGGAAAATACCGAGGACTGGAGAGAAGTCTTCATAGATTACTTCAAGTTCCACCGAATACCTGAAGAAGCGTCCACAAGACATCAGCTCATGAAATGAGCTCTGTCTTTCGCCTTCGTCAATGATACTCTGTACAAGAGGTCATTCGATTCTCTGTGGTTGAGATGCTTAGGACCTGACGAAGCGAGAAGGGTCGTCCAAGAAGTTCACGACGGACTCTGCGGTTCCCACCAAGCAGGCCCTAAGATGAAGTTAAAGATAAAGCGGATGGGCTACTACTGGCCCACGATGATGCAGGATTGCCTGGAATACGCGAGGCAATGTCATTCATGCCAAATTCATGGGGACTTCATCCATCAGCATCCCAATCCACTGCATCCAACAGTGGCTAGTTGGCCATTCGAAATGTGGGGAACTGACATAGTCGGTCCCATCGAACCAGCATCGTCAAAGGGACATCGTTTCATCTTGGCGACGACTGATTACTTCTCCAAATGGGCAGAAGCGGTACCGTTGAGGGAAGTGAAAACGGAGAACATCCTCCATTTCTTCAGAACGCACGTCATATACCGGTTTGGAACCCCAAGAAGAATCATCTCTGATAATGGGCCAGCCTACCGAAGTCATAAAATTAGCCGTTTCGCACAGCAGCACAATTTAGACGGGAGATATTCCTCAGTTTATAACCCGCGAGCTAACGGTCTAGCTGAGGCCTTCAACAAGACCTTGACGAAGATCATGAAGAAAACAGTGTCCCGAAATAAGAGAGATTGGCACGAAAGATTGCAAGAGGCTCTTTGGGCGTACCGAACCACGTTTAAAACGGCCACAAACACAACGCCGTACGCGTTGGTATTTGGGACGGAAGCAGTACTCCCTCTTGAGATAGAATTACCCTCTCTACGAGTGACAGTCCACTACGAGCTGACGGACGAAGAAAATGCTCACCTTCGGTTTGAAGAGCTTGACGCCCTTGATGAAATCCGGCTTCTAGCACAGCAAAATCTGGAAGCCTATAAAGCAAAATGACGCGCTCATATGAAATATTGAGCCGCCCGAGGACATTCCACCAAGGCGAACTCGTGCTAGTGGTCAAAAGGCCCATGGTCCCCAATCGTGCCAAACGGGGAAAGTTTGAGCCAAACTATGAAGGACCGTACATCGTTGATAAAGTCTACCAGGGTGGGGCATATCTACTCATGGACATGCACGGTGAAAGGCCTTTTAGACCGATAAACGGTCGCTTCCTAAAGAAATACTACGCTTAACGAGCCTTAGTTTAGGTCAATGATAGATGACGACGACTATGTCCGCTCGCTATCTTACTAAGCTCAGGCTTTATAAGCAGTGGCCAGCCCTCTCAACGATGGACCGAAATGTCCTTAAACTAATAGCAGACCGAAACGTCTTTAAACTAATACTGCAGCATCCTTGGGCTGACGAGATGAATAAAAATAAATAAAAAAAAATAATAATAAGAATAAAAATAAAATAAAAAAAAACGGTAAGTCCATAAGCAAAATGGGCACGGATGAAAACCCGAAAGGGCTCCGTGAGTAAAAACAGCAGGACTACCGGCGAATGTTTGTGAAAACCCGAAAGGGCACAACTTCGTTAAAGAACCCTTATGGAGTCCTCTCGACCCTGTAAGGAGAAACCACCCGCGTGAGGTCCTTACGACTTACAAGGGAACAACACACTTAGGAATCCCCACGATTCCTAGGGAGAAAATACGCTTGCGAGATCCTCACGACTCGTAAGGAGAACTCTCTTATGGGACCCTCACGGCTAATAGGATTTGAAAGTCTTAAGTCACAGAGACCTAAACCTGTGCTTAAGCAAACCCCCACAAACTTCCAATATTGCCCTACAAGTGGCTCAATACTGACCCTTGTATACAATCCACGGGCGCGAATAAACGTTTCCCTAACCAAGGTCCATCCATGACTGGGAATACGTTCGTATGGTAAACAATCCTTATAAATCCCCTCGATTTATGAGGAGAAAACCTTCCTGTAGGATCCTTACGACTTACAGAAGAACAAAACACTTAGGAACCCTCACGGTTCCTAAGGAGAAAATACACTTACAAGATCCCCACGACTTGTAGGGAGAAATACCTTCACGAGACCCTTACGGCTCATGAAGTCAAAAGCCTTAGCCGACGGAATCCTAACCCTGGTCGCTAAGCCTCCTTTGTTCAACAACGATAGAGGCAAATGATGATTCGCTCCTGGTAATATCCCAGTGGCAGCGGTGCTGATGCCGAAATCGGTGTCCAATTTCAGGTTGACGGCGAAAGCCAGTAGACCGCTCATGCATACGAAATAGCCGAAATGATAGGGCAACTTGCAATAAAAAGCAGCAAGTAAAATGTATGCATGCAAAATAGCCGAAATGATCGGGCAACTCGTAATAAAGAGCAACAAGTAAAAAATAAAATAATAAAAAGCCGAAATGATTGGGCACCGCGAAAAATAGCTGAAATGTTTGGGGAATCGCGACCTTCGCGATATAAAAGCTGAAATGATAGAGCATCGCGGAAATAAAATAAAACAAAAAATAAGAAATGATAAAACTTCGGCCCTACAGTTAAGATCACATCGATCCCTGTATACAATCCAAGGGCGTAAACAAAGAAGGAACCATA
The DNA here is from genome assembly GCA_030015575.1 of Agapanthus africanus. Lineage (NCBI taxonomy): Eukaryota > Viridiplantae > Streptophyta > Magnoliopsida > Asparagales > Amaryllidaceae > Agapanthus > Agapanthus africanus. The sequence continues at coordinate 396,291,523 of JASDDO010000022.1, forward strand.
CCTCCCCAGCGGATTCCGTCAAACGACGAAACCAAGCCTCAACGGTTCATTTCAACCGAAGAAGCCAGTGACTTCAACGAAAATTCCTCGACTCACGGATACAAACACTCCTTGACGAGAGCCTCCTGATCCGCGTCGACCCGCAGAGCCACCAGTGCCTCCGTAGGAACCCTCGACTCGTTTCACACCCCAAGGACACAAATAATCCTTGGCGCTCGGGAAACAAATAATCCCGGCAAATTCCTCGACTCACGGATACAAACACTCCTTGACGAGAGCCTCCTGATCCGCGTCGACCCGCAGAGCCACCAGTGCCTCCGTAGGAACCCTCGACTCGTTTCACACCCCAAGGACACAAATAATCCTTGGCGCTCGAGAAACAAATAATCCCGGCAAATTCCTCGACTCACGGATACAAACACTCCTTGACGAGAGCTCCCTGATCCGCGTCGACCCGCAGAGCCACCAGTGCCTCCGTAGGAACCCTCGACTCGTTTCACACCCCAAGGATACAAATAATCCTTGGCGCTCGGGAAACAAATAATCCCGGCAAATTCCTCGACTCACGGATACAAACACTCCTTGACGAGAGCTCCCTGATCCGCGTCGACCCGCAGAGCTACCAGTGCCTCCGTAGGAACCCTCGACTCGTTTCAAACCCCAAGGACACAAATAATCCTTGGCGCTCTGGAAACAAATAATCCCGGCAAACTTCTCAACTCACGGATACATACACTCCTTGACGAGAGCCTCCTGATCCGCGTCGACTCGCATAGCCACCAGCGCCTCCGTGGGAACCATCGACTCGTTTCAAACCCCAAGGACACAAATAATCCTTGGCGCTTGGGAAACAAATAATCCCTCGCAAAACTTCTCAACTCACGGATACAAACACTCCGTGACGAGAGCTTCTTTGACTCACATCTCGGGCAGTAAGGATTCAAAAACTTACTTCCTGAACAATGGGACCCTGCAAGTCAATCCTAAATGGTCTCTTGCATACTATTCACGGGTCTCACTCTCTGAAGTCGATTCTCGACAAAGAGGGAAACAACCGCTTACGAGCCCTCTCGACTCGTAAGAGGGAGAAATCCTCTTATAGGATCCTTTCGACTTATGAGAGAAAACTACACTTAGGAATCCTCACGATTCCTAAGGAGAAAATCCACCTGCGAGATCCTCTCGATCCGTAGGGAGAAAATCCCCTATGAGACCCTCACGGCTCATGGAGTTGAAAAGTCTTAGGCAGCAGATCTAAACCTGCGGCCTAAGCCATCGCTATCTCTTGGAGAAATTAAGTTGTATGCCAATCAAGTTCATCGACAACATCTTGGTGTAAAGGCAGAAAACAAAAGAACATACAAGACATTGCAAAAGAAAGTGTGTATCTTTATTCATTGATCTCAATCAAATACATGGTGAATCATACAAAAGAGCGAAGAAAGGGTACACGTTACTCAGAAAAGAAAATTTTTACAAATACATTGATACAAAGGCAGCTATTGGGAAGAAAGCGTCTTAAATAGCTCTATCAGTTGTTCGTACACCTCCTTCCATGCCTTTTCCCGATTGGATGCGACTGCCAACTCCGCCTCCACCTGAGCCCGTTGCTGTGCGACGGATGCAAGCTGATCCCTGACGGCTTGATAAGCAGCTTCACGGCCTGGAGTGTCATGCTCGGCGACATCAAGTGCCCGCTTTAGTCTCAGCCCATTTGACATGCGCTCCAGAAGACCTTCGAACACGGTCTTTACCTCAGCAGCGTTCGCCTCAACCTCGGCACGCAAGCGAGCAGTTCTGCTCGAAGAATCTTGGCACTTCTTCAGCCTCAAAGCCACTTCTTGTTCCAGATGACGGAAACGAGAAGCGCTTTGCTCGAGCCATGCTCCCCGTTGAGTGCTCAAGGCCAAAGTCTCGGGGGACAGGCGCATTGACTCCAACTGATGAAGGCGAGCCTCGACCTCCCGACAATAGTTAACCCAGGAGGCAACAATACCCTCGTCATGGAAGGTGGAAAATATCGCCAACATCGGGTTAACCGTCATGGCGAAGTCCTCAGCAGATACAGGAGCATCGATGTCGAGTTCCTCAATGTAGTCACTCAACATGCGCAAACTATTCGCGGCACCTTTTGAGGACGGACGTCGCTGGGAAGGGCCGCCCGGTATTGTAATGCGAGACTCGAAAGGCACCGGGACTGGAACGACGGCTGGAAAAAGACGAAATGCGATTAGATGATGATTCAATAGATATGAAGGAAGTCATTGATAAGATGGTTTACTATACCGGTGGAGATAGGTGGCAAGTCCGGAAGGGCTGGTGGCACAGCCGATCTTCCTGCTCCCCCTTCGATTTGCAACGCTGCAGTCAGAACAAGAGAGAGTTGGAAATAATTCTACCGCTAAAAAGACAAAGCTACCAATCGGGAACAAGTACTCACCAGCGCCACCAGACGGGGAGGCGAATTCAGATGGGAAGGAGAAGTGTGGGAGTAACACTTGATAGAGATGATCGAAAAGTACTCCTGAAAGATACAACAGTGTGACTTCAATACATAAACTGTATATCTGAAAGACAGGATTAATAAGTTATAAACCCATACCTTCCAACATCTTCGAAGGAATAAGAGAGGGTTGAGAGGTGACCACCGCCAAGGCAGTCATTGAAGGCGCTCCTTTAAGCAGTGGGGCATCGGCACTAGCTGCACCTGCATTACGAAAAACTGAACTAGTCAGAAAAGATTGTAAAGTTAAGAGAAGGCAGTCACTTGGGGTTTACTTGAGGAGCTCCCGGCCAAAACGGAGGCGACTCCCTCCTCTATTGACATGAGACCACCGCCCGTGGCCTCGTCACCCGACTCGATGGGGACCGTCACCGTGCTAGCAAGACCTGGGGACGGCGGGGGGCCATAGACGGGAAGGGCTATGATTGGTGTATTGCCAGATTCCAGGGAGGGAGCGGTTGGTTCGTTTTCAGGAATCATGGCCTCCCCACCCACTACTCTCTCAGGCTCAATAGTGGCGGTCGTATCGTCCACCATCGCCAGGGGATCGCCGGCCTCGAACGCTTCATTCGCCGCCACCCTGGACTCAGCTATAATGATCACATCATCTGCCCCCGCTTCAGGTTCGGCATCAATGACCTTCTCAACGGTAGGCCCCTCAACCTCCACTACAGGCTCCATGGCCTCAACAATATTACCTACTGTCGGCACGAGTTCGGCAGGTATCGCCTCCTCCGTCCCCCTAGGATCGGCGGCTTCCGCCTCTCCCTCGATCAGACTTGGCCCTGCAAAGATAAGAGATATAAGGCCCAATGACATTAAAATCCTTATAACAAAAACTCTGAGAGAAATATTACCTGAAGCAGATTTGTCGTTTGCGCTCCGAACTGCTCGCGCCACCTCTCTACGGGCAGTAGATAGGGCGACAGGGGCCTCTTCGGAGGGAGTATCAGCTCGAGGGGCGGAGCTGGGTCCCGCTCCCTTGGCCAAGGCAGCCCTGCGCGCCTTCGCCTCACGCCTCAACCGCTTTCTCTCCTCCCGAGCGGTTATGAGGGACCTCTGTGACGCCTCCCTCAAGGCATCATCATCTTCATTCAGGGAGGCCTCCAGAGCCTTTAAGGCATCTCTCATCGGCTTTTCAAGATGAGCCTCCTGCGGTGTCCCAGAGGGAACAGGAACATCGGCCACTGGTAAAACATCTGCGTCGCTAGGAGGGAGCGGCATTGAGGTCCCTGCAATTAAAATGGAAAGGTTAGATCGACCATAACGCAAGGAAAATGAAAAATTCGATGAGTCGAAACTTACTAAGGCCCACAGATGCCCTGGCACGTTCCTCCTCCTGAAAGGTCTTCAGAGAAGCGGCAATGGCTTCCTCATCGGTGATGCCTGTTAAAAGAAAAGAGAGAAAAGCGTTAGTCAAAAATAATGAAATAAGGAAGAAAATACGTTACAGTAAAGAAAAAGTGACTAGTAGTTACCTGATTGCGCAAGCTTAGCCAGCCACGCATCACGCTTCACCAGCCATGCTGAAGCTCTGAGAGCAGCTTCCAAGTCTGTATCGTCCGGCGGCGGCATCACTAATCCCGCGTTAGTCCCATATTTGAGCAGACCCTCGGAATAAGGAGCGTGGGGTTCCTGGCCGAACGCAACGTCCGCGGCGAAGAGCGACTTCTTTTTCTTTTGCCCTCCAGCCCTAGGCTCACGGGGAAGCGACTTACGCTTGGAAGCCGCTTTGGGACGACGGGTCCTGATGTCCGCACCCACGCCAGACTCCGGCGAGGGTACAACCACTGTTTCCGCCTGAGCGCGGGGTGCAGGAGGTGCATCCGCGATATCGGGGAGCGGCAATTCATATGGAGGACTTTGCGCACGTGATGGTCTGCTCCCAGCATCTTTTAAGGGAGCGACTATTGGAGTCCTTGGCACCAGAGGAGCGTTGCGATCGCTACCTGGAGGTGCACCCTTACGGTCGATCAGCAACCGCCTTTCCTCCTTTATGACCACTCCTGTCGAATGACTATACCATTCGGTGTATACCCTAAGGAGACGGGGAGCACAAGCCGGCTCACTGATAAAGAAGTAAGAGCCCGTGTTTAGACGCATGAAGTGATGCAGCGCCCTCTCTATCCCTTCTTCGTTCGCGGCAGGTTCCGATAAAAAGGCCTCCAGCGGTACCCCTTGGTTATAGCTCAGCTGTTGGGCGAAACGATGCGGGTTATATCTCATGAAGATCGCTCCCCCGTCCTGCCTAAACACCAAAAAGCCCGGTCTGATAGAGTATAAGTGAAGGGTCTCCCGGGCCGTTAAAATCGAAGCGCCATCCTTGAAAGTGTCTTGCAATGGTCGTACTGCAGTAGTGGACGTTTTTCCAATGGTCAACACCTTGTCAATAAAAGACACACCGGCTCCAACAGTATGGGAACGAAGGAGTAAACTCCTGGCATCTCGCGGCGATGGATTTACAATTGATGCGCCGATCAACTGTAAAAGGCGGGGAAAAATGCACCTTTCGTAGAATGAGGGCCTTTTATGCATGCCGAAAACACCCGCTGTATGTAGTTCGAGCCACGACATGAAGTAGTGCATTGGGAAAACCACATGCAACGCCCCAGGCTCATTAGCATCTGCCGCTCGGCTAAGGCCGTGATATAAATGCGCCAAGCCGGCGATCCCAACGGCCACCTTTACCCCGATAATCATTCGGTGGGCCGGGTAAAAAACAGAGGGCCGCATGCGGTGAGAATGCATTGGAAGTGCAAACCAACTCAGCCAAAGCCTAAGAAATCCCAAAAAGAAGGCCTCCTCGTCCATCTCGGGGGCTGCAACTTCTGCAAAAGACATGGTTGAGGTGTTGGGAAGAAAAAAGTTCTTTTGATCTATGTCTCTCGCTGGCAGGTTATCCAAACCTAAGCCGAAAGGATCCTCAAGGTTGGCAAACTTGGCAGTCTTCTCCGAAAGGACGTTTGGATGAAGGAACCGAGCAATAAAATCCTCAAAATTAACTCCACGGCTCCCATGCTCAACGAAAAGGGCCTCATAGATGTTCAACACCTTGATCAGACTTGGAAACTGATGTTGAACAGCGTTTTCCGGCGTGAGCTCCCTTACCATCGGCTTAGCCCCATAGATGTACTCATCCGGCGGGAGCAACTCTTCATAATGCTCCCCCATAGCCGGTAGGCCAGACACCTCCGTAAACTCTTCCAGCGAGATGGACACTTCCCGATCCATGGCAAGGAAAGTGTGAGTAGGAATGTTCCACTGCTCCAGGAAGGCCTTGAACCACCAAGTGGGAAGCGTAGGATACTGGAATAGAGAGACGTAGACTGCGGTGTACAGTCCTAGTCTTATCAACTGCGACTTCCTCGTCGACAGGATATACCGGGCCCACGGCAGATAGCCAACCGGGTGGCGGGGGATCAGACCAATGTTATATGATTGCCCCTAAGGTCTCGCCTCGCCCTGACAGATACGGCGTCCTAGGATGTCCAAAACCATCGGACGCTGGACCGGGATGGCATCTATGGCCGGGTGAAGAAAACCCTTCGATGTCCAATCCGTCATCTCCGCGGCATACTGCACCGGGGGTGGGCTGGCGTAATGAATCGCCGTTATGGGCTCCGACGGCACCGCACATGTAAAGCTGCGTCGACCCATAATAATTTGATTGTACCACCACCCCCAAAGGTGGAGACTCTTATACTCCGGGTCGTACGCCTTGATCATGGCCAGGACCTCGCGATCCAAAGGCGCCTCTGGAAACCCCTCCTCTGAGCGGACAAACGGGAATGAAGTGTCTTCAGACATGATCGCTGCAAAAAGAGCAATGTAACTGTCAGTGTTGAATCCCAACGTTCGGCATTGAAAGAAGAAAATGCATTAATTAAAATTAAAATCAAGATTAATTAATTACACCGCACCACAGTGCAGTGAGTAGGAGACCAAAGAGGGACCCATGAAATCTAAATGACAATACGTCAATCAATAAGACAAACTCATCATTGGATGGGATTGTCAGTTGGTCCCTAGGGGGAACATTCCCATAATAAAAAAAGGGGGAAAGAATCCCTAGAGACAAGGAAGAAATCTCCTCTTTTGGAGCAAAGCTCTGTCACAGAATGACACTTGTCAAATTCTGGTCTTAAAAGAGTAAAATTCTTTAAAAAAGGAGCTTAGCTCTGTAACATTCCAAAAAAAAATGTGTTGAAAATAATTTTAAAATTAAAATTTCTAGAATCTTGAAAAATCCATGAAAACTTACGAAAAAGTTCTTTGCCTTTCAGATCTAAAAGATCTACATTTGATCCAAGAGCAAAGCTCTGTTCATGGGTTAGTACCCATGAAAGATCTCTGTGGATCTGTAAGTTCTTTTAGAGCAAAGCTCTGTTTATGAAACCCCAAGGGGGACCTCTTTAGATCGAAGGATCTGTAAGAGCCAAGCTCTATTAATTAATTAAAATATTTAATCTGAGATTAAGTTTACCTAAAATTTTCTAACTTAGAAAATAAGAGCAGAGCTCTAAAGTTCTGGAAACGAGAGCAAAGCTCTGAAGTCTTAAGCAAGAGCAAAGCTTTGGAAAATCAAAACCCAATGGTGAGATTTTTTAAGGGTCAAACGCCCTATTTATAAGGCGCTTGCGCCTCTTGAGATTCCCCCTTGATCCAACGGTCAGGAGGGTTGCCACCGTTGCACTCACGTGTGCGCCACGTGAGCGCAACGGTGGGGGGGCATTTGTTTCGCCCAATCAGAGCAAAGCTCCGTTTGAATTCAAAATTCAAATTTTGAAGCAAAGCTTCAAGTCCCGCGCGCAGCGCCCAAGAAAGCGCACCCAATCAGAGCAAAGCTCTGATTGGAGGAAGCAACGCTTCAACTGCACTGCGCGCTGCGCTGCGCGACACGCGTCAGCGCAGATGCGCTGCGCGCTGGGCTGCGCGCTGCGCTGCGCGCTGCGCTGCGCGACGCGCGTCAGCGTAGACGCGCTAGCGCAGTTGCGCTGCGCGACACGTGTCAACGCAGACGCGCTAGCGCACTTGCGCTGCGCTCTGCGCTGCGCGACACGTGTCATGCGCTGGGGCATCTGCGCCATACTAAATTAAGATTTTTATGAAATCTTTTCTGTTCTTTCCAGAACTAGAAGATTTTCTTCGGCCTTTGGATCAAAGATCCAGCGGTGGGAAAATTCCCAAAATCACTCAGGAAAGATCCTGTTAACAAATTCAACAGATTTGTGGTCACTATAAATAGAACCCTAAGCCTCAATTCAAAGGCATCAACATTTTTCTTGAGAACTCAAGAACTTTAAACAGGGAGAGCTCTGAAGATTTCAAAAAAAAAAAGGTAAAGAACCTTCATCGATTAGAAGAAATTCCTTCTAATAGACCATTAGTCTAAAAAAAAATATATAAGATCAATGATCTTGATATAAAAAAAAAAGAAAACAGTGCTTTGCACTTCTTGTGAACCTTCGGTTCTTTAAAAACAATAAAAAAAATTAATAAAATAATAATAAAAGAATAAAGAATAGTGCTTCGCACTTTTATGAACCTCTGGTTCTTCGAATAAAGAAGAAATTTATTGTTGTTCTTTGATCTAATTTAGATCAAGAACTTAAACAGTGCTTTGCACTTCCCCTCTTGAATCTAAAAGATTCTTAGTGCTTTGCACTTCCAAGTTGCGCCGTTGCGCTCTTAAGAGAGCGCCACGTGTCGGCTATAAAACCACTTGCGCTAAGCGCCCTTAAGATAGAGCTTTGCTCTCTGGAATTGGCGCAACTCGCTGGGAGCGCGCCACGTGTCAGCAGCGCAATAGCGCAGCGCAACGGCGCATCGCACTGCGCTAGTGCACTCGCGCTCATCAGGGCACGACACGTGTCATCACCATATGGACTTGCGCTCAGCGCAAAGTGCAGATGCGTTAAAAAGGGCCAAGCCCAATTAAGAGAAGGCCTAACAGGCTCAATAAAGCGTAAATGCATTATTTTTAAGGTGCAGAGCCCAAACAAGAACAGAGGCTTTGCATCATTCATAAATGGGCAGAGCCCAAACAAAATATTCAAAATGCTATGCAGTTTAAAAGGGGCAAAGCCCAAACAGAGTAAATACTTTGCAAATGGGCAGAGCCCAAAATAAACTGATCTCTTATGGGTAGAGCCTAAAAAAAATGCAATGCAAATAAAATGTTGAACTGGACTTAGCCCGATCGTGGCCATAAGTCCTTAAATTAAATCGACTGAACGAAATGGCTCTCCTAAATTAATCTACGTCCGGTTCGAGGGTACATCTCCGAACTCCTTTGACATCCATCGTTGTAATCCCTCAACGACGTCAAAGAGGTGACGGGTCCCAACGACCACTTATCTAATATCGGACCGAAATGTCCCTAAACTAATATCGGACCGAAACGTCTCTAAACTAAGATCGGACCGAAACGTCCCTAAACTAATATCGGACCGAAACGTCCCTAAACTGGCGATGGACCACCACGTCCTTAAAACTGGCAATGGACCGCCACGTCCCCAAACTGGCACAATAGGGCCCAAACGCCCTTTTGTTGGATCTAAACGGTCCCGTCTAAGTCGATCTTAACCCCAAATACGGTTAAGGTGTCCTTAGATATTCAAATAAACGATAAAACTCCAAATCAACTTTGGTTCAAGGGTACACCTCTGAATTCCTCTGACGCCTGTCGTTGTAATCCCTCAACGACGTCAGAGAGGTGACGAGTCTCGACAACCAGATAATTAAATCAATCACTACGTCAGGTTGATCTTAGTCTAAAACAGGACTAACGTATCCTTGACGAACGTTTAAGTTGGTCTTAGCCGCAACGCGGCTAATGCATCCTTAAACTAAAAACACCAAACCCAAATCTAAGTAAATACGGATTTGGACTAATCCACGTCCTACGGGCGACGACATTACTCAGTCTCCGTATACAATCTACGGGCAACCACAAACAAAACAAACACACACGACACGAAGTGAAATTCTGGAGAAGGAGAAAGTTGTTACCGCGATGCGGTAGCGTAATTAACTGCAGGGGCTTGCGCCTGCAGGGAAGAGCGTCCCCACAATCAAAAACCCCTCATCCTGAGGGGGAATCTGACGAAGTCTGCTATACCGGCCGCATCCGTCTAAACCTCCGATACACGATGCCATAAATCAACTTAGCATCTTCGGAGAGATAGACGGATAAAACCAAATGGCATCTGCCCCGAACGTCAGACACAGGACGTCCTAACGTCTCGGCCGCCGTTCGGAGGGGAACACCGGTCAACAAAGTCAACAAGTCAACAAAGTCAACCCCTCAACAACTATGTCACTATAATATTTAATTAATATTATTGTTAAGTATATTTCTGATTCTCATTAGGGTTTAGCCAAAAGTCAATAGTCAACAGTCAACAGTCAACAACCCCAATGAGAATCCTATGCCTCAGTCTCTCTGTCAACTGTTCATACACACCCGCATCCGCGTTCCGAGGAACACGAATACAAACGAGATAAAACCAATCCCAAAAAGTACACTAGGATCTGGCTTAAACCAAATCCTGCTAGTGTTAACTGTCCGGACACCAAACGTGCACAAGTGCACGGATGTGACCGAACCCTGTCGCAAAACCATGCGACCTGTCGCAAAACCATGCGACCTTTACTCTTTTACCTAAAGGCGAATAGCTTTCTGTGTGGGACTCTAAAGATTCGACAATACGCTAGCAGTGGGTTTAACCACAGACCGCAAGCGGCACTAGCTGTGCGTAACGGTCCCAAGGTAGATGCCGACAAGAAGACGGTCGAGGTGAAACCCATCTGAACTCCTACTGAGCCTGAATGTGACAATCTCTATACAGTCCGGTCTGTTCGTCTGATACATCGTATGGCGGGCCTAGGGGGCGGTAAACGTCAGTCCCTTAATAGCGGTACAAGTCATGTCGGAGTGAAGCCCAGAACACCCTGAGATAACACTGGAAACCTACCAGTATATCTCGCTTTCCCTGGCCAGGGACTACTCGTATAATGGCTCTCCTAGACACAGCGCGATGTCAACCCCCAATACAGAGGTATTGGATCAACAATGGACGGAACCACCTGAAGTTCAGTTAAGAACTTCCTTATCCAGACGGCTTCTTTTGCGGCATCTGCAGCAGCGATATATTCCGCTTCCATCGTCGAGTCAGCAACGGTTTCCTGTTTGGAACTCTTCCAACACACCGCCCCTCTATAGAGGGTAAAGACATAACCCGACATGGACTTGGAATCATCCTTGTCACTCTGGAAGCTGGAGTCAGCAAAGGCCTCGATCTGGAGGTCTTTTCCGCCATACACCAAGAACATCTCCTTAGTCCTTCTCAGGTACTTGAGAATGTTATTTACTGCTATCCAGTGTTTCTCCCCAGGGTTTGAATGATACCGGCTTACCACACTCAGTGCATAAGCTACATCCGGTCTGGTACACAACATCGCATACATTATAGAGCCTACCGCAGAAGCGTAGGGTATAATAGACATGCGATCCCTTTCCAAATCAGTCTTGGGAGACATCTCTTTGGAAATGGTGATCCCATGACAAGCCGGTAGATTACCGCGCTTGGAATCTTCCATACTGAATCTTTTCAGTATGCTGTCGATGTACCTGGACTGTGAGAGTCCCAGTATCCTCTTGGATCTGTCACGATAGATCCGGATCCCCAGAATGTATGAGGCATCACCCAGGTCTTTCATGGAGAACCTGTGTGACAAGAACCCTTTGACAGATTATAGCATAGGAATGTCATTTCCTATTAAGAGAATGTCATCCACGTATAAAACGAGGAATACCACAGTTCTCGCTACAAATCTACTATAGATGCATGGTTCATCTGGATTTTTGATAAAGCCAAATTCTTTGACCGTCTCATCAAAACAGATGTTCCAACTCCGCGATGCCTGCTTTAGTCCGTAGATGGACTTAAGCAACTTGCACACCTTTCCGCTGCTCCCACTCTGAATGAAACCCTCTGGCTGGTCCATATAAACACACTCCTCTAAATTTCCATTTAGAAAAGTGGTCTTTATGTCCATCTGCCAAATCTCATAATCGTGGAAGGCAGCAATGGCAAGAAGGATCCGAATGGATTTCAGCATAGCTACTGGAGAAAAGGTCTCGTCATAGTCCAAAGCAGGTCTTTGACGAAAACCCTTTGCAACCAGTCTAGTTTTATAGGTCTCAACCTGTCCATCTACACCAATCATCCTTTGGAAGATCCACTTGCATCCTACGGGTTTTACCCCATCTGGAGCAACGTCCAACGTCCATACTTTGTTGGTGTACATGGACTCCATTTCGGTCCGCATTGCATCCAGCCATTTTACCGAGTCAACGCTCTGAATGGCCTGCTGGAAGCTAGTCGGCTCATCATAATCAATGATGCAATCTTATATATCCCCGCATATGAGAAAACCGTAGTATCTCTCGAGCGGATGAGACTGCGTACTACTCCTGCAGAGCGGCGCAGGAATGTCATGATCTTTCGAACCCTCTGGTTCTACTAAGCTTTCAGTAATAGCTCGTGGTTCTGGAATTTCTTCCAGTTCTATTGCGCTCCCATTTATCTGATTTTCCAAAAACTCAGTTTCCAAGTAGTGGGCATGACGAGAAACATAAATCTTTTGTTCCTCTTCGCAATAGAAGAAATATCCCTTGGACTTCTTTGGATATCCTATAAACTTGCACTGTACTGAGCGTGCCTCGAGTTTGTCCGCATGCTGCTTTTTGACAAAAGCTGGACATCCCCATGTCTTAATGTGATTAAGATAGGATCTCTTCCCACACCACATCTGATATGGTGTAGTAGGCACAGTCTTAGTTGGAACTCGGTTCAAAAGGTATGCAGCTGATTCTAGTGCATATCCCCAGAATGATCGCGGTAACTCAACTTTACTCATCATGGACCGTACCATATCCAATAGGGTTTGGTTCCGTCTCTCCGATACACCGTTATGTTGCGGAGTGTATGGAGGAGTAAGCTGAGAGAGAATTCCATTCTCTTTTAAGTAATCCAGGAACTCGGCACTCAAGTATTCACCACCTCGATCAGATCTTAGTGTCTTGATACTTTTGCTGGTTTATTTTTCTACTTCATTCTTATATTCCTGGAATTTTCCAAAGGCTTCGGATTTATGTTTCATTAAGAAGACATAACCGTACATTGAAAAGTCATCCGTAAAAGTAATGAAGTAAGAATAACCGCTTCGCGCATGTGTAGACATTGGACCGCACACGTCGCTGTGTACGAGTCCCAAGAGCTCGCTCGCTCTTACTCCGTGTCCAGTGAACAGAGTCTTTGTCATCTTTCTTTTGAGACAGGATTGACAAGTGGCATACGATTAATATTCGACTGGATCCAAATATCCTTCTGTATGTAACTTCGTCAAGCTTCTCTCATTGATGTGACCCAGTCTACAATGCCATAAGAAAGTCTGATTTATTTCCGGAGACTTTCTTTTGTGTGTATTCTGGACATTGAAAATCTGTGGTTGGTTTAATGCGTATATACCATTGCTTAATGTACCTGACCCAATCAGAACTTGATTAAGGTGAATGTTTACAACATTACTTACAAACGCAAATTCATAACCTTCTTTAGAAATCAAAGATACAGAAATGATATTACAAGTTGCGTTGGGTACAAAAAAGCAATTACGTAAAACCAAAACATGTCCATCTGACATTCCCAGGTGATAGTCCCCCACGGCCTTAGCATCCATGCTAGCTCCGTTTGCAACTTTGAGGGTCATGTCACCTTCCTTCAAAAACATACGGTTTCTCAACGCCTGCAAAGAATTACAGATATGAGATCCTGATCCGGTATCCAATACCCAGGAAGTAGAGTTTATTGATAGACAGTTTTCAATAACATACACACTTTGAAGCTGAAGCCGCAACTTGCTTCAGATCCTGTGATCTGGCTTTCCAAGCCCTGCAATCTTTCTTCCAGTGTCCACTATTGTGACAGTAAAAGCATTCTTCCTTATCCACAAGCTTCCCCGCTGTCTTTGTTGCCTTTGTCTTTCCCTTCGTATCCACTTTACTAACACCGGCCCTTGGTTTGGTGGGGGCTTTCTTCTTCTTTCCCTTGGCTTTCGCCTTGGACCTAGAAGATGAAGATCCTCTTACAAACAAAGTGGATGTTTCCCTACCTTTCTGTAGGGTGCCTTCTGCACTCCTCAGCATGTTGAGGAGTTCTGAAAGTTCAACTTCTTTTTCTTGCAAGTTTAAGTTCAGGATAAACTGGGCGTAAGTGGAAGGAAGGGACTGAAGAATCAAGTCCGTATAGAGCTCATTCTCCAACGTGGTCCCAAGGTCCGCGAGCTCCTCAATGAAGCCAATCATCTTAAGTACGTGTTCCGCTACCGATGATCCGATGGCCAACCTTGCCGAAAATAGCTTCTTCGACACTTCGTATCTTGCGATACGAGATTGCTCTCCATACAGTTCTTTTGTATGGAGAAATATGGATTCGAGGTCCATATTCTCGTGCCTCCTCTGATGTTCGTTGTCCATAGAGGCAAGCACGAGGCACTTGGCCTTCGCGCAATCGATCTCCCAAGTCTTACGGATTTCCTTATCCGTGATGCTGGAGGTGGGACCTGGGACAGGGGGAGCTTTGGTGGTAAGGAGATACCCCAACTTGTCATAAGTGATTGCCATTTTGACATTCCTGAGCCAATCTTTGTAGTTTGGCGCTGTCAGTATGTTTTTATCTAGTAATAACTTAAGTCCGGTCATGATGTTTGGTCGCTGCAATTAGGAGAGAGAGAAGAAACACTTTAGCATGATGCTCTTGCAAGTTTAGAATGGTTTTTAATTTGTCTAAACAGGATGGCTCCCACTGTCTCTCGAATCCCTCTTCAAACCAAAAAGGAAGAATTAGTCATGATCAATCTCACCGTACAATACTTGCTTAACCATTCGGCTAGGCTGGTGTCGGTACTTCGAGGGAGGTTTTCCAATGCTTTTGCGAAGTTCCTTAATTAAATAACCTCTTTTCCCTGGGGGCGTAGCCCCGCTAACACCTTTCTAGACACCTACTTGGTTTATAGCATTGATCGTTAAGTGAGAAATTTCCCGAGGAGTAGCATATACTCACAGTAGGATCGGGATCCAAATATCATTGCGTGACAAAACTGAAGGAATCCTACCACAATCATCACACTCCAAATGGTATGCAGCGCTAGCAAGTTTCAGTTCTTTTGAAACTCCTGATGTGGATTTTTGCCCCATGCTCTTATGACCTTGACTTTGGCCAAAATATCATAAGTCACATGTCAAGTTCTACCCGTCATTCTCCAGGTTAATTTGAGCCCATCCGCACATACCCTTGACTTTGGCCAAAATGGTAGAACGACTGCCCCAAACCAACACATCTATCTATGCTGCACATGAATACCCAATAGCTACCAATCACTATGCCTTGACTTTGGCCAACATACATAGCTTGAATACTATTGACCATCCATGTGAAACGACGGAGGGCTACGAATGGTTTTGGCGAAACCGTGAACGTAGTGAACTTGATATAATCGATGGAACGAGATAGCTTTTAAAAGGAGTGGCTTAAGCTCCGCGTTTAAAAGTTATTTTTGAAAAGAAACCGAGTGGTTTTGAAAGTGTTCCAACGAATTTTACTTGGTTTATTTTTCTTGCATTAATTCCAATGCGTCCCATCATTTAATCCTACCATTGCAGAAAACAACCAAAATATGACGTATGCTTATGCCATCCGCATTCGCCACAGTGCCCCGTCATTACCCGTTAGGTTACTTAACTAACGACAGAGCGGGGGCTGGACTAGCGCGGATGAAAAACATAAGCAATGCCTAAATAATATCTTACATAGATATATTGTAATGATAGCCATTTCAGATCACAGATGAATACATTGGATATACTAGGAATCCGCAATTCGTATGAGCCTGTAACGAAAAGCGGATTACACGGTCGCGATGAATAGCCAATACCCCATCCTAGACCCCTACGGGTGCGGCAAACTACCCGCCAAATATCCGAAGCGGAGCAACCTCCCTCAACGACGTGAGTAGGCCACTCGGCACTTCGAGATACCCGGTAGTTTCTGCACCCCACCTTGGGTCTATCTTAGGAGCAAAAACAGTAAAAAGAAATTATACAATGACGGCTACAACCCCGACCCGGTTGTGCGGCCAAAAATAATATTACATCAATTTACATATTACATGAATTGAAATATAAAAGAAAACTCTCATCTCACAACCCCCCGGCTATTCATCCGCGACAATCTAATGAATTCATATACACATACCATCAACATTACAGATCACAGATATGTATAACCCCTACTAATCGACGTATAGCGATTAGCGGACGTTCAATACATATAACACATCACAGATATATACCCGTCAGCTTAAGTCTTTAGAAGTTCGATCAAAATACGGATTTTTAGGCCCCAAACACAAATTTTTCTTTCTGGAAAATCTGGGCAGAAAAAGAATATTTTAAAAATCCCAAAACACCCCTGTGACCTCACTGCAAGAAAAATCGTCCACGGCCGAGTCAACTCGGCCGCAGATCCGCGGCGGGAGCAAGCACCTGGCGCGGTTCCGTGGCGCGTTGATGGGCTCTCTGGACCATTTTTCTACAGTGAGATGTAAAAACCCTGAGTCAAATTTTAATCCAAGATTTATTAAATTTTGAACAGAGGAAAAATTCGACAGAAAGTATGCTTTTCGGATTCGTTTCGCCACTTTTTCTCCGATCGAACTTCTACTTACTTTGCTAACATGTTAGATTGTGTTTAACTAGTCTCTGATACTACTGTAAGTCCACGTTACCTCTCCCGGTACTTACGGGCTTGCGGAAATGATGAAAAACGATTTTTCAAGATGTGGTAACATGGACTCAAAATACGGATCTTTGTTAAACAACTAACTAACAACCTAACTAGAGTTTTACCTACTCGGTTAGGGGGCTATACCTTTCTTGAACTCCTTCGTCTTCAACTCTTTCCGGTGTACGGATCGGCCTCACCTCGTCGTCTCCTTGCGCCAAAGATGGATCCACCTGAAAGCTTCTACCTTTGGCTTCTTCTTCGAACTTGAAGAAACTAGAACACTTGGTTTGCTAAACCTTGTGAACTAGGATGAGTAGAGAAGTGATTTGGGTTTTCTTTTATCTCTAAGGCAATGTTTCTCAACTCATGAGAGGGTGTTGCCTTGAACTAGAGAGAGAGAGCAATAGGAAGAGCAAGCGGGAGAGCTCAAGCAAGAGAGAGAAATTAAAATTAGAGAATGAGTAACTTTTTTGCCATCCAAGCTCTCATAATCCAAAACCATCATAACAAAATAGTAATCAAGTATTATGTGATGGTTCAAGTCAAAATGGCTATATCATTTCATGCACTCATTTTGCAAACACAAACAAGCAAGCAAAAGTCTTTGCCATGAAATGATAGCCATTGTCATGATGATGGTCAACTTGTCCAACCTAGTCAACCGGTCAACAAAGTCAACAAGTCAACAAAGTCAACCCCTCAACAACAATGTCACTATAATACTTAATTAATATTATTGTTAAGTATATTTCTTATTCTCATTAGGGTTTAGCCAAAAGTCAATAGTCAACAGTCAACAGTCAACAACCCTAATGAGAATCCTCTGCCTCTGTCTCTCTGTCAACTGTGCATACACACCCGCATCCGTGTTCCGAGGAACACGAATACAAACGAGATAAAACCAATCCCAAAAAGTACACTAGGATCTGGCTTAAACCAAATCCTGCTAGTGTTAACTGTCCGGACACCAAACGTGCACAAGTGCACGGATGTAACCGAACCCTGTCGCAAAACCATGCGACCTGTCGCAAAACCATGCGACCTCTACTCTTTTGCCTAAAGGCGAATAACTTTCTGTATGGGACTCTAAAGACTCGACACTACGCTGGCAGTGGGTTTAACCACAGACCGCAAGCGGCACTAGCTGTGCGAACGGTCCCCCGGTAGATGCCGACAAGAAGACGGACGAGGTGAAACCCATCTGAACTCCTACTGAGCCTGAATGTGACAATCTCTATACAGTCCGGTCTGTTCGTCTGATATATCGTATGGCGGGCCTAGGGGGCGGTAAATGTCAGTCCCCTAATAGCGGTACAAGTCATGTCGGAGTGAAGCCCAGAACACCCTGAGATAACACTGGAAACATACCAGTATATCTCGCTTTCCCTGGCCAGGGACTACTCGTGTAATGGCTCTCCTAGACACAGCGCGATGTCAACCCCTAATACCGGGAGAGACGAATCCTGTCTAACCGTCATTGCCTCCAAGTGCTTCGGGACTGCACCCAACTACTACCTGTTTGTACGACTCCTTTGAGCCGTGGTAGGGTAGTTATCTAAGTACAGTGGGAACACACTCGAGGCGAAGTGACAGTGTCAAGTCAGCGGACTAAGCTGTACTCATGTCACCTGGGAACTGATAACTGACGATAGGTATAGTACCAACCAACAGTTCCCGACGAGTCCTGTCCAGTGTACTCGTAACCTAACGAGCACCCGCATACTATCTCAAGTACGACGTACTGACGGCTGTGGGACAGACCATCTCCCACACTGGGATGAAAAGCGCATACGCTAGTCTACTCCGGAGTATCGATGCCCTGTCTCGATAGTCCTGCTACTAGGGACCTGCATAAGGATGTGCTTATAGATTACCCAGCCTCCACTAGTGTGACAGCCATCACAACGCTGGTAATCAAGCAAAGTTCCTAAGAGCTCCACTAATGAGTATAGGTGATATACTAAAATAAACACATGTACACATTGAAGTAGAAACAAACCAAGTAGCGTACTATTATATTGAGCAAGACTGTATATACAACTGTGAATATCCCAAGCTTCCATTAAGTAATATACAAACTAGTATGATACAGTAATGGCCTCTAAGGCATATACACTAACAAGTTGTATATACAGTCTTGCTAAAAATGGTAGTATGCTACTTGGTTTGTGTCTACTTTAATATGTGCATATGTTTCTTGTAACGTATCACTTATACATATTAGTAGTGCCCATAGGATTTTTGCTTGATTACCAGCATTGTGATGGCAGTCACACTAGTGGGGGCTGGGAAGTCTATAAGCAACATCCTATACTTGTCCCTTGTCGTAGGATTATCGAGACAGGGAATCGATACTCCAGAGTAGACAAGTGTGTTCGCTTCTTATCCCAGTTGGGGAGATGGTCTGTCCCACAGCCGTCAGTACGTCGTACTGGAGATAGTATACAAGTGCTCGTTAGGTTACGGGTACACCGGACAGGACTCGCAGGGGAACTGATTGGTTGGTATTATACCCGTCGTCAGTTAACAGTTACCATTTGACATGAGTACAGCATAGTCCGCAGACTTGACACTGCTACTTCGCCTTTAGTGTGTCCCACTGTTCTAAGATTGCTACCCTACCACGGCTCAAAGGAGTCGTGCAAACAGGTAGCAGTTGGGTGCAGTTCCGAGCACTTGGAGGCAGTGGCGGTTAGACATGATTCGTCTCTCCCGGTATTTGGAGTTGATATCGCGCTGTGTCAGAGAGCCATTACGAAAAGTCCCTGGCCAGGGCAAGCGAGATTTACTGGTAGGTTCCAGTAGTTTCTCAGGGTGTAATGGGCTACGCTCCGACACGACTTATACCGCTATTAGGGGACTGACGCTTGCCGCCCCCTAGGCTAGATATGCGATAGTCTTAGACGAACAGACCGGACTGTACGGAGATTGTCACATCAGGCTCAGTAGGAGTTCGGATGGGTTTCCTCATCGGCCTTCTTATCGGCATCTACCTGGGGACCATTATGTACAGCTAGTGCCGCTTGCGGTCTGTGTTAAACCCACTGCGAGCGTAGTGTCGAGTCTTTAGAGTCCCACACAGAGGGTTTCCCTGCTCCAGGCGAAACGATATAGAGGTCGTATGATTTTACGACAAAGGTTCGGACGCATACTTGTTTAAACGCACGTACGACGTTCGGACAGTTTTTACTAACCGGCTTTGGTTTAAGCCAGATTCTAGTATCAGGTTATTGGATTTATACAGTCCAAAGTTTTTCCGTGTTTTTACGGATTGGAGGGGCGTTCTCGTAATTTTCCGGGAAGCTTCTAGATGTATGGTGACTTGGGGGGTAAGGTGTCTTTAGCATTAAATGATATTGTCACTCATTATGTGTGATTCATCATGTCATTAATGCATTATTAAATGCTTAATGACTCACATAGTGAATCACTCATAATGCATTTATGTAGCATGATGAATAATCTCATTTTATTCATTTATTCATTATGCTTCATATATCAAGTGAGAATCAATATCATATTTCATTCTTATCATGACCTTCTCTCTCCTCAAGCTCTCTCATTCTTGAAACCCTAACCCTAACCTCTCATGTGTTGAGATCAAGGGTTAGCTATACTAATACATCCATAACCTCACTCTATATCCCCTAGGTAGCTTAGATTTGCACTTTGAGCAACCTAGTTATCTCAAGTTAGAGATCAAGCTTGGCGTAGGAGCTCTCGGGTGGATCGTCTTTGACTCGAGGAGGCTGTTGAGGTGCCGATGTTCCAAGAAGCCTACGAGGAGTGGAGGACAGCGATGAAGACCCGAAGGACAAGTAACATGAGGTATAACTTCGAATCTGAGTAGTGAAACCTCTTTTAGTTTGCTAGTAACGTTTTAGATACGATTCATGCGCTCAAGTCCATGTTACGAAGCTTTGATAATCGTTTTTCATATATTCCGCCTCCTCGCAAGTTCGTGGGGTGCGTGACATGGGCTTACAGTGGTATCAGAGCCAACTAAACCATTAATAGCTTGTTAGCAACTAATTAGACGTTCGATCGACGGAAAAAACGAGAACGAAACCACGGAACCCTAACAGTTTCTGTTAATTTTAATCATGTCTAAAAAATATATGTGATATGCCTTAAAATTCACAGCAGGGAAATATAAGAATACTGGGAAAATACGAGCCCCTAACTCGGCAAGACGGCCGCGGATCCGCGGCAAGAAGGTGCTTTTGGCCGCGGATCCGCCGCCGAGTCAACTCCGAGTTGACTCGGATTTGCTCAGTAATTCAGATTTTTTGGTGTTTTGGTTTCCTGTATGTTCTGTTTCTACCCAGGTTACTTTAGTGCAGGTTTGCTTTTGGGGTAGACACGGATAAAGGTTGTCGATCGATGTTCTAAGTTATTTTCTAATTGGGTTTTTATCTGTAATGTTTAATGTGTTCGTAAACCTTCCATAACTGCTAGTATGTCGGTTGGCAGGGGGTTGCACATTTCTGTAATGTTTACTGTTTGTGTATATGGACCTGATTGGATTGTTGTGATGATTATCCGGGGTTTGAGATGGATTTAATATTCATTCATTCGATGTAAATGTAATATGATGTAATATTCTTTTGCGTGGCGCATCCAGGTTGCGGTTGTAGCCACCGTTGTATTATTTATTTTTACTGTTTTTGCTCCTAGGATAGGCCCAAGGCGGGGTACACAAGCTACCGGGTACGTTGAAGTGTTTAGTGGCCTACTCACGTTGTTGAGGGAGACCGCTTCACTTCGGGTACTTGGCGGGTAGTTTGCCGTACCCGTAGGGGTCTAGGGTTGGGGTAATTACTATTCATCACAACTGTGTAATCCGTCTTTTATTGCAGGGTCAAAGCAAATGCGGATTGCTAGGATATCCAATAAAGTTCATCAGTGATCTGGAATGCTTATTATTGCGTCTGACGAATGTACAATATCTATATATGATAGCTATTAGACGTCACTTATGTTTTACACCCGCGCTAGCCCAGCCCCCGCTCTGTCGTTAGTTATGTAACCTAACGGGTGATGACGGGACCCCGTGGCGAATGCGGATGCATAAGAGGACGTGGTATTTTCGTTGTTTTCTGCAATGATAGGATAAATGATGGGACGCATTATTATAATGCAAAGAAAATAAACCAAAGTTCAATCTTTGGAACAAATTTAAAAGAAACCACTCGGTTATTTTAAAAGATCAGATTTTTTAATTGCGGAGCTTTAACCACTCCTTTTTTTAAAAAAAAGTATCAGGTTCCTTCAATTATATCAAGTTCACTACGTTCATGGTTTGCCAAAATCAGTCGTAGCCCTCCGTCATTTCGGTTGAATATTCAGTAGTATTCAAGCTATGTATTTTGACCTTCGCCAAGGCATAGTGATTGGTAGCTGCTGAATATTTATCTGTAGCATAGATAGATGCGTTGGTTTGGAACAGTCGTACTACTATTTTGGCCTTCGTCAAGGATATGTACGAGTGGGTTCAAATTAACTCGGATAATAACGGGTAGAACTTGACATGTGACTTATGATATGTTGGCCTTCGTCAAGGTCATAAGAGCATGGGGCAAAAATTTATATCGGGAATTTCTAAAGAAACTGAAATTTGCAGAGAGAGCATACCATTTTGGAGTTTGATGAATGTAGGTAGGCTTCCTTCAACATTATCATACGATGATATTTTGGATCCCGATCCTACTGTGAGTATATACTACTTATCAGGAGATTCGTCACTTAATGATCAATGCTATAAACCAAGTAGGTGCCAAGAAAGGTGTCAGCGGGGTTACGCCTCCAGAGAAAAGAGGTTATTTAATTAAGGAACTTCACGAAAGCGTTGGAAAACCTCCCTCGAAGTATCGACACTGACCTGGCTGAACGGCTAAGCAAGAATTGTACGGTGAGAATAGTCCTGGCTAATTCTTCTTTTATGGTTTGAGGAGGGATTCGAGAAACAGTGGGAGCCATCCTGTTTAGATAAATTAAAAACCACTCTAAACTTGCAAGAGCATCATGCTAAAAGTGTTTTCTTCTCTCTCTCTTAATTGCAGCGACCTTGTGACCACGACTAGGTTACATCTAGAGAACAAATTGACTGAATCTGATTTATATGACTGGCAAAGGTCTGTCCAGATGTCCATTGCCTATGACAAGCTGGACCAGCCTATTACTACTCAAGATCCCGCAGTCCCAGGTCCAGTTTCCACCGTCGCGGATATGGATATCCATAAGACAAGGGAAAACGATAAAACGAAAGCCAAGTGCCTCGTCTTAGCTTCAGTTGATGGTGTATACCAGAAGCAGCACGAGAAGATGGACTCAGTTTCCATCTTTCTCCATAACAAAGATTTACATGGAGAGCAATCTCATATCACATGATATGAGACCTTGACCGGATTAATTCAAGTGAGGTTGGCCGTCGGGTCATCTGTAGGGGACAACGTCCTTACAATGACTAGCTGTATTGATCAGCTCAAGGACCTGAAGACCACGTTGGAGAACGAGTCAGATACTGACTTAATTCTACAATCTCTACCTTCTACCCTGAAGGAAACCAGGGAAGAAGAAGGAAAGAGAAGGGCAAAAGTTTCGGGACTAATGTAGTAAAAGAGGAACGTTCCTATTGTTATACGATTGGGCATAGGCAGAAAGATTGCAGGGCTTTGGAAGCCAGTAGCCAGGATACGAAGCATGTTGTGGATTCGGCCTCAAGTGTGTTTGTAATTGAGAACTGTTTGTCAATTAACTCTACCTCCTGGGTACTAGATACCGGAGCAGGATCTCATATCTGTAATTCATTACATGCTTTGAGAAACCGTAGAGTTATTAAGGTAGGTGATTTGTCTCTCAGAGTTGCAAACGGAATGAGTGTGGACGCTGAATCCGTGGGAGAATATCGCCTAGGTTTGACAAGTGGGCAGATATTGATTCTACATAACCGTCTGTATGTACCTAGTATGACTTGTAATATCATATCAGTGTCCTCACTTTCAAAAGAGGGATATGATTTTATATTTGTAAGCGATGTAGTTCACATCCACCTAAATCAAGTTTTGATTGGGTCTGGTACATTAGATAACGGCATATACGTATTGTGTCAATCTCGGGTTTTCAATGTCCAGAACACACTTAAAAGAAAGTCTCCGGAATTAAATCAAGCTTTCTTATGGCATTGTAGACTAGGTCACGTCAATGAGAAAAGGTTGACTAAGTTACATAGAGAAGGATATTTGAATCCGTTCGAATATCAATCTTATGCTACTTGTGAATCTTGTCTCATAGGAAATATGACAAAGAATCCGTTTACTGGACACGTTGTAAGAGCAAGCGAGCTCTTGGGACTCATACACAGTGATGTGTGCGGTCCAATGTCTACACATGCGCGAGGTGGTTATTCCTACTTCATTACTTTTACCGATGATTTCTCTAGGTATGGATATGTCTTCCTAATAAAGCATAAATCCGAGGCCTTTGAGAAATTCCAAGAATACAAGAATGAAGTGGAAAACCAAACAGGCAAAAGTATCAAGACACTGAGATCTGATCGAGGTGGTGAATACTTAAGTGCCGAGTTCTTGGGTTACTTAAAATAGAATGGAATTCTCTCTCAGCTTACTCCTCCATACACACCGCAACACAACGGTGTATTAGAAAGGAGGAATCGAACCCGATTGGATATGGTTCGTTCCATGATGAGTAAGGCTGAGTTACCGCGATCTTTATGGGGTTATGCGCTAGAATCAGCTGCATATCTTTTGAACAAGGTTCCAACCAAAACTGTCCCTACCACACCATATCAGATGTAGAGTGGGAAGAAACCCTGTCTTCAGTACCTGAAGGCATGGGGATGTCCAGCTTTTGTTAAAAAGCAGCATGTGGACAAGCTCGAGGCACGCTCAGTACTATGTAAGTTTGTGGGATACCCAAAGAACTCCAGGGGGTATTTTTTCTATTACGCAGAGGAACAAAAGGTTTTTGTTTCTCGTAATGCCCATTGTCTAGAACATCAGTTTTTAGAAAAGGAAACAAGTGGGAGCGAAATAGAACTGGAAGAAATTCCAGAACCACAAACTACTACTGAAAGTATGGTAGAACCTGAGGCTTCAGAAGAAAGGGACATCCCGACGCCACTCCGCAGGAGTAGTAGGCGGTCTCATCCGCCCTAAAGATACTACGGTTTTCTCATAGACGGGGATAAAGATGATTGCACTATTGACTATGATGAGCCAACTAGCTTCCAGATAGCCATTCAGAGCGGCGACTCGGTAAAATGGCTGAATGCAATGCGGACCGAAATGGAGTCTATGTAGACTAACAAAGTATGGACTTTGGACATTGCTCCAGATGGGGTAAAACCCGTAGGATGCAAATGGATCTTCAAAAAGAAGATTGGTGTAGATAGACAGGTTGAAACCTATAAGGCTAGACTTGTTGCAAAGGGTTTCCGTCAAAGACCTGGTTTGGAATATGACGAAACCTTTTCTCCAGTGGCTATGCTCAAATCCATTCGGGTCCTTCTTGCTATTGCTGCCTTCCACGATTATGAGATCTGGCAGATGGACGTAAAGACGGCCTTTCTAAATGGTAATTTAGAAGAAAGCGTCTATATGGATTAGCCAGATGGATTCATTCAGAGTGGGAGCAGCGGTAAAGTATGCAAGCTGCTTAAGTCCATTTATGGACTAAAGCAAGCATCGCGGAGTTGGAACATCTGTTTTGATGATGCTGTCAAAGAATTTGACTTTATCAAATATCCAGATGAACCATGCATATACAGTAAGATTTTAGGGAGAGCTGTAGTATTCATCGTCTTGTACGTGGATGACATTCTCCTAATAGGAAATAATATTCCTATGTTACAGTCAGTCAAAAGATTCTTATCACAGAAATTCTCCATGAAAGACCTGGGTGATGCCACCAACATTCTGGGGATCCGGATTTATCGTGATAGATCAAAAAGGATGTTGGGACTTTCGCAGTCCAGGTACATAGACACCATATTGAAGAGATTCAGTATGGATGATTCTAAGAGCGGTAAACTACCGGCTTGTCACGGAATCACCCTCTCCAAAGAGATGTCTCCCAAGACTGATTTGGAAAGGGATCGCATGTCAATTATACCCTACGCTTCTGCGGTAGGCTCTATAATGTATGCGATATTATGTACCAGACCAGATGTAGCATACGCCTTGAGCGTAGTAAGCCGGTATCAGGCAAACCCAGGGGAGAAGCACTGGATAGCAGTAAAGAACATTTTCAAGTACCTAAGGAGGACTAAGGAGATGTTCTTGGTGTATGGCGGAAAAGTCCTCCATGTGGAGGCCTTTGCCGACTCCGGCTTCCAGAGTGACAAGGATGACTCTAAGTCCATGTCGGGTTATGTCTTTACCCTCAATGAAGGGGCGGTCTGTTGGAAGAGTTCCAAATAGGAGACCATTGCTGACTCAACAATGGAAGCGGAGTACATAGCGGCTTGCGATGCCGCAAAAGAAGCTGTCTGGATGAAGAAGTTCCTCATAGAGCTTCAGGTGGTTCCTACCAGTGTTGATCCAATACCTCTGTATTGTGACAACAACGGCGCTATAGCTTTAGCGAAGGAACCCAGGTCCCATCAGAAATCCAGACACATCTTAAGGCGGTATCACCTAATCAGGGAGATCGTCGATCGCCGGGAGATCGAGGTGAAAAGAGTAGAGACGGAGAAAAACATTGCTGATCCATTCACAAAGGCCATTCCTCAGACGCAGTTCGAGAGGCTATTCGAGATGATAGGTCTACGATATGCCAGCTCATGGCCCTAGTGCAAGTGGGAGATTGTTTGTGTATATGCCCTAGGGGCCATTATTGTAACATACTTGTATGTATATTACTTAATGGAAGCTTGGGATATTCACAGTTGTATATGCAGTCTTGCTAAAAATTCTAGTATGCTATTTGGTTTGTGTCCACTTTAATATGTTCATATGTTTCTTGTAACGTATCACTTATACATATTAGTAGAGCCCATAGGATCTTTGCTTGATTACCAGCGTTGTGATGGCAGTCACACTAGTAGGGGCTGAGAAGTCTATAAGCAACATCCTATACTTGTGCCTAGTCGTAGAATTATCGAGACAGGGCATCGAAACTCCAGAGTAGAGTAGTGTGTAAGCTTCTCATCCCAATTGGGGAGATGGTCTGTCCCACAGCCGTCAGTACGTCATACTGGAGATAGTATACAGGTGCTCGTTAGGTTACGGGTACACCGGACAGGACTCGCAGGGGAACTGATTGGTTGGTATTATACCCGACGTCAGTTAACAGTTCCCAGGTGATATGAGTACAGCATAGTCCGCAGACTTGACACTGCTACTTCGCCTCCAGTGTGTCCCACTATTCTTAGATTGCTACCCTACCACGGCTCAAAGGAGTCGTGCAAACAGGTAGCAGTTGGGTGCAGTCCTGAGCACTTGGAGGCAGTGTCAGTTAGACATGATTCGTCTCTCCCGGTATTGGGAGTTGATATCGCGCTGTGTCAGAGAGCCATTACGCAAAGTCCCTGGCCAGGGAAAGCGAGATTTACTGGTAGATTCCAGTAGTTTCTCAGGGTGTAATGGGCTACGCTCCGACACGGCTTATACCGCTATTAGGGGACTGACGCTTGCCGCCCCCTAGGCTAGATATGCGATAGTCTTAGACGAACAGACCGGACTGTACGGAGATTGTCACATCAGGCTCAGTAGGAGTTCGGATGGGTTTCCTCATCGGTCTTCTTATCGTCAACTACCTGGGGACCGTTAAATACAGCTAGTGCCGCTTGCGGTCTGTGGTTAAATCCACTGCGAGCGTAGTGTCGAGTCTTTAGAGTCCCACACAGAGGGTTTCCCTGCTCCAGGCGAAACGATATAGAGGTTGTATGGTTTTACGACAAGGGTTCGGACGCATACGTGTTTAAACGTACGTACGACGTTCGGACAGTTTTTACTAGCCGGCTTTGGTTTAAGCCAGATTCTAGTATCAGGTTATTGGATTTATACAGTCTAAAGTTTTTCCATGTTTTTACAGATTGGAGGGCGTTATCGTAATTTTCCGGGAAGCTTCTAGAAACATGGTGACTTGGGGGGTAAGGTGTCATTTGCATTAAATGATATTGTGACTCATTATGTGTGATTCATCATGTCATTAATGCATTATTAAATGCTTAATGACTCACATAGTGAATCACTCATAATGCATTTATGTAGCATGATGAATAATCTTATTTTATTCATTTATTCATTATGCTTCATATATTAAGTGAGAAACAATATCATATTTCATTCTTATCATGACCTTCTCTCTCCTCAAGCTCTCTCATTCTTGAAACCCTAACCCTAACCTCTCATGTGTTGAGATCAAGGGTTAGCTAGACTAATACATCCATAACCTCACTCTATATCCCCTAGGTAGCTTAGATTAGCACTTTGATCAACCTAGTTATCTCAAGTTAGAGATCAAGCTTGGCGTAGGAGCTCTCGGGTGGATCGTCTTTGACTCGAGGAGGCCGTTGAGGTGCCGATGTTCCAAGGAGCCTACGAGGAATGGAGGACAGTGATGAAGACCCGAAGGACAAGTAACGTGAGGTATAACTTCGAATCCGAGTAGTTAAACCTCTCGTAGTTTGCTAGTAACGGTTTAGATACGATTCATGCGCTCAAGTCCGTGTTACGATGCTTTGATAATCGTTTTTCATATATTCCGCCTCCCCGTAAGTTCGTGGGGTGCGTGACATGGACTTACAATTACAACCTTTGTAGTCCTTTCCTTCGCTTCATAAGCTCTGAATAGTGGTCGCTTCGCTATGATCCAAGAACTCCCGGACACTTGAGAGGCTCCACAAGTCGAATGATCCATGCTTGCTTGAAGAATTCGAAATCCAAGATGATCTATTTCGAGAAAACACGAACTAAAGCTATGACTTCACTAATATGGAATTAGTGAAGCTAACACACTAATCTATTTGGCTAGTATTGAAGAGGATGATGAAGTAGGAATTTTTCTCTCTTTAGTTTTCTTTTTCTCACAATCTTTCATCTCAGGATCAAAAGCTAGAAAGCTTTTGCAATGAGGAAGAAGAGATGAAGTGATGAAAAATAATTGAAGTGAGGTTAGAAATGCAACCTTGGGTGAGTATATGGCATGCACTAACTCATGTAGAGAGTTAACCATGGCTATGTGTAATAGTTAGGTTAACAAAATATCTCAAGTGAAACAAAAAGGGTGGACTAAGTCAATGGTTATCTACAAGCTTCTCCAAGCTTCTAACCATGAGTCATTTCCACTTAATTTTGAATTACTTGATATAAATAGAAACCCAAACATTATTAATATCATGGTGTAAATCTCATACACCCATGTTTCTTGTATAACCAAACATGTCACGTTAATAATATATATCACATATATATCATTTGTGAACTAAAGAAAATAATACAATAAACATATATCACATATATGTTAAATGTATCACTTGTGAGAATAATAAATACTTAAGTGAGCATATAATATGTATCATTTTATCGAATCAACACTTAATCCGATAACCCGGCTATATCACATATACCGGGCTGATATCACATATCGAGAGAATAGAATACGGTATCGCATACACGTATCAATCTCGTCCCACACATATCACATACGTGTTCCTACTCCGTTTCGCCTGAGCTAGGAAACCTCTGTGTAGAACTCTAAAGACTCGTCAATATGCCGGCAGTAGGTGATGATCATATCAAACACCCACAAGATGCAAGCGGTCAGCTAAACGTAACAGCCACCCGGGTATTGAGCGACCAGAAGATCAACAAACAAACCTGTACATACTCCTGCGAATCCAATCAGTAAACACTACCGTACAGTCCGGTCTCTTCGCCTTATATGTCGCATATCCAGTCTAGGGGTGGTAAACGTCAGACCCTAGTAACCGATAACTCGTGTCGATGTGAGGCTCATAACAGGTTGAGAAACTACTGGTAACACTTACCAGTAGATCTCCTTATCAACTCTGGCCAGGGACTTCCAGTTATAGCCAATCGAACACAGCGCAACATCACCCCCCAATACCGGGAGAAACGAAACCCCTCCTATCGCTCATTGCCACCAAGTGATTCGGGACTGTACCCAAAGGCCACCGTTTTGCACGTTCTCTTAAACGTGGCAAGGTGGATATCAAAGCACGGTGGGAATCACACAAGACTCTATGACGATCTCGGGTATACAGACTAACCTGTACCAGTGTCACCAGTGAACTGCTATCTGACAATAGGTATAATACCAGCAAGGAGTTCTCGGCGAGTCCGTTCAATGTACGTAGTCACCACTGAGCACCCATATACCATCTTTGATGTCAAACACCAATGGTTGTAGGATCATCCATTGCCCATCATATAGGTCATGATGCGTATACGCTAGTCTACTCTGGAGTATCGATGCCCTGTCTCGATACACCCTTCACTAGGAACAATTATAGGATGTACTCGTGGACTACCCTGGCCCCACTAGTATGATCTGCATCATAGTCCTAGTAGTCAAGTACATATCCTAAGGACTTTATCAACATGTGAGAGCAAGACAGTAACACAATATAAGTCAACATGTTAAGATAAAGAGCAACCGGATAGCATACTGTCATATCGAGCACCTCTCTATATATATCCAAGAATCCACTATAATATACATACTATGTACAACAATGGTCTCTAGGGCATATACATAACTAACAATCTCCCACTTGCACTAAGGCCAGCTATTATAGTATCTCATACCTAACATCCCGAAGAGTCTCTCAAATTGTATCTGGGGAATGTCCTTCGTGAATGGATCCGCAGTGTTATCCTTCGTGTATACTCTCCTGACCTCAATCTCCCGGCGACAAATTATCTACCTGATCAGGTGATACCGCCTCAGAATATGCATGGATCTCTGATTGGACCTGGGGTCCTTGGCTAAACCAACAGCTCCATTGTTATCACAATACAAAGGTATTGGATGCTCGATGGATGGAACCACTCCAAGTTCGTTTATGAACTTCTTCATCCAGACAGCCTCTATGGCAGTATCGTTGGCAGCGATGTATTCAGCCTCCATCGTCAAGTCTGCCATGGTTTCCTGTTAGGAACTCTTCCAACAAACCGCCCCTCTATTGAGGGTAAAGACAAATCCCGAGTGCGACTTAGAGTCGTCCTTATCACTTTAGAAGCTTGAATCGGTAAAGGACTCCACCTGGAGTTCTCCGTTACCATACACCAAGAACATCTCTTTAGTCCTTACCAAGTACTTGAGAATGTTCTTCACAGCTATCCAGTGACTCTCTTCTGGATCTGCTTGATACCTACTCACTACACTTAGTGAGTATGCTACATCGGGTCTGGTACATTGCATCGCGTACATGATAGAGCCTACTGCCGAAGCATAGGGTATCCCTTGCATGCGAGCTCTCTCCAAATCAGTCTTAGGAGACATCTCTTTGGAGAGAGTGAGTCCAGAGATCGTGGGTAAATTCCCACGCATGGATTCTTCCATACTAAACCTCTTTATTATGGTGTCAATGTACCTGGATTGGGACAATCCCAGTATCCATTTAGATCTATCTCTATAGATCTTAATTCCCAAGATGTTGGAGGCATCACCTAGATCTTTCATTGAGAATCTATGTGCTAAGAAGAGCTTGACCGAGTGCAGCATAGGAACATCATTTCAAATCAAGAGTATGTCATCTACGTACAATACGAGGAAGACAACCTTACTCTCTGCCACCTTCTTGTATATACAAGGTTCATCTATATTTTTGATGAAGTCAAATTCTTTGACTACAACATCAAAACAGATGTTCTAACTCCGCGTTGCCTTCTTTAACCCGTAGATGGATTTAAGCAGATTGCACACCTTTCCGCTGCTCCTACTGTCTATGAAGCTCTCTGGCTGAGTCATGTACACGCACTTCACTAAATCACCATCTAGAAATGTGGTTTTAACATCCATTTGCCAGATTTCGTAGTTATGGTATGCAACAATGGCAAGTAGGATCCGGATGGACTTAAGCATAGCACTGGAGAAAAGGTTCGTCATAATCCATACCTGGTCGTTAACAAAAACCCTTTGCAACAAGTCTAGCTTTGAAAGTCTCAACTTTTCCATCTACACCATGTTTCTTCTTAAAGATCCATTTGCTCCCAATGGGTTTTTCCCCTTCAAGAGAAACTTCCAAAGTCCATACTTTGTTGGTGTACATGGATTCCATCTCAGATCGCATTGCATCCAGCCATTTCACAGAGTCTCCACTCGTGATGGCCTGCACGAAGCTAGTCGGGTCATCATCTTCCATGATGCAGTCCTCGCTACCTCCATCAATGAGAAAACCGTAGTATCTCTCAGGTGGATGAGAAACCCTACTAGATCGGCGGAGTGGCTGAGGTTCGTCGAGAACTACTGAATCCTCTGGTTCCAATAATTCATCAGTTGCAGTTTGTGCTACTGGATCTTCTTCCAACTCTACCTCTTTGCCACTAACTTCTTTTACAATAAATTCATTTTCTAAAACGGTGGCATATTGAGAAACAAACACCTTTTGCCCCTCAGCGTGGTAGAAAATATATCCTTGTGAATTCTTTGGATATCCCACAAACTTGCATAGAACTGATCGTGCCCCGAGTTTGTCCGGATTTTGCCTTTTGACATAGGCCGGACAAGCCCGTTTCTTAACTCGTTTAAAATATGGTCTCTTCCCACTCCATATCTCATGTGGTGTAGTAGGTACAGATTTAAATGGAACTTGATTCAATAGGTATGCTTTTGTCTCAAGTGCATAACCCCAAAAAGAAATAGGCAACTCAGCGGTGCTC
This sequence comes from Agapanthus africanus, assembly GCA_030015575.1. Lineage (NCBI taxonomy): Eukaryota > Viridiplantae > Streptophyta > Magnoliopsida > Asparagales > Amaryllidaceae > Agapanthus > Agapanthus africanus. The sequence goes on from JASDDO010000022.1 coordinate 396,323,745, forward strand.
ATCACAGAGCGCACCATATCTAATAGGGTGCGATTCCTCCATTCCGATACACCATTGTGTTATGGTGTATATGGAGGAGTAAGCTGAGAGAGAATCGCATTCCCTTTTAGATAATCCATGAACTCATTGCTCAAGTATTCTCCTCCTCGATCAGATCGAAGGATCATAATACTTTTACCCGTTTGGTTCTCGACTTCTTTCTTATATTCTTTGAATTTCTCAAAAGCTTCAGACTTGTGTTTCAACAGGAACACATGTCCGTATCTTAAGAGATCGTCAGTGAATGTAATGAAGTATGAGGAACAATTCCTGGCATGTCTAGACATGGGACCACATACATCACTATGTATCAGTCCTAAAAGTTCCGTATCTCTTTCTCCGTGTCCACTAAACGGAGTTTTGGCCATTTTTCCTTTGAGACATGACTGGCAAGTGTCATAAGATGAAAATTCGAACGGATTGAAATATCTATCCTTATGCAACTTAGCTAGTCGTGTTGCATTGATATGACCTAGTCTACAACGCCACAAGAAGGATTCGTTCATTTCTGAACTCTTCCTTTTGCGTGTGTTTTGTACATTAAGAACTGTGGTTTGGTTTAGAACGTATATGTCACTATTTAACGAGCCTGATCCAATCAACTTTTGATTCAGGAAGTTGTTCATAACATTATCCTGTACTACAAAATTATATCTTTCTTTACTTAATAAAGAAACTGATATAAGATTGCATATCAGGGTCGGTATGTAATAGCATTCGTTCAGAACCAATGTATTACCATTTGGTAACACAAGGCGATATTCGCCAACTGATTTGGCTGCAACATTTGCAACATTCCCTACTCTTAGGGAATGATCACCCTCTCCCAGTTCCCTACCTTTCTTCAGCCCATGTAACATATTACATATATGGGATCCTGATCCGGTATCTAATACCCAGGACGTAGAGTGAACTGAGAAACAGTTCTCGATAACAAACACCCCCGAAGAAGATGCATCAGCATGCTTATTCTTCGTCTGGGCGGCAAGTGAATTCTGGCATTCCCCTATTTCCTGTTCAGTCTTATAATAATTATAAGAAAAAACGGAACCAATGGTCCCCTGCTCAGTATAACAAGCGGGTTCAGCCAATACATCCATATTATTATCTTGATTAAGGCCTGACATGGTCGCTACCTAGAAAGTGAGAGAAGAAAACACTTTAGTGTATGCTCTTGGAAGATTAGATTCATTATTATTTTATCTAATCAGGATGGCTCCTACTGTTTTTCATCAAATCTTCCTTCAAACCCTAAAAGGTAAGACTAGCCGGGATTAATTACACCTTATAAGTTCGCCAATCTTTCAGCCAGATCAGTGTTGGTACTTTGAGGGAGGTTCCCCGTGCTTTTGCACGAACCTAATTAAAATAAACCTCGTTTTCCCAGAGGAATAACCCCGTTAACAAATTTCTAGACACCTACTTGATCGGCTAATTGTCATGTGTAAAACTCTCTCAGGAGTAACTCTTACTCGTAGTGGGTATCGGGATCCAACTATCTCATAGAGGGTTTGCAATCTCATTGCAAATTTCAACACTTGAAATTTACGATAATAATTTTACCCCTAGCAACTTATAACCTTAACATAGTCAAGAAATCATAACCCCTAGCCAAGTTCAACTCGTTATTTCCCGATTGAATTAAACCCACCCACACGACCCTTAACATAGTCAACAAAGTCGTACGAATACCTTAATCCAATCACATCTCATGTTTTAGCAGATAAGCACTAATTAGCTACCGCATACTATGCCTTAACATAGTCAACAAACGAAGCACGAATACTAAGTAGTACTTATCTGAAATGACGGAGGGCTACGACAGGTTTTTTATGAAAACCTTTTGCGTAATGAACTCGATATCGTGTTAGAAACAAGTGATTTTTAAAAGGAGTGTTTTTTAGGCTTTTAGTAGTTTCGCTAAAGAGATCACTCCCGGTGAAGGATCTCGGCTCTTTCCTTATCGAATAAGGTGCTGGATATTCTACAAGGAAAACCGCTATGCGAAGTAAGAACTATAGAAGCAATCAAAAACAAAACCGAGCGAGTTGGAGCATCTGCTATTTTCACTAAAAAGGTCACTCCCGGTGAAGGGATCTCGGCTCTTTCCGTATCGAATATGGTGCTGGATATTCTACAAGGAATACCGCTATGCAAAGCAGAAACTAGAGCTACCCTTTTTGAAAATTTTATTCTACAACATCTTATAGGTTTCTTTTCTTTTCATTAATCTCAATAATGAATTCCCATCATTTATGCTTCCTAAGCAACACAGATGAAACAAAAGCAATAAGATTTATATCTCATATATATATAGTATAAGCATTCATCTCACGCATATAAAATGATCACATCACAGAATATCAGCAGAAGAATCATATATGAAATATTGGATATACTAGGAATTCCTTGTTTTATTTAATCCAGTAAAAACGTGGATTCCACGGTCGTGATGAATAGCCAAAACCTACATCCCTAGATCCCTACGAGAGCGGCAATTAACCCATCCAATTCTAGAGTTAGGAGACCTGGACACAACTCCTCGGGTTGGTCTCCCACTGGACTCTAGAACCCGGTTACTTGTGCTCCCCTCCTTGGGTCTATCCTAATGCGGAAAAGTAAATAATATACAACAATGGTGACAACATCCTCAACCCGAAAGTGCCCCAATAAAAGAATATTACATACAATGAATTTTATATGAATGAAAATAAAAGCTCTCATCCCACATAAAACCCCCAGCTATTCTAATCACGACGATCCAATATAACATATCACAGCAACACATAACATCACATGTCATCAACGTAAGTAAATATGCGTATCCCAATTGTCGTTGATCTATAGCAATGAAACCGATGATACACCATATATTACACTTATGGTCGCAGAAAAGAAATGAAAAACTACAACATTTGGAATCCACAATTACCTTAGACATCATAAACCCGAAATATCACATATTACGGATTTCATGCCTAACTATATGAATTCCACATATTGTATCACAATCACAGATAGCTAGGCGAAGTTAGACAATTCGATCGATTCAACGAATTCCCAAAATTTCCCAGAGAGCTCAACACTTGAGCACTGTTAAAGTTAACCAGAGACATACCACAGTTCCTACGGACCTACAACTGAAGGCCCGACCCAAGCCTCTCAAGTGGCGCCGTGGATCCGCCGCCAAAACCATGTTTTGGCCGCGGATCCGCGGTCACTTAGACGAGTTAGGGTTTCGTTCTTCAAGTGTGTCCATAAAATTCCCTGCATGATTTTTTGAACATTTTTAACATGAAAAATTTCAACTTTTCAAAAAATTTCCAGAAAGGGGGTATTATTTGGGTTTTCGGGGTTCGATCGGAATTCTAGCTTCGTCTAGACAACGCCTAATGCTCTAGCTTGGCTCTAATACAACTGTAGGGTTTCCTTAGCACCTTAGCAAGGTTATGGAAAGCAACAATCATGCTATTTTAAAATTTTGGGGTGCTAAACAAACCAACGATGTAATCGAACTAGAGAATTAGGGTTAACTTTGCATGTAAACAACTTTACAACTAAGTTTTTAGGGATTAAAACCGTTGTAGTCCATTCCTTCGCTTCATAAGTTCCGAGTAGTGGTCCCTTCGCTACGACCAAGAACTCTCGGACTCTTGAGAGGCTCCACAAGTCGAATGATCCATGCTTGTTGAAGACTTCGAAATCGAAGATGATCTACTTCGAGGAAACACGAACTCAAGCTATGACTTCACTAATATGTAATTAGTGAAGCTAACACACTAATCTATATGGCTAATATATAAGAGGATGATGAAGTAGGAATTTTTCTGTCTTTAGTTTTCTTTTTCTCACAATCTTTCATCACAAGATCGAAAGCTAGAAAGCTTTTGCAATGAGGAAGAAGAAGATGAAGTGATGAAAAATAATTGAAGTGAGGTTATAAATGCAACCTTGGGTGAGTATATGGCATGCACTAACTCATGTAGAGAGTTAACCATGGCTATGCGTAATGGTTAGGTTAACAAAATATCTAAGTCAATGGTTATCTACAAGCTTCTCCAAGCTTCTAACCATGAGTCATTTCCACTTAATTTTGAATTACCTGATATAAATAGAAACCCAAACAATATTAATAGCATTGTGTAAGTCTCATACACTGTCACGACCCGAAATTTGGCACGTGACGGCCCCAGTACTACTCAACGTCTACAGGCGTAACGCAGTAAAAGAAAGCCAAAACCCTGAAATCTAAACCATAAAAAGACAAGAAAAGATAAGAAAAAATGTTTAAAAGTATTTGAAATCACAACCCAAATTCTTTAAAAGTCCAACTTTATTTCCTTTAAAATTTTGGCAGCACCTCCTTTGTAAAAGCTAGCCTCAAAAATGGGTACAACATAAATATAAAGTAAAGCATCCCCAAACGGGAGCAAATACTGTTAGTGTATATGCCCTAGGGACAATTATTGTATCATACTTGTATGTATATTACTTAATGGAAGCTTCGGATATTCACAGTTGTATATACAGTCTTGCTAAAAATGGTAGTATGCTACTTGGTTTGTGTCTACTTTAATATGTGCATATGTTTCTTGTAACGTATCACTTATACATATTAGTAGAGCCCATAGGATCTTTGCTTGATTACCAGCGTTGTGATGGCAGTCACACTAGTAGGGGCTGGGTAGTCTATAAGAAACATCCTATACTTATCCCTAGTCGTAGGATTATCGAGACTAGGCATCTATACTCCAGAGTAGACTAGTGTGTACGCTTCTCATCCCAGTTTGGGAGATGGTCTGTCCCACAGCCATCAGTATGTCGTACTAAAGATAGTAAACAGGTGCTCATTAGGTTACGGGTACACCGGACAAGACTCGCAGGGGGACTGTTGGTTGGTATTATACCAATCGTCAGTTAACAGTTCCCAGATGACATGAGTACAACATAGTCCGCAGAGTTGACACTGCTACTTCGCCTCGAGTGTGTCCCACTGTTCTTAGATTGCTACCCTACCACGGCTCAAAGGAGTCGTGCAAACAGGTAGCAATTGGGTGCAGTCCCGAACACTTAGAGGCAGTGGAGGTTAGAAAGGATTCGTCTCTCCCGGTATTGGGAGATGATATCGCGCTTTGTCAGAGAGCCATTACGCAAAGTCCCTGGCCAGGGCAAGCGAGATTTACTGGTAGGTTCCAGTAGTTTCTCAGGGTGTAATGGGCTACGCTCCGACACGACTTATACCGCTATTAGGGGACTGACGCTTGCCGCCCCCTAGGCTAGATATGCGATAGTCTTAGACGAACAGACCAGACTGTACGGAGATTGTCACATCAAGCTCAGTAGGAGTTCGGATGGGTTTCCTCATCGGCCTTCTTATCGACATCTACCTGGGGACCGTTACGTACAGCTAGTGCCGCTTGCGGTCTGTGGTTAAACCCACTGCCAGCATAGTGTCGAGTCTTTAGAGTCCCACACAGAGAGTTTCCCTGCTCCAGGAGAAACGATATAGAGGTCGTATGGTTTTACGACAAGGGTTCGGACGCGTACGTGTGTTTACGCACGTACGACGTTCGGACAGTTTTTACTAGTCGGCTTTGATTTAAGCCAGATTCTAGTATCAGGTTATTGGATTTATACAGTCTAAAGTTTTTCCGTGTTTTCACGGATTGGAGGGGCGTTCTCGTAATTTGTCGAGAAGCTTCTAGATGGATGATGACATGGAGGGTAAGGTGGCATTAACATTTAATGAATTTGTGACTCACTTAGATGAATCATTCAAGTGAGTAAATGAAGCATTTATTGCTTAATGACTCACTTGATGATTCATTGAATATATTTAATGAAGCATGATGATATTGCATTTTTATTTATTCTTTTTGATTTTCTTATGCTTCATAATATATTAGAAGTGAGAAGTTTTTTCATTCATAACTTATGCTCACCTTCTCTCTCCTCAAGCTCTCTCTTGAAACCCTACTCCCCTCTCATGTATTGAGGTCAAGGATTAGATAGACTAATACATCCATAACCTCACTCTATATCCCCTAGGTAGCTTAGATTAGCACTTTGAGCAACCTAGTTATCTCATGTTAGAGATCAAGCTTGGCGTAGGAGCTCTCAGGTGGATCGACTTTAACACGACGAGGCCGTTGAGGTGCCGATGTTCCAAGGAGCCTACGAGGAGTGGAAGACAGCGATGAAGACCCGAAGGACAAGTAACATGAGGTATAACTTCGAATCCGAGTAGTGAGACCTCTCGTAGTTTGCTAGTAACGGTTTAGACAAAATTCATGCGCTCAAGTCCGTGTTACGAAGCTTTGAAGATCGTTTTTCATATATTCCGCCTCCCCGCAAGTTCGTGGGGTGCGTGACATGGACTTACTGTGGTATCAGAGCCAACTAAACCATTACTAGCTTGTTAGCAACTAATTAGAAGTTCGATCGACGGAAAACATGAAAACGAAACCCCGGAACCCTAACAGTTTCTGTAAATTTTAAACGTGTCGAAAAAAATATTTGATATGCCTTAAAATTCACAGCAGGTAAATATAAGAATTCTGGGAAAATACGGAGTTCTAACTCGGCTTGATGGTCGCGGATCCGCGACAAGGGTGTGCTTTTGGCCGCGGATCCGCGGCGAAGTCAACCCCGAGTTGACTCCGATTTGCTCTACAATTCATATATTTTGGTGTTCTGTTTTCCTGTATGTTCTGTTTCTGCCCAGGTTATTTCAGTGCTGGTTTGCTTTTGGGGTAGACACGGAAAATGGTTGTTGATCGATGTTCTAAGTTATTTGCTAATTGGGTTTTTATCTGTAATGTTTAATGTGTTCGTAAACCTCTCCTAACTGCTAGTATGTCGGTTGGCAGGGGGTTGCACATTTCTGTAGTGTTTACTGTTTGTGTATATAGACTTGATTGGAGTGTTGTGATGATTAGCCGGGGTTTGAGATGGGTTTAAAATTCATTCATTCGATGTAAATGTAATATGATGTAATATTCTTTTGCGGGGCGCATCCAGGTTGCGGTTGTAGCCACCATTGTATTATTTCTTTTTACTGATTTTGCTCCTAGGATAGACCCAAGGCGGGGTACACAAAAAGCCGGGTACGTTGAAGTGTTTAGTGGACTACTCGCGTTGTTGAGGGAGACCGCTTCACTTCGGGTACTTGGCGGATAGTTTGTCGTACCCGTAGGGGTCTAGGGTTGGGGTAATGGCTTTTCATCACAACTGTGTAATCCATCTTGTATTGCAGGCTCAAAGCAAATGCGGATTGCAAGTATATCCAATAAAGTTCATCAGTGATCTGGAATGCTTATTATTGCGTCTGACGAACGTAAAATATCTATATATGATAGCTATTAGACGTCACTTATGTTTTACACCTGCACTAGCCCAGACCCCGCTCTGTCGTCAGTTAAGTAACCTAACGGGTGATGACGGGACCCCGTGGCGAATGCGGGTGGCATAAGAGGACGTAGTATTTTCGTTGTTTTCTGCAATGATAGGATAAATGATGGGACACATTATTATAATGCAAAGAAAATAGACCAAAGTTATGTCGTTGGAACAAATTTAAAAGAAACCACTCGGTTATTTTAAAAGATCAGAATTTTTAATTGTGGAGCTTTAACCACTCCTTTTGAAAAGTATCAGGTTCCTTCGATTATATCACGTTCACTACGTTCACGTTTTTGCCAAAACCAGTCGTAGCCCTCCGTCATTTCATATGGATAGTCAATAGTATTCAAGCTGTGTTTGTTTGGCCAAAGTCGAGGCACAGTGTTTGGAAGCTGTTGGATATTCATATGTAGCATAGATAGATGCGTTAGTTTGGGACAGTCGTACTGCCTTGTTTGGCCAAAGTCAAGGGTATGTACGGATGGGTTCAAATTAACCGGGAAAATGACGGGTAGAAGTTAACATGTGACTTATAATTTGTTTGGCCAAAGTCAAGGTCATAAGAGCATGGGGCAAAAATCCACATCGGGAATTTCTAAAGAAACTGAAATTTGCTAGTATTGCATACCATTTTGGAGTTTGATGAATGTTGGTAGGATTCCTTCAACATTATCATACGATGATATTTTGGATCCCAATCCTACTGTGATTATATACTACTTATTAGGAGATTCGTCACTTAACGATCAATGCTATCAACCAAGTAGGTGCCTAAAAAGGTGTCAGCGGGGTTACGCCCCCAGAGAAAAGAGGTTCTTTAATTAAGGAACTTCGCGAAAGCGTTGGAAAACCTCCCTCGAAGTATCGACACTGACCTGGCTGAACGGTTAAGCAAGTATTGTACGGTGAGAATTGTCCTGGCTAATTCTTCTTTTATGGTTTGAGGAAGGATTCGAGAAACAGTGGGAGCCATCCTGTTTAGATAAATTAAAACTACTCTAAACTTGCAAGAGTATCATGCTAAAAGTGTTTTCTTCTCTCTCTCTTAATTGCAGCGACCTTGTGACCACGACTAGGTTACATCTAGATAAACAAATTGACTGAATCTGACTAATATGACTGGCAAAGGTCTGTCCAGATGTCCATTGCCTATGACAAGCTGGACCACCCTATTACTACTCAAGATCCCGCTGTCCCAGGTCCAGTTTCCACCGTCACGGATATGGATATCCGCCAGACAAGGGAAAAAGATATAGCGAAAGCCAGGTGCCTCGTGTTAGCTTCAGTTGATGGTGTATACCAGAAGCAGCACGAGAAGATGGACTCAGTTTCTATCTTTCTCCATAACAATGATTTATATGGAGAGCAATCTCAAATCGCAAGATATGAGACCTCGACCGAATTAATTCAAGCGAGGTTGGCCGTCGGGTCATCTGTAGGGGACAACGTCCTTACAATGACTAGCTATATTGATGATCTAAAGGACCTGCAGACCACGTTGGGAAACAGGTCAGATACTGACTTGATTCTATAATCTCTGCCTCCTACCCTAAAGGAAACCAGGGAAGTAGAAGGAAAGAGAAGGGCAAAAGTTTCGGGACTGGATATAGTAAAAAAGGGACGTTCCTATTGTTATGGGATTGGGCATTGGCAGAATTATTGCAGGGCTTTGGAAGCCAGTAGCCAGAATACGAAGCATGTTGTGGCTTCGGCCTCTAGTGTATTTGTAATTGAGAACTGTATGTCAATTAACTCTACTTCCTGGGTACTAGATACTAGAGCAGGATCTCATATCTGTAATTCATTACATGCTTTGAGAAACCGTAGAGTTATAAAGGTAGGTGATTGGTCTCTCAAAGTTGCAAACGGAATGACAGTGAACGCTGAATCCGCGGGAGAATATCGCCTAGGTTTGACAAGTGGGCATATATTGATTTTACGTAACTGTTTATATATACCTAGTATGACTTGTAATATCATATCAGTATCCTCACTTTCTAGAGAGGGATATGATTTTACATTCGTAAGCGATGTAGTTAACATCCACCTAAATCAAGTTCTGATTGGGTCAGGTACATTAGATAACGGTATATACGTATTAAGTCAAGCTCAGGTTTTCAATATCCAGAACACACTGAAAAGAAAGTCTCCAGAAATAAATCGGGCTTTCTTATGGCATTGTAGACTAGGTCACATCAATGAAACACGATTAACTAAGTTACATAGAGAAGGATATTTGAATTCGTTTGAATATCAATCTTATGCTACTTGTGAATCTTGTCTCATGGGAAAGATGACAAAGACTCCGTTTACTGGACATGGAGTAAGAGCAAGCGAGCTCTTGGGACTCATACACAGTGATGTGTGCGGTCCAATGTCTACACATGCGCGAGGTGGTTATTCCTACATCATTACTTTTACGGATGATTTCTCTAGGTATGGATATGTCTTCTTAATGAAACATAAATCAGAGGCCTTTGAGAAATTCCAAGAATACAAGAATGAAGTGGAAAACCAAACAGGAAAAAGTATCAAGACACTGAGATCTGATCGAGGTGGTGAATACTTAAGTGCCGAGTTTCTAGGTTACTTAAAAGAGAATGGAATTCTCTCTCAGCTTACTCCTCCATACACACCACAACAAAACGGTGCATCGGAAAGAAGGAATCGAACCCTATTGGATATGGTTTGTTCCATGATAAGTAAAGCTGAGTTACCACGATCATTCTGGGGATATGCACTAAAATCAGCTGCATACCTTTTGAACCGAGTTCCAACTAAGACTATGCCTACTTCACCATATCAGATGTGGTGTGGAAAGAAACCATATCTTAAGCATATTAAGATATGGGGATGTCCAGCTTTTGTAAAGAAGTAGCATGCGGACAAGCTTGAGGCACGATCAGGACAGTGTAAGTTTATGGGATATCCAAAGAACTCCAAAGGATATTATTTCTATTACGCAGAGGAACAAAAGATTTTTGTTTCTCATAAGGCTCGCTTCTTGGAAACTGAGTTTTTAGAAAATCAGATAAGTGGGAGCGCAATAGAACTGGAAGAAATTCCAAAACCACAAGCTATTACTGAAAGCTTGGTAGAACTAGAGGTTTCAGAAGAAAGGGACATCCCGACGCCACTCCGCAGGAGTAGTAGGCAGTCTCATTCGCCCGAGAGATACTACGGTTTTCTCATAGACGGGGATAGAGAGGATTGCACTATTGACTATGATGAGCCTACTAGCTTCCAGCAAGACATTCAGAGCGGTGACTCAGTAAAATGGGTGGATGCAATGCGGACCGAAATGGAGTCCATGTACACTAACAAAGTATGGACTTTGGACATTGCTCCAGATGGGGTAAAACCCGTAGGATGCAAATGGATCTTTAAAAAGAAGATTGGTGTAGATAGGCAGGTTGAAACCTATAAGGCTAGACTTGTTGCGAAGGATTTCCGTCAAAGACCTAGTTTGGACTATGACGAAACCTTTTCTCCAGTGGCTACGCTCAAATCCATTCGGGTCCTTCTTGCTATTGCTGCCTTCCACGATTATGAGATCTGGCAGATGGACGTAAAGACGGCCTTTCTAAATGGTAATTTGGAAGAGAGCGTCTATATGGATCAGCCAGAGGGATTCATTCAGAGTGGGAGCAGCGGTAAAGTATGCAAGCTGCTTAAGTCCATTTATTGACTAAAGGAAGCATCGCAGAGTTGGAACATCTGTTTTGAGGATGTTGTTAAAGAATTTGACTTTATCAAAAATCCAGATGAACCATGCATATACAGTAAGATTGTAGGGAGAGCTGTAGTATTCCTCGTCTTATACGTGGATGACATTCTCCTAATAGGAAATGATATTCCTATGTTACAGTCAGTCAAAAGATTCTTATCACAGAAATTCTCCATGAAAGACCTGGGTGATGCCACCTACATTCTGGGGATCCGGATCTATCGTGATAGATCAAAAAGGATGTTGGGACTTTCGCAGTCCAGGTACATAAACACCATAGTGAAGAGATTCAGTATGGAAGATTCTAAGCGTGGTAACCTACCGTCTTGTCACGGAATCACCCACTCCAAAGATATGTCTCCCAAGACTGATTTGGAAAGGGATCGCATGTCAATTATACCCTACGCTTCTGCGGTAGGCTCTATAATGTATGCGATGTTATGTACCAGACCAGATGTAGCATACGCATTGAGCGTTGTAAACCGGTATCAGGGAAACCCAGGGGAGAATCACTGGATAGCAGTAAAGAACATTCTCAAGTACCTGAGGAGGACTAAAGATATGTTCTTGGTGTATGGCGGAAAAGACCTCCAGATTGAGGCCTTTGCCGACTCCGGCTTCCAGAGTGACAAAGATGACTCCAAGTCCATGTCGGGTTATGTCTTTACCCTCAATGGAGGGGCGGTCTGTTGGAAGAGTTCCAAACAGGAGACCGTTGCTGACTCAACGATGGAAGCAGAGTATATAGCTGCTTGCGATGCCCCAAAAGAAGATGTCTGGATGAAGAAGTTCCTCACAGAACTTCAGGTGGTTCCTACCAGTGTTGATCCAATACCTCTGTATTGTGACAACAACGGCGCTATAGCTTTAGCGAAGGAACCCAGGTCCCATGAGAAATCCAGACACATCTTAAGGCGGTATCACCTGATCAGGGAGATCGTAGATCGCCGGGAGATCGAGGTGAAAAGAGTAGAGACGGAGAATAATATTGTGGATCCATTCACAAAGGCCATTCCTCAGACGCAGTTTGAGAGGCTATTCGACATGATAAGTCTACGATATGCCAGCTCATGGCCCTAGTGCAAGTGGGAGATTGTTAGTGTATATGCCCTAGGGGCCATTATTGTATCATACTTGTATGTATATTACTTAATGGAAGCTTGGGATATTCACAGTTTTATATACAGTCTTGCTAAAAATGGTAGTATGCTACTTGGTTTGTGTCTACTTTAATATGTGCATATGTTTCTTGTAACGTATCACTTATACATATTAGTAGAGCCCATAGGATCTTTCCTTGATTACCAGCGTTGTGATGGCATTCACACTAGTAGACTAGTGTGCACGCTTCTCATCCCAGTTGGGGAGATGGTCTGTCCCACAGCCATCAGTACGTCGTACTGGAGATAGTATACAGGTGCTCATTAGGTTACGGGTACACCGGACAGGACTTGCAGGGGACTGTTGGTTGGCATTATACCAATCGTCAGTTAACAGTTCCCAGGTGACATGAGTACAGCATAGTCCGCAGACTTGACACTGCTACTTCGCCTTGAGTGTGTCCCACTGTTCTTAGATTGCTACCCTACCACGGCTCAAAGGAGTCGTGCAAACAGGTAGCAGTTGGGTGCAGTCCCGAGCACGTGGAGGCAGTGGCGGTTAGAAAGGATTCGTCTCTCCCGGTATTGGGAGATGATATCGCGCTGTGTCAGAGAGCCATTACGCAATGTCCCTGGCCAGGGCAAGCGAGATTTACTGGTAGGTTCCAGTAGTTTCTCAGGGTGTAATGGGCTACGCTCCGACACGACTTATACCTCTATTAGGGGACTGACGCTTGCCGCCCCCTAGGCTAGATATGCGATAGTCTTAGACGAACAGACCGGACTGTACGGAGATTGTCACATCAGGATCGGTAGGCGTTCGGATGGGTTTCCTCATCGGCCTTCTTATCGACATCTACCTAGGGACCGTTACGTACAGCTAGTGCTGCTTGCAGTCTGTGGTTAAACACACTGCCAGCGTAGTGTCGAGTCTTTAGAGTCCCACACAGAGAGTTTCCCTGCTCCAGGAGAAACGATATAGAGGTCGTATGGTTTTACGACAAGGGTTCGGACGCGTACGTGTGTTTACGCACGTACGACGTTCGGACAGTTTTTACTAGTCGGCTTTGGTTTAAGCCAGATTCTAGTATCAGGTTATTGGATTTATACAGTATAAAGTTTTTCCGTGTTTTCACGGATAGGAGGGGCGTTCTCGGAATTTGTCGAGAAGCTTCTAGATGGATGATGACATGGAGGGTAAGGTGGCATTAACATTTAATGAATTTGTGACTAATTTAGATGAATCATTCAAGTGAGTTAATGAAGCATTTATTGCTTAATGACTCACTTGATGATTCATTGCATATATTTAATGAAGCATGATGATAATGCATTTTGATTTATTCTTTTTGATTTTCTTATGCTTTATAATATATTAGAAGCGAGAAGCTTTTTCATTCATAACTTATGCTCACCTTCTCTCTCCTCAAGCTCTCTCTTGAAACCCTAATCCTCCCCTCTCATGTGTTGAGATCAAGGATTAGATAGACTAATACATCTATAACCTCACTCTATATCCCCTAGGTAGCTTAGATTAGCACTTTGAGCAACTTAGTTATCTCAAGTTAGAGATCAACCTTGGCGTAGGAGCACTCGGGTGGATCGTCTTTGACTCGAGGAGGCCGTTGAGGTGCCGATGTTCCAAGAAGCCTACAAGGAGTGGAGGACAACGATGAAGACCCGAAGGACATGTAACGTGAGGTATAACTTCGAATCCGAGTAGTTAAACCTCTCGTAGTTTGCTAGTAACGGTTTAGACACGATTCATGCGCTCAAGTCCGTGTTACGAAGTTTTGATGATCGTTTTTCATATATTCCGCCCCCCCGCAAGTTCGTGGGGGTGCGTGACATGGACTTACAAATACACGCCTAAAGGCGGAAAACAACCACCACATCAAATATATGACGCCGTAGCGAAGAAATAAAAGACGATAGAAAGGAAACTGTATAAAAGAAAAAAATTCACAAATAATATACAATATCGTCCTCACCAAGTCTATAAGTCAACAAGAAAATATAGTAGATGGAGAGTACAAGGATACAACGAATATACAATACAACAAACTGTAAGTCCACGTTACCTCTCCCGGTTCTTTCGGGCTTGCGGAAATGGTGAAAAACAATTTTAGAGTCTAGGTAACATGGACTAGAAAACTCGGATCTTTGCTAAACAACACACTAGAAACTAACAAGAGCTTTACCTAATCGGTTAGGGGGTTATACCTTAACTTGAACTACTTCTCTTGGACTCCTTGTGGTGGTCGGATGGTTCTCTCCTCGTCGCCTTCTCTTGCCGAAGATGGATCCACCTAAGGGTCTCTACCTTGAGCTCCTTCCTCGATCTTGAGGTAACTAAAGTATTAGGTTTGCTAAACCTTCAACCTTAGGATGAGTAGAGATGAGTTTTGGTGTTTTATCTCCAAGGCAAATGGTTCTCAACTAATGAGAGATTTTTTCCTTGAGCTAGAGGAAGAGGGAGTGCTAAGGATGAGAGAGAAGATGCAAGTGAGAATGAATAAGTTTTTACAACCATGCTCTCGTATTTTAGAAAATGATAACAATAATAATAATTAACAATTTGTGATGGTGAGTTGATGAATGACCATTATCATTTCATTCATTAAATGCTTGTGCAAAAAATAAGAAGCATCTTTGAAAACAAATGATGATGGTCAACAAGTCTACTTTGGTCAACCAGTCAACTAAAGTCAACAAGTCAACAAAAGTCAAGAATTCAACTCAACCATGGCACAATAATTGTTAACTAATATTATTAATCATATTTCCTATTCTCATTAGGGTTTGGAAAAAGACAACAGTCAACTGTGCATACACACCCGTACCAAAACCCTAATAAGAATCATCTGCCTCTGCCTCAGTCAACAGTGCATACACACCCGCATCCGTGTTCCGAGGAACACGAATACAATGAGATAAAACTAACCCCAAAACATATACTAGTATCTGGCTTAAACCAAAGCCGGATAGTAATAACTGTCCGGACACCAAACGTGCACAAGTGCGCGGATGTGAACGAACCCCGTCGCAAAACCATGCGACCTCTACTCTGTTTTTCCCAAAGGCGAATAACCCTCAGTGTGGGACACTAAAGACTCGACACTACGCTGGCAGTGGGTTTAACCACAGACCGCAAGCGGCACTTGCTGTACGTAACGGTCCCCAGGTAGATGCCGTAAGAAGACTGATAAGGTGAACCCATCCGAACTCCTATTGAGCCTGTATGTGACAATCTCCGTACAGTCCGGTCTGTTCGTCTGAGAATATCGCATGGCGGGCCTAGGGGGCGGTAAACGTCAGTCCCCTAATAGCGGTACAAGTCGTGTCAGAGTGTAGCCCAGAACACCCTGAGATAACACTGGAAACGCTACCAGTATATCTCGCTTGCCCTGGCTAGGGACTTTGTGTAATGGCTCTCCTAGACACAGCGCGATATCAACCCCCAATACCGGGAGAGACGAATCCTGTCTAACCGTCACTGCCTCCAAGTGCTTCGGGACTGCGCCCAACTACTACCTGTTTGCACGGCTCCTTTGAGCCATGGTAGGGTAGTAATCAAAGTACAGTGGGAACACACTCGAGGCGAAATGACAGTGTCAAGTCAGCGGACTAAGCTGTACTCATGTCACCTGGGAACTGATAACTGACGATAGGTATAGTACCAACCAACAGTTCCCGACGAGTCCTGTCCAGTGTACTCGTAACCTAACGACCACCCGCATACTATCTCAAGTACGACGTACTGACGGCTGTAGGATAGACCATCTCCCCTGCTGGGATGAGAAGCGTATACGCTAGTCTACTCCGGAGTATCGATGCCCTAACTCGATAGTCCTACGACAAGGGACCTGTATAAGGATGTGCTTATAGATTACCCAGCCCCCACAAGTGTGACTGCCATCACAACTCTGGTAATCAAGCAAAGATCCTAAGGGCTCCACTAATGTGTATAGGCGATATGCTAAAAGAAACACATGTACATATTAAAGTAGAAACAAACCAAGTAGAATACTACCATTTCGAGCAAGATTGTCTATACAACTGTGAATATCCCAAGCTTCCATCAAGTAATATACAAACTAGTATGATACAGTAATGGCCTCTAGGGCATATACACTAACACAAACGAATAACCACAAAAAACCCACCTAAGCAAACTTCACACTGTGAGCTGATGCGGTATCCGTAGCAAATGATGATAGAAGAATAGCCTGCCTCGACTACTCTGGGGAACACCCTGCAAAACAAACTGTGGCACAACGGGGGTGAGTTGCCAACTCGTGAATAGTAAATAACATATGCAGGTAATCGCAAGTATGCACGTACAGCGTGAATCTAACATGGGAAATTAATAGCAATAAAAAGTCATATGATTGCAATAATCATGAAAGGTATACTAGCAGGTACAACAAATACATGAAGCAATGCATATAAATAAAGGTATGTAAATGCAACAGTCATGAAAGGTACTCTAACAGGTATTACTAATACATGAAGTAGTGCATAAACAATAAATGTGGAGTATTGAATGAAATATGTCATTTCCACGGAATCCTGACATCGTGGTAGGATCACAATCCATCAAGACAAATCCAAATCCCAATTCCTCAAATCAACCCCCAAATTGGCTCTCATATCATATAAGTCTCACAAATCCTGAATGTACAATATCGAATAAATCTCATATATCCTAAATGTACAAATTAGCAATCTCATAAATATCCTGTATCCAATATCAAATGAATCACCTATATCCTAAATCAAATTATCAAGTAAAAATCTAACATCCTAAATATATTTCCATGAATAAATATGATGATGTATATAAGTTAATGTCAATACACATATATTAGCGTCACATTCCACTAATATTGGTGTAAGGGCATATATAACAGCGTCTCATTCCACTGTTATATATACAAAGAAGTAAAAAAGAAATATCATAAAAACAATGTGTCAAGCATCGACACAGAAATAATGATCTATCAGGTGCTGTCACCAAGACTGGCACCTTGATAGGTACGTATCACACGCTATCCGAAAAGCACGAGTGTCTAGCTCTGACCCTCGTCTCTCCACGTATCTATACATACATGACTCTCGTCGGTATTCCCATGATAACCGCTGAGTCATTTGTAATGTCACCGGATGGTATGGTTCCCCCACTAACTCATCGTCTAGCTCCACGAAATTCTTGCCCCGGGGTACCTCCGGGCCCCACCATGTACTCGCACACGGACCCCTCCTTTCCTCGCATGGGGTATATATATATCAGAACCGATAAATCTCAAGGTGGCTGCTGAAATATCAAATCAAGGAAAACCGGGTTTTTCAAATAATGCATAATTTCATGAACTCCCACGGTCCCCAAATCCAGAAAACATCATGAAAAATCCATATCACAATGCGAAAATCCATGAATATAATATATGCAACATAAATGGAAATGTAAGCATATAAAGGAAAAGCCGCTAATTAACTGCAACAAGTTAATATAAATATCATGCGGTTCCTAATTTTCTCCAATTCTAAAATAACATCAGGTAAAGGTAAACATGTAGCTATAACCAGATGTATGTGAAAACATAAAGGTATAGCAAGATATATGTATCTACCTATAAGTAATGATGTAGTATACCCCCTGGGTATAAGTGAAATAGGTGTGCAAGGTATACCTGTAGCTATGTCATAAAGTGTGCATGTACCTATCACTAATGGTACAATACTCTATAGGTATACAGGTAACTAGCATGTAAGAATGTCAAAGCATATGTGTAAGCATGTAGGTATACAGGTATACTATAAGTCAATGCGTAAAGAAATATGAATCAAAGTCTCAATGTCCCTAACCAAGCAATATCATATCTATAAGTGGGTTGTGCGTGACATAGCAATTATTGACGGTGTGTGTAGCATACAATCAGTGCTCGTGCAACATGAATCGTCAATAATATGTGCAGTGTCCTAAGGATACTAGTCCAAGCACAACAATATCTAAGTAATATTGTAAATACGCAATTCTAAATATGACATAGAATATGCGACAGAAATAACATCTCTAGCCCGGACGCATAACGCCATGCGGGCGATTCCCCTGTAGATGTTAAATCTACTCACCAACGCTCCTGGCTAAGTAAAGCCTACCACTCGCCTTCTCCTGTCCGCAGCATCCGAAGAACCCGCCTGCGAACCTAAAATTTCACAAACACATCACATAATCGAAATAGCCTATATCGACGAAAAGACAACGAAACGCAACGAAAACGGCCAGAAAATTACACTGCGCACTTAGCGCACCTAACGCGCACGACATCGGTCAAAAACCCTAACTAGGGTCGCCAAACTACGAAACACCTAGTCTAGATTCCGATCGTTCTGATCGCGCATTCAAAACACAATAATAAATGTGGACTCAATATAAATAACGTCGCAGCGTCAAAAGAAACCCACCTCTAAAAGTTACAGAAATCTAGTAAGCAGTACTTATCTTTTTAGCACAAAACTACAAGTTTTACCAAAACTATAATTTACAAATATCTTCAAATAGAAAGGTTAAATCATTTAAACCATTTCTATATTTTTAAACTTGCTTAATTAAGTTTTAGGAAAAACCTAGTAAGCAAAAACCCTTAATTAGACAAAGTAGTAATTAACAAAAAATAGCATTTTCTACTAGGTTAAACTTTTCCAAATCACAAATTAACACTTCAATTAAACATTAAACACTTAAATCAAGCTTTAACCTTAACTTGAATACTCTAAAGCCATTTCTAGAATTTAAACATGAAATTAAAAGCTTAAATTAACATCTAATTAAGCTAGCATAAAGATTTAAACTTAACAATTAAGGATTAGGGTTATGATTTTATACCTTCCAAGAACACAACTTGAAACAAGAACAATCCACACTTTTTCCTCCAAAATCCCCACTAGAATGAAGATCTAAGAAATTTTTGTGAAGAAGAATGAAGGATTTGGATTATATTTGAATTTCTATGAATTTATTTAGCTTTTTCATGATTTATTTGAGGTAAAATGAGTTGAAATGGGGTGGAAATCATAAGGGGCAGCCAAGGAAAGAATTGGGGCCGGCCAAAATGGAGGGAGGTGGAAATTTGTGGAAATTGTGGAGAAGTTTCTAGCAAAAAATCATTTTATGCACATTTAATGCAAAATGCCACCTTTTATTCATTTTCTTTTCTTTTTTTAATTCAAAACCTTTTGCACTAAAAAAATATCTAGATATTTAAAAATTAGGTTCTAAAATAATTGTAGTAATGATTTCCAAGAATTTTCATTTAGAAGAAATTTCCCGATTTACATACATACATATTTTACCGGCTAAAATAATATTTTATTTGGGAAAAATTCTATCTGAACCAAAACCTCCCATATACCCCCAAATTTCGCGCACAAGCTTTATTTTTGCTAAAATAGGTGCCGGCAAGTTTATACGGACATTTGATCGAAATCGGGTTAAAACGGAAAATACCGACTATTTTGCCCTAAAACGGAAAAATTCGCAAAACGATTTCTAAAACGTTACAATCTTCCCCCCTTAAAGAAATTCGGTCCCCGAATTAAAATTCATCTACGCGTACCTTCAAGAAGATGAGTACAAAACTCCCAAATCTCGCTCGCAGCTTGCCATGTGATCACTTCATTATACAGCTACGCCAAAGAACCCTCACAGACGGCAAGACCCTTGACCGAAGTTCCTCCACCTGCCGATCCACTATAACTATCCACTGCGGTGAACGAAAGATCGCGTCATAAATAATTGGTCTGGTGCTGAATCATGTGAAAAAGGTCATGAAGGTAAATTGCGAAGTATTGACACAAGGAATACGGGGTGAATACTCAAAATGCTGGCCGGAAGTGCCAAATTATAGGTAACGGAACTAACTCGCTTTAAGGATCTCAAAAGGGCCTATAATCCTGGGATAAGCTTCCCAAAACTCAACACGTTATTTATCGGAAAAATCCGTAGGAATGCAGGATCTCCTACTGCGAACTCAAGCCTGCGACCATCACGGTCGGCATAATACCTCTGTCTGCACTGGGCCACTCTCATCCTGACCTGAACCAACTGGATCATCTCCGAAGTTTCTAGACTAGCTGGGATCCAAAAATCCTACTTATGCAGAGCCAGAAAAACAGACTGGAGATCGACACCACCTAACAAACTAAACTTAAAGGTTGCCAATTGGAGTGCCTCCTGATAACAGCTATCGAAGGAGAATCCTAACAATGGCAAGTGACGATCCCAATTGCCGACAAAAATTAGTACATACGCAAAAGCATATCCTCCAGAGTCGGTATAGCCCGCTATCAAAAAACCATCATCCTGCGGATGAAAAAACGGAGCTAAAGCTCAACCAGTACCCAAGGCTTCCAGAAGTTCCTGCCCAAGACGGCAAGCGAATAGGGTGCCCTATTTGGATACGACCCATGATGGGACTCCGTGCAACGCACAAACTTAACCAAGGACAACTGAGCAACCTGAGTATAACCGGACAACTAGCATCCGAATGGAGTCACACCCAGACTAAACCTGGGTAGACGCCACAACGAATATTTATGGAGACCTGCTCCTATTCCCACTCCGGAACGGTTAAAGGTTGCAACTCTCCAGCAGGTCTCAGATGCTCAACCTTAACACACAACAAGACATCCACCTCGAAATGAAATCCGAAACTTCTCTTTACATCCCTGCCCACCCGTAACTATCTCACAAGTCACGTTAAATGCTGGTGGAACTTGAATAAGTACAGAGAGTTGACAGATGTGCCTGTTCTAGGATTTCATGTCTCTACCCAATAGTATCAGGTACACAAACGCGTCCCTAAACATACCACACCCTTGTCATAAATCAAGGACTCCGAATCATTACCCAGCCAAGTATGCTCAAGAACCTTTGACGAACGAGCATTGACAGGCAGTGCCTCGCGAAAGAGATTAAGGAATAGTGGTCGGGCGCGGACATGAACAAGCTGTCCCCTCAGCAGAGGCGAACTTAAGCTATACTCAACGATCACACAAGAACTGTAAATCTGCAGAAGACTTTCTCAACAATCTACACCCGCTGCAGGAAGATGTATATTAAGCTCTGGTGGTCCGTAAAAATCTGATACAACTCTTGAACAAGTAGTGTCTCCAAATCTCCAACGCAAAACCACCGCGGCCATCTCCAGATCATGAGTGAGATATCATGCTAGTACTTCCTCCAAGTGTAGGGAAGCAAAAGAGATAACTCTATAATGTTACCGCTGTACACACGCGAGCCCCACTCACGAAACATCACAGTTAAACAACAAAGTCTCCCGAACCAGAAAGCAAAGAAAGAACTGATGCAGTTGTTAACCGAGTCCTCAACTGCCGAAACTCCGCATACATGCCTCAATCTAAAGAAAAGAAACCTCCTTTCCGGTCAGTCCATTCCACGGTACAGCACTACACTAGTAATACTGCACGAAACGGCTGTAAAAACCTATTAAGCCCCAAAATCTGCGAACCTCCATCATGCACACAAGTCTGGGCCTAAGCTGCACGGCCTCGATCTTCCTCGGAACCATACGAAAACCGTCTCCCGTAACTACAAGAACTAGGAGTCAACACAAACAAGCCTGAAGAAACACTCCGAGAACCTAGCAAACCGCTGGGCTCTCCTAGTATCTGTAAAACAAATCCTCAAGTGTTGCTCTTGTTCCTCAAAACACATTAAATAGACCAGAATGTCGTCAATAACACAACAATAACTGGTCGAGGAACGGCCTGAAGAAATCTGGTTCATCATGTCTACTAATGCCGCTAGGGCATTGGTGAGTCAAACGACACCACCAAAACACACAAAGCCCGTAGCACACACAAGGCAGTCTTCGGAATGTCATCACTCCGAACCCGCAACAATGATGACCTGATCCCGATCAAACTTAGAAAATGTCTCGCACTCTGAAGCTGATCAAAGAAATCGTCAATACGAGGTAAAGGATACCTATCCGCACCGTAAGCCGGTTCAATTGGCGATCCATCAATACACAACCTAAACTGCCGTCTTCCTCCTTGATGAACAGAAATAGGAGCTCCCTAATGCGAAACACTCAGACGCACAAGCCCAGCCTATCTAGCAACTCTGCAGTAGATCCTTAAGCTCCCTAAGATTCGCCGGCTCATCTGGAACAACGTCGAAAAACTCTCGCACGAAGGAAAGCCGGTCCAACAAGCCCACTGTGGCTCCGATATCATGAATGAATGCCAAGAATCCTCGACATCTTCTCCTCAAAAGCCAACTCGCGAAAAAGGCTGAATTCAAGCTGTGTGAGGCGGCACCACTGCCCTCCCGCACAACAAGAACTGACTTGCCGGGAAAACAAAACCTGACCGTTTCCTCACGGTAGTACACAGACGCCTAGCACGTAGATTACCAGTCCGTGCCTAGGAGAACGTCAAATCCAACATCTCCAGAAGGATCAAGTGACGGATGAATCTCCTAACCAATTAGCACACAACTGAAATACGTGTTGCGCAACAAAAGAATCGCTGACAGAAATTAACACAACAAACGGCTGATCTAGCTAACACGACTCTCCTCGTCCCAAACCTCTACTACTCCCGCGACGGTCATGAAAGCTGTCTCGACGACTAGGCCTCTGTCTCTGGGCTGGTACACCTGTACGAGTCCTCCACTGTTCCAAAACTCTCAAATTCTCTGGAATACGTGTCTCGTCAACTGGGGCTGCATCCACTGGTGCTATGTAGGTGACGGAATGCTGCATGCTGATTCAAGGAACAACTGGGTAACAGGGGTGACAACCTCCTGCCGCTGCGCTGGAACGGCCTCAACCAATGAACTCATCGTCTGGCGCAAGTCCTACATATCTGCCACCAGCCTAGCGATACTATCTGTCGAAGGAGGATCCGTCTGCTCCTGTGTAACGAGCGTGCCATCCTGGTCAGTCCTTGACCCACCCGAGTCAACTCTGACCTCGGCCCTCGCTGCATCACTCTGAGACCCCTTGGTCGTCGGCGGCAAAGGCTATAAATAGAGATAGGATTCGATATGAACACGGAAATCGAATCACAAGGATATGTCATCAAGGAAGGAATTTCAAGCAATTTGCACTTAGATCACTTTAGGCGGAGTACCGCATCATGAGTATGCCGCGGACATACACACCCTTCGTTACTCTGCTTAAGCTACCAACTCCATCATACTGAGGTCATCCTACACACCGAAAGGTAAAACCTAGCGCTCTGATACCAACTTTGTCACGACCCGAAATTTGGCACATGATGGCCCTAATACTATGCAACGTCTACAGGCGTAACGCAGAAAAAGAAAGCCAAAACCCAGAAATCTAAACCATAAAAGGACAAGAAAAGATAAGAAACATTGTTTAATAGTCTTTGAAATCACAACCAAAATTCTTTAAAAGTCCAACTTTATTTCCTTTAAAATTTTGGCAGCACCTTCTTTGTAAAAGCTAGCCCCAAAAATGGGTACAACATAAATATAAAGTAAAGCATCCCCAAATAAGAGCAAATACACGCCCAAAGACGGAAAACAACCACCACAACAAATATACGACGCCGTAGCGAAGAAATAAAAGACGATAGAAGGGAAACTGTATAAAAGACAACAAGTCACAAATAATATACAATATCGTCCTCACCAAGTCTCTATGTCAACAAGAAAATATAGTAGATGGAGAGTACAAGGATACAACGAATATACAATACAACAAACGAATAACCACAAAACCCACCTAAGCAAACTGCACACTGTGAGCTGATGCGGTATCCGTAGCAAAAGATGATAGAAGAATAGCCTGCCTCGACTACTCTGGGAACACCCTGCAAAACAAACTGTGGCACAACGGGGGTGAGTTGCCAACTCGTGAATAGTTAATAACATATGCAGGTAATCGCAAGTATGCACGTACAGCGTGAATCTAACATGTGCAATTCATAGCAATAAAAAGTCATACGAATGCAATAATCATGAAAGGTACACTAGCAAGTACAACTAATACATGAAGCAATGCATATAAATAATGGTATGTAAATGCAACAGTCATGAAAGGTACTCTAACAGATACTACTAATACATGAAGCAGTGCATAAACAATAAATGTGGAGTATGGAATGAAATATGTCATTTCCACAGAATCCTGACATCGAGGTAGGATCACAATCCATCAAGGCAAATCCAAATCCCAATTCCTCAAATCAGCCCCCAAATTGGCTCTCATATCATATAATTCTCACAAATCCTGAATGTACAATATCGAATAAATCCCATATATCATGAATGTACAAATAAGCAATCTCATAAATATCCTGTATCCAATATCAAATGAATCACCTATATCCCAAATCAAATTATCAAGTAAAAATCTAACATCCTAAATATATTTGCATGAATAAATATGATGATGTATATAATTTAATGTCAATACACATATATTAGCGTCCCATTCCACAAATATTGTTGTAAGGGCATATATAACCGCGTCCCATTCCACTGTTATATATACAAAGAAGTAAAAAAGAAATATCATGAAAACAATGTTTCAAGCATCGATACAGAAATACTGATCTATCAGGTGCTGTCACCAAGACTGGCACCCTGATAGGTACGTATCACACGCTATCCGAAAAGCACGAGTGCCTAGCTCTGACCCTCGTCTTTCTACGTATCTATACGTACATGACTCTCGTCGGTATCCCTATGATAACCGCTGAGTCATTGGTAATGTCACCGGATGGTATGGTTCCCTCACTAACTCATCGTCTAGCTCCATGAAATTCTTTCCCCTGCGTACCTCTGTGCCCCCACCATATACCCGCACACGGACCCCTTCTTTCCTCGCGTGGGGTATATATATATTAGAACCGATAAATCTCATGGTGGCTGCTGAAATATCAAATCAAGGGAAACCGGGTTTTTCAAATAATGCAAAATTTCATGAACTCCCACGGTCCCCAAATCCAGAAAACATCGTGAAAAATCCATATCACAATGCGAAAATCCATGAATATAATATATGCAACATAAATGGAAAAGTAAGCATATAAAGGAAAAGCCGCTAATTAACTGCAACAAGTTAATATAAATATCATGCGGTTCCTAATTTTCTCTAATTCTAAAATAACATCAGGTAAAGGTAAACATGTAGCTATAACCAGATGTATGTGAAAACATAAAGGTATAGCAAGATATATGTATCTACCTATAAGTAATGATGTAGTATACCCCCTGGGTGTAAGTGAAATAGGTGTGCAAGGTATACCTGTAGCTATGTCATAAAGTGTGCATGTACCTATCACTAATGGTACAATACTCTATAGGTATACAGGTAACTAGCATTTAAGTATGTCAGAGCATATGTGTAAGCATGTAGGTATACAGGTATGCTATAAGTCAATGCATAAAGAAATATGAATCAAAGTCTAAATGTCCCTAACCAAGAAATATCATATCTATAAGTGGGTTGTGCGTGGCATAGCAATTATTGACGGTGTGTGTAGCATACAATCAGTGCTCGTGCAACATGAATCGTCAATAATATGTGCAGTGTTCTAAGGATACTAGTCCAAGCACAACAATATCTAAGTAATAGGGTAAATTCGCAATTCTAAATATGACATAGAATATGCGACAGAAATAACATCTCTAGCCCGGACGCATAACGCCATGCGGGCGATTCCCCTGTAGATGTTAAATCTACTCACCAACGCTCCTGGCTAAGTAAAGCCTACCACTCGCCTTCCCTGTCCGCAGCGTCCGAAGTCCCCGCCTGTGAACCTAAAATTTCACAAACACATCACATAAGCGAAATAGCCTATATCGACGAAAAGACAACGAAACGCAATGAAAACGGCCAAAAAATTACACTGCGCACTTAGCGCACCTAACGCGCACGACATCGGTCAAAAACCCTAACTAGGGTCGCCAAACTACGAAACACCTAGTCTAGATTCCGATCGTCCCGATCGTGCATTCAAAACAAAATAATAAACGTGGACTCAATATAAATAATGTCGCAACGTCAAAAGAAACCCACGCCTAAAAGTTACCGAAATCTAGTAAGCAGTACTTATCTTTTTAGCACAAAACTATAAGTTTTACCAAAACTATAATTTACAAATATCTTCAAATAGCAAGGTTAAACCATTTAAACCATTTCTATATTTTTAAACTTGCTTAATTAAGTTTTAGCAAAAACCTAGTAAGTAAAAACACAAAATTAGACAAAGCAGTAATTAACAAAAAATAGCATTTTCTACTAGGTTAAGCTTTTCCAAATCATAAATTAACACTTCAATTAAAATTAAACACTTAAATCAAGCTTTAACTTTAACTTAAATATTCTAAAACCATTTCTAGAATTTAAACATGAAATTAAAAGCTTAAATTAATATCTAATTAAGCTAGCATAAAAATTTAAACTTAACAATTAAGGATTACGGTAAGGATTTTTTACCTTCCAAGAACACAACTTGAAACAAGAACAATCCACACTTTTTCCTCCAAAATCCTCACTAGAATGAAGATCTAAGAAAGTTTTGTGAAGAAGAATGAAGGATCTGGATTATATTTGAATTTCTATGAATTTATTTGGATTTTTCATAATTTATTTGAGGTAAAATGAGTTGAAATGGGGTGGAAATCATGAGGGGCAGCCAAGGAAAGAAGAGGGGCCGGCCAAAATCGAGGGAGGTGGAAATTTGTGGAAATTGTAGAGAAGTTTCTAGCAAAAAATCATATAATGCACATTTAATGCAAAATGCCACCTTTTATTCATTTTCTTTTCTTTTTTTTATTCAAAACCTTTTGCACTAAAAAAATATCTAGATATTTAAAAAGAAGGTTCTAAAATAATTGTAGTGATTATTTCCAAGATTTTTCATTTAGAAGAAATTTCCCGATTTACGTGCATATTTTACCGGCTAAAATAATATTTTATTTAGGAAAAATTCTATCTGAACCAAAACCTCTCATATACCCCCAAAGTTCACGCACAAGCTTTATTTTAGCTAAAATAGGTGCCGGCAAGTTTATACGGACGTTTGATCGAAATCGGGTTAAAACGGAAAATACCGACTATTTTACCCTAAAACGGAAAATTTCGCAAAACGATTTCTAAAATGTTACATACACCCATGTTGCATGCATAACCAAACATGACACATTAATAATATATATCACATATATATCATTTGTGAACTAAAGAAAATAATACAATAAACATATATCACATCTATGTTAAATGCATCACTTGTGAGAATAATAAATACTTAAGTGAGCATATAATATGTATCATTTTATTGAATCAACACTTGATAAGATAACCTGGCTATATCATATATACCCGGCCGATATCATATATCGTGAGAATAGAATATGGTATCACATACACGTATTAATCTCGGTCCCGCACATATCACATATGTGCTCCTACTCCATTTCGCTTGAGCCAGGGAACCTCTATGTATGACTCTAAAGACTCGTCAATACGCCGGCGTAAGTGATGATCATATCAAACACCCACAAGCTGCAAGCGGTCAGCTAAACGTAACAGCCACCCGGGTATTGAGCGACCAGAAGATCAACAAGCAATCCTGTACATACTCCTTTGAATCTAATCAGTAAACACTACCGTACAGTCCGGTCTCTTTGTCTGATATGTCACATATCCAGTTTAAGGGTGGTAAACGTCAGACCCCAGTAACCGATAAGTCGTGTCGATGTGAGGTTCATAACAGGTCGAGAAACTACTGATAACACTTACCAGTAAATCTCCATATCAGCCCTGGCCAGGGACATCCAGTTATAGCCAATCGAACACAGCGCAACATCAACCCCCAATACCGGGAGAGACGAAACCCCTCCTATCGCTCATTGCCTCGAAGTGATTCGGGAATGTACCCAAATGCCACCGTTTTGCACGTTCTCTTGAACGTGGTAAGGTGGAAATTAAAGCACAGTGGGAATCACACAAGACTCTGAAAGGTAAGCCTAGCACCTCATGAAGGGTTTGGAAGCATCACATGAACCAAAGAATGAATTTTTAGGGTGCTAAGTTAACGAACAAAGGATCGTTCCTAAAAAAAATTAGGGTTTCTAATTTTTCACATCAACATATGAATAGAAAAGCTAGGGTTTAGAGAGTACAACCTTTGTAGCTCACTAGGCTAGACTCCTCGGCTTCTTAGGGTTTGAAAAAGCTTCGCTTGAACTCCTCGAGGTCACCGATGATCCACCCGGAGTCCGCATTGTCCAAGCTTGCGACTTTATCTGATCAAGTGAACGAAATCAAGTTAACACTCCAAACAAGTGGGCTAGACTTGTATAGAATGGTGTTGTGGTTCTCTTTCTCACTTCAAAATCCTAACTTGATGATTATATTGCTCACTACTAAAATCTAGAGAGCAAAATGAGAGAGGTTGATGAAGATGATGGCTTTTGAGAAGAAGATAAGTTCAACCCCCAAAACAAAATGGAAAATATATCAATATATATTTTTCTCTTCTCATATCAAACCATGGTTAGGATATAATTGAACTTGAGTTATAAACACAAAAGGAAAAGCAACCCATGGTCAAATGGTGGGTGAGAATGGTTAGGTCAAGAGAAGAGTGTAGAAACAAATCAATAATGACCATTTTGCTTTTTCCTTTTTGTTTTAAATCAAATGCAATTTAATCCATAAATAAAATCATGGTGTGAGTCTTATATTGTCACCATTTTCATGTATATACAACCATGAAGGATGTATGTATGTATGTATTTGTATATGTACATCCATATGTGCATGAATCAATAAAGAAACTATACATGCATGCATACATCCATCATACTCAAGAAAGGATTTCAAGTGAGAAGCTAATGGTAAAATGATAAATCAACACTTGATTTATCAATCCGGCCATATCACATATGATCCCTACCAAAAGCAAGTCGCCCGACCAATATACGGTATTCCATACGTGCATTTTAATCGGGTCCATGCGCATATCGCATACGCGCACCACAACGTTTCGCCTGGACTAGGAAACTTCATTGTGGGACTCTGAGACTCGTCAATACGCCGGCAGTGGGTGATGATCATATCAAGCACCCCCAAGCCGCAAGCGGTCAGCTAAACGTAACGGCCACCCGGGTATTGAGCGATCAGAAGAGAACAAGCGAACCTGCTACAACTCCCGTCGAGCCAACCGGCAACACTTCCCGTACAGTCCGGTCTCCTCGTCTGATATATCGCATATCAAGTCTAGGGGTGGTAAACGTCAGACCCCAATAACCGATAAGTCGTGCCGATGTGAGGCTCATAACGGGTCGAGAAACTACTGGTAACACTTACCAGCTAATCTCTGAATCAGCCCTGGCCAGGGACTTCCCTGTTACGGCCAATCGAGCACAGCGCAACATCAACCCCCAATACCGGGAGAGACGACACCCCTCCTATCGCTCATTGCCTCCATGTGACTCGGGACTGTACCCAAAAACCACCGTTTTGCACGCCCTCATAGACGTGGTAAGGTGGAGATCAAAGCACACAGTGGGAATCACACAAGACTCTATGACGATCTCGGGTCTACAGACTAACCTGTACAAGTGTCACCTGAGAACTGCCATCTGACGTGAGGTATAATACCATCTGGGAGTTCTCGGCGAGTCCGTCCAGTGTATCCAGTCTCCACTGAGCACCCGTATATCATCTCTGATGTCAAACACCAATGGATATGGGATCATCCATCGCCCATCTCATGGGTCGAGAAGCGTATACGCTAGTCTACACTGGTATATCGATGCCCCGTCTCGATACACCCTCGACTAGGGACCTTGAAGGATGTACTTATGGACTACCATGTCCCCACTAGTATGATCTGCATCATAGTCCAGGTAGTCAAGTACACATCCTAAGGGCTTTACCAACATGTAACTATAAGACAGTATAAAGAGACTAGTTTACATGTTAAGATAAAGAGCAACGAGATAGCATACTATCATATCGAGCAAGAAAGTCATCTCTATATATGTCCAAGCATTCAATATAATATACATCATCTGTACAATACTGGCCTCTAGGGCATACATACAACTAACAATCTCCCACTTGCACTAGGGCCAGCTGCTGTAGTATCGCATACCGAGCATCCCGAAGAGTCTCTCAAACTGTATGTGGGGAATGGCCTTCGTGAGTTGATCTGCTGTGTTATTCTTCATGTCAACCCTCCTGAACTCGATCTCCCGGCGATCAACTATCTCCCGGATCAGGTGATACCGCCTCAGAATATGCCTCGATCGCTGATGGGACCTGGGTTCCTTGGCCAAAGCCACCGCTCCATTGTTATCACAATACAAAGGTATTGGATGCTCAATGGATGGAACCACTCCAAGTTCAGTAATGAACTTCTTGATCCAGACAGCCTCTTTGGCAGCATCGTTGGCAGCGATGTATTCAGCCTCCATCGTCGAGTCTGCCACGGTTTCCTGCTTGGAACTCTTCCAGCTAGCCGCCCATCCGTAATGGGTAAAGACAAATCCCGACTGCGACTTAGAGTCGTCCTTATCACTCTGGAAGCTCGAATCGGTAAAGGACTCCACTTGGAGTTCTCCGTTACCATACACCAAGAGCATCTCTTTAGTCCTTCGTAAGTACTTGAGAATGCTCTTCACAGCTGTCCAGTGACTCTCTCCAGGATCAGCTTGATACCTGCTCACTACACTTAGGGAGTATGCTACATCGGGTCTGGTACACAGCATCGCGTACATGATAGAGCCTACAGCCGAAGCATAGGGTATCCCTTGCATGCGAGCTCTCTCCAAATCAGTCTTGGGAGACATCTCTTTGGAGAGAGTGACTCCAGAGATCGTGGGTAAGTTCCCACGCTTGGATTCTTCTATACTAAACCTCTTTAGTATGGTGTCAATGTACCTGGATTGGGACAATCCCAATATCCGTTTGGATCTATCTCTATAGATCCTAATTCCCAATATGCAGGAGGCATCACCAAGATATTTCATCGAGAATCTTTGTGACAAGAAGAGCTTGACCGATTGCAGCATAGGAATGCCATTTCCTATCAAGAGTATGTCGTCCACGTACAATACGAGGAAGACAACCTTACTCTCTGCCACCTTCTTGTAGATACAAGGTTCATCTACATTTTTGACGAAATCAAACTCTTTGATAACGACGTCAAAGCAGATGTTCCAACTCCGCGACGCTTGCTTTAATCCATAAATGGATTTAAGCAGCTTGCACACCTTCCCGCTGCTCCCACTATCTACGAAGCCCTCTGGCTGAGTCATGTACACGCACTTTTCTAAATCACCGTTTAGAAAGGCGGTCTTAACATCCATTTGTCAGATTTCGTAATCATGATATGCAGCGATGGCAAGCATGATCCGGATGGATTTAAGCATAGCCACTGGAGAAAAGGTTTCGTCATAGTCCACACCTGGTCTTTGACGAAAACCCTTTGTAACAAGTCTAGATTTGAAAGTCTCCAATTTCCCATCTACACCAAGTTTTTTCTTGAAGATCCACTTGCTCCCAATGGGTTTTACCCCTTCAGGAGCAACTTCCAAAGTCCATACTTTGTTGGTGTACATGGATTCCATCTCGGACCGCATTGCATCCAGCCATTTCACTGAGTCCCTACTCGTGATGGCCTGCTCGAAGCTAGTTGGGTCATCATCCTCCATGATGCAATCCTCGCTCCCACCATCCATGAGAAAACCGTAGTATTTCTCAGGTTGGCGAGGAACCCTACTAGATCGGCGGAGAGGCTGAGGTTCATTGGGAGCTACTGAATCTTCTGGTTCCACTAAATCTTCAGTTTCGGTTTGTGTATCTGGAATCTCTTCCAGCTCTACCATTTTGCCACTAATTTCTTTTTCAAGGAATTCCTTTTCTAAAAAGGTGGCATGTTGAGCAACAAACACTTTTTGTTCCTCACTGTGGTAGAAAAAATACCCATATGAGTTCTTTGGATATCCCACAAACTTGCAAAGAACTGACCGTGCCTCGAGCTTGTCCGGATTTTGTCTTTTGACATAGACTGGACAACCCCATATCTTAACTCGTTTAAGATATGGCCTCTTCCCACTCCATATCTCATATGGTGTGGTAGGTACAGATTTAGATGGAACTTGATTCAATAGGTATGCTACTGTCTCCAGCGCATATCCCCAGAAGGAAATAGGTAACTCAGCTGTGCTCATCATAGAGCGCACCATATCTAATAGGGTGCGGTTCCTCCGTTCCGATACACTGTTGTGCTGTGGTGTATATGGAGGAGTCAGCTGAGAGAGAATCCCATTCTCTTTTAGGAAGTCCAGGAATTCATTGCTCATGTATTCACCTCCTCGATCAGATCGAAGGATTTTAATACTTTTTCCGGTTTGGTTCTCGACTTCTTGTTTATATTCTCTAAATTTCTCAAAAGCTTCTGATTTGTGTTTCATCAGGAACACATATCCGAATCTAGAGCGATCGTCAGTGAATGTAATGAAGTAGGAAGAACCGTTCCTGGTATGTGTAGACATGGGACCGCATACATCACTATGTATCAGCCCTAAGAGTTCGATAACTCTTTCTCCGTGTCCCTTAAACGGGGTTTTGGTCATCTTTCCTTTGAGACATGACTGCCAAATGTCATAAGATGAAAGTTCGAATGGTTTCAAATATCCATCCTTATGCAACTTAGCCAGTCGTGTCGCATTGATGTGACCCAGTCTACAATGCCACAAGAAGGATTCGTTCAGTTCTGAACTCTTTCTCTTGTGTGTGTTTGTTATGCTCAGAACTGTTGATTGATTTAGAACATAAATGCCATTGCACAACGTGCCTGATCCAACCAACTTTTGGTTACGGAAAATGTTCATAACATTATCCTGTAATACAAAATTATATCCCTCTTTACT
The DNA here is from genome assembly GCA_030015575.1 of Agapanthus africanus. Classification (NCBI taxonomy): domain Eukaryota; kingdom Viridiplantae; phylum Streptophyta; class Magnoliopsida; order Asparagales; family Amaryllidaceae; genus Agapanthus; species Agapanthus africanus. The sequence goes on from JASDDO010000022.1 coordinate 396,356,968, forward strand.
CAACAAAGAAACCGTTATAATGTTGCATATCAGGTTCGGCATGTAATAGCATTCGTTCAGAACCAATGTATTACCTGTTGGTAATGCAAGGTGATATTCCCCGACAGTCTTAGCTGCAACAATTGCACCATTTCCAACTCTAATGTCTTTATCACCTTCTCCAAGTTCTCTACCTCTCCTGAACCCATGTAACTGATTACATATATGGGATCCTGACCCGGTATCTAATACCCAGGACGTAGGGCAGATGGAGAAACAGTTCTCTGTAACGAACACACCCGAAGAAAATGCATCAACATATACTTTCTTCATTCGGGTGGCTTGGGAATCCTGGTATTCCCCTATGTCCTGTTCATTCCTATAACTCTTATAAGAAAGAATGGAACCAACGTTCCCCAGCACAGTATAACATGCGGGTTCAGTCAATACATCCATATTATTATCTTTATTAGGGCATGACATGGTCGCTACCTGGAGAGAGAGAGAAGAAAACAATTTAGCGTATGCTCTTGGAAGATCAGATTGGTTATTATCTTATCTAATCAGGATGGCTCCCACTGTTTTTATCAAATCTTCCTTCAAACCCTAAAAGGAAAGACTAGCCGGGATTAATTACACCCTACAACTTCGCCGATCTTTCAGCCAGGCCAGTGTCGGTACTTTGAGGGAGGTTCCCCGTGCTTTCGCACGGACCTAATTAAAGTAAATCTCGTTTTCCCAGAGGCGTAACCCCGTTGACACCTTTCTAGACACCTACTTGATCGGCTAATTGTCCTGTGTAAAACTCTCCCGGGAGTAACAATTACTCGCAGTGGGTATCGGGATCCAACTATCTCATAAAAGGTATGCAATCTCATTGCAAATTTCAACACTTGAAATTTCCGATAATATTTTGCCCCAAACGATCTATGACCTTGACAAGGTCAACAAACCATAGACCGTAAGTCAAGTTCAACCCGTCATTTCTTGATTGAATTAAACCAACCCGCACGACCCTTGACAAGGTCAACAAGGTCGTACGAGTACCCTAATCCAATCTGCATCATATGCATAAGCAGATAAATACTGGTCAGCTACCGCACACTGCGCCTTGACAAGGTCAACAAACGCAGCACGAATACTAAACAGGACTTATCTGAAACGACGGAGGGCGACGACAGGTTTTTCTGAAAACCTATTGCGTAATGAACTTGATATCGTTGTAGAATCAAATGAAGTTTTTTGAAATGGAGTGATTTTGAGGCTTTTCTAGTTTTGCTAAAGGGGTCACTCCCGGTGAAGGGATTTTCGGCCCTTTCCTCGTCGAATGAGGTGCTGGATATATCATATATATCACTGTGCAAAGCAGAAACTATAGAAACAATCAAAAGTCAAACCGAGTGTGTAGCATCTGCCAGTTATTGCTAAAGGGGTCACTCCCGGTGAAGGGATCTCGGCCCTTTCCTCATCGAATAAGGTACAGGGTATATCATATATACCGCTATGCAAAGCAAAACTGTAGCTACTTTTTTATTTTAAAATTTGATTCTACAACATCTTTTAGGTTTCTTTTCTTTCATTAATCACATTAATGAAGTCCCATCATTTAAGTTACCTAAACATCACAGATAAATACGACGTACACTTATGCCATCCGCATTCGCCTCGTTGTCCCCTCGTGCACCGTTAGGTTAGGTAACTAACGACAAAGCAGGGCAGGGCTAGTGCGGGTGCAAAACATAAGTAACGTCTATATAATATATCATATATACTATATTAAGTATCTATCACAGAACATATCTAATGATCACATCACAGATATCGCAGCAGAAACATAGATATAATGTGGGATATACTAGGACGTCCGTATTTAGTATTTTAGCCAATAATAGAAAATACGGATTCCATAGTCGCGACGAATAGCCAAGCCCACACCCTGGACCCCTACGAGAGCGGCAAGCGACCCTACCAATTCTGGAGTTTAGGAGACCCGGTCTCGACTCCTCGAGATGGCCTCCCACTGAACCCCAGAACCCGGTCACCTGTGCTCCCCTCCTTGGGTCCATCCTAATGCGGAAAAGTAAATAATATACAACACTGGTGACACAACCTCAACCCGGAAATGCCCCAAATAAAAGAATATTACATTACATTTGAATTTACATGAATGAAAATTTAAAACTCTCATCTCACATAAAAAAAACCCCGGCTATTCAATTGCGACAATCCTGCACATCATATCTCAGCAACACATAATAACTCATATCATCAACGTAAGTAAGTATGCATACACATATTGTCGTCGACGTATAGCAACGACAATCGGTAAATACATACTACACTTATGGTCACAGAAAAGAAAGTGTAAAACTGCAATATCTGGAATCCGCATTCTCTTTAGACATCGTAAATGCGAAGTATCACATACCTCGTATTTCATGTCTTATAATATGAATTCCACACATTGCATCACATTCCAGATAATTAGACAGTATTAAAGTTTTCGAACGAACGACCAAATACCCAAGATTCACTAAAGCTCAACACTTGAGCGGAGTTCAAAAACCTGGAGTGTGACACAGTGGTAGCGGTCCAGCCGTAGAAGGGTCAAGCAAACGCCTCACATGTGGCACGCCGTACTGCCCCAAACCCTAAGGCTCAAAAGGCGGTTCAAGACGGTCACATAATCGAGTTAAGGTTTGTTGTCTTCTAGAGGGTCCACCACAAACAAACTTGCACGTATTTCCAAAAGATTTTAAATCCCGTGAAAAGTGAGCAAATGACACTCGTTCGAACAATTCGATACTTTCTAATTTACCCGGAAAAGTCACGAAATCAAAATTCCGATCGAATCGACGAGTCCAAAACCATCTCCAGAATTTTTCAGCACTAAATACAGATTAAAAATACCCTAAAAAATATACTAGCATAAGTAAGCATTACAGCATACAAATTATACAGTGATTGTGGAGTACGGCCGCGGAAGCGCGGCCTAAGCAAGCTTAGGCAGCGTTTCAGCGGCAGAAAAGACTGTTCATCGAAACATTTTTATACCGTAAATCTTAGTTTTACCTGCTGAATTTTTTATATATTTTTAATTCTGAAAATAACCAGATTTTGAAAAAAGTCCAGAGAAGGTCCCGTAAATCCGTATATTGATCCGATCGGAGTTTTGACTTTGCGAAAATGTCGCCTAATGTTCTAGGTCGGCTCTGATACCAGTGAAAGGTAAGCCTAGCACCTCATGAAGGGTTTGGAAGCATCACATGAACCAAAGAATGAATTTTTAGGGTCCTAAGTTAACGAACAAAGGATCGTTCCTAGAAAAATTAGGGTTTCTAATTTTTCACATCAACATATGAATAGAAAAGCTAGGGTTTAGAGAGTACAACCTTTGTAGCTCCCTAGGCTAGACTCCTCGTCTTCTTAGGGTTTGAAAAAGCTCCGCTTGAATTCCTCGAGGTCACCGATGATCCACCCGGAGTCCGCTTTGTCCAAGCTTGCGACTTTATCCGATCAAGTGAACGAAATCAAGTTAACACTCCAAACAAGTGGGCTAGACTTGTGTAGAATGGTGTTGTGGTTCTCTTTCTCACTTCAAAATCCTAACTTGATGATTATATTGCTCACTACTAAAATCTAGAGAGAAAAATGAGAGAGGTTGATGAAGATGATGGCTTTTGAGAAGAAGATAAGTTCAACCCCGAAAACAAAATGGAAAATATATCAATATATATTTTTCTCTTCTCATATCAAACCATGGTTAGGATATAATTGAACTTGAGTTAAAAACACAAAAGGAAAAGCAACCCATGGTCAAATGGTGGGTGAGAATGGTTAGGTCAAGAGAAGAGTGTAGAAACAAATCAATAATGACCATTTTGCTTTTTCCTTTTTGTTTTAAATCAAATGCAATTTAATCCATAAATAAAATCATGGTGTGAGTCTTATATTGCCACCATTTTCATGTATATACAACCATGAAGGATGTATGTATGTATGTATTTGTATATGTACATCCATATGTGCATGAATCAATAAAGAAACTATACATGCATGCATACATCCATCATACTCAAGAAAGGATTTCAAGAGAGAAGCTAATGGTTAAATGATAAATCAACACTTAATTTATCAATCCGGCCATATCACATATGATCCCTACCAAAAGCAAATCGCCCGACCAATATACGGTATCCCATACGCTCATTTTAATCGGGTCCATGCACATATCGCATACGCACCACAACGTTTCGCCTGGACTAGGAAACTCCATTGTGGGACTCTGAGACTCGTCAATACGCCGGCAGTGGGTGATGATCATATCAAGCACCCCCAAGCCGCAAGCGGTCAGCTAAACGTAACGGCCACCCGGGTATTGAGCGATCAGAAGAGAACAAGCGAACCTGCTACAACTCCCGTCGAGCCAACCGGCAACACTCCCCGTACAGTCCGGTCTCCTGGTCTGATATGTCGCATATCAAGTCTAGGGGTGGTAAACGTCAGACCCCAATAACCGATAAGTCGTGCCGATGTGAGGCTCATAACGGGTCGAGAAACTACTGGTAACACTTACCAGCTAATCTCTGAATCATCCCTGGCCAGGGACTTCCCTGTTACGGCCAATCGAGCACAGCGCAACATCAACCCCCAATACCGGGAGAGACGAAACCCCTCCTATCGCTCATTGCCTCCATGTGACTCGGGACTGTACCCAAAAACCACCGTTTTGCACGCCCTCATGGACGTGGTAAGGTAGAGATCAAAGCACAGTGGGAATCACACAAGACTCTATGACGATCTCGGGTCTACAGACTAACCTGTACAAGTGTCACCTGAGAACTGCCATCTGACGTGAGGTATAATACTATCTGGGAGTTCTCGGTGAGTCCGTCCAGTGTACCCAGTCTCCACTGAGCACCCGTATATCATCTCTGATGTCAAACACCAATGGATATGGGATCATCCATCACCCATCTTATGGGTCGAGAAGCGTATACGCTAGTCTACACTGGTATATCGATGCCCCGTCTCGATACACCCTCGACTAGGGGCCTTGAAGGATGTACTTATGGACTACCATGTCCCCACTAGTCTGATCTGCATCATAGTCCAGGTAGTCAAGTACACATCCTGAGGGCTTTACCAACAAGTAACTATAAGACAGTATAAAGAGACTAGTTTACATGTTAAGATAAAGAGCAACGAGATAGCATACTATCATATCGAGCAAGAAAGTCATCTCTATATATGTCCAAGCATCCAATATAATATACATCATCTGTACAATACTGGCCTCTAGGGCATACATACAACTAACAGACTCTATGACGATCTCGGGTATACAGACTAACCTGTACCAGTGTCAACATAGAACTGCTATCTGACGATAGGTATAATACCAACAAGGAGTTCTCGGCGAGTCCGTTCAGTGTACCCAGTCTCCACTGAGTACCCGTATACCATCTTTGATGTCAAACACCAATGGATGTGGGATCATCTATCGCCCATCATATAGGTCATGATGCGTATACGCTAGTCTACTCTGGAGTATCGATGCCCTAACTTGATACACCCTCGACTAGGAACAGTTATAGGATGTACTTGTGAACTACCCTGGCCCCACTAATATGATCTGCATCATAGTCCTAGTAGTCAAGTAAATATCCTAAGGGCTCTATAAACATGTGAGTGCAAGACAGTAACACAATATAAGTCAACTTGTTAAGGCAAAGAGCAACCAGATAGCATACTATCATATCGAGCAAGAAAGTCCTCTCTATATATATCCAAGCATTCACTATAATATACATCATATGTACAACAATGGCCTCTAGGGCATATACATAACTAACAAGAGTACCAGCCTTCGTATAGTTCGGCATAGGCGAGATCGGAAGAGACCTTGAGCAGGCTCCTCCCAGGACACTGCTGCGATAAGATTTGCACCGAGAATGAGTTGTGTCACGTGTATTCAGAGGGCCAGAGGCTGACGCCAGTGACGTGCTGCTTTACGATTTGTCATGCAAATTGGCCGAGAGATGACCAGAGGAGTGCCAGAGCGGAACCATTTCAATTAGCACACCTGACTGGGCCGACGAGCCGACGGATTGTGAGATTGGTAATCCATAGAGAATATAAGGACCCAGAGACAGAGGATGCTAGACCGTGAGCAGGAGGCCAGCGGATGTTCTTGCTCTGCCAGTTTTGGGCGCACCGACATTTTTCGACATTGAAGGAGGTGTACCTCAATGTCATTTGTTGCAATTTGGATTTGTGATCCGAATATCATGCTTATATCGCTTGGATTTGAGTTTTGATCATTGAGTTTCATGATATTCATTTTGTGCACCATGGCTGCACCTACTGGGTATTTACATTTTGTGCATAGTTATTGCACTTGAGATATACTTTATACACCGTTGTGTTGGTTTATGATTTGTGCATATTAATTGCACTTGATATCAGTTTTGTGCCTTGGATGCACTTGGTTATGATTTTGTGGATTTCATACAGCTGATTTAATTTTGTGTATGTGGTACGCACTCGATTTGGTTTTTACACTCGGTGATACTTTTTATACGCATTTGAGTTATTGATGAGTTTCCATGAATTTGTTGCACTAGATTGGTATTTCGTGCACTAGATGCACCAGATTTGTATTTTTTGCATTTGTTGCACCAGATTCATATTTTATGCATTTGTTGCATTAGATTTGCATTTCATGCGTTTGTTGCACCAGGTGGGTATTTCGTGCATTGGTTGCACTAGATATATACTCCGTACATTGGTTACACCCGATTTACGTTTTTGAGCATTCGTTTTACCAGATTTGTGTTTTCATGCGCGTTTGTACTTGACGTTCGTTTTCATGCATACTATTGCACTAGACGTTTTCTACGGACCTGATGCACTTAGGCTAGATTTTTGAGCATATTAGGCGCTTGGTATTGGATTTCGTGCGCATCGGATGCACTTGATTTAGATTTTTTTCGTGCATGTTGGATGCACTTGATTTCGATTTCATTCGTGCATGACGGATGCACTTGATTTGGATTTCACGCATGTTGGGCGCATGATATGAGATTTGATTTTGTGCACACCGGATGCGCTCGATTGTGATTTTCGTTCATGCTTGTTAGTTTCACTAGATTGAGATTTTTGTATACTATAGATGCATTAGCGGTTGTTGTCGTGCACGCCAGTTGCATTTGATAGATGCTTTCATGCACACCCGTTGCACTTAGTTTGATTCATGCACATTTGTAGCACTCGTATTTGGATTTGATTTCCGTGTGCACCAGGCGCACGTGATTGTTGGATACACCTTTTGAGGCTAATTTTACTCTTGAGCACTTTGTTTTCATGATGGGCACTATATTATGTAGTAGCCGAACAAGACTGATCTGAGGACAGTACCTGAGTACTTTGCATGCATTAAAAGTTAACAAGAGGTTTTCAAAAAGGAGCTATAGTCTCGCTATTCTTACGTGTCCACGAGCGACACGAACGTTTACAAAGGAAAACCTTTTGAGATATTTCAAAAAGGGCGGAACGTGTATTTTAGCAAAACATATATGAATGTATATTTATTACTTTACAAATGAGTGTCCGTCACTTATGCCGTGAGTTACGGATCACCTGGCGATTCAGAAGATATTTTGCATGTGTTTTATTCAGTTTTAAGATTTTTTCCAAGGATGCGTAATAGATATGTATTATAGCATTTGACTAGTATATATTGGATTTCAGTAGTGGATTTCGAGATCTGTATCTCTATTATGACTCCGATGATATGCGTACGAATCCCACGATTTGCGTGACGCTTGACGGAGTTCGATTTTGAGTTTTGTACTCGTTTTCAGGCGCACACGATGCGCTGTGGTATTTTTGCATCTTCCGTGATTTCGGAGCCCCGTCGATTTGAGTTGATTATTGAAATGTTTTAGTATTTGGGGGTTTAAATTTAAATTCGGGGGCTGAATTTATTTAAGGGGGGGTGGAAGATTGTAACATTTCAGAAAACATAAAATATTATTTTTGGAATTTAATATTAAAATAATATATTTCGCGAAAACTACCCGATTTGCGAATTTGGGGTTTTTTGTAAAATGGTATAAATATATACCAATATTTGTGAAATAATTGGGGATTAAAATGATTTACTCATTTAAAAATATATTTATTGGATTTGGCAATTTTATAATTAATTATATGCAGTTTGAATAAAAAAACCCGATTAGTGCACTGCTAATCGCGATTATGCTAAATCCGTGTTTCGACATTTTTTCCATGGTTAGTGCACCATGTTAGGTTGCATTGTTGTTGCATGTTATTTCATTATGCTTGTTCATTTGCATTTGGTTTCCTTTTGTGAGAAGAAAAGAGAAAAAGAAAGGGAAAAGTGAATTATTAAGGAGAGAGGGAAAGGGGACCACATCATTGTATGAGATATGGGCTTTGAGAGGGTTAGAATGAGAGTGAAAGAGGGGGGGGGGGAGGGAAGCCACATTTTCCCCTCCCCATTTTTATTCCCTCCATCTTCTTCTTCATCATCTCCTTCCACTTTCAAACCTATGATCCATCTCAATTCCCTCACCAAAACCCTATACTCCCTTCACAAAAGATGATCCCCACTTCATCCTCTACACATTGGACCAAGAAAATTTGGATTTTGATGACCTTGGACATCTAGGGTTTTTTCTTGGCTACATCCATGTGGTATAATTTTTTTATTTTAGTTTAGTTTTGAGTTCTTAGCATTTTAGTTTAGTTTAGAATTTGTTTGGTGGTGGATTTGTGAAACTTAGAAATTCAAGAGAAGGGTTTGGGTGTTGGTGTGGAATGTTGATGTGTAGTGGCTGTCACAAAACTTGAGTGGAGTTTTTACTGGCCTAGAATTGAAAATACCGATTTGGGAATTGATCCATGTCGGTTTTGTGTTAAATTGTGAGCCTACAGGGAATCTAGGGCAATCCAGGGAGTTTTTGAGAAAAGCAAATAATACCAGAGACCTAGTTAGAGCCATAGGAGACCACCATGACCAGACAAGACCTAACAGAGACCTCTGGGAAGAGCTGGCCAGATTTTAAGGCCATGTGGCCGGCCAGATTGTGATGGTTGGGGTCTAGGTTGGTCCAATAGCTCACATAATCCCTATACTACACCCTATACTTGCTAGTTTAGCTCCAATTGACTTGAGTCAAAATCCGGGAGCATATTGGTGTGATTTTTGGATATGTTTTCCGTATTTTGAATGCTTGGTTTTAGTGTTTGATATTGTATTGGGTTGTTGGGCATTTGTACGTCAACAACAAGGGTTGTTTGATTGTTTTGCATCCGTAGGCTATAGGTTCTACCCTATGAGCGTACCGTGTGCCGTATTGGTTTTCCGAACTTGATTTTAATAGCATTTCGACTGTGTAGGTATTTTAGGTATCTTCGCGTGGATTCAGAGACGGCGAAGCATATCGACTATGGCTGGTCAAGGATCAAGGTGAGTAGACTTATATCTACGGGGGAAGTCGGGTGGATGGCGTATAGCACCCCCGCAAGTTTTGATGGAAACCGATTTATAGGATACAGTCGAAGAAACCTAGATTAGAAAACTAGGGATATGGTTAAAAGATAGTTAGAGATGATACGGGTGTTTGAATATATATATATATATATATATATATATATATATATATATATATATTGAGATATGAGATGAAAGTTTTAAGGATATGAAAAGTGAATGTGGACCACGACTTATAGATATGTAGTTGCACTAGAATAAGTATGAGTTCTAGTGTAGCATGACATGAAATTTATAAGATATGATATATATATGTAAATGACTTGATGTGGGATATAAATGTGATGAAAATAATATACGATGTGATATAATGATTGGACCGATATGTCGGTATACGGATGCGAGTTGATATGAGAGGATTGATACCTTTGCCCGTCCCCTGATACGAGATTGTTATGGATGCGACCTGGGATATAGGTATTTAGATATATATAATGTTGTGAATCATGAGTGATATGCCGTACGAGACGTTAGGTCTGTACCCTCATTGTCATATAGGTTGATAGGATCCTTAATGGTTTAATGCCGTTGTACGATGCTTTTCCGTACGTGATGAGTTTGACCTGATGATTGATCCATACCCTTGACTAGAGGATGACGTACGATGCATTACACTGTACGTGATGTAGTGAGGCTGGATGCCGATTGATAGATTCACCGACTCGGTCATGTTAGATACTTATACCTTATAGCATTTAGCTGACGATTTACTTATGCTACATTCATGTTATTCTCATTGCATTGCATATAGTTGTGCTAGTATATCTACACCATTATCGATGATGTGTATGTTACACTTACACAGATTGGACTGCTCACACACTTCATCATCGATAATTGCCATGTCACTCACACGGTAGAATTGCTACATCATGCTATTATATTGCTATGCTCACATCATTGTTCCTTGTTGCATGATATGGATATACTTACATTATGTTATATATCGGATACATCATGCTTTACGATTACGCATTGAGATATGCTGTTTTCATGAGATTTCTGGATTTGAGAACCGTGATTATTTCAAAAGAAAGTATGTATTGTTTTAAAAACCCGGTTTCTCTTGATATGATATTTCAGTGCGTCCACCATGAGTTTTTTTCGGTTCTGAGACGTGTGATATGTGAAACCCGATTCAAGGAGGTAAATGATCCGTTTGCGGGTTCATGGTGGTACCCCGGGGCGAGAGAGAGATTTCGTAGGGATGACAATGAGCCTGGCAGAGAGAGCACTACCTACCGGTGATTAGTTGGACCTGCCGGTTATCTGGAGGATACCGACCGGAGTCGAGAGATGGATATGGGCCGACCCGTTCTGCCGGAGCCTGATGGCCGATCCTGCAGACGGAGCCCGTGGGCCGATCCGGACTGACGGAGCCCGAGAGATATGAGGATTTACGTGTCGATGCTGGACACGGGTTTCTTGATGTTTCGAGTGTCAGTTTTGGACACAAAGGTTACATGATTTTGATGTGTCATTGATGGACACACGTTGATTTATATCCTCATATTTACATGCACATGCTCTCATGATACTTACATGCATGATATTGTTGGGTCACTGGTTGACACGTGAACGGGACCTACATGCAGATAGTCCTTGATTATACTATTGGTATATATACATACAGTCACCCTAGATATCATTGTATTACCTTCATGATACAGTTGACCTAGGAAATCATTATTTTATTTAATTTCTACTTGTTGATGTTTTCTACTCACGAGTTGGCAACTCACCCCCGTCGTGCCACAGTTCTTGCAGGTTGACCGCATGGATCAGTAGCGGCATCGCTGGAACATAGCTGCATTTGGGTGTTTGCTTTGGTAGGTGGGACATTTGGATCGTGCCTACTATTGTATTATTATTTCTATTGTATCTAGTCACTCCATCAATCAAAACTAGTATTTGTATATTATGTAAAGGCTTAGTGAGACTTGTAGTTGCGAGACTTGAGCGATGGGATTATGTTCGCTTGGTGGGTTGATGTCTTTCTTTACTATCTTTTGTGGCGATCTTCGCCGTTGGGCGTCGTATACATATATTTTTTCTTGCGTGGTTGTGAATCCGCCGATTGGCGAAGAGCTAGCTCCCGCTTGAGGATGCCTTTATATTAACTCATGTATTTGTGGTTTTGGATCAAATCATACAAAGGAGGTGCTGCCCAAATTTTTAAAAAGACGAAACATATTTTCAACTAGTAAAATTTACATGTATTTTCATATTCCATTACTTATGCATTTAAGAAAAATTATGATTTTCTCCATACCTTTATTTCAAAACTTCACCTCTTTATTTTCATAAAAAGGTATAGATTTCTGGGCTTCGGCTTACTTGAATTACGTTACGCCTTTAGACGTGGCGTAGTTTAAATGCCGGTCACGAACAATATTTTCGGGTCGTGACATTACGGAAAACATAAGTCTTATTCTTTATTTCTATCTTTCCTCCAAAAATCGATTGTATACCCCCACGTGTGTGTAAATTATTCACCCCTACACTTAAGAATTCAATTCAAGCTATAGTACCCTTTCCCTAATACCTAATACTACTTCTTTTCATTAATGAGAGACGGTGTTGCTCACACACCTTTCATGCGACTATTAATGCTTCTTGAGGCACTAACAGCCGATTATTGAATGAGTGGGCTTAAAGCGTAAATAGCATTTTCCAGGTCTTGACTTTATTTATTTATTTTTTTCTTTATTTTTTCATTTTTAAGACCGGATATATTTTTCAATATGCCCTTTTGGTGTTTAGCTTTAAATACCGTTTTTTCTTTCATACTAGGTTTTCAGGCAAGAGTATTTCGAGGTATCCTCTACTATCCCAAGTTTCATGGTGCGTGTATGTGCGGATTTTAGGGTATATACTTTCTAATTTTGAACTCAAGAATAGAAAATATTTTTCAGACTTATCCTTCAGTAAAGCTTCAATACTTTCCCTTCATCTTGACTTAACTCAAGAACTGAACTCAAGATTGCCTAATTCTAAAAAAAAACTGTAAGGACGTATAATAACCAAGATTAAACATAATGAGGGTTATTTTTAAGGTTTTCAATTCCTATGCCTGGGATTTAGTTATTTCTAACGTATCAACTAAACTTTCGGAATAAAATCTAAGTTACCATATTAGCTAACTTGACAACAAAGTTTTTATATTTTTGTAAAAGTTTTCGATTTTTATGGGATTTTAAATATGTATGCAAATGCAGAATATACAAATGAATGCGAAGGAAGAAAGCTTACACACCCCCAAACTTAAACTTGACAGTGCCCTCACTGTCAGGCTACACCAAGAGGGTCAAAATTGTCGGTGCTCCCTGTTTTTTTATTATTATTTATGAACAGAAAAACAAAATATATATACACAAAAAGGTTCCCCCCAAACTTAAGTAAAACAGTGTTTCCACTGTTTAAGAGTTGAAGTTTAATGTCAGGGGGGAGAGAATAGTATCAAGCTATACAAGGTCTTACAAAGGCCAAAAGTGAGCATCAACCATTCAAAGATCTTATCATTATAAAGCGGCGGTTGGTGAAAGAATGGAGTGTAGAGAAAAGAAATGAGAAACACGCAAGACCACGTGGGGATAGAAGCGGCGTCCGGTCTCGGTGGAGAAGAAGAATGCCGGAAGGGAGAAAAGAGTGGACTATGACCTTGAAGGTAGAAATGCATTGAATAAATTAGTACAATCTGTAATGACCGATGTGTATAAAGTGATTATGCTAATCTATCAACCCATCGAGAGATGGCGTCAAATCCCTCAAGATTCGTGAGAAACCATGGGTAAGCCGAACTTGGTAAACCAGACATAGTAAATGAAAGTGATACGGTGTCTTGTAAGGTCGGAACGATGGAAAGGATGTAGGGAAGTGATCAAGGAGGAGTATCAGGTAAAGGTTCAAGAGGGTGTACACAGTCAATGGAAGTGATAGGATGAATTAGAAAATCCGACTCATCAAGCAAAATTGGTTCATCCTCAAAAATATCCTCAATGTTAAGTTCATCCATGCCTTTATCATCAAAATCAAGACGCATATGAAGTTCGGGAAAAACATTTAATGACTCGGTATGATGAATTGGAGAGAAAATCTCATCCAAATCTGCGGGTTCATCTTCCAAAATATCCCCAGCGTCAATATCCTTAATCAAGTGAAAATCAATATTCTCAGACAGCTCATCAAAAGTATGGATTTCAATCAATTCAGGATCTAAGATGGAGGTGTAGAGGTCAAAAGGTTTAGGATTGGTTTCACTTGGAATGGACCCTTCACAATCTGGTAAATCAAACACTAGAAAGTCGCACAACTCATTAACATTCTATCTTCACTTGGTAAATCATTTGGGACACTTGATAGACATTTAAAACTGGAGTTATGCGATTTAACTTGCAATGGGTAGGTTTGATTTGGAAGGGTATACGGCTCATTCTCTCCACTAAAATTCTCGACCTGTCCTACCGCCTCATCATACATTGGAAAATGTGGAGCTAGTTGGAAACTAGCTACCGGGTCATTAGGTTGTATAAGGGCGGCCATGGACGCATTTAAATCCATCATCTGTTGGTATGACGCTACCCGAAAGTCTTCCAATGACTGTTCCAGACTAGACATGGGTTGTGAAGGGGTTTTAATAAAAGATTCAAACTTGTTTGGATACTGGAAACTCCCAAAAGGCTGTTCATAAGAAATGTCTAGGGAAGGTGTAAAAGTCGGGTAGGATTGGTAGGAATTGAATGGTTGGATAGGAGAAGGATCAACATTCGGATAAGAAGGTGATTGAAATTGTTGATCAAAAGAACTGGAAGTGGCGAAAGGAGTGAAAGATTGGCTACAAGATTGTTTAGTTCTGTCGGCAATAGACATAGGTCATGGAGTTACAACAGGACTCTCAAAGGAGGTATCAACGTACGAAAGTGGGGAAGGTTGAAACGGTTGATACAGAGTGGATTGCGGAGTCCAATTTTTTGTCCTAGACGCGTCTATCCGCTCTTTCAAAGAAATTTTTGGCATGGAGGGATCGTTCGAAGTTCGGCCAAAGCAAGAACCGTAGGAAGTTATGTCTGGTTATGGGTACCAAAGTTCGGCAAGAGTTTTGCGAGGTGGAGTACCCATGATATGAAGAATGGAAGGAAAGAAAAGGAAAGGAAAAAGAATGTGGATTTTTTTTATATTTTTATTTTATTTAAGTTAGTTATCAACAAAAGAATGAAATACACAAAAAAGAATCTGGACAAAAACAAACACGACACAAAAATACCACACACTTAATCGGTTTAGGGTTCACCTAGGTCAACTAGACCTGCTCCAGAACTTGATTGTTGAAGTAAAACTGTGTCGAGAAGCGGGCTCAAGATATACTGATCACGAGGCCACGTAAGTGCAGGGAAAAGGGGAGGTTTTCCGACGCTTTCGCGAAGATCCTTAATTAAAAAACCCTTTCTCTTTTGGCGGTTTCACCATGAACACTTTCCTAGACACCCCGTAAACAATATACCGTTAAGCGGTGTTCTAAACACAATTAACCTCTCCTACTGAGCGCGAAGTCCGAAAGGTTTAAAGTCTAGTTCCTTTTAAATTTTTGTGCGGGTAAACGTTATGCTCAGTTCGTGATTTGTGGGCCACGGAAAAGGTGATGAAATTCTCTACCGTATGTTGTGGGGTTCGCTTGCCCTTAAGTCCGTATTAATGTATGCAGTGCGCAATTCAATGAAAAAATTTGTTCAAAATTTCAAACAATCATTTTTTATTTTTAAGCTTGGCACTGCAACAAATACGGGTTAGTTAATTTTGGCGCTTGGTAGTGAACTTGCAAAGAATCCTGCAAAGATGTTATATTGGATGCGTTGGATTTAAGAAGAAGGTGTTAGTAAAGTACTGATTGATCTCAAAGAATAATTTATAACCGCAATCAAGAACGACGTCGCTTGGTAGCTAGCCGGTGAGTACGGGTCGGTCCACAGGGATTTTGTGAATTTCCTAATTGTTCTTACGAGTTAATTCCGATTGGTGTCGGATTGATTAAATCTAAAAACTAAGTTTATCTAGATCTAAATCTTTCTAGGGTTAGGTTTAGGTTAAGTTTGGAAAGTCAATAAATCTCACCGCTTTCTATACCCATATTAAGATCTCTTTAGGAGTTATGGTAATTATTAGTAAAGGGGATTAGTACCATCGGGAAGGAACGGTGTTTCTTCCTTTAGGTTCTTGCCCTTCTTTTCTTAATCCTTACCCTAACCTCCATGGAAAACACGCTCAACCGGGCCTTTATATTACGGTATCACCGCTACCTCATGGGATAGGGTGCCGTAGGGAGCGGTGTGTGCATGTATGCATGGAGTCCTATTAATTATATGTGATGAGCAAGAAAGGGATGAGAGATCTTCATCTCTTAAGCCTTCCCCAAATCTAACCCTAACAAGCGAGGAGACTACTCGCTCATTAGGGAATTGAAAAACATCTCTAAACTATTTATCTAGGGCAAGGAATTAAAGATCTAACTAGGGCAGATAATATATTTAACTTAGGGCAGAAAATAAATTAAGAACTAGGACAAAAATTAAAACTACTTACAAATTGATGCTCTCCAAAAGAAATCTGAATTTTATTAATGAAAGGAGGCATAACCTAATACAAGAATTTGGGTCTCTATTTATAGGACATAGAAAGCCCTAGGTTTACAATCGCCGCATGTCTGCTTTTACAAAAATACACCTAGGAAGACTAGTCAGTGCCGCCAAAGATTTATGGAAAATTTTCACCAATCCCGTGCTCAACCTGGCCGCGGAACCACGGCCATAGGCCAGGTTTGGCCGCGGTTCCATGGCCAAATAGGAGACTCATGGGTTGGTTTTTCTTGTGCTGCTTCTGGTTGACTTTTGCTTCCTGTTTCTTCAGTTGGTTCTTTAAGATGTCTTCTCGTTCTTTCCCAGATCTCCGCAGTGAATAATGTAGTGGACTTTTACCATTGCTTCGTGATGAAGTCTTGAACCTTGCTCTGCCTTTTTGCTTTGTGAAATTGTCCATTGATCTTCGTTTAGTCTTCAAACTGTAGGCAAGATAAAGATTCTCTGTTTGTTGGTCAAAGTCTCACCTTTGCATCGTCTTTTCATTGTTTTCACTGTTTTTGTTCCAAGAACCTGTAACCTGCAACTATGTAGCAGACATGGGTCAAAAGCACCTTTTTATTTGTAAAATGAATAAGAATGGGGAATATAATAATGCAAAATTATGATGTGAACAAATACCCCCAAACTTATGTTTTTCTCGTCCTCGAGCAAACCTAGTTTTATTCTCGAAAAAAGACCCAGCCTCACTTTCACAGGGAAACGCGATTGCACTGAGCTCGTGCAACAAGCTGTTAAACCTCTAGGTGTTCCTAGTAGGAGGAGTGTTGTCTCCTGAGGGTTTTCAGCGGATACTACCCACAAAATCCAATCAATCCGGCCCATTGACTTTTATTCTCCAATTAGGTTTTCTAACAAAAACTCTATTATCTTCGACACAGAAATCATCCACTCATATTCTTCACGCTTCCTTATCACTTAACTTAAGATTATATATGTTCTTATGAATTTACTTAGCTTTTGGCATCTCTTAAGTTTTCCTTCTAGGGTTCCATCTCAACTTAGGAATTTTTATCATCTCTATTAAAGATACAAGTCCTATTCTTCATTCCTATTTCTTATCTAAATCCCAATCACATACCCCTACGTGTGTGTATAAATCACCCCTACACTTGGAAATTCAAATCAAGCTATCATACTCTTGTCCGTTGTCCAAAGCACTTCTTAATTGGTGAATTTTTAGATGAAGTTTTCTCACACATCCTTCATGCGACCGTTAATACTTTTTGAGGTACCAACAACCGATTACAAGATGTGTTTGCACATTAAAGCGTAATTCCTAGTCTTGTAATACCTAAGGCTTTAGCAATGACTCCCAAACCAGTTGGTCTAAGGCACTAGGTGATGAAGCATACTCGCTAAATATTTTTTCTATTAATGCAGCCTTAAGTAATCATAAAAACCAGTGTTCATTTTTTTATTATCTCTTTATTCACACTTGAATTTTTATTTTATTTTTCTTCGTACTAAAGACTTTAGACAAGAGCATTTCAAGGTCTCTTCTACTATTCCAAGTTTCAAGGTTCGTGTTTGTGCAATATTGTAGGGTAAACATTTTCAGAATTTAGACATAAGCTAGGAATTATTTTTCAAACTTATACTTTAATAAAAATATCAATACTTTTCCTTTGTTTTAATTTAGACCAAGAAGTCAACTCGAAATTTGCCTATTTCTAAATAAACTACAAAGACATATACTTTCTACCGTTAAATTTTTAGAAAGGTTATTTTTAGGGGTTTTAATTTACTAAGTCTAAGATCTAGTTGTTTCTAGCTAGTTAACCTTTTTGTCAAACTCAAGTCAATTATCGCCAAAATTGAATACTTTAATTTTTATAATTTTTAAAAAATTTCAATTTTTATGGGTTTTAAAATAAGCATGCAAATGCAAAAAATATACATATGAATGCGAAAGAAGAGGGCTTACCGAGCATACCCCCAAACTTAAACTTGACAGTGTCCTCACTGTCATGCTACACCAAGAGGGTTGAGAATGTCGGCACTCCCCTGTTTATTTATTTATAATTTTTTTTTATTGTTAAAAGAAAAACAAAAATATATATACATATATACGACAAGGTCCTCCCCAAACTAAACAAGGCCTTACACAGGCCAAAGGTTAGCACCAACCATTCAAAAATTCTATCGTGATAATGGTGGGGTTGGTGAAAGAATGGAGTGTAAAGAAAAGAAATGAGACGCACACGAGACCGTATAGGAAAAAGAGTGGAATAAGGTCTCGGTGGAGGAGAAGAATGGCGGAAAAGAGAAAGAAGTGTAGTACGATCTTGAGGGTGTAAATCGAGTGAATAAATTAGCGCAATTTGTGATGACCGTTGTGTTAAAAGCGATTGTGCTAATCTATCAACCCGTCGAGAAATGTGGTCAAATCCCTCAAGATTCGCAAGAAAACATGGGTATGTCAAACTTGGTAACCCCTCCATTGAAAATGGAAACGCGACGGAGTCTTGCGTGGTAGAAACGATAGGAAGGGCGAAAGGGTGTGATTTAGGGATAGTCTTATTCTCACCTAAGTAATCTGTCTCGAACTTGAAGGATTCCATCAATAGTTCAAAATGACTGTAAGCAACTGAGTCTGATGGTTCAACTAACTCATCTGAAAATTCAAAGGACTCAAACTCGGGCGGTGAGTTTTCAACATCGTCCGAAAAAGTGAAACACTCGTAATCATTATCGTCTGTGAGAGCTGAGTCAGATTCAAACAGGAACGCACTAGTGGCATCAAAACCGTTGTGATCAAACAGAATTTTTCAAGCTCACAGTCCTTAAGCGTGATCTTTTGCGTGGTCAGAACGATGGAAAGAAAGGGGTTTGATTTAGGAAGTATAACAGTTAAAGGTTCAGGAGGATGAATTGGAAAATCCGACACATCAAACACAAATGGTTCATCCTCAATACTATACTCAAAACTCTCCTCAATACTATCCTCATAATTCTCCTCAAAATTTAGCATATCCATGCCATTATCATCAAAATCAAGACGCATATGAGATTCGGGAGAAAAATTTAATGACTCGGGATGATGAATTGGACATAAAATTTCAATCAAATCTACGGGTTCATCATCCAAAATATTCCCGGCGTCAATATCCTCAATCAAGTGAAAATCAATTTTTTCAGACACCTCATCAAAAGCATGGATATCAATTAAATTAGGCTATAGAGTGGAGGTGTAAAGTTCAAAAAGATTAGGTATGGTTTCACTCGAAAGAGACTCTTCACAATCACGTAAATCAAACACTACAAAATCACACAACTCATTAAAAGCTTTATTTTTAACTGGTGAATCATTTGGGACACTTGTTTGAAAACCGGAGTTGTGTGATTCAATTGGGTATGGGTAGGTTTGATTTGAAAGGGTGCACAGCTCACTTTCTCCACTCAAATTCTCACTCTGTCTAACCGCCGCATCATACATTGGAATTTTTGGAGCTAGTTGGAAACTAACTACCAGGTCACTGGGTTGCATAAGGACGGCCACGGACGCATCCACATTCCTAATCATTTGGTTTGTCGCTACCATATAAGCCTCCGGCGACTGTTCTAGACTAGACATGGGTTGTGAAGGTGTTTCAGTAAAAGATTCAAAGTTGCTTGGATTCTGGAAACTCCCAAATGGCTGTGTAGAAGCAATGTCTAGGGAAGGTGTGAAAGTTAGGTAAGATTGGTAGGAATTGAATGGTTGGACAGGAGTAGGATCATCATTTGGATAAAAAGTTAAATGGGCTTGTTGATCCCTAGAACTGGATGTGTGGAGAGGAGTGAAAGATCGGCTACGAGATTGTGTAATATGCTCCGCAATAGACATGGGTTTCGGAGTTACAACAGAACTCGAAGAAGGAGTATCAACGTAAGAAGGTGGTGAACGTTGACATGGTTGATACAAAGTGGATTGCAAAGTCGAACTGTTTCTCCTAGACGCTTCTATTCGATCTTTCAACGAAATTTTGGGCATGGAGGGGTTGTCCATAATTCGACCGAAACAATTCGCATATGAAGCAATGTTTGGATGAGGGTACCAAAATTCGGCAAGAGTTTTGGGAGGTGGGGTACCCATGATGTAGGAAAAGAATGTGGGGTGCATGGATTTCTTAGCGACAAAATTTTGCAAGTTTTTATAAAATTTTTTTCCCTTTTTCCCTTTTTTTTTATTTAGAACTTTTTGCAAAAAAAAGATTTTCGATAAAGGGCTTAGACACACTTTCAATCAACCACAAATGCACAATCAGGCCTAGATCTAGGGTCACCTAGGTCAGCTAGACAGCTCCTAACTGTTCCAAAGGGCTAGAAATAGGACCTCAAACCGTCTCTTCACCACCAATTGCGGCCAGGTAAGTGTCAGGTGAGTGGGAGGCTCTCCACTACAAGTAGTGGCCCTAAATAAGTAACCACTCGCCTTAGACACACTTGTCTAGACACCGCAAAGTCAGGTTAGGATCAACGGCCGATGCCTACAACTAGTCCTCTGTCCTATTGAGCTCGACGTCCTTAGGGCTGAGTCTATTATTTTTTAATTAATGATGGTCAATGCATATGCCTTATGTGATTTCTGGGGTCCTGGGAAGGGTGATGAAATCCCTACCCAATCTGAATTGGTCTCAAGCCCCTTAAAGTCCGATTAAAAATATGCAAAACAGTAACAACCACTTGCAATAAAAAAAAATATTTTAAGCGCGGCGCAAAGAATCCTGCACAAGATCAATTATTGGAAGGGGGAAAGATTTTTTTGCGCAAAGAATCCTGCAGGAGATTTGACAAAAGATATATCGGGATTTGCAGAGGAGGAGAGAGAAAGCTCACAGAAAAATTTGCACGTGTTGATGTCACCTTCCCGCCGTTGATCCGCCGCCAGATAGGGCTTATTGCCGCTGATCCGCGGTCTTCAGTAGGGTTCAAGCTTCCAGAAAAAATTTCAATTGATGACGTCACTACACCGCGGCGGTTCCGCGGTCAGAAGCTGGTAAACGCGGCGGAAGCGCGGTCAAGTAATCGGTTCAGATCCCGAGATTTTTTCTGTTGTTCTGTTGTTAAAATCCTCTGCTGTTCAGATCTTTCGTTTTCTGTTTCGCTCTCTGGATTTTTCCAGATCTGAACTCGATTGTAGATCCTGCAAAATTCAAAAAAGAAATACCCTTCAAACAATAAATGATAAAATTTTTATAATTTTTTTCTTCTTTTTTTATGATTTTTTAAATTTATATTACCCCGAAATTGCAAAAAGAAAATACTACGCCATCCCCGGCAATGGCGCCATTTGATTTGTATGTGTCAAAGAATAATTTATAACCGCAATCAAGAACGGCGTCACTTGGTAGCTAGCCGATGAGTACGGGTCGGTCCACATGGATGTTGTGTCTTTTCTAATTTGCTGAAACGAGTTAATTCCAAACGTTGTGAATGGATTATCTCTTAAACCTAAATTTATATTAAAACTAGAATCTTGCTAGGGTTAGGTTTAGGGTAAGTTGGGAAATTTAATGTTTCCTCACCGCTTTCAAAGCCCAATTTTAGATCTATTAGGTGTTATGGTAATAATTAATAAAGGGGATTTGTACCATCGGGAAGAAACGGTGTTTCTTTCTCTCGGTTCTTGTCCTTCCTTTCTTAATCCTTACCCTAACTGTTAGTTATATGTATGCCCTAGAGGCCATTACTGTACATACGATGTATATTGTAGTGGATGCTAGGACATATATAAGGAGGACTTTCTTGCTCGACATGATAGTATGCTATCTGGTTGTACTTTATCTTAACATGTACTCTGATTGTCTCTATGTTACATGTTGATAAAGCCCTTAGGATATGTACTCGACTACTGGGAGTATGATGAGATCATACTAGTGGGGCCACGATAGTCGGCGAGTACATCCTATAACTGTTCCTAGTCGAGGGTGTATCGAGACAGGGCATCGATGCACCAGAGTAGACTAGCGTATACGCATCTTGACCCATATGATGGGCGATGGATGATCCCATATCCATCGGTGTTTGACATCAAGGATGGTGTACGGGTGCTCAGTGGAGACTGGGTACACTGGACGGACTCGCCGAGAACTCCCAGATGGTATTATACCTTACGTCAGATGGCAGTTCTCCGGTGACACTGGTACAGAGTAGTCTGTTGACCCGAGAACGTCATAGAGACTTGTCTGGTTCCCACTGTGCTTTGATTTCCATCATACCACGTCCAAGAGGGCGTGCAAAAAGGTGGCTTTTGGGTACAGTCCCGAATCATATGGAGGCAATGAGCGATAGGAGGGGATTCGTCTCTCCCGGTATAGGGAGTTGATGTTGTGCTGTGTTCGATTGGCTATAACCGGAAATCCCTGGCCAGGGTTGCTGAGATTTACTGGTAAGTGTTATCGGTAGTTTCTCGAACTGTTATAGACCTCAAATCAACACGACTTATCAAGCTACTGGGGTCTGACGTTTACCACCCCTAGGCGAGATATGCGACATATCAGACGACGAGACCGGACTGTACGGGAGTGTTACTGTTTGGATCCACAGGAGAATGTACAGGCTTGCTTGTTGATCTTCTGAGCGCTCAATACCTGGGTAGCTGTTACGTTTAGCTGACCGCTTGCAGCTTGTGGGTGTTTGATATGATCATCACCTACTGCCGGCGTATTGACGATTCTTTAGAGTCCTACACAGAGGTTTCTTGACTCAGGCAAAACGGAGTAGGAGCACATATGTGATATGTGCGGGACCGAGGATAATACGGTATGTGATATCGTATTGTATTCTCACGATATTTGATATCAGCCGGGTCATCGGATCAAGTGTTGATTCGATGAATCGGTACGGATAAATATTAGCCGGTTATATGCGATATAGCCGGATTGTCGGATCAAGTGTTGATTCGATAATTTAATGTATAATAATATATGTGATATATTAAATTGCATTAACTAATATTTTCTCACTAAAAGATTCTTTTTCTCACTCGGGTAATACATTGATATATATGCGATATATGTTAATTGTATTATTTTATTTTGTTACGGTAAATATTATATATGTGATATATAATATTGTAACATGATATGATAACTAATGCAACTCGTTTAGTGGTGTTTAAACTTGATTAGGGTTCGGATTAGGGTTAATCTTTCTAGAAGTTTCTAGAAGGATTTGTTTTGTTTTGTGAAAGATATTTGTTCATGACTCATGCTTTAACTTTACCCAAAACCCTAACCCTAGTCAATTCTCTACAATGGTTAAGTGAACCATGGTTGCATAATTCTATTATGTCTCCTTTTCCTATTCATCACAAAGAGATTAACATTATTCATTCATCTTCTTCCTCCATTTTCTTTCATGGAAAAACCTTTCTTGATTTTTCCAAGTGATGAATAATAGTGAGAAAAATATATATAAAGAGAGCAAAATTCCTACTTCATCATCCTCATCTTCCCTTGCCATTTAGATGTGGGTGTTCACATCATTTCATGAGTGTTAGCTTGTGTTAAAGAAACTTCGAGGTAGATCATCGTAGTATCGAAGATCGGAAGCAAAGGTTGCGTCATTCTCTTCGTGGAACCTCTCGAGAGTCCGGATCCCGATGATCGCAGCGAAGGGACCACAACACGGAGCATATGAAGTGAAGGACCGGATCTACAAAGGTTGTAATCCCTCTCACTTAGTGTTAAATTGTTTAGCATGCAAGTTATCGCCTCATCTCTAGTTTAAAGTTCCGTATTCGGGTTGTTCGGCACGGCTAAATTTTTATTCGGGCATGGTTGATGCCTCGTAGACCCTCGTGCGCGTGCCTAGCAACCCTACAGTGGTATCAGAGCCAAGCTAGAGCTTTAGGCGAAGTCTAGACGACGTTTGAAATCCGAACGAACCCGAAACCCCATTTTTCCCATGCTCTCTGTCCAATTTTCAAAAACTGGGATTTTTCAATATTAAAAATATCCAGAAAATCAAGCAGGGTTTTTTAAGAAATACTGTGAAAAACGGAGACTTAACTCCGTCATAACGGCGCTGAACCGCGGCCTAAGCCCACGTGGCGCGGCGGTTCCGCGGCGGAACTGTTGATTCGTTGACTCCTTTTTGCACAGTAATTTCTTTTATTCAGTGGTGAGTTTTCTGGATAATTTTAATGTTTATTCTACAGTTGAGTTTTCTGGGGTTATTTTGGGGATTCGAATGTTCGATCGGATTATCAAATTTTGTCTATGTGTTTTTTCCGGATAACTTTTAGAAACTGTTAAAAAGTTCGAACGGATATCAATAACTCACTTTTTCCCCTGTCGGAAAATTTTTCAAAAGTTGGATTTTTCCTCGTGTTTAAGAATGTTCTAAGTCGTGCAAGTAACTCGATGGACCCTCTAGAAGACAACAAACCTTAACTCGATTATGTGACCGTCTTGAACTGCCCTTTGAACCTTAGGGTTTGGGGCAGTACGGCGTGCCACATGTGAGGCGTTGGCTTGACCCTTCTACGGCTGGACCATTGGTACAGTGGCATGTAATGGATGTTTTTAAACTGTTTTCAAGTGTTGAAATATATTGGGGAAATCTTGGGTGCTTGATGATTCGATCGGAAAGTTTAACTTTTTCTATTTATCTGGAATGTGATACAATAATTGGAATCCACAGGTAGTTATGAGATGACTAATTTGAATATTATAAACATAGCAGTTTAGTCTCAGTTGATCGGTTGCTACGGAATTTTGATGTGATCGAAAGTCCGTCGCAATCACGTAGGGTACGCGGATACTCGCTGGGTAAACTTAATAGACAGCCTCACTCCATAGCCCCGACCAAGTGACTGTAGGAGAACCCCGTCGCCGAAACCATCCGTTCGGGTGCTCCCGGTAGCGGTGTTCCGCCTTGGTGCACTTCGTCGACGGTATCGGGGGTGCGGCCGTCTACTAAAGTTTGCGACGAGCATTCGATCAGGACGTCGGGAATCTTGTTGAATTGCCCGACTTGATATCGAAAAGAGTTTTCGATAAGGTGACTAAAATGCGGGGTTTATAATTGTTAGGCATGCGATGTCTAAGGAATTCATATGGTTAGGCATGCGATGTCTACGGAGGTTGCGGATTCCAACTGTTGTAGTTTTACACTTTCTTTTCTGTGACCGTAAGCGTAGTATGTAGTGTATCGCCGGCTTCGTTGCTATACATCAACGACAATCGGGATACGCATACTTGCTTACGTTGATGATATGAGATATTATGTGTTGCTGTGATATGTTGTATTGGATCGTCGCGTTTGAATAGCCGGGGGTTTTATGTGAGATGAGAGTTTTTCTTTTTCATTCATGTAAAATTCATTTGTATGTAATATTCTTTTATTGGGGCACTTCCAAGTAGCGGAAGATGTCACCGTTGTATATTATTTTCTTTTCCGCATTAGGTAGACCCAAGGCGGGGAGCACAAGTAACCGGGTTCTAGGGTCCAGTGGGAGACCATCTCGAGGAGTCGAGACCGGGTCTCCTAACCCTAGAATTGGCAGTGTTACTTGCCGCTCTCGTAGGGGTCTAGGGATGTGGGTTTGGCTATTCATCGCGACCGTGGAATCCGTGTTTTATACAGGCTCGTATTGAAAACACGGACGTCCTAGTATATCCAATATTTCATATATGTTCTTCTGCTGCAATGTTCTGTGATGAGATCATATTACTGCCTGAGACGAATGTTTATATTATATATATGAGATATATGTTATATTGCAGATTTCGTTTCAAAAAGAGATGCTTGAGAAGCATAATTAAAATGGGACTTCATTAATGAGATTAATGAAATAAAAGAAACCTAAGATGTTGTAGAAACTTGTTTAAAAACTGGTAGCTACAGTTCTTGCTTTGCATAGCGGTGTTCCTTGTAGAACATCCAGCACCTTATTCGATAAGGAAAGGACCGAGATCCCTTCACCGGGAGTGACTCCTTTAGCAATAACTGGCAGATGCTACAAACTCGGTTTGTCTTTTGATTGCTTCTATAGTTTTTGCTTTGCACAGCGGTATATGTGATATATCCTGCACCTTATTCGATGAGGAAAGGGCCGACGATCCCTTCACCGGGAGTGACCCCTTTAGCAAAACTAGAAAAGCCTCAAAAACACTCCATTTAAAATCACTCGATTCTACAACGATATCAAGTTCATTACGCTCAGGGTTTTCTGAAAAACCTGCGTAGCCCTCCGTCATTTCAGATAGATATTATTTAGTATTCGTGCTATGTTTGTTGACTTAGTTAAGGCATAGTATACGGTAGCTAAGTAATGTTTATCTGCTAAAACATGAGATGTTATTGTATTAGGGTATTCGTACGGCTTTGTTGACTCAGTTAAGGGTCGTACGGGTGGGTTTAATTCAATCGGGAAATGTACGGGTTGAACTTGACTTGCGATTTAAGGTTTGTTGACTTAGTTAAGGTCATAGATCGCTTGGGGCAAAATATTATTGGGAATTTCAAGTGTTGAAATTTGCAATGAGATTGCATACCTTCTATAAGATAGTTGGATCCTGATACCCGCTGCGAGTAAGAGTTACTCCTGGGAGAGTTTTACACATTACAATTAGCCGATCAAGTAGGTGTCTAGAAAGGTGTTAATGGGGTTACGCCTCTGGGAAAACGAGGTTTACTGTAATTAGGTTCGTGCGAATGCACGGGGGACCTCCCTCAAAGTACCGACACTGGCCTGGCTGAAAGATTGGCGAACTTGTAGCGTGTAATTAATCCCGGCTAGTCATTCCTTTTAGGGTTTGAAGGAAGATTTGACTAAAACAGTGGGAGACATCCTGATTAGATATATTAGATAACCAATCTAATCTTGCAAGAGCATACGCTGAGTGTTTTATTCTCTCTCTCTCCAGGTAGCGACCATATCACGCCTTAATCAAGATAATAAAACGGATATATTGACCGAACCCGTTTATTATACTGAGCTGGGGAACGTTGGTCCCGCTCCAACTTATAATTGTTATAAGACAGAGCAGGAAATTGGGGAATACCAGATTTCCCGTGCCGCCCAAACGAAGAAAGTGCATGTTGATGCATCATCTTCGGGTGTGTTCGTTACACAGAACTGTTTCTCAGTATCCTTTACGTCCTGGGTATGTGATACCGGATCAGGATCCCGTATATGTAATCTGTTACATGGGCTACAGATAGGTAGAGAACTGAGAACGGGTGATAAGTTTCATGAGGCAGAAAACGGTGCAAGTGTTGCAGCCAAGTCTGTTGGTCACTGTCACCCTGTATTACCAGAATACATTGATTCTGAACGAATGTTATTAGATACCGATCCTGATATACAAAATCATATCAGTCTCTTTATTAGTAAAGATAGGATATAATTTTGTATTGTTGGATAATGTTTTGAACATTTCCTATATCAAGAGTTGATCGGTTCAGGCACGTTATCTAAAAGCATTGATGTTCTAAATCAAACTACAGTTCTTAGTATACGGAACACACACAAGAAGAAGAGTTCAGATATGAACGAATCCTTCTTGAGGCATTGTAGACTAGGTCATATCAATGCGACCCGACTGGCTGAAGTTACATAAAGATGCATATTCAAATTAGTTTGAATTTACATCTTGCGAAACTTGCCTGTCATGTCACAAAGATAAGATGACCACAGCTCTGTTTATTGGAAACAGAGAAAGAGTTAGTGAACTTTTGGGACTGATACATGCTGATGTATGAAAGTCCCCTGTCTACACATGCCAAGACCGGTTCTTTGTACTTCATTACATTCTCTGATAATCTCTCAAGATTCAGACATATGTTTTTGTTGAAACACAAGTCCGAACCTTTTGAGATATTCACAGAATATAAGTTAGAAGTAGAGAACCAAAATACGGGTATAAGTATTATGTCCTTTGATGAGATCAAGGAGGAGAATACTTGAGCACGGAATTTCTGGACTATTCTAAAGGAGAATGAGATTCTCTCTCAGCATTACTCCTCCGTATACACCATAGCACGATGGTATATCGGGGCGGAGCAACAATACCTTATGTGATATGGTGTGCTCTATGATGAGTACTACTGAGTATCCTATTTCCTTTAGGGAGATATGCACTTGTGAAGTTGCATACCTATTGAATAGGGTTCAAATCAAATCAGTTGCCTACCACTTCATATGTGATATGGAAGGGGAAGAGCCTATATCTTAAGTTTGTTAAGATTTGGGGTTTTCCGGCCTATGTCTGATAGTAAAATCCGGACAAGCTCGAGGCAAGGTCTTTTATGTAGAACTGGAAGGGTTCCAGCTATACAAAATACAGCAGATGATTTGGTACAACCAAAGGATTCAGTAGATACCAACGAACCTCAGCCTCTCCGCCGATCTAGCAGGGTTCCTCACCCACCTGAGAGATACTTTAGTTTCTCTATGACAGTGGGAGCGAGGATTTCATCATGAGATGATGACCCAACTAGTTTCGAGCTGGCCATCAGGAGTGGGACTCTGTAAGAATGGCTGGATGCTTATCGATCTGAGATGGAATCCTTATACACCAACAAAGTATGGACTTTGGTTGCTTTATCTGAAGGGTTAAATCCCCATCAGGAGCGAGTATATCTTGAGAAGATTACTTGGTGTGCATGGAAAAGTTGAGACTTTCAAATCTATGCTTAAGTCCATCCAGATCCTACTTACCACGGCTACATACCATGACTACGATATCTGGTGGTTGGGTGTCATGACTTCTTTTCTAAATGATGTTTTAGAAGAGAGTGTCTATAAGTACACAGCCAGAGGGCTTCGTAGACAGTGGGAGCAGCGGAAACGTGTGCAAGAAGTTTTATATGATAAAACAGGCATCGCGGAGTTAGAACATCTGTTTTGATGTGGTAGTCAAAGAGTTTGACTTCATCAAAATGGTAGATGAACCATGTATATACGAAAAGGTAGTAGAGAGTATGGTGGTGATCCTCGTAGAGTACGTGGATGACATACTCTTGATAGGGAAGGAGTTTCCTATGCTACGATCGGTCAATCTCCGCTTATCACAAGGATTCTCCATATAGGATCAAAGCGATACCTCCTAAATCCGGGGTTTTGGATCTATGAGACAGATCTAATTGGATGTTAGGATACTCACTAGTTATAGTGAGATGGTATCAATCGATCCTGGGGAGAATCACTGGAAAGGTTCCAGGGTGATAAGGACGACTGAATGTAAGTCGCAGGCTTGTCTATGCCCTCAGTGGAGGGACGGTATGTTGGAAGAGTTCCAAGCTAGATACCGTGACATACTAGACGATTAGAGGCAAGATACATCGTTACCATGGATGCTACCAAAGAGGCAGTCTGGATATTTATATGTTCATAAGATGAACTTTGTTCCTACCATTGTGTGACAATGGAGTTGTGGCTTATGCCAAGGAACTACCGTCCCATCAGAAATCCAGATATAATACTTAGGAAGTATCACCTGATCATGGAGATGGTTGATCTCCAGGGAGATCGAGGTTAGGAGAGTAGACACAGAGGACAACAGCGCGGATCCACTCACAAAGGCCTTTTTCCCAGTAGAGACTTTTATGGGATGGTTGAGTATGAGATACTTCAACCGCAGCTAATTGTTGGGTATGCGATACCATAACAGATGGCCCTAGTGCAACTGGGAGATTGTTAGTTATATGTATGCCCTGGAGGCCATTACTGTACATACGATGTATATTGTAGTGGATGCTAGGACATATATAAGGAGGACTTTCTTGCTCGACATGATAGTATGCTATCTGGTTGTACTTTATCTTAACATGTACTCTGATTGTCTCCATATATACATGTTGATAAAGCCCTTAGGATATGTACTCGACTACTGGGACTATGATGAGATCATACTAGTGGGGCCACGGTAGTCGACGAGTACATCCTATAACTGTTCCTAGTCGAGGGTGTATCGAGACAGGGCATCGATGCACCAGAGTAGACTAGCGTATACGCATCTTGACCCATATGATGGGCGATGGATGATCCCATATCCATCGGTGTTTGACATCAAGGATGGTGTACGGGTGCTCAGTGGAGACTGGGTACACTGGACGGACTCGCCGAGAACTCCCATATGGTATTATACCATACGTCAGATGGCAGTTCTCCGGTGACACTGGTACAGAGTAGTCTGTTGACCCGAGATCGTCATAGAGTCTTGAGTGATTCCCACTGTGCTTTGATTTCCATCATACCACGTCCAAGAGGGCGTTCAAAAAGGTGGCTTTTGGGTACAGTCCCGAATCATATGGAGGCAATGAGCGATAGGAGGGGATTCGTCTCTCCCGGTATAGGGAGTTGATGTTGTGCTGTGTTCGATTGGCTATAACCGGAAATCCCTGGCCAGGGTCGCTGAGATTTACTGGTAAGTGTTATTAGTAGTTTCTCGAACTGTTATAGACCTCATATCGACACGACTTATGGAGCTACTGGGGTCTGACGTTTACCACCCCTAGGCGAGATATGCAACATATCAGACGACGAGACCGGACTGTACGGGAGTATTACTGTTTGGATTAACAGGAGAAGTTACAGGCTTGCTTGTTGATCTTCTGAGCGCTCAATACCTGGGTAGCTGTTACGTTTAGCTGACCGCTTGCAGCTTGTGGGTGTTTGATATGATCATCACCTACTGCCGGCGTATTGACGATTCTTTAGAGTCCTACACAGAGGTTTCTTGACTCAGGCAAAACGAAGTAGGAGCACATATGTGATATGTGCGGGACCGAGGATATTGCGATATGTGATACCGTATTGTATTCTCGCGATATTTGATATCAGCCGGGTCATCGGATCAAGTGTTGATTCGATGAATCGGTACGGATAAATATTAGTCGGTTATATGCGATATAGCCGGATTGTCGGATCAAGTGTTGATTCGATAATTTAATGTACAATAATATATTTGATATATTAAATTGCATTAACTAATATTAGCTCACTAAAAGATTCTTTTTCTCACTCGGGTAATACATTGATATATATGTGATATATGTTAATTGTATTATTTTATTTTATTGCAATAAATATTGTATATGTGATATATAATATTGTAACATGTTATAATTTTTAATGCAACATGTTTAGAGGAGTTTAAACATGATTAGGATTTGGATTAGGGTTAAACCTTCTAGTTGATTCTAGAAGCTTTACTTTGTCTTTGTTAAGATATTATGATCGATATTTGCAAGTGACTCACCCTTTGACCTAACCCAAACCCTAACCCTAGTAAACTCTCTACAATGGTTACTACAACCATGGTTGCATAAATAATTATGATAACTTTTATTATTGATCACATACATTATTCATCTTCTTCTTCATTCTCTTTTCAAGAAAAAACTTGCTTGATTTTTCAAAGGTGATGAATAATTGTGAGAAAAATATAAATAAAGAGAGCAAAAATCCTACTTCATCATCCTCATCTTCCCTTGCCATTTAGATGAGGGTGTTCACATCATTTCATGAGTGTTAGCTTGTGTTAAAGAAACTTCAAGGTAGATCATCTTAGTATCGAAGATCGGAAGCAAAGGTTGCGTCTTTCTCTTCGTGGAACCACTCGAGAGTCCGGATCCCGATGATCGCAGCGAAGGGACCACAACACGGAGCATATGAAGTGAAGGACCGGATCTACAAAGGTTGTAATCCCTCTCACTTAGTGTTAAAATGTTTAGCATGCTTGTTTTCGCCTAATCTCTAGTTTAAAGTTCCGTATTCGGGTTGTTCGGCACGGCTAAATTTTTAATCGGGCATGGTTGATGCCTCGTAGACCCTTGTGCGCGTGCCTAGCAACCCCACAGTGGTATCAGAGCCAAGATAGAGGTTTAGGCGAAGTCTAGACGAAGTTTAAAGTTCGATCGAACCCGAAACCCCGACTCCAAAATGCTCTCTGGAATTTTTCTGAAAATTTGGATTTTTGTCAATTAAAAATTTCTAAAAAATTCAGCACGGTCTTATTAGGATTACTGTGAAATTCGAGGGGGTAATTCGTCAAAAGTGCGGCGGAACCGCGGCAGAAGCCTGGCTTTTGCGGCGGTTCCGCGGCCCTTTGATGACGTCACCCCTCCTATTTTGCACAGTAATTCCTATTACACAGTGCTGAGTTCTCAGGGAATTTTTAATATTTATTCTACAGTTGAGTTTTCTGGGGTTATTTTGGGGATTCGATGTTTCGATCGGAGTATTAGATTTTGTCTATATGGCTTTCCGGATAATGTTTAGAAACTGTTAAAAAGTTCGAACGGATATCAATAACTCACTTTTTCCCCTGTCGGAAAATTTTTCAAAAGTTGGATTTTTTCTCGTGTTTAAGAATGTTCTAAGTCATGCAAGTAACTCGGTGGACCCTCTAGAAGACAACAAACCTTAACTCGATTATGTGACCGTCTTGAACTGCCCTTTTGAACCTTAGGGTTTGGGGCAGTACGGCGTGCCACATGTGAGGCGTTGGCTTGACCCTTCTACGGCTGGACCATTGGTACTGTGGCATGTGATGGACGTTTTTAAACTAATTTCAAGTGTTGAGATATATTGGGGAAATCTTGGGTGTTTGATGATTCGATCGGAAAGTTTAACTTTTTCTATTTATCTGGAATGTGATACAATATTTGGAATCCACAGGTAGTTATGAGATAACTGATTTGAATATTATAAACATAGCAGTTTAGTCTCAGATGATCGGTTGCCACGGAATTTTGATGTGATCAAAAGTCCGTCGCAATCACGTAGCCTACGCGGATACTCACCGGGTAAACTTAATAGACAGCCTCACTCCATAGCCCCGACCAAGTGACTGTAGGAGAACCCCGTCGCCGAAAGCATCCGTTCGGGTGCTCCCGGTAGCGGTGTTCCGCCTTGGTGCACTTCGTCGACGGTATCGGGGGTGCGGCCGTCTACTAAAGTTTGCGACGAGCATTCGATCAGGACGTCGGGAATCTTGTTGAATTGCCCGACTTGATATTGAAAAGAGTGTTCGATAATGAGACTAAAATGCGGGGTTTATAATTGTTAGGCATGTGATGTCTAAGGAATTCATTTGGTTAGGCATGCGATGTCTAAGGAGGTTGCGGATTCCAACTGTTGTAGTTTTACACTTTCTTTTATGTGACCGTAAGCGTAGTATGTGGTGTATCGCCGGCTTCGTTGCTATACATCAACGACAATCCGGATACGCATACTTGCTTACGTTGATGATATGAGATATTATGTGTTGCTGTGATATGTTATATTGGATCGTCGCGTTTGAATAGCCGGGGGTTTTATGTGAGATGAGAGTTTTTTCTTTTTCATTCATGTAAAATTCATTTGTATGTAATATTCTTTTATTGGGGCACTTCCAAGTAGCGGA
Source organism: Agapanthus africanus (assembly GCA_030015575.1). Lineage (NCBI taxonomy): Eukaryota > Viridiplantae > Streptophyta > Magnoliopsida > Asparagales > Amaryllidaceae > Agapanthus > Agapanthus africanus. The sequence continues at coordinate 396,390,501 of JASDDO010000022.1, forward strand.
AGATGTCACCATTGTATATTATTTACTTTTCCGCATTAGGTAGACCCAAGGCGGGGAGCACAAGTAACCGGGTTCTAGGGTCCAGAGGGAGACCATCTCGAGGAGTCGAGACCGGGTCTCCTAACCCTAGAATTGGCAGTGTTACTTGCCGCTCTCGTAGGGGTCTAGGGATGTGGGTTTGGCTATTCATCGCGACCGTGGAATCCGTGTTTTATACAGCCTCGTATTGAAAACACGGACGTCCTAGTATATCCAATATTTCATATATGTTCTTCTGCTGCAATGTTCTGTGATGAGATCATATTACTGCCTGAGACAAATGTTTATATTATATATATGAGATATATGTTATATTGCAGATTTCGTTTCAAAAAGAGATGCTTACGAAGCATAATAAAATGGGACTTCATTAATGAGATTAATGAAACTAAAAGAAACCTAAGATGTTGTAGAAACATGTTTAAATAAAAAACTGGTAGCTCTAGTTCTTGCTTTGCATAGCGGTGTTCCTTGTAGAACATCCAGCACCTTATTCGATAAGGAAAAGACCGAGATCCTTTCACCGGGAGTGACTCCTTTAGCAATAACTGGCAGATGCTACAACCCTCGGTCTGTCTTTTGATTGCTTCTATAGTTCTTGCTTTGCACAGCGGTATATATGATATATCCTGCACCTTATTCGATGAGGAAAGGGACGACGATCCCTTCACCGGGAGTGACCCCTTTAGCAAAACTAGAAAAGCCTAAAAAACACTCCATTTAAAATCACTCGATTCTACAACGATATCAAGTTCATTACGCAAAGGGTTTTCTGAAAAATCCGTCGTAGCCCTCCGTCATTTCAGATAAGTACTTCATAGTATTCGTGCTGCGTTTGTTGACCTTGTCAAGGCGTAGTGTGCGGTAGCTATTTATGCTTATCTGCATAAGCATATGATGCGATTGGATTAGGGTAGTCGTGCGACTTTGTTGACCTTGTCAAGGGTCGTGCGGGTGGGTTTAATTCAATCAGGAAATGACGGGTTGAACTTGACTTGCGGTCTATAGTTTGTTGACCTTGTCAAGGTCATAGATCGCTTGGGGTAAAATATTATTGGGAATTTCAAGTGTTGAAATTTGCAATGAGATTGCATACCTTCTATAAGATAGTTGGATCCCGATACCCGCTGCGAGTAAGAGTTACTCCTGGGAGAGTTTTACACATTACAATTAGCCGATCAAGTAGGTGTCTAGAAAGGTGTTAACGGGGTTACGCCTTTGGGAAAACGAGGTTTACTGTAATTAGGTTAGTGCGAAAGCACGGGGGACCTCCCTCAAAGTACCGACACTGGCCTGGCTGAAAGATTGACGAACTTGTAGCGTGTAATTAATCCCGGCTAGTCTTTCCTTTTAGGGTTTGAAGGAAGATTTGATTAAAACAGTGGGAGACATCCTGATTAGATATATTAGATAACCAATCTAATCTTGCAAGAGCATACGCTGAGTGTTTTCTTCTCTCTCTCTCCAGGTAGCGACCATATCACGCCTTAATCAAGATAATAAAACGGATATATTGACCGAACCCGCTTGTTTATACTGAGCTGGGGAACGTTGGTCCCGCTCCAACTTATAATTGTTATAAGACAGAGCAGGAAATTGGGGAATACCAGATTTCCCGTGCCGCCCAAACGAAGAAAGTGCATGTTGATGCATCATCTTCGGGTGTGTTCATCACAGAGAACTGTTTCTCAGTATCCTTTACGTCCTGGGTATGTGATACCGGATCAGGATCCCGAATATGTAATCTATTACATGGGCTACAGAAAGGTAGAGAACTGAGAACGGGTGATAAGTTGCATGAGACAGAAAACGGTGCAAGTGTTGCAACCAAGTCTGTTGGTCACTGTCACCCTGTATTACCAGAATACATTGATTCTGAACGAATGTTATTAGATACCGAACCTGATATACAACATCATATCTTTTTCTTTATTAGTAAAGAAAGGATATAATTTTGTATTGTTGGATAATGTTTTGAACATTTCCTATATCAAGAGTTGATCGGTTCAGGCACGTTATCTAAAAGCATTGACGTTCTAAATCAAATTACAGTTCTTAGTATACAGAACACACACAAGAGGAAGAGTTCAGAAATGAACGAATCCTTCTTGAGGCATTGTAGACTAGGTCATATCAATGCGACCCGACTGGCTGAAGTTACATCTAGATGTATATTTAAATTAGTTTGAATTTACATCTTGTGAAACTTGCCGGTCATGTCACAAAGATAAGATGACCATAGCTCTGTTTGTTGGAAACAGAGAAAGAGTTAGTGAACTCTTGGGATTGATACATGATGATGTATGAAAGTCCCTTGTCTACATATGCCAAGACCGGTTCTTTTTACTTCATTACATTCTCTGATAATCTCTCAAGATTCAGACATATGTTTTTGTTGAAACACAAGTCCGAACCTTTTGAGATATTCACAGAATATGAGTTAGAAATAGAGAACCGAAAATACGGGTAAAAGTATTATGTCCTTTGATGCGATCAAGGAGGAGAATACTTGAGCACGGAATTCCTGGACTATTCTAAAGGAGAATGAGATTCTCTCTCAGCATTACTCCTCCGTATACACCATAGCACGATGGTATATCGGGGCGAAGCAATAGCACCCTATTTGATATGGTGTGCTCTATTATGAGTACTACTGAGTTGCCTATTTCCTTTTGGGAGTTATGCACTTGAGAAGCTGCATACCTATTGAATAAGGTTCAAATCAAATCAGTTGCCTACAACTTCATATGTGATATGGAAAGGGAAGAGCCCATATCTTAAGCTTGTTAAGATTTGGGGTTGTCCGGCCTATGTCTAAAAGCAAAATCCGGACAAGCTCGAGGCAAGGTCTGTTATGTAGAACTGGAAAGGTTCCAGCTATACAAACTGCAGCCGATGCTTTGGTAGAACCAAAGGATTCAATAGTTTCCAACGAACCTCAGCCTCGCCGCCGATCTAGTAGGGTTCCTCACCCACCTGAGAGATACTTCGGTTTCTCTATGACAGTGGGAGCGAGGATTGCATCATGAGATGATGACCCAACTAGTTTCGAGCTGGCCATCAGGAGTATGACTCTGTAAGAATGGCTGGATGCTTAGTGATCTGAGATGGAATCCTTATACACCAACAAAGTATGGACTTTAGTTTCTTTATCTGAAGGGTTAAATCCCCATCAGGAGCAAGTATATCTTGAGAAGATTACTTGGTGTACATGGAAAAGTTGAGACTTTCAAGGCTATGCTTAAGTCCATCCAGATCCTACTTGCCACGGCTACATACCATGACTACGATATCTGGTGGTTGGGTGTCATGACTGCTTTTCTAAATGATGTTTTAGAAAAGAGCGTCTATAAGTACACAGCCAGAGGGCTTCGAAGATAGTGGGAGCAGCGGAAACGTGTGCAAGATGTTTTATATGATAAAACAGGCATCGCGGAGTTGGAACATCTGTTTTGATGTGGTAGTCAAAGAGTTTGACTTCATCAAAATGGTAGATGAACCTTGTATATACGAAAAGGTAGTAGAGAGTATGGTGGTGATCCTCGTAGAGTACGTGGATGACATACTCTTGATAGGGAAGGAGTTTCCTATGCTGCGCTCGGTCAATCTCCGCTTATCACAAGGGTTCTCCATATAGGATCAAAGTGATACATCCAAAATCCAGGGATTTGGATCTATGAGATAGATCTAATTGGATGTTAGGATACTCACTAGTTGTAGTGAGATGGTATCAATCGATCCTGGGGAGAATCACTGGAATGGTTCCAGAGTGATAAGGACGACTGAATGTCAGTCGCAGGCTTGTCTATACCCTCATTGGAGGGACGGTATGTTGGAAGAGTTCCAAGCTAGATACCGTGACATACTAGACGATTAAAGGCAATATACATCGTTACCAAGGATGCTACCAAGGAGGCAGTCTGGATATTTATAAGTTCATAAAATGAACTTCATTCCTACCATTGTGTGACAATGGAGTTGCGGCTTCAGCCAAGGAACTACCGTCCCATCAGAAATCCAGATATAATTCTTAGGCAGTATCACCTAATCATGGAGATGGTTGATCTCCAGGGAGATCGAGGTTAGGAGAGTAGACACAGAGGACAACAGCGCGGATCCACTCACAAAGGCCTTTTTCCCAGTAGAGACTTTTACGGGATGGTTGAGTATGAGATACTTCAACCGCAGCTAATTGTTGGGTATGCGATACCATAAAAGATGGCCCTAGTGCAAGTGGGAGATTGTTAGTTATATGTATGCCCTAGAGTCCATTACTGTACATACGATGTATATTGTAGTGGATGCTAGGACATATATAGGGAGGACTTTCTTGCTCGACATGATAGTATGCTATCTGGTTGTACTTTATCATAACATGTACTGTATTTGTCTCCATATATACATGTTGATAAAGCCCTTAGGATATGTACTCGACTACTGGGACTATGATGAGATCATACTAGTGGGGCCACGGTAGTCGACGAGTACATCCTATAACTCTTCCTAGTCGAGGGTGTATCGAGACAGGGCATCGATGCACCAGAGTAGACTAGCGTATACGCATCTTGACCCATATGATGGGCGATGGATGATCCCATATCCATCGGTGTTTGACATCAAGGATGGTGTACGGGTGCTCAGTGGAGACTGGGTACACTGGACGGACTCGCCGAGAACTCCCAGATGGTATTATACCATACGTCAGATGGCAGTTCTCCGGTGACACTGGTACAGAGTAGTCTGTTGGCCCGAGATCGTCATAGAGTCTTGTGTGATTCCCACTGTGCTTTGATTTCCATCATACCATGTCCAAGAGGGCGTGCAAAAAGGTGGCTTTTCGGTACAGTCCCGAATCATATGGAGGCAATGAGCGATAGGAGGGGATTCGTCTCTCCCGGTATAGGGAGTTGATGTTGTGCTGTGTTCGATTGGCTGTAACCGGAAATCCCTGGCTAGGGTTGCTGAGATTTACTGGTAAGTGTTATCAGTAGTTTCTCGAACTGTTATAGACCTCATATCGACACGACTTATGGAGCTACTGGGGTCTGACGTTTACAACCCCTAGGCGAGATATGCAACATATCAGACGACGAGACCGGACTGTACGGGAGTGTTACTGTTTGGATTCACAGGAGAAGTTACAGGCTTGCTTGTTGATTTTCTGAGCGCTCAATACCTGGGTAGCTGTTACGTTTAGCTGACCGCTTGCAGCTTGTGGGTGTTTGATTTGATCATCACCTACTGCCGGCGTATTGACGATTTTTTAGAGTCCTACACAGAGGTTTCTTGACTCAGGCAAAACGAAATAAGAGCACATATGTGATATGTGCGGGACCAAGGATAATGCGATATGTGATACCGTATTGTATTCTCGCGATATTTGATATCAGCCGGGTCATCGGATCAAGTGTTGATTCGATGAATCGGTACGGATAAATATTAGTCGGTTATATGCGATATAGCCGGATTGTCGGATCAAGTGTTGATTCGATAATTTAATGTACAATAATATATTTGATATATTAAATTGCATTAACTAATATTAGCTCACTAAAAGATTCTTTTTCTCACTCGGGTAATACATTGATATATATGTGATATATGTTAAGTGTATTATTTTATTTTGTTGCAATAAATATTGTATATGTGATATATAATATTGTAACATGTTATAATTATTAATGCAACATGTTTAGAGGAGTTTAAACATGATTAGGGTTTGGATTAGGGTTAAACCTTCTAGTTAATTCTAGAAGCTTTACTTTGTCTTTGTTAAGATATTATGATAGATATTTGCAAGTGACTCACCCTTTGACCTAACCCAAACCCTAACCCTAGTAAACTCTCTACAATGGTTACTACAACCATGGTTGCATAAATAATTATGATAACTTTTATTATTGATCACAAACATTATTCATCTTCTTCTTCATTCTCTTTTCAAGAAAAAGCTTGCTTGATTTTTCAAAGGTGATGAATAATTGTGAGAAAAATATAAATAAAGAGAGCAAAAATCCTACTTCATCATCCTCATCTTCCCTTGCCATTTAGATGAGGGTGTTCACATCATTTCATGAGTGTTAGCTTGTGTTAAAGAAACTTCAAGGTAGATCATCTTAGTATCGAAGATCGGAAGCAAAGGTTGCGTCTTTCTCTTCGTAGAACCACTCGAGAGTCCGGATCCCGATGATCGCCGCGAAGGGACCACAACACGGAGCATATGAAGTGAAGGACCGGATCTACAAAGGTTGTAATCCCTCTCACTTAGTGTTAAAATGTTTAGCATGCTTGTTTTCGCCTAATCTCTAGTTTAAAGTTCCGTATTCGGGTTGTTCGGCACGGCTAAATTTTTAATCGGGCATGGTTGATGCCTCGTAGACCCTTGTGCGCGTGCCTAGCAACCCCACAATATATGTGTATAGGCATATATAACAGCGTCCCATTCCACTGTTATATATACATAGTAGTAAAAATATCAGAGAACATCATATAAAATCTATGAATGTAATATATGCAACATGAAACAGTAATATGAGCATATAAAGGAAAACAACTATTTAACTGCAACAAGTTACTAAATATATCACGCGGTTCCTGATTTTCCAGAAATCAGATGCAACAACATAGACAGGTGAACATGTAGCTATAACAAGGTATGCGTAACCATGTCGGTATAGCAAGATATGTGTGTCCATATATAAGTATGTATGATGTCAAAGTGGCTGTAGTAAGGTATGTGTCTATACCTATCCATAATACCCTCCAGGTATATGTACATCTAGCTATGTCTCATATGTGTATATACCTATCACAATGGTACAATACCATATAGGTATATGGGTAACTAGTATGTAAGCATGTCAAGGCATATGTGTAAGCCTATAGGTATACAGATATGCTAGATGTCATATGCATATAGAGATATGAATCAATGTCTCAATGTTCCTAACCAAACAATATTATATCTATCAATGGGTTGTGCATGACATGGCAATTATTGACGGTGTGGGTGGCATACAATCAGTGCTCGTGCAACATAAGTCGTCAATAATAGTGCAGTGTCCTAAGGATACTAGTCCAGGCACAACAATAACTAAGCAGTAGTGTGTATGCGCAACTCTATATATTCAATATAATATGCGATAAAAGATAACATCTCTAGCCCAGACGCATAACGCCATGCGAGCGATTCCCCTGTAGATGTTAAATCTACTCACTAACGCTCCTGGCTAAGTGAAGCCTGTTGGAGATAGTGCCCTCATAGTCAATTATTGGATCGCAGGTACGTGATTGCAATGATTGCGGAGGACCTATCCCGGTAGGACAGTCTTACTCAAAATGATAGTATGCTATCTGGTTTGCCTTTATCAGTCGTGTACATGTTCAGGTGACTGATTGCATGTTACACTTTGATAGAGCCCTTAGGATCTTGCTTTACTACCAACAGTATGATGGCGATCATATACGTGAGAGTTGGGTAGTTTATATGCATATCCTTAATTGTGGTCCCTAGTCGTGGGAGTTTCGAGACAGGGCATCGATACTCCGGAGTAGACTAGTGTATACAGTCGAGACCCCGACGAGGGGCGGTGGCCGGTCTCACAAGCCACTGGTGTCAGTTGGATCACCTAAGATGTATACAGGTGCTCATTGGGTTATGAGTACACCGGACAGGACTCGCCGGGAATCTGCTAGTTAGTACTATACCTATCGTCAGATAGCAGTTCCCTGGTGACATGTGTACAGGTTAGTTCATCGACCTGAGGTCGTCATTTGTCTCGTGTGAGTTCCCACTGTGCTTTGATTTCTACCCTACCACGGCTCTAAGGAGTCGTGCAAACAGGTAGTTTTTGGGAACAGTCCCGAGCCATATGGAGGCACGTGAGCGGATCGGCAGGGGATTCTTCTCTCCCGGTATTGGGGGCGAGGTCGTGCTGTGTCTAGGAGAGCCATTACACAAAGTCCATGGCCATGGCAGGAGATTTACTGGTAGGTACTCCAGTAGTATCTCAGGGTGTAATTGGGCTTCACTCCGACACGACTTATACTGCTATTAGGGGTCTGACGTTGCTAGCCCCCTAGGCAGATATGCGATACTCATTGACGAACGGACCGGACTGTATATACATTGTCACTGTTAGGCTCAGTAGGGTTTTCCGGATGAGTGCGCTCATCGGCATCCCTTGAGGTCAGTCCATGGGCAGCCGTTATGCATAGCTAGTGCCGCTGACGGTTTGTGGTTAAACCCACTGCCAGGGTGCTGACGAGTCATTAGAGTCCCCCACAGACAGTTTCCCAAGTTCGGGCGAAACGTTGTAGAGGCCGTATGGTTTTATGGCAGGGTTCGGAAAATGCACGTGCGTTTACGCACGTGTCAGTTTTCGGGCAGATGATACTGGTCGACTTTGGTTTAAGCCGGATCCGAGTATTATATTGAGTAGGTATAATATCTTTGTCTCAGTTGCATTTGTATTCGGTCGTAATACAAATGCGGGTATATTTATACAGTTTCGGGGTTGTCCTGAAATTCGTTTCAGGATCACTTTTGGAAGTTGCCAGTTTCCAGTTTTCTATCAGCCGTCTTTTAACATTTGGTTAAAGACGGATTTATCTTTTCTTCAGATGAGGTGAGTCAGTGTTCTAGAATATTCTAGATGAGGTGACTAGGCTTATTGGTGTAGGGTTTTCATTGGTCGCATTTAATGGTTCATTAATGCTTGATGAGGTGTTTAAGTGACTCATGCTTTGTTATTATAGCTTCTTGTTTTGCTTAAGATATTTTGAGTGAGAAGCTTCATACCTTATTGTCACCACTTGCTCCTACGGTCACCTCCCTCCTTCATATATATGGCTTGCCCTCTCTCTCTCCTCACTCTCACTTAATTCATTAGAGAAAAGATTATGATAGCATTTGTGTGCATGGAAATTTCATTGCTTCTTTCATTTCCATCACCCGATCAAATGGCAACTTCATTAACCGATCGTCCACGGACTTGGACGAAGTGAGACAAAGTCATCTACTTATTCTCTACATCAATCTTGGTCGTCTCTTTTAGCAAACTTGACGATCGAGTTGCCTCGAGTCAGAGGCGGGAGCCCGTTTAAAGAACCGATCATGTGGTGCCACCTCGACGAGGAGATCGGAGATCGACGAGATCGGAGCAGCCGCAATGGAGCGTGGGATGATGGTTGAAGAACGAAGGACTCGGATCGTTCGGTATAACCATTCTACACTCTTTACAGTTTGTTAGTTTAGCAATAATGGCAGATCCGGGTTAAAGTATACGATAGCGCCAGTTTAAAAGTTTTTGTTCCGCATTTGGCGTCTGTAGACGGCCGGGGCGCTAGCGTAGACTTACAGTGGTATCAGAGACTAACCATTTTGCTATACTAACTTGTGCTAACGCGTTTAAAATATCGATCCGACCGAAAATCGAAAAACACAAAATCCATGCCCGACAGTTTCTGTTGATTTTAAACGGTCTCAAAAATTATTTCTGGATGTCTTAAAAATCCGTGCAGGGAATTCTAAGAACCACGACAAAATTTGGAACTGTGATCCCTCCAAGCTGCCGCGGAACGGCGGCTAAACCCATGGTTTGGCCGCGCAACCGCGGCCACGTGGGGAGCACGTGATCCCAAATTTTCTCAGTGGGTTCTGTGTTGGGTTTTGTGATTTTTGGTATATATATTTTTGGCCCAGGTTTTGTTACTGTTCACCAGTAAGCAGTAGGGCCCACTTTTTGATATTTGGTCTTTGGTCGATCGAAATTTAAACACGTTAGTTTATAGTGCTTACATTATATCTCCGACCGGGAATGTCATTTGATCGGTAAACCGCGTTTAACTGCTATAGTTCTTTTAGACGGGTTTGCGAACGTGACATTCGCGTTGATGTTCTGTGTTGTGCCGTGATGTTGCGGATTTGTCGTGGTGGATAGCAGTGTGCAATGGTAGTACAGTTTGTGTTTATTTGTACATTTGATATTGCGGGGCGAGCGTCCAACTTGTGGACAGCCGTCACTGCCTGTTGTATAATATTCTTTTTAGGGCACGGCGAGGTTGCGGTCGATGTACCTATTGTACTATTTTTCATTACTGTACTAGGTTTTGCCCCGCGACGGAGTGCACGGATAGCCGGGTTCGGGAAAGCAACGGGTCCGCATCTCATGGCTTTGAGAGGCAGAGGGGCCCCACTTCAGAATTGGCAGACTATTCGCCGCACTCGTAGGGGGTACAGGTTGACCCAAGGAGGGGTGCTCAATTTACCGGATTCCGTGAAGTGCCGGGTGTTCCATTCACTATGCTGTGGGGGACTGCCTCGCTTCAGGTTTTGGCGGGTAACTTGCCGCACCCGTAGGGGTCTAGGTTTCATTGCACAGGCTATCCACACGACAGGGGAACGTCGAGTTTCAGCAGCGGCTCTGTGAAACTCGGGGATCCCAGATATCTGTATTGTTCTGTGATGCTATTACTTTTCTGTAATGTTGCATACTATCACGCCTGGAGCGATTATTGTATATTGGTTTATATATTATTAGATGTTGTATATGTTTTCACCCGCGCTAGTCCAGTCCCCGCTCTGTCGTTAGTTAAGTAACCTAACGGGTTATGACGGGACCCAGTGACGAATGCGGATGGCATATACGTACATTTTATTTTCGTTCTTTTCTGGTGTGATTGAATGATGGGACTGCGTTGATTCTGATCAACGCAAAGTAAAAACAAACCTGTTTGAGTTGTTGGAACAATTTTAAAAAGTGTTGTTACAAAGACGTTTCCTTTTGTTATGCATAGCGGTATTCAGTGGAATATCCTGCACCTCATTCGACGGGGCAAGGGCCGATATCCCTTCACCGGGACAGACCCCTTGGGCAGAAGTTTGCGTCAGCGTAATAACTTCACTATAGTCGATTACAAGTTGCTTTGCATAGCGGTATTCAGTGGAATATCCTGCACCTCATTCCACGAGGAAAGAGCCGAGATCCTTTTACCGGGAGTGACCTCTTTAGCAAAAGGTTTTCGCCACTATATTTTAAAAAGCTATCAGGTTCCTTCAGCGATATTAAGTTCACTACGCTAAAGGTTTTTCGCCAAAAATCAGCCGTAGCCCTCCGTCACTTCTTTTGGGTATTCAGTAGTATTCAAGCTATGTATTTTGACCTAACGCCAAGGCATAGTGTTTGGTAGCTGCTGGGTATTCAATTGTTGCATAGATAAATGAGTTGGTTTGGGACAGCCGTTCTGCCATTTTGACCTAACGCCAAGGGCATGTGCGGGTGGGTTCAAATTAACAAGATAGTGATGGGTAGAACTTGGCATGTGACTTATGACATTTTGGCCTAACGCCAAGGTTATAAGAGCATGGGGCAAAAATGATATCATGAGTTTCTAAAGAAACTGAAACTTGCCGAGTATGCGCATACCTTCTAGAGTATGAGTAACGTGGATGCATTCCATAACGTTATCATGCGATGAGAGTTGGATCCCGATTCCCACTGATGAGTTGGTTTACTCTTCGGGTGATCCCGATTGATTCTTCTTTAGGTTTGGAGGAGAATTTGACAGGACAGTGGGAGGTTTCCGGATTAGATAAAATGATGACCATTCTGATCTAGGTTAGAGTGCACGCAGAGTGTTTCTTTTCTCTCTCTCTCTTTGGCAGCGACCTTTGACCGACCCTAGACTATGACTCAGTGACCAGGTTGACCGAACCTTCTTAAAATACTGGCTTTTGGATTGTCTATGTTGCATAAGTCATTGCCACTCCTTCTTTTACCCTTTGAATTTCTCAGAACACCCGTATTACTACGGATATCCACTTCCATTGGATAGATCCATCGTATGGTTATATACGAACTCGAAGGGACTTCTTCGAGGATGGATCAAGGTTCTGGAGAAATAGAATTGGTTTATTCAGTTGTCTTTTATTATCACCTTCTCTCAGGTTGCGAGAGCTCCTTGGTTTAGGAGAGTACACCTATTACGCCTATTGGATAGTCCTATTCCAAACCATAGGCTGGTGCCGAAAGGTAGGGAATGAAGAAAACCAATTAGCCTAAGAAAGGTGTGCAGAAGGTAATATGTAAAGACAAAATAAAGGGATTAGAAAGAGGGCAAAGTAAATTGCGACTGATATCATTCACGACCAAAACCGCGTACTTCATCGCCGCTCCTATTTCACCTTTAAAAAGAATAAGGTATTATTCAGTTGTCTTTTATCGTCACCTTCTCTCGAGATGCGAGTACTCCTTGGTTTAGGAGGGTACACCTATTATGCTTACTGGATAGTCTTCTTCCAAACCATAGGCTGGTGCCGAACGGTAGGGAAGGAAGAAAACCAGTTAGCCTAACGATGGTGTACAGAAGGTAACGACTAAAGACAAATAAAGGGGATTTGGAGAGATGTCAATAAAATATACGGTTGAAGTCATGAATTGGATTATGGAAAAGGCATTGCTATCAATACCAGGATACCCCTACGAAACATTTTCATGTTTCAGTGCATTGTTAAAGAAAAAACTGTTTTCCCGATTAGACACTTATTCCAAGGGTATGTATTTACCAGGTTTCATTCTCATATCCGTATGGTTTTACAGATGATGAGTGGGAGTAAGATATTGGGAACTAGGTGATCATCCTCATTATATCGGAATTCGTTGTAATTGGTGATATTTGAGGAAATCGCCAGGGTACAGTTTTCCACCTACAACGCACAGGTTTTGAGTTGTTTAACTCAGCGGACTTATACAGAGTATTGTATGTTGTCCAAGTGTCCATCAGGACAAAGGGGTAGGTCCTCGTACTATGTTCTGTTTACTTATAACTTCTCTAGTATTTAGACGAGTGTTTCGTAGAAATACAAGGTCTATGTTTTGAGAAGTTGTGGGTATAAGAATAAAGTAGAGAACCAGGTGTCACAAGTATCGGGATTCTTCAAAGAGATCGAAGATGTAGATTCTTGTGATTGGTATTCAGATGATAGTGATGGTTTTGAGAAACGTGTTTCTCTTTCAGGTTACTCATAATTGGATGGATTCCTAAGTTGAGTAATGCTGATTAGCCTCTTTCCATTAAGATGATATGCACTGGAGACAGCTGCATGGATTGAATCTTGGTTCCAATTAAATAAGTGCCAAAGTTTCTATATTGGATATAGAATAGTTTGTACCTTAAAAGAAATTAAGGTACGGGGAGTTGTCCAGCTTATGATTAAAACCAGACACTGGATAACTCAGGGCACGTTTCTGTAGTGGCTGTTTGTGGGTTGACCCTGGCTATGACGAGGGTTGATATTCTACCATTTGGAAGATCAATAGTGATATTGTTCTTGACTCGCCACAGTTTTAGTAAAAATGGATCTTTTTCAGAAAACAGTAGTGGGAGTATGGTAGAACTGGAAGTAATTCCAGAACCGCGAACGATTACGGAAAATTTAATAGGACCTATACATTCAATCAGGTTTGACATTCCATTAGCCACTCCGCAGATATGGTAGGTAACCTCAGACACCCGAGAGGTACTTCGGTAGCCTCAAGGACGGTAACAGGGAGGTTCTTATCTACCAAGACTTGACACTACTGTTGTTCCAGGATATGAGACCCGGTAGGAGGGTTGTCGTAGTCAGTGGGAGCAACGGAAGCATGGTGGGCAAGTAGCTTATGTCTATTTATAGACTTGAGCAGCTATAGCGGAGATAGATCATCTAATTTTGATGTGACAGTCATGGGTTTGACTTCAATCAGAATAGGGGATGGATCAGTTAAAAGGGTAGTAGGGTGTGATGTCATGGTATATGGATGACATACACATAGTAGGAAGTAAAATTCCTATACTACGATCGGTTGTACCGTGGTCGTCACACAGTTGTTTCTCCAGACAGGATATGGATATAATATTTGACATTCTGGTTTCTAGATCTATGGTTTTAGATCTGGATTTGGGTAGTTTCCCAATGTGGGTACTTTGACAGATATTCTAATGGTTTTTGGAATAGTTGACTCCTAGCATGGTGGTGTACCTGTAGGTGATGGAGTCACCCTCTCTAAAGGTGTCTTATAGACTAAAGGGGAGAGGGATGTGCATGATTGGCAGATCACTTGCTTAGGCAATTGAGTCAATCATGAGATGTCAAGTACCACACCAAATGTTGGTTTTGCACTAGATGCAATAAGTTTGTATTAATCCAATCCTGGAGAAACATAAGGAAGCAGTTTTAGAACATAAGTACATGTTCTACGGATTTGATGACGGCAGCCTCCTTCGGGAGACGATTATCATTCCAGGCTTCAAAGGTGACGTGGATGACAGAGTGACTGTCAGAGTTTTAGTTTTTCCCTCTGACGAAGAGGGACAGTATTATGGACAGGTGGTCCAAGAGGATACTGTGGGAAGCAAGGTGCCCGATACTGATTAGGTTCAGTGATCGATTCAGTCTAAGAAGTTTGGATATGGAGTTCATTTATGAACTAAGGTCCCATCAGATATCCAGACATGTTCTAAGACAGGTATTACTCAATTCGGGAGATGGTTTTCTCCGCGAACTTGAGATTAAGAGAGATATAGAAAGATACTTCTAGGCGGATCCACTCACTGAGGCTATTTCTCGAACACAATAGTTTTACAAACGGGCTTTGTGATACTGCTTAGTAGAGAAGTTGGGTGTCGGTTTCACACGGGCTGTGAGTAGTCGACATCGCAATATTAGCCTTGAGTGCAAGTGGGAGATTGTTGGAGATAGTGCCCTCATAGTCAATTATTGGATCGCAGGTACGTGATTGCAATGATTGCGGAGGACCTATCCCGGTAGGACAGTCTTACTCAAAATGATAGTATGCTATCTGGTTTGCCTTTATCAGTCGTGTACATGTTCAGGTGACTGATTGCATGTTACACTTTGATAGAGCCCTTAGGATCTTGCTTTACTACCAACAGTATGATGGCGATCATATACGTGAGAGTTGGGTAGTTTATATGCATATCCTTAATTGTGGTCCCAAGTCGTGGGAGTTTCGAGACAGGGCATCGATACTCCGGAGTAGACTAGTGTATACAGTCGAGACCCTGACGAGGGGCGGTAGCCAGTCTCACAAGCCACTGGTGTCAGTTGGATCACCTAAGATGTATACAGGTGCTCATTGTGTTATGAGTACACCGGACAGGACTCGCCGGGAATCTGCTAGTTAGTACTATACCTATCGTCAGATAGCAGTTCCCTGGTGACATGTGTACAGGTTAGTTCATCGACCTGAGGTCGTCATTTGTCTCGTGTGAGTTCCCACTGTGCTTTGATTTCTACCCTACCACGGCTCAAAGGAGTCGTGCAAACATGTAGTTTTTGGGTACAGTCCCGAGCCATATGGAGGCACGTGAGCGGATCGGCAGGGGATTCGTCTCTCCCGGTATTGGGGGCGAGGTCGTGCTGTGTCTAGGAGAGCCATTACACAAAGTCCATGGCCATGGCAGGAGATTTACTGGTAGGTACTCCAGTAGTATCTCAGGGTGTAATTGGGCTTCACTCCGACACGACTTATACAGCTATTGGGGGTCTGACGTTGCTAGCCCCCTAGGCAGATATGCGATACTCATTGACGAACGGACCGGACTGTATATACATTGTCACTGTTAGGCTCAGTAGGGTTTTCCGGATGAGTGCGCTCATCGGCATCCCTTGAGGTCAGTCCATGGGCAGCCGTTATGCATAGCTAGTGCCGCTGACGGTTTGTGGTTAAACCCACTGCCAGGGTGCTGACGAGTCATTAGAGTCCCCCACAGACAGTTTCCCAAGTTCGGGGGAAACGTTGTAGAGGCCGTATGGTTTTATGGCAGGGTTCGGAAAATGCACGTGCGTTTACGCACGTGTCAGTTTTCGGGCAGATGATACTGGTCGGCTTTGGTTTTAGCCGGATCCGAGTATTATATTGAGTAGGTATAATATCTTTGTCTCAGTTGCATTTGTATTCGGTCGTAATACAAATGCGGGTATATTTATACAGTTTCGGGGTTGTCCTGAAATTCGTTTCAGGATCACTTTTGGAAGTTGCCAGTTTCCAGTTTTCTATCAGCCGTCTTTTAACATTTGGTTAAAGACGGATTTATCTTTTCTTCAGATGAGGTGAGTCAGTGTTCTAGAATATTCTAGATGAGGTGACTAGGCTTATTGGTGTAGGGTTTTCATTGGTCGCATTTAATGGTTCATTAATGCTTGATGAGGTGTTTAAGTGACTCATGCTTTGTTATTATAGCTTCTTGTTTTGCTTAAGATATTTTGAGTGAGAAGCTTCATACCTTATTGTCACCACTTGCTCCTACGGTCACCTCCCTCCTTCATATATATGGCTTTCCCTCTCTCTCTCCTCACTCTCACTTAATTCATTAGAGAAAAGATTATGATAGCATTTGTGTGCATGGAAATTTCATTGCTTCTTTCATTTCCATCACCCGATCAAATGGCAACTTCATTAACCGATCGTCCACGGACTTGGACGAAGTGAGACAAAGTCATCTACTCATTCTCTACATCAATCTTGGTCGTCTCTTTTAGCAAACTTGACGATCGAGTTGCCTCGAGTTAGAGGCGGGAGCCCGTTTAAAGAACCGATCATGTGGTGCCACCTCGACGAGGAGATCGGAGATCGACGAGATCGGAGCAGCCGCAACGGAGCGTGGGATGATGGTTGAAGAACGAAGGACTCGGATCGTTCGGTATAACCATTCTACACTCTTTACAGTTTGTTAGTTTAGCAATAATGGCAGATCCGGGTTAAAGTATACGATAGCGCCAGTTTAAAAGTTTTTGTTCCGCATTTGGCGTCTGTAGACGGCCGGGGCGCTAGCGTAGACTTACAAAGCCAACTACTTATTTTCCCGTGGTAGCAGTGTCCGAAGTCCCCGCCTGCGAACCTACCACATTAAAATAATAAAGCAAGTATATATTAATAATAACCCTAAAACACGTACACACTACATCATACCGACGCAACAACACAAAACATACTCTCAAGTGTCCATATTGTGGCTAACGTGCGTAGCGACACGACGAAAACAACTTTAGAGCAAAACCACACAAAGTGCACGATCCGTGTCGTATAATGTATCGCACTAAGACGTAACACAAGAAACTACCTAGGTGGTCCCAGATTTGGCATACAGAGAAAACTAAACAAACAAACAAGACCAAAAACACCAAAACCACAGCATAGACCTACCCTCAAAAACCCACACCCCAACTCCTTCAAGGGGCCGAGGTCACCGGAATCCCCTTCGTACGTCGCCGGCCCTGGCCGGTGGGGTGGGTCTCGTGTCCAAGGTAGGGTCTTAGGTTCACTGGAACAACACAACTACTTTGATTGGTTTTCTAGTACACTTTCCGGGTCACAGCAGATCCCATATGTCACAAACCGACACTAAAAATACGATATTAAGCACCAAACTAAACTTTAACCATTCTAAACTGAAACTAACAATCTAAGCTACACTAAAAACACTTAAACAACAGCAAAAGAATATTACCTACTCAAAAGAACTCAAAGATCCAAGCTTTGCATGCTCTAAGGCATCCAAGAGGCAAAAGTGATTCAAAGATGTGATTTTTGTGAGATTGGATTAGATTTTGTGATGGATTTGTGAATAATTTGTGAAGAGAAGCTAACTGTTCAGTTTAGATATGAGGAGGTGAAGAAATAATGAATAATTGAGGAGGGAAATGAGTGAAGGGAAAGATCAAGTGAAAGGGGTGAGTGTAGGGTGAGAGATGAGGATGAGTGTATCCAATGCATTAACTCCCATTTAATGCTTTCATACAAGTCACCACTCCAAAAGAAAATATCTCTCTCTCTCACTCACAAAAGATCTAAGGAATGGTTAAGGATTGGATTAGGGTTAAGGCAAAGGATTAAAGCAAGATTAGATTAGGTTAAGTGTCAAGGTTGCTAAGATAAAATTACACAAACAAACCCTCACATTAACGTGCACACGTGCGTGCATGTCCATAACAAATAATAATAAATTATTAATTAAATGCTATAAAATGTGAGGAACCCGAATTGGTAAACTTTTTACAGTAAACCCGCATTACCGATTGCTGGTTTGGCTTTCTTTTACTACGTTAGGCCTGTAGACGTTGCGTAGTATTAGGGCCATCACGTGCCAATTTCGGGTCGTGACAAAGTTGGCATCAGAACGCTAGGTTTTACCTTTCGGAGTGTAGGATGACCTTGGTATGATGGAGTAGGTAGCTTAAGCAGAGTAACGTAGTGTGTGTATGTCTGCAGCATACTCACGATGCAGTACTCCGCCTAAAGTGACCTATGTACAAATTGCTTGAAATTCCTTCTTTGATGATTCATATCCTTATGATTCGATTTTCGTGTTCATATCGAATTCTATCCCTATTTATAGCCATTTCCGCCGACGACTATGGGGGCTCAGTGAGGTGCAGCGAGGGCCGAGGTCAGAGTTGACGCGGGTGGGTCAAGGACTGACCAGGATGGCACGCTCGTTGCACAGGTGCAGACGGATCCACCTTCGACAGATAGTATCGCTAGGCTGGTGGCAGAGATGCAGGACATGCGCCAGACGATGAGTTCTTTGGTGGAGGCCATTCGAGCGCAGCGACAGGAGGTTGTCACCCTTGTTACCCAGTTGTGCCTTGCGGTTAGTACACAGCATTCCATCACCTACATAGCACCTATGGATGCAGCCCTAGTTGACGAGATACGTATTCCAGAGACTTCGGGAGTTCCGGAACCGTGGAGGACTCGTACCAGGGTATCAGCTCAGAGACAGAGGCTTAGTCGTCGAGACAGCTTTCGTGACCGTTGCGGGAGTAGAAGAGGTTTGGGATGAAAGGATTCGTGTTAGCTAGATCAGCCGTTTGTTGTGTTAACTTCTGTCAGCGATTCTTTTGTTGCGCGACACGTATTTCAGTCGTATGCCAATCGGTTAGGAGATTCATCCGTCACTTGATCCTTCTAGAGATGTTGGATTTGACGTTCTCCTGGGCACGGACTGGTTAGTTACGTGCTAGGCGTTTGTGGACTACCCCGAGAGAACAGTCAGGTATGTTTTCCCGGTAAGTCAGTTCGTGTTGTGTAGAGGGACAGTGGTGCCGCCTCTCACAGCTTGAATTCAGCCTTTTCGCTAGTCGGATTTTGAGGAGATGATGTCGTGGATTCTTGGCGTTCATTTGAGATACCGGAGCCACAGTGGATTTGTTGGACCGGGTTCCTATCGTACGAAAGTTTTCCGACGTCGTTCCAAATGAGCCGGCGAATCTTAGGGAGCTTAAGGATCAGCTGCAGAGTTGTTTGTTGGGGGGTTTGTGCGTCTGAGTGTTTCGCATTAGGGAGCTCCTATTTCTGTTCGTCAAGGAGAAGGACGGCAGTTTGAGGTTGCGTATTGATGGATCGTCAATTGAACCGGCTTACGGTGCGGATAGGTATTCTTTACCTCGCATTGACGATTTCTTCGATCAGCTCCACAGTGTGAGACATTTTCTAAGTTTGTTTGGGATCAGGTCATCATTGTTGCGGGTTCGGAGTGATGGCATTCTGAATACTTCTTTTGTGCGTGCTACGGGCAGTTGTGTTGTGGTGGTGTCGTTGGACTCGCCAATGCCCTAACAACATCCGTAGATATGATGAACCTGATTTCTTCAGGCCGTTCCTCGACCAGTTATGGTTGTGTTATTGACGACATTCTGGTCTATTCTAACGCGTCTTGAGGAACATGAGCAACACTTGAGGATTTGCTTGGCAGACATTGGGAGAGCCCCAGCTGTTTGCTAGATTCTCGGAGTGTTCCTTCAGGCTTATTTGTGTTGACTCCTAGGTCTTGTAGTTATGGGAGACGGTGTCGTATGGTTCCGAGGGAGATCGAGACCGTACAGCTTTGGCCCAGACTTGAGTACAGACGGAGGTCCGTTGATTTTTAGGCTTAGCAGGTTTTTACCGCCGTTTCATGCAGGATTGCTAGTGTAGTGCTGCACCGTTGACTGGACTGACCCGAAAGTAGGTTCTTTTTCTTTGGACTGAGGCATGCGTGCGGAGATTTTCAGCAGTTGGAGATTCGGTTAACAACTGCATCGGTTCTTTCCTTGCTTTCTGGTTCGGGCGACTTTGTTGTTTAACTGTGATGTTTCACGAGTGGGGCTCGACGGTATACTGAGGTGACACTATAGAGTTATCGCTTTTGCTTCCCGGCAGTTGGAGGAAGTACGAGCAGGATATCACACTCATGATCTGGAGATGGCCTAGGTGGTCGTGCGTTGAAGAACTGAGGACACTACTTGTTCGGAGAGTCGTGTCAGATTTTTCACGGACCTCCAGAGCTTAATGTACATATTCCTACAGCGGGTTTTGATTGTTGAGACAGTCTTCTGAAGATTTACGGTTCTTGTGTGATCGTGGAGTATAGCTTAGGTTCGCCTCTTCTGAGGGGATAGCTTGCTCATGTCCGCGCCCGACCACTCTTCTTTAATCGCTTTCGTGAGGCACTGCCTGCCGACGCTCGTTCGTCAGAGATTCTTGAGCATACTCGGTTGGGTAATGATTCAGAGTCCTTGATTTGTGACCAAGATGTGCTACGTTTAGGGACGCGTTTTTTTGTACCTGTTGCTGATAGGCAGAGACGCGAAATCTTAGCACATGCACATCAGTCAGCTTCGGTGTTCATTCAAGTTCCGCCAACATTTGGCGTGACTTTTGAGATAGTTACTGGTGGACCGGGATGAAGAGTGAAGTTTTGGATTTCGTTTCAAGTTGTTTGTCTTGTTGTGTGCTTTGGTTGAGCATCTAAGACCGCTGGAGAGTTGCAACCTTTAACCGTTCCGAAGTAGGAATGGGAGCAGATCTCCATGAATTTCGTTATGGTGTCTACCTAGGTTTAGTCAGGGTGTGACTCCATTCGGGTGTTTGTTGTCCGGTTTTGCTCAGTTTGCTCAGTTGTTCTTTGTTATGCTTGTGCGTACGTACTTGTTGTCGGCAGTTGGGATCGTCACTCGCCATTGTTAGGGTTCTCCTTCGATAGCTGTTATCAGGAGGCACTCTAATTGGAAACCTTTAGGTTTAGGGGTTAGATCGTGTCGATCACCAATCTGTTTTTCTGACTCTGCGTAGTAGGATTTTTGACCCCAGCTAGTCTAGAGACTTCGGAAATGATTCAGTTGGTTCAGGTCAGGATGAGTGTAGCCAGTGCAGACAGAGGTCTTATGCCGACTGTGATGGTCGCAGACTTGAGTTCGTAGTGGGAGATCATGTATTCCTACGGACATTCTGATGAATGACGTGTCGAGTTTCGGGGAAGCTTATCCCAGGATCATAGGTCCTTTTGAGATCCTTAAAGCGAGTTGGTTCCGTTGCCTATAACTTGGCACTTCCGCCCAGATTATTGACTACTCACCCCGTATTCCTTGTGTCGATACTTTGCAAATACCTTCATGACCTTTCTCACATGATTCAGCATCAGACCATTAGCTTTGACGCAATCTTTTCGTTCACCGGCATCCATTTGTGTTAGTGGCTCGGCAGGTGGAAAAACTTCGGTCAAGGGTCTTGCCATCTGTGGAGAGTTTTCTTGGACGTAGCCGTATAGTGAGGTGATCACATGGGATGCTGCGAGCGAGATATGAAACTTTATAATCTTTTCTTTGAAGGTACGCTTAGCGAGAATCTTAAATTCGGGGACGAATTTTTATAAGGGGGGAGATTGTAACGTTTTAGAAATCGTTATGTGAATGTTTCCGTTTTTGGGTAAAATTGTCGGTATTTTCCGTTTTAAACCGACTGTGATCAAACGACCATATAGACTTGTCAACACCTAGTTTAGCTAAAATAAAGCTAGTGCGTTCAATTTGATTTGTCCCAATTTAAATATTATTTTAATGCGGTGTTCATATTTTGGGAAATTTCTTCTAAGTGAACTTTTCTTCATTTGAGTTTGTGTAATAAAACCCTTGACCACTTTATCTAGATTTTTGTATGTGCATATGGATTAAGTTTTTAAAGAAAAGGAAATGAAATGAATGAGGTGGCATGTCCATGCATGTAGGTGTGAAGGCATTTATGTGTACATTTTATTACTTTTCTTGCAAGAATCATCCACACAATTCCTCACCCTCTCCTCCTTGGCCGAGACCTCCCTCTCTCTTCTGCCCTTGACCATTTCTTTATCCATTTGCATCAATTCAAAGCTCATTAAATCCCCAAAATCCCAAAATCTCACAAAAATCTTATCTTTCACCTCTTGGATGCCTTGAAGCTAGGAAAAGCATGGATCTTTGGGTTCTTGAGGATAGGTAATGATCCTTATCTGTTCTTTTTATAGTTTTTGTGGTATGTAGCTAGTTAGTTTCAGTTTTAAGTGTTTAAAGTTAAGTTTTGTGCTTTATATCATATTTTAGTATCGATTTGCGATATCTGTGACCTGCTGTGATCCCGAGAAAATACTAGAAACCCGAACAATTTAGTTGTGTTGTACCTGTGACCATAGGACCCAACCAGGAGCATGGACCCCATCAGCTCGGACTCGGCCGGCGACGTTTGAAGGTAACTCCGGCGACATCGGCCCCTAGGTGGAGTTGGGGTGTTGGTTTTTGAGGGTAGGTCTATGCTGGGGTTTGGGTGTATTTGGTTCTGTTTGATTGTTTAGTTTTCTCTGTATGCAAAATCTGGGATCACTTAGGTAGGTTGTAGTGTTTTGTGTTCGCGCGATACGTTATACGACTCGGATCGTGCACTTTGTGTGGTTTTGCTCTTAAGTTGTTTTCGTCGTGTCGCTGCGCACGTTA
The DNA here is from genome assembly GCA_030015575.1 of Agapanthus africanus. NCBI lineage: Eukaryota > Viridiplantae > Streptophyta > Magnoliopsida > Asparagales > Amaryllidaceae > Agapanthus > Agapanthus africanus. The sequence continues at coordinate 396,413,326 of JASDDO010000022.1, forward strand.
GCCACAATACGAACACTTAAGAGGATGTTTTGTGTTGTTGCGTCGGTCTAATGTAGTTTGTATCTGTTTTAGGGTTATTATTAATATACACTTGTTTTATTGTCTTAATATTGTAGGTTCGCAGGCGGGGACTACAGACACAGCTACAAAGGGAAAACGAGTGGTTGGCTACACTTAGCCAGGAGTGTTGGTGAGTAGATTTAACATCTACAGGGGAATCGCCCGCAAGGCGTTATGCGTCTGGGCTAGAAATGACTTAACTTGTCGCATATTCTATGTCATATTTAGAATTGCGCATTTACCCTACTGCTTAGTAAATTTTTGTGCTTGGACCAGTATCTTTAGGACACTGCACTATTATTGACGGCTCTTGTTGCACGAGCACTGATTGTATGCCACACACAATGTCAATAATTATCATGTCACGCACAACCCATATATAGAAATGATATTGTCTGGTTAGGGACATTGTGACATTGATTCATATTTCTTATTACATATGATATTTATAGCATACCTGTACCTACACGCTTACACATATGCCTTCACATACTTACATGTTAGATACCTGTAGAGTATCGTACCATTAGTGATAGGTACATACACACTTTATTTCATAGCTATAGGTATACCTTGCTCACATACTTCACTTATACCCTGGGGGTATACTACATCATTACTTATAGGTAGATACATATATCTTGCTATACCTTTATGTTGCACATATATCTGGTTATAGCTACATGTTTACCTTTACTTGATGTTATTTTAGAATTGGAGAGATTAGGAACCGCATGATATTATATTAACTTGTTGCAGTTAATTGCGGCTTTTCCTTTATATGCTCGCATTTCAGACTTATGATGCGTATATTATAATCATGGATTTTCGCATTGAGATATGGATTTTTCATGATGTTTTCTGGATTTGGGAACCATGGGAGTTCATGAAATTATGAATTATTTGAAAAACCCGGTTTCCCTTGATATGATATTTCAGCAACCACCATGAGATTTATCGGGTCTGATATATTACCCCACGCGAGGAAAGGAGGGATTCGTGTGCGGGTACATGGTGGGGCCCGGAGGTACCCCGGGGCAAGAATCTCAGTGAGGAGATGAGTTAGTGGGGAACCATACTTTCTGGTGACATTACCAATGACTCGGCTGTTATCATGGGGATACCGACGGGAGTCATGTGCGTATGGATACGTCGAGAGGAGAGGGTCAGAGCTAGGCACTCGAGCTTTCGGGATAGCGTATGATACGTACCTATCTGGGGGCCAGTTATGGAGACAACACCTGATAGATCGGCATTTCTATGTCGATGCTTGACAGATTGGTTTCATGATATTTCTTTTTACTCCTTTGTATATATAATTGGGGATTAGGCCGCTATTATATATGCCCTTACACCAATATTAGTGGAATGGGACGCTAATATATGTGTATTGACATTAAATTATATACATCATCATATTTATTCATGCAAATATACCTAGAATGTAAAGGACTCATTGACATTGGATTTAGGACATTTGAGAATTCATTTGATATTGATTACAGGATATATATGAGATTGCTGATTTTGTACACTCGGGATATGTGAGATCTACTTGATGTTGTACATTCGGGGTATACGAGACATACTTGATATTGTACATACGGGATATGTGAGATCTACTTGATGTTGTACATTCGGGGTATACGAGATATACTTGATATTATACATACAGGATATGTGAGATCTACTTGATGTTGTACATTCGAGGTATACGAGATATACTTGATATTGTACATACGGGATATGTGAGATCTACTTGATGTCGTACATTTAGGATATGTGAAACTTACTTGATACGATAGCCAAATTGGGGGCTGATTGGAGGAATTGGGATTTGGATTGTCTTGATGGATTTTGATCCTACCACGATGTCAGGATTCCGTGGAATTGACATGTTTCATTCCATACTCTACATTTATTGTTTATGCACTACTTCATGTATTAGTAGTACCTGTTAGAGTACCTTCCATGACTGTTACATTTACATACCTTTATTCATATCATTTCTTCATGTATTAGTAGTACCGATATAGTACCTTACATGATGCTGCATACAGATTGTCATATTATTACCGCTTCATGTGTAGTTGTACCTGTTAGTGTACATTTCATGATTATTGCATTACATATAACCATTTATTGATATTAAATTCTTATGTTAGATTCGCGTTGTACATGCATACTCGCGATTACCTGCATATGTTATTTACTATTCACGAGTTGGCAACTCACCCCCGTTGTGCCACAGTGTTTGCAGGTGTTCCTCAGGATAGTCAGAGGCAGGAAATTTTCATCCTTCGTATCATCCTTTGCTGCAGATACCACTTCGCCTGATAGTGTGCAGTTTTGCCCAGGTGGGTTTTGTGGTTATCCGATATTGTATTGTATATTCGTTGCATCCCTGTACTCTCCATCTACCAGTATTATGTATGACTTAGAGACTTGGTGTGAGGACGATATTGTATATTATTTTGTGACTTGGAGATTTTTATGCAATTTTATTTATATCGTCTTTTTCTTCGCTACGACGTCGTATATCTGTTGTGGTGATTGTTTTCCACCGTTGGGCGTGGATTTTGCTCCCGTTTGGGATACTTTTACTTATATATTTTGTTGTACCCATTTTGGGGCTGGTTTTTACAAAGGAGGTGCTGCCAAAATTTTAAGGAATAAAAGTGAGACTTTAAAGAATTTGGGTTGTGATTTCAAAGGTTTTGAAAATACTATTATCACTTTCTTATTACTTTTGATGGTTTAGATTGTTGGGTTTTGGCTTTCTTTTACTACGTTACGCCTGTAGACGTTGCGTAGTATTAGGGCCGTCACGTGCCAATTTCGGGTCATGACAGGGTGTTTGTTGCCCGGTTATGCTCAGTATGCTCGGTTGCTCGGTTGTTCCTTGTTAAGTGTTGTGCGTTTTCATGGTGTTCCTTCTTGCGTTGTATCCAATAGAGGCACCCATTTCGCTAGCCGTCTTTAGCAGAAGCTTTAGGAAGCCTTGGATACTGTTTGAGCTTTAGCTCCGCTTTTCCATCTATAGGCCGATGGTCAGACAGAGCGAACTATACAGACTCTGGAGGATATGCTTATGCGTACGTACTAATTGTTCATTGACTGTTGGGATTGTCACTGGCCATTGATGGAGTTCTCCTACGATGACAGTTATCAGGAGACATTTCAAATGGCAACTTTCAGGCCTTGTGTGGTAGGTTTTGTCGATCTCCAGTCTGTTTTACTGATTCCGCGAGAGCAGGATTTTTAGACCCCAGCCAGTCTAGAGACTTAGGAGAAGATCCAGTTGATTCAGGTCAGGATGAGAGCAGCCCTGTGCAGACAGAAGTCTTATCCCGACCGTCGTTGTCACAGACTTGAGTTCGCAGTGGGAGGTCATGTATTCCTACGGATTTTTCCAATGAAATAGCGTGTTGAGTTTTGGAAAGCGTAGTCCCAAAATTGTAGCTCCTTTTGAGATCCTTCAAGCGAGTTATTACTGTTGCCTATTGCTGCCACTTCCGCCCAGATTTCTGAGTATTCACTCCGTATCCCTTGTGTCGATACTTCGCATATACCTTCATGGCCTTTCTCACATGTTTCAGCATCAGACCATTTAATTGGGACACGAGCTTTCGTTCACTAACAGCCGATAGTTAGAGTGGGTCGGCAGGTGGAGAAACTTAGGTTAAAGGTCTTGCTATATGTGAAGGTTCTTTGGCATAGCCCGACTAGTTAGGAGATCACTATGGGAGGCTGCGACTAATATGTGGAAGTTTTGCACTCATCTCTTTGAAGGTACGAGTAGATGAAATTTTAATTCGGAGACCGAATTTCTTTAAGTGGGGAAGATTGTAACGCTTTGAAAATCGTTTTGGCAATTTTTCCGTTAATAGGTAAGATAAATTGCGTTTTCCGTTAAAACCTAGAAGCGATCATTTATCTGTATAGAATTCACCGCACCTAGTTTAGCTAGGAAATTGCTAGTTTGCGGGTTTTTGTAGTCACTTGAAATTTTGGTTCATTTTAATATTTTTCCTTAATTAAAATTTTATTATAAGCTTTTAATTATGCACTTAATTATTGGTAATTACAATTTATTTTGGATTAATTATTACTAAGTGAATCTATACTAATTTAATCACTAGATTAAGCTTTAATCCATCCATGCAAAATATCCTATAAATATCTAGATATTTGTACAATTAAAATGAAATTTTAATAAAAAGAATAAGAGGTGGCATAAGATATTTGTGTCATTAAAGCTTTAATAATTGTTTTGGTCTAGAAATTTCCAAGCAAATTCCTAACCTCCTCACTTTACCCCCTTGGCCGAACCCCCCTTGCTGCCCCATCTTCTTCTTCACCTCATTTGCACTTCTTCATGCTAAAATAAATCATCAAAAATCCTCAAATAATCCCACAAACTTAAATATAAATCCATACCCATCATTCTTCAACACTAAGCAAGCTTAGATCTTCATGAAAGACATCATTTTGGAGGATAAAATTTGGAGTTTAGTTGCTAATTTGTGATCTAGTGGAGGTATAAAATCCTAACCCTAATCTTTTATTGTTGTTTAAATCATTATGCTAGCTTGTTAGATATTTAAATATGGCTTTAATTTGCATATTTAAAATTTCTAGAAAGAGTTTTTGATAATCAAGTTAGAGTTTTTTTTATTGTAATGGTTAAGTGTCAAGCTTAGACTTGGATAAAACATAACCTAGTGAAAGATTGTTAAATGATATTATTCTTAATTATCTAATTAGCTTAATTGCAAACTAAACTTTTACTAAATCACTTTTGGGTACTAGTTTTGGTTAAACTTGTAGATTTTGGCTAAATTGATTAAAAGTTGCTTAATAGATTTTCGGATAATTTAAGCGTGGGTTTCTTTTGACGTTGCGATATTATAGATATTAGAATCAACGATATATATTGTGTTGTGAATGCGCGATCGGTACGATCGGGGTCTAGGCTTGGTGGTTGTGTCATCCTAGCTAGGGTTATGCCGATATCGTGCGCGTTTTGTGCACTGAGTGCACAGTGTGTTTATCTTGTGGATGATATCCTTGCGTTTAATATTCTTTGTATCGGCGCATCATATTTAACCTTAGTTATTGTGTTTGTGAAATTTAGGATCGCGATCCGGGACTTCGGACGCTGCGAAGAAAGGGAAACAGGTGGTCGGATTTACTTAGCTCGAGATTTTCAATGTGTAGATTTAACATCCACAAGGGAATCGCCAGCATGGCGTTATACGTCTGGGCTAGATTAAATGACATGATTATTAGTTATAAGTATATGGACATTGATTGTGCATGTGTACCTTTGTTGCATATCTCATTTCCAATTGTTTATGGACTTAGTATTATTGAGACACAACACCAGTATTGACGATTCATGTTTCACGAGCACTAATTGCATGCTACATACACCCCGTTTATAATTGCATGACACACACAACACCTTTACTTATGTGATATTGTATTGGTTAAGGACATTGAGACATGATCCTTATATTCCATTGTGCATATGAAACATAGCATATCTGTATACCTACATGCTTACACATATGCCTTGCCATGCCTACATGCTAGCTACCCATATACCTATATGGTATTGTACCATTAGTGACAGGTATATACACATATGAGACATAGCTACATGTACATCTTGCATACATACTTACATACACCATTATGGTATTACATCATTATTGACAGGTATAGACACATACCCGGCTATAGCTACATGTACATCTTGCATACATACTTACTTATACACCCATTTACCTGACTAGAGCTACATATACACCTATGTGGTATTGTTTTGTCACCGACATGGAGACATTGATTCTTATGCTATTGCGCATATGAGATGCATCATACATACATCCTTACATATAGATACACATATCATGCTATACCGACATGGTTACGCATACCTGGCAATAGCTGCATGTTCACCTTTATATGATTTTGTATGGATTTTGGAGAATTAGGAACCGCATGATATATTTAATAACTTATTGCATTTAAATAGCGGTTTTTCCTTTATATGCTCATATTACTGTTTCATGTGGCATATATTATATTTCATGGATTTTGCATTGATATATGGATTTCATATGATGTTTTCTAGATGTTTTACTCCTGGGTATATATATCAGTGGTATGGGACGCTAATATATATACATGTATATATATATATATATCAGTGGTATGGGATGCTGTTATATATATACACCTATATAATATATATCATCATAATGATCTTTGCAAGTATTCTTATTCATTACTTGACGTTTTCTCGATTTGAGGACCGTGGTAGTTCATAAAATTATGCATTATTTGAAAAACCACTTGATATGATATTTCGATGTGTCCACCATGAGATTTCTCGGTTCTGAGATTTGTGATATATACCCGATGCGAGGAGTGGAGTGGGCCGTGTGCGGGTACATGGTGGGGCCCAGAGGTAACCCGGAGCAAGAAGACCGCAGATGATGGCGATGAGCTCGAGGCAGGGGAGTACTACCTTACCGGTGACATTACCTGGCTTCGGCGGTTATTGTGGTGATACCGACCGGAGTCGTGTACGTATGGATATGGGAAATTTCGAGTGTCGAAGCTGGTTACTCGGGTTTCCGAGAGACATATGATGCGTACATATCAGGGCCAGTCGTGGTGACATCACCTGATTTATGAGTATTTATGTGTCGATGCTAGACATTAGTTTTCATGATGTTTTCGGGTGTCGATGTTAGACAATCTTGTTCCATGAGACTTACAGGATATGAGGATTTTGTGAGGATGACATATGTTTTATCCATACTCAGCATTTATTTGATATGCATTGCTTCATGTATTGGTAGTATCTGATAGAGTACCTTTCATGACAGTTGCATATATATATTGCCATTTATTACCATCAGCTTGTATGTGATAAATTATTTGCAGTACGTGCATACTTGCGATTACCTGCATATGTTATTTACTATTCATGAGTTGGCAACTCACTTCCGTTGTGCCATAGTGGTTTTGCAGGTTTGACCCTCAGAGCAGTCATGGCAGGGCTTCATCCTATCGTATTATCTTTTGCAGCGGATACCGCTTCGGCTGACTGTGAGCAGGTTTTCTATAGGTGGGTTTCACGGTTATCTTTTTATGTACTTTGTATATCTTTGGTTGTATCTTGTACTCTCCATCTACCACTTTCATGTATTGGCTTAGAGACGAGTTGTGAGGCCGATATTGTATATTTTTTTGTGACTCTGGATGTCTTTTATGCTATTTTTATTTATATCGTCCATTTTCTTTGTTTCGGCGTCGTATATTTGTTGTGGTGGTTTTTTTCCGCCTTTGGGCGTGGATTTGCTCCCATTGGGGATGCTTTACTTATATTCTAAGTTGTACCCATTTTTAGGGCTAGTTTTTATAAAGGAGGTGCTGCCAAAATTTTTAAGAAAGTAAATTTGGACTTTAAAGAATTGGTACTTGAGATTTTTTTCAAAAGTTTTAACAATGTTTTTATCACTTACTACTTTTGATTGTTTATATTGCTTGTTTTTTGGCTTACTTGAATTGCGTTACGCCTATAGACGTTACGTGGTTTAAGGGCCGTCACGTGCCAAATTTCGGGTCGTGACATCTCAACCCATGTGATGGGCGATGGATGATCCCATATCCATTGGTGTTTGACATCAGAGATGGTATACGGTTGCTCAGTGGAGACTGGGTACATTGAACGGACTCGCCGAGAACTCCTAACTGGTATTATACCTATCGTCAGATAGCAGTTCTCCGGTGACGCTGGTACTGGTTATTCTGTAAACCCGAGATCGTCATAGAGTCTTGTGTGATTCCCACTATGCTTTGATTTCCACCTTACCACGTTCAAGAGAACATGAAAAACGGTGGTTTTGGGGTACAGTCCCGAATCATATGGATGCAAGAAGCTATAGGAGGGGATTCGTCTCTCCCGGAATTGGGGGTTGATGTTGCGCTGTGCTCGATTGGCCATAACAGGAAGTCCCTGGCCAGGGCTGATACAGAGATTTACTGGTAAGTGTTATCAATAGTTTCTCGACCCGTTATGAGCCTCACATCAGCACGACTTATCGGTTACTGGGGTCTGACGTTTACCACCCATAGACAAGATATACGACATATCAGATGAAGAGACCGGACTTTACGGTAGTGTTACTGACAGGCTTTACAGGAGTACGAGCAGGCTTGCTTGTTGATCTTATGATCGCTCAATACCCGGGTAGCCGTATTGTCCAGCTAGTACCGCTAACGGCTTATGGGTGCTTGATATGATCATCACCTACTGCCGACGTATTGACGAGTCTTTAGAGTCCTACACAGAGGTTTCCTAGCTCATGTGAAAACGAAGTAGAAGCACATATGTGATATGTGCGGGACCGAGATTAATACCTGTATGTGATACCGTATTCTATTCTCATGAAATTTTTATCGGACGATTATATGTGATATAGCCGGGTTATCGAATCAAGTGTTGATTCAATAAGTTGATACATATGATTTTAGTCGGTTATATGTGATATAGCCGGATTATTAAATCAAGTGTTGATTTGATAATTTAATGTATAATTGTATATTTGATATACTATTTTATATTAACTAATATTAGCTCACTTATGCATTTCTTTTTCTCACTATTGCACACTTAATACATATGTGATATATATTATTGTGTCATGCTTGTTGATACATACTACATGGGTGTATGAGACTCACACCATGCTCATGATAATGTACGGTTTATTTATTTAAAGTGAATCATAAATTGGTTGGAAATTAGTCATGGTTTATGCTTAGTGGAAGCTTGTAGAACCCATTGACTTGGTCCACTAATTTTGTCTTACATTAGATATTTATTAACCCAACCATTGTCATAAACCATAGTTATGTCTCTACAATTGTTATATGAGATATTTCTCACCCATGGTTACTTTTCTCTCATGATTCATTTTTAACATCATTATTCTCTTCATCTTCTTCTTCATCAAGAGAGCTCTCTAGGTTTTTGGAGAGGTGAAGAAAATTAGTGAGAAAATTAATTCTAAACTGAGCAAAAATTCTACTTCATCATCCTCTACAAGATTAGCAATTTAGTTTAGGGTGTTAGCTTCACAAATCCCTAGTTAGCGAATAGGTAGCTTGGGTTGGTGTCTCCTCGACGTAGATCATCTTCGGCATCGAAGAATTTGTGCAAGCTTGTTCCTTTCATATTGTAGAGCCATTCTAGAGTCCGTAAGATAACTACTTGGAGCGAAGGGACTACTACAAGGAGCTATTGAAGTGAAGGACCGGTCTACAAAGGTTGTATTCCATGTTCACTTAGATGTAAAGTTGTTTACATATTGTATTGTCTAATTCTCTAGTTAAGATTCTAGAGTTAGGGTTGTTTACCATGGCAATTTTTTGAAAATGGCATGAACGATGCCTCCCGAAACCTTGCTGTCGTGCTAGGTAAACCTACAATGATGATGCTGTAAGTCGATGCCGCGCACCCCACGGGTTCGTGTGGAGGCAGAATACGCAAAAACTTGACTTTTTACGGGCTTCGTAATATCGACTTGAACTCCAAGATCAATACTAAACCCTAGCTAGCAAAACTGTATGAGATTAACTACTCAGATAGAAAGTTATACCTCACAAAACCATGTCCTTTGGGTCTTCTTGTTGTCCTCCTCCTCGTCATAAGCTCCTCGGATCGTACACGGATCGGTCCTCCTCGTCGGTCCTCTCAAGTCAAAGACGATCCACCTGAGAGTCTATAGTCCGAGCTCCAACCTCAAATCCAAGGTAACTAAGGAACCTTGTTCGATAAACTAGATGTCCTAGATGATGTAGAGAGTGAAGATGGATTTGTTTGTCTTTAAATACCCCAGCTTTCACAACACATGAGACATTTAGGGTTAGAGGAAGAATAAAGGGAGCTTGAGGAAAAGAGAGTGAAGAAAAACATTAGAATGAGACGACTTCAAGTTTTGACCATATGTGATGAATAATGCATACCAATAATGCAACCACAAAATATCTAGCATGCATCAAAATATCACAATGTGGGTCACCTAGTGAGTCATGCCATGAGTCACCAAGTAGCCATGCCTCATTTAATGAAAAACTCCACCTCATACCTCCGCCTCATACCTCCACCTCATTTAACTTTTAATCAAAAGATTAAATATAAAATGAGGTGTCTTCTTCTAGAAGTATACTTGAGCAAATTACAAGAATACCCCTCACCGTATTTACATACCTGTATCCGTATTCCGAAAAATACTAATACAAAGAGATGAAAATAATCCATCAATATAATACTAGGATTCGTCTTAAATCAAAGCCCCACTAGTATTATCCACCCGAACATCATACGTTCACAAGTACACGTATGTGATCGAAGCCCTGCCGTAAAACCATACGACCTCTATATCTTTTGCCCGAAGCAAGGAAACCCTCTGTGTGGGACTCTAAAGACTCGACACTACGTTGGCAGTGGATTTAACCATAAGCCGTCAGCGATACTAGCTGCACATAAAGGCTACCCAGGTATCTGTCGATAAGAAGGCCGATGAGCAAACTCATCCAAACTCCTACTGAGCCTATCTGTGACAATCTCCATACAGTACGGTCTGTTCGTCTAAAAGTATCGCATATCGAGCCTAAGGGGCGGTAGCCGTCAGACCCCTAATAGCGCAATAAGTGGTGTCGGAGTAGAGCCCAAAAACACCCTGAGAAACTACTGGAGTACCTACCAGTAAATCTCGCTTGCCCTGGCCAGGGACTTTGTGTAATGGCTTTCCAAACACAATGCGATATCAACCCCTAATACCGGGAGAGACGAATCCTATCTAACCGCCACTGTCTCCAAATGCTTCAGGACTGCACCCAACTACTACCTGTTTGCACGACTCCTTTGAACCGTGGTAGGGTAGTAATCTAAGAACAGAGGGAACACACTCTATGCAAAGTAACAATGTCAAGTAGACGGACTAAGCTGTACTCATGTCCCATGGGAACTACTACCCGACGATAGGTATAATAACTACGAGTCTTGTCGGTATACTCATAACCCAATGAGCACCTGCATACTATCACCAGTACGACGTACTAATGGCTGTGGGATGGACCATCTCCTTTGCTGGGATGAGAAGCGTATACACTAGTCTACTCTGGAGTATCGATACTCCGTCTCGATAATCCTACGACTAGGGACATGTATAAGGATGTGCTTATAGACTAACCAACCCCCACTACTGTGACTGTCATCACAATGTTGGTAATCAAGAAAAGATCCTAAGGGCTCTACCAATATGTATAAGTGATATTCTAAAAGAAACACATGCACATATTGAGGTAGAAACAAACCGGGTAGCATACTACAATTTCGAGCAAGAAGGTTACTATTTCCGTGTATATCCCAAGCTTTCAATATGTAATATACAAACCAGTATGATACAATAATGGGCTCTAGGGCATATATCACTAACAATCTCCAACTTCCACTAAGGCCATGTATTGGCATATCGCAGACCTATCATCTCGAATAGCCTTTCGAATTGTGTCTAAGGGATGACCTTTGTTAGTGGATCTGCAGTGTTGTTCTCCGAATCAACTCTCCGCACCTCAATCTCCCGGTGATCAACAATCTCCCTGATCAGGTGGTACCGCATCAAGATATGTCTGGACTTCTGATGGGACCAGGGTTCCTTCACTAAGGCTATAGCGTCGTTGTTTTCACAATACACAGGTATTGGATCTACAATGGACGGAACAACATGAAGTTCTGTTAGGAACTTCCTCATACAGACTGCTTTTTTCGCGGCGTCATAAGAAGCGATATACTCTGCTTCCATCATCGAGTCAACAATAGTGTCCAGCTTGGAGTTCTTCCAACAGACCGCCGCTCTATTGAGGGTAAAGACATAACATTATATGGTCTTGGAGTCTTCCTTGTCATGATGGTAGCTGGGGTCAGCAAAGGCCTCGATCTGGAAGTCTTTTCCGCCATTCACCAAGAACATCTCCTTAGTCCTTCTCAGGCACTTGAGAATGTTCTTTATTGCTATCCAGTGGTTCTTCCCTGGGTTTGACTGATACCGGCTTACCATGCTAAGTACGTAAGCGACATCTGGTCTGGTACATAACATCGGATATATTATAGAGCCTACCATAGAAGCGTAGGGTATAATCGACATGCGATCCCTTTCCAAATCAATCTTGGAAGATATCTCTTTCGAGAGGGTGATTCCGTGAGAAGCCGATAAACTACCGCGCTTTGAATCTTCCATACTAAATCTCTTTATTATGGTGTCGATGTACCTAGATTGCGAAATTCCCAACATCCTACTACATCTATCACGATAGATTTCGATCCCCAGAATGTAGGAGGCATCACCCAGGTCTTTCATGGAGAACCTCTGTGACAAGAATCCTTTGACTGAATGTAGCATAGGAATGTCATTTCCTATCAAGAGAATGTCATCCACGTACAAGACGAGGAATACCACAGTTCTCACTACAATCTTACTATAGATGCACGGTTCATCTGGATTTTTGATAAAGTAGAATTCTTTGACCGTCTCATCAAAATAGATGTTCCAATTCCGTGATGCCTGCTTTAATCCATAAATGGATATAAGCAACTTGCACACTTTCCCGCTGCTCCCACTCTGAATGAAACCCTCTGGATGATCCATATAGACGCACTCTTCCAAATGTCCATTCAGAAAAGCGGTCTTTACATCCATCTGCCAAATCTTATAATCGTCGAAATCAGCAATGGAAAGAATGATTCGAATGGATTTGAGCATAGCCACTGGAGAAAAGGTTTCATCATAGTCCAAACCAGGTTTTTGACGAAAACCTTTTGCAACAAGTATAGCCTTATAGGTTTCAACCTGTCCATCTACACCAATCTTTTTTCTGAAGATCCATTTATAGCCTACGGGTTTGTTGGAGATAGTGCCCTCAAAGTCAATTATTAGATCGCAGGTACGTGATTGCAATGATTGAGGCAGGACCTATACCGATACGACAGTCTTACTCGTGATGATAGTATGCTATCTGGTTTGTCTTTATCATCGTATACTTACTTTAGTTCACTATTGCATGATGATAGAGCCCATAGGATTCTTGCTTGACTACCAGTAGTATGATGGCGATCATATACGTGGGAGCTGGGGTCTGTAAGCACATCCTTAAAGTGTCTCTAGTCGTGGGAGTTTCGAAACAGGGCATCGATACTCCAGAGTAGACTAGTGTATACAGTCGAGACCCCGACGAGGGGCGATGGCCGGTCTCACAAGCCATTGGTGTCAGTTGGTTCATCTAAGATGTATACAGGTGCTCATTGGGTTATGAGTACACCGGACAGGACTCGCCGGGAACATGCTAGTTGGTATTATACATATCGTCAGATAGCAGTTCCCTGGTGACATGTGTACAGGTTAGTTCATCGACCTGAGGTCGTCATTTGTCTCGCGTGAGTTCCCACTGTGCTTAGATTACTACCCTACCACGCTCTAAGGAGTTGTGCAAACATGTTTTAGTTGGGTACAGTCCCGAGCCACATTGGAGGCATGTGAGCGGATCGGCAGGGGATTCGTCTCTTCCGGTATTGGGGGTGAGATCGCGCTGTGTCTAGGAGAGCCATTACACAAAGCCCTCGGCCAAGGCAGGAGATTTACTGGTAGGTACTCCAGTAGTATCTCAGGTTGTTCTGGGCCACTCTCTGACACGACTTATACCGCTATTGGGGGTCTAACGTTACTAGCCCCCTAGGCAGATATGCGATACTCATAGACGAACGGACCGAACTGTATGTATATTGTCACTGTTAGGCTCAGTAGGGTTTATGAGATGAGTTCGCTCGTCAGCTTCCCTTCCAATCAATACATATGAAACCGTTACGTACAGCTCGTACCTCTGACGTGCTAGTGGTTATACCCAGTGCCAGTGTGTTGATGAGTTATTAGAGTCCCCCACAAACACTTTCCCAAGTTCGGGCGAAACGTTGTAGAGGCCATATGGGTTTATGGCAAGGTTCGGAAAATGCACGTGCGTTTTCGCACGTGTCCATTTTCGGGCAGATAATACTGGTCGGCTTTGGTTTAAGCCGGATCCGAGTATTATGCTGTATAGATATAATATCTTTGTCTCAGTTGCATTTGTATTCGGTCGTAATACAAATACGGGTATGTTTATACAGATACGAGGTTATCCTGAAATTCGTTTCAGGATCACTTTTGGAAGTTGCCAGTTTCCAGTTTTCTATCAGCCGTATTTAACATTCGGTTAAATACGGATTTATCTTTTCTTGAGATGAGTGTGGAAGCTTCTAGATGGTGACTTGGATGGTGATTAGGCTAGTGAGTCATTAGTGCTTTAAATGTTCATTTAATGATATGATGACTAAGGGTTATGATTCATAGTTTTTATTAAATGCTTTCATACAAGGTTTTAAGTGACTCATTCTCTTCATTGATCTTGTGCTCACCCTCCCCCCTCTCCTACAATCACCTCCCTCCCCTCTATATTATGGCCGGCCCCCTCTTGGTGAAGGGCAATGGTTGCTTGAGAGAAAAGGATGAGAGTTTAAGTGTATGGAAAATTGATAGATACTCATTTCATATTTCCACCCGATCCAAAAGGCAACTTCATTAACCGTTCGTCCATAGCCTTGGACGTAACGAGACAAAGTGTTCTACTCATTCTCTACTTCATCTTGGTCGTCTCTTTTAGCAAACTTGACGACCGAGTTGCCTCGGTTCAGAGGCGGGAGACCGTTTAAAGATCCGTCGACGTGGTGCCACCTGGACGACAAGACTGGAGATCGAGGAGATCGGAGCAGCCGCAACAAAGCGTGGGATGATGGTTGAAGACCGAAGGACTCGGATCGTTCGGTATAACTCTTCTACCCACTTTGTAGTTTGTTAGTTTAGCTTTAATGGAAGATTCGGGTTATAGTACGCGATAGCGCAAGTTGTAAAAAGTTTTTGTTCCGCATATGGCGTCTGTTAGACGGCCGGGGCGCTACCGTGGACTTACAGTGGTATCAGTGCCTCACCATTAAGCTATACTAACTTGTGCTAACACGTTTAAAAAATCGATCGAACGGAATTTCGAAAATCACATTTTTCAGTGCTAAACTTTCTGTCGCTTTTAAATCAAGTCTAAAAATTATTTTGCATATCACAGAAAATTGAGCAGGGTTTTTGAAGAGTTACGGTAAATTTGGACACGTGTTACCACTATACCGCCGTGGAACCACGGTCAAAGCTTGGGTTTGACCGCGGAACCGCGGCCAGTATGTGGCAACAGTGGACCGAATTTTTCCAGTGTGTTCTTCATGTGAAATTGTAGCTTCTGGAATATTTCTTTTGGGCTCAGATTTTGTTACTGTACAGCAGATGTTTGTGGGGCCCACTTTGGGATATTTTGTCGATCGAAATTTAAACACGTTAGTTTACAGTACTTACTTTATATCTCCGACCGGGAATGTCATTTGAGCGGTAAACCGCGTCTAATTGCTATAGTTCTTTTAGACGGGTTTGCGAACGTGACATTCGCGTTGATGTTCTGTGTTGTGCTGTAATGTTGCGGATTTGTCGTGGTGGATAGCAGGGTGCAATGATAGTGCAGTTTGGATTTATTTGTACATTTGATATTGCGGGGCGAGCGTCCAACATGTGGACTGCCGTCACTGCCTGTTGTATAATATTCTTTTGGGGCACGACCGGGTAGAGGTCGATGTACCCATTGTACATATTTTTATTTCTGTACTAGGTTTATCCCACGAAGGAGTGCATGGATAGCCGGGTTCTGGAGGGCAACGGATCCATATCTCATGGATTTGAGAGGAAAAGGGACCTCACTCTAGACTTGGCAGACTATTCGCCGCACTCATAGGGGGTACAGGTTGACCCAAGGAGGGGTGCTCAATTTACCGGATTCCGTGAAGTGCCGGGTGTTCCATTCACTATGTTATGGGGACTACCTCGCTTCAGGTTTTGGCAGGTAACTTGACGCACCCGTAGGGGTCTACGTTTCATTGCACAGGCTATCCACACGACCAGGGGAACGTCGGTTTTCAGTAGCGGCTCTGTGAAACCCGGGGATCCCAGATTATCTGTATTATTCTGTGATGCTTATTACTTTTCTGTAATGTTGCATATTATCACGCCTGGAGCGATTATTGTATATTGGTATATATACTATTAGATGTTGTATATGTTTTACACCCGCGCTAGTCCAGCCCCCGCTCTGTCGTTAGTTAAGTAACCTAACGGGTGATGATGGGACCCAGTGACGAATGCGGATGGCATATACGTACATTTTATTTTCGTTTTTTTCTGGTGTGATTGATTGATGGGACTGCATTGATTCTTATCAATGCAAGGTAAAACAAACCTATATTTGATATTGTTAGAACAAATTTTAAAGGTGTTATTACAAAGATGTTTCCTTTTGTTTTGCATAGTGATATTCAGTTAGAATATCCTGCACCTCATTCAACGAGGCAAGGGCCGAGATTCCTTCACCGGGTGTGACCCCTTGGGCAGAAGTTTTCGTCAGGGTAAAAACTTCAATATAGTCGATTACAAGTTGCTTTGCATCGCGGTATTCGATTGGAATATCCTGTACCTCATTCCACGAGGAAAGAGCCAAGATCCCTTCACCGGGAGTGACCTCTTTAGCAAAAGGTTTTCGCCACTATATTTTTATAAAAAGCTATCAGTTTCCTTCAACGAGATCAAGTTCATTACGTTAAAGGTTTTTCGCCAAAAACCAGCCATAGCCCTCCGTCATTTCTTTTGGGTATTCAGTAGTATTCAAGCTATGTATTTTGGCCAAAGACAAGGCATAGTGTTTGGTAGCTGCTGGGTATTCATCTGTTGCATAGATAGATGAGTTGGTTTGGGACAGTCGTTCTTCCATTTCGGCCAAAGTCAAGGGCATGTGCGGGTGGGTTCAAATTGACCTGGATAGTGACGAGTAGAACTTGGCATGTGACTTATGACATTTTGACCAAAGCCACGGTTATAAGAGCATGGGGCAAAAATCACATCGGGAGTTTCAAACATAAAGCAAACTTGCCAGGCATGCGCATACCTTCTGGAGTGTGATAACTTGAGTGGCTTCCATCAAGTTATCATGCGATGATAGTTGGATCCCGATTCTCACTGATGAGTTGGTTTACTCTTCAGGTGATCCCGACTAATTCTTCTTTCAGGTTTAGAGGAGAATTTGAGATTACAGTGGGAGGTTTCCTGATTAGATAAAGTGATAACCATTCTGATCTAGGTTAGAGTGCACGCAGAGTGTTTCTTTTCTCTCTCTTTTTGGCAGCGACCTTTGACCGACCCTGGACTATGACTCAGTGACTAAGTTGACCTAACCTTCTTAAAATACTGGCTTTTGGATTGTCTATAAGTCATTGCCTCTCCTTCTTTTACCCTTTGCATTTCTCAGAACACCCCGTATTTCTACGGATATCCACTTCCATTGGATAGATCCATCGTATGGTTATATACGAACTCGAAGGGACTTCTTCGAGGATGGATCCAGGTTCAGGAGAAATTGAATTGGTTTCTTTAGTAGTCTTTTATTATCACCTTCTCTCAGGTTGCGAGGGTTCCTTGGTTTAGGAGTATACACCTATTACGCTTTTTGGATAGTCTTCTTCCAAACCATAGGCTGGTGCCGAAATATAGGGAATGAAGAAAACCAATTAGCCTAAGTAGGGTGTGCAGAAGGTAATATGTAAAGACAAAATAAAGGGATTCGAAAGAGGGAAAAGTAAATTGCGACTGTTATCATTCACGACCTAAACCACGTACTTCATCGCCACTCCTATTTCACCTTTGCTTTTTTCCCCAGTTCGGGAGAAATAGAATAAGGTATTATTCAGTTTTTCTTTTGTCATCACCTTCTCTCAAATTGCGAGTACTCCTAGGTTAAGAAAGGTACACCTATTATGCTTACTGGATAGTCTTCTTCCAAAGCATAGGCTGGTGCCGAACGGTAGGGAAGGAAGAAAACCATTTAGCCTAACGATGGTGTACAGAAGATAACGATTAAAGACAAATAAAGGGATTTGGAGAGATGGCAAAGAAATATACGGTTATAGTCATGAATTGGATTATGGAAGAGGCATTACTATGAATACCAAGATACCCCAACGAAACATTTTCATGTTTCAGTGCATTGTTAAAAGAAAACTGTTTTCCCGATTAGATACTTACTCCAGGGTATGTAATTACCAGGTTTTTTTCTCATATCTGTATAGGTTTTACAGATGATGAGTGGGAGTAGGTTTTTGGTAATAAGGTGATCATCCTCATTATATCGGAATTCGTTGAAATTGGTGATATTTGAGGAAGTCGCCTGAGTTTTTGCCGGACGGCATGTATATGGTTTTGAGTATCCGTTGTTGTGCACCAATTTCAAAATGATATATCTGTACGTTTATTTTTATAAAGTGAGATATGACTTTTTGAAATTATGTCCGTGACATTTACCTATATCAGTTGACGATTGGGTAAGGAGCATTGAACAACGGAGTAGTTCTTAATCCTAAGTACAGTTTTCAACCTACGATGCACAGGTTTTGAGTTATTCAAACTCAGCGGACTTATACAAAGTATTGTATGTTGTTCAGTGTCCGTCAGGACAAAGGGGTTGGTCCTCGTACTCTGTTCTGTTTACTTGTGACTTCTCTAGATTTTAGACAAGTGTTTCGTAGAAATACAAGGTCTAAAGTTTTGAAGTTGTGGGTATAAGAATAAAGTAGAGAACCAGGTGTCACAAGTATCGGGATTCTTCAAAGAGATCAAAGATTTAGATTCTTGTGATTGGTATTCAGATGATAGTAATGGTTTTGAGAAACTTATTTCTCTTTCGGGTTACTCATAATTGGATGGATTCCTAAGTTGAGTAATGCTGATTAACTTCTCTCAATTAAGTAGATATGCACTGGAGACAGCTGCATGATTTGAATCTGGTTCCAATTAAATTAGTGCCTCTATTTCTATATTGTATATAGAATGGTTCATATCTTAACGATGTTAAGATACGGGGAGTTGTCCGGCTTATGCTTAAAACCAGACTCTGGATAACTCAGGGCATGTTTCTGTAATGGCAGTTTGTGGGTTGACCCGGGCGTAGTCGAGGGTTAATTTTTCTACCATCTGGAAGATCAATAGTGATATTGTTCTTGACTCGCCACAGTTTTAGTAAAATGGATTTTTTCAGAAAACAGTAGTAGGAGTATAGTAGAACTGGAAGTTATTCCAGAACTGCAAATGATTACGAAAAATTTAATAGGACCTATATATTCAATCAGGTTTGACATTCCAATAGTCACTCCGCAGATATGGTGGGTAACCTCAGACACCCGAGAGGTACTCCGGTACTCTCAAGGACGGTGATAGGGAGGTTCTTGTTTACCCAGACTTGACACTACTGTTGTTCCAGACTATGAGACTCGGCAGAAGGATAAGTATAGCGTCGTTCTAAACTAGCTTTAGAAGTGTACGTATATATATTATTTTGCCAGAGGGTTGTTGTGGTCAGTGGGAGCAGCGGAAGCATAGTGGACAAGTAGCTTATGTCTATTTATAGGCTTGAGCAAATATAGCGGAGATAAGATCATCAAATTTTGATAAGACAGTCATGGCTTTGACTTCATCAGAATAAGCGATGGATCTATTGAGAAGGTAGTAGGGTGTGATGTCCTAGTATTTGGATGACATACACAGAGTGGGAAGTAAAAATTCCTATACTGCGATCAGTTGTACTGTGGTCGTCACACAGTTGTTTCTCCAGGAAGGATATCGATATAATATTAGACATTCTGGTTTCTAGATCTATGGTTTTAGATCTAGATTTGGATAGTTTCCCAATGTGGGTACTTTGACAGAATTCTAATAGTATTTTAGAATAGATGACTCCTGGCATGGCGGTATACCTGCAGGTGATGGAGTCACCCTCTCTAAAGGTGTCTTAGAGACTAAAGGAGAGAGGGAAGTGCATGATTGGCAGATCACTTGCTTAGGCAATTGAGTCAATCATGAGATGTTAAGTACCACACCGGATGTTGTTTTTTGCACTAGATGCGATAAGTTTATATTATTCCAATCCTGAAGAAACATAAGGGAGCAGTTTTAGAACATAAGTGTTTGTTCAACGTATTTGATGACGGCAGCCTCCTTCGGGAGACAGTTATCATTCCAGGCTTCAAAAGGTGACTTAGATGACAGAGCAATTGTCAGAGTTATAGTTTTCCTTCTGACGAGGGACAGTATTATGGACAGGTGGTCCAAGAGGATACTGTGGGAGGCATAATGCTGGATACTGATTAGGTTCAGTGATCGATAAAGTCTAAGAAGTTTGGATTTGTAGTTCATTTATGAACTAGGTCCCATCAGATGTCCAGACATATTCTAAGACAGGTATTACTCGATTCGGGAGATGGCTTTCTCCGTAAACTTGAGATTAAGAGAGACATATAAAGAAACATCATGGCGGATCCACTCACTAAGGCTATTTCTCGAACACAAGAGTTTTACAAACTAGTTTTGTGAAACTGATTAGTAGAGGAGTTGGATGTTCGGTATCACACAGGCTTTGAGTATACGACATCGCAATAATTAGCCTTAAGTGCAATTGGAAGATTCTTGGAGATAGTGCCCTCAAAGTCAATTATTGGATCGCAGGTACGTGATTGCAATGATTGAGGCTGGACCTATACCGATACGACAGTCTTACTCGTGATGATAGTATGCTATCTGGTTTGTCTTTATCATCGTATACTTGCTTTAGTTCACTATTGCATGATGATAGAGCCCATAGGATTCTTGCTTGACTACCAGCAGTATGATGGCGATCATATACGTGGGAGCTGGGGTCTGTAAGCACATCCTTAAAGTGTCTCTAGTCGTGGGAGTTTCGAGACAAGGCATCGATACTCTAGAGTAGACTAGTGTATACAGTCGAGACCCCGACGAGGGGTGATGGCCGGTCTCACAAGCCATTGGTGTCAGTTGGTTCACCTAAGATGTATACAGGTGCTCATTGGGTTATGAGTACACCGGACAGGACTCGCCGGGAACATGCTAGTTGGTATTATACATATCGTCAGATAACAGTTCCTTGGTGACATGTGTACAGGTTAGTTCATCGATCTGAGGTCGTGATTTGTCTTGTGTGAGTTCCCACTGTGCTTAGATTACTACCCTACCACGCTCAAAAGAGTTGTGCAAACAGGTTTTAGTTGGGTACTGTCCCGAGCCACATTGGAGGCAAGTGAGCGGATCGGCAGGGGATTCGTCTCTCCCGGTATTGGGGGTGAGATCGCGCTGTGTCTAGGAGAGCCATTACACAAATCCCTCGGCCGAGGCAGGAGATTTACTGGTAGGTACTCCAGTAGTATCTCAGGGTGTTCTGGGCCACTCTCTGACACGACTTCTACCGCTATTGGGGGTCTGACGTTACTATCCCCCTAGGCAGATATGCGATACTCATAGACGAACGGACCGGACTGTATGTATATTGTCACTGTTAGGCTCAGTATGGTTTATTAGATGAGTTCGCTCGTCAGCTTCCCTTCCAATCAATACATAGGCAACCGTTAAGTACTGCTCGTACCTCTGACGTGCTAGTGGTTATACCCAGTGCCAGTGTGTTGATGAGTCATTAGAGTCCCCCACAAACACTTTCTCAAGTTCGGGCGAAACGTTGTAGAGGCCATATGGGTTTAGGGCAAGGTTCGGAAAATGCACGTGCGTTTTCGCACGTGTCCGTTTTCGGGCAGATAATACTGGTCGGCTTTGGTTTAAGCCGGATCCGAGTATTATGCTGTGTAGATATAATATCTTTGTCTCAGTTGCATTTGTATTCGGTCGTAATACAAATGCGGGTATGTTTATACAGATACGGGGTTATCCTGAAATTCGTTTCAGGATCACTTTTGGAAGTTGCCAGTTTCCAGTTTTCTATCAGCCGTATTTAACATTCGGTTAAATACGGATTTATCTTTTCTTGAGATGAGTGTGGAAGCTTCTAGATGGTGACTTGGATGGTGACTTGGATGGTGAGTCATTAGTTCTTTAAATGTTCATTTAGTGATATGATGACTAAGGGTTATGATTCATAGTTTTCATTAAATGCTTTCATACAAGGTGTTAAGTGACTCATCCTCTTCATTGATCTTGTGCTCTCCTCCCCCTCTCCTACAATCACCTCCCTCCCCTCTATATTTTGGCCGGCCCCCTCTTGGTGAAGGGCAATGGTTGCTTGAGAGAAAAAGATGAGAGTTTAAGTGTATGGAAATTTGATAGATACTCATTTCATATTTCCACCCGATCCAAAAGGCAACTTCATTAACCGTTCGTCCATAGCCTTGGACGCAACGAGAAAAAGTGTTCTACTCATTCTCTACTTCATCTTGGTCGTCTCTTTTAGCAAACTTGACGACCGAGTTGCCTCGGTTCAGAGGCGGGAGCCCGTTTAAAGATCCGTCGACGTGGTGCCACCTGGACGACAAGACTGGAGATCGAGAAGATCGGAGCAGCCACAACAAAGCGTGGGATGATGGTTGAAGACCGAAGGACTCGGATCGTTCGGTATAACCCTTCTACCCACATTGTACTTTGTTAGTTTAGCTTTAATGGCAGATCCGGGTTATAGTACGCGATAGCGCCAGTTGTAAAAAGTTTTGGTTCCGCATTTGGCGTCTGTTAGACGGCCGGGGCGCTACCGTGGACTTACAGGGTTTTACCCCTTTTGGAGCAATGTACAAAGTCCATACTTTGTTGGTGTATATGGACTCCATCTCGGTCCGCATTGCATCCAGCCATTTTACCGAGTCACCGCTCTAAATGCCTTGTTGGAAGCTAGTTGGCTCATCATTGTTAATGATGCAATCCTTTCTATCCCCGTCTACGAGAAAACCGTAGTATCTCTCGGGCGGATGAGACTGCATACTAGTCCTGCGGAGTGGTGCAGGGATGTCGTGTTCTTTCGAAACCTTTGGTTCTACCATGCTTTCAGTAATAGCTTGTGGTTCTCGAATTTCTTCAAGTTCTATTACTCTCATATTAGTTTCTTTTTCCTAAAATTGATTTTCAAAAAAGTTGGCATGACGAGAACAAAGACCTTTTGTTCCTCTGTGTAATAGAAAAGATACCCCCTGGAGTTCTTTGGGTATCCCATAAACTTACACAGTACTGAGAGTGACTCGAGCTTGTCCGCATGATGCTTTTTAACAAAAGCTGGACATCCCCATATCTTCAGATACTGAAGATAGGGTTTCTTCCCACTCCACATGATATGGTGTGGCAGGCACAGTCTTGGTAGGAACCTTGTTCATAAGATATGCTGTTGATTCTAGTGCATAACCCCAGAAGGATCACGGCAACTTAGCGTTACTCATCATGGAACGTACCATACCCAATAAGGTTTTGTTCCGCCTTTCCGATACACCATTGTGTTGTGGTGTGTATGGAGGAGTAAGCTGACAGAGAATTCCATTCTTTTTTAAGGAATCCAGGAATTCGGCACTTAAGTATTCACCACATCGATCAGATCTTAGTGTCTTGATACTTTTGCCGGTTTGTTTTTCCACTTCATTCATAAATTCTCGGAATTTCTTAAAGGGCTCGGATTTATGTTTCATCAAGAAGACATGTCCATACCTAGAGAAATCATCCGTAAAAGTAATGAAATAGGAATAACCACTTCGTGCATGTGTAGACATGTGACCACACACGTTGCTGTGTATGAGCCCTAAGAGCTCGCTCTCTCTTACTCCGTGTCCAGAGAACGGAGTCCTTGTCATCTTTCCTATGAGACAAGAAGAAAGGGAGCTTGAGTAAAATAGATTGAAGAAAAACATTAGAATGCGATGGCTTCAAGTTGTGACCATTTATCACGACCCAAAGTTCGGCCCGTGACCGGCACTTAACCACGTAACGTCTGCAGGCGTAATGCAACTAAGTAAGCCGAAACCCAGAAATCAAAACCATTAAAAGCATTGAGTGTTAAAAACATTTACTAGAAACATTTGTTAAAACGTTTAGAAAACCTTAAGTAATTTAGTAAAATTCTTTAAATTCAAGTTATTATCTTTACATTTTGGCAGCATTTCCTTTGTAAAAACTAGCCCCGAAATCGGGTACAAAACAATATATGAGTAAAATGATGTATAATAAGAATAAAGCATCCCAAACGGGAGCAATCGCGCCCAACGAAGGAAACAATCACCACACTGATAATATACGACGCCGTAGCGAAGAATGAGCAAAAATAAGTGAAGACAAGTATCATGAAAGATAAAACAGCATAAACAAAGTCGGCTCACAACGAGCTCGACACCAAAATACAAATAATATACATCGTCCTCACAACTGGTCTCTAAGTCAATACATGAAAAGAAGATGGAGAGTACTAGATAAAACAGTGTATACAACTAGAAAATAGAAAGATACCGCACAAAACCCACCTATCAGCAAAGGGCTCACACGCCAACTGCAGTGGTATCTGTATCAAAAAGTGCAAGGAATCAGCCTGCCGCGACTACTCTGATGGGCAACCTGCAAACACTGTGGCAAAACGGGGGTGAGTTGCCAACTCATGAATAGTAGATAACATATAAAGGTAATCGCGAATATGCACGTGCTGCGATACTCTAACCTATGCCAACAGGTAATATCTATATGATGAGCTAGATGAGCAATAATCATGCAACAAGTATGATCTAATAACATCTCTTTATGATGAGCATGGTATGCAATAGTCGTGCATAGCATGTGCAATCTAATAACATCTATATAGGATGAGCAAGGTATGCAATAATCGTGCATAGCAAGTGTACTCTATCAGGTATTACAGATACAGGATGAGATGTATAACACTGAATGCTGAGCATGGGACTAAATAACATCTATACGGAATGTCAACGTGGAAAATAACCGGTGTCCATCAATACACCCAAATCCCAGTAAAATTCAGGCGCCGTCACTCCAATCAGCCCTCAAATCCTGTAAATCTCATAGAATCGTGAGTGCCCAACATCGGCACTCGAAATATCATGAAATGATCGTGTCCAGCATCGACACGCAAATCCTCATTTATCGGGCTCTGTCAGTCCGGATCGGCCCACGAGCTCCGTCTGCGGAATCGGCCTTCGGCCCCGGCAGTACGTGTCGTCCCATATCTATCTCTCAGCTCTGGTCAGTATCCTCCGGATAATCGCCAGGTCCAACCAATCACCGGTAGGTAGTAGTCCCTCCGCCGGGCTCACCGTCTAACAATACGAGTCTTCTTGCCCCGGGGTACCATACCGGGTCCACCATGTACCCACAATCGGTGCCTACCGCTCCTCGAACCGGGTATACTCACACAAGCTCTCTGGAACCGAGAAAACTCATGGTGGACGCACTGAAATATCATATCAAGAGAAATCGGGTTTTTAAAACAGTGCGTATTTTCTTAAAATAATACCACGGTTCTCAAATCGAGAAATCCCATAAATCCAACTCAATGCGTAAATCCATGCAATGTGTCGTATGACACTAAGAGTAAAAAGGGAAAACCTCTCTTTTAAAAGAATCCAGTTTTGAAAATATCTCATGCGGTCACTATTTTCATGAAATCAAATCAATATCATCCATGTATGTGACATATGTATGTATGTAGGTATGGATGTGCAAATGGATATATACGCCAAAATGAGTGTAGCACTAGTATGAATATACAATGTGCATGTGCGCAAGTATGAAGATATCAATATATGTGTGCACTTGTATGAATATACAGTGTGCATGTGCGCAAGTATGAAGATATCAATATATGTGTGCATTGGTATGAATACACAGTGTGCATGTGCGCAAGTATGAAGACATAAATATATGTGTGCACTGGTATGAATATACAGTGTGCCGGTGCGCAAGTATGAAGATATCAATATATGTATGCACTGGTATGAATATACAGTGTGCATGTGCGCAAGTATGAAGATATCAATATATGCATGCACTTGTATGAATATACAGTGTACATGTGCGCAGGTATGAAGATATCAATATATGTGTGCACTGGTATGAATATACAGTGTGCATGTGCGCAGTATGAAGATATCAATATATGTGTGCACTGGTATGAATATACAGTGTGCATGTGCGCAAGTATGAGGATATCAATATATGTATGCACTGGTATGAATATACAGTGTGCATGTGCG
This sequence comes from Agapanthus africanus, assembly GCA_030015575.1. Lineage (NCBI taxonomy): Eukaryota > Viridiplantae > Streptophyta > Magnoliopsida > Asparagales > Amaryllidaceae > Agapanthus > Agapanthus africanus. The sequence goes on from JASDDO010000022.1 coordinate 396,439,661, forward strand.
CAGTATGAAGATATCAATATATGTGTGCACTGCTATGAATATATAGTGTGCATGTGCGCAATTATCAAGATATCAATATATGTGTGCAGTGGTATGAATATACAGTGTGCATGTGCTCAAGTATGAAGATATCAATATATGTGTGCACTATTATGAATATACAGGGTGCATGTGCGCAAGTATGAAGATATCAATATAGGTATGCAAAAATATGAATATATATAAACATCGACGACTATACATCCTATCACGCCCTGACGCTTAACGCCATACGGGTGATTTCCCTGTAGCGCCTTGAAATGTCGTTTTGGTGTTTTTCCGAAAATCGGTGAAAATTTGGTATTTTTCCGTAAATCGTATTTTTTGTTATTTTGCAGTTTAGGACTAATTATACCTAATTTGGATAGGTAATTGCTAGTTTTTAGTAGAAAATGAGTTACTTATGAAATTCTAGTCGTTTAAAAAATTTTCCTAATTTTTCAATTTTTAATATTATTTTAAGCCGGTAAGAAAATACATTAAATTAGCGATAAATACAAATTTAAATGGGCTAAATTTAAGCTTTAAAATCATGTTAATTAAAATCTAGTTGTAACACAAATTTTTAGTATTTTATTTTAAGTTTTAACTAATTTTTATTATAGAAAACGAAATTTATTGAATTTTAAGCTAAAACTTGCAATTTTGGACTTGTGGGGGGTCTTTTTGCATGGGATTCTTTTTGTAACCTCTCCCACTCACCCCCACTCCACAAGGCCGGCCCCACCACTCCTGCAGCAGCCCCATCCCCCTCCATTTGACTTTAACTATTGTGAATGAATTGTTTTGAAAAGGATTAAAATATTGTAATTAAGGTATGGTGTACTTTGGATATGAAATGGCTTTGACTTGGTGAAAGATTTAGCAAGCCCACACCATTCTCCGCCACTCCCTTCCCACTTGGCCGAGAGTTGTCCCTGTTGCTGTCCCAATTTCCCTTCTCTTTTCCTTCCAAAAAAATTCATAAAAATCCATTAGAATCTATCAAAAATCAACAAATCCTTCACTAATTCAACACAAAACCTTAATCCATCTCTTCTCACACCCACTTTAGTTTAAATCTTGGAGAAAGGAGGCATCTTTGGAGGCAAATTGTTCTTGCTAGATCTCTAGTTTAAGGTATAAATTCTTCCTAATTAAATTCTTTTGGTTAAGTTTCTTAAATTATATTGTTTTAGTGTTAATTTAGTGTTAGTTTCTAATCTAGTTTTTTTAAAATGTTTATGGTTGAAATTAAACTATGGTTTTAGAAACCATTATTTAGTTAATTAAATCTATTTTTGCTATCTAGTTGTTACTAAACCAATCTATGAGGTTACTTTGCTTAAGTGGCTTCATATTATGCTAATCTAAGTTATTCTTGTGTGAAATTTTGATTGTAATTGCTATTATAAAAAAATCAAGAAAGGATTTGTTTATGGAAATTAGGTTTTTAAGCATTTCTAGTGTGTTGGAAATTTGTGTAGTGGCTATCTATGGTTAACTTGGGTGTTTGCGCGAAGTTGTGTGCACTTTATCGCAAATCCGCGAAGTTTGCACGAATTTGGTAGTCTTTTGTGCTTACTAGTTTTTATTAAATTTTTGTGGTGATGTATTTGCGATATCTTGATGACATTTTTAGCGTATCCTATGACATTTAGGATGTGTGAGTGCGGATTTTTGAGTGTTCGGGTTTTAGTTTTGCCGCGCGACCAAATCGACGATTCTAGTTAGTTTTGCGATTTTCGCGTGTGTTCCGCGCACCTTGTGCACGTTGTACCTAGCTTGTGAACGTTAGTATTTTCGTTTGGGTTTTGCGTCGTTCTTGGTATGTAACCTTATGTTTGGTTTTGATGTAAATTCCAGGTTCGGTCGCGGAGACGTCAGACGCGGCACGAAAGGGGAAAGCGGTGATTGGACGTGACTAGCTAGGGATTCCGGTGAGTAGATGTAACATCTACGGGGGACTATCGTTGGATGGCACAAGTCGCCCGACAGTTTTATTAACTTAAAAAGATTCTTAGTAATGTTAGTAATTAGGGGTGTAATACTTGTATGATTAATTGCTACATTCATACCTTATATTGACATACATATGCGAACCCATTCTATAGGACACCTGCACCATTGCCAAGGTTTTTATATGCAGCACGAGCACTATTCATGCTTACACACACACCCTGTTAATTGCCATGCCACCACACTAGATAACCTATAAATTGAAACCTTTTTCTATAATTGATACTTAAACTTGTGCTATTGTCTTTAATTCCTTAAAATGAAATCGTAAGATTGCTATTCATGTGCATGTAACTCATCATATTATTTGTTCATGCCTAGTCTATTAATCACACATCGTAACTTGATTATTGATACCATATGCATTCATTATCATTGACATATGCACCTATGAGGATTTCTTGAGATTTTATGATATTCTGGATTTCGGGGGAAAGCCGCAAAATTTCTAAACTTATTATATTTTTTTTAAAATATGTAAATTGCGGTTTTCTAGTGATGTAAGTGTCGTCCACCATGAGTTTGCTGTGGTTTTCGAGACCCGTTTCGAGAAGTTGGATGAACCGTCTCGGGTACATGGTGGGCCCGGTAAGGTACCCCGGGGTAAGAAGCTCGTGTTGCTGACGATGAGCCTGGCAGGGGACGGATTACCTACCGGTGACTGTTCGGGACGGCGGATATCCAGAGGATACCGACCATGGCCGCGAGATGATGAGATATTGATATTGAGATGGGTCAGCCGGATGGCTGAGACCAGAGATACTATGACATGGATATATGAGATTTGTAATAGTTTTGAGGTGTCGTTGCTGGACACAGGTTCTCGTTGATTCTATTGGTATTGTGCTGGTATTTCAAAAGAGATTCCTAAAGGAAAAACATGATTCTTATACTTACACATTCAGGTGATGATTGATTCGCATTGCATTCGTACCTGCTAGTATATTCATATTGCATACCTACCTGCTATTATGTCCTGCCTTACCTGTATTTTAGATACTAGGATGCTTGTGTGCATGCATTCGATAGCCTGTGTAGATGTTATTTATTACTCACGAGTTGGCAACTCACCCCCGTTGTGCCACAGCCTTTTGCAGGTCCGCTCCGTCAGTACAGTAGCGGCGGGCGCACTTGCTTCTTTTGCCTCTTTTGCCTGGACTTGAAGTTTTGCTCTTAGGTGGGTTATATCATTATTTTTGTACCACCTTGTATATTCTTTGTATCTAGTGTACTCCATCTACTGTACCTACCAGTATTTTTGTATATTGACCTAGAGATGAGACTGTGAGATTTGTGGACTTTTTATGCTGTATTTTGGGGTCGAGCTCCCTTGAGTCGACATGCTATTTTTTTTTCATGCTTCTTTATGACTATTTTGCATGTTGTTGTTTTATATTGCGTGGGATTTGTGACCGCCTTGTGGCGAAGAGCTAGCTCCCGCTTGGGGATGCCTTATTTGTTGGATTCATATATATTCTTGTTGTACCCATTTTGGGGGCCAGTATTTACAAAGGAGACTCTGCCGAAATTTTCGGAAAAATTGATATTGTTTTTTAAAAGGCTTTATATGACTTATTTGATAAAATCGCTTTCAATTGATTGGGTTTTCTTCACTCTTTTGCTCATTTGGTTTTGGTTTCTAGGCTTTGGCTTGCTTATTTTACGGATGACTTGAGACGTTTCGTAACTTAAGTGCCAGTCACGTTCCGTACCCTGCGGGTCGTGACAAAGTTGATATCAGAACGATAGGTTTTACCTTTTTGAGTGTAGGATGACCCTTGGTAGATGGAGTAAGTGACTTAAGCAGGGTAACGTAGCGTGTGTATGTCCGCGGCATACTTGCGATACGATACTCCGCCTAAGTGACTTTAGGATATACTTTCTTGAAATTCCTTCTTCATTTCCGTGTATCCTATGATCCTATTGCTCTGTTCTTATCATCCTGTTCTTATAACAACCACTATGCCGCCGAAGGCTACGAGGGTGTTAGTTATATGTATGCCCTAGAGGCCATTACTGTACATAGGATGTATATTGTAGTGGATGCTGGGACATATATAAGGAGGACTTTCTTGCTCGACTTGATAGTATGCTATCTGGTTGCTCTTTACCTTAACGTGTATAATTGTAATAAATTATCGATGTGTTATATAAAATGGTAAAGAAATCACAACCAAAAATTATTTGATCGCAATCAACTACGGTGTCGGATGTAGATTGTATGTGAGTGCGGATCGTCCACAGGGAAAGTGTAATCGTTCGTCTTTTGAATTAGGTGAGTTGAATCTTTAAAGAAAGAAAACAAAACAATTCAAGATTTATAGTTGAAGTTCAAGAATGAGAAAAAAAAACTAGATCTAAGAAAGCATTAAAAGATAGAATCAAGAATTGATCGTTTGATGATTTTTCCAAACCAAATCTCAAGAATCGAAATGAGGCTCGTAGGAATCGATCGGATCTATAGATGTGATGTAATCTTACAATGACGTATTCTTATCCTTCGATGAATTGATACTAGATCGATGATGATCTACGAGAATTAGGGATTTCTTGTGAAACTAGGGTTTCATCTTATCCCTTGTTCCTTCGTCGATATCATTCACATTCTAGCCTCTAGTAAATTCAAGAAACGATCGTAGATCCCTAATTTCGAGCGATCACAATCAAGAAAGCATCGCAACGAAACTAGGTCATCGATTTTTGAACTTGCTAGGGTTTACAAAACTCGTAGGACTTAAAAATCGTTTAAAGATTTGTTACATCATCATTCTACAATCGTCTCGACTCCTTAAAGAGCGGAGTTTCATTCAAACATCACAACAAGAGCAACAATTACAAATTGAGATCTAATCATGATGCAAGAATTAAAAGAAAGTAAGATAAAAGAATTTCACCTTTTATTTATATCAACAATTTAGTTACATTCGCTCAAGAACTACAAGAGGAAGCACTCGATCGTCGATTTGGCTTCGCTCGTCTCCGTGGATCGCGGATCGGCTTGGATCACTTGCCCGATTGAAGATCGGCTCGGCTCCTAAAAGGTTGAAGGCTTCTTGCTTGATTTGGTACTCAAGATCTTGAATTTGGAGTGGAATTAGTGTTAGGGTTTCGCACAAGCCTTGTCACGAGACTTGTGGAAGAAGATGATGAAAGAGGGAAAGATTAACTAAAATTGATTACCTAAAGATTGAACAACCCATTAACCCAAGGTCTAGGTTCCTATTTATAGATAACTAACCCTAGATCTAGGATTTCAAATTCTAAGTTTCCCTCCTAAAGTTTGTTGAAGAAATTCAAATTTCCCTCCAAAATGAACAACTTTTCCCTCCAAAATTAACTACCTCATTTGAATTTTCCCTCCAAAATAAACTACCTCATTTGAATTTGAATTTTCCCTCCAAAATGAGGTTGTTAGAAAGAATCTTCTAGAAGAAGTTTGTTGGAGGGAATATTCTAGAATGAGGTTGTTACAAAGAGGCTTCTAGAAAAAGGTTGTTATAAGGAGGCTTCTAGAAGAAGTTAGTTGGAGGGAGGCTTCTAAAACTAGGTTGTTAGGCCGAGCCTTCGAGATGAAGCCACGTGGAGTTTCTGGAGAGTTCTGGAAGCTTTGCCGTTAGAAATAAGCACGTGGGGAAAATCTGCTTCTCTGCTGACGTCATCATGCCACGGATCCGCGGCGCGAAGCGCCCATTGGCCTTGAATAAATTTCTGGAATTTTACTGCCAGATCACCAGACTTAGACTTGGTGTAATTTTGATCAGCACTTTTGACAATTTGGCTCGGTTTCTTCTGAATTTTCCTGCACAATTTCTCAAGACAAGTGTTGCGCAAATACAGAAATGATGCGATGCCATGAAATGCGGTTAATTTCCTTTAAAGTGTCGGTTTAAAAGTCTAACACATGAAATCTGATATTTTATGACTGATTTGCTAATATGTAGAATATGAATGCCGAACACTTCTGAATGTATGCAAATGTTAAGGAAATTGCCGGCTAAAATATACAATATTTTCGACTGATCAAATACCCCCAAACTTAATTTTGATCGTCTCGAGCGAATGTTTTATTAAAAAGAGAAGGAGAAAATAAAGAAAGAAAGAAAAAACTAACTAGCACACTTTCGTAGGCAACACGATTGCACTGAGCACGTGCAACAAGCCTTTAAACCTCTAGGTGTCCCTAGTAGGAGGAGTGTTGTCTCCTGAGGGTTTTCAGCGGATTGCACCCACAAAATCCAATAATAAAAGAAAGATCATGAATGTTACATTTAAAGAAAAGAATAGTAAAAGAAAGACTTTGAAAATTAGGGTTTCCAACTAAGCTAGCTTTTCGGTTGTCATGAGCCCTATCTTAATGGTCATGAAAAGATGTCAGAAATCACGTCCTCCCTCAATAAAACATCGTCTTATTCTTCATTCCTATCTGTTTTCCAAACATCGATCATATAACCCTGCGTGTGTGTAAAGACATCCCTACACCCGGAGAATTCAATTCAAGCTATCATACTCTTGCCAATCAGCCTCAGTACTTTTTGATAAACGAGATTGCTCACACACTTTCATGCGACCGTTAATACTTCTTGAGGTACTTACCGACCGATTACTAATGTGCTTGCTTATTTGGTGTATTTTCCTCGTCTTGCACCACCTCAGGCATAGCAGTGACTCCCAGACCAGTTGGCCTTAGGGCACTAGGTGAAGAAGCACCCTTTACTATATATTTTTATTGCCCTCGGTGATAACAAAACCAGTATCCATTTTTCTCACCACTTTAAAACACATTTTTTTTCATACTTTTGGCTTTAAGACAAGAGCATTTCAAGGTATCCTCTACTATCCCAGGCTTTAAGACGTGTGTAAGTGCGAATAGCAGGGTATCAACGTTCAAAATGTCTGGCTTCCAGAATAGAAACTATTTTTCAGACTTATTTTTATCCTCAGATTAGTGACGTCTTTCATCTTACTAACCCTTGGGACAACGGCTCATAACTACTTATTACTAGTTCGTATAAGAAAACTTCTAATTTTCTTAGTTTTCTTAAATTTTTCTAATCTCATGGATGTAATTGTTCACTATCTAAACTTTTATTATCTTATTTATATACAAAAATATTTTTATAATTTTGAAAATTTATTAAATTTTTATGGTTTTTTCAAAAATGTTTTGTGCTTATGCAATGTATGATGCAAATGATGCGAAAATAAGCACAAACCTCCCCCAAACTTGTTTTCAACAGTGTCCTCACTGTTGCCTTCTGCTAAATCTGAAAAACCTGTAAGCTTGGGAGGAATTTATTAGTGGGGGCAAAATATTTAATTGAAGAACCTCCCCGAAACTTATTTTTGGCTCGTCTTTTTGTAAAAATTTTATTTTCAAGAGCCCGATTATACCCCCCAAACTTGAGTTATGCAATGTTAATCTTTAAAAATCACAAGTGGGGGTCAAAAATCATTGGTCGATGCCAAGCTTTGCAAAGACCGAATGTTAACACCAACCATTCAAAAATTTTATCAATGCAGTGCTCGGGTTGGTGGAAGAAGAAGTGGGGAAAGGTCAAGTGGTGGAATAGAATGTGTGTGCGTCTCATTTTGGAGAGATGATGCAGTGTTTGTGATGGATTACTCGCATTCTTTTTACAATTCAGAAAAAGGGGAGGAGGTTCAATTTCATTGATTGGGAGATGATTCATCTCAACACCCGTGTTATTTAAAAATGCGAGTTCATCAGCGAAGATTTCCTCAAAAGTTCCATTAATACCCCGATGAATAATGTCATCACAAAGTACGGGGTGATCTTCAGACTCTAAAAGCAGTTCATAATCAGTGTTAATTGTTGACCCGGACATCTCGGTGGAAGAGTCCGTATGTGTATGATACATAGTTGGGTCAAACAACAACATATGAAAAGAGTCAAGATCAATATCAGGAGGATCATCAACTTCGCTGCTGTCGACATCCATTAAGTCGACAGAACATGCCTGAGCAATAGGTTCGGAGGGTACACTTCCCAACTTGTAAATGTTCAGCTCTATTGACCTATTCCCAAAAGATAGGGTCATAGAACCATTACGACAGTTGATTATTGCGTTGGATATGGCCAAAAAGGGGCGACCTAAAATCACCGGAATTTGATTCCGTGGGTTTACTACAGGCTGTGTATCAAGTACAATAAAATCCACAGGAAATACAAATTCCCCGATTTTTATTAACACATCCTCCAGTTCACCCCTAGGTTTGGTGATTGATCGGTCAGCCATCTGGAGAGTTATGCTCGAAGGCTTTAACACTCCGATACCTAGTTGCTCATATACCGAGTAAGGAAGTAAGTTAACACTAGCGCCAAGGTCAAGTAACGCACGGTTGATGTGTTTCTCCCCAATAAAAATGGAAATAGTAGGACAGCCAGGGTCCTTACGTTTCCGTGGTAATTGTTGGGGAAAAGCCGTGTCTACAGTACTCGACAAGAAGATTTTTTTAGGCACTTGAGTCTTCCTTTTCCTAGTGCACAAGTTCTTAAGAGTTTTTGCATAGGACGGAACTTGTTGAATAGCTTCTAGGAGAGGGATGTTGATGTTAACTTCCTTAAACATGTCCACAATCTTCTCCATTTGGGCATCATGTTTCTTGGGCCTCAACCTATTTGGAAATGGAGCTCTATCAATAAGTGTTGGGTCCAACATTTGTGGAGAAGTTTATAGGGGTGGAAAAGATGATGTGGGTGGAGGGTTCGAGCCTTTGGGAACACGGAGAATAGGCTCGGAAGAAGAAGGTAAGTTAGACGAAATAGGGTAAGAAATAGAAGTGTGAGTGGAAGTGGAAGTTGAAGCCGGGGTGTTAATGATCAATTCATCATTATCAATTTGTTCACCCAAATGATTGTCTAGCACTCTTCCAGATCTCAACGTTGTAAAAGTGTCCACATTAGTGTAATGTGAAGGTCTAGGATCAGGTACGGGTTGAGATGGAAGATTCCCTTCTTCTCTAGCACTTATTTCGGCTGTTATTCGTTCAATTTGAGCTTCCATTGATTTGATATTCTCATTTTGAGTGAGAATGATCTTTATCATATTATCAATGGAAGATTGAAAACTTGCCGACTCTTGGGTGGATTGTTTCATGAAAGTAACCAAGGTTTGCACCAGTGCAGAGATATTATCAGTACCGGCCAATTGCAAAGAGTTTTCATGTAGTGCAAAAGTGTTGGCAGGATTTTGAAAATTTTGCGGTTGGAAGGGTGCTGACTCAATTGAAGTGGTGGTTGCTGTTGTGGTGGAGGGACCCTTTGAAAATTGTTTAGGATTAGAACTATATTTTGAGATTGTGATTGGTTCCAAGCAAAGTTCGGGTGATTCCTCCAATCTTGATTATATGAGGAAGAAGAGGGATAGTTTCCAGGCCTTTGCTGAAGTGCAGCATTAGTGTGACCTTGAAACGGTACATTCAAGGGACATTCTTCCGTCAAATGTGAAGGGTTTGAACAGCAGCCACACACGGTTTTGGGAAGTGTGGATTGGTTTAGGGAGGCTGAAGAGATTTTATTTTCTATAGCGTCGAGTTTCCTTTGTATTGCGGCCATTTCGGCTTTCAAGGTGACGGAAACATCGAGCTGATTGACATCTTCCCTAGGTGGTGGTGGTCTAACACTTTCCCATTGTGATGTGTTTTGAGCTAAATCTTCTAAGTATTTCCAAGCTTCACCATCATCTTTAGATAGGAATTGGCAATGACACATGGTTTCAAGCATCTGTCTAGTAGTGAGATCAAAACCCTCATAGATAATTCGACACAAATCCCATCTGGGGATTCCGTGATGAGGGCATTGGATAAGAAGATCCTTGAACCGTTCAAAGCATTTCCAAAATGGTTCATTAGGAAGTTGGGTAAATTTAGAGATTTCGCTCCGAACACGGGCGGTCTTGTGATTGGGATAAAATTTCTTAAGGAATGCTGCAACGAATTTGTCCCATGTTGAAATAGAATATGCGGGTGTGATGTAAAGCCACTTCTCGGCTAAATCGCACAAAGTGAATGGGAGAAGACGTAAACGCAGAGCATCCAAAGACAGTTGTGAATTCCCCATCAAAGCACATACGTTTTCAAATTTGGAAATAAACATGTATGCGTTTTCAGAATCAAGACCATGAAATTTGGGTAACAGTTTGATGAATTGGGGGTTGATTTCAAAATTTTCCCCGATGGCAGGTGGTATAGAAAGACAGGTGGGAAGGGCAACACGTGTAGGATAGCATCTCTCTTGGAGAGAAATGCGTGGAAGATTCTGCGCACCTGCGGACGGTGGCAGAGTAGTGTTAAAGTTTGATGGATTTGGGTCCATCGCGGGTGTGGTGGGTGGTGGGGGAGAAGACGAAGACTTACCGACTCTGGGGTCGATAAAATAAACGCGGACAAGACAGGAAATGGAATCCCGTGTCCATCCTAGCATTGTGCTAAATGGTTGTCGCACAAGTGGCAGCGTTGGTATAATTAGAGGAAATGATGTATGCGGTGTTTGTTTTGAAAAGATACGGATTTTTGAAAAATATGATGCAACAAAACAAATGCAACACACAAACCCTAGAATCTAGTGGTCACCTAGGTCAAACTCTAGACCGCTCCTAACTGCCAAAAGACAAGTCGCAGGATAAATCCTCCACTGCCTCTTTGTCTCCCTGTGGCCGGATAAGTGCCAGGTAAGTGGGAAGGTACTCCACTACGTAAATAGTGGGCCTAATTAAAAACCACTAGCCTTAGACACACTCGCCTTAGGCACCACAAGAAAACGTGGATAAGCAATGAATTACCCACGGCCCTCTTCTGTCCTAATTGAGCGCGACGGTCCTTAGAGTCATCTCTAGATATTTTTTAGTTAATGTGGGTCAATGCGGATGCATGTTTTGCGGTTTTCGGGGCCTAGGAAGGGTAATGAAATCCCCACCTAATTTGAATTTGGTCGTGCCACTTAAATTTCCGTATTAATATGCAAATAACCAAAAATCAAAAACACGCATAAATTTTATTTTGCTTTTGCGGCGCAGCGATTTATTTGCAAAGAAACCTGCAGCAAAGTGTTAATTGGAGTAGATGAGGTAAGAGATAAGAAAGATAGAGACTTACAGAGCAAAATTGGTGCAGTGAATCAACAAGGGGGCCGCGGAACCGCCGCAATTTGTGGCTCCCACCGCGGAAACGCGGTCAAGTGAGGAGATCTCTGCAAACTGTTTTTATGACAATGTTTCTGTTACTCCCCTTAGCTCTCTGGAAAGCTCAGAAAATTTTTATCCAAGCTCCAATGATTCCAGATTTCCTCACAATCAAATCACAACACACGTATTAGGGTTTGTACGAGTTTAGATCTAAAAGTTATGATGGAATAAATTGTTCAACTCAAATTTAAAAATACGAACTATTAGCGCACTATCCCCGGCAACGGCGCCATTTGATTGAAAAGAATTATCGATGTGTAGTATGGAATTGTAAATCGAATCAAATAGTAAAGAAATCACAACCAAAAATTATTTGACCGCAATCAACTACGGTGTCGGATGTAGATTGTATGTGAGTGTGGATCGTCCACAGGGAAAGTGTAATCGTTCGTCTTTTGAATTAGGTGTGTTGAATCTTTAAAGAAAGAAAACAAAACAATTCAAGATTTATAGTTGAAGTTCAAGAATGAGAAAAAAAAACTAGATCTAAGAAAGCATTAAAAGATAGAATCAAGAATTGATCGTTTGATGATTTTTCCAAACCAAATCTCAAGAATCGAAATGAGGCTCGTAGGAATCGATCGGATCTATAGATGTGATGTAATCTTACAATGACGTATTCTTATCCTTCGATGAATTGATACTAGATCGATGATGATCTACGAGAATTAGGGATTTCTTGTGAAACTAGGGTATCATCTTATCCCTTGTTCCTTCGTCGATATCATTCACATTCTAGCCTCTAGTAAATTCAAGAAACGATCCTAGATCCCTAATTTTGAGCGATCACAATAAAGAAAGCATCGCAACGAAACTAGGTCATCGATTCTTGAACTTGCTAGGGTTTACAAAACTCGTAGGACTTAAAAATCGTTTAAAGATTTGTTACATCATCATTCTACAATCGTCTCGACTCCTTAACGAGCGGAGTTTCACTCAAACATCACAACAAGAGCAACAATTACAAATTGAGATCTAATCATGATGCAAGAATTAAAAGAAAGCAAGATAAAAGAATTTCACCTTTTATTTATATCAACAATTTAGTTACATTCGCTCAAGAACTACAAGAGGAAGCACTCGATCGTCGATTTGGCTTCGCTCGTCTCCGTGGATCGCGGATCGGCTTGGATCACTTGCCCGATTGAAGATCGGCTCGGCTCCTAAAAGGTTGAAGGCTTCTTGCTTGATTTGGTACTCAAGATCTTGGATTTGGAGTGGAATTAGGGTTAGGGTTTCGCACAAGCCTTGTCATGAGACTTGTGGAAGAAGATGATGAAAGAGGGAAAGATTAACTAAAATTGATTACCTAAAGATTGAACAACCCATTAACCCTAGGTCTAGGTTCCTATTTATAGATAACTAACCCTAGATCTAGGATTTTAAATTCTAAGTTTCCCTCCTAAAGTTTGTTGAAGAAATTCAAATTTCCCTCCAAAATGAACAACGTTTCCCTCCAAAATGAACTACCTCATTTGAATTTTGAATTTTCCCTCCAAAATGAACTACCTCATTTGAATTTTGAATTTTCCCTCCAAAATGAACTACCTCATTTGAATTTGAATTTTCCTTCCAAAATGAACTACCTCATTTGAATTTGAATTTTCCCTCCAAAATGAGGTTGTTAGAAAGAATCTTCTAGAAGAAGTTTGTTGGAGGGAATATTCTAGAATGGGGTTGTTACAAGGAGGCTTCTAGAAAAAGGTTGTTATAAGGAGGCTTCTAGAAGAAGTTAGTTGGAGGGAGGCTTCTAGAACTAGGTTGTTAGGTCGAGCCTTCTAAATGAAGCCACATGGAGTTTCTGGAGAGTTCTGGAAGCTTTGCCGTTAGAAATAAGCACATGGGGAAAATCTGCTTCTCTGCTCACGTCATCATGCCACGGATCCGCGGCGGGAAGAGCCCATTGGCCTTGAATAAATTTCTGGAATTTTACTGCCAGATCACCAGACTTAGACTTGGTGTAATTTTGATCAGCACTTTTGACAATTTGGCTCGGTTTCTTCTGGATTTTCCTGCATAATTTCTCAAGACAAGTGTTGCGCAAATACAGAAATGATGCGATGCCATGAAATGCGGTTAATTTCCTTTAAAGTGTCAGTTTAAAAGTCTAACACATGAAATCTGATATTTTATGACTGATTTGCTAATATGTAGAATATGAATGCCGAACACTTCTAAATGTATGCAAATGTTAAGGAAATTGCTGGCTAAAATATACAATATTTTCGACTAGGGGTAACGTAGCGTGTGTATGTCCGCGGCATAATTGCGATACGATACTCCGCCTAAGTGACTTTAGGATATACTTGCTTGAAATTCCTTCTTCATTTCCGTGTATCCTATGATCCTATTGCTCTGTTCTTATCATCCTGTTCTTATAACAACCACTATGCATCCGAAGGCTATGAGGGTGTTAGTTATATGTATGCCCTAGAGGCCATTACTGTACATAGGATGTATATTGTAGTGGATGCTGGGACATATATAGGGAGGACTTTCTTGCTCGACATGATAGTATGCTATCTGGTTGCTCTTTACCTTAACGTGTACACTGATTGTGTCTCTGTTACATGTTGGTAAAGCCCTTACGATGTGTACTTGACTACCTGGACAATGATGCGGATCATACTAGTGGGGACATGGTAGTCCATAAGTACATCCTTCAAAGTCCCTAGTCGTGGGTGTATCAAGACGGGGCATCGATATACCAAAGTAGACTAGCGTGTACCTTCTCGACCCATACAGATGGGCGATGGATGATCCCATATCCATCGGTGTTTGACATCAGAGATGATATACGGGTGCTCAGTAGAGACTGGGTACACTGGACGGACTCGCCGAGAACTCCCAGATGGTATTATACCTCACGTCAGATGGCAGTTCTCTGGTGACACTGGTACAGAGTAGTCTGTTGACCCGAGATCGTCATAGAGTCTTGTGTGGTTCCTACTGTGCTTTGATTTCCATCTTACCACGTCCAAGAGGGCGTGCAAAATGGTGGTTTTTGGGTACAGTCCCGAGTCACATGGAGGCAATGAGCGATAGGAGGGGATTCGTCTCTCCCGGTATAGGGAGTTGATGTTGCGCTGTGTTCGATTGGCTATAACAAGAAATCCCTGGCCAGGGTTGCTGAGATTTACTGGTAAGTGTTACCAGTAGTTTCTCGAAATGTTATAGACCTCATATCGACACGACTTATCGAGCTATTGGGGTCTGACGTTTACCACCCCTAGGCAAGATATGCGACATATCAGACGATCAGACCGGACTGTACGGTAGTGTTACTGGTTGGATTCACAGGAGTGTGAGCGGGCTTGCTCGTCGATCTTCTGATAGCTCAATACCCGGGTGGCCGTTACGTTTAGCAGACCGCTTGCGGCTTGTGGGTGTCTGATATGATCATCACCTGCTGCCGGCGTATTGACGAGTCTTTAGAGTCCTACACAGAAGTTTCCTGGCTCAAGCGAAACTAAATAGGAGCGCATATGAGATATGTGCGGGACCGAGAATAATGTGTGTATATGATACCGTATTTCATTCTCGCGATCAATGTGTTGAATGGTTGTATGCGATATAACCTAGTTATCGATTCAAGCGTTGATTCAATAAGCCGATACATTGTATACTAGTCGGTTGTGTGCGCCATGACCGGATCATTGAATCAAGTGTTGATTTAATGATTTAATGCATAATTATATATTTGATATATTACTTTGCATTAACTAGTATTGGTTCACTTTAAATGGATTTTCTCGCTCGGATGTGCACATTGTATATTCGATATAGTTTTGTGCACTTGATTGTATCATGTTTGATGATACATGTTATGCTAGGGTTTTAGTGTAAAGATCAAACCATGGTTACATGTTAATGGTTAGGGTTTTGTTTTATTCCCTTATTTATTTATCTATTTCTTTTGGAAAATAAATTTGCATAAAGAGAAAATGGTGGCTATCATTTGTTTATTTCATGAAGATTCATGAAGGTTTGACTAAGTCACCATTTTGTCTCATGCTTAACCCTAACCATTCATTTGAATCTTAGTTAGTTCTCTACACTTGACCATGGTAAAAGTTATGATAATAATGGATTTTCTTTTCTATTTTAATTATTCTTATCATAACAATTATCATCTTCTTCTTCTTCTTCTTCAAGAAGAAAGCATACTTCATCAATGGTGTTTTGAGCAAATGAGTGAGAAATCCAAATCTAAAGAGAACCCACTTCCTATTTCTTCATCCTCTATCTCTTGCCAAGTAGTAGAGTGTGTTTTCTTCACAAGTTTCATGACTTGGTGAAGTAAGAGCTTGATCTTGCGATGCTTCGACGTAGATCATCTTCGGCATGGACATCGACGACCTAGCTTGCTCTTTCTCCGATGAAGCCGACGCTAGAGCCCGGGACTTGATATGGACAGCGAGGACACTTCATTGCGGAGCTATGGAGGTGGAGGACCGGATCTACAAAGGTTGTATTTCCGTATTCTCTTAGTTAAGTGTTAACTAGATTTCATTTTCGCCTAGTTTTCTAGCCGACGATCCGTAGTCTTGGGTTTCTCGGCACCGTATTTTTTGAAATTGGCATGGTTGATTCCTTGTGAGACCTCTTGAGAGTGCCTAGGAACCCTACAGTGGTATCAGAGCCTAGCAAGAGCCTTAGGCGAAATCTAGACGGAATTTGAAACCCGAACGAACCCGAAACCCAACTCAAAAATTGCTCTCTGTCCTTTTTTCAAAAACGTGGATTTTTCCAGATTAAAAATGCTTAAAAAATTCAGCAGGGAATTTTAAGAATTACGACGAAAAAATTTACTGATGAACAGTACAAACCGCGGCGGAACCGCGGCAGAAGCCTGGTTTCTGCGGCGGTTCCGCGGCGGAATGATGACGTCATCGTAAACTGTTTGCACAGTAACTCCTATTATATTATGCTGGATTTTCTGGGTATTTTTAAAATATATTCAAGAGTTGAATTTTCTGGAGTTGTTTTGGGAATTCGGTGTTTCGATCGGGGTATCAAATTTTGTCTATTTGGCTTTCCGGATAAATTTTAGAATATGTTAAAATGTTCGACCGGATATAAATACCCAATTTTTCCCCTGTCGGGAAATTTCCAAGTGTTGGATTTTTCCGTAGTTTAACGACGTTCTAAGTAGTGCAAGTAACGCGATGGACCCTCTAGAAGACAACAAACCTTAACTCGATTATGTGACCGTCTTGAACTACCCTTTGA